>OZ020269.1:89548782-90976164 GCA_963971225.1 Melieria omissa
AAATTCGATTAAATAATTTATTTGTGCATCTTAAACAGTGAACACAAGACAGCGCGCAAACATTCTGGCATAAGCAAATATCTTCACTTAATTATTTTTGGCTTAAATGGGGTGTGACCTTGTTTGAGGTGGCAGATGTCGAACCGAAGACAAATGACAACGTGCGAATAATTTAACACCAGAAAGACCATTGCGATAATTTTTAAGGTTTTTCCTTTTTAAATATCTGTATTTTCTTTAGTATTTCTATTAACTTTTGCTTTGATGATAATTATTTTTTTATGGGGTTTTACAATTATGGTTTTTCAATTACAATTAGTAAAATCCGATGTGTACTTTTCGAGACATTAGCGGATATAATATGTAGTCTTTGTAGGTATGAAAAACTTGCGATCTCTCTAGTGAAGAGCAACAAAGTGTTGGGTGACTTTTTAAGGCAAACGCGCAGTCAATGCTTAACCCATTAGCGCCCAATGTTCCCATTTGGGAATACTTACTTACACGAGCATATTATTCAAAGGCAACAATATGTCGAGCTTTCGATAAAATTTCGAATGCGAATCGAACATCGTCGGATGCATGTGCATTGGTTCGTTGAATTTCACAACATTCCGCTGTGCCCAATGATCCCATTTGGATCAATATTGAAATGAAAATAAAAAATATATTTTTACGTGTTTATATTCGAATAGGTTTTTTAATAAAAATTCAGGCCATTTCTTTCAGAAAATTAGCTCGAAAGTCGAAACAAAAAATTGGGCACTAATGGGTTAAGTGGCTTCTTTTACATATTCTAAAAAAAAAATTTTGTTTTTTTGTTTTATTTTGAATAACACATCAAATTGATTTGATTCTGTATCAACAGTTGATTTCCTCAAGCCACACTTTTGTCTTTTAGGATGACAAAAAAGATTATTGATTAATGACTTTGGTTGCCTCAGTTTCTGGACTTACAATTCTCTTGTTCTCTCCAGCAGTCGAAGTAGCTCAGCTGGCTATTGCGTTGGGCCGCTAGTCAAATGCGACGCACGAATCCAGGTTCAATATTCCGCGGCTGTCCTCTCAACAGGAAATGGCAAACCTCTGAGAGTAAAATTGCCTATGAAAAAGCTCCCAATTCGCCGTTCGGAATCGGCATAAAACTGTAAGTCCCTTCCAACCTTGTAAAAACATTCGCAAGCACAACACGGGTGGTTGCCTTAGTCTCGTAATCGGGCTGTCGTGCCAGTCGAGAAGAAGAAGAAGACAATTCTCTAATTTACCTTTAAAACAATGTTACTAACTACTGAGCTGCGACTGTGCATAGCTGTTCCACTGTAAAATGTATCTTTCTGTGGCCTGCAAGGAAGTGCAAACAATTTGTCTGTTCAATAGTTAAATCCTTACTTTGAAATGATAAGAAAATGGGCGTGATCCACAAATTTTAATTATTTCTTTCCTTGCCTTTCATAAAAGGAAGTTATACTTATTCTAAAAGCCAAGATAAACTTTTAGAAAAATTGTGAATTTCTACTTTGTATTTAATGCGATCGTAAAGGTTAGAGTATAGTGGCAGAAATCAAAATATAAGAAATATAAAAGTTTTATTTAGATCAATTCGATTTGTCTATGAACTTAAGTAAGTCTTAGCTGACCTCGATAGTCCAAGTGGGAAGTCTCATACCAGAGGTCCTAAGATCGATTCCTAGCTCGGGTTGGTAAAACACTCATCTACTTCTGTCGCTATTCACATGAAGCAGATGAGAATTACAAGAATCGCACAAGTGCGCTCTTGGCAGGCAATGGCAAAACCTCCAAGTGTGAAAGAAAAAAACTACCAATCGCCGTTCGGATTCGGCGTTAAACTGTAGGTCCCCTCCCTCCCATTCCACATCCGTTTATAATGTGTGTTGTATCACATGTTGGAAAAACAGTGTTGCATACACATTTCAAACGGGTGGAATTTGTGGTATCACAACGGGCCCATAGGCCTAATTGTGTTTCATACAGAGGCAGCCACAACAACCAACCATAAATCACAAAGGAATTAGGTGATTGTCATTAAAATGCGTTTTTAAGATTGAATTTACTGTCTGACTGCTGTTTCAACCCACTAATCACTGAGCTAAATCTCCTGAGCTGGTTTTCAATCCAAGTTTTGATCTTTCTCTCTCAATCTAAGTTCTCTTTGTTGTTGCATACCTTGTAGACTGGAGTGATTTGACAATCTCTATGATTTAACTTATAAATGAAATATCGATTTAATAAGTAAATGATTTGTAAAAAATTCACAAAGCTGCAGTGGTTGTAAGATGCCATAAGCGATGCTTAGAACATAAGTACTCCTAGTTGATAGTAGCGAGTTGTATTTGAAGTTAATTCGGGGGGAAATTAAAAAATTCACTGACATCTCAAACTGCTCTTGTAGGCAAAAACGAGTACAAATCCCTGGATAAACCCAATCCATCTACATTTTTAACAGATTGCGGTCATATTTCTTAGAATTACCTTACCCAAAACTTCAGACACCGTTTTTCTTGCTTCTTTTTGAATTACAATCGAACCCTTGTTTAACACTGGAAGCGAATACAAAAGGCTCCAACGTGCTTTCAAAGAATTCTGGTGCCATTTGTTACGATTCTGTGTCTGATCGAACCGAAACCAAGTTCATAGTGCACTATCTGCACATTCTGCCACGCCTTAGAATGCATGAATTCCAATCGATTTTTTTTATATTCCCCCAAATAAAATTACTGTCTAGTGAATCCAAAAGTTCAACAGACGATACGAAATTCCACCAATTCTGGCCGATAAAATGCACAAAAGGCACTTATTGTTATTGCGCATGTATGCACACGCACACACACACACACATATTCGAATCGGAAGCTACACCTGCTCAGCGGCGCAAAATCCCCAAATACGATCATGAAGATTTTTCAGCTGAACCTCAATCACTGTGAAGCTGCACAAGACCTGCTGCAGCCCACGGTAGACGAGCTGGGCATCGATGTCGCTCTTCTCAGTGAGCCATATCGGGTGCCGCCTGAAGCCCCCAACTGGGCAGTAGATGCAACCAAAAAAGCTGCTATCTGGGTGTGCGGTGCTCACTCGATTGAATCCCTACCGCAGCCTAGAAGCTACTACGCACAGGCAGTTATCCGGGGAATACACTTCTTCAGTTGCTACTTCCCTCCTAGCTTAGCACACGACGCTTTCGAGCAGGCGCTGGACCAACTCGTAAACGACGCAAGAAACAAGTCACCGGTGGTAATCGCAGGTGATTTTAATGCGTGGTCCACGACATGGGGTAGCGTGCGAACAAACAAGCGTGGCTTAGCTGTCATGGCCGCACTCACTGGTCTAAACGTAACGATGCTAAACTCAAGCAATACGCCGACCTTCGAAAAGGGTGGCGCATCGTCTATCATCGACCTCACGTTCTCCACCCCTTGTCTCGCACATAACTCCAAATGGCAGGTTGCAGACACTTATACTCATAGCGATCACAACGCCATCACTTTTGAGCTAAATGCGAAGCCGCGTGCCACCAGACAACAAGTGAAGCAAGGCTGGATAGAGCACAAGCTGGACCGAGGCACATTAGAACTGCAGCTTACCGGGCTAACTTTCACTCCATGTTCGAGCCCTAAAAAGAGTGTGGGTCTTTTCATGCAGCAGCTGAAAGACCTCTGCGATGCGTCTATGCCGAGAAAAGCCGCGGGTGCCTATAAAAAGCCCGCCTATTGGTGGAACAGCGAAATCGCGACACTTCGCGCCAACTGCAACCGTTTGAGACGCCTCGTACAGCGTGCCGTCCGACGTGGCAGGCCCTGTGTATACGCGGCGGAGTATAAACGCAAAAAGGACGCACTGCGTAAGGCGATTAAGGCTAGCAAGAAAAAAGCTTTCAGCGACCTGGTAGAGGAGGTAGAGCAGAACCCGTGGGGCAACGCCTACAAAGTCGTAGTGAAGAAACTCGACAGGAGGCAATCTCAGCCGCCCTTATGCTCATCTCTGATGAACCGCATAGTCTGCGCGCTTTTTCCGCACTCACCGCCACGGTGCCAGTCTTCCCGTGTCTGTGTTCACGACAGGGCTGAGCCGTTCTCGGTAGATGAGATGCTTGCAGCGGCAAGCAGACTCAAACCTCATAAGGCCCCAGGTCCGGACGGCATCCCGAACAGCCTCTTAAAAGTAGCAATCAACTCGAAACCGACAGTCTTCTCTGACGTCTTTTCATACTGCTTGCAACTCGGCGTCTTCCCACGCTGCTGGAAGCGACAGCGCTTAGTGCTTCTACCAAAAGCAGGTAAACCCCCTGGTGAAGCGTCTGCATACAGGCCACTTTGTATGCTGGACACCATGGGGAAACTGTTCGAAAGATTGCTCTGCGGCAGACTCGAGCACTTCACGGAAGGCGCAAACGGACTCTCGCCGTTACAATTTGGTTTCCGTAAAAGACGCAGCACCACGGACGCTATAGCCATCCTAGTAGATATCGCTACGAAGGCAATTGAGGGTAAACGCTGGAGAGAAGGCACAAAGCAGTACTGCGCTGTCGTGACGCTTGATGTGCGAAACGCCTTCAACTCGGCCAGCTGGGACAGAATCCTCGCCGCGCTTCGCAATATGGGCACGCCCGGGTACTTAATGCGCGTAATAGACAGCTATCTCAGCAATCGGCTGCTGATTTTCGATACGAGTGATGGGGCACGCAAGCACATCGTCACGTGCGGCGTGCCACAAGGGTCCGTTCTAGGACCATTACTCTGGAACGCCATGTACGACGGCCTACTACGCGCACGGGTACCCACCGGAGTGACAATCATAGGATACGCCGACGACGTAGCTCTTACAATAGTCGCCAAGCACCTTCACGAGGTTGAAGAAAAGGCAAATGAGACGATCGCGCGATTGACAGCCTGGCTGGCGGAAGCAGGCCTGCAACTTGCTGGTGAGAAAACCGAGGCCCTGCTCATCTCTAGCAGAAAGCGTCTCGAGAACATCACGATAACCGTTGGCGGCCACAAGATCGAGTCCCGACCCTCAATTAAATACCTGGGAGTGTTGCTTGATTCCCGATTAAGCTACAAGGCACATCTAATACATGTCGGCGACAAGGCCTGTAACGTGACGACGAAGCTCTCTCGGCTGATGCCAAACATGGGGGGACCCTCCACTCAAGCCAGAGCCCTGCTGGCTACGGTCAACACCGCGATCATTACATATGCCTGCCCAGTGTGGCATAAAGCTGCGATGGTTGCATACTATTGCAGGCACCTAAAGACTGCGTATAGGCTTAACTCACTACGAGTATGTCGGGCCTTTAGGACGGTATCGGAGGAGGCAGCCGATGTGATATCTGGCAGACCCCCTATCCAGCTAATCATCCTCCGCCTCGCAAACGCATACTGGAACAAACGTGGTGCAGAGCGGGCAATTGAAGACACGATCACTGCGTGGCAACGAAGTTGGAGCTCTACCACAAAAGGCACCTGGACGCGAATGCTCATACCCGTGTTAGAACCGTGGCTGAAACGGTCACATGGTGAATTGAACTTCTTCTTGACACAGTTCCTCTCCGGTCACGGATGTTTTCGAGCCTATTTGTTCAAGTACAAACATGTAGACAGCCCTGACTGCAACCTCTGCAGCGGTGTCCCGGAAACTGCATACCATGTTTTCTTCCAATGCGATAAATATAGCCGCGAGAGAGCGGACTTGGCAGAGGCTATCGGCAGCGCTGTGACGCCCAGCTCGCTGATGTCGTATATGCTGACATCAGCTGAGACCTGGGAGCGAGCATGTAGGTGCATCGCTAGGATAATGCTTATACAGAGGCAAGACTTACGGGACAGCTCGGGGACAAATGCGAGTAACTGACTATCCGTCCGTCCGAACGAACGACAACTTTCGGTTGAGTATTCATACTCATGTCCAGACGTAGCTGAACGCTAACTTTTCCGCCTTCATCGTGAAGTAATACCTTGCGGTGGTGCCACGATGAAGGAACACGGACTGAGATCACAGGGGTTTTAGCGTGTGAAAGTCGCGCACTCGTTTGGCTCTTAATGCTTTCCCCTACTGAAAAAAAAAAAAAAAAAAAAAAAAAAAAAAAAAAAAAACATATTCGAATGCATAATCAGTCAAATGAAAATCAATTGCACTTTCATGCCGATTTCATATCCTGATTCATCGTCCAATGAATATGTTTTGCAATGCGATCTAGAACGACGCACGTGTTGGCGCAGTTATCGGTGCTGAATTGACTGATTGTTCACACCCCAAGTTGGTCGCGCGGACAATGACTCCAGTGCGAGCAGCTACGAATATCGATCGCGTTGCGAGTCTGGCTGTGTTGGCATGGGAAGCGCAAAGGTGCTTGTAGGATTTCGTAAAAATGTGTAATTTCCACCCGTTGTGGGCAACTCCCCTTTTTCGCGACACTTTGTTACTTCATTGTGTGCCAAAGGCGTTCGATGGGACAATTTGTTGAATCTGTGTAGAACACAAATCAGGGAAGTACAACGCAACGCGTAATTTTGTCATTTCTCAATGCGAGCAGTGCAGAGTCACTGTAACAGTTGCTGTAATAAGTCAATGGTCTTGCAATATCATTGATAATGCATTGGAGATTTTGTAACTTGCTTGCAACATTTGCCACCCATGATGCAACAAGTATGCGGAAATGTGGCGATTTATCTGTTGGGAGTGGAAACCTGAGGATAATGCAATGTTGAAATGCTGGAGATATGCATACTTCTTGATAACAAGTGTTAGTATTCTGCATTCTGAGTGATAGATTAGTCGATACATTGAGTCATTTCAAACAATGTACTGCAATATGGCCTTGAAGTTCTGTGTAAGTAGATCAAGTATAGTTAAAATAGATAATATTATGAATTAAACGAGAGCAAATTACTCGTATAAGTCCGACTTTAGACGGGGCAAATATCTTCAAATTAAAAGCCGATATAATTTTTTTAAACAAAATAATAGTTTTAGATAGACTTTTTAATGGTGTTTTGCTAGTAAGTTGCATTAAAAACCGATTTTATCAAATATCGATATTTTGGACATGAAGATTGCGATAAATCAAAATGATATCAGCTCTAAAACTGTTTCTTTTTCAATTTTTAAGTGGAACAAAAAAAAAAAGAATAAAAACGAACGGCTGAATTTCATCAGTTTTCTTCCTGAAATGAATTATTTTAGTATTCGGCTTCGGCCAAAAATCCACCTTCGGTCGTACTCTACGGTCCAGTGAAGCCAGAAACGTAGCAGTTTTGAGTAAGAATTTTAAAATCTATACTACTATATAAAAGCAAGTGTGACGTTTTTTGAGCCACAATCAGGCAAAAACCACTGAACCGATTTAGATGAAATAAGCACCAAACATTGTTTTATCTGTGGGAATGGTACATAGGCTATATGAGAATGACCACGCCCCCTTCTTACGCCCACTAAGGTAACAAAACTCATCTATGGTATGCTTTTTTAAGGCAATATGGGTATCAAACGATTCAGCGTGTCATTGTGGCAAACATAGGCTATAAAATAATCGGCCACGCCCACTTTCCGCGCCTACTAAACTAACAAACCGAAGCTACGGTGCATGTCGGTGAATCAGTATTAATATCGAATGATTCCGTGCTTCGTTGATGTTAACATAGGATATATAAGATTGACCACGCCCAACCGATATGCCTTTTCGCCACGCCCACTATAATAACATATCAGCCATGGTATATTTGTCTTAGCAATATGGCTATCAAACGATTCAGCGTGTCATTGCGGGAAACATAGGCTATAATATAATCGGCCATGCCCACTTTCCGTGCCCTCTAAACTAACAAAACGAAGCTACGGTACATGTCGGTAAATCAGTATTAATATCGAATGATTCCGTGCTTCGTTGATGTTAACATAGGATATATAAGATTGACCACGCCCACGCGGTATGCCTTTTCGCCACGCCCACTATAATAACAAATCAGCCATGGTATATTTGTCATAGCAATATGGGTATCAAACGATTCAGCCGTTCATTGCGGCAAACATAGGCTATAATATAATCGGTCGCGCCCACTTCCCGCGCCCACTAAACTAACAAAACAAAGTTACGGTACATGTCTGAAAATTAATGTTGATATAAAATGATTCTGTGTTTCATAGCGGTAAACATATGCTACATAAGGTTGACCACGCCCACCTTTTACGCCTTCCTGCAATTCCCATGACGACAGAAATTAACTGTGCTATATTTGTGCAAAACTATATGGATATAAAAAAAATTGTGCGAGTCATTGCAGCAAATATCTTTATGTTGTATATAAAAATTAATGTATATTTGTTTGTTGGTGCCACGGCATTAAAACTCAAAAACTAGACATCCGATTAGCTGAATTTTTCACGGAGTGTTCGTCTTGAGTAAGTCTCGGTAAGCCACATAGCGCGAATGCGACCCGATAGGTAGGCGTGGCACCTCCCATACAACTTAAATTTTCAATATGGAATATTTTCATAATCAGAAGTCGAACAGCATTAGAATTTCGTGCGGGTCCACCGTTTAGATGTTCCGTTTCACTGGTAAAATTTGATGGGCGTTGGACAAGAGGCGTGGCACTTTTTAAATGCCGGTGTAACTTTGAAACTATAGCGTTCTCATTAATGACACTCGGTACAAACGTACGGTTTAGTTGTGTTTTTCCATATGGGGAATAGGGTGGGTTTTTGCCAAGGGGGCGTGACATCGCCCATACAACTTAAAATTTCAATATGGAATATCTTCGGAATGAAAAATCGGGCAGCATTAAAATTTGGTGCGGGGTGACCGTTTAGATGTGCCGTTTCACTGGTAAAACTTTGTGAACGTTGGACAAGAGGTGTGGCACTTTTTAAGCAACTCAAATGTTTCGAATAACTGTGGAACTACAAATCACACATCAAAGATTTACGATTTAGATGTGCCCTTCGAGATGTGCCCTTGGGTATTGGACGAGGGGCATGGCACCGCATAGAACCCACATTTTTAATGTGGAATAGCTTCGGAACAGCAGCCGCCGTGGCTCAGTTGGTTAGTGCGCGGTCCAAGCGAGTCGCATGCAGAGCGACGCTAGTTCGAATTCTGCATGTAGTAACACCTAAAAAAAAATAACGGGAAACTCGTTTTCTCTTTCGGTGGCTGTCCTCTCAGCTGGAAATGGCAAACCTCTGAGAGTAAAAATTGCCTATGAAAAAGCTCCCAACCTGCCGTTCGGAACCGGCATAAAACTGTAGGTCCCTTCCACCCGCGTACAAAATTCACACGCACAACACGGGTGGTTGCGGGAAGCTAGGCCTTAGTCTCGCGTAAGCGGGCTGTCGTGCCAACCAATTATTATTATTAGCTTCGGAACAATAAGTTGGAAAGCTTTGAAGTTTTGTATATCATCGTCCCATAGATGTGTTATTCTACTGGCAAAATATTATGGGCGTTGAACAAGGGGCGCGGCATATTTTTTGTGATTGAAATTTTCCGCGTAACTTTGGAACTGAAAGTCGCATATTAATGAAACCAGGTCACACTCTTCGGCTGGAGGAATGGATTGGGCATTACATAAAAGAGGCGTGACATCGCCCATAGAGTATAGTATGAAGAAACTTGATTTATTGGGCCCATTGACTTCAAGCTTGCGTGCAAAGCCGCATAGCCCTACTAGTGTTACAATACAATCGTTTTAGCAAATTGCGTCAAAATTTTAAAACTATTTGCAGAAGGAATGATTTTTGGTTGTAAATTCGGCTGCCTAACAAATCCAGTATTGGTAAACCAGGTATGTAATTATTTTCAAAAGGATGTGTCGATGACTGGTGAACAAACGGCTAAACGGGTAAAGAAAGCACGGTCGGTGTTCGGTGGATTTGGGATCGAAAGATCACTTGAGACTGAACTCATTTAGCCAATTGGTATTATGACTTATAAGTCTGACTTTAACGGCATTCTCAGCATTCCGTAGAAGAAGGCTCCTTATGGCCTCAAATTCAATACATGGATTTCCATAATAAATAGTTTTAAAAATATGAAACCACCAGCCTTTTCACTCAAGTTTTGCACGGAAGGTTTCTCAAACGGAGCTATAACCTACCAGACTTTAAGCGGCCCTCTTGAAAATCCTGTGCGACAATAAGATGCAAGTAACGCATCGACAATAAAATTGATTTTTGGATCGCCAGTCTTAAATTAAAAAAAATAGTTGATACATTTGAACGTATTTTTAGCTCCTTAAGGACTATGCACCACGCGGCGTATGAGTAATTTAATACTAGTGAATCGAAAATGGAAATACAAAACATAACAAGTCGAAATACAAAACAAAAAACTATACTTTTTTTAAAGTCTTAACTCTGCTCTGAAGCATTTTCTTTATCTCCATTCAGTTACTTACTTGACTTAAAAACTAACTTTTCTAAGACTCCTGTGACAGTTCTTCACCCACAGGGCGTATGCGTAACAAATTTCAATTTTGAATCTAGAAAATCTACATAAATGTTTTCAAACACAGACGTTAATAAAACTTTACTAGACCTGTCTTCGTAGGCAATTTTTAAAGCTGCGAATGATTTACACCGACTGTATAATTTCTCAGACTCCTCTGTAAGTCCTCCAGCCAACAGGGCGTATGCGTAACAAATTTCATGTTTGAATCTATAAATTTTTCCAGACATAAGCGCTAATAAAACTTCACTTGACCTCTTTTTCCTACACAATCTTCAAGTCTGTGCGAGACACTCTCCAACTGGCACCAACACTTTCTGTTATGTTGACTGAATCGTGTTAGTTAGTTTTTTTCGTTTTGCCGCTGCCATTTCCTCTGAAACTAGTTTAAAAGCGACACGCTGCCGCGTGCTAATTTTCTATTTCATAACCGATTTTAAAACTTACTAATATAACTAACCTCCAAAGCACTAAACCTATAAAGCAAGCAAAAGAAATGCGACGAAAAAACAACGCGCAGCAGCTCAACAAAAGTTACGTGAAAGCTTAGCTTGGCAGCGTGAACCGAGTGTGCGCGGCTTAGCGCTGGATGACTTGAATTTATTTTTAGGTTTTGGCCCGTTTAAATGAATCACTTTCCGTGGCCAAGAAAATTACGCACAACAACAACAACATTATAGATACAACAAACGAAGCTTTTGTTATGGCTTACAGAGAGTTGGCGCAGCGGAGCAAAAGAAACGCCAGTGCGCACTGCACTCGCAGCGGCGCAGTAGCAGCAGCAGCAGCAGTGGCGGCGTCAATCAGCTGATAACGGCAACAACAGCCACTGCCGTTAGTTTGTGCAGCCGACACAGCGTAAACAGAGAGCGCCAGTGCCTACGACACGAATCGGAAATGAAAGCGAGAGTGACACGAACGGCGATCGCTTGTGTGAGTGTGTTGTGTGTATGTGTGTGTATTGAGGTGCTTGTGTGTGTGTATTGAGGTATTTGTGTGCATGTTGAATATTACCGTTATGTTGGGGAGCGCTCTTGTTGGAGCGCATAATAATGTGTGAAATGTAAATAAAGCATTGATGACGTCATGAGCTCCCAGCAGCCGAAGGTGTGATGTGTGCGCGAAGCCAAACCGCAGTGGCACATTTGGTTTGTGGAATTATGTTTAATATATTCAAAGCTTTATGTATTCAAATTTAATTTAATTTAATTAATACCTTATATATATAATAATACCAAATACACACTATTATATTTTTGTATTTTCTCTTAAACTAGTTTTTCTTATTCTTTGTTTTTTGTTCTTAAAATCATGATTTAAAAATTGCTAAGACTTGTGTATTGCCCAACAGTTATATCTTTTAAAAATGGGTTTTTTAGATTTTTAAAAACACATAACTGTTATTTTGGGAATAAATTAATTTGAATGAATTGAATTTTATTTTATTTTAATATTAATTTATATTAAATTTATACTTTTTTTCCAAGTTTTATTCCATCCCTAGAATTGACAATAATTTTTTTATTTTGCGTTAAATTTTCTTTTTTTTGTTTTGTACTGAAATCAGGAATTCAGATTGTTGCCCCTTAAAAGTAAAACTTTGTGTTTCGCTTTTTTGTAGTGTGTTAGTTCTTCTTAAAGATTTTTTCTACTTTCTGAACTTCAATTTAAAATTAATTCGAATTTCTTAATTTTTTTTTCATTTTCCTTCAAATTAAACTCTTTGAGCTCAAAATTTTGTTTATTTATATTTTCTTATTTTTAATTATTATTTTTTATACTTAAATAACTTCATGAACACATTACAGTATCACAGCAAGACAGAAGTGACCGTCAACCGACCAAGGCAAATCCGAGGAATCCTAGTGAACCCGAACCCAGCGTAACTAGACGTTGTCTCATCGGCTTTCATGCCAAAAGACTCGGTCTGTTGTAACTTCTGTGAGAAAACAAGCATTTCCTTTGCAATTCTCTAGCGCACCGATTCTTGTGACAGCACTTCCTCAGCTGTCTAGCAGAACAAACGAAGATGCCCCAAAGCCACATTGATAAATTTAACAGACCTCATTTATGGAAAGTGTAAAGGCGGGCCAACGCCACGTGGTATAAATGATACCCTAAGGTGGCCTACCACCTACCTACTATACTTACCCTTCTATTCTTAATTTTTGTAATCTAATTCTAAGCCATAATTTTTATTTTTATATATTTTATATTTTTTATTTTCGTTAAAGATTAAGTATCTGATTTTTTTTAAATTCAATTAAAAGATGTATTCTTTCTCTGTTTGTAGTTTAATGGACTGTAAGATCAGTGATGATCAGTGAAACTTCACTCTTCAAAAGGATCATTGAAAGGATCTTTGAAAGGATCATTGAACTTCAGACAAAATGTCGCAAAATACTGAAGTTTTACTGATCATTATATGATATCTTCAAACCATCAACATTATCTGTTATTATCTTTTCTAAGAAATCATTCTTAATTTTTCCTCCCTCCTCCAATCACTCTAAACATTTTAAGATTGAAATTAAAACTTTACTATACAATTTTAAATTAAATACAAATTGTTTACCTCTTCGCATTTTGTTTCCTTCCAAACAGCACAGCAATTGGCCTTCATGCATCGGCACAACGCTCACCCCACAACGATGACGTATGTACCAACTCAGTGCTGGCGTACGCTGCGACTGGTTGAGTGCGTTGTGGCTCCAGCCGGCGCTTGCACCTATTGAGGCAGCTCCCGCCGGCAGACAGACAGCCACCCAGCAGCATTCCAACGCAGAGAGTAAAAGTGTTTTTGGGCAGAGAAAAGCGCAGTGAGCAGCCACATTAGTGAGCGATCATTGCAAGCGCTCGCGCACTCACCTCAACACACACACACTCACACACAATCAACAAGTTGTGCGCAACGCATCCACAGGTAGTCGCTGTGACGGCTGAGTGCATATCGGAGAATAGACCGCAAAGTCAACGTGTGGAGCCAAAGAGCAGATACCACACCGACAACGGCGGCGACGACGACGAAGCAGCCAAAACAGCGTTGCTTTTAATTTTATTGGTTTGTTGTTATTGTTTTTGTGGCTGGTTGTCTGCTGCGTTACATTTGTCGTTGTGCTGTGGCTGCGCGTATTATTCGGCAAACTTCTTTTGGGGCAGCGAAGATTTCTTTTCGGCCCTTGTTGATGTTGTTGTCGCTTATTCATTTTGTTTTTGTTATTTGTGTGCTTTTATTGCTCTCGCCTTTTGCGGTGCTTTGGCGTTTTATTTCTTTCTACATGTTGCTTCTTTCGTTTGTCGTTGTCGTTGTTGTTGTTGTTATATTTGGGGGGCTTTCGTGCAGGTCTTACAGCCAGTTGGCCAGCAACTTCAGTTACAATTCACCAATTGTGGCGTTTGGACGTCGTACTCGTACGGTGTAACGGTTAAGCGAGCAGACAACACTGCTCTTCGACTGGCAAACAGCTGATTGACTGCTGGGGCGACGTGCTAGCGGCCCATCGTCATCATCACAAAAGACATTCGTCACAGCCGCCGTCGTCGTCGTCGACACGACGTCATTGGGGACGCGATTCGCTGTCGGCTGTGCATTGTTGGCGGCTGTGCGCTAACGGAACGCGCGCGCAGACATTTGCCGCAAAGTAAGCGGCAGCGGGCACGAAGACGCCGCGTTCGGCCAGAGCGCCGCGAAGAGCAGCAAAGCGCAAGAGTGGCGCGCACCGTGCAGTAAGCTTGCGAGCGGATGCGGACGCGGACGCGCACGTCTTGTAAATGGAAAATATAAAATCGGTTGCATCATTTGTGAAACACTTCAGTCCAACGAGGAAGGTTGTTGAGCAAAGCGCGCCGCGTCACATAATGCAAAAAGGAAAATCGAACGCAAAGTGAACACTTGAACCAATCAAAACAATTCAACTGAGCGAAAAAACTCAAATGCAAAGTGAAATAAGAAATTATGTGTAAATTTTGAAAGAATGAATTAGAGTGAGAAACATTTGAAACAATTTCATTGAACGGAAACGGAAGTCGTTGCTAATAATGGATATTTGAAATGCTGCAATTTTGAAAATGATTCATTTTGGAAAACTTTAAAATGAAAATTTTGTGCTGACATTAAGTGATGAAAACTGGGTTGCAGGATATTTACAACAATTTGGATAACTGGAAGCGGATAATACGGAAAAAGTATAACAAGTGAAAATATCTAATTTGAGTAAAATTCAATGTGAAAGAATTTGACTCATTGAATCAAAGCTGCAATAAACTGTGAAAGAAAATAAATTGAAAACTTATATACGAACCCAAAGATTTCGTTACCTCAAAACCCATGAAAAGGATAATTGGATGCAACAAAAAAAAGTTGAAAGAAACTGAAAACTATTTTCATTGAAAGAAAATACAAATGAGAACAAATAATTGAGTAATGAAGAGAAAATAAAAAAACTCTGGTTACAAAAAATTACAATTTTTTATTAAAAATCAAAAAAGAACAAAGTTTGAGATATAAAAATTTAAAAAAATATATGGATACAAAAACTAAAATTCAACAAAACATAACTTAGATAAATTGAATTAAATTGAATTAAAATAAAAACATTGAATTAAAAAAAAAACTATAGCAAAAAAAATTTCAAAAATTAAATAAAAAAATTGAATTTTAACAAAACTATAACAAAGAAACATTAAAAAATACCAAAATTAGAACATAAATAAATTAAAAAAAAACAATTAAAAATTATATAAAAATAAATAAAATTGAAAAGAACAAAAACTATAGATAAACTCTGGTTAAAAAAATTCTTAGTTGAAAACAATTTTAACTTCAAGGATAACAAAACCTATGCAATATTGGACTTTGAGGAAAACAAAACATGCTATTTTCGACACGGATTCATTCATGCTTTAATATTCAAAATAATATTTGATCAAATTTATGCAAAATACTTTTTGGAAAATTTTAAAAAACTTTTTTTTCCTAAAAAGTGATATTCAACAAACACAACAAGGATAACATTTAAACTTCTGAAGTGTTACCAAAACCACAAAACGATTGTTGCTCATATGTCAACTGAAAAAAGGATTTAAAACAAATTGAAAAAATTGAACACACAACTCAACACCAAATTAATTCAAAGGATACGCACGCACACATTACTGAATAAACCGTTATTAAGAAAACTCAACATTTTACAAATCATCAACAAAATGGTCTAGAAATTGTCTTCTACTTCTACTTCTATCAACAACAACAACAATATAAATTGTTGTTCGCCGCTATTCAACATTCATCCTCCAACTAGCAGCCTCACAACAACACCGACAATTTTGCCGTCATTTGCACAGCTTAAGATGCTCAACATGGAATCGCCGCAGATGTACGACACCGTGCAGACTCTGTCGCAGCTCGATCTGAAGAAGCAGCCACCGCCGCAACAGGCCATCATTGGCCAAATCACGCTCACAGCCATGTCGAGTGCACAGAACAACAACAACAATAACAACAACAACAACGGCATTAATCAGAATGGCAACAACAATCACAACAACAACAACAACACAGACGCTAACAATAACAATCACAATGGCAACTTGTCGGTGGCAGCGGCAGTGGCCGCCCAACAACAAAACGCCGGCCTCGTAGTGAAACAACATGCCGTACATCAGATGCAGCACGCGGCCGCCGCGCTCAACAACAACAACAACACCTCCGCACTGAACGCCAACATGAACAACGTGAACAATCTGCTGCAGAAGCAAATGCTGCAACAGTACTCGCAGTCCGATCTGGACGAGCTGACAGCGCAGGAGATCACACTCGATCTGCAGCATTTGATCGACGATCAGTTTCGCGAGCAGGAAGCGCTGGGCATCTTCAGCGACATGGTGGCCAGTCCGGGCGGCCTGTCGGCCACGCTACCGCCCAATGGAATGGTGAGTGCCGCTGCCAAAGTGCTACAGCAACATCAGCTGCAGCAGCAGACGCTGCGCACGCAACAGCACAGCTACGGTCGCGGTCCGCTCGCCTACATGCCGCAGGCAGTGCATTCGGGTGCCGCCTACAACAACAACTCGAGCGATGAGAACTCATCCGTGGGCTCGGATAGCTCCACGATCAAAGAGGAGCCCATCGATCCGGACTATCGTCGCCACTTGCAGGAGACGAATGCCAACAGCGCTGCCGCAGCGGCTGCATTCATAACGAACGGCGGCGCCGGCAACGGTCTGTACAATCCCTATCAGACGTCGAATGGTGTGGGCGGCGGCGGCGGAGGCGGTGGTGGTGGCAATAATGGCGGCGTGGGCGGCAATGGTGTGGGCGTTGGCGGCCCAACCAACTTTACCACACTCACCTCGGCCAATGTGCTGGCGCATCATTCGGTCAATCTGCCGCATCTGGCCGCTGGCGCACACCTGCTCAAACACCACAACAAGCAGCTGCAGCATCAGCGCAAGTCGTCGCTGAAGCACGTGGACAAGGGCACCGAGGAATATCGGCGTCGGCGCGAACGCAACAACATTGCGGTGCGCAAGTCGCGCGAGAAGGCGAAGGTGCGCTCGCGCGAGGTCGAGGAGCGCGTCAAGACGCTGCTCAAGGAGAAGGAGGCGCTGGTGCGCCAGCTGCAGGAGATGACCAATGAGATACAGCTGCACAAGCAGATCTACATGCAGCTGATGAATCACACGAATCCGGAAGTGAGTCGCGTGTGTCGCAGCTTTCTCAACACCAACGATCACGGATTGTAGGCTCCAGGAACGGACGACGGGGCTAATGACTGGTTGTTGTAGTTATGTATAGATGACCTCCCGGGGCGGGTGACTGTTTTTGCGGGGTCGCAATTGTGCGTGTGAATGTGTGCGTGTATGTGTGCGAGTGTTAGATTGTGTTGGTAGTAGAAATTTCCAGAAGCAAAGCTGCTGTGGCGATTAGCTTTAAGTTTCTCACTGATTTGGTTTATAGTTTGTTTCATTTGTAAGAAAATTATATTGCACATTTTTTAAATTATATTCAGAAATTACAAATTAAAAACAGTCTTGCAGGGCATTCCTAACATTTTCATAGAAATTACAACGTAATCAGAATTTTGATTTTTTCATTAAAGTTGCAAAGATTGTGAACACATGAAATGATAAATATTTGGCAATAACAATAATGAGTCATTAAAAATTTTAGAGAAGGTTCTATGGAGTCTTAAAATCAGAGTCATTCAACAGTGATCCATACAACCAGGGGCTGTAATATTGTAAAATATTTCGGGGGGGGTTTCAAAAAGTAATTCTTTACCATTTATAAAATGTATTTTGATGTGTATGTAGTTTTAAAGTCGATCCACATATTTCGTGGGGGGTTTCAACCCCCAGACCCCTCTGGATCCGCCAATGCATACAGCATTATTGACGAAATTCATTCTATCGAGTCTTCAAGGCAAACAAAAACTTGAAACAAGAACTGATTATTTCTGTGAGAAATCTTGAACAAAATGTCTAAAATGTGAGGTCTTAGAAGAAGTGGATTTCTCTCTTTTTTTCCCGAGCACAATGGTCTACTTAGTCTTAACCTCAAGGACCTCATAGCTTAGACTGACGGAAGAGAGGAAAAGAAAGACCTCAAGGATTTGACTGAACTCCGAGCTTGTTCCTTATATTTTTCTCAATTTTATGTCACCGGGTCTCTATATAAGTTTTCTACGCTCGTATTCGTTTGCCATGTTTTTACTATTAAAACTGGTTTTGACAATTTTTTTTTAATTGATCATTGAAAACCAGGCCATGGAGGGGTTTTAAAGTGTCCCGATTTTGGTGTGCACACCTTTTAAGTATTCAAACAAACTCTCTCATTTCGTTTTCAAAGGTAAACAAATTTTAAAACATAAAAACCACAATGAATTCCAGTTGTCAACAAAACAGCAGACAATGGCAGGAAATTTCAAGATTGTCCTAATCATTTCTTATCGCTTAAACTCCAAGCAACCAATACACAAAATCCTGTCCTATTATTGTTTTTTACTAAACATTTCGTTTTGATGACGCAACTACACATTGTACGATATCATTTGAGAAAAGCCTTGAAAGAATTTCCAAAAAAAATAAAAAATTGTTTACGAACACTTTTCAAAACAGAGAGACAGAAAGAAACAAATTTGTTTACGCACTGTTCAAGGTAAATTGTGGTCTGAGTCAATTGTCGACTGTCAACCGTTTCGCATGACTCGATGCAACTTTTAAGTTGGAAATTTTGGGAATACGCACCAAACACATGAATGGAAACTTCGAGTACTCTACTCGTAGGTAAACAATTTGTTGTAGCCCTTCAAAATGAGTTCATAACCTTTGCAGCTTTGAAGAAATGTCTTTTCAATTGCATTGATTTTAATTTTATTGCATTCAAATCAGCTTCAGTCAAATCAGCTTCAGTCAAATAATTTTTTCCATTAAGTTTTACATGAACTGCACAAATATAGAAAATATTTCAACAAATTGTATGAAAACTGTACTTATTACATAAAATGCTTAGAAATCATTAAACCATATAAAAACGCTGTAAAAAAAATCATCTGTACATTATTTTTGTAGATTCTAATGAAGCGGGATTTGATAAATCGTTAATCGTTTATACAGTAAATAATTCGTTTATAAGTATACAATTTTAAAAAAGCATGTAAGATAAGCCAAAGAAATTTTAATAAAACACTTACAAGTACATACATATTTATAAAGAAATACTAAAGAGCTGAATGTGTAAAGCAAGGTAGTATTTATGATTGACAACAAGCTTCAATCGAATGAAACAAAAATTCGAAATTTTTGTTGAAAATAATGATTTGTAACAGAAACAAAAGAACTGATGACAAGCAAACTGAAAAAATTCAGAGCCTAGTTTTCACTAAGCCGCATTTAGTGGCAAATGAGTTGAAAGTGAGTCAAATGGTGATAGATCACTTTTAAGGATTAAACCATATTTTGAGGCAAATGAATAGTTAAAAGTGAATCAAATGGTTTTAGATCACTTTTAAGGATTTTTCTATCAGTTCTTTCTTCTAAAGGACTTTCAAATTGAATATGGATACAAATTTCATGCTGAATGACACTTTTTGTAACAATGACTGTGTTTGCCATTTGATGTGGCTTAGTGAAAACAGGGCATAAGAGTGGTAAACGAAACAGACCGCTACAATTTATGGTATTGGAATTGTTGGAGAGAACTAATGCTGCAGCGCTAAAACCGAGCTTTGTAATAATTTTATTGAAAATATGTGTTTGAAAAAGTAACTTAAAAATTACATTGCACCTCAAAATTGTTTCCCTTTTACCAAAATATTCTTCCATGGTGACAAACAAACTCAATTTTCTCAAAGGCTCTCGTAAGAGTTTTTCAACATATCACACACTAAAAAATACGAAAAAGGTCACAATTCAAAATTATTATCCAAAATCCATTTTTTTCTATAAATTAATTTACAGTACACGTCAAACAAAAAAACATTTTTTTCATTTTCATGACTTTCTTCATTAACTGGAAATATACTCTATATCTGTTTTGAAGTAAATTGAAGGATCTGCAAGATCAACGTTTTTTGCTTCCCTTGAAAATTTAAAATTTGTGAGTGGTAATTTTTTGGATTTAGAATGATTTTTGATAATGATTTTTAGCGCTTAAACTTCAAGTATTTTTGATTTTCCAAAAATATTGTTCATACTTTTTCTTTTGTGAAGACCAACATTTAGGCGATATTCTTAAAAACTCGAAAGTTATGTACAGTTAGCGTTTTTGTGATAGAAATGTTAATAGTCTAAACATCTTAGCTCATACTTTTTCTTTTGTGAAGACCAACATTCAGGAGATATCTTTATAAACTCGTCAAAATTCGGTTGTTTTTAGAATAGACCGCAAGATTAGGAGTGGAAGGATGCTTCGATCCCCATTGACTGACTGACACAAGATTTTGGTTTTTTTATACTTTTAGATATCTTTTTGAGTCTTTTCGATCAAAGAGTGTGTTTGCTGATTGATTGACAAACTACACATTCACCCAAATTTAATCTGGTCAAACTTGGTCTGATTCATCGCCTCGATCCGCTTTGGATCCATAACAGTACAGAAAGGATCTCTATTGAAAGCATTGAAGTGAATAGTGATCAGTATCCGAAATTAACTTCACTAAAAGTTGTCTTCCTAGTCTCATAGCCTTCTTTACATACATATAGGAACTCTCATTAATTTCTTTGCTCATTTGTTCCTTTGGAACCAAACCTTATTCTAAATAGGCTCTCAGGCTGTGCTTTTAGTACATGTATGGAAAACTTTTGTAAATGAAGAAAATTTTTATAACAACTGAAGTATGAATAAAAGTAAAGGCACTGTTTGACTGGTTCCAAACTTATTTTATTGATCTTTCGTTTTGGAATCAAAGCAATGCTGTAGTCACAAGCCGTAGAAATTTTCAAGTTGTTTAACTGAAAAAAATACTTTTTAACAACTCAAGCATGAATCAAAATTATGGGACTTTTATCTAGTTTCCAACTTTTCTTAATTAATACATTTAGTTCCAATTGAAACCAAATAAATTCCTTTAGGTGAAGACCAAAAGAAAATTTGTCGTAGGGCAAGGTTTGCTTAAGTTAAAGAAGGTAAAAAGTGTGCGGCAAGCACTTCCAGTCAGAGGCCACATTGGCTCCATTGTGAACCCCTTCATTCTTGAATTGGGTGTCCTTCCCTATCTGTTAGGTTTCCTATAGATCCAGGCGGTTTCTTTTGGGAACCATTTGGTCTTGGCGAGGAAATTGTGTGGATCAGTAATCTGTGCATCAACTATTTTATGTCAATGTTTTTGTCATTTTTGGATGCTAATCAATTTTTTCTTATTTCTAAATAATGTTTTATTAAATATTTAGTAAGAAAAGTCAAATTAAGAGAGAAAAATCAAATTAAGTTTCCACATTTCAATGACTTCAAAACGATGCTTTGATCTAAAATTTTTTTTTACACAGATCAGGAAATGCAAAGAAAATTCTATCAGCAAACCTTGGAACACATTCTTTGCTTTTGTTTGGCTATCTCAAGACTACGTCTTACTCACTTAGGGGCCTCGATCTCTGGGTTAGATTTGGTCCCCAAGCATGACACGAAATCGCTGCTGAACTTTGCCAGGAACACACAGATTCTTTTAGACAGTTTTATGTTGACCCGCTAAGGAGCTCTAAGCACCGATGTGTTGAGAAGCAACCACCTTGGCACCCCAGGATCTATCCAGATTTCTCTGGAGGTCGGGTGGCTTCAAAATACATTAACAGGGAACATCAAGTCGTAGTATAGTAGACGTATGTATTTACGAGAAACTTTACATGACGAAGAGAAAAACTTGAAAACACTAAACGAAATTAAAGAGAGAAAGACATTTTAAATAAACTCTAAAAGATCATAAATTGCATCTTCAGACCCTCTGTAGAAATGTTAAAATTCACTGAATAGTTGTTCAAGTTTAAGTTGAAGTCGTTTTTCTTGCTTTTATTCGTAGAGTTTTTCAAGCTTTTTTTTACTCTCTTTAGCGCTTATCTGAATAATTTAATAAATCATCCGACTTATAAAATCTATACAAGTTTTAAAATTTCAAAACTTCTTTGAGTTGTGGCATCAAAATTTGAAGCTGCTGTCTTAAACAATTCCTGTAAATTCAAAAATTCACTGAACACTTTGAAAGTGCAGTTGAACTTGTCAAATTTCAAAATTGTACTGAGTTGTTGCTTCAAAAAATGAAGCTGCTGACTTGAGTTTTAAACTAAAAATTTCAAAAATTTACAGAACACTCCAAACTGAAGTTCAAGTTGCTTTATTCAATAATTGAAGCCGTTTTTTTAGGTTTTAAAAGAATATTTCAAAATTTTTGTTTGATTTAAAATATTTATTAAACAGTAAAAACAGAACATCGAAAGCTGCCGCTTAAGGTTCAATATCAAAATTTCGACAATTCTAAATTTTTCAAAAATTTATTCACCTATTAAAAACTGAAGTTGAAGCTGCTTTACAGATATACCGAAGATTCTTTTTGATGATTTGAATTACAAATTTTAACAATTTATAAAAAAATTAAACATTTACTGCTTGATTCAGACTAAATTTGAAGTTGCCTTACTGAATAATTCTTAAAATCTCAAAGATTCTTTGAACAATAAAAACTAAAGTTCAAATTTGAAGCTGCAGCTCAGGTTTTAAGTTCAAAATTTTAAATATTTTTTATGTATCAAGAATGCATTGAATAATTTGAAGTTGAAACTGCCTTACGAAATTTCTGATGACGCGTTTTTTAAAACTTTAAATAATTTTTAAAATTTCAAAAACTAACTGAATAATTCAAACCATAGCCGAAGCTGCTTTACTGAATAATTGATGCTTCTTTTTGGGTTTTAAATTCGAAACTTAAACAATTCTTAATATTTCAAAAAATCACTGAACAGTTTAAACTGAAGTTAAAGCTGCTTTACAGAATTACTGAAGCCACTTTTTATGATTTAAATTCAAAATTTAAACAATTGTCAAAATTTCTAAAAATTGTATAATTCAAACTTATTTGAAGCTCTTAAATTGTCAAAGATTCACTGAACAATCAAAACTAAATTTCAAATTTAAAAAACTATCAAAATTTCTAAAACAAATGGTCAATTCAATTAGTTTGAATTGCTGATGAAGTTGTTTTACTGAATAATTCTTACATTTTCAGAAATTCATTGAACAATTAAAACTAAATTTCAAGCTTGAAGCTGATTTTTAGATTTTAAATTCAAAATTTTAAACACTTTTCATGTATCAAAAATTCATTGAATAGTTTGAACTGAAGTGCCCTTTTGTTCAAAAATGAAATAACTTTTAAAAATTTCAAAAATTCACTGAATAATTCAAACTAAACTCGAAGCTGCTTTACGAAGTTATTGACGCTTCTTTTTGGGTTTTAAATTCGAAACTTAAACAATTCTTTTAAATTTAAAAATGAAACAATTCTTAACATTTTAAAGATTCATTAACAGCTAAAACTAAAGTCGAAGCTGTTTAATGAATAATTTAAGCTATTGTTCGGTTTTAAGTATTAATTAAAATTACAATAACTGAAGCTTGGAAGCTGCTGCTTGGTTTTCTATGCAGTTCTTCATACCATAACTTGTTGATTGTTGTTCAATCAAATAATCAAAATCTATTCAACCAAACTCATTAAAACATTTTCTATACATAGTAGACTTAATAAAAACTGCTTTTAAACTACTTACACCGC
The DNA here is from genome assembly GCA_963971225.1 of Melieria omissa. NCBI lineage: Eukaryota > Metazoa > Arthropoda > Insecta > Diptera > Ulidiidae > Melieria > Melieria omissa. Next base: position 89,572,501 of record OZ020269.1, read on the forward strand.
ATCAAGAAAAATCCTACAACTGGAAAAAAATTACAAATAAAAAAATCATTTACAAATACATTAAAAAATCCAGCGCTACTACTTTAAGGCAAACTGCAATGTTCTCAGTTAGTTAATTTATAGTAGTTTTTCTATATTGTAAACTTTTATAAATAAAAACAAAACTCCAAAAATATTTACTTAAGTTAATTTTAAGACAACAAAAAAACTGCATATTTTAAATAAGAAAAATCAATAAAATTGCAAAAATGCACAAACTGCTAGTAAACGCTGCGACTGCTCACACAAAACCTGAAGCCGCCAATAAAGCTTAATGTATGTAAGTCTGCGAACGTAAGCAGCAGCTTTAACTAATTTTTATATTTTTGATTTTTGCAAATTTTAAAAAAATTTGCATCAAGCCTTTTTGTAGCTGTTTCTTGGTACTAGCAAATATTTTTAGATACAATTTGTACATTGTTTTTTTATGTTTTTGCTTTTCAAATAAGCTTTTCCCTCCACTGCTCCTCTGCACTGCGCACTTGTAAATTTCATTAATTAAAATGCTTTATTTTAAATATAAAAATTAAAAAAAAATAAAATATTTTGTTAGCAAAAAGCGCAAAAAATATCAAAAACAAATCAACATTAAAAGTGTTTTAGCAAAATTATATACTAGAACTATAAATATGTATGTACATAGATGGTAAAGTGTATTTGTATTTGTAGTGTCGCTGTGTGTGTTTTATGTACACTGCAAGAAATCCGATTGCAGTGTGCAATTTAGTTGAATAATAATAAATGAAAACTTTAACAAAAAACAAAAAAAAAAAAAACCAAGAATGCAATTTTTCTTTATATGTTGTGAATTTATTCAGTTGTGCGGTGGTGAAAAGGGGGAAATGCGCAAAAATGTTGGCAACTGTTTGGGGACCAGTTCCCTGTGGCTTTCATGCCATGTTTGTGTGTTGCTCTATTTTTGTGTATTTGTTGTTTATTTTTTCCCTTCTTGTAGGCAATCAAATCAAATCAAATTAAATTAGCATTTAAAGCGGACATTTTCACGCTGTCGCTGTCGCCGGTCGTTGCTGCCTTTTTCTCTCAGCCATTCATTTTACTAAATTTCCCTGTTGCATATTGTCAACAAATCGACTTAAAAAAATTATAAATCACTGCAGTGCCGCGGTGCCTCATAAGCGCATTCTGGCTGCCACATAAATTTCCCGCTTGCCGCATGGTTGCATTGCGTTGCCGCTGCGTTGCTTTATTGGCATTAGTGGCCGCATGAATTGGCGGCTAAAAACAAACCCGTCGACTTGCAGCGCGCTGCTCATACAATTATGTAGAACCTTTACAAGTTGTCATTTATTGCACGTGTAAATTACAAGATTCGCCGCTGCCACCGACCGGCGGCCAACGCTTGTTTGTCGCCGGGCCAAGCTGGCAAGCGGCAACACAGATTCTGTTGTTGCCGATTTGGTGTGCTACAACAAATGGCTGCGTTTGTTCACTTGTCGTTTTCGTTGTTGTTGTTGTTGTTGTTGCAAGTGTTAGTTGTTTTGCCATTTTGGTGGCTGTTGGCCGCATAATTGATACAGTAATACCTGCCTAAAAGGAATCTGACGCATGCGAGCATAGAAATGGGTGCAATTTTCTTTTTCTCTGAAGAAGTAGTAAATGAATTTAAATTAATTAAATGAATTTAATAAATTTAAAAATATTAATAATAATAATTTAAAAATTAAATTTAATAAATTTGTTTACTGATTTATTAAATTAAAAGTTGAAGCTGCTAACTTCGTTTTAAAAATTCAATATTTAAACAATTCTTAAAATTTCAAAGTTTCACTGAACAACTAAAACTGAAGTTGAAGCTGGTTTATTGAATAATTCTTAAAATTTCAAAACTTCATTGAACAGATCAAACTAAAATGGAAGCTGCTTTACTGAATAATTGACGCTGCTTTCTGGGTTTTAAATTCAAAACTTCAATACAAAAAACAAAAAATAATTCTGTCAAATTCAAAAATGAAACAATTCTTCAAATTAAAAAAATTCACTGAACAATTAAAAACTGTGTTGAAGCTGTTTTATTAAATAATTCTTAAAATTTTAAAACTATATTGAACAGTTCAATGGGAAATTGAAGCTGCTTTATTGAATTATTCGCAAAATTCAAAATTTCATTGAACAGTTCAAACTGAAGTTGAAGCTGTTTTACTGAATTATTGACGTTGCTCTTTAGATTTTAAATTCAACAATTCTTAAATTTTCAAAAATTAACTTAACGACTAAAAAATAAAGTTAAAGCTGCTGAGTTGGTTTTAAAATTCGGAATTTAAAATAATTCTTAGCATTTCAAAAATTCACAACCCAAAACTGAAATTGGAGCTGGTTGATTGAATAATTCTTAGAAATTCAAGACTTCACTGAAAAGTTCAAACTGAAGTGGATGCTGGTTTACTGAAAAATCGACGCTGGATTTTAAATTCAAAACTTAAACAATTTGGTCAAATTTAAAAATGAAACAATTCTTAAAATTTTAAAAAATTTACTGAACAACTAAAAACTGAAATTGACGCTGTTTCAAAACTTCATCGAACATTTCAAAGCGAAGTTGAAACTGCTTTACTGAATAATTGAAGCTGTTTTTGAAGGTTTTAAACTCAAAATTCAAACAATTTTCTGAAATTCAAAAATTCACTAAAAATTAAAGTTGAAGCTGCTTTATTGAATAATTCCTAAAAATTCAAAACTTCATTGAACAGTTCAAACTGAAGTTTAATCTGCTTTACTGCATAATTGACATTGCTTGTTGGGCTTCAAAATCCAACAATTCTTAAAATTTCAAAAATTAATAAACTTATAATAAACATTGAATAATTTACACCGTGTTCTGGGTTTTAAATTCAAAACTTAAACAATTCTGTGAAATTCAAAAATTAAACAATTCTTATTTTTTTCAAAAATTCATTCATTCAATTACAATTACAAATTAAATTACAATTACAAATTAAATAAAATTTTTCAGAAGCGCGATAAACCTGATCAAGTGCCAATAAATGTAAAAAAAAATTCATTATAAAACTCCATAAATTGCATCTTATGATTCTTTCAGCTGATTTTTGGGACATATTAAAATTCAACAAATTAAAAACAACAAATTAAAAAAATTCGATTGGTTCAAAGACGAAAATCTGTGTTTAAAAAAAAATCGTTTTTCAGTTTCCACAATGAAAAATATCCAAATGCTTTTTCATTCTTTCAATTCGTTGTATTCATTCAAGTTCACTACCTTCTGTACTCTCCATCAACATAAAATTTTGAGTTAAGTTTTTCTTGGATCTAAACTTCAAACCACACCATAATAATTTTTTAACAAAGAAAAAAAAAACAAAAATTTACCAACTTTTGGTTACAACAACTTCTTTTTATGTTCTCTCATTTGCCCACATTGCTTCATTATTTATCCACGCTTTACTGTACTGCAATGTTTTGCATTTATTTTTGCATTCGTTTTAGTTGAATTGTAATTTTTCTTTTTGGTTTTTTATTTTTTTACTTCTCTCACTGTTGCTTTGCGGCGCTTAGTTTGGCAGTAATTGAGCTGAAATTTCATGTCGCGCCACATAAAAATTATGAGTTTTAAATTATGGGCCGCCTTTTACTTGATTTATAGTTGATTTATTGTGCGCATATCATTACGAGCGGTGAGGCTGTGGCTTTGCGTGTTGCATAGTGTAATTAAAATTGTTGGCATTGCTGAATACGTGAAAGGGACATGTAATGTGTGGCGCAAAGGCTGTCGTAGAGAATAATGGGAAATTTTAGTCTTTGATGAAAATGAATAAATGTTATAAATGATTTGTTGAAACAATTTGGACTTTTCAAGGAACAGAATGGCCTAGTATAAGGATTTATTCAGTATGTCCTTAGGGAATTTATGAATTAATAATATTTAATTTTTGGGGCATTTGCCACTTGGCTTCCATATTAAGCTTCATAATTTGAAAGATCCTCTTAGAAGAGGAGCTGACTTCCAAATTTGGTTTGGAAGTCAAAGATGGGACCGATTTTGGTAAAAAAATTTTAGAAAGTAAGAAAATAACGAATTGTTCGGTCTTAAACTTAATTCTTCTAAAAGCAAAGCGTGAGTTAATAAAAAAAATCCCTAATATTTTACGAGATCCTTTTAATAGATACAAATTGTAATAAGTAAAACATTATTAAAGCTTTGGTGGTGCCTGGTGAGGTCTTCAAGTGGATCTTATATTTTATTCTCTCAGGCTAGAAGCGTATTAAATACAATGACAGCTACTGGAACTCGAGTTTTCAAAGATTCATGACTTTACAAAAAGGACGGGTCGACTCAAAGAGATCCAGAGTCTTTGAGAACGACTTATTGAAGGCCGAAGAATCACTTTACGCTTGGGTTGACCAGATCTATTTCAGGTATTTTCCAGCCCGGACACTTGCTAATCAAAGGGGCAGTGTTGCCAGATATCTGTACTGACTTTCTTCTAAATCTTAAAAAAAGCTGATATTTCGTCCCCAAAATTAAAAAAATGTCTGAAAAATTGTTTCTGCAATACAACTTGTGTCATTATAAATTAAGGAATTGACATCTTCATAAAAATATAATAAAAAATAAAATATAATAAATTTTTTTATTGCAGCTTCATTATTCATTCAGCTTCAGCTTAACAAGAACTTAATACAAACAAAACATATAAAAATTTAGATCGGTTGAAGAACGCTTCTGTAAAATTCTTCATTCATTGCATAAATTATACACTTTGAAGCATACAATTTATTTAAATCCAACAATAAACTTACAATATTCAGATTTCAATATTCAAGGCTTCTCTTCCACTAATAATTTCAAATGCATCGCCATCAAAACCTCGTAAACTTCCTCCTAAACAATTCTTCCTTCTAAAAATGCTTCTTAAAAGAAAAAAAGGTCCTTAAGGAGGAGGCAATTTCCTGATCTGGCAATACTGCAAGGGGGCGGCAAAAGTTCAGGTACAATGGATAGTAATGTTTACCTGGTTGCGCCCATAGAAGCTCTTCACAATTTAACCCTTTCGACCCCAAAGTTGCCTGAAAGCAACTTCACCTATTTGTCATCTTATAGCAAAAGCTACGATTTATTTATGGGTTTAATTTAAGTAGGCACCAACAAATTAATATTTTTAGAAGTGAATTCAAAGAAATTTACAAAAATTTTAGCGTTATCCCCAAAATAATTTCCAATAATTTGCAGCGACATCAGGGAAAGTTTTTGTTCTAATTGAAGTCTACGAATTTGGCGCGTTTGATCAAAACCCTGTTTCTATACCCTGGTAACCCTGGTAAAATAAAATCAAAAAGTGATAATTTTGTATTTTTCCATAAATATTAAATAATTTTCCTGTAACTAAAAAATATTGACAAAAAATTTTTTTAACCCGTTTGAAGCTAAAACTGTTTAAAAGAATACTAGCTCTAGAACTCTAACAAACAGGCGCGGCACCTTCAAATGTCGTCTACACACTTCCAAGGAACATGTTTCATGATCTAAATACCAAAACGTAATACCGAGGGGTAAACGCAGGGTAAAATTCGGGGTCGAAAGGGTTAAGAATAATAGATACAATGGAATAAGCGCAAAGAATAAAATTATTTGGAAACTCAGAAAAGAAAGGACGACCAAAGAAAAAAAAATACATGCAGTTATCGTAGACCCTAAAGTTATGAAAGCGCTAATCGGGTGGAGTCCGTCTAAAAAGAGAAGAACAAAGAATAACCAAAGAAAAGATGGTTAGGTGCAGTTATCGAAAACCTCATAGTTATGAAAGTGCAAACCGGGTGGAGCGCGGCTAAAGCGAAAGGAATCTGGCTCACCAAGGACCCTCACTATCAAATACTATAATCTTCTTTTTACTCCACAAGTTTTACCACAGTTAAAGTTTGTTAAAAATTATCTCATCTTAGTTCATTTGTCTAAAAATATTTAAGTTTATTTGAAAAAATTAAAAAAAAAAAACGAAAAAATTACATAGGAATCTTAATTTTAATTAATTAAATGATTAATTAATTTTTTAAATTAATCTATTCAACAAATTCCATTTGTCCATTTGTCTAATGATACTTAAACTTTATGGAAACTTATATTACCACAAGAAGAAAAATAAAAAAAATATTCATACATACAAACAATCATTCTTACGCTCAAACTTAGATCGGAAAACGCCAAGAAAAAATAGAATCCGCCTGCGCCCAAAGTACACAACGCATGCTGCAAATTCAAATTACAACAACTTTCCAGCACCAACAACAACAACAACAACAAAAAGAACAGCAGACGCACCAACAAAATCAAGCGTGACCTAGTTAGGAGCGTCATCCACAGCAGCTTCAAGTTGTTTCTTCTTGAAGAAAAAAAAACAACAACAACAACATATTTCTATGCGCATATCAACGTTCCATTCTAGCTGCGTCTGTCCGCCGATCTGTGCACGCAGCCATATTGCGCGCTGTGGCTGCCGTCGTCGCTGTCGCTGCTCCAATGCCCTAATTCCCTTCAAACAATTTAAGTTCTAACGCTATCAGCGCTGCACACTGCCGACGCCGCCGCGCGCCAACCCACCCTTGGACCCAGAACACAATTTTTTGGTTTTTTTTTTCGTGCACACACAATTTTATGGCCCTTAAATGTGAAAAAACAACCAACAACAAAAAAACACAAATAATAATGAGAAAAAAACAACGACGCGTCTACTTGACTTCACTTGCAGCTTTTCTTCGGTTCAGTTGGATTTCTTCTTGCGATCGCTTTTTGCTGTGCGGCTTTTTAATTGATTCGCCTTTCAGCACAGCCGATTTTTCAGTATTTCGGCTTTTTCGCTGCAATTGTAAAAAATAGAAAATGTTAAATCTTGGTACCCCTCCTTCTTGGCCCTCAGCCACGAAGCACAAAGGGAACACGCCAACACGCGTCGCCCTCAAAGTGTTAAATTCCATTTGACATTTGTGATTGACACTCGGGCACGATGCGTGCCGCTGCGGCATGCAGCGTGCGTGCCCCGGCCGTGTGGTCTTCTTCTACGACGACGTTCTCGCATCGCCGTTTACTGCATCGGCCTCGCCTATGATGAATGATCGTTGTTGCGTTTTTCAATGCGCTGTGCGATCTGGTTGCCGAATGCTGCTTTCGCTCTGCTGTGATTGATTGCCCAGAGCTGCAAGCTGGGGCGACAAAACGATGCGATCGTTTATGTTTCCATGTGACAAAAGCAAGAATTGATGATTCAGCTTTCGAGGAACAGTACCGAATATTTTGAAAACGAATAGAAGCGAACTTTAGAAGTTAAAGAACATAGAGATTTTTAAACCTCCTGATTACTGTTAAAATTATTATTAAAACTCTTTGGTCCTTAAAAAGCTCTGGAATCGATTTTACTACTATCACAATTTATGCAGAAAGTTCCTCATGAAGATGGCTGATCGGTTCCAGGATACTTTGAATTGGGCGCAATATGAATTCAAATAGTGTTCACACCAAAAATGTGTACGGAACCCAAAAATTAATTCATTGATCTGGATATGTTCTTATTTCTAGACGTTTTAGATGTTTTTATATAAAATCTGTGAAATGTGAAATGTGAAAATTATTGTTATAGGTTACAATTCATTTCTTAGCCCAACCCTCTTAACCCTCCGATGCCCAACAAGGTCCATAGGGACCTATGGCGATTTTAAAAGAAATTATTTTGTATTTTATATGTTTTTGCCTATCTTTCTGTAGTAAAAAATACATATATTTTTACTAAAAAATATATACGAAGCTTAGCTTTTTGGCTTTCCAAACATATCTACAGACATTATGTAACACTACATTATACAATTACACGCCTTATATGCAATATTACAAAAAAGGTCCCTGGGGACCTTGTTGGGCCTTGGCCGTTTAACAAATTTTCGGTTATCGGAGGGTTAAGAAAATCCATTTTTTATTTAATTTTACTTTTTTTTAATTTTTTTTTATGTTAAACCTCAAAAGAATTATTTTTAACACAAAAACATATTTCTAAAAAAATCTGTAAGGTCTATTAATATTAAAAAAAATTATTTGTATTGCTTAAAATTTATTTCTTAGCCCAAAACCTTTAAAAAAGGCCTTCGATACGAAAAAAAGGGGCCGAATAATATTTGAAAATCTTTAAAAATTTGGATCTGGCATTTTTCAGCTGACCAAAAAATTTTTTATTTTAGCATAAAGTAATCGAAAAGCAAAATATTTATATAAAATCTTTAAAAATAGCCGAATACAATTTTAAAAGCTTTACAGATTTTGCTTTTTTTAATACTAATCTAATCTTAAATTTTGTTTAAACCGTCAATGAAAATAACAATAATCACACAACTCAACACAACAACACAATCACTCAAATATTTCAATTTTATAAAACAAAAATTATGTTTAGATTTTTTAGTCAAATCTCCTAAGAAAATCTATCAATATTAAAAGTAGGAAAAATATTCGAAATGCTTTGAATTATTTTAAACTACCTCAAACTTTTTAAACTACCTCAAACAAAATATTTTAAAAAAATCTGCACGAGATTAGTATTTATTAAAAAAGTTCCAACCGTATGTTATCATTTAGTTTTTATTAAAAAAAATCTCCCCCCAAAGTTAACATTTCATTTGCCAGGCCAAATCCTTTAACGTTGCCTGTTGATACTAAAAAAACAAGCGCCGAAAACTAAAAAGCGGCAAAATCAAACAAAAATCCTTAACAATACCAATTTACTGTAAGTAAAGAGTATATAACAACAACAAAAGAAACAGCAACAATCAAATGCCCCTTTCACTTTCTAACGACGACAAATACTCGCTGCCACTTTCAAAGACAAATTCTCACCTGTGGTAACAAACGGTTTCTTTCTTTTTTAATGGTTTCCTTATTTTCCTTATTTTTTAATTTTGTATTTAAAATTTTTTAGTTTTCTGTATTTTTTAGATTTTTCTATATCTTATTTTACATGCCTTGCACTCCTTTTTTGTTGCCACCTTAAGCAGTGACTGCTGCAATTTTCTCGCTTCGATTTTTTTCTGCAACTTAAAATTTGTCAAGCATTACGTTTTGTCTCGCCATCGTTTTATGTTGCTGTGAGCTTTGCTTTATTTTTTGTCTTTCTTTTAAGTGATTCGTCTATTTGTCGCTTTGGGGCTGTGATGTGGCAGCGTTGGGTGCAACTGCGATCTCGCGCTACGCTCGAACCGTAGCGCATAATTTGCTGCCGCTTATCTTATCAGGTTTTATGTTGTACATAAATTCGGCATTCGATATGCCCGCATAACGGTGCTGCAGGAAATGTTCGAGTTCGAGCACTGAGCCCGCAAATGTTCAGGTGAAAATGCGCCAAATCGAAACGGCACTCAAATGCAGTGGAATAATTGGTTTTTTTTCTTTTTAAAGTAAAGGAAAATGTTTCTCGATTGTGCTTCAAATCGAAGCTAAGGTTCAATAAAAGCTTTTGCAAATAAATATAAATTAGGGCACTTACCACTACATGCAAAGCGACAGTTGGAGATAAACAAAAATTAAAAAAGTTAAAATTTTAAAAATATAAAAAATAAATAAAATAAAAAGCTACGATTGATTTATGGGTTTAATTTGATTAGGCACCATCAAAATAATATTTTAAGAAATGAATTCAAAGCAAATTACAACAGTTTTACTGTCATCTCCAAAATAATTTCCAATAATTTGCAGCGATATCAGGGAAAGTTTGTGTTCTAATTGAAGTCTTCGAATTGGGCGCGTTTGATCAAAACTCTTCATTAAAATGGTTAAATAAAATCAAAAAGTGATAATTTTGTATTTTTACATAAATATTAAATAATTTTTCTGCAATTAAAAAATATTGATACAAAATTTATTTAACCCATTTTAAGGGGGGTAAAAGTTTCAGCGTAAAAAAACACTTTTTTATGAAATTTTTTTGAAAGTATGGATTGATCAAATGTACTATTTAACCCTTTTCTGCATTATTAAGCATACTTTTAACCATATTCCGTAATTCTTTCATGCAGAAATATTACAAAACAAGCCGATGACAGAGCTTGCCCCAGAACGTCTTTGAAAAAATACAATTTGCGGTGTTCACTGTATCTCGGTCGGAAATTATCTGAAATGAAAAACCATTAAAATTTATTCAAAGTATTATCAATCAATCAATAATAAAATCCTCCCCCCAACGTTCTCCGATTATTATTTTTTTTATTTAAAAATTGTTGGTGGCCATCTAAAGTGTAAACTGCTATTTTCCACGAAAAATTCCGCCATTTTGTAGGTGGGAAACCCCCTTAATGTAAAAAAAAAATTTTACTAAACGTTGCAGGGAGGTATTTTATATGTAAAAAATGTGTACCAAGTTTCAAATTAATCGGTTTAGTAGTTTTTAAATGACAGTGAACACGGTCTTTGAAAAAGTAGTTTTGAGACCAGAACAATAACAAATATTTCACATAGGATAAGGTAAATAAAGGTATGTAGAGATGGGTACCTAAAGTAGCGTGTTTCTACTACCGAACAAATCTATCTCAAAAAGATAGTTTTAAAGACTCGGTTTGACAGACTAAATTCTGTGTTATGTTTCGCGTGCATGAAGAAAGGTTGAAAAAAATTGTTGAAATTTTACCAGGTCGCCTATGAAACCGGTAATTATAAAAAAAAACACGTTTATTGTGAGGAAATGATTACAATTTTATTCTTCAAAGTAATGGCCATCGCTAGCTACACATTTTTCCCATCTCTCAGGCAATTTATGGATGCCTCGCCAAAAAAATGTTTCGTCTTTTGCCTGAAACCAATCATCGATCCATTTTTTGACTTCTGCGTGAGAATTGAAGCGCCGTTCCGTTAATGCGTGGCCCATCGATGCGAACATGTGAAAATCCGAAGGCGCCAAGTCTGGTGAGTAAGCCGCATGAGCAAGAGCTTCCCAGTTGTACGATGCAACCAATTCTTGGGTGGCTCTAGTGCGGTGTGGTGGTGCGTTGTCATCGAGGAAAATCACTTTGTGTTGCCTGGCTTCATATTCTGGGCGTTTTTGGCGTATAGCACGGTTCAAATCGGCCAATTGTTGTTGGTAACGTTCACCGTTAACCGTTTCACCAGGTTTTAGAAGGTTTTTTTCTTCAAATGGTAACACAAATACCTGGTATTTACGAAAAGATTTATCAATGTTCAACATCGATAGGGAGAATCTACCAGAATATAATTAAAAAAACTTTTAAATTTTCTTCTAAAATCTTCTTAGCTCTTCTTTCTCTTAAGAAGACAACATTCTCTCAAAACTATTATAGAAGGACATTTCCTAATCTTTCAATACTAAGTTAGCCAAACCAATCCCATATTATAGAGTTAGTAGTGTCCTTGAACAGCCGGACCGTGGCATAGGAAGAATGGTATAGTTTTCATTTCTGTCTTCTGTCTTCCTGCAGCTATCGCAGGATGAAGGGTGCTACGAGTATGTGATGAGCGCCACTGTTATAGCAAAGTACCATTCCGGATATCAACGAAGTGCGGAACAACGGTTCGAGTCACAAACAGCACGAACCGAGTTTCATACGAATAAGTTCACCAAGGTCGCAGGTGCGTGGGAAACCGAATAGAACTAACCTCAAGTCCGATCCAACCCACAACAAAGCCGCCGAAGCTCATTGTATGGTTGGCAACCTTCTAATTCTGACTGATTTTAATTGATTACTGCTGAAAGATTAAATTTTTCAAATTTCTTTTTTCTTTGCTACATTAACCAAAAAATTAAAAAATTCTAAAAAAATACAAACAAATTTGTCATTGGACTGCATTCAGTGCTTTGAAAGCTGATAATGTTATTATCGCAGGGCTGATTTTGGTAGTGTTGTTGTTGTTATTGTTGTTGTTATTGCTGACGACGCACAGTGCTTCGACTCCATACAAAATTGCGGCAAAAATAGAAGGAGTACGTTAAATTCGCTGAAAATTTGCTGTCTAAGTCATTTTGAGCTGCTGATTTCAAAATTTGTGTTTGTTTCAAAAAAAATATATAGTTAAAAAAAATCGAATATATATGGTTATATATTATCTTGTCATCACAGAGCCCAAACCGCTGGAGCTATTATGATGAAATTTGGTCAAAAGTTGTATTTTAGAAAGTCAACCCTTAAACAGAAGCGATTTCGAAAACGTCGACCTGGAAAGGGCGGAAAGGCGGTGGTGAAGCTTATATGGACAGACATTGTTTTTTGGTCGGATTGTTTAAAAATTATGTATATGTATACTAAAAAAGCAATAACAAAATACATATCTTAGCGTTTTTCTAAATTCGATATTTAAAGGGTACAAAGAGGGCGGTAAAGTTGCTAAAGGCATATAGTTTTTGTTTATTTGATATTCGTAGAGCTTAACATGGAGATGAGGCAGGTGAATATGCAATGCAGCTCAACCTATAACGGCGAGACTATTCTTCAAGACTTATTCTTCAAAATTGGACCTTCTTCAAAGTTATACATTCCTCCTTTTTTTAGAATATATTAGCGTTAAATCACATTTTAGCTAACAAATTTCATAATAATGAAAAAATTTGGATTGTATGGCTCATAATGGGTTAAATATGCGTACCAAACCTATTTTTTATAAAAAACATTCATAATTCGTTGCATTGCCTTAGTTAAACATTTTAATCGCAATTTTAACTCAAGCGATTTCTATACAAAAATCAACATTAGTAGTTTCGAAAAAATTGAATATTTTCCAAAGGCGCAAAAAGACGCAGAATTTTTTTTACGGATTTAAGAGAAGAAAGTCCATCCAAAAAGGGTCATAAAAAGGATTTACGCCAGTTCACGCCATTCGATATTAATTGCCTTTCTAAATTTGGTTCTTTTTAATTTTCATGGGTTAAAAAACATTAATTTTTTTTAATTCGTACAAAAAAAATTATTTATGTTAAATAAAAAAAAATGATCAGTGGTCTCGCTCCTATCAATTAAGTTTTAATATTAAAAGAAATTGGAAGCCTATCTACAACAACACATTTTCTACCATTTTTTTTATACAAGCACCTAAATTTCATTTTTCCCCTTCATACATTTTTGTAAAAATATATCCGACTTTGACAAGCTATATCTCCTAATCTCGACAATTTTTCGATAAAGTATTTCGGATCCAGCTTAATTAAACAATTACCTTTAACATGATACTACTTTTGTCAAAATCCGCGATAATTTTTTTTCTTATTTTTGTCCACTCTCGAAGCACTGTGCGACGTGCCATTTACTCGCACTGCAATGTCTCAAAGCATTGTTTAGTTTCTGGTTTTTTGTTGTTGTTGTTGGAATGTTAAAAACAAATGCAATAAAGCACAAAAAGAAAAAGTAGGGAAAATTACAGAAAAGCAAAAGCGCACAATTAAAATATAGAATTCATAAAGTGCTGAGTGCATATCGGGAAAACGATATCGCATTAAACAAATGAAGTAAAGCGACCAGAATAGAACAACAACAACAAAACATGTGAGCAACAATTTCAGCAGCAAAAATATAACAAAAAAATTGAAATAGTCACCCCGCATGCCGCCACACATTTCCCTCAACAGCCAACAGGCCTGACCTACTTTCCATCGTACAGGCTCCCCGCCCGGCAGCACCCGGCCTCATCCCCTCCCGCTCCCGCTCCCCGCTCACTTTCAATTCCATTGCAGCTGCTTTGGCGTTTGCAGCGTCTTTTCCGTCTGCCACTTTTTCCAAAATTACTTAATTTTTTTGTATTCTTGTTGTTAAATTTGTTGTTGTTGTTGTTGCTTTTCTGCTCTCCCCTTAAAATTAGTTATTCTAAATGCTTGAAAAAAAACAGAAAATGCGCTGCTGCAAAAACAACAACACAAATTAAAAAAAAACATTTTCAAACAACAACAACAATGCACATTACATACGAATGCTATTGTTATGTTATTTTTTATTGTTGTTGTAAATGTTCTTGAGTTTGCATGTGTGAGTGTTGGTGTGTGTGTGCAGTATTTGTCGTCTCTGCGCACTGCGTCGCGGCTGCTGTATGTATCAGCTGAACATATCTGCAGTTCACTCGTAGGGCTCAGTTGTGTCCCCGCTGCTGCTTCACCACATTTCCCCCTCAGCCCTCTTGCCCAACGTTGTAGCCGGCATGATCAGCGCGCGCCGAGTGGCAGCTCCAAAGCATTTGTGCGTGCACAAATAAAAGCCAAACAACAACAACAACAACATCAACAACGTGCCTAGTCAAGAAAATGCTGTAAAGTGTTGTTGTTTTCTTTCTATTACAATACATATTGTTGTTGTCGTTGTTGTTTTTTTCTTGTTAGTTCTAAGGGATCGTTTTTTTTTTATGGGCCCGAAATTGGGTCAAATTCTGTGCCATTGTTATTGTTGTTGTTGCCGGCGCTGACAACAAATGCATGCAACAAGTGCGCGCTGCTTCGCTGCCGCCTTCAAATGCTTCCACAGTACCCATCCGCCACCCCACTTCACCCCAACTCAACCTCTCAGTCAGCGCTCTACGCTTGCAGCTCGCTTGTCTCTTTTCGGCTCACGTGAATCGTTGTTGGAGGTTGAGGTAGTGCTGCCGTTGCTGAAGTTTCTGCTATTTGTTGTTGTTGTTCTTGTTATTTCTGCCCTTTATGCGCGAACAGCAAAAAGAGCGTAAAGCGGCCAGCAAGCATCGGCGCTGAGTCGAAAGATTTGCTCGTGCTTTTTCCGGCTTTTCACATTCTTTGCGTCGCATTCGTTCTGCTTTCAGATAAAGTTAATTTATTGCTATATGCATTGGCGGTATTCACAATGTACAGTAAAGCAGAATAGATTATGAAGTAACTTAATATACATTAAAGTTAATATAGTGAAGAAACTTTTAAAGGAAGTTGTATTGGACTTAAGTACTTTCTTAACTTGATTACTTAGCTGGCCATAACGAGCCGTTACCGCGTTATGGCCTGTAACAAAAGTTCTCACCAGGCGGCAGAATGTTCACAACTTGATTCTTCCACTGGAGAAACCGTCTCCCCCTTCGCTGTTGACCACCAACTAGCAAAAAGCATCGAAATTGTTAGGTTAAAGTAGCCCAAACGAATCAATTGAGTTTTGTTACCTTTGATAGACCCAAGGTATCATTAAGAACTAATCTGAAACAAAAAATAAAAATAAATTAAAAATCTACCCAAGGGATTTACTCACAGAAGAAAAGGACGAATTTCCTACTCTTGATAGACCCAAGGCACCACCGAGAACTGATCTCAAATAAAAAAAATTAATTAAAAATCTATCCATGTTTTACTCACATAAGAAAGGGAAAAATTGACCATTAATATTTATATTTTGTAAGGAACTAACTTTACACTGTAAGGAACTAAGAACAAAGAAACGAATCAGAGGCTGATTGAAGGGCACCATAGAGCTCAGACATCCAGAGCTTATTTTGTGGGACCATTACCCTATACAACTTAAATGATCTTTAAAATGTTAACTGTAATTCGTTACTGACATTTAAAAGACACCAGATAGATCAGGTCCTTTTTGCAAAAACATGGCATATCTTCTTAAATATTGTAGTAGTGATACTAACCAAGAATAAACATTTGGGAACATACCAGCTGTAAAGAAAAATGATCGCAAGAGATCAGGTCCCTTTTTGCAAAAACACAGCAATAGCGGAATCTCGACTTCCTGTTCCTTTATGAATTTGGGGTTAAAACAAGCAAGGAAACCTACTAAAAAGAAAAACCAAAGACCTATGATCGAAGTGCAGAGACTGTATTTTACAGTCTACAATATATTTGTTTGATCTTATGGAACATTTAGGGGGTTAAAGATTCAGGCAGCCGAAGCAAAGCAGCCGAAGCTGAAAAATCTAACAGAAAGTCAAATAGGTTTGCTGATTGAATCTCCTAAATTTCAACAGAAAGTCAAAGGTTTGTTGATTGAAACTGATGCTAAGAGACAGTTGGAATGATATTCCTCCACATATATACAGGGATCACAATAAATGTTTTTCAAGCCTTCGAGTGAATGTGTGGCTAGTAAAAACCCATCTCAACCTATCTTTTGTATCTCGCAACGGCACATCAAAATAACAACCAACAATTGGTTGCACTTTTCGAGTTTTTTTCAATGCAAATATTGAACACTAACCTTAATAAGGGGGAAATTTAAAAGTTTATGAACATCGCCATCAATTTTCGCTTTTGCGTAGATATTTTTATGTTCTGTATTGCACATTTGTATACCCTGGTTTAGATTTAGTTTCTAACACGTAGCAAGAAATGAAGACATTGATCATAATTTCTTGAAGAATCACTATATTTTTGTATTTCTTCTTTTCTTCTGTTTGTGAAATGGCGGGTACGCACTGATGTAGTGCGGTATACAAATCATAATCAGATGATCGAATCAATTTGTAAGTTTAAGAAAAGACGCCCCAGTTTCCAAAGTATCGGTGTTAAATAACCGCTGTATCGTAAATATTTAACTAAAGTTACTTGGTCCGTTCGGATTCTATAAGTTTTTTTAAGTAAGTTTTTAGGTTAGTTTAGTTTCGGAGGTCATGTACGGGAAACTCGTACTTCGAATAAAAGATTACGTGGTATGTTTCATTAAAGAATCTAAGGTTAGTATTTGGGTTAGGTTCGAAGGGCGTACTGGCAAAACCATCCAGCCGTGTGGGTCATAAACGTCCAATCGGAGATATTATATTATAGACTCTTTGAGAAACCAGAGTTCTGTGACTGGAATTTCTATTAAAAATCAAAGAATTCTCACTGTTCAACCATTTAATAAATTTTTCAGATGATATTGAGGAGGCCAAAATAGTTTCATTACCATGGTCTCTGCTACGACCGTGAGGAAATATGCCAAGTGCTGGTGTCGGTGGTGGAATGTCACCCTGGACATCGAGATAGAAAGTGCTGACCATGATTCCAACTTTTCTTCATCATGGCAATCTTTGCAAAGTGTACTAATACATCTTTGCCATCTTGGCTGCAATAGCGCAGTGAATTCTACTTTACTGTAAGAAACCTTAGGTCAGGTTAAGTTATGGTGGCTGCCTCTGTAAGAGACACACTCGGAAGCCTTTTATGAGGCCGATTGTGATGTCATATATTTCACTTGTTTTTGAAATGTGTATGCAACACTGTTTTTTTCAAAATGTTTTACAACACACATTTCAAAATGGAGGAGACCTACAGTTTAACGCCGAATCCGAACGGCGATTGGCAGTTTTTCTTTCACACTTGGAGGTTTTGCCATTGCCTGCCAAGAGCCCACTTGTGCGACTCTTGTAATTCTCATCTGCTTCATGTGTATAGCGATAGAAGTAGATGAGTGTTTTTTCCAGCCCAAGCCAGAAATCGAACCTGGGGCGCTCGGTATGAGAAGCCCGCGCGCTACCCGCTGAACTATCGACGCCGGCCTAAGTAACCTTACTGCAGATATGTTCAGCTCTAGCAGGACTCTTGTATTTTTCCTCTCTGACTTTTGCCAACCCAACCCTAACCTTAAGACTTTGCAGTCATAAGTCCACAAATCATGGGTTGTTGCTATTCTGAAGTCATCAACTGTCCTAAGTAGATTGCAAGGGGGATATTGCATGGAGATGTCAAGAAATGGCAACAGTCGGAGACTTTGTGGCGCTCAATGAACATCAGCGCCACATTTATTTATAATCTCCAATTTCATTACTTCAGACTCGAATGCTATTAGGGCAGTCTGACTGACAACGAAAATAGTGTTGTGTGTCGCTTCAACTTAATCATTCAATATCTCATCCAATAACAAAAGTGAATCTTTTCCCTTTCCTTTTTATAAATAACTTACAATTCTTTCTATTAAATGAGAGTGTGACGCATAAAATGTTGCTTGATAAGTAAATAAAAACTATAAATTGAGAATCGAGTCGAGCGAGGGAAAAAGCTCCCTTGAAGGCGCTGCCCAAGAGAAGACTGCTTGACAGTGTCATTGGCGCAGTAATTGAGATTATTTAATTTACAAATGTCTGTGTGTGTGTGCGAGTGTGGAAGCAAATCTTCATTTCTATATATACGAAAGTGTGTGTGTGTGTGTTTATGTTCATTTGACTTTCGGCCGTATGTAGGCCAATGGGTCTCTGGGTAAGTGGCAACTGCAGGGCACGAGCATGAATGGATGCGGCTATCGCACACACTTCACTCAACTTCAACCGGACACTATCTTTCTCTCTTTCTGTCCCTCTCTCTTTCTGTACGCCTTCAACTTCACACTGGCCCTTTGCAGCGCCCAGAATGTGCGCGTTGGGGCTTTCTTCAAAGCGTTTGTTCTTGTTATAAATTTTTTTTATTTATTTTATGTGTTCAACACTTTGAGCACTTTATCGCTGCTCTTCGTGTTGCTGTGCTGCATTTGGTTCCCTTTGCGTCACGCGTCCGCCACGCCGTTCTGGTGCGTCTTTTCGCGGCCGCCTGGGCCTAGGGGCAACAAATTTTCGTATGTTTATTTTTTCACTCAAGTACCGCACAATTTACAGCGTTGCAATAGTAGTTGTTGTTGTTTCATTTCAGCCACTTGCAGCGCTGGCCGCACCAAGCGGCATTGTTTAGATTATATAGTTGTTGTTGTTATTTGGTTGCTGCTGCTGCAATTACCGTTTAAGCGAATTTATTGTAGTTTAATTGTTTTGGATTTTTCAGCAGCAGCGCGCTGCCAAAGGGCTAAGCAGCAGAGATTGCTCGAGTGTGCAACAAGTTGCGCAATTTGGCGAGCAGGCAGCAGCAACAGCAGCAGATGCGTCACTTGTTGCTGCCAGACGCGGAAAATCGTATAGAAAAAATTGGGCTAATTTGGTCTGCGACCGTTTAGGGCAGCGGAATTTGCATGTTGAAATCCGGTTGTTGGTAACAGCAGCAGCAACTCTAACTTATTCCCAATTGCAGCACTCTGCGGGCATTGGGCAAACACGGCCACTTGTGTGTGCGTCTGTGAAAAGTAAATAAACTTTTTGCTAATAGTCCATAAATGCTGGGAAATTGGGTCATTCTGACTAAGTGTTGTAAATGTGTGGATGGTTTATTCAAACGGGAAGGTAATAACGTACAAATTAGCTAGTTTTTTTTTTAATTTTATTGACAAACTTAAACTGGGTTTATGTATGTAAATTTGTTGAGAGAAGTTTTTCCGAATGTTTTATTGGGACATCAATAATTTTGATGGGTTAAATTTTAACTATTTTGCACTTACAATTAAAATAAAATAAAATAAAATAAAATAAAATAAAATAAAATAAAATAAAATAAAATAAAATAAAAAAAAATAAAATAAATTATAAAATATAAAAATAAAATAATATAAAATAATATAAAATAAAATAAAATAAAATAAAATAAAATAAAATAAAATAAAATAAAATAAAATAAAATAAAATGAAATAAAATAAAATAAAAAAATAAAATAAAATAAAGTAAACAAATCTTTCTCATTAAATTTCTAGTAAAGAGAGAAAGTTCTGCCAAAACTAGGAAAAAGTTTCTAGTATAATGATCTGCAAAATCTCTAGTAACATTGCCCAACATAGCAAACATTTTCACATAAAAATCTTTCATAATGTTCTTGACTGATTTTTAAAGTTTCACTATAGTTCTGAATAAGCCAGGTGATTTGACTTCTTGCTTTTTATTTGGTTTTCACCAAAAGTTTTTATAATAAAACAATTTCGCATCTAAAGATTGTTTATATTTATGAGATTTGTAAAAAATCGCTTTGCAGAACTAAATGAAGATTGACCTTAAAAGTGATCTCTTGAAATATTAGTTAGAAACTATTTTAAAAAATTCGAATACATAAACTTTTGGCTATCTCGGAGTTTCAATTTTCATTCCAACAAGCGTCGAAGACCTTTGGATATATTTCCAGTCATTGTTTAGGTCTACAATTTTGAAATATAATGTCCCAGTCAGCTAATTCTGACCTTTTTTGGACAAAATTATCTTTAAAAAAAATATTTTTTTCTGAAACATACCACAGTGTAAGGCAACATTAGTCTAAAATCCCATTAAACAAAATCATCGCTAATATTTATTTAGTAGACTTGAATAAATTAGTTTCAAACCGTAAATAATATTTCAATGGTCTCAGCATGTGTCAGCGCAAATAATGACATGTCTCCCAAAAGGCAACAAACGATGGCATTCACTGTGAATAACCTAAAGAATTTTGTCTTCCTGTCTGTTGGCTTGTCAGCGCCTGTTGACAGTTGTAAGCACCAAAAAAATTGAAAACCAAAAAAAAATTTTTCAAAATATTGTTCGCATTGCATTAAGCTGCTACTCATCTATCGCACTGTCTGTCCATGCGTCCGTCTGTTGGCCTATGCGTCCATCCAACTGTCGGTATTAATTGGCAATCAGATGTGCGCGCTTGTAAAGTGGCCAAGCAACAAACAACAACAATATATTATTAACACATATGCACCAACAATAACAACAATAACAACAGCAACAATCAGAGCAACAACAAAATCACACTGCACAGTGGCAACCACAAAGTTGCAGCTAATAAATATGAAACGGCCACAGGGTAGTGAAAAAGAAACAACAACAAACGCAATTATAAGCAGCAACGTTAGATGATGAAGAAGAAGAAGAAGGAGAGCCAAAACAAGAAATTTGCGCGCCAACACACGTCACAATTTATCTACAAGATTTAATTTGTACTTTCTGCATAAATTTCATACGACACCAACAACAACAATAAAAAGAAAAATAACAACAAAAACAACAACATCTGCCACATTGTGTCTGCGCCTGACAACCGAAGCAAACATCATCAAAAGACGCGCAGCGATAAATTGTTGCTGCGGCGAGCGACATGCGTGTAAAATAAATGAAATTGCCAACAACAGCAACAATACAAAATAACAACAACAATAACAACAATCAACATGACAAACAAAAAGCGCCAAAAAATGCCAAAGGCAAGAACGCGCTGCCGCAGCAAGCAAATCAGTCGAGCAAAGAGGGCGTGCGGAGGAGCGTGAAGAGCGCGGAGGGGCAACTGAGAGCGACGGTCAGACAAACCGCTACCGTGCAGCAATGATACGCAGCGATCAGGCCAGAAGCTACCAAACAATCGCATATGAAAAGTGTGTTCAAGTAGCTGATTGTCAGTCGGTATATCTGTCTATCTGTCTGTCTGTCCGTCTCTGTTGGCTGCTGTGCGCTTGAGATAAAAGCGAACATCAACATTTTCGCGATTCCGCATCAGACTGAAATTTACAATTGTCGCCTGATTGTCATTCTTGTTGTTATTCTTGCTATTGTTTGTTGGTCATTGTTGTTGTTGTAACACTTTAATTTGAATTTGAATAATGTGCTGCGAAATGTTATACGACACATGGTGCGCACATTTAAGCCGCAACTGCTGCTTTCTGCCGCAAACGAATGTAGAATCAACTAAAAGAAAAAATTGAGGTAAAAGAAAAGACGAGAGTTAGAGGCGAGAAAAACTGTATTAGTATGAAAATTTTAGATTTTTAGATTTTTGCTCTGAGGATCATAGGATCAGAAGTTCGAGGGTCATGGGTTCGCATTGCAATTTAACACTTCTGTTACTTCAGAATCAGTTTCAATGAGAAAATAACTTTAAAGTGCCACAATGCTTTGGTATCCTATTCAAAGTGGTTTTCTTTTGGATTCATTCACTTATTTCAGGTACGTCATTTAATTATGAGTGAAATTTCATAGTGTTGGAAACTCTGGTTTTGTGCAATCGAGTGACTATACATATTTTATTTTGATGTTATTTTATGACCCACAGTACTGAATACAAAAAATTGGTCAATACGATGTGAGTTGTATTAGATTTGGTTTCAAAGTCTCGTAGAAGAATGCTGGTTTTTGTAGATCATGGAATAATTTTTTAGATCATCTGTGTTCATCGTCTTAAAAATGTCGGTCGTCGTCTTTTGGATCGCTTCAACATCAGGATATGAATTATTTTGATAATATTTTTCGAACAGGTACATACAAATTAGACAGAACTAAGTCAGGTGAGAAGGGCGAGTGGTTGATGGTAAAAATTGAATTTTTGACCAAAGAATCGGTTACCAAGTTGGATCGATGAGTCGGTGCATTATCGTATAAGAGACGTCAGCTTCCGTTTTCACGGTATTGTGGCCGTACACGATGAATATGAACCAGAAAACTCCTCATAAATCACGAAACATTATTCCATTAAAAGTTAGGCCAGTTGGAAGAACTTATTTGTGAACGATTCCTTCCGAATCGGTGAAACACTTCCAAATTGATTTTACTTTTGATTTCTGTAGACGTTTTTTTTATTCCATTCGGCTTCCATTCGACTCTTTGTCGCTTGGATTTAGGATCATATCGAAAACACCATGTCTGGTCACCAGTAAAAATCGACTATTTGAAGTTTGGATGCTTTTTTTGACTCTCTAATGAGGTCCTTTCAATGTCGAATTCGCAGCGATTTTTTGTAATTAGTAAATTTGTGTAAGTCAGCCCAGCTGGCGAGTGCATTGGGCCGCGAGTCAAGACCCCGCGAGTTCAATACTCCGTTGCGTAAACACCGAAAAAAAGAAAAATAACAATTTTTCTTTCGGCGGCTGTCCTCTCAGCAGAAAATGGCAAACCTCTGAGAGTAAAATTGCCTATGAAAAAGCTCCCAATTCGCCGTTCGGAATCGGCATAAAACTGCAGGTCCCTTCCAACGTTGTAAAAAAAAATTCGCACGCACAACACGGTTGGTTATGGGTAGCTAGGCCTTAGTTTCGTAATCGGGCTGTCGTGCCAGTCAAGAAGAAGAAATTTGTGTGAAACAAAGCTCGTGCACACCTTCCGCAGATGTAAATGGTCGGTCAAAATACGAGGAATTGAATTTTTGGACATATGCAATTCGATTTCCATGTATTGCAATGACGATTTCGTCTCATTTTTGGTGAATTCATGCACTTTTCAATGTAACTTTGAGCAACCACGGTATTGAAAGGACCTGGAGGTTCGTTGTTCTTTATGTCTTCATGACCGTCCTGGAACCGCTTAAACCACTCATGCTCTCTGGCACGAGATAAACAATCATAACCATAAATTTGATTCATCAAATTGAATGTTTCGGTAAAAGTTTTACCAAGTTTAAAACAAAACTTAATATTGGCTTTTTGTTCGATGCTCATTTTCCGACCGATGCTGTAAGCAGACTCCCACTTTTGGCGTGAAAATTTGGTTTTACAGAACCAAATTTTATGAAACTTTGACAACATGTCAGTGAAGGATAGGTCTTACAAATGTATGTTCCCAGCAACAGATTGCGCCAGCAAAATATGCTACTTTTAAGCCTCCTTTTGTGCGGGACGGACCTTCTATTTCTTAAAATCACATTGTATAAACTTTTTTGTAAAAAATACAAAGAAAGCAATATTGCCAGATCAGGAGATTTCCTCCTAGATTTAGAAGACTCTTTGCCTTTTAGGAGAATTTGTAGGAAAGGATTGTTTAGGAGAAAGTTTAGGAGATTTATATTTAATGTTAAGGAATTTTTCGGAGCCTTAATGGATTTTTGGGAGATTTTTGGATAATTGGCATTGGATAATTTTGGATATTTTGGCAACTATTTCAATAGTCAAAGCACCCTACTGTGTTAAAATTTTGTAAGCTTACAAAATTTAAGCTCGTTCTCACTTATTGCTGTCACAATGAAATTCTGCCAAAAATGGCACTTTTTGTTTAAAGGAATTTTAAGAAGAATATTTGTATTTCAAATCAATCTTAGCCGCTTAGAAGGAGATTTTGTTAACTTTTTAGAGGAAATTTCAGGATTTTCTTTTTAAGATTTTGGAAAAATTCATTTCAGGTATCTGGCAACACTGAAAGTAATATTTCGAGGTAATTTTATGATCCGAATTGTGAAGTATGGGAGTTTAAGTAACAGACGATTTAAAAGTAAATGAAATAGTGCAATGAAGGAATTTTTGTTTGATCGAGTGCTGACAGATTTATTGAATTGTAAAATAGACATGTTTCAATTAAATTTGTATAAAAAAAATATCGCGCAAATGCCTTCCGTGGCTTTGATTACAGGCCTTCTGCACTTTTCATGAAATTCTTTATAAAATTTTTACAAAAATTTGGCTCTATGTTACCGTTTATGCATTGGAGCTCAGGACTCGTGTGTCTTTTATTGACATACACATAGACCAGAGATTTCATAAAACTGAAAAGAAAGAAGTTAAACGACATTAAGAGGAGGTTCTTTCAAATTTGGCCAAAAAAAGGCCTAAGTTTGGAAATGATTTGTGGCATGATGAAAAAGCATAGAAACATCCGGTTTTGACGGTTGAATGGGTATTTTATTATACAATAATATGGTATATTTTTTGTCACAAAATTCAAAATGGCGGCTGAACAATGGCGGCTTTCGTCGATCACTGCCTGAAAAATCTCGTCTCCGAATTTTAAGCCTACAGCCTCTTGTAGTAATCTGAAATGAAAAAGGTTGTTTTTCAATGAAAGTAGATGAAATTTTCTATGGCTTATACCTAACTATAATGATTTTTGACCAAAAATTGACTGAAATGTGAACGCTCGAAAAAAAAAAATTTTTTTGCCACTTTTTTTGTTATTAAACCTTAATTATAAATAACAATTTAATAGTAACATATGCTCGTTTTAGGTATAAGCCATACAGAAAATTATCACCTTTCAAACATGCTTTAGATTAAGGAAATTAGAACAATAGATCAAGAGATATCCTTGAAATTCAGATGGAAAACGTGGTTTCGAGAAAAACGTGTTGAAAGATAGCAGCTCCGAAGCAGCTGCAGCAGTTTAATTGCATTCATGACGCTCTGATTGTTTGAATATCGATCGTATCGAAAAATCCTTTCGTACACATATTCTACGGACATACAGCTTTCATTTTATGTGAAAAAAAAACGATTTTTTCAAAAAAATTTGAAAGAACCTCCCCTTAAGTTGCACCATCTCAGTGACTACTTGACATCGGAGAGATTTGGAGAGATGATTTGGTCTGGAATTTGTAACTCCACCAAATCGATTGTCTTTGTAATAAAAACACGTTCTTCTTTTGTGTAGTGCTCCATTTTAAATAATAGAAACAGTCGTAGATGGCAGCTGTAAAATTTCAGAACTGCCACTTGCACTGAAGAAAATTCCTCAAAATTCAAATCATGCATGTTATAACTGATTATTCATTTGAAATTCATTCAGTTCTTATCATTCATTTCTTATCCTTTGAATTGAAAGATCATTTTAAAAGCGACTGGCTAGAACAAGTAGCTACTCATATTCAACTTTTAACTGGCGGAACTAAATCCAAATTATCAATCAAATAATTAGTTAAATTTATTAAAAATCTTTTAGTAAAATTCATAAAAAAAAAATTTTCAAAGACAAGTTTTATTGTTTAATTTTTCTGTCAGTGTACCAGATCTAAAGTCTCTCGGTTGTGGTCTGCATGCTTTTCGAGTGCGCCGGCGATTAGGTAACTTTTCCATATTATTCATTCTTCTGTGCCACACACACACATATACAAATTCACAAACACATATCTATGCCTACATGTTCATTTCAAGCCAAGCCAACATCGAGGGTGCTCTAGCCAAAGTTTTTCTTTCTACCCAGTTTTCTTTCATCTCGCAAAAGTGCGCAAAAAAATCAACAACATTAACAACAACAACATACGCACTTAACCGCAAATTATGCGATCGCATTTCCAACGTCCCCCTTTTTTCGCGCTCACAACAGTCGAGACGCCAATTCGAACTACAACAACCACAACAACAACAACGCCAACTCCCGCTTGCGTTTAGAAATAAGTGAGACGAAAATGCGCGCGCCGGCTGCCGTTGCGTCAAGCTCCACTTTCGGTTTTCATGCCTGGCTTTTCTACCACATTTTTCACTTTTATTATTACACACACACACATACACACATAACATTTTTCTTCGTTTGCTTCTTCTTCTTTATGCGCTGCGCCTCGTTGCCGCTCGCGCTACTTCTTTTACTTTTCCAGCTTCTACGATTTGGTAGCATGAAAAAGCCATTGTTTTTGTTGTTGTTGGTTGCTAGCTTGCTGCGCTTTGATGACTCCATCCATCCAGCCAGTCAACCAACCAACCAACCAAGCAACCGGCCATTCATCCAACCAACAACAACAATAACAACAACAAGCAGCGCTCACAAGCATCTCAGTTACAGTGGTTTATTATTGTTGCCATTGTCTATTGTAGGTTTGCAGTTATTGTTGTTGTTATTTTCTTTTTGGGTTGATTATGTAACAAAATGCGATGCCGCTGCCGTTGCCGTTGCCGCTATTACTGTTGCTATTCACTCTTTTCGTTGTTGTTGTTTCTTTAGTTTTTTATCATTTCATTTTGTTTTTTTAGTTTAAGTATTGCTTTCCCGCCAGCCAAATGACCGTCCAAGTTAAGTCAGCAACTGCCATATTGGCCCACAATGCGCCGGGCCATAACGTCTATTAACGTGGCCTACAAACGATTTTTGACAAATCGCTGCCATTTTTGTGTCGCCGCTGACTTTAGCCAAGCAATAAGATTGAAAATGAAATTTTAACCGATATTCATTGATAGTTGTTTTTGTGTTATTTGTGGAAAATTGAGCATTTTGTAAAATGATTGAAGATCCTCAATAAGTTTGATGCCAAACAAAGCCATGAGAATTGAACTGATTGGGCGCAGGTTAAAAGTTAAATGTTGCGGCCAGTAGTGCAGTTGGGTTGGCAGATCAACTGAGGTTTGTTGGGTAGAAAAGGTGGGACAATCAAAAAAATTTGTTGGAAATTTGTAAAAGTGAAAGAATTGCCTAACGAATTCTGAGCCTCAAATAAATATCATAAAATATGTCGATCGAGTAATTAATGTGTAGTAGATATAGGAATTCGAATAGTTTAAGATGAAACCAGTTTAGTCAACTTAAAAAAAAAGTAAGAGAACAAAGTATGAATTAAGACAATGAAGTTCAAGAAAAAAGCTAGTGAAGTCACGTTAGTATATCCCAAATAAGATCCATTAGGATTTCATATATTTTTACCCGAAAATATGCACACATAAGTGTAATTCTTGAAAACAGAAACCATGGATATTTAAGTCGAAATTGAGTATCTTTTGACACTATTATCAGCCCACTTTAAATTTCACTTCTTTTGAGAGAAAAAATTCGTTGGAACGAAACCTCACATCGATAAGAAAAACATAAATTAAAACTAGATATACTAAGCCGATTCACTTGAAACTTGGACTACCATATACCTATGTCTGGAAGAATGGGAGCGGACATACAAGGCAAAATCTCTGGCTGCGTTCAAATCGGCGAACGAAAAAACGATCCCTGTCCTTGTTCAATCAAAGTTGAAGGTACACCTCTACGTGGCCCTGCTGTATAACTATTCGGTACCCGCTATGAAATAATGTGTGCTGTCCTATGCCCAGGAAATTAAATTTGGGTTTGTGCGCAGGATTTGGTGCCCTCCACCTAAAACCTATGTACCAATGAAAGCCAAATGGATAGGTCATACACTGAGAAAACCACCCGTCAGCATCACGGGAATGGCGCTGGACTGGAACCGCAAGGGAGTAGAAGTCGCAGTCTACCAAAATACACCTGGAGAAGATCGACCCTACGTGAACTAGCCGCTGCCAACACCATATGGGACGGCGCGAAAACAACAGCCCAGAATCGTGTAAGATGGGAGAGTCTTGTTGAGGCTCTATGATCCAGAGAGGAGGGAACAAGGAAGAAAATAAAAGCTCAAAAGAGCCTCTGAAGGATCTCCTTTTGTTGATGACCATAGCAAATTGTTAAAGGACCATGATTTGAAGATAGGTATCTGGAATGTCCGGACCTTCCATTGGGAAGGTGCAACTATCCTCGCAAGAAGCCCTCAAAAAATGTAAGGCTGACATCACCGCCATCCAGGAAATGCAATGGAAGAGACAAGATTGATCCAAGCGAATAGATTGGGCCATCTACTACAGCTGCAATGAAAAGAAGCGCGAATTTGGCTGCGGAATTGTGGTCAATTAGAGATTTCGTGACGCAGTGGTCCTTGGGGTATTCGTGAGGAAGGTACTTGGCAAAATCTTCGGTCCTGTTCGTATTGATGACGACGAGCTATAACAGCTACGAACCAACAACGAGCTATAACAGCTGCTTAAAGACATGTCTCCTGTATGATGATGATGCTCCGGCGAAAAAGGTGTTCGATGTGGTAGATCGACGGCCAGGAGGCAGACCCCGTCTCCGGTAGAAGGAGAAGTTGAGAAGATCCTATCATATCTTGGTGCCTGGAGAGAGATTTTGTGGCAGGCCGTAACCCGGTAACGTGTTGTTATGGCTAGTTAAATATGTAAGTAGAGACCTCGTGACCACGTCTCGCGGTTCATTCCGGTGAACGAACAAAAGAAGAACAATGCAGCCAAGGATACCTTCCATGCGAAGCTCGAGAACGTCTACGACGGTTGCCCGGTCTATGACATCAAAATCGTGCTCGGGTACTTCAATGCAAAGAAGGCGTAGTTGCGTCGGGCGAGAAGGCGTAGTTGGTCCCACAGTCGGGCAGTTCCAGTCAGTCGGGCAGTTTCCATTGGACGACCTCGAACAATGGTCTGCGGCTGATCGATTTCTACCAGCATAACTCTTATGAAAATATTATACTAATTATTTGGGTCAAGTAAAAGCATCAGATTTTCAATTACCACCATTTTGTTAATTTTAATATGTTTTAACAATTCAATTTTTAGTCATAGTCATTTTAGTCACAGCCATATTCATTTGATTCCAATGAATAGAACAGCTGGAATCCTGGACACTTCTGCGAGACTTATTTTTATTGGATTGGAACACATAGACCTATAACACTGTGCGGCAATACTTTTGACCCATCCAAATGATTATATAGGCGTGAAACTAGAGATTGGTTTTTTGTCGCACGGTGTAATACAATAAATTTTTTTTTTAAGTATTCTTTGACATTGACGTTTCCGAACCCTGTGGGATTTGTAAATATAGCTTATGCAAAGAATTTTGACCTACAGAATTTCCTCACTGGCACCAAATGGTTCCCAAAAATCAGGGAAAGGACACAAGGAACATTCAAATCGGAATGCTTTGCAACAAGGGGATCCAACAGGACCTTCGAGTGGAAATACACGACCCTCTTCTGTAACCTCACCTAAACTATTCTATTGTAAAATTTTCTCATCTGAGAACCTTAATGAAATCAAAATTAATAAAATAAACTTTAAAAAAATGCATAGAAATAACATGAAATATCTTTTTACAGACTAGAATACATTATTATCATAAAAAAGGTCTTGACATCAAACTTCAAATGAGATCTTAAGGATTTATGTGGGACAGTCAAATTTGTAAACTAGTAATGACTAAGTCAACTAAGTCATTGTAATTAACTTCTAAATGAGTGTAGAATTTTTTGAGCCTTTTCGAATACCTTACATTTTAATTCAAAGTTCTTGTTGTGTTGTTCGTTCGAGTATAGAAAACGAAGCTTGATTGCAGAAGTAAAAAAAAACGACGAAGGTAATTTTTCATCGCTAACAGGATGAACTAAAATAAGTCCTGTCAACGCTTCGTGTGGTCGAATGGAGAAGCTGCACGCAGAACAAAAGTGCCTGCAGCGAAGTGTTGAAGCACTGGTAACTGGTTTTCATAGCCAGTTGAGTAAGTAGCTTTAAAATAGTTAAATTTCAGTTAAGGTGTATTTATGGCTATATATAAATAGTGTATAATTCCTGATGCTTTATGCTAATGACACTAATAAACATGTAACTATTGCATTTTCTATTTCATGTTTTATTCGAAGCAACTTTCAAGTACTTCACGTGAAGCTTCTTAACCTTTAAAGAATTTGAAATATTTTACCTTTCTGTAGGAGAAATTCCAACAAGCATGTCATGTTCGGTAAAACCCTAAAAACCCAAAGTAGATGAAATGATATACAAAATTAGCTCCCTGAAAATATCAATTAAAGAAAGACATGAAATATGTAAAAAAAAACCTAAAAAACAATGTACAAAAGAAGGTTGAAAAATCTAAGCAATCATGCAGGAAAAACAGTGAATTTCACTCGAAGCTACTGCGCAAAGCCTGCGATTCAACTTGAAGGTAGCGAGTCGATACACTGGGGGTATTCACAATGAGTGACAATTGCGTTGGCAAAAGAGTAACAATATTAAAATTAAAATAACAAGGACGTTTCTTAAATGAAGTTTAATCAACAAAACTACTAATTTAAAATTATTTTCAGGCAATTCAGGGTTGCACTTAGGTTGACCAAAACGATGCTAAAATTTTACTCAGATCTCAGATACTCAGAGATCGCACTGAGAGGCCCACTACAACATTTTTGTTTGTTTTGTTTCAGAGTAAATTATCTCCAGATGGTGAGTACCACTATTGTTATTGTTATTTTTTTTAGACAATTTTTTCCAGTTGTTATCTGATTAAATTGAGTTTTTGTAACCATGTCCACATTAGCTACCCAAAAAAAATTGAAGAAAACATAAAGTACCAGAGAAAAAAATGCTAATGCTGAGCAAAATGAAATTCGAGAAACACAAACAAGTAGTCGAAAAATTGTTGAGATATTTAAGATTGAAGACATTTGGCGGATATTTGAGTTGTTTAGGCTTTTGTTTTGATTATAAGAACAATAACAATAAAAGCAACAACAATACAAACAACAAAAAGCAGCTCAATCAAAAGTAAACTTTCTTTCTTGCACTGACAACTCATGAATGCATTTGCTGCAACTGCACACAAGACGATCAAAGATGCGGGGCGGCCATGAGGAAGTGGAATTCAACAATCGTTGCTAAGGCGCAGCTTCACGTACGCGCGCATGCGCCATGCATTCAACGCACAGACAACTAGACAGACAGATGCACACGCACTGTTCAGCGTTGATTGATGAAAGGTAATTGCGTGGAAAAGCGTAAGCGAAAAAACCAAAATTCCAACAACAATCAAAAGTACATTTTAAAACCTGAACAAAATCATACAAAGTCCCTGCAGCCCAAAAAAAAATTGAAGTGAACAAAAGTGAAACCGCCGCGGCCGTTCCAAGCGTGCAGTGTGGTTTTTTGTATCGTTTCGATCTAATGATGTTGTTGTTGATATTTTTGCTGCTGTTGGGTGGGTGTTAACTGCATTTTCATTCAGTAGCTTAACAGCTAAAGTGTCCAGGAATATAAAAGAAAATTCCAAAACAAAAAACCCACCAACAAAGCGACCCGAACAATGGCAGCAAAATGAAGTGTGGATTAGACGTTGGAGTGGATTGACGTCTCAGGCTGGGAGTGGGGCGGGGTAGTGCGTGTGTGTGTGTGTGTGCGATATAAAAGAAATCAGTTAAATTAGACACGTAAGCTGGTAGGCAACACTTGAGACCTCATTATTTGATTGACAGAGCTTTTGCTGGGAACTCATGGTGGCCACACTTTCAGTGGGTTGTTAGGAATGAGGCTTTAAATTGAAATTCGTGAAGTTGAGAGCGTCATGTGAAAACTAAACCTAAGCAGATTAGAAGTAAAAATCAATGTCTTAAATGTTTGAAAGTAAATATTTTTCACTCTTTAGTTTTTAAAACTAGGAAAGAATATGTGTAAAATTCCAGCAGAACATACAGGATTTCGTTTTGCCAACTTTTGAAATCACTGCCATTTGAGATCGTATTTGCCACACACAAATATTTGTAACAAACAAATATTTGAGGGCTTCACACCTCTCTTTCTGAGCTACATGAATTCTGAACTGAAATTAAAATTGACTGCAATGCCTCAGCAACCGTTTTTCAAGCTAAGAAATTGTTGAGCGGTACAACCCTCTTGACAATAGAAAGAGCATTGCGGTTATTTTGAGGGTTTTTTATTTTTAAGTATCTGTATTTTCTTTAGTATTTCTATCAACCTTTGATTTGATGACTTTTATTTTATGTGGGTTTTACAATTAGCCAAATCCGATGCGTACTTTTCGAGATATTAGCAAATATAATATGACGTTTTTATAGGTATGGAAAACTTGCAGTCTTTCTAGTGTTAAAGACTGCAAATTCATTTTCTCTGTTATTCAAATCCACCAAAATTTCTGCACTACTTTTAAAGTCTAGTTTTTCCTACTTTGTACCCAGTAAACTGTCACTTTTGTGTCTCATAAGGGTAGCAAATTAGCTGTGTTGGTGTTGAGTTTATATCTGAAATACTAATATTAGATGATTTCACCTTCAATTTCTGACTTTTACAGAAATTTTGAAAGCATTTTGAGACACTAAACAGATACGGCAAGACTTTCATCGCCTTCAAGTCTTAAAGTTCTTTAAAAATCCCTCAAGATTCGGTAACTCCAGCACACAAAACATTAACATTTTCTATTTTCGTCATCAGAGATTTTGATTGCCTTTAAAGTTGTGTTAGTTTAAACAATATTTTGGTTCAAAAAGTTGGGATAATTTGTGGATACAAATATGTGCGATTGTAAGTTTCTGTTGTGTATTAGTGAAACTTTATTCAGAGAAATTTATGCAACGGAAATATTTTAAGTGGGTAAGTATTGACCAACATTGTATATGGCTTTCTCTCATCTTTCAGGCAGCCTGAAGAATCCGCGTAAAAAAAAATCACGTCTTTTGAGAGGATCCAAAGATCGACCTAAGCTTTTGGAAGTGCCACTCGGTCAGGCCATGAATTGTCCACCGGAATAAGTGTAGTCGGAAAGAATATATGGCATAAGTGGTAGTGTGGTGAATACGGCGGGTGGAGTAGGATATCCCATTGAAGCACTTTTAAAGTTTACACGACTATCCGCAAATTGTGTTTTCCTGTCTCCAAGTTTGTCATGTTTAGAGCACAACGAAACTATGTTGTTTACAATTCAGCGAAAGGACAAACACTGTTCTTTAGGGAAAATATAACGCTTGAACATGAATAGAAATTCAAGATGGTCCAATGCGATTTAAAACCTTCTGTGCCCAAATAATTCGGTAGGACTTAAAGTGCCATTTTGTGATGATATTGGCTGGTTACTTCTTAAATACAATTTGCCGGATTCAGGAATTGTAGAAGTTTCCTGATCTCCATAGTTGAAGTAGTTGTAAGGTCTTCCGGGAGTTTCTACCAAACAGAAAGGGGATCATTGTGGGTCTCTGGTTCTCCTCCTCCTCAGAAATTCGACAATGATTATTGAAATCTTTTCGCAACCAGGCCGCGTATTACCCATTGTTCAATGACGCTTAAAAACCAATTGAGTCTTGCGGTTGGTTGGTTGGTTGGTTCAAGTGGCGATGTACCGACATCCAATTAGCGAGTAGGCACCGTTTTGTTACGACTATTCCCGGTAGATAGTATGTGTCGTCTTTTGGACTATATAGCCTCTATATCTACTCGGAAAGCGAGTAGCGAGTTTACGGACCACTTTGCTTTCGCCTCGAAAGATTCAGACAGGCGCAGAGAAAGTAGACGGTTTCCTTGGATAGCCTTGCTACATCCCGGCGGCCATTGTATAAGAGGTCTGCGGTCCTGTTTTTATGGTATGTAGGCCAAAACGATTTGGCATCTAGTGTTGGATTTGGCAAAGAAGACCTTGGAACGTGAACCGTACGGGCCTCACTCTGATCAAGAGTGGAGCTTCTTCAAGCCAGGGCATCGGCTCGTTGGTTCCTTTCGATGGTGTGTTGCCCTGGCACCCATATCAGGGTAACTCTGAACCGATGGGCCAGCACTGCGAGAATTTCTCCTCATTCCTCCAGTCCAGTGCCCTGATCGTGGATAGGTTTTTGGAGAGAATGGTAATGTGGCTTTTGTAGAAGGTGTCTACCCGCGCAATCCCCCATGCTTCCTTAATACCAAGCATTTCCGCTTGGAAGACGCTTGAGGTATTCGGGAGCCCGATAGATGCATTTGATCCTAGTTGTTCGAAGATGATACCTGCTCCTACCCCGCATTCTGTCTGGAAGCCATTTGGGTAAAAGTCTTGCGTCATTCTCAAGATTTTTCCAAGCACTTGCTTGGTTTTTTCAGGTCGTTCACTGGTCATGTTTTCCTTGATGTGATTTTACACCGTTTTTTTCCAAGTATTATCAAAATTCGGTCGGAATGTTTGAAAGATGTAGTCAGTGTCTAAAAGAATCAAGTTTTTAATAAGTATGAAAAAATTAAAAAAAAAATTATTAAAGGATTTTTAATACATAAATAAAAAATAAGTTTTATTTTTTAATTTTACCATAAAAATTGCAAAAAACGTTTATTTATTAATTTAAAGTTTAACAATAAATAAATTAATAAATTATAAATTATATTATAAATTAAATTATAAATAAATTTATAAATTTTTTTAAAGTTTAAAGTTTAACAGTAAAACATATATCCTGACTTAATCGATATTTATCTCATACATATGTAGAAAAAAGTGTTTATGTGTTGATTTTTAGGAATATTGTACAATTTTATTTTACACTTAAATCCATTCGGTGACTCAAAACGGGAAATGTACTTAGACTTCCTTTCAGTACGCATTGTGCTGACTTTTAAAAAAGTGAAAGTTGCCCTCAACAAAGAGATGGCTCGAGACACGCACAAACACACACACACACACACAGGTCGTCTGTAATGAAGTTTTGTGCTTTTTTTCTTTGCCGCCTTGTGGCAGTCAATGTTGATTTAAGATTTTTATTATTTGTTTTCGTCGGTGATTTGACAGCAACGCAGTCAAAGATGCACTTTTATTCCCTGGCACTTTGGCAGTTTTTATTTATATATATTTTTTTTATTTTTTTGAGTAGGCATTTTCCATGACGTTGGCCACTGCACCCAGCTGCGGCTGATTGGCTGACTGACTGACGCAGCGTTCGAGTTCGAGTCCCATATGAACGGCGCACATGCGCATGCGGGTGTTTACTTTTTGACACCACAGACGAAATTTATTTTTAGTTTTTGGCCGATGTCGATTTTTGTTATAGTAGTTAGTTGAAGTCATTTGTTGTTGTTGTTGTGGTTTGTAGTGGCTTGTGTTGCAGTTAATTGCCGTTAGTTGAAGTTAAGGTGAGGCTTTCGGAGTGTAAAGTAAAATAAAACAGAAATGTGGAAAATTACAAATTGAGGAAGATGTTGGCAATTGACAGGCAGATAAGTAAATTGATGGACAGTTGATAGAAAGAGATAGACGAAGAGATAAAATAACAGAGAAAGAGAGGAAAGACATGAACATATATTGATGTAAGACATACATTATGTAAGAAGGATATGAGCGGAGTTAGTCCAGCAAATAGTCGTAAAAGGAAAGAATTTTAAAGAAAATATACGAATTCTGTTTTAAGGATACAAAAAGGTTAAGGATATATAAAAGAACGGGAGATGGTGCAGGAAATATTGGAGAAGATGTCAGAACATAGAAAGAGCTTCATGTTCTGAAAGGCAGATCAATAAGAATTAGAATTTTCAGCAGATTCTCAGTGACGGCATCCTTGACAGAAGAGATACTGTGCAGCCTTAAATTCTTCTTCTTATTAGTGCTTCACATTATAAACATTCACTCGCTTAATGAACAGATTCTGGGTGAATATAGCAAAATATTATACAATCTCTCATTAATTTTATAATCACAATGACGTTAACAAATCTCTTACAATACAACAACAATTTTAATTAAGCAGCAACCAATGTCAAGGCATCATTACATTTGCTCCACTTTCCTTTCAATCTCTGCACTTGTCTGTCTCTTGTTTTTTGACGCGTTTTGACTAAATTCTATTTTCGTTTGAGTTATTTTAATTGAAACTTGCGCACAATTTGACCGCAACCCCAACAAAACAAAAAAAAATACAAAATATGTAAATAAACAACAACCTTTTTGCAGCTCAATTTGATTGCTTCGAGTGCATTGTGGCAGCAACATGCGCCACAAATCGCCTATAAGCCACACATCGCTTGCCAGCGACCGACGACCAGCGTGTTGCCAAAATGCGCAAAACATTTCCTCCGCATCGAACAATGGTTACCGAAAATAGCCGCCAACACACACACACATACAAAACAAATCGTCAAATAAATAACAAACAGCATTGTCGCACTTTTCTGACGTTTGTTGTCGTTAGCTGCATTGTTGAATTAATTGTACACTTTTCTCATAGAAAATTGTCGTTTTACTTTGGCCACTGGTGTTCGAATTAAAATAATAGAAACACTTTTGGCAAGTTAATTAAATTCTCAGCTCTGCAAATGTTCTGTGAGGGTAGTGTGGGGAGAAGGTGAAAAGGAATTTGCAGCACATAGATTAATGTTTTGGGTCGTTTGAATGGGGAAAGCGGCCACTCAAATGCATTTTGATACAACATGTCTAGCCAAGATTAGGGAACGTGCCTTAACCCGCCAATGCATGATGCATTCAAAATGAAATTTAAGGAATTTACCGAACCGAATCGATTTTTAATTGTACCAGGTAGGAAAATTGGCTGAAGTGAATCTTGCAGGTAGCAGACACCAACACAAAAGAAAAGATGGCCATTTTGTTCGACCCTGAAGCGGCCCTAATTGCTTTAATGGGCGCACCAGTCACCTCCACTCTTGTCTGGAACTGCATGGACCCTCTGCTGGAATCTGACTACCGATCAATGGATACCTTGAAGAACATTGCGTGCAATGAAAAAGCGAAATCTCTAAGAAAATCCCAGACAAGAGCCCAGACCAGCTGCCAAAGCTGATGCGATCCAGGTGAGAAGGAAATTATTGAGCAATTCCTCTTTACATGCCCAGCTTTAGTAAGAAGATTTGATGGCCTTCGTTAACATATCGAACTGTAAGTCAGCTGGGATTCGGAATAATTATCCGTAAAAACCGTTCCTGCACGTAAAAGGTTGATGAAATTGGGCATTTGTGTTTTGCTCCAAATACTAAAAAATAAATAATAATTAATAAATATAAGTAGGTAGGTAGGTAGGTACCTACTAGGCATCGCAATCCCGGGATCCCGGGATCCCGGGATCCCGGGATCCCGGACTTTTTCCAGTCCCGAAAATCCCGGGATTCAAATCTTTTAATCCCGGGATTTTCGGGATTGCAAAAGATGCTTCAAAGTTCAAATGAAATAAATTTAAAAGCACAAAAACCCGATTCCTTATCTGAAGGAGGAGGGAGGGGATAGAGGGCGTCTTTTGCAAAAGGCTTATAATTATTTACTAAGCATTCAACCAGCAAGTGTTGAATCTGAAAGATGTTTTCTCTCAGCAGGGTTTATTTGCAATAAATTTCGCTCTAGATTAGAGGGCAAAACATTTAATGCCTTAGTATTTTTAAGATCTCAGTTTTTAGTTAATCACAACGCTTAACTTTTTTATCGAAATAATCAAAGTAAAACTAAAAGTACTAACAAATTAACTATTTTATTTTTTTTTATCAAATATGCGTATATATGTACTTTATGATACATTTGATGCAAAGCAATAAGTTATGTTTAAGTGTCATTTTTGGATACAACAAAATGTTATCAAACTGAAGTTAAATGTCAAATGAAAAACTTTTGAGTTAAACAAAATGTTGTCAAGGATGACTATGTTTATTTATTTGATTTAAATTTAAACTGACAATTTTGAATGTAATTGACAACTGATTGTAAATGACAACTGGATTTTGGTGATGTGCCGCGCACAACCAACCACTTCGACGACTCAACACCGACTGCCTCCCTTTCCGCCTTACAATTATGGTGTTCACAGTTCAGCGGTATCTAGCATGTTAAATTTCCCACTTGGCAATTTTCCCGAATTTTCCCATATGGTATCTCAATTTCGTTTGTTTTGTATGAAGAACATAGATACCGGTAGTTTCAAAATTTGCCGCACTGCCGAGCATGTTTATTGAAAGAGGCAAAAAACAAAGTCAAATTAATTTGTTGACACAATCTACGGAGCGAATTTTTTTGAGTACTTTATGCTACTATCGGGACGATTTCTTTATTTGATGTTCAACGTTTGTTTGCCATTTGAGCGAGGCATTTTTATTTTGAAAAATTTTCCACAATTGTTTGAAAGATATACAATGGGGTGCTCACAGTTAGATCGTTTATTTTTAGGGAAAATTGCCCCAAATAAATTTTCCCGCAAACTGTGAATTCCATAAATGTGATTAAATTCAAGATAAAAAATCTTAAAACTACCCCAAATGTGATTAAACTGTGTCCATTTTTATGGTAAATATATTATAAACAAGTATTTATGCAATTTGGTAAAATTGTTTTATTTAAAAAATTTGTTATTTGAATCCCGGGATTAAATCCCGGGATCCCGGGATTTGACTTTTCAATCCCGAAAATCCCGGGATCGCAAAATGGCCAAAAATTGCGATCCCTAGTACCTACCTAAAAATAAGTAACAAAATAAAAAAAATTAAAACAATAAAAAAATTAAAATAAAATAAAAAATAAAATATACTAAAGTGAAATAAAATAAAATAAAATAAAATAAAATAAAATAAAATAAAATAAAATAAAATAAAATAAAATAAAACAAAACAAAACAAAATAAAATAAAATAAAATAAAATAAAATAAAATACAATAAAATACAATAAAATACAATAAAATAAAATAAAATAAAATAAAATAAAATAAAATAAAATAAAATAAAATAAAATAAAATAAAATAAAATAAAATAAAATAAAATCAAATAAAATCAAATAAAATAAAATAAAATAAAATAAAATAAAATAAAATAAAATAAAATAAAATAAAATAAAATAAAATGAAATAAAATAAAATACAATAAAATAAAATAAAATAAAATAAAATAAAATAAAATAAAATAAAATAAAATAAAATAAAATAAAATAAAATAAAACAAAACAAAACAAAATAAAATAAAATAAAATAAAATAAAATAAAATAAAATAAAATAAAATAAAATAAAATAAAATAAAATAAAATAAAATAAAATAAAATAAAATAAAATAAAATAAAATAAAATAAAATAAAATAAAATAAAATAAAATACAATAAAATACAATAAAATACAATAAAATAAAATAAAATACAATAAAATAAAATAAAATAAAATAAAATAAAATAAAATAAAATAAAATAAAATAAAATAAAACAAAACAAAACAAAATAAAATAAAATAAAATAAAATAAAATAAAATAAAATAAAATAAAATAAAATAAAATAAAATAAAATACAATAAAATACAATAAAATACAATAAAATAAAATAAAATAAAATAAAATAAAATAAAATAAAATAAAATAAAATAAAATAAAATAAAATAAAATAAAATAAAATAAAATAAAATAAAATGAAATAAAATAAAATAAAATAAAATAAAATAAAATAAAATAAAATAAAATAAAATAAAATAAAATAAAATAAAATAAAATAAAATAAAATAAAATAAAATAAAATAAAATAAAATAAAATAAAATAAAATAAAATAAAATAAAATAAAATAAAATAAAATAAAATAAAATAAAATAAAATAAAATAAAATAAAATAAAATAAAATAAAATAAAATAAAATAAAATAAAATAAAATAAAATAAAATAAAATAAAAGAAACGAACATCAAATCAATCAAATCAAATCCAATCCAAACTAATCCGATCCAATCCAATCCAATCCACTCCAATCCAATCCAATCCAATCCAATCCAATCCAATCCAATCCAATCCAATCCAATCCAATCCAATCCAATCCAATCCAATCCAATCCAATCCAATCCAATCCAATCCAATCCAATCCAATCCAATCCAATCCAATCCAATCCAATCCAATCCAATCCAATCCAATCCAATCCAATCCAATCCAATCCAATCCAATCCAATCCAATCCAATCCAATGCAATCCAATCCAATCCAATCCAATCCAATCCAATCCAATCCAATCCAATCCAATCCAATCCAATCCAATCCAATCCAATCCAATCCAATCCAATCCAATCCAATCCAATCCAATCCAATCCAATCCAATCCAATCCAATCCAATCCAATCCAATCCAATCCAATCCAATCCAATCCAATCCAATCCAATCCAATCCAATCCAATCCAATCCAATCCAATCCAATCCAATCCAATCCAATCAATCCAATCCATTCTAAACAATCCAAATCAAAGAAATAAAATAAATTATTTTAATAAATAAATAAATTGTTTTGAAAAATGAAAAATGTTGTCGCAAATCTTACAAAATCGGAACAACTATTTCAAAATCAATAATTAAAAAATTAAAAAACAAACATAAAAACCCAAAATTTAAAAGAGTAAATAAAATAAAACTCAACGATACTGAAAAAACTGAACTAAACACAGATAACGGTATTTAGTTTGGTTTTGCATAAAATTGAAATACGCACAGAAAGAGTGCAAATAAACGAAAAACTAAAGAAAATATGGAATACATTAAAACAAAATTAATTTATGCTAAAACACGTTGATAGACATAACTACAACAACAAATGCAAATACAAATACAAATAGAAACAACAAAAACCTTATGATGCGCGCTCAAATTATTTCTTTTCGGCTTCAAACTTGTTTTGAGGTTAACGTTTTTTTCC
Source organism: Melieria omissa (assembly GCA_963971225.1). Taxonomy (NCBI): domain Eukaryota; kingdom Metazoa; phylum Arthropoda; class Insecta; order Diptera; family Ulidiidae; genus Melieria; species Melieria omissa. The sequence goes on from OZ020269.1 coordinate 89,613,123, forward strand.
CATTTTTATTTTCTCCAAAGAAAAGGAAATGGAAAAATAGAGACAAAGAAAAATGTTTGGGGCTAAAAATTACATAATTTCGAAATGAGATGTAAAGAGTTTTTTGTTGTGATTGTATTATGGTTAAATAATAAGCGCCGGCGCATAATTTACATTTTAAATTTTGCATTTTGCTTGGAGAAAAATTTGGGAAAATGGGTTAATGGTTTTTCAAACGAAAATGGTGCAAGCGTTAAGCTACTTGAATGCATTTTTTAAACGAGAGGAATTAAATTTTTAGCTTTATTGGGTTAAGTGTCGGTCGAATTTTATAATAAAAAAATAGCTGCGCACAATTTTAAAGTATCCCACGGAGCAACGCCAGGGGAACACTTGAAATGCAACATTTTCGAAAAAGGAAATAAAATCAAAAATCACTACAATCGTTAAATACAACAAAATTAATAACCACAGTTACATCTGTAACAGCAAAAAACAAAAAAAAAACGTTGTCTTATCTTTGCTGTAAATGCCGAAAAAATGGAAAGTGCTTCACTTATCAGCGCACAAAAAAAAAACCAAATCATAAAAGAAAAAAATGTTTTTATTGTACTTTACAAGCTTTACATGCACTACAAATTACAACCACAGAAAAAAAGCATAAACCATAAATAAACAAACAAATACAAAAACAAGTACAGCGACGCTCAAAAGCCAAGTGAACAGTCAAAAGTGTATTTACTCGATCGTAAATACGAAAAAAATATACAACCAAATCGTCGCTTGCATGTTTGCTGACCCAATTAGATGCTGTTCCGCCTCTTCACTCCCTGCAGCTGAAGCTTCCAATTGACTGCTGCGATTGTTGCTGCAGCGGCTGCTGCTGCATTTGCCCTACAAAGAAAAATCAACAAAAAAAAAGCTGAAAGCGAAAGTGGTTCAATGTTGAGTGTAGCTTTTATCCCTCCTTCCTTGTCTCAATTTTCTTCAGAAGAGCACAAAAAGAAACAAAGCAAATGGTTTTTCTTTAAATTTTTAGTATTTCAATCTGAGTTTTGTCGAGTTTCTCTTGTTAAATAATCACTTCTCTCTTTTAACAATTTTTCTATATATTTTTAAAATGTTTGATTACTATCGCCTATTACTTATTTTGTTTTCTATTTAATATTTACTCTCTATTTTTTCTTCTTCCATGTATTTTTAAGGTTTCTTTCTGTTTATTTTTTAATGATGTGTGAGTTTTTTACTGATCCTCTCAAAATTTCAACTTTTTTCATTCTCTATCTTTATGTTTTTTTCCAATTTCAGAAATGTAAAAAGCTCAACACTTTTCTTTACTGTGTTCCTGGTTCCTCTATTCCAACAAATTTGTCTTTCCTTTTTTTCTGATCTCTGGTTTGATCAACCTTTTCGATCTCGTTTTTCTTCATTTCAATCATTTTCTTTCTCTACTCTTCTTTTTGATGCTTTTTCAACTGTTTTCGCACTTCTTTTTTATGCAATTTCAACTTCAAATTTTCATTTCTTTCTACCTTCTCCCATGTTTAAGTAATTTTTTATGATAAGCGAAAAAATTATTTACTTTGTCTGTCTCTTCTTTTTCTTTTTTCGGAGTCCTCCTTTTTTATTTTCAGTTCTGTCTTTTTCCTCCAACTTATTTATTATTATTCATTCTCTTTTGTACTACTTCTCGATAGCAGTAACTAAGGTTTCGTCTCTATTCTCTTATTTGTGTTTCATTTTCACCTTTTGCTTCTTTTTTCTTTGTCTTTACTCTTTCCTTTATCCTTGTTTTACTAACCCCATGAAAGACGCAACTTAAAGTTAGCAAGTTAGTTTCTTTTTGTAAGATTATTTTCCCTTATCCATTACTTTCTGTATTCTATTTGTACATTTCTTATCTTCATACAACTTTTTTTTTTTTTCCTTTCAGCTTTTTTCATTTTTCTGCTATCTCTCTTATTTAGTTTTCTGTTTAATTTCATTTGTTGTAATTTTTCTTGTTCTTATAAAAAAATGTTAGCAAATTTTGAAAATAGTGACTTGTTTTCTTTACTCTTCTTCTTTCTTGTTTTTCTTTACTAGTAGGGGAATTCTTTGTAAGGTGCCACCCCATAGCTTTTTTGCGCATAATTCGTTAGAAAATTAACGTATCGCCAATTTTAATATACCGTTCGAAAGAGGGTTAAAGGGGCTAGGATCCAAGCTAACACTTCAATTGAATTTTTTGTAATTACGAATTTTACAGCCAATTTCCCAAAGTGTTCAAAATCGCCACCCTAAAATTGTTTAATGTAAAGTGCCACCCCCTAAAAAAACCGCTAAAAACGTAAAAATCTCAAGCAAAAATGCATGATTTAGAAAATTTACGAAAGATTATTGAATTTAATTTGAATTGAAAAGAAAATGACCGAAAGCAAAATGCAAATTGAATGGTAACGAATAAAACGAATAATTGTATGGAAACTGATAAACAAAACTGAACTAATTTATTCCTCATGATAAGATTCGAGAAAAATTGACTAAGAACACTTTAAATGCATTGTAATGACGATTCCGAGCAATAAAAAGTCATTATACCGATATAGGACCACGAAACAATGAAAAAAGGGGGGTGGCACCTTACAAAGAAAAAAAGGTGGCACTTTACATTTTTATGCCATTTTGGAAATCATTGTATAAATTTGTTTCTTTTACGATATGCTCGGATATCATTTCGGATTATGAAAAACCATTAAAAATTAAGTCCAACACTGATATTTACCTTAGTTTTTTATAAGTTTTTGGTTACTTTTTCACCGCAAGAAAAACCTTCAGTTTTAATTTTTATGTTTTTTCTTAACCAAATTTGACACTTTTATTTACCCAGACCGTACCATTGCGTATGTTCCCGAAAAAACCACATTAGAATTGATGTTGACATATATACCTTTAATGACAATAGGAATTTTTTTTCTTGGATTGCTGGAACATCGAAATCGAGCAGGGGTGGCACCTTACAAAGAGTGGCACCTTACAAAGAATTCCCCTACTTTTTTTCATCCTCCCAGTGCAGTACTTTTTCCATCCTCTCATCTATTTGTTTTTCATTTTTTTTGTACTCACATTTGCCTCCCTTTTGTCCTTCTGCTTTCGTTCGCTCTTTCTGTATTTGCTATTTTCTCTTACTTTTTTTCCATTTGCCTTTTACCTTCTTCTTTATTGATATTTTTTCTTTACTTCTGCTTGTTACCATCTTTTTTCCTATTGATACTTTACTCCCTAACCTCTTTTTTTTCTTCCTGAAATACACTTTCATTTTCTTATATTCTTTCTGTTGTTATTTCTCGTGTCTTCTTCTTCTTGTGTCTTCTATTTTATATTTTCTCTTTGCTCGCCTATTTTTTCTTTGTCCACTCATCTTTCTGTAACTTTCTTACTCGCGTCTTACTTTCTCCTGCCTCCTTTCTCTCATCTATTTTCATTATACCTTCTTTTATTTTATATTTTTTTTTGTACATTTCTTCTTTTTGCCTTTTTGCTGGTGCCGTTTTACTCATTTCTCGCCCCTTTTCTTTTGCTCTTTCACCAATCACTTTTTTGTAGTTTGCATATTCGTGTCGTACATTCAGTTGTCTCTCTTTCTTCATCTGGCTTCATATTACTTTCTTTTTGTTGCTTATCTTCTCTACATTTTTCCTTCTCTTCATTTTTTTTACCTTATTATTTCTTCTGTATTTTGCCTTCCCCGCCTCACTTACTTTTTTTCTCTTTTTTTCCAATCATCTTTCTATAGCTTTCTTATTCGCGTCTTATTTTCTCTTAGCTCCTTTTCATCATCTATTTGCTTTCTGCTTTCGTTTACTTAATATCTTTTCTATAAATTTTTTCTGTTTGCCTTTTTTCTGGTGCCGCTTTATTTTTTTTCAACTCTTTTATTTTTTTCTCTGTGGCTGACACAAAAGTGTATTTTGCCTATTCGCGTTTCATATTAATTTGTATTTGCTTCCACTCGCATTTCTTTTCTGTTGTCTATCCTCCCTACACATTTCCTTTCTACATTTTTTCCTTTCTACATTTTTGCTTTTCTACAGTTTTTATTTTTTGCTCCTGCTTTTTACTTACTTCCTTTCTCTCTTTGTCCAATTATCTTTCTGTACCTTTCATTTGCACTTCTTTCTTACTTCTTTCTTTCTTCTGTTCTCCTCATTTACCTGACTTAAGTGTGCTTCTTGTTTCTGTGTTTCTTTTGTAAGTCTTATTTTTTCGTATTTCGTATTTTTTCACATTTCTCTTTTTTTCACTTGTCTTCTCTATATTCTTCGGCCAATTCTTCCTCTCTTTTCCTATTTGTTACTTTTTGCTTTCTTCTGTTTCTCTTCATTCACCTGATTTCATTTTTCTTTTTGTTTCTGTCTTTCTGTTGTAAGCTTCGCGTCATTTTTTTATTTCCTCTTTCTTTCAATTGTTTTCTCTTTGTTCTTTTCTACTCATACTTTCTTTTCCACCAGTCCCATAGTCCCTTCCTCTCTTGTTTTCCTTCTTTCCTACGACTATTTCTCACCATTTCCTTCTACTGGTTTTTTAATTTCTTTTTCTACTAATTTCTGTTTCTTCTCTTCCTCATTAGCAGTTTTTTAGTTTTATCTTTAGTTCTCTTGAACATTTTCCGCCTTCAGTCATCTCTTGCTTTCAACTGAGCCTCAATCAGGTCAGCTCTCTCACATTCTCTCATTTCGTGTGGCAATGCTCCAGCACCATTTATGACGTTCATGTGATTTTACAACAAACAAACAATCAACCAACGGCGGAAACAGAAAGTGAGCAAATTGTGGCAGTTGTTGTTGACTCGAGTGAAAACGCAGTTTACACCTTTTTTCGTATTTGGGAACGCAGCACAATGTGCCCTTTTTGCCGGCACCGCCAAAGGAGGAATGGCGGTGGAAAGGGTGCGGTGTACTTGTACATTACAACAAGTGACAGATAAGCCACGGGGGCTGGGGTAACGTCATATCGGTTGAGTGCAGTTGGTGTTGTTGTTTGTGCGTATTTTTCGTACATTATCCGTTTATCTTGCGGCTGTTGCGACGTTATCAATGCAAACGGAATAACACCAAAATATCTACAGGGCCAAGTAATCAACGCACGAGTGACTGTTGCTATTGACAGCGCAAATTTTGGTATTTATTTGTTTACTTCGTTGTAGTAAAAGTTGAAACGGTTTTGTGTAAATATTTAATTTTTTCATATTATTTAGTTTAGTTAATATTTTGCTGGGTTACATTTGGAGCTCCAATAGCCTCAAAAATTCATATAAATTTTTGATTGAGTCAAAGTTGCACATCTAAACTTGCTTTCCGCATTTAATTAACTTACCAAATTTTCGCTGCTTTGTGACCAATAAAGTACACAACTTTATTGACTGTTTAGTGCACTCAGTTTTCAACTAAAATGCTGATTACAAGCATACAAAAATATTAGGGTGCAACCATAAAATGCTTTGGAATATGCATCATCATCATCAGCGGCCACAGCTTCAATACCAACCACAACCACAATAGCAACAAAAACCAAGAGCAACAACCACAGCCAAACAAGCGCACATAGATACAACAACCAAACATTATGTACGAAAAAAAAACCACAACAATTCAACACTCATTCCCCAAATTGAGCGTCATGCACTTCCGACGCCTAAACCGCCAGTCGACGCATCGAATGCAGCCAACACTTTGCCGGTTTTCGACTGTTGCGGCTGTTGTTGTTAGTTTTGTATTTTTGTATTTTTATGCTCAAGGCTGGCAATGCAATTAAACTAAAAAAGGAAGCATAAATCATTAATTTACACATTAACTGCAAATTAACTTAGAATAAACATTCGCAGCAACTCGGCAAAACGCATCTCTGACTGCCCACCAGACTGAAGTTGAAAATCACTTTCAATTTCTTGAAGTGACTGCAAACGGCAACTTACTTGCCTCTTTGAATCGTTTTGTTTGTATATATGTTTTTTTCGAAAATGCAGTTTTGTTTGCCGTTTCGACTGACACGCCTACGCTGCACGAAGGTTAAACTAACGGGCACGTCGCGCATTTGCACTCAGCATACCGCATCACACCACATCACACCAGACCGCATCAAGCTGTGTGCTTGAAGTGCGCCTTCAAGCCTTCAATGCAATGCAATTAGTCTGCTTCTTCTTTTTAAGATTTTTACCATTGCAGTTCTCCTTGACGGTTGATTAAACGATATTGATTTGCCTTAAATACCTAGAAACTCTTTAAACGATCGGTGCGATCTCTATTGATAAACTTGACTACAGTCTGCAAGAAAGTAATGTTCCATACATTCAGATCAAATGATCTTTGATTCTTTGATCAAATGACTACAAATTTCCTACAGAAACATTGTGAAAAATTTGAATTTTTGACTTTACAGTGTATTTGGGTCAAAACCGTACCACGCCCCACGCCCACAAAATCTTAACAGTAGAATGACACATCTATGAAACGACAGTAGACCAACGTTCAATGCTGTGTGGCTTACAATTCCGAAGCTATTCCATATTGTTACGAAAATCAAAGTTTCCAAGGTTCGTTTGGATTGTGTTTGAAAATAAAACAACTTCAATTACTCAGTGCAAAACGCAGTCAGAAATCAAAAATCGCTTTATTTACACATTTACACTTGTTCTACTTTACACTACTACTATTGCATGTTTCCCCTTTGCTTGCTCAACACAGACTCGACTCCTTGCGCTGCACACTGCTGCTTTTATACTAGTTTTCTCATCGTGCCGAATTTTCTTGCAACTTCCAATTGGAAAACGCTCGATCATTCTCGCACAGCCCATTCCTTCGCGAACGATCCTTGCCATATCGGACTATCCAAGCGAATTATACCAAATTTGCCGTACTTCAAAGTGCATGCACCGTTTCAATACACAGCACAGGGTGCCTAATCGTTTCAATATTAACCCATTAGAGCATAACGTTCGATAAATCGGACGCCAAAAAAATTTTTACTTTAGGAGTTATATATATTATACTCAAGGTTTATCCTTTTAAAACAGTAGTTTAACCCATTAAAGCATAACGTTCCATAAATCGGACGCCAAAAAAAATTGTTATTTGAGGAGTTATATATATTTCACTCAAGGTTTATCCTTTCAAAATAGTAGTTTAATATTTTAACTTTATGCTCTAATGGGTTAAGGAATTGAGTTGCATGGGCGCTGCTACGCCTCCTTGTCAAATACCAGCCTCCATTCCTTCCGTCGTAAGATATGACTAAATAGTAAGTTCGTACCAAATTTAATTGATGGTTCCAAGGTTATGGTTCCAAAGTTATTGTCTAAAAATGTATGCTGGTGGTGCCATGCCCCGTTTTCCCAACTTTTCTTTTATTCTAAGTCTTCGCGCAGCAATTACGAACAAACTCGCCGAAGGAATTATCCAATTTGGTCCAGTGGTTTTCAAGTTTTAAGCATCCGAACGGACCAAAATTCATTTTTGTATATGTTAATTTTCATTGAAACAGCATTTCTCTATACAATAGTCACTAGCGATACTAAATAAAAATTATCACAAATCGAATTTTAATAATTTTTCCAACGACTCTAAACATCTAATTTAGATATTTCAATATCCGGAACGTTATTTATTATTATTGGCGGGGAAGTGCACTGCGACCTAAGAGATCTATTGTGCCCCCTTCTTGGACTCTACAGTTCGTCGATAAGTCCAGTATCCAAGAGGAATCTTAAAAAATTTCCTAAGCCTCTGGAAACCCAATCTGAACCTGGCCTAGTATGTGTATTGCAGTTTCATTATCCTGCAAACAGAACGTACAGAGTTCATTTTCTCTGATATCTATTTTGGTTAGATGTTGGTTTAGTCTACAATGCCCTGTCAATATACCTGTGATCCTTAGATTATTCTTTGAGAGACTCATACATTCGTCGAAACTTTTCTTGTTGTAAGATCCACTAGCCATATTGGAATGTTCAAGGCTCAGTATTAATGCCGGTTGATTTCCCAGTATTGATTCCGGATGGTAATCTCGTCGTTTCGGAACCCACACCTGATTGTAGAAGCCAAGTTCGTTCAGTCAGAACGTTACTTTCCTCCAAAAAGTTTCTAATTTTCTTGATTTATTTTAAACCCATTTGTGCCTTTGTTGCCCACTTCTCTGCTTGCTGCAGCCTGCAGTCGCAATCGCATTTTATTGCCCACTGATGCATTCTTAATTTCTTCCTCATCGACTGTCACTTGGCTGTCTACGAAACAAATGTTTTTCGCACCCAAGACCGTTCGACCATGCCATGTATTTCCCTTCTCGTTGGGCACAACGGCGCACACAAGATGCCGAATTGAATTTTTCTCCCATTAATAAGCATGAAAAGTCAATTAATCGACTGCACCAATGATGCGCCCAAAAATCGATTATACCCTCAAATGAATTGCCGCTCAATTCGAAGCAATTTTCGTTGGCTAAGTGGAAACACAGCAAAACACGCCGCAGCGTCGATTGCGATTCGCATTTCAATTGCGCGCCAAATCGCTACACGCGTTAACTGAAAATTGTTGCCAAGTTTTTTTCTAACACTTTTTGTTGCGCTACAACCGCAACGATCAGCGATCTGCAGTCAAGTATTTACATGAATAATTCTCTCATGCTGAGGGAATGATTCTTGCTCGAAGTGATCGTTGTGTCTTTTATTTGGTGCACATTTATTCGCTTCTGTTTCTCTTAGATTTTTTTGCACGATCATTCGAGTGTGTGCTGGCTTCTGGCACATCTTCATTCTTGTAATTATCGTTATCGATGTCGTAGTGTTGCTGTGGTTGTTGTTGTTGTGTTGTCTAGCTGTTGCCAAAAAGTCTGCTGGCGTCAATTAATTTGTTTACAATCGAATAATCGAGCAGCTTCAATTTGGGTTTTCGACTTTTTGTTACACTATTTTTGTTGTTGTCTAAGAATTTGCGTTAAAGTGTTGTCGTCGCAATCATTTACAATTTGACAGCCAATAGTTTACATTTCGTTGGGCATAAGTGAATGAGGAAGTGTGAGCAAGTTCAGAATTGATTTGCTACAATTCAGTTTGAGATTTACACGATGTTTACATGTATGGTTTGTTTGTTTGTAAATCTTTTAAGAGAACATTTCTTTCAATTCAGTGAAAGTGATCTTGCAGGTTTGAGGGGGAATATTTCGGGTAACAAATGGAGCACATTCAACAATAAATACGTTAATTTATCTATTCTTATGATAAACAGTCGACTAGCCTATTTAGCCTCTTATCACCCTTTCAAAAGCTTTCTTTCACTTTCTATCTTTTACAATGTGATAATAGGTCAAAAGTTACATTTTAATAAATTTTTAATGAATGAAACTGTCTTAGGCTTGACTTGAACTTGACTCCCCATAGCCTGTAAATATTCAACATTTTTAAGCACGTTGCTCCATTAGCAAAAAGGTCTTTTCAACTTTAAACATTTAAAAATATAATAACATGTTTTTTTGGCAAAACAGATTTTTTTTATAGTCCCTTTAAGGCTCAATAAGGCGATCTGCATGATCTAAAAGCATATCTAATGAATTTTTTTGATTGTTGCCCGGGTGTCCTTCAGGATGTCGGCACAAGCCTTTTGGATGGCTTCTAAGTTCCAAAGCGTCTTTGTTTCATCGGCAATTGCATTTTTTTTAAGGTGAAAGTCGCACTGTGCCACAAGTGGTGAAACAAAAAGTGGTTGATGGTTAAAATTCGACTTTTAGTCAAAAGTGAATCACAAGTATCTCTCGACGAGAAGGCGTCTTGCAATAGCCAAATGTTCTGTGAAAATGCAATCAATTTATGTTATTGAGATGCTGATCTTTGATGAATTACCGCACAGCTTTGATGGAATCTGGCTAACACATTGGTTATCATTTATGTCCTGAAAATCGTTTTTAAAATTGTTAAAGAAGAAAAATAAAGATATTATTTAACCCTTTACACGGCAACAGCGAATTTTTTCATCAAATGTCGTTTTTAGGATATAAACCTAAATTTACAAGGTTTTTTTGTAAAAAATATTAAAAACAAAAAAAAACAAAAAGCATTAAAACTTGTTTTTTTTTTTTAATATATTTAGTTTTAAATGAACATTTTTAAAGCAATTAATGCGTTTGTTGTAGCACAGTTCTACTCCGAATTTTTCGCAAAGTGTTTGTGTGTTTTTTATTAATAAGTTTTACGTGCAACTTTTCGCAAAAACGGTCAAATAATTGCTGTCAAATAAAATTTAGCTACTTTTTCTCACTTTTAATGCCAGTATTTCAAAAAAGGAACCTTGCATAGTTGTAAAATCGCAAGAAAGAGTCGTTTTGATAATTACTTCCGAAATTACGGGCAATTTTACGGTTGGTTGTAGATGCAACTGTACCGTGTAAAGGGTTAAGTGAGTCCTCGTTCTCCAAGAGATAATAGAACATGTGCATAGAAGATGAAGTACTTTTTATTCCACTTTCTTGTTCATTGAACTCATGAAAAACAAATTTTCGAAAACAAATTCAACCTCTTTGGGTATCTATCAAACAGTGATCTATCAGAACATAAGTCATGGTCTCCAATTGATCCCTTGTTTAAAAAGAGCAACTCTCAGGTTTCGGTAACACTTGGTTTTGTCCGAGAGTTGAGAGATTCGCTAGATCTGTTTCCAGATCTATGTATCAGATTATAAATATAATTTTTACACTGAGCCAACTTGTAGCTACATAAATTACGATAATTTCAGACATAGTTAGCAGCAAGAGAAGTTTAAGATTGTGATTTGGTTCTTTTGAGTAGACTCAGTCGAGCAACTTGGATCCATTCATTTTTATTTGGACTTCATCCGTTGTAAAGGGAGTATCCAATTCCTCTATATGAGACTGAGACCTGACTTTTATATTATACGAGCCAGCCCACACGTGATTCTCCATTGCATTGGTTTTGGAAAGACGCAGATGTAAGGAAACACGGTTTTGAATGAAGATTTAATGTACACTTGACTTGAGCCCATTACGTCGTAGTTGCTGAGGAAATCTATGAAGAAAGGTCGCCACAATCGCGTAATATGAGCCAGAAACGAACTTTCTCTATAATGCGTAGTGCATTGGAATACTGTATCGACATATAATGCCTGAGCTCCAGTGTTGAAAGAGTTGCCCAGAGGAATACCTAAAGTGATTATCATCAGATTGCCCATCTCCTCTGAATAATTACCAATATCTGTAGGATAGGTTAGGTTTTATAAGCAAAGGTGTGTGCGGCACAGAGACCGCATTTCCACTCGGAGGCCAAATAGGCCCATCGTGAAACCCTTCTTAAATGGTTCTAGAGCTAACCAATCAGTCTCAATATGGGGTAAACCAGTTCGACCCCTTGATATATCTGTAGGGTAATGTCACACATGTCACGTTTTGACTGTTTTCCAAGGAGTCAATAGACCTGGATGCCCACATGTCTCGTATAAACTTATTCACACGGGTTTGAACACCTTTAAGAAGCTCAAAAAAAACAACTTTTTGAAACGTTCGCTCACTGGAGCGGGTTATACTTTCTTCTTTCTTATTAACCCTAGAAGGGTAATCATATTTTACATACGTTGTTGGTAATCTTCGTCCAATCGATGAAGTCGTATTTTACTCTGATTTTTGGAAGAACTAGAAATCGTATAATCTCCAACTTCATTACATAATTATACTTAGACATTTTTTCATATTTCAGATTTTTTTTATAAATAATTCGTACAATAAGGCACATCGCCAACGAAGATAACACGAAAAGAGAAAGCAATCAGATCGGAGAATAAGGAGTAATTTGAAGAAGGTGTTCGTCGCATCGATGAAGGTTACCCTTCTAGGGTTACAGAAATGCTTGCGTGTTAAATTCAAGGTATTCAAGAAATCTCAGATTTTTTTAAGCAGCAGAAAGCAGTTTTGAGCGTTGTAGATTTACTGTCTACTATTTTAAAAAATTTTCAAAATCATAACACGATCGTGATATATTAACACATAAATTGATTGAACAAGCGATCTTGTGAACAGAGAAGGCAACTTGTGAAATCTGGATAATGCAAGTTAGTTCTACTATGTGGAAGAATACAAAGTTGTTTGCCGTGTAGATTGTTCCTTCTTACAATTTTCTGGGATTTGTTAACCCACTCTAGTATCTAAGTATCAAAGAGGTATCACAGCAAGATCACCAAATGTTAACAAAAAATACTTGTAAAAATTTGATGTAAACATAAAAATATTTTTAAAGACCCCACCACATGCACACAAAAAAATTTAATTTCATAAAGTCAGCAGTCTGCATGAAGCTTCTAAAATTATTTCGCTTCACTAAACTATTTATGAGGACACGATCACTTCTAATGTAAATAAATTGCAGCTACTTTAAAACTGTCTAAATGCGCCACTTTACTGTCAGTCGCCTGCCACGACAATGTTGCTGCCGTTTGCCGATCGCTTCATTAGCGGCCGCTGGAAACTTGTGCTGCGATCGTGATCGTGATCTACTTTTGCTAAATGAACTTTAAGCATAACAACAAATGATCTGGTGGTATTTGCGCGAAATATTATTTACACGAAAAATTGTAAATATAAGTTTTCAACTAAACCAATGGTAAAAGTTTTTGCTTTATCAGGTTGAAGATCTTAATTAAGTTGGCTGGCAAAAGGGAACAACATTTTGTTGTGCATTTATTAAAAAAATATATATATAACAAAATGTCATAGACTTGTGTGTGTTTAAGTGCTTCATAAAAAGTAAGAATTAATGTGCAATTAAATGTAAAAAAATTTATAAAGTCGTCTAGATGAAGGCGGCTTTCTGTGTGAACCGCTTCGCTGTGACGACTTCGCTGATCTCGTCGCCGACTGAGCGCCGCACTGACATTTTTGCAAATGCTACCGAATTTCATCTTTCTGCGTGGCTACAGAGATAAGCAAAAAGTTATTGTAAAACCGAAATATTTTATAGAAAAAGTGGGTGGCAAAATGTCAAGTAAGGCCGCAGCTGATTAGCGATCGATAGCGAGTTGCATTGATTGACATTTTGCCGTAGCAGAGATGCTGCATAAATTTCAGTCCTTTCACGGCCAATTTGAAACTGTGTTGAATTGTTGGATTATCGTGTTTGGTGGCATTACTGAAAATGTGACTAAAATAGGAAAAAACTTCAAGTAGCACACCGATGTCTCATTAATTGCGAAGAGATATTATAGGCAAATCTCTAATGTTTTTTAATCCAACTTTTGACAAATGTTGTAAACATTTTACAAAGCTGACCTTCTGTTGCGGACGCAGCTGGGCCGCCAGTGTGGCGATCAATCTTGCGGTGCCCCTACAGCCGGGCCAAGTCCATTATCAATCATTTTTGCCATTATTGTTGTTGTTGTTGTGCACACGCATACGCAAAAATCCAACAGCTGACCGCCCACCAATGTGCAAAATAATTTTTTTATATCTTTTGTGCTTTGTTATTGTGTTTTTTTTAGGTGGCTAATGTGTCAATGTTGTGGTGGCATTTTGACAATTGGCGACCTTGCTTTGGCATGTAATGCAAACAACCAAACAAAACACAAATTGAATGGAAGAAAGACAGCCGACTGGTCAGCGACAGCAAGCCGGCCAATTGTGCCAAATCTACCGAACTCAGGCGGCGGCCTATTTTTGCTATCTCGACGGCTGCGACTGCGGTTGCGACTGCAACAAATGTGTTGCTCTATTCAACAGTTAATTGTCAGCTGGTAGTGGGCAATAGTTGTTGTTGTTGTTGATGTTGTCTGAACTTGTGGCGTCGCACCACGCAGCATGTGGTGGTCGCATGCTGGTCCATTTTCTATATTATTTATTGTTATTGTTGTTGTTGTTTTTCGTTTGATAGCGTTCCCGTTGACGCGGCGGCCAAATTAAAAGTTTGAAGTCAAGTTTGACACTTTTGGGCGCCAGTGTGTGCAATTGCTGTGCTGTGTTGCATTGATTGTTAGTGTTGTTGTTGTTATTATTGTTATTGCAGGCAACACATGTTACAGAAGTTAAAAGCAGCAAATTGACGCCGTCTGCTGGCACTCAAGCTGCAGTTTGTTTATGTTGTTAAAGTATTCAAGGAATGTAAATTACAATAACAACAACATTGGGATTAAGATACAAATTGGTTGAGCGGATTTGCCTGACAACACAACATTTGATATGACTTTGCAATTGTCAAACTGTTGAACTCATATAAATTCTTGTGCTGATATTTACACTTACAAATTACTTGAATTCAAGTAATTTTACTCTATTCGCGGTGCTGTCAAAAATTTCAGTCATATTTTGCAGCATAGAAGCAATTCAAAAGTTCTAAAAAAAATTAATTTCTGTTTTTAATTTTATACTCTTAGAAGTCACTAATGCATTACTGGATCACAATGGGACTTTTGAGACCTAAGAGTTTACTTTCTGGCAAACCACAAAGCTGCCTGTTTCACCTAAACTAACTTCAAACATAAATTTACACTAATCATACACCAAGTCAACATGTAAACAATGGGTTTTTGCAGTAGTTCTATTAAGTTCAGTGTTTGAGTTAACTTCACGAATCCTTATGGTGAAAAAGGAAGATTGTACTTAAGTTCTGTGATTAAAAAACGTTTACAACTCTAAGAACGGAAATCTAATGTTACACTTAAACGAATTACAAACGTTTACTAATGATCCAATATTTTGAAACTCCGACAACATTTCAGCTGAGTTGGAATTATCTAAGAAGTATAAAGTTTGTAGTTTTGGAGCTTGCGCAGCTCCTCCTTGATGAGTCCTTCGATCGCCTTCTGCTTCTTCAAACTCAGGAGATAACCAGAAATTCTTCCGGTAGAATTCCGACCTTGATCACTGCAGCAACTTCAGCAAAGGACGGACTAAACTTCGTCCACCCCGGTACGGGTTGCACCACATCCGCTCTACTGCAGCCATCGATTTCGTCCGTCTTTGTCGGGTCTTCCAGACCAGTCTTGAGAGCCACATCGTATGACTAACCCCACGCGGTGCTGTCAAAAATTTCAGTCATATTTTGCAGCATAGAAGCAATTCAAAAGTTCTAAAAAAAATTAATTTCTGTTTTTAATTTTATACTCTTAGAAGTCACTAATGCATTACTGGATCACAATGGGACTTTTGAGACCTAAGAGTTTACTTTCTGGCAAACCACAAAGCTGCCTGTTTCACCTAAACTAACTTCAAACATAAATTTACACTAATCATACACCAAGTCAACATGTAAACAATGGGTTTTTGCAGTAGTTCTATTAAGTTCAGTGTTTGAGTTAACTTCACGAATCCTTATGGTGAAAAAGGAAGATTGTACTTAAGTTCTGTGATTAAAAAACGTTTACAACTCTAAGAACGGAAATCTAATGTTACACTTAAACGAATTACAAACGTTTACTAATGATCCAATATTTTGAAACTCCGACAACATTTCAGCTGAGTTGGAATTATCTAAGAAGTATAAAGTTTGTAGTTTTGGAGCTTGCGCAGCTCCTCCTTGATGAGTCCTTCGATCGCCTTCTGCTTCTTCAAACTCAGGAGATAACCAGAAATTCTTCCGGTAGAATTCCGACCTTGATCACTGCAGCAACTTCAGCAAAGGACGGACTAAACTTCGTCCACCCCGGTACGGGTTGCACCACATCCGCTCTACTGCAGCCATCGATTTCGTCCGTCTTTGTCGGGTCTTCCAGACCAGTCTTGAGAGCCACATCGTATGACTAACCCCACGCCATTAGTTTCCTTAGCCACTGCGTTTGAGAATTCTATAACCGCTTTCTCTTAAGACACCAAACGATGGTGCTTCTCAACTGCCTTAGAGAACACTAACTGTTCCCCCTACTCCTAGTCGGTCGGTTTTTCCAACCGCTTGACGTCAATTCAGCAGTTTGCTGATCACTGGAATCAGTCTGTTCGACGTCCTTGCTATCCGAGGCAAAAGTTTGAGAACTCATCACATCTGGTTCTAACGGTCACCTACTCTGACAAGGCTTGTCGGTGGCCTAAATATTCAAATTGTTATATTGTGATAGGAGGTCACCTATGACAAAGCCCCATGCTTTGGGAAGTCTGAGATTCTACTCGAGATGGCCAGGTATCATGTAGGCTTCGTGACAATACAGCTGGTATTCCCCTGACTGCAAGCCATCCAATGGGTACGGGCCGCATGACACCCTGGATTGGGGAGGGGAAGGAATATGGGCAGAGAGGATTCCGGGTATGGGTAATTGGAAGTAGGAAGTGACTAGTTGGCTAGCTACACTGGGTAGAGGTAGAGACAAGACCTTACGCCGGTGCCTGTTTCCAGCGGCCACCACGAGGTAGTCCAGTCACATTCCGCCACATCTGCGACCCCGCAAACTGATCCTTCCAGCTGGTAGTGATGGAAAAGTAGGCAGCTGACCGTTTCTTGACACTAACAAGTCGAACAACATTTTTGTATATTCTAACACAACTGCTAGTCAAGCGACCCTAAAGACCTTGCAAGCCCACGCGGTCTCCTCAAAACTTGTCTAGGATGGCCCTAATCTCCTGAATGAACTGGTACGCCATGACTTTATAAAGTTACACCTGATCCCAGAGCGTGAGGGTTACAAGGGCAACGAAAAACCCGATCTTGGGTCTCGAACCATCGCGTGAACTGCCCAGAGGATACATACAAGAATAGTCAAGGAAATGGCTAGACCAAGACCCGATTGAGCTGAATCTTTCACGGGATGTCCATCTTGACTAAATCTCGGTAAATCACATAGTGCGAAAATTACCCGACCCATACAATCTGAATTTGTAATATGGAATAACTTCGGAATTATAGATCGAAGAGCATTGAAATTTGGTACAGGGCCACCGTTTGGATATATCGTTTCACGGCTAAATTTTCATAAGCGTTGGATAAGGGGCGTGGCACTTTTCAAGCGACCCAAATTTTTTCTATAACTTTGAAACTACGCGTCACACATCAATTATATTTGGCACAAAATTAGTATTTAGACGTGACCTTCGATAGGGCGAATGGGATTGGTATTGGACGAGGGGGCATGGCACCTCATATACAACCGAAATTTTCAATGTGGAATAGCTTCGGAATAATAAGTAGGAAAGCATTGAACTTTTGTATACCGTCACCGTCACGTTTTGTATACCGGGGCCCTGCTGGTAATCTAATATTTGGATGGTGTTGAACTCCCAAAAGTCTCCCTTGCGAACGCCACCGCTGACTGGTCACTGGTCACTCGAGCATCATCTCAATAACATGGGAATTTTATCTCCGGATGTATGCAGGAAATGCAACCAAGAACCAGAAACTTACATACATATTTCTTGTGTTTGCTTTGCACTCAGTAAAAAAAGGTTTATTCGATCAGGGGCGGCAATCTTAGCTCCGGAGATGATTTAAAGCTGGTCACACCATGAGAACATAGGGCCTCCTCAATTGGATCCTTCCCCCGGATACACGGAGAAGAAGGAGGTTCTTCGTTGTCGAGCTTCGAACATGCTCTTCGCCGTAGCTTCATAGTCCAAACGGAAGACATGTCCAATTTTTGTCCTACGTTCAAGTCTTTAAACCACTCATACAGCTCCATATTGGTTCATATTCGATAGTCGTGGCCAATACCTAGCCTGAAGATTTTCCAAAGCAGTAATTGCCTTATAACCATTGCATTCTACAGTAACGATATCCACTGCAATTCCTAAAATTAGAAAAAGGCGTTTTAAAAAAATGTCAAATTTCAAAAGTCGACTTATTAAGTTTTAAATAAGACCAGCAAATACTGATGCAACAACTATTAATAATAAAAGTAATTCAGGCGCATTATTGTCAATGCCACAAAACCGACTTGAATGTTCAACAGGCCGCCATTGCATCTGACGCCACAAAAGCCACAATGAAAATTGGCAAAAACAAATGAAGAAAAAAACGCAGGTAACAAATTGCACGCGCGCCAAAGAAATGGCGCCAACTATGTATAAAAGCGCAAACCCACAAACACCATCAACAGTCACCAGCCCGGCCCAGCTCAGCCAGTTAACGCCAAATCCAAAGTCAAAGCCAAGCTAAAACGTTCAAACGCCTCGAGCGAGCGACCAGCCTTCGCCAACTACACACAACGAAAGTAAAAGTGGTTTCTGTGCGCTGCTTTCTTTTGCCACAATCGGCTTCCTACTTGCCATCTCTTCTTGCTTTTGCTTGCCTCTCTTTCTCGCAAAGGCGCCAGCCGCATGTGGGCCCCCATTTGCACTTTCACGGTGCCTTGGTGTGCGCATTTCTCGTTCAAGAGTCCAAGGTCAAGACGAAGACTTTGAAAATTGAGCATAAAAGAAATTGAACGAAGAGAAATGGTGTTGCATGAGGGGAGAGAGGTGAGTAAAACGTGGCGTAGCGGTTGCCAACCAGCATAACCAGCGGCGAAACGAATGCGAGATGAAACAGAAAAAACAAGCAACAAAAAATACAGAAAACTATAAGAAAGGCAAGAAAGAAGGAAAGCAATTTTGTAGAAAGGGGCCGCAAAAAGAGAGGGGCGAATGAGTAAGCGACTCCAAGCGGCCACAGACAAAGATGGCTACTGTTTTTATTTGCTTTACTGTTATGCAGTAAAGACGACAGTTCCGGTTTTTGGCGGCTGAATACGACGACGAAGACGTCGGTCTTTGTGACGATGACGCAGACGCGGACGCTGACGATGCTGCTGCTGGGTGCTGAATGTTGTTGCTGGAGCCAAAGTGGCACATGGAAGTGGAACAGTCAAAGACGAGTTTTCGATTATGCGAGATGTTGGTGTTGTTGGTTTTGTTTTGTTGTTGGTATTTCTGATCGTTATTGTTGTTGTTGTTGTTGTCAATGACGACAGTTGTGGTCCAACTGAGCGGCAACAGCGCTGGTGAGTTGTCCATGTTGCGGTTGTTGTTGTTGTTGTTTTTTGTGGTGGTTAAAATAAATTCCCAGTTGTGGCGGTATTTGTTGTTGTTGTTGTTGCGTGGATGCTGCTGCTCACGCGAAAAGCAGATGAAACTGAAAATGTTTACTGTGAACCGCTCGCTGTCGGGTTGGATGAATAAGTAAATACCGTTAGTTGTTTGCTGTTTGGTTAGTGAGTCGTCGTTGTTGTTGAGCTTTTGCCGTCTGTTAATTAATGCGGATTTTGTTATGGATTGAGGTTGATATTACGTGATTCAAATTTCGGTTACCACTAACTGGCTCCGTAGCACAATGGGTTGTTTCTCTATTTAACTGTTCAGTTTGACATGAATTTGATTCAGTTGCCAGAAATGTCAACAATTGTGTGATTGCACTGCATTCTTCTGTACGTATATTGCATTATGAATTTCCTCTTTCCATTGCATTTTCAATTGGAAAAATATGTGAAAGAGGAAAAGCCGAAGCTTGCTTGTTGTTGGTATTGGCCATTTAGGCCACTTTTAAGCCACTTTTACTTTTACTTGAGTGCACGAACTAATTCCATACTAAGCGGAGTTAAATAACCGGCGCGCACGCGCTGAATTAAAAAAGCTTTTGTGTTATAGCTGAATTTTGAGTGCGTTTTGAAGTTTATGTTAGGGTTGAAGAGAGACTAAACATAGAAATGGAGCTATTAAAATTTTAGTTAGATAATAGTGAGGTTTCGGTTGAGCTGATGAATGAGTTTAGTTCAAATGGGACTTAGGTTAGGTTGAGGCAGACCTGATGCATGGATATGCAGGTAGAAAAGGCACTGATCCATGAAGCTTCGATTTAGGCTACTTAGATTAGGTTTAGGTTATGATGAGAGAATTAGGTTAGGTTGAGAAAGAAGTAAAAATTTGATGTTGAGCTACTTAGCTTCAGATTAGGTAGAATTGACAATAAGGTTAGGTTGAGATCTATATATAAAGAATGGATATCGAGCTGAATGAATGGATGGATGGATAGATGTAAGGAGGAGTTGAGGAAATAACCTTAGGGAGGTCATTACCTCAAGCACTCAGGCTCTATAGCCCATTGTACTTAAGGCTCAGGAAAAAGGCTGATAGAGGAGATGGGAATGGGAAAAAGAGAAGGAAGAGTTGTGTGATCTCCTGTGCATATTTCCAGGACATTTTAATGAACCTCAGGAGATCACACAGGGTAATCGTTCATTCTCGTTTAGAGAAAATGCTCTGTACTGCTCTGGATCTTCGCCGATGCCCATGTTGGCTATATGTCGCCCCCAAGGATTGTGTCCTGTGACAAACCCGACCTTTCGACGGAGATATTTCCTTCTTAGCTTTTAAAGAAAATCCTCTGCTTTCCTGTTCAGGCTTATCACAAAACACTTGGCAGTTTTACAGCTTCCCAAGCTAGACCAACGTTCTCTGTGTAGGTTATTAATACACAGGACTTGATCCAGTCCAGGGTTCCTTGTAAACTGATACCGGTTATTGGTTCTGGTCCCATGGGTGTACACCCTGATCCACAAAGCCAGTTCATCGGTAGTTTCATTACATAGAACACCACAGTGTCCCGGAACCCAGATAAGTTTGGGCTTATCTTGTCGCGCGACTGATTTAAGCTTCATTTTACATTCCTGTACAATCTTAGAGGTAACTCGCGCGTTCTCCAGGGCCTTAAGTGCAGCTTGACTGTCACTAGAGACTCCTATGCGTTTCCCGCACCATTTCCTCCCAATTATCCATTCCGCTACCTTCAGAATGGCAAGGGTTTCCGTCTGAAAGACGGTAGTCACACTTCCGTCAAGGTGCCATCCGGCTCCAGTACCTTTGTCGGTCTGGGATCCGTCAGTGAAGAAAATATCCGTCAGATCCCCTAGTATGGCCTTTGGGTTGTCCCATTGGCCACACGTTGGTAACCGCACTTCAAAGTTTCTCCCAAAGGATACTACGGGTATTAGGCAATCTTTATGGGACAGCAGAAACAGATATTGCGTGACAACCACTTATAGATTTCTCTATGACCCGAGCCTTTGTTCTCGTGCCAGCACCCGTATCGAGATACATAGATTCAGATTAAATACTCAGATTCAGATTAGACTGATGAACAAATATACTATTGACTTACTAAGATATTGGGTTAGGCCTGTTAAATGGACATTCAGTTATTTAGATTCAATTTATACAGAATTAAAATGTAGGTTAGGTCCAGGCGAGACTGGTTGATGGATATGGAGTTACTTAGATTAGACGGATTTGAGATTTACGTTTGAGGTTATCGAGATACTTCGATTTGATTGAGTAGAACTGAGATTTAACTAAGGAAGGAGTGTAAGTAAAGTTAGTTAGAGAAGGGATTAAGTAAAGTGTAAGTAAAGTGAAGGAGTGCAAGTAAAGTTAGCTTGAGAAGGGATTAATAAATAGTAATAGAGAATAAAATTTATATCGAAGTACTTATATTCGGATCAGAAAGAATTATGATTTATGTCATGTTGATGAAAGAGTAATAGATGAAAAGACTAGAGAATGATAGAACAGAGATATAAGTCGGCTTGAGTCGACTTCTGACTAGATATCAAACTGCTTCAGATCGGGTAAGATAGAACTGAGATGTAAGTAAGGTTGTGGCGAAAGGAGCGAGTTTAGGGTTAGGTTGAGGTGTAACTAATTAATAGCTTTCGAGCTACTGACTTAGATTTTAGTAAGATAGGAGTTAGATTTGAGTTCCATTGGGGAGAAGTTTATGAATAAATATCGTACCACTCATTGGTGCTTACAGAGGTGGGGGGTGGTTTAGGGGTTCAAAAAATTGCTGGCACAAAATATGGTTTCGAATGGTATTCGGCTCAAAGGTTGTACGCAAACCGTCACCCCAAAATGAAATCCTGTGTGTGCCACTGGTAGCATTTATATTCGCAATTATGATTTAGGTTAGGTGAGTATAGTACATGCTGAGGAAATGTCAAGTTACTTTTTTAGTTAGGTATGAATTGGTGACTGCGCTACGAGTTGTCGATTAGGTTAACGTGAAATGGTTTATATCTTAAAGTGACTGTTTTATGGATGATTTTAGGGATACAGCATAGTTAAAGTTAGTACAGGGTAGGCCATTGAAAGTGGAAGCATCTGGTAACCCTATAACTTTTGACAGAGCTGTCAGATCGACTAATGACATAGCGTGTTGGAAGCGTCATTCCAAGACAATTTATACCATGGAACAGTACACTCCAAAAGAACGTGCTGAAATTGTTCAGCTTTACATTCAAAATAACTTCTCGATTGTGAAAACCAAACGGCGATTATGAGTGGCCACCGAGATCACCCGATTTGACGCCGCCAGACTTTTTTTTATGGGGCTACTTGAAGTCCAAGGTATACACCAACAAGCCAAGGACACTAGCTCAACTCAGAGCTCAGAGAAATAAGAGCCATATCGGCCGATGCACTGGCAAAAGTGATGGAAAATGCCGAAAAAAGGGCACATTTTGCGGCCAAAGCTAATGGTGGCCATTTACGCGATATCATTTTCAAAAACTAACTAGAAAATTTCTCCTTGATTTCTCCTGAATTTCTCCTGAGTTGATACTCAGGATTTGATGCTGGAAGAATGGTCTAGATATCTGCTTAAGTAGGGTTTCGTGTGAAATTTGGTTTAGTTGAGGCCAAGATTTATAAACTTATAAGATTTATAACTTATAAACTTTTCACTCAACTTTTCCACTTTCTATCAACTTTTCACTACGAATTCATTCTTGATTAAGCTTTAAAATAGTATAAATAACTGACCTTCCTGATAATTAAACAGTTATGAAACAACAACAACATTCATCCATTCTTCAACTAAGCGTCAAATTGTATCCACTACCTATCTATTTTTTTTGTTTTTACTAAAAGCCGCCAAATGTCATTTAATCTTAATTGAAATTTCATTATGTCATTATTGAGTTACCCTTCACCGTTACATGTAGCGCATACAACCTGTGCCACCAGCCACTGGCTGCAGTTGGATATTAATAACCGTTGATGTTGTTGTTGTTATCTTACTTGTGCGCATGCGTGCGCGCACTCATTTGCATATTTATTTAATTTTTTTTCTTAGCCCGTTTCACACACACATATTCATTTTCATTATACACGGATTTATTTTTTGCTTTTTGTTTTAGTTGTGTTTCGATGCATTCCGTCCTGTTGTTGTTGATGTGGTTGTTGCTACTTTGTTGTGTCGGGGCAAATATTGTAGAGTTTGAGTTATTATGCCAACGATAGCAAGACTTTTGTTTAACCTACTAAACAAAAATCCACAAAAATATACTTGTAATTATTTTACGGTAGTTAATTACACTGTGTGCACTCTTTCAAAAAACCCTACAACAACAACAATGGCGCCGACTAAGCGACAGTAGCCGCAAAAACAAAATACTTTTAATTAAATGTCTTTTTTCGGTTTTACATAATTCATCAGCGAAAAAATGAAGAGAAAAAGTCGACAGTTAGAGGATAAAGGTTTTATTTTCTTTTACTCTGTGCGAGATGAATTGGGCAATGCCGAGTGCGTTGTACTGCAGTGTTATGTGTGTGTGTGTGGTGAGGAGGGGAGGGGGGGACTATACCATTCCATGCCATTTCGTGCCACACCATATTTTGGATTTTGTTTTTTTTTTCGTTTAGTCGGTGGTATTTGATTTTTTTAGTTTTTGACTATTTGGGGTAAAGTAATTAAAAGCAACAACAACAACAATTATAGACAGCCACAAGCAACAAACACGTCGAAAATGGATATTGTTTTGCTGTCGATTATGCAAATGTGCAGGGAGTTTATGTAATGATAGCAACAACAATTTAAATGCTAAGCAACAAACGATACGCGCAGAGGCCGCACCGGCAACGGGGCCGGCGGGAGTGTGCGAGTAGATATTACGACTGGATGCTGGATGCAGTTGAAAGTAAAATCTGCTGGGCATTATTGGAGCGGCAGATGTCAGCCGATGAAAATAACAAACAGTGACGGTGCGATTGCGTAAAGTTTAGGTGTTAATGATTGCAGTTGTCGTTGAGCATTTCCTAGGGGCATTACAAAACCAATGAAGGAGCTTAATAACATTGCATAATTTTGTATGAGATGATAGAGAAATAATTGCGGCAATTGCACTATTTTCTAAAAGGTTAAACGTTAGAGTAAAAATGTATTTTAAAGTTCAAAAATGACTCCGAAAAACACAAAAATTCTCTGAAAGCTAATAAAATATGCTGCATTATAGTTAATATTGAATTTTATAAACTCCGAAAAAATTTTGTGACTCCGAAAAATACTCCGAATAACTTCGAAAACTATGTACATACTTGACTTGTAATACAATGCCTTTGGCTAAAGCCAAACTACAAACTTACTATAAAAATTATTCCGAAAGTCATTTTACAGTTTAATTACTAGAATATTTAATTCATTTGAGCATCGAATAGCGAGTCTGCGAGGATTTTCGATCATAATTTCAATTCTTCAGACTGTAAAAATTACTCCGAATTAATTTGAAAGCAGTAATACATGGTGGGAATTACACTGAGCTAATGATATATGCTGCATTATAAATAATATTGAATTTAATAAACTCCGAAAAATTTTTAAGACTCCGAAAAATAATCCGAACAACTCCGAAAACTATGTACATACTAAACTAGTAATATATATTCTTGGGCTGTAGCCAAACTACAAACTTACTATAAAAATTACTCCGAAAGTCATCATACAGTTAAATCATTCAAATATTTACTTCATTAGGGCATCGAAAAGCGAGTCTTGGAGAATTTTCGATCATAATTTCAATTTTTTGGACTGTAAAAATTACTCCGAATTATTTTGAAAGCAGCAATCCTAAGTGGGAATTACACTGAGCTAGTAAAATATACTGTATCATATGTAGTTCATATTGTATTAAAGAAACTCCGAACAATATTTGGGACTCCGAAAAATACTCCAAAAACTATGTACATACAACTTGTAATATATTGTCTTTGACTGTAGTCAAACTACAAACATACTATAAAAATTACTCCGAAAGTCATTATACAGTTTAATTACTTAAATATTTAATTCATTAATGCATTAAACAGTGAGTCTGATATGATACTCGATCATAATTTCAATTCTTCAGACTCTAAAAATTGAAAAATTGAATTTAATAAACTCCGAAAAAATTTTTGAGACTCCGAAAAATACTCCGAAAACTATGCACATACCAAACTAGCAATAGATTGCCTCTGGCTGTAGCCCAACCTCCAAACAAACTATAAAAATTACTCCGAAAGTCATTCTACAGTTAAATGACTCAAATATTTACTTCATTAGAGCCGCGAACAGCAAGTCTGGGAGTATTTTCGGTCAGAATTTCAATTCTTCAGACTCTAAACATTATTCCGAATTATTTCGAAAGCTAAAATATTAAATAGCAATTACACTAAAGATTGCTTGAAAGCGATTTGGTTGAGTCGAGGTTCAGATTTCACTTTAATTTGGTGTCAAATAGCGACTGTGCTAAGAATTGTCTACAAGACAGGCGTAGAATAATTAAAATCTGAGTTAAAATTGACTAGTTTTCATATTAAAATGTTCCGATTCAGACATTGCTTTTGGGTTTAACTTGTAAAAAAAGCCCGAAAAGCTCCGAAAGCCATCAAACAGCTAAGGTATTAACACATTTGCATCTTGAGTACATCAGTCAGCGATTCTGAGGCAATGCTCGATTATGACTACGATTCTCCGCTTTAAGTTCTGAGAAACTCCAAGTCCGAAAATTGCTCTGAATTTTTGGGAAAGCTATGTACTTATTAAAATTTATAAACAATATTTTTGGCTAAGACTTTAAATATGAAAATTAGCTCAACACTAAGGAAATTAAGAGCACTCTAGTTATTTTGGTTTGCATTTAAACAAAACTCGGAAAGTTCTTTTGCAACAAAATATTTTTATAAATGACATAAAAAATGTAGGCAAAAGTGGCAGTTCTCCTACGAGAGCTAATAAATATTTTTTCCTTAAAAACATTGATACGAAAATGTCACAATTGCTTGGCAATTCTTTTTTTTTTTTGTTGTTCTTTTGTTTCATTAATATTGGAAGCTAAAATTTGTTTGAAAAAACACTAGAAAGACCGCACTGGAAAGTACACATCGGATTTGGCTAATTTTTCACAAAATACATTTAACCCGGCGTTGGTGTGGTGAAAAAAAATTACGTTATTGGTGTGGTGGGGTATGACATACCCCAAAACTTTATATAGCACCAAGCCCACGAAACAACACAAATATAAAAGATAGCAATTACATATTATTCTTCATTTCATTTTACGTAAGAAAATGCAAAAAAATTTCTTGTGCAAGCAATTTGTAAAAGAAAATAACAAATATAAGAAAAATAAACGAAAAATACTGAAATTTATAGGTTGACTTCATAAAATGGGGTTTAAAAAAATTACATTGCATACTTTTCCAAAAACCATAGTCGGTTTTAAAAACGATATACATGTAGTTATGTGACATATAATTTGCGGTAGCTACGGTGAAATAGTAGTGAAATACAGGGTCTCCAAATTAGCGCATTTTTTGCAAGATGTATAAGGTTTTTGCTCTCAGACAAACCGAACATTGTGTGCTGTACTGACGACGTTTTGGTACAGCTTCGCATTATCTCAAGGATTTACAGAATCATGATGATGTACAAAAATAATGATATTTTTTGGCACATATGATACGACAAACGATTGTCGTATGTGCTATTAAGTTCAATGGAACATACGACATTCGTTTTCTACGGCGACGAAATGCGAATACTGAACTGGGAGCTTTTCTTGCACGTAGCAGTTGGACAGTTGGTACTTGCCTCTTATGTTTCCGTCCGGTGAGTTTTTTAATAAATCGATGACTACTAGACCATCAAAATTATCAATTTGAATTCAAAATCATTTACAGAAAAAGTTACGTTATTGGTGTGGTGGGGTATGTCATACCCCAATGAACTTTAGCGGGATGTGACTGAAATCTGGTAAAACTCAAGTTGTTTTTGGATAGCAAATGTGTAAGGTTGGACTGTTATAAACAGCTACTAGAAGCGATAGTGCCCACAAAAAATTGATAGGCGTAATATTTACAAAAATACAACCTCTGGGGTATGGTATACCCCACCACACCGATGCCGGGTTAAAAAAATATAAAATTTTCCACGATACAAAAATTAAAGTCACGAAAGCAAAACTTGATAGAGATACTAAAGAAAATACACATATTTGATATGGAAAACTGTCAAAATGACCGCAATGGTCTTTCTAGTGTTAATTAATTATTCTGCTGGCAGCTTCCTGTTTAAACAAAAGATTGCGGAACTTTTTATAATATAGTTTTAGAAATCTAAAAATATCTCATTCCAAGTAAAATTTTAAAAACTCCGAAAATTACTCCGAAAGTTAGTTGTAATTTTTAAAGTTCATATTTTGTTGCTTGAAGATTAAGAACTTAAACTAAACAACCAAATTAACTCCGAAAATTGTATTTTCAAGCAGAAGGCTATCTATGAAAAATGTTGCACATATTTTTCTTATCATAAAAACGTAATATCCCAACATTTTATGTGCAATTTTGATAACTCCGAAAGTTTTTAACTCCGAAAATTATTTGTCATTCTCAAACTTTCTATTTTGCTGTTTGCATTATTTATAATTTTAATTATGAAACAAAATGTACTTCGAAAATCTCCTGGTTGAAGAAAATGTTGCAATGAAACTTGCAAATTTTTTTTATAACACGGAAACCCATACAACATTACAAGTGTAATTTTAAAGACTCCGAAAAATTTTGAAACTCCGAACATTACTCAACAAATGATTTGTGATTTTAAAACCTCATCGATCGCAGTATCTGGGGCAAAAATTTTAAAAATTTTCAAATTCCTTATAAAACAAGTAAACCTTACTGATTTTTTATTAAAAGAAACTGAATTATTAAAAGCCTGAAACCATAAATTATCAAATCTCGCAGCACCACTACGAATCTTACAACTCGTAAGGCTAACAAATGAAAACAAAACAAAAGACTATCGCAGATAAATCACGAATTGAACAAAATTGGCAATAAACGTTTGAACCTTTTGCACCTAAGCACAACACAAAACATGCCGCAAAAATTTCCAAAAGTGTCTACACTCTGCATTAAGTTAGGGTCAAGTGTGAAGGTTTGTGTTTTCGCCGAAGTTTTTGTAATTTTTTAGAAACGCTGCCGAGTGACAAAATTACCCAAACTTACTCGAAGCACAAACCAATGGCAAACATGCCCTAAAATGGCACAGCAGACACCACCAATCGATCTGGGTGAACATTGTAAAAAAAATTAAATGCCTTTCACTTTTTTGCTATTAATTTGGCTTAGATCAACACCAAATACAATTAAATGAAAATAAACAAAGAAAAAACAAAAAACCAAAACAGCAAAAAGGTGAAGTTAGACAAAAAATTGAAAGAAAAAAGAATTGAAAAATTGTGATTTTGATCTTGAAGCAGAGCGAACAAAAGGGAAGGAGTAGGAAGAAAAATGGCCAAACTGGCAGCCAAACCAAAATCAGCCTCAATTACAACAAGTTCGCGAACAGCAAAAACAACAACAACGACAACAAAAGCAGTAACAGCAAAAAGTAGCGAACCTTAAATTGCAGTTTAAATGCAAATTTTCGTATGGAAGTCGAAAATTTTGGTTCATTTTATTTGGGGTTTTTGTTGGTGGCGGGGAACTTGAGTTAAAGTTGAAGCGATCAAACAGTAAACAATAACAATGAAAAGCAGACAGGCGGTCGATCATGTAAACAGACCGTTCGATTCGGTTGTGTTCAATGAGGGCGCGCGGAGCGAGCGGCCGCTGTGCGGAGACCGCCCGCGTGGGTTTCTCACCGTGTTGCATGGTGTGGTGTGATGGTGGCTTTTTGTGATTTAGCGATTTTGACATTTGATAAGAACGCTGTCAATTTTGACACTGTCATTTAATTGTCATTGTGCTGACAATTTGCATTTTTGTTTCTTATTGACAAACTCAACCGATGTCGCTGCACACTTTTCTGTCTAATTGCCTGCAAGTGCGCGTCGTACACGTTGCTGGTTTGTTTGTTTGTTGTTTGGCGCGGCGAAACAATTTTGATTTTTTGGCAATTACGTAAACACAGCTGTCACTTTGACACCTTGTGACAACTGTCAAATGCAACGCCGAATCCAAAGCCCGTATGACGAATTTTGGCGTTGAGAATGGCGTCTAGAATGGCAGCGAATGTTGAGTGCGACAAAAAACAATCGCACGCCCACTGCGCAGCTGCATTTGACACCTTACGCCCACCGCTGCGCTGCGTTGCGCTGTGAGGTCTTTAGGTTCCGTTCCCAGGTGTTCTCCCCTCTCGCTGCGTCTTTCGCTTGCTCACTCAGAGTGCAATTGGTTTCGCATCGCTTGAAAATAAAGCCCACGTTTGTGCGCCTTTTCGACGGTCTCGACAGCAACTCGAACACGACTGTCAACGTCAGCGTTGGCGTCGCTGTCAGCGTCGGCGTCAACGTCAACGACAGCGCCCCAAGCATGACAGCGTGGTAATTGAACAATGTGCCGTAACGAATTGTGAATGAAATGAAAATCAAAATCCAAATCGAAATGAAAATGAAAGCAAAAGTGATTACACGTTTCTTGTGGTCGGCTGCTTTATTCGCCTGTCTTGCCTGTTTCTTTCATTCCATCTTTCATTGCGCCGTCTTCGTGTGCGCTCCAATGTTCGTGGTCTGTTCATTTGGCGCTTCAAATGGTTGTTGTTGTTGTGGCTTGTGGTCTGTTGGCGACCCAGTTTTCCAGTGTCTGTTAGCAGCTTCGGCAGCCAGTTTTGTTTTTGTATTTTTTTTTTGCTGTGAAAATTAGAAGCAAGTCGAAAGAGCAGCACCGTCAAAAGATTGACGGAAAGCTGGAGTCGCGCACTCACAGCCAGTCAGTCAGTCGCGCTGTCATTGCAGCAGATAGACTGATAGGCAGCCAGCGCCTATAAGCGATAAGTAAAGTGGGCATCCATCTCACCAACCAACCGGCTTTGCGCCTGTCTGTCCATATTTCACTCGCTCGGCATGTCAGCGTGCAATGGCGCTGCCGCCGTTCAAGCGTCTGCAGTCCATTTGACAGTCTGTGTGCGGCATGAACAGCACAAATATTTCAAGTATGTGCAGCCGTGTGACAGAAGAATGCTTCGAGTGTGTGCCGGCGCTGGGGTGCGACGTGATCTGTTAAAGTAAGCGACACTTTTCAGATAACCTGCTGATCGTACGAATTTGTCTCTCTTGATTCTGTGTCTTTATTCGTAACTGTTGCTTTGATTTTCATCTTTGAAGTTTCATTTCATTTTTGTTCATTCAGATCAGTTGTCTATTCCGAATAAATATTCGGAATAGACAATATTCGGATAGCTTGTTTTATCAATTCTTCCTGAGATTTTCTTTACATTTGCATCATTTGAAAACACCATGCGACAAAAATCTAAAAATTTCAAAACACGAAAAATTCTATATATTCGCAAAATCAGGGGCCAAATGTAGTAAAACTGCGTTTTTAGTTTTCCTCTTTAACGTCAGTATTTCATTTAAAACGACTTTGAAATTTCAAGGACATGTTTATTTCAAAAAATTATTGTAAAAATTGAGCGCATTCTATAATAACAATATGGGTATCAAATGAAAGAGAAAAATCCTTAGAATCTTAAAAAATGTCATATTTTGGTACAAAAAGACGAAGAGGTTAATACCTCTAAAATGTCCTTTCAAAACTTTATTCTCGAATATTCTTGGGAATTTCCAATAGTTTATTTTGAAAAAAAATGTCTAATATGTACACTACCACCCCTGATTTCGTCCTTTTAACTTTATTAGTTTTGAATATAAAAAATTTAATACTTTCCTCTTTAGGATACATATAATTTCACTTAAAAATAACTTGTCTATTCATAGATCAGACTATTTATACATCGACAGTGTATTCATATATACGTTTTTCTATTTCCCCTCTTTGATAGTCAAACGACAATCAAGGCATTACTATCGCACCTCGTAGTCTCCAAACTGACGCTGGAATGTCTCGAGACGCCATATGCCTTTGGCCTTCACAATCAGCTATGGATCCTGAGTTCCGAGTTATGCTAGCATTGAAGAAAACTTGCCAGGAAGGGTGCAACCGTTCCTTAGTCGGTCCAGGACCATTCTTTGGTTTGACAAAATGAGTTTGGAAAAAATTTCTTTTTCCATCATAATTAGAAATCACACCATAATCAACAGGAATCAATGCAACCAACCAGGATTAGATATCCCAAAACGATTACCGATCGAACTTGCAGGAATAAAATATAATAAAATTTATATGTACATTAAGATTAAGATTGGGGTAGCGGGAGTCGAGTCGAGCACCATCTGCCCGAGACACTGCGTCCAGTGTTGAACTATTATGTCACGTCCCTTTATCTACTGGAGGAGTTCGTATCCTCCGATGTTATCCAGGAACTCCTTTATTTTCCCTAGATCAAATTCAGACAGATCTTTTGTTTGTACCAGTTCCCTCCCAGTACCCGCTTTCTTGCGTGTGAGGGCGGGACATTTCGTTATGATATGTACAGAAGTCTCCTCGTCTTCCATACAAAATCTGCATAGTTGTCCGTGATTCCCAGTCGCGCTCTATGCATATTTAGCAGACAGTGTCCACTTAGGATTTCCGTCATGAATCTAAGCTCTGATCGGCTTAGCTCCAAGAGGTAATTAGGTTTTTTTGCAGAGTAAACTGGAAAAAAAAGCTTGGAACAGCGTTGTCCCACTGTGTTCGACCATTTGTGGTCAGCTCGATTTAGAAATTCTGTTTTACTCAATGCCTGTAATGAGTCTTGCTAACACTTATGATTGGTTCAGGTCCATAGGGTCGTCTTGCCGCCCCTTCCTTTGCCAATTTGTCCGCCTCCTCATTACCATCGTGTCCACAGTGCGCCGGTACCCAGTGTATTATCACTTGGTTGTCCTTGGAAAGGTCTTGGAGGACATCTACTGTCTCCCAGACCAGTTTAGAGTCAAATGTCGTCGGAGCTTTGATTGCAGCCTGACTGTCAGACCTATGAATATCCTCTCCCTTTTAAAGTTAAGTGTTAGTATTGTCCTGGCACATTCATTAATGGCATAGACCTCAGCCTGGAAGACTGTGGCCATGTCCCCAAGACTGACTGAAAGTTGGGAGCTAGAGCTATAAATTCCCGCTCCTGTTCCTTCTTCCGTCTTGGACCCATCAGTCTACCATACAATATCATCACACGTTGGACTGATTCAACCCAGTCCTTCCTGTGCGGTATGTACGTTTTGTACCTTCTTCTGAAGAGGTGCTTCTGAGGCATCAGATCAAGGGGCATCCAAAAGTCTCCAACTTGCCTCCTGTCCCTCAGCAGACGTACATATGTATGAATCTACAGACTGCGGTCCGAACCATGTACATATGTTTTCCTTACGTGACATATTTTGATCCTAAAAGTTCAAAATAGAAAATTTATTAGAGAGGAGACAATTTTCCTCTTTCATTTCTAGAGACTGAGATCCAAAATATGTATGTTTTCCTTATGTGACATATTTTGATCCTGAAAGTTCAAATTAGAAAATTTAGTTAAAAGGAGACAATTTCCCTCTATCATTTGATATCCATATCTTCATCATTGCACTATCGCAAATATAAAAAAAAAATTTTAATGTGTATGTCCTTCTACTTTTAAAGTCCTTTACATGAACTTTGGGTCAGAAAATGAAAAACTGACCATACCAGGTTACTACAAATGACCTCTAGTTTCACGTCTATATCAACATTTGGATGGGTCTCGACAAAAAAAAATATTTTTTCCGCACTGTGCGTGTAATTAATGTAAAGTTGGTGTTTTCACTCAATGCTTCATAACTTTATTTTTCTATCGATTCTATGGTTGTTAGGCTTAATATCTGCACATATATTTTTCATCTTTGATTTTAATATCAGAGAAGATAATTTATTTTATCTATAAAACAATCCGTCGAAATTTTATAACTTTTTAAAATGGTCAAAAAATTCACTATTTTTAAACTTTCACGTTCAGTAACTTCATCAAATTTAGGTCATAGTGCACTTTCCGTATCAATAATTATGATCTCATTCTTTTCACTTTTCTCCATATTCGTCTTTGTCTACTCACCTCTCAGGTTCTACATTCAAGTAATTTCGTTGAGTCATTTTAAGTCACATCTCCCTATAATTTTTTTTACCTCAATTTCTCATCAGACACTATTACAAGAAATTGCGAAATTCCCATTCGAAAATGCAGAAGAATTTGAAAATATTTTTGCTGTCATACATTTCCACAGTCTTTCGTTAATGTTGTCTTTTCCGTTTATCATTGGAGCTGTGCGCATGCGCAACACGTACGCCGCGCTCTTCGCTGCCAAACGTAACACGTCACGCCACAAGACCGCCAAGTCACTTGAAGACACAATATTCCAATAGTTCAAATCCAACAAATCCATTGTAATGTGCCAAACTCAAACGAGACTCAGGCACACACGAAAAGAAGCAAAAGCGAAAAATGAAAAATGAAAAAAAGCAAACAACGGAAAAGCGAAAGTGTGACATCTTTTCACTTTCAAGGCCGTATACTAAACTTAAAAAACAAATACAAAGAGTGGAAATAAATTATAATAAAACGCAAAATCGAAGGCAAAGCACGACAACAAATCAAGTCATGAATGCGGAACACGACGCACGAATCACGCAGCAAAGATACGAAAATGAAATTTAAAAATGTGAATTTAAAGCGTTGCGTGTAAGAAAAAAGCTTTGGCGGGAAGTGTGAAGTGAAGAGCCGGAATTATGAAGAAGAAATGTTTGAAATTTTAGGGCAACGACATAAAAAAACCTGGAATGATTGAAGCAAATTTGTATTCTGATTTGTGGGATCTAAATGCCAATGTTTGTTGTTATGGAGTACATTTTTTATATTTTTGCAGCGATGATTTTGGTTTTTAGTTTGGGCTTCTTTTTCTTTTATTATGATAACACAACTAGGAAAGTCAGGTTTAAGTGAGGTCTTGAAGATGCCACATAATCTACCCTTCCTTAAACTTATATTACCCAATCTAATCCAAATTAATTGAGTTCAATTCAATCCAAATTAATTGAGTTCAATTCAATCCAATTCAATGCAAACCAATCAAATCAAACGAATTAAATCATATCCAATCAAATCAAATCTAATAAAATTAAAAATTTAAAAAATGAAAAATTGTTTTTAACATTTTTTATGCCTTTAAGCTTCGCAGGATAAGAACTCAGTAAATTGGTGGTTTTTTTGCTAATTGAAACGAATACGCCAAGCGTTAACAAAGGCACTTGCCTCTCCCTTACCCACAGCTACCCCACAGAAAAAATAATGTTTTCCCAAACAAAACACCTTACGGCAATTATTGTGCCAACATGAATCCTTAATGCAATGCAATCATGTGTAATTATCATAATGAGAGCCAGCCAGGCATTGCGTAGTTTTCCCATTCATATGACACATTTGCGAGCTTCATATAAGCATTCGTTGTTCACATCTGCGTCCAACAGGATCGTCCAACAGGACATCAGCATTGCACCAGCCACTGCGACTGCGACCATGGAGACGACATTTAAATCGACGGAGACCATTGCGGCCGCCGACAAGCTCATCAAAGTGTTGCAGTTCGACGGCATCTTGCAGTGGCCGCCGCAGCCCGACGACAAGCACCGCCTACGCCGGTGGCTGCGCCGTTACCACGGCTACCTGCTGCACCTGCCCATCACGTTCACTTTCATCGCACTGTTGACCGTGCAGTTGCTGACTGCGCCCACCTTCGAGATGGCCGCTGACTTGCTGCCGATGGTCACCACCGAGTTCGCACTGATCATGAAGATCCTCTCGTTCTGGTACTACCGCGCCGAGGCGTACGACTTCATGCAGGAGGTCGCGTCCGTCGCCGCGTACCAGCCGCGCTGCAGTGCCGAGGCTGCGTTTTGGCGGCGCGCCCAGCGCTCCTTCGCGCGCGTCATGATGCTGTACATAGTGGGCAGCGGTGTGTCAGTGGGCGTGGGCTGCATGAGCGTGCTCTTCGTGCCCACCTACGAGCTGCCCTTCCCCTACTACCTGCCGTTCGACTGGCGCAACCCGCACTACTATTGGTACGCCTACGCGTACGAGCTGATCAGCTTTGCGGTGACCTCCATCACCAATTCCTCGATAGACATGATGGTCTGCTACTACCTGTTCCACATGTCGCTGCTCTTCAAGCTTATTGGCTGGCGCCTGGAGACGTTGGGCCAACTGATGGAGGAGCGAGATGCGGTGAAGCAGCTGGGCGAAGTTTTGGTGTTGCATGAGAATGTCAAAAGGTGAGAAGGCGGCACAGTTTTTGACTGAAGAAAAGGGAGTTAATGCAGATGTGCAACATTGCAGATTAATGCGCTTATGCGAGAGGCTCATTTCGGTGCCGCTCCTAACTCAGATCACAGGCAGCGCGTTTGTGCTGTGCTTCAGCATTTACTACATTCAGGCCGTGAGTCGTTAGAACAACTAATCACTACTGCGTGTTAAGCACATCTTCTGTCTCCCTGCAGATGCGCATTAGCGAAAACCCAGGCCAATTCTTTGCCATGGTGAGTTTCCTCAACACTATGACTCTTGAAATATTCCTGCCCTGCTACTACGCCAGCCAAATGACCGTAAGCGCTGAACGCCTGCTGACCTGTGCCTACAGCTGCAACTGGGAGCGACGCTCCGTGCCGACGCAGAAGCTTGTCTACATCTACATGGAGTTTCTGAAGTGTCCGGTGAAAATAAAGGCTGGCAATTTCTTTGAGGTGGGACTGCCCATCTTCACTAAGGTTGGTCGACAACGAGAAGTGATTCGAAAAGCCTCTGATTGCAATTGTTACTTTTCAGACAATAAATAACGCCTACAGCCTCTGTGCAGTTTTGCTAAATATGAACGAATAATTTACGGAACGAACGTTTTTTCAGCGAGTCCTTACGTTCTGAAAGCAAACATAAAAGAATCAGAACTGTAGGTGAAGGAATGGTGGTCTATAAAGTTATCTCTGGAAGGACGAGGCACTCTATGGACGAGGTTAGACGAAAGAAAATCTTTAAAAATATTTAGTCACAATGAAAGTATGTATGTAACACTGAAAATGTTTAATCTGTGCAAAATAAATATTTACTTTTGTGTCTTTAAGAGGTTATATACGTTTTCATGAGTCAAAAAATCGAAAAAAATTTTGGGATTTATTTCGAACAAACATACCTACTTTCAAGAGTTTATGTTCAAAATTTCAAGTCAATCCGAGCAGTAGGTCGTAAGTAGCAACTCGATTTGTAGCGCGCTATCTGCCTTGCGATAGGCAAACTTTAAACGTGATTTTCTCCAAATGATGTTTTTTGAAAAATGTCTTTACGGTGACCACGATATCTAAAAAACTACTTGACCAAATCAATCAATAAAAACCGCATATTCATTCATAACTTATTTACTAACAATGCTCTATGCTTTACGTAAGATTTACGTACGACTTCACCTACGAGTATTGAACCACAGAGATGCTTTTAATCAGCTGATTTACCAGGTGGTTTGGCAATTAAATAAATGTTGATGTTATTTGTCATGAATATTTGGTTCTTAGTTTTAAAGTGCGAACAAATGCGAATTGTATTTGAAAATTTTTTTGATCGTAAAAGACGTCTGATTTAGTTTCTTTAAATAATAATATATTATTAAAAAATTAAATTATTAAATTATTAAAACATTATATTAAATAATATATGCAATTTCGGGATTGGAGTTTTCCGTTCTGAAAATCCTGGGATTACAATCCCTAATTCATAATAATTAGTCATCGCAATTTTTTTTAATTAACTTAATTTCATTTTTATTTTATTATCAAATTTTTTAATTTTTTTATAATTAACTATAATTTGGGTTTTCAGCTTCCCGTATTTTACATGTAAAATTTGTATTTCTTTTTATATATTACGGTTGGCTGTGACGGAGATTTAGAGGTCGAGCCTTGCTCTAAACTCGAGTTCCAGTGTTCCAACCAGCAAATTCCAACTGGCTGTAAGGTTCAATCGTCTTGAACAACGTATCCAGCATATCCTGCAAAACTAAGAATTCAAAGAAATCGCTTCGTGAAACATCAGTGGCCAACACCTTGAACCGGCATCGAATGTAATTGAACACGGACACAAAAAGTGATCTTCAGAGACCCTGAGTGCAGTGAACACTTTGAAATGCCTAATATTTTCACGTATTTATGTAGCTCATAGAAAGTGTCCGTCGCACCTGCCCAAGAAAAAACGAAACTGAAACCATTGACTCAATTCGATTTTTCATATTCGGTTGTGCGTACAGAACCAATTCGATCGCTGATGTGAGAGATGGATAACGTTAAGAGCTTTTACAGTCAGCTTCAGAGAGTATCGCAGCCTTTCTGCACGACTCAAATAGTTCACCGTCCTTAGTTCACATGTACCTCTGAACTGAAAAGTGGATATTTGCGTCCAAAGGCAGTCGAGTCTTCTTAAATTTGACTAAAGCACTCATTATCGAACCCTCTCCGATCTGGAACTCGGCCCGAACAGCGCGATTGTGGAATGGTCTCCCTGCAGATGTTTTCCCCAGCACTTATGATCTTGATGGATTCAAGGCAAAAGCCCATAAATTCTTCACCCAGCATCCTTTCTCCCAACCTATATATCCTTCCTGAACCAGCGCAATTCCCTGCGCATTGGCTCGTATTAAAAAAAAAAAACACCTAGCATTATATTGAATTTGTAAACAATGTAAGCAGTAGATAAAAGACCATCATTGTACGAACTGGTTCAAAAGCATGGCCCTCAATCTACGGCCCCAAACCACAGGTCATAGGTTGGAGTTCTGACTCAGTCCACATCGAACACAAACGACGATGGTTTGGATATGCTTTCGGCACACAATGATAAACCTCGAACCATAATGCTCATTCATACATCTGTATGATTTCGAGAAGCTCAACTCAAACTTAAACTCAAATTGTACTTGTTGCAACAGCCAGGCTGCGTAACCTTCTCGGAAAATTTAAATCCGTTACGTTTTGCCTGTATTGTCGTATTCTCTAAACAATTACTAAGTCCACGTGCTTTGAGCAATTTACTAGGACTAATTGCTACGGATGTAATTACGCAATTGACTTTAATTTCTTTGAATTTGGAATGCATGAAGTGTTCACAATATTTATGCCCAAAATTTTGCTGCACGTAATTAAATAGAATATGTTAAGTTGTGTTAATAGCTTTAATTGTTTCACGGAATCGGTATAAACATTAGGAGTTGTTGCTGTAGGGTTACCAATTGGCATCAAGTGGGCGTGTGTGTTGAATTAACCCTGCATAACCAACTTTATTTAATACTAGCAGGGCCTTGTGGCTTTGCACGCAAGCTTGAAGTCATCGGGCCCAATGAATCAAGTTTCTTCATTTTACACTCTATGGGCGTTTCGTTTACACACTCTCTCTTTCACACACGTCTCTATTATGTAATGCCCAAGCCATTCCTCCAGTCGAAGGGTGTGACCCAGTTTCATTGCTATGCGACTTTCAGTTCCAAAATTACGGCGAATATTTCAGTCACAAAAAATATGCCGCGCCCCTTATTCAACGCCCATAAAATTTTGCCAGTAGGATGACACATCTATGGGACGATGGTATACACAACTTCAAAGCTTTCCATCTTATTATTCCGAAGCTATTCCAATTCCGTCCAATACCCACCCCATTTCCCATGTCGAACGGCACATCTAAATCTTAAATTGATGTGTGATTTGTAGTTCAACAGTTATTCAAAACATTTTAGTTGCTTAAAAAGTGCCACGCCCCTTGTCAAACGCTCACAAAGTTTTACCACTGAAACGGCACAACTAAACGGTGGCCCCGCACCAGGTTTTAATGCTGCCCCGAAGATATTCCATATTGAAAATTTAAGTTGTATGGGCGGTGCCACGCCCCCTTGTCAAAACACTCCTCAGGCTCCCTATCGAAAACCACAACTAAATCGTACGTTTGTACCGAGTGTCATTGATGAGAACGCTATAGTTCCAAAGTTACACCGGCATTTAAAAAGTGTCACGTTCCCATTAAATTTTTCCCGTAACTTTATTCTGAGACATCAGTGCATATTGTGAGTGCTCTCTACGACTGCCAGGAGGACGCACATCGCTCTAGCTGGAGTTCCTGTCAAAGACAAGGTGCTGTCTTTGTTAAACCATATACTTTCTCAGTTCAAATTTTACTATAGTTATCTCTGTAAATCCTATGAGGAAGCGTGAGTTTGAGTCATGTAGCCCTGCAGATCGACAAAGAAAGTTATAAATTTATTTTACTTCTTCGTTATAATTACGCTTTCTGCAGAAAGTACTTATAGACATTCGTCGTTATTGGAGAACTGGTGCAAGAGCACAGTGGCCAGTGATAACTTTTGTAAGAACTTATATTGCAGATTTGTTAAACCCCAAAAGGACTTTCATCTATTTATCCTCTAACGTTGGCTATAATGACCGTGAGACTAAGCAATCACTATGGTTAGTCCATAAATCGTTACTCATTAACTCGTCTAAGTTAGTTGAAAAAAGTAATTTGAATAGAGGTATCCAACTCGATGATATCCATTTCCAAGCCCTGCTGTACCATCTCATCCGCCATTTCGTTTCCTTTGAAATTGCTATGTCCAGACACCCATCAATGAAGCACAATATTACTTTAAAGTCTCCAGTTTAACTACATACTTTGCATTCTACCTTTAGAGCGACCTGACTTTCAACCAAAATAGTGATGTTTATCGCTTTAACTCAAATATCATAAAGAAGCTTTGCTGCCTCTTAATGACAACGAGCTCTGCTATACGTGTCTGGCGGCGTCTGCAATGCGGGTATGACCATTATGGCCTCGATCTAGTGCAATGATGCGTCCTCGCCTACATTCGTTGGGGGAGAAGCTCGTCCTTGATGACCACCAACTGATCTAACTCAAGTTTCTTTTGGGGGTAGCGCCACTTATGTCGTTTGTGGAGCTCATGAAGCTATTCCATTTTCCATCTCCGGCTAAACTCGTGGTGAAGTGCCTTCAGCTTCTCCCACCGATTGATTAGTGATAGATCTTCTACAATAGGTTCTGGAGGTGAAAGGAGCGGAGCGCCTCGTAGGAAGTGACCGGGAGTAAGCGCTAGCAGATCAGCTGGATCTTGAGACAGTGGGGACAAAGGTCGGAAATTAAATACGGCTTCAATACGGACAAGTAGAGTGGTAAACTCTTCAAAATTGAATTTATGATGGCCGGCAGTTTTCTTAAGATGAATCTTGAAACTTTTAACTGTAAATTCCCATAATCCACCCATATGAGGCGCACTGGGGGGATGAAGACCCAATCGATTCCTTGTGAAGAATACTTTTTAAGGATGTCGTGGGATACCTCTTAAGAGAATTTCAGGAATTCACGGCTCAGGGCTCTTTGGGTCCCAATAAAGGTTGTGCCATTGTCCGACATGATTTTGCGGATTGCGTCTTCCAACGAATCTGGCAAACGCAGCGCGGAATGCTTCTGTGGTGAGGTTAGAGCACAATTCCAAGTGTATGGCCTTAGTGGAAAAGCACACTAATACTGCGACATAACCTTTGATAAAGGTTGTCGTTCGAAGTTGACGGCGTTTGATCTGGAACGGGCCGGCAAAATCAACACCTGTTGTCGAAAAAGGAATTGACAATGTGCAACGTTCTGGTCGGAGAGCTGCCATAATCTGTGATTGGATCTTTTGTCTTTATATCGTACATATCGTACATATATGAATGCATTTTTTGATCTGCGGTTTCAGACGGGGAATTTAAAACTCTTGACGAGCCATTCTAAACATGAGTCGAAATTCTGCGTGTAGGAGAAGAGTATGGAGGAATTCAAGATATAACTTGCTCGAGGAAAGGATTGCGAGTTAATATCTTGCTTTTTCTGGGAGGGTGGTCTTGTTGGACAAGAATGCGATTTCTGTGTGATGAAACCGTAATTGAGCTAATGATATGAGTCTCATTCTGGGATAGGAATGGATTTAGGTTTAGAGGAGAGTTTCTCTTTTTAGCGAATCCGTTGTGGAAAAAACGGAACACGTGCGTCAGGACACGTAGGGCTCGGGGATAGGAGGAGGGCTCGCGAGTTCCCAAATCGGCACGATTGTCATTGCTGATGACATGTCGCCATGTGGCGTTACCTACATTTTTTTTAATTTGGGTGGTGCGGTTGGCAACATATGTCTTCCAAGTGCTTGGAGGTTTCTCCAACCAAGCAAGGACTATTTCTAAATCCGACCAGAAGAAGGTATCTTCGGGATTTAATTCGAGATTTTCGGTAATGTATTTAGAGAGTTGGGAAAGTAGAACGGCGCCACACACTTCTAAGCGCGGAAGGCTAACTTTCGCTTTCGCTATGAGCAAATGACATGAGATATTGCCACCAATCATCAGTGGTGCGCAGTATGCCTTCTCTGAGGCGTCACAGAATCCATGGAGTTGGATTTTCTTTAGGGGTGAGAACTGCACCCATCGGGGAATTTCGATCTCATTGATAGACGACAAATTTTTGATAAATTGGTTCCATTTTATGAGGAACCGGGCTTTACACATTCATTACAAGGACGAACAATCGATATAGCTCATCAAGGAAATATTTTCTACGACTTTACAGTGACTTCAAGCCAAGAAGAGCACATCTACAATAATACCTGGGACAAAATTCCCATTTCAATCTATCGATAGAAAACCTCGAAAACCTTCTTTGAATATTCTCGGGTCCCATAAACACAGCAATATTCATGGATTAATCTCACCAATCAAACAACTATGAATTAATCGTAGAGTAAATAGACGTTCGTAAGGCCTTGGAAAGTCTGCGTTTAAAACCCCAACAAGGCATTGGCTTTTTAAATAAAATAATCGAAATGATAGATAATTGATAGGTAGTCAGGTAGGTGTGGCTGCTCCAGGAGGAGCACACTTAGGCACTACATGAGATCGAGCATCAGATCGCTCACTCCTTAAACCATTTGGAGCTATTAACGAAGCTTAGTAGACGGCGTATGGTCTTATTAGCTAGATTTTCTAGACTTCCGAAGAAGAAGTTACCTAAGTAGGTCAGCCTTCTTCTGGATAAAGCAGGACAGTTACATAGTAAGTGAGGTATTTTTACTTCCGCCTCCTCATTCAAACAGCTGCGACAGAATTCGTTCGAAAACAGCCCCATTCTTTTTGCGTGGGTGCCGATTAGGCAGTGACCCGTAAGGACACCGATCATAGTTCTGATCTGGGCTCTGTTTAATGAGAGGAGTTCTTTAGAACGTCGAAGATTTAAGGTTGGCTAAAGTTTGCGCGCAAGGAGGCTTGTGTTGCCTTCAACCCATCTTACATTTGTATCGTGTATAGAGCTCGCATGGGTACGAAGCTTACATGTTAAAAGAAGGACTTCGAGCGTGGTCATCTCTTGGCGTAACTGCTCAGTAGTACCATGTCTCGCGAGCTTGTCCACTCTACAGTTCCCTAGAATATCCCTATGACCTGGAATCCGGCATAAAAGAAAAGTCTTTGATGTTATTTTGACCGCATCCAGAGCTCTAAGAGCTGATTGGCTGTCCGATGGTATCAGGATACCAGTCACCGATATCCTGTTTACCCTGACCCAATCGGAGGCTGCGGGTATGGGAGTTTTAATGCGAACGTTATTTTTTCAAATTTTTTTACGCCTTTAGGCCGCACAGGATAGGAACTCAGTAAATCGTCGCTTTTTTGCTAAATAAAACAAATACGCCAAGCGTTAAACAAAGGCACTTGACTCTCCCTTACCCACAGCTACCCCACAAAAAAAATAATGTATTCCCAAACAAAACACCTTATGGCAATTATTGTGCCAACATGAATCATTTACGCAATGCAATCATGTGTAATTATTATAATGAGAACCAGCCAGGCATTGCTGCTTTTCCCATTCATGTGACACATTTACGAGCTCCATATAAGCACTCGTTGTTCACATCTGCACCCAACAGGATCGTCCAACAGGACACCAGCATTGCACCAGCCACTGCGACTGCGACCATGGAGACGACATTTAAAGCGACGGAGACCATTGCGGCTGCCGACATGATCATCAAAGTGCTGCAGTTCGGCGGCATATGGCAGTGGCCGCCGCAGCCTAACGACAAGAACCGCCTACGCCAGTGGCTGCGCCGTTACCACGGCTACCTCCTGCACGCGCTCATCACGTTCACGTTCGTCGCGCTGATGACCATGGAGCTGCTGATTGCGCCCACCTTCGAGGTGGTCGCTGGCATGCTGCCGATGATCATCACCGACCTCGCGATGATCATGAAGATCCTCTCGTTCTGGTACTACCGCACCGAGGCGTACGACTTCATGCAGGAGGTCGCGTCCGTCGCCGAGTACCAGCCGCGTTGCAGCGCCGAGGCTGCGCTTTGGCGGAGCGCCCAGCGCTCCTTTGCGCGCGTCAAGACGCTGTACATGGGTGGCAGTGGCGTGGTGGTGGGCATGTCCTGTCTGGGCACGCTCTTCCTGCCCACCTACGAGCTGCCCTTCCCCTACTACGTGCCGTTCGACTGGCGCAACCCGCACTACTACTGGTACGCCTACGCGTACGAGCTGATCAGCTTTTTACTGACCTCCATCACCAATGCCTCCATGGACATGATGATCTGCTACTTCCTATTCCACATGTCGCTGCTCTTCAAGCTGATTGGCTGGCGCCTGGAGACGTTGGGCCAACTAACGGAGGAGCGAGATGCGGTGAAGCAGCTGGGCGAAGTTTTGGTGTTGCATGAGAATGTCAAAAGGTGAGAAGGCTGCACAGTTTGACTGAAGAAAAGGGAGTTAATGCCGATGTGCAACATTGCAGATTAACGCGCATATGCGAGAGGCTCATCTCGGTGCCGCTCCTAATTCAGATCACAGTCAGTGCGTTTGTGCTGTGCTTCAACATTTACTACATTCAGGCCGTGAGTCGTTAGAACAAGTAATCAGTGCTGCGTGTTAGGCACATCTTTTGTCGTCTCGCTGCAGATGCCCATTAGAGAAAACCCCGGCCATTTCTTTGCCGTGGTGGAGTTCCTCAACATTATGATTTTTCAAATATTCCTGCCCTGCTACTACGCCAGCCAAATGACCGCAAACGCTGAACGCCTACTGACCTGTGCCTACAGCTGCAATTGGGAGAGCCGCTCGGTGCCGACGCAGAAGCTGATCTACATCTACATGGAGTTTCTGAAGTGTCCTGTGAAAATAAAGGCTGGCAATTTCTTTGAGGTCGGACTGCCCATCTTCACTAAGGTTGGTCGACAACGAGAAGTGATTCGAAAAACCTCTGATTGCAATTATTGTTACTTTTCAGACAATGAATAACGCCTACAGTCTCTTTGCAATTTTGCTAAACATGAACGAATAATTTACGGAAAAGAAAGCTTTGCTTTGACTAATAAACGGTACTAGAACGAACGTTTTTTCAGCGAGTCCTCACGATCTGAAAGCAAACATAAAAGAATCAGAACTGTAGGTGAAGGAATGATGGTCTATAAAGTTATCGCTGGAAGGACGCACTCTATGGACGAGGTGTGACGATAGAAAATGTTTAAAAATATTATAACACTCAAAATTTTCTATTCTGTGCAAAATAAATATTTACTTTTTTGTCTTTAATATATAAAGTTTTAAACGAATGAAAAAATACGATTATGACGGGTATATCGTGTGGCGACAATTGGCAAATACAAACCGCGTATTCATAAGTTATTTAATAACAATGCTTTATGCTTTAAGTTATCTCACCGAATATCACATTTCGACGTACTTCGGGCAATGTTT
Source organism: Melieria omissa (assembly GCA_963971225.1). Taxonomy (NCBI): domain Eukaryota; kingdom Metazoa; phylum Arthropoda; class Insecta; order Diptera; family Ulidiidae; genus Melieria; species Melieria omissa. Next base: position 89,658,036 of record OZ020269.1, read on the forward strand.
TTAAAGCCCAACACAAAATATGAAAATTGTTAATGATACAAGTATATGAAAATGTACTCAAATCAAACCCAATCCAATCCAATCCAATCTAATCAAATCCAATCCAATCCAATCCAATCCAATCCAATCCAATCCAATCCAATCCAATCCAATCCAATCCAATCCAATCCAATCCAATCCAATCCAATCCAATCCAATCCAATCCAATCCAATCCCATCCAATCCAATCCAGTCAAATCCAATCCAATTCAATCCAATCCAATCCAGTCAAATCCAATCCAATCAAATCCAATCCAGTCAAATCCAATTCAGTCAAATCCAATCCAATCCAGTCAAATCCAATCCATCGATTCAACACGATTTTTCATATCCGCTTGTGCGTAGAAAACCAATTCGATTGCTGTGACCTTGATGATAGCAGATGTGAGAGATGGAAAACGTTAGGTGCTTTTACAGTAGTAAAGTGAATTAAGTAGTAGTGAATTTGTAAAAAATGTAAGCAGTAGATAAAAGACCATCATTGTACGAACTGGTTCAAAAGGTCGTAGGTTCGAGTTCTGACTCAGTCCAAATCAAACACAAACGACGATGGTTTGGATGTGCTTTCGGCACACAATGATAAACCTCGAACCATCGAGAAGCTCAACTCAAACTCAAATTGTATTTGTTGCGACTGCCAGGCTGCGTAACCTTCTCGGAAAATTTAAATCCGTTACGGTTTGCCTGTATTGTCGTATTTTCCCAACAATTATGAAATCCACGTGCTTTGGGCAATTTACTAGGATTAATTGCTACGGATATAATGACGCAATTTACTTTAATTTCCTCGAATTTGGAATGCATGAAGTGTTCACAATATTTATGCCCAAAATTATGCTGCACGTAATTAAATAGAATAAATTGTGTTAATGGATTTAATTGTTTCACGGAATCGGTATAAACATTAGGAGTTGTTGCTGTAGGATTACCAACGAGCATCAAGGGGGCGTGTCTGTTGAATTAACCTTGCATAACCAACTTTATTTAATTTAGGCTAAGGCCAATGTTCTCCGATTCGACTAACGTAGTTTTAAGATAGATTTTAAGTAGCCGTTAAAAGTATGTACATTAAAATTAAATGCATTTTTCTGTTTGGTATTTATTTTATTTTTCTAAATAATGACTAGCACCTTATTTCATGAGATCGAGAAAAACGGAACAATGGTAGTCGAAACGACAAACATTGGCTAATCAACCAATTCATGTTCAGAATTTATGAAACCTTTAACGCTGCGGATATGTGTTTGAACATATTTTTTTAAGTACTAAACCAAACTAGTAACAATAAATTCCACAGAATCCCTGTACAAAACACTTTGTAGTGGGGATCGGACGGACAATTGCTAAGGAAATGTAAATTGAAGCAATACTGTCAGATCAAGTGGACGTCTCTATTGGATTTTGTTGCTTGCATGTATCGTTGAAGTAATAATGATGAGATTTTGTGGGACAGAAATTTGATTTTGTTTAAGTTAATGCTGAAATATACGTGGAAAACACTTGTAATGATTATGAATGAATACTGATTTTTGAAGCCAAAACTATTCGCCTCTAAAACAGATCAGGTCACGAGTTCTTGAGTCGCCCTATAGGGATTACATCAGTATCCATATCATATGGCTTGAAGATGTTTCGCATTTTTTATGGACGAAAAATAGACCAACGGAACGTATTGGGTCATAATTCGTGGTCTCAAAATTATAAAATCGGCCCTTGGATTTGTATCTGCCACTTTTCTGCATTGTATAGTTTGTGAATTAAATTACTGTTGTTAGGGCGATTGTTTTTTCAAATCTATTTTCTTCATTTTAACTTTACGAATGGATTTTGATACCATTTAAGGCTGAAAAGCTAAGAATGAATTGAACGAAAATGCAATGTCAGTCAATGGCATTGAATTAAGCTCAACGAGTATTGGCAAACTGTAGAACTCCATATAAAAATATCTCTTAACTCATATCGGGATAATTGGCAACTCTGGTTATAAACACACATGCACTCAACTCACTAATCATTTGGCAACAGTACACCGTCGATAAAAGTACTCAGTTATGCAAGATTTTGTTAAATCAACTCGAATTCGTTAAAATGAAACTTAAACTCATTTCGACTTAGTGGCACTGATGTGGGCGAAGGCGCTGTGTCCGCGCCGGATCTGGAGAGCGCCCGCAACGTGCTCTACATGTCCTTTACGGAGGCCGTTTTGCTTGTCAAAATAGTGAACATTTGGCGCGTGGGCAAGCTGTGGCACCACCAGCACCGCGCAGCAGCCGGAGCGGCAAATAGCGGCCGAATTGCGTGACATATTTCGGCTGCATCAGGAGGTCAAACAAAAAGGGGGGGCGGATTATGCGATAACGTAGACTGGCAACGCAGTGCGAGTCGCTAGTCTCGGCGCTGCCCATACTGACACAAATTATACTCAGCGCCTTGATTCTCAGCTTCATTGGCTATCGGCTGATCGAAGCATTAGAGTTTACTACATACATGTACATACTTTTTAAAAAAGTTCATTCGTTCACGCTGCTGTTTCTCGTCGTGATGGTTTTGCAGATCTTCCTGTCCTGCCTTTACGACACCGACTGGCTGCAATTCTCAGTGGACACGCGAAAGCTGGTACTAATCTACATACGGAGTTCTTGAAGCGTCCGGCACTCATCAGAACTGGCCGATTTTTCGAGATTGGTCTGCGCCCATATTCACCAAGGTTCGTCGAAACAACATCAGTCAAATTAGACTTGGTTCATAGAGGAATTGATTAGGCTTGTGTCCAAAATAAATCCAAGATAAGGGATTTACCTTGCTTGAGTTTCACAAAGGATCTCGCGCGTAGTACATGGGGCTGCGCCTTCTTCTGTGGTTAGGCTGTGCTGTGTAGCACTTGGGGTATCTCAGTATACATGCCGTTGCCTAAATAAACAAATGTCGTATGTCGTACCAGGCTCAATGGAACATACGACAATCGTTTTCTGAGGCGACGATGCTTGAACATTATGTTGATTCCGGATAGTCAGATGGGTTAAGTGACCATCCATCTTTTCCTAATATCGATTGAAATTATTGGAAATTATTTTGAGGATAACAATAAATTTTTTTTAATTTGCTTTGAATTCACTTTTAACCCTTTCGGGACTACTGGGATAATACGTCCCAGCAAGTTTTTAATGACCCTCAAAAAATTATTAGAATCTTGCGACTCACGCAAATATTATTTCAATTTCGGTGTTCCCGCATAAAACGATGATATCAGAGTTTGTGAGCATCCAGTATAATTTTCTAAACCCAAGTTTCATAGCATGAAAATATTTCGACTGAGAGTATTTGAATTTCAAAATTAAACTCTGTCCCGAAAAGGTTAAAAATACTAATTTGTTGGTGGCTTCTTAAATTAAACCCATAAATCAATCGTAGCTTTTGTTATAAGATGACAAATAGGTGAAGTTGCTCTCAGGCAACTTTGGGGTCGAAAGGGTTAAAGACAATGCAGCCAGTATTAACAACACTGCGGCCAAGGTGTTTTGAATATGAGGTTACGACATCCGAGACAGATAATTTGACAGCGGCACTCATGACGTCACTGAAATTATGCCAATATGTCAATTTTTTTGTAGGAACGGTGGGACGAACAACACACTAAACTACAAAAAATTTAAAATTCGTGAAATTGTTGTTTTGTTTATCTTATATTTTTTTATATTTATTTATTGGCAGCCTCGATAGCCTAGCGTGAGTGCACTAGACTGTCATCCCAGAGGTCGTGGGTTTAACTCCCGCCGTGTGCACGGTCCAGGCACTTTTCCCACAAAATTTTCCGATTTTTCCTGTTCTCTAAATTTTCCTAAAAACCATGCAACATATCCAAGTTCATTGATTCCCAACCCAATTATTCCTATTCCACACACTTTCACGCAATAGAACGCGCAATTATGCGCTGTGCGGCTGATAAGCAAAACAAATTAACAGTTAGACACGGCGCACAAGCGACAACTGCAAGGGGAAGCGGACAACTGCGAAAACAGCGCGCACCAACCTGATCTAGCGAGGTCCTCAACCATTCTGCTGTAACTTCCTCACAACAGATGGCGCTACGAGCGGAGGCGACGTTCCTGAGCGGCGTTAGATGATTCCATCACTTAGGACTACCTGCGGCAGGCCAATCACCTACCCTGGCAGAACAACACAACTGATTAATGTAACCAACACAAGGCTGTCTTGTGGAGGCACTATGCTCCCGAGAGGAGTGAACAAGGAACAAAAAAAAAAAACAAATTTATTCTCATACTAAGCTCAACAAAATTACTGCACTATTGCACTGATGGCGCGCGAATTACGTTTAAAATGAGAAAGAACTGACCTTTTGGAGTCTAAATATGTTCTGCTTTATTTTTCAAAAATATCCTCTTAAAACTAGTTTACATTTTTGTTTAAATGTATTTAATGCAGTCCGTTCTTTTACGACTCATCCAAACAATTCTTATCAGTTGGCTTAGAATTATTTGGATGGTTTACAACATCTGGACTGCTCGGGTTACATTCATTTATGTTGCCCAATTTATTGCCACGTTATATGTTTGTTAGGGAACTGGCAATTTCGAGGATCGAATCTTATCGCTGGACATTGCCTGTGCGGTAACTTGTGCACTCTTTGCCGGTATGGTGCCCACTGGACAGTGCTTCACCATCCTCCACCCCTCCTCTAACTGTTGTTGCTTTGGTTGCTGCTGCCGCTGTGCACGCGTTATTGTGTTAGTAGTGGCTGGCGCTGTAGGCGCTCCGTCTGAGATCCAGAGCTTATTGGAACCTTCTTAGGGCGACTGCAAACCTGAATGCAATAGGTCACTGGAGACAGGTTCTGTATCGTGACCGGCGAACGAGGCCGCAGATGAGTATTTCTTAGAAATGGTCCCTTCTGACTTGGCGACTCTCATCGATTTGTATTCAAAGTAGTGCACTTCCTTGCAATAGCACAACATTTTCAAAACAAGAGATACTCGCTTAAGTTCTTGATGTTTTACGCACATTTGCCCACTGCACAACGCATTCTGACAGAAATTTGTATTTTCCATTTTGGAACAAAAACACGTTTTCATACCAAATTTATGCAGGAAATGCACTTTAATACTTACGTTTTTTGGGCAAAAATCACTTTTTGAGTTAAAAATAATAATATTAAGTAAAACTTGCGAATAATTCAAACAAAACCGTCGGCCAATCAAATCTCGCTGTTTCAAATAGTTTCTAAATAGAGCTGCCAAGTGACAACAAAATTTTCAAGCAAAAAACAAAAATTTTATTTTGATCAAATAAAACGAGTTTTTGAACAAAAATGTTAACCTTGATATAGTGAACAACCTCAATGCAGAGAATAGGCCTTGTAATAATTACTTCACTATATCCAGACACCACTGTAGTTTCTTTTTTTATTTTGAAAACTAGGTGCAAAAACTTCCTTTTCTGTGTAAAATTGGATTAAGATACTTATCAAACAATTTGGTATCAGAACAGATTTAGTTGACCATATATTACGATAATTGACTACGTTTAAAACCAAAAATTCATTATAGCTTGGGACAAAATTCCCATTTCAATCTACCGATAGCAAACCTCGAAAACCTTCTTTGAATATTCTCGAGTCCCATAAAACACAGCAATATTCAATGATTAATCTTACTAATCAAACAACTATGAATTAATCGTAGAGTATAGACGTTCATAAGGCCTTGGGAAGTCTGCGTTTAAAACCCTAACCAGGCATTGGCTTTTGAAATTAAATAATCTAAATGATAGGTAATTGGAAAGCATCGGGACAAAAATAACACCAAAGTCTGTCTTTGTTTGAATTTTCGAAAGATGTTTGCCAGAAATTGAATAATTAAAGGCGACAGAAGACGCTGCTTGACCACATGAGAGAATCTCAAATTTAGAAATATTGAACTGTAACTTGCTAGTAGTGCATGCAATTATTTTACCAACATGAATCCGTAATGCCATGCAATCATGTGTAATTATCATAATGAGAGCCAGCCAGGCATTGCTGCTTTTCCCATTCGTGTGACACATTGGCGAGCTCCATTGAAGCACTCGTTGTTCACATCTGCGTCCAACAGGATCGTCCAACAGGACACCAGCATTGCAACAGCGACTGCGACTGAGACCATGGAGACATTTAGATCGACGGAGACCATTGCGGCCGCTGAAAAGCTCATCAAATTGCTGCAGTTCGGCGGTATCTGGCAGTGGCCGCCGCAGCCCGACGACAAGCACCGCCTACGCCAGTGGCTGCGCCGTTACCACGGCTACCTGCTGCACCTGCCATTCACGTTGACGTTCGTCGTGCTGACGATCGTGGCGCTGCTGACTGCGCCCACCTTCGAGGTGGCCGCTGACTTGCTGCCAATGGTCACCACCGAGTTCGCACTGGTCATAAAGATGCTCTCGTTCTGGTACTACCGCGCCGAGGCGTACGACTTCATGCAGGAGGTCGCGTCTGTCGCCGCGTACCAGCCGCGATGCAGCGCCGACGCTGCGCTTTGGCGGCGCGCCCAGCGCTCCTTCGCGCGCGTCAGGTTGCTGTACATAGTGGGCAGCGGCGTGTCGGTGGGCGTGGGCTGCCTGGGCGTGCTCTTCGTGCCCACCTACGAGCTGCCCTGTCCCTACTACCTGCCGTTCGACTGGCGCAGCCCGCACTACTACTGGTACGCCTACGCGTACGAGCTGATCAGCTTTCCGCTGACCTGCATCTCCAATGCCGCGATAGACATGATGGTCTGCTACTACCTGTTCCACATATCGCTGCTCTTCAAGCTGATTGGCTGGCGCCTGGAGACGTTGGGCGAACTGACGGAGGAGCGCGATGCGGTGAAGCAGCTGAGCGAAGTGTTGGTGTTGCATGAGAATGTCAAAAGGTGAGAAGGCTGCAGAGTTTGACTGAAGAAAAGGGAGTTAATGCAGATCTTCAACATTGCAGATTAACGCGGGTATGCGAGAGGCTCATCTCGGTGCCGCTCCTAACTCAGATCACAGTCAGCGCGTTTGTGCTGTGCTTCAGCATTTACTACATTCAGAACGTGAGTCGTTAGAACAACTAATCACTACTGCATGTTAAGCACATCTTTTGTCTCGCTGCAGATGCGCATTAGCGAAAACCCAGGACAATTCTTTGCCATGATGAGTTTCCTCAGCATTATGACTCTTGAAATATTCCTGCCCTGCTACTACGCCAGCCAAATGACCGTAAGCGCTGAACGCCTACTGACCTGTGCCTACAGCTGCAACTGGGAGCAATGCTCCGTGCCGACGCAGAAGCTTGTCTACATCTACATGGAGTTTCTGAAGTGTCCTGTGAAAATAAAGGCGGGCAATTTCTTTGAGGTGGGACTGCCCATCTTCACTAAGGTTGGTCGACAACGAGAAGTGATTCGAAAAGCCTCTGATTGCAATTATTACATTTCAGACAATGAATAACGCCTACAGTCTCTTTGCAATTTTGCTAAACATGAACGAATAATTTACGGAAAAGAAAGCTTTGCTTTAACTAATAAACGGCACTAGACCGAACGTTTTTTCAGCGAGTCCTTACGTTCTGAAAGCAAACATAAGGGTTAGGTAAGGTAGGGAAGGGTGTGTGCAGCCTAAAGCCCACATTTCCACTCGGAGGTCAAAATGGCCCATTGTGAATATCTTCTTGGAAGGTGCTGGAGCTAGCCAGTGGCTCACTGAAAAGACTATACGATTGTGGTCCGAGAACGAACATTCCATCAGTACTTTCTAGTCGACCACGGAGATAGTGTTGGAGTCGATAACTAAGGTAATATGTATCTATAACTTCCTCCCTAACCCTGTTGTGAAAAGTCGTCGTATTGCCTCTATTACACAGCACAAGGTTAGAGCGAAGCAGAAATTCAAAAATTGACTCACTCCTACTATTGGTGTTGGAACTTCCCCACAGCATGTGATCTGCATTGGTGTCACACCCGATGATGAGGTCGAGCTCGTCGTGGTTCCTCGACAGGATCAGATCTCGCTTATTGCGTCGTTCGCATTCAGCCACACACTGGTCACCAGTACTGTAATGGGACAAAAGAAACAAATTAATGCACTTTCTGTATACAGTAAAGGCTCGTATCTTACCTTCAACGCGTGAATGAATCAATCTAAATTGACCTGAATCCAACCCACAAACACCGTTTCCGACGATCCAGGGTTCCTGAATTAGAGCCAAGTCAACTCCGGTCTCCTCCAGGAACAGCGTAAGGTCGTGGGTGGCGGCTTTAAAGTGGTGCAGGTTTATCTGCACTACCTTAAGCCTAGGCGTATACGGAGACCCAGACCGCGCAACACAGCACAGCTGTTCCCCTGTCAGCTGTTCGTCACTCGATCTTCCCCTTTTTACGGCCTTTTGCACCGTGGTGGAAGTGGGCCTCGAAGAGGTGGTGGGTCTCTGACCAGTCTTTCTTGGCGGAGCGACCGGTGCACTGCTTCCAGGCTTTTCCGTCCCGTTTTTCTCCCCCCGGTCAAGCAGTGACGGAGGATGTGGCCTTGTTCCTAGGCTTTTTCACCTCCTCTTCCCTCCGGTGGACCGTGCAGCCGTGGCACTGTCTCCAGGCGTTGCTGAATCGGTCGTGCATTTTGCACCAGAAATCGACGCCTGTTTCTTCTCGAATGTAGCCACGATCTTCTGGTGCTTCCTGATCAATTCCTTCTCCTTGTCAGACAAGCCTAAGCGGTCGTTGGTTGACGACGCAAGACAGCACGCTCGCCCACTGTCTACCGCCTCTACTGGGGATCCGACTTCCTTATGGGAGCCCTCGAGAATGGTTTTGATGAAGGGGGTCGCCGGCTAAGAAGACAGGCTCCAACAGCCGCCCAGGCACCGCCCGGTTACAGAAGCACGCTTCGTGGAGGCGTTGAGTCCGCTTGGCCTGGACTTGACCCATAAGGATCGCAGCCGAAAATGCAGACCATGTCCCCATCCGTCCAGTCAGATGCTTTACCTTATGGACCCAAACCCTGATCCCCAAGCAAACATAAAAGAATCGGCCAAAATATTCTTCAACGAAAAAATTTCGAAGCCTACAAACGCAAATTGATTATAATTATAAAAATTTTAAATTAATTAAATTCATTATGATAATTCTTTTCGATAGCAATTTTAAAATAAAATTTCTGATTAGCTAATTAAATAGTAAACGTCAGAAAATATTTTGGCCAAGGTTTGTTATTTAAAACTGTAGGTGAAGGAATGATGGTCTATAAAGTTATCGCTGGAAGGACGCACTCAATAAACGAGGTTTGACGATAGAAAATCTTAAAAAATATCAAAATGTTTATTCTGTGCAAAATAAATATTTACTTTTTTGTCTTTAATATATAAAGTTTTAAACGAATGAAAAAATACGATTATGACGGGTATATCGTGTGGCGACAATTGGCAAATACAAACCGCGTATTCATAAGTTATTTAATAACAATGCTCTATGCTTTAAGTTATCTCACCGAATATCACATTTCGACGTACTTCGGGCAATGTTTTTAAAGCCCAACACAAAATATGAAAATTGTTAATGATACAAGTATATGAAAATGTACTCAAATCAAACCCAATCCAATCCAATCCAATCTAATCACATCCAATCCAATCCAATCCAATCCAATCCAATCCAATCCAATCCAATCCAATCCAATCCAATCCAATCCAATCCAATCCAATCCAATCCCATCCAATCCAATCCAGTCAAATCCAATCCAATTCAATCCAATCAAATCCAATCCAGTCAAATCCAATCCAATCCAATCCAATCCAATCCAATCCAATCCAATCCAATCCAATCCAATCCAATTCAATCCAATCCAATCCAGTCAAATCCAATCCAATCAAATCCAATCCAGTCAAATCCAATTCAGTCAAATCCAATCCAATCCAGTCAAATCCAATCCATCGATTCAACACGATTTTTCATATCCGCTTGTGCGTAGAAAACCAATTCGATTGCTGTGACCTTGATGATAGCAGATGTGAGAGATGGAAAACGTTAGGTGCTTTTACAGTAGTAAAGTGAATTAAGTAGTAGTGAATTTGTAAAAAATGTAAGCAGTAGATAAAAGACCATCATTGTACGAACTGGTTCAAAAGGTCGTAGGTTCGAGTTCTGACTCAGTCCAAATCAAACACAAACGACGATGGTTTGGATGTGCTTTCGGCACACAATGATAAACCTCGAACCATCGAGAAGCTCAACTCAAACTCAAACTCAAATTGTATTTGTTGCGACTGCCAGGCTGCGTAACCTTCTCGGAAAATTTAAATCCGTTACGGTTTGCCTGTATTGTCGTATTATCCCAACAATTATGAAATCCACGTGCTTTGGGCAATTTACTAGGATTAATTGCTACGGATATAATGACGCAATTTACTTTAATTTCCTCGAATTTGGAATGCATGAAGTGTTCACAATATTTATGCCCAGAATTATGCTGCACGTAATTAAATAGAATAAATTGTGTTGATGGCTTTAATTGTTTCACGAAATCGGTATAAACATTAGGAGTTGTTGCTGTAGGATTACCGACGAGCATCAAGTGGGCGTGTGTGTTGAATTAACCCTGCATAACCAACTTTATTTAATTTAGGCTAAGGCCAATGTTCTCCGATTCGACTAACGTAGTTTTAAGATAGATTTTAAGTAGCCGTTAAAAGTATGTACATTAAAATTAAATGCATTTTTCTGTTTGGTATTTATTTTATTTTTCTAAATAATGACTAGCACCTTATTTCATGAGATCGAGAAAAACGGAACAATGGTAGTCGAAACGACAAACATTGGCTAATCAACCAATTCATGTTCAGAATTTGTGAAACCTTTAACGCTGCGGATATGTGTTTGAACATATTTTTTTAAGTACTAAACCAGACTAGTAACAATAAATTCCACAGAATCCCTGTACAAAACACTTTGTAGTGGGGATCGGACGGACAATTGCTAAGGAAATGTAAATTGAAGCAATACTGTCAGATCAAGTGGACGTCTCTATTGGATTTTGTTGCTTGCATGTGTCGTTGAAGTAATAATGATGAGATTTTGTGGGACAGAAATTTGATTTTGTTTAAGTTAATGCTGAAATATACGTGGAAAACACTTGTAATGATTATGAATGAATACTGATTTTTGAAGCCAAAACTATTCGCCTCTAAAACAGATCAGGTCACGAGTTCTTGAGTCGCCCTATAGGGATTACATCAGTATCCATATCATATGGCTTGAAGATGTTTCGCATTTTTTATGGACGAAAAATAGACCAACGGAACGTATTGGGTCATAATTCGTGGTCTCAAAATTATACAATCGGCCCTTGGATTTGTATCTGCCACTTTTCTGCATTGTATAGTTTGTGAATTAAATTACTGTTGTTAGGGCGATTGTTTTTTCAAATCTATTTTCTTCATTTTAACTTTACGAATGGATTTTGATACCATTTAAGGCTGAAGGGCCTAGAACGAAGTCGCCACATTTAAAGAAATTTAAAGCAATACAATTTAAAGTATGTAAGTCGTCTCAACTCGGCGTTAGTAAGCCAAGCTGTACTTAAAAATTTGCAATGAACAGTTTTTATAACATTTGAATAAGCTTATTTGCGTTGAATTTGAATTAATTCAAAATAAATTGAACAAAAATGCAATGTCTGTATAAAAATATATAAAAATATATAAAAATATCTCTTAACTCAGATCGGGAAAGTTGGCAACTCTGGCTATAAACACGCATGCATTCAACAAACTAATCATTTGGCAACAGTACACCGCACAGTGTCGCGAGTTCATAGTAGCGAGGGTCAAAAATAGAAGAAATAGTTGTACGACAATAAAATTTTGAACATATAATTTTGTTATAAAGGTAAGTTAATACGCCAAAAATTACTTCAATTACCCACCTCCCATACAAACCAAATACTAAGTTGACAATATCTCGGAAACTATAAAAGATATAAATATTGATGAAATTCGGTACAGCAACTCATATCATCGATATAAAGGTATACATTGTGACTGAAAAGTTTCCGGAAATTCTCATTTAAAATTCGCGCGCTGTATATTTTTCGATATTTTAAGTTTCTATAGGTTGGTAGCACTGTCCTTAATTACTATGTCAAAAATGAGCGCGATCTGTCAGACAGTTTGTTTACGGCAGCTGTTGAAACCAGTTCACCTCAGTAGTGCGTTGCGATTTTGTTGAGAATTTTCTTCAAAATGAGTACCGTGAACAGGTCTCTTTGGACGTGCTTGATCGTGCCAATTCCGATCCAACTTTCATGGAACACATGCAAACAAGCCAACAATCATCGGAATGGAGAGGAAAAGACGAGCCGAAACCGAAAAAACCACGCCAAAGTCGCTCGAAAATCAAGGTAATGCTGATTGTTTTCTTCGATATTCCCGGTGTGGTGCATCATGAATTCGTCCCTGAAGGACAAACAGTCGGTAAAGACTATTATTTGACTGTTTTAAGACGTTTGCGTGAAAATATCCGCCGTAAACGGCCTCAATTGTGGAGAATAATTCATGGATTTTTCATGACGATAATGCTCCCTCTCACCGAGCCAACATTATCAACGATTTTAAGGCCAAACATTCAATAAATACCGTCGAACAGCCACCGTATTCACCTGATCTTGCACCGTGTGACTTTTTCCTGTTTCCCAAACTCGAATTACCACTCAGAAATTTTCCAATAAGAGTCCTCGAACGTACATTCAACAAATTGCAATAAATTCAACTCAAGCCACGGTATATAAATTAATATTTTTTGAAATTTGCTTTCACATTTTATTAAATTGAGGTATTAACTTCAGTACTACAAACTTATTTTTCTACATTTACGATATTCATTTTTTTTATTTTTGTCCCTACTCGCGAAACTGTGCACCGTCAATAAAAGTACTCAGTTATGCAAGATTCGGCTAAATCCACCCGAATTCGTTGAAATTAAACTTAAAATCATTTCGACTTTGTTAGTGCAACACCGCCCACCGATGAGTATCGAGACGGCCATCACCGACACTATCGTTGCGGTGCGTCCGCAAATAAAAATTCTCAGGTTTGCTAGTCTCTGGCAGCATACGACAGCAAGTGGCGCGGACAGTCCGCCTGCTCAACGTTCTGCACCGACGCTACGGCTTCCTGCTGCACGTGCCCCTCTCCTGCTCATCTTTGTGGCACTGAACTTCAACATTCTGACCCGAAAAGTTTACGACACCGATTGGCTGAAATTCTCAGTGGACACGCGAAAGCTGGTACTGATCTACATATGGAGTTCTTGAAGCGTCCGGCACTCATCAGAGCTGGCCGATTTTTCGAGGTTGATTTGCGCCCATATTCACCAAGGTTCATCGAACAGAACACAATCCTATTTTCAAATTAAAAATACCTGATATCACTGAATGAAGAATTATCTTTGAATTAATGTATTTGCTTAAATAATTGTTCACTATAAAAACAAATTCAATAAAATTCCATAGCGTTCAGACCGTCGAGCTCAACTATGTATGTAGTCATTGGCTTTACAAGAAGGTGGCACTTCCTCATCTGATCCTCATTTGGAACCTACTGGCAGGAGTAAAAGTTTTGGTTTAGTCTTTTAATTGATCTTATAACGTGCATAACATTGAATCAGTCAAATTAGACTTGGTTCATAGAGGAATTGATTAGGTTTGAGTTCACAATAAATCCAAGATAAGGGATTTACCTTGCTTGAGTTTCACAAAGGATCTCGCGCGTAGTACATGAGGCTGTGCATTCTTCTGTGGTTAGGAAAACATTTGGGGTATCTCAATATACATGCCGTTGCCTGAATAAACAAATGTCGTATGTCTTACCGGGCTCAATGGAACATACGACAATAGTTTTCTGAGGCGACGATGCGTGAACATTATATTGATTCCGGATGGTCAAATGGGTTAAGGGGTTCTCATTCAAAATTTTCAAAAATTCGATTTTTTTCTTTACATTTTTTGAAAGGTATAAGTGTCTACTATATTGCGGTAAACCGATTTTCCGATCCGCGCATCAGAAAAAATTCTACAGGCCATCCCTTTAAAAGCGTTTATCTCAAAAGATGATTTTTCTAAACTGCGTACAATCTCATTTGAAAACGGTTCAACTGAAAGACTTCATGTTTTGTTTTCTCGAAAGAAGACCCTTTTAATTGGAGTAATGACCTATAAAATCTACAAATTCTTTGTATTAACAATTTTTTGTGAAGCTTCAAAGTATAAAAAAAGGGCTAAAAAATAGAATTCAAAGTTTGAGATCGCACCATTATGTCAAATTTGAAGTTTTTTACCCGTTCTTAGGTCATTCCTCCAATAAAAGTATCCTACTTTCGAGCCTTATAATTGGTTTTGTGTTTCAGATCGATCCTGAAGCAGCAGGCTGTACGCAGTTTTGTTATTCCACGCGAACCGCATTTTAGACGGAACGTCACCACGGGCGCCATTTTGTTTTTTTCGTCTTGAAAAACTTTGTAAATAATGACGAAAATATAAGCTTTTTGAATCCTAAAACTGTTTTTTCCTATGTTTTTTTATTGGTCCACAAAAATATTCCAAATTTTGCTTAATTTTTAGTCATTTGAATGAGAACCTCCCCTTAAGTGATTTGTGTGTCTTTTCTTGCCTTTTCTTTCTGTTCAAAGCCAGATGCGAGACCTGGATATATTTAGTTATTAATTTTACAATGTCTATCGAGTAATTCAAATACAAAAGTTATGGATGTACATAGCAAAAAATAAAAAAAAAAAATAATTATAAAAAACTTACATATACTGACAAACGAAAATGTTAACTAACTACAACACAGCTTTCGTTTCGTTTAAATTCATCCCTACTCTCACTGAGGTTAACTACATCACAAATAGAATTAACCCTATAGACCCGGAATTTTAATCTGTGTCTCGATATTTCATTTTTGTATTTAAATCATGAAACACTTTCCTAAGAAGTGTGCACACGACATTTGAAGTCGCCATGCCTCTTTGTTAGGGTTCTAGAACTAAAGGGTGTGCACACCAAAATCGGGACACTTCTTTTCTGATATAAAAATAAAACGAAGTAATCTAGAACTTTTTTTACAATTTATTTCTACTCTTCGGTCTTTAACCCTAATTCCCAGGAGTGAGCCTCACAGTCTCACTTAAGATTTCAAATGATGATAAATCCTATACCAGAAGATTTTCGATTCCAATTTTTTTACGTAATCCTCTAATGGACTGTTAGAATTATATTTCATTTATAAATTTAATTTTTTAGACAGTGTTTCAATTTTTTTTCAACAATTTTTTTAAAATGTAACGTAAACCCGTGAGCCTCAGAAGCTCATTTGAACAAAAACTCAAATTTACTCAGAATTCCTTGACTTTTTGTCCACCATATGGAAGAATATTTTTATTTTTCATGTTTATATTCATTTTGATCGTGCCAAGTTCATAGTTTCAAAGCCTAGCACACATTTAGGCGGAATGGGATGAAGTCTACTAAAATTGTTGAAAATACTGCAATCTACGACATATTTTGAAGAATTTATGCCTTGCTGAGGTTGATACTAGTTCATACAGTTTATGTTTTCCAATCCCGATGAATATGTAATCAGAATATGGAAGTGCGACGGTGCTAATACTTCCTGAAATGTCATACACATGCAGAGACGGTAATCGAGGAGCTGTGAATCTTGCAAAAAGGGTGCTGAAAAACTGTGCGAACCTCACAAACACACATGTAATAATGACCAACTAGTTCACCAGTAAGGTATCAGCCGATAGTTTATTGGATGCGAGGTTCGTACACTCAGAATAAACAAAATTTTTATGATGCGGATATAAAAAAAAGCAAACCTAATGCATGGCCTCTAGCGCTGCAGTAGCAATTGTTTTCTTGTGGACCCTGTATTTACAAGTTCTTTACTTCAAATAAAAAAACTTAAATAAAAACGTCTTTAAGTAGTAACTAGATTTGAAAAAATAAAAAAAATTGAGTTTTTCAGTAGTTTAGCTCATATGAGCCTTCACTTCTGGGTTTACGTTACTTTTAAAATTCTGGGAATTAGGGTTAAGGTATGATATAGTCCAGATTTATTTCTATTTTTTTCCTCCGTATGCCACAAACCACACTTTTCATCGGAGTCCTGCCATAAATTTTTGCACGAAAAATTCGTTCACTTTTTTAGACCCCCACAGCCACTTCCTCCGGAACCCTTCTTCTATCGATTACCTCGCATCACTCTTCTTTAAAATGCCTATAACTATCGACCACTAGTTTTCGATAGGGCGGAGTTCTGGGCTGTTAGGCGGATCACACTCGCGCTATACATATTCCATCCCATATGGAGAATATTCTCTTCATACCACTACAGAGTTTCCCTGGAGTATTGGCAAGTAGCCAAGTCAGGCCAAAACAACGGCTTTAATGTGTGGTGACGAATGAGAGGCAGCAGTATCTTTTCCTTCTCTTGTTTTCCTGGTAAATATTGCCATTCATTGTACCAACTGTTACAAAAGGATTTGTTTTAACACTGCAAGAACAGATGGCTTGCCAAACCATGGTCTTCTTTGGGAATTTTGCCCTTGATTTCACCTTGTATTCATCAGCAACATCTAGGCGACTCGTGGCTATGTAGAAATCTTGCCCAGCTAAAAATTTTAAGTTGTTAAAGCAGTATGTTTCATCATCCTTGTTCACACTACTGAATTTCGTTAGCAAATTTTCGAATAAGTTACGACAACGCTACTACACGGTGAGATTTCGTTTCGCGTCCCGATCTGGTACTACTTGAGCCTTGTAACTCTTCAAGCTTGCTCGCCTCTGGGCTTTCCGGACGAGCGATGACGATTTCTCCTGGATTTAAGCCACCGAACCACATGACATTCGCGGATTTTCTTTAAATGCGGCAATCACTTTCTTCGTGCATCTAACATTCTTCTGGCCATGTTTACCACCACCACCAGCCTTACGCTCAACCCTCAGCCTTTCTTTACAATTTTTCAACACTTTACTGCATGTCGATGGTGCAAAATTTAGCTTTTTTGTAATTTGGCGTATACTGAGGTTGGAATTCGTATGTTCGTGCAAGATGAGTTTTCTACGTTCATATTCGTTTGGCATTTTCTTACTAATAAAACGGTTTTTGCAAATTTTTTTTAATTAAATATTGAAAACCAAGTCATGGAGTACTTACGTCTAAAATTTTACTTTTCAAAGAGTTTTATTTTAAAAGATACTGGGGTTTTAAAGTGTCCCGATTTTGGTGTGCACACCCTTTAGTTTACTTTTGAACAACTTTAGCTTAAAACGGGTTAAATAAATTCTGTATCAATGTCTTTTAATTACAAAAAAATTATCTGATATTTATGGAAAAATACAAAATTATCAGTTTTTGATTTTATTGAAACATTTTTAAAGAAACAGGGTCTTGATCAAACGCGCCCAATTCGTAGACTTCAATTAAAACACAAACTTTCCCTAATAGCGCTGCAAATTATTGGAAATTATTTTGGAGATAACAGTAACATTTTTATGATTTGCTTTAAATTCACTTCTAAAAAATATTAATTTGTTGGTGTTTATTTAAATTAAACCCATAAATCAATCGTAGCTTTTGCTATAAGATGAGAAATAGTTGAAGTTGCTCTCAGGCAGCTTTGGGGTCGAAAGGGTTAAACACAATGCAGGCAGTATTAACAACATTGCGACCATAATTGGTTCTGTGGACTGCAACAAAAAGAAAATTCCTTTTTCTTATGCGTCTCTCTGGAGCATAAATCGTAAAAAGCGCTTATAAGGACGAACATTCGATATGGCTCATCCAAGTATCCTTAGCAAGCAATGCAAGGAAGTATTTTCTACGACTTTCCAGTGACTTTAAGCCAAAAACAACACACATCTACATTATAGCTTGGGACAAACTTACCATTTCAATCTATCGATAGAAAAGCTCCAAAACCTTTTTTGAATATTCTCGAGTCCCACAAAACACAGCAATATTCAACGATTAATCTCACCAATCAAATAACTATAAATTAATCGTAGAGTAGATAGACGTTCGTAAGGGCTTGGAAAGTCTGCGTTTAATACTCAAAAAAGGCACTGGCTTTTGAAATAAAATCATCGAAATGATATATAATTGATAGCATCGGGTCAAAAATAACACCAAAATCTGTCTTTGTTTGAATTCTCGAAAGATGTTTGCCAGCGATTGAATAATTAAAAGCGACAGAAGACGCTGCTTGACCTCTGATGTGGAATCTCACATTTAAGAATATTGAACTGTAACTTGCTAGAATTGTATGCAATTATTTTACCAACATGAATCCTTAATGCAATGCAATCATGTGTAATTAATATAATGAGAGCCAGCCAGGCATTGCGTAGTTTTCCCATTCGTGTGACACATTTACGAGCTCCATATAAGCACTCGTTGTTCACATCTGCGTCCAACAGGATCGTCCAACAGGACATCAGCATTCCACCAGCGACTGCGACTGCGACCATGGAGACAACATTTAAAGCGACGGAGACCATTGCGGCTGCCGACATGATCATCAAAGTGATGCAGTTCGGCGGTATCTGGCAGTGGCCGCCGCAGCCTAACGACAAGAACCGCCTACGCCAGTGGCTGCGCCGTTACCACGGCTACCTGCTGCACGCGCTCATCACGTTCACGTTCGTCGCGCTGATGACCGTGGAGCTGCTGATTGCGCCCACCTTCGAGGTGGTCGCTGGCATGCTGCCGATGATCATCACCGACCTCGCGATGATCATGAAGATCCTCTCGTTCTGGTACTACCGCACCGAGGCGTACGACTTCATGCAGGAGGTCGCGTCCGTCGCCGAGTACCAGCCGCGTTGCAGCGCCGAGGCTGCGCTTTGGCGGAGCGCCCAGCGCTCCTTTGCGCGCGTCAAGACGCTGTACATGGGTGGCAGCGGCGTGGCGGTGGGCATGTCCTGTCTGGGCACGCTCTTCCTGCCCACCTACGAGCTGCCCTTCCCCTACTACGTGCCGTTCGACTGGCGCAACCCGCACTATTACTGGTTCGCATACGCGTACGAGCTGATCAGCTTTTTGCTGACCTCCATCACCAATGCCTCCATGGACATGATGATCTGCTACTTCCTGTTCCACATGTCGCTGCTCTTCAAGCTGATTGGTTGGCGCCTGGAGACGTTGGGCCAACTAACGGAGGAGCGCGATGCGGTGAAGCAGCTGGGCGAAGTTTTCGTGTTGCATAAGAATGTCAAAAGGTGAGAAGGCGGCACAGTCTGACTGAAGAAAAGGGAGTTAATGCCGATGTGCAACATTGCAGATTAACGCGCATATGCGAGAGGCTCATCTCGGTGCCGCTCCTAATTCAGATCACAGTCAGTGCGTTTGTGCTGTGCTTCAACATTTACTACATTCAGGCCGTGAGTCGTTAGAACAAGTAATCAGTGCTGCGTGTTAGGCACATCTTTTGTCGTCTCGCTGCAGATGCGCATTAGCGAAAACCCCGGCCAATTCTTTGCCGTGGTGGAGTTCCTCAACATTATGATTTTACAAATATTCCTGCCCTGCTACTACGCCAGCCAAATGACCGCAAACGCTGAACGCCTATTGACCTGTGCCTACAGCTGCAATTGGGAGAGCCGCTCGGTGCCGATGCAGAAGCTGATGTACATCTATATGGAGTTTCTAAAGTGTCCGGTGAAAATAAAGGCTGGCAATTTCTTTGAGGTGGGACTGCCCATCTTCACTAAGGTTGGTCGACAACGAGAAGTGATTCGAAAAGCCTCTGATTGCAATTATTGTTATTTTCAGACAATGAATAACGCCTACAGTCTCTTTGCAATTTTGCTTAATATGAACGAATAATTTACGGAAAAGAAAGCGTTGCTTTAACTAATAACCGGTACTACACATTTTCAAGTTGTATATCAGAAATTCAAATTGCATTTCAGCGTTTAAAATTGTACGTTGGCGTTTAAAATTGTATTTCAGATTTTCAAATGGAATTTCAGAATTTTCAATTTATAAGCCAGGTTCTAGATTTCACTTTCGGGTAAAATTGAAATGAAATCACTTCAAATTCACTTTTTGGTGTTCTACATTTCACTTTCACTCGCTCAATTCTACTTGTTTTTTAAAATTAATTGCGAGTGATTTTGCATGTTCCAGAAATCGAATTCACT
Source organism: Melieria omissa (assembly GCA_963971225.1). Classification (NCBI taxonomy): domain Eukaryota; kingdom Metazoa; phylum Arthropoda; class Insecta; order Diptera; family Ulidiidae; genus Melieria; species Melieria omissa. The sequence continues at coordinate 89,678,283 of OZ020269.1, forward strand.
AGAAAAAAAAATGAATTGAAAGCACTTCAGCAGTAGAAAGTGAAAAGACAGAAACTGCATAAAAATGTAAGTTAATTGAAGAAATTTGAAAAAAATTAAAATTAAAATGCAATTTTGATTTGAGAATGTAATTTGCAAGGGGAAAGCACAAGAACTCGGCCCAAGATGCGATACTCTTCAAGTTTATGGAGAAACACCAGGATATCGCAAAAGGATTCGTTAAGGGTGACAAAGTGAAAGTGGAGGCGCTTTGGAAAGAGTTGACGGTGGACCAAATACCAATGGCCCGCCCCAACATTTATTGTTTGTTTTGTTTGTGTTAAAATATTTATTGTTTCCCTACAATACGTGCCTGACCGAGACTCCACTACATGCATAACCTTTTCTGACTTACCAACACATTCGCATGAAATTTGGCGCTTAAGCAACAAAACATTGCTGAAATATTCTCTTTCAATTTATTGTTTCTCGGAAATCTCCACTTGAAAATTTATATCACTTACAATCATTGCATTTATGCTGAAGTACCCCTTTCTGTTGTAAAAAAGCGTGTGGTCATAATGTGGCTTCATTATACGCACGTGCGTACCGTCAACGCAGCCTATAACGCCCGGAATCTGGAATTTCTGCAAAAATGGCGTTTCGAAAGTTGTCGCTCTCCCTCCGTCATATTTAAATTTATCCATCTCGCGCAAATATGTTTTTCCAAAATTTCAAGGATGATGTGTAAAATTTGTGTAACCGTGCTTCGCCCTAATGCAATGTCGCTGTCTTTTCCTACAGCTTTTTGGAATCCGCCTTCTGCCAGTAACCCCAAAGTAGCAGCTAGCTGGATATGCGCTGGAATGGAAGATGGCTTCAAGCGGGGAGTTACAACGTCGAGGAGCATTCGGAAGGCATATTTATTTACACTGTAGTGCGCTGTGAAGCTAAAGGAATTTCATAAATAAAAATCTTGTTGCTTTTACTGCATTTCAGTCACTTACACAGATTCTACCATTTCCAGAATGTTAGAGTGATCGCGCAAAATCTTCCTTTTTATCTTTTGCTCTGTATAATCATTGTTTGCACCAATGCACTATGGTCCTGAAATTTGGCACATATGCTTTTCATATATTCCTAAGACTTCTGTAAAAAATTGGGCGAAATCCGACCACTGCCACGCCTACTTCTCATAGAAATAAAATATTGAAATTTCTTTAACTCTTCAATTCCCAGTGTCACCTGTAGGTGACAGATGCTTAATATTTTTTTCCTACTACATAGGTTTTTATTTTTAAATTCTAACACTTGTATAGCAAAGTCAATTAGTAGTACTTGTTTATTTAATTTTCCTAGCAACACTAGCGAAACGTCATTTGTCAAATTTATTCATTTGTTTCACGCGTAATTAAAGTAGTGTGAGTTTGTGTGGTTTCTTTCATATCAAAATGAGGGTAGTTTAACAATTTTTTATGTATTTTTTTGCCTTATCCAAACGTATCTAAGCTATTTTATTTAAAAAGAAAATTTTCTTTTTCACTATTTTGGACATGGGAATTGAAGGGTTAATGTTTATTGTGACTCAACTCAAATCCAATCCAATCCAATCCAATCCAATCCAATCCATTCCATTCCAATCCAATCCAATCCAATCCAATCCAATCCAATCCAATCCAATCCAATCCAATCCAATCCAATCCAATCCAATCCAATCCAATCCAATCCAATCCAATCCAATCCAATCCAATCCAATCCAATCCAATCCAATCCAATCCAATCCAATCCAATCCAATCCAATCCAATCCAATCCAATCCAATCCAATCCAATCCAATCCAATCCAATCCAATCCAATCCAATCCAATCCAATCCAATCCAATCCAATCCAATCCAATCCAATCCAATCCAATCCAATCCAATCCAATCCAATCCAATCCAATGCAATCCAATGCAATCCAATGCAATGCAATCCAATCCAATCCAATCCAATCCAATCCAATCCAATCCAATCCAATCCAATCCAATCCAATCCAATCCAATCCAATCCAATCCAATCCAATCCAATCCAATCCAATCCAATCCAATCCAATCCAATCCAATCCAATCCAATCCAATCCAATCCAATCCAATCCAATCCAATCCAATCCAATCCAATCCAATCCAATCCAATCCAATCCAATCCAATCCAATCCAATCCAATCCAATCCAATCCAAGCCCCATCCAATCCAATCCAATCCAATCCAATCCAATCCAATCCAATCCAATCCAATCCAATCCAATCCAATCCAATCCAATCCAATCCAATCCAATCCAATCCAATCCAATCCAATCCAATCCAATCCAATCCAATCCAATCCAATCCAATCCAATCCAATCCAATCCAATCCAATCCAATCCAATCCAATCCAATCCAATCCAATCCAATCCAATCCAATCCAATCCAATCCAATCCAATCCAATCCAATCCAATCCAATGCAATCCAATCCAATCCAATCCAATCCAATCCAATCCAATCCAATCCAATCCAATCCAATCCAATCCAATCCAATCCAATCCAATCCAATCCAATCCAATCGATTTTTCATAGTCGCTTGTGCGCAGAGACTTTGATTACAGCAGATGTGAGAGATGGAAAACGTTACGAGCTTTTACCGTAGTCAGCTTCAGAGAGTATCGCAGACTGTTTGCACGCCTTAGTTCACCGCCACAGTACAGTCGAGTCTTCTTAAATTTTAATAAAGCACACATTATTGAACATTATTGGACGGAAAATTTAAAACCGTTACGTTTTGCCTGTACTCGTATTTTCCCAATTATGAACAATTATGAAGTCCACGTGCTTTGGACAATTTACTAGGACTAATTGCTATGGATATAATCACGCAATTGACTTTAATTTCCTCGAATTTGGAATGTATGAAGTGTTCACAATATTTATGCCCAGAATTATGCTGCACGTAATTAAATCTAATAATGTGTTAATGGCTTTAATTGTTTCACGGAATCGGTATAAACATTAGGAGTTGTTGCTGTAGGATTACCAACGAGCATTAAGTGGGCGTGTGTGTTGAATTAACCCTGCATAGCCAACGTTATTTAATATAGGCTAAGGCCAATGCCCTTTGATTCGACTAACGTAGTTTTAATATCGATTTTAAGAAGCCGGTAATACATAAAATGCGTTAAAAGTACATTAAAATTAAATGCATTTTTCTGTTTGGTATTTATTTTATTTTGCTAAATAATGCCTAGCACCTTATTTCATGAGGTCGAGAAAAACGGAACGAAACGACAAACATTGGCTAAGTGAGGTTAATCAACCAATTCGTGTTTAGAATTGATGAAACCTTTAAAGATGCGGATATGTGTTTGAACATATTTTTTTAAGTACTAAACCAGACTAGTAACAATAATTTCCACAGAATCTTAGTACAAAACAATATGTAGTAGGGAACGGACAAATGCGGACGTATCGGCCCCTGGGTTTGTATTTGCCACTTTTCTCCATCGTATAGTTTGAATAATGTGAATTAAATTACTGTTGGGGCGATTGTTATGGCAAATATATTTTCTTAATTTTAACTTCACGAATGGATTTTAATACCATTTAAGGCTCAAGAACTAAGAACGAATTGAACGAAAATGCAATGTCTGCAAGGGAGTATTTTCTACGACTTTCCAGTGACTTTAAGCCAAGAATAACGCACATTTACATTATAGCTTGGGACAAACTTACCATTTCAATCTATCGATAGAAAAGCTCCAAAACCTTTTTTGAATATTCTCGAGTCCCACAAAACACAGCAATATTCAACGATTAATCTCACCAATCAAATAACTATAAATTAATCGTAGAGTAGATAGACGTTCGTAAGGGCTTGGAAAGTCTGCGTTTAATACTCAAAAAAGGCACTGGCTTTTGAAATAAAATCATCGAAATGATATATAATTGATAGCATCGGGTCAAAAATAACACCAAAATCTGTCTTTGTTTGAATTCTCGAAAGATGTTTGCCAGCGATTGAATAATTAAAGGCGACAGAAGACGCTGCTTGACCTCTGATGTGGAATCTCACATTTAAGAATATTGAACTGTAACTTCCTAGAACTGTATGCAATTATTTTACCAACATGAATCCTTAATGCAATGCAATCATGTGTAATTATTATAATGAGAGCCAGCCAGGCATTGCGTGGTTTTCCCATTCATATGACACATTTGCGAGCTTCATATAAGCACTCGTTGTTCATATCTGCGTCCAACAGGATCGTCCAACAGGACATCAGCATTGCGACTGCGACCATGGAGACGACATTTAAAGCGACGGAGACCATTGCGGCCGCCGACAAGCTCATCAAATTGCTGCAGTTCGACGGCATCTGGCAGTGGCCGCCGCAGCCCAACGACAAGCACCGCCTACTCGGGTGGCTGCGCCGTTACCACGGCTACCTGTTGCACCTGCCCTTCACGTTGACGTTCGTCGCGCTGACGATCGTGGCGCTGCTGACTGCGCCCACCTTCGATGTGGTCGCTTTCATGCTGCCGATGATCATCACCGAGCTCGCGCTGGTCATGAAGATCCTCTCGTTCTGGTACTACCGCACCGAGGCGTACGACTTCATACAGGAGGTCGCGTCCGTCGCCGAGTACCAGCCGCGCTGCAGCGCCGACGCTGCGCTTTGGCGACGCGCCCAGCGCTCCTTCGCGCGCATCAAGATGCTGTACATTGGGGGCAGCTGCATGGCGATGGGAATGGCCTGCCTGAGCGTTCTCTTCGTGCCCACCTACGAGCTGCCCTTCCCCTACTACGTGCCGTTCGACTGGCGCAACCCGCACTACTACTGGTACGCCTACGTGTACGGGTTGATCAGCATAGTGCTGGTCTGCATCTCCAATTCCTCCATGGACATGATGGTCTGCTACTTCCTGTTCCACATGTCGCTGCTCTTCAAGCTGATTGGCTGGCGCCTGGAGACGTTGGGCCAATTAACGGAGGAGCGAGATGCGGTGAAGCAGCTGGGCGACGTTCTGGTGTTGCATGAGAATGTCAAAAGGTGAGAAGGCGGCACAGTTTGACTGAAGAAAAGGAGTTAGTGCAGATGTGCAACATTGCAGATTAATGCGCGTATGCGAGAGGCTCACCTCGGTGCCGCTCCTAACTCAGATCACAGTCAGCGCGCTTGTGCTGTGCTTCAACATTTACTACATTCAGAACGTGAGTCGTTAGAACAACTAATGAGTGCTGCGTGTTAAGCACATCTTTTGTCGTCTCGCTGCAGATGCACTTTAGCGTAAACCCCGGCTATTTCTTTGCCTTAATTGAGTTCCTCAGCATTATGACTCTTCAAATATTCCTGCCCTGCTACTACGCCAGCCAAATGACTGCAAACGCTGAACGCCTGCTGACCTGCGCCTACAGCTGCAACTGGGAGCTCCGCTCCGTGTCGACGCAGAAGCTTGTCTACATCTACATGGAGTTTCTGAAGTGTCCTGTGAAAATAAAGGCTGGCTATTTCTTTGAGGTGGGACTGCCCATCTTCACTAAGGTTGGTCGACAACGAGAAGTGATTCGAAAAGCCTTTGATTGCAATTATTTTTACTTTTCAGATAATGAATAACGCCTACAGCCTCTGTGCAATTTTGCTAAATATGAGCGAATAATTTACGGAAAAGAAAGCGTTGCTTTGACTAATAAACGGTACTAGAACGAACGTTTTTTTCAGCAACTCCTTATGTTCTGAAAGCAAACAAAAAGAAGAATCGGCCAAAATATTTTCCAACAAAAAAATGTCTAAACCTACAAACGCAAATTGAAAGAGGTTACGTTTAACTTTAAAAAACAAAAAAAGATATTTTCTACTGAAAACAATATTTTGGGCACTTAAATTTCATTACATACATTATGATAATTCTTTTCAATAGCAACTTTAAAAAAAAATTTCTGATTAGCTAATCAGCAAAGATCAGTTCAGTTAACGTCGGAAAATATTTTGGCCAAGGTTTGTAATTTAAAACTGTAGGTGAAGGAATGATGATCTATAAAGTTATCGCTGGAAGGACGCACTCTGTGGATGAGGTTTGACGATAAAAAATCTTTAAAAATATTTTGTCGTAGTAAAATTATGTAACCCTTAAAATGTTTATTCTGTTCAAAATAAATATTTACTTTTGTGTCTTTAATATATAAAACGTTTTAAACGAATGACAAAAATATAATTATGACGAGCATATCGTGTGGCGACAATCGGCAAATAGAAACCGCGTTTTCCTACATAACTTATTTACTAACATTGCTCTATGCTTTAAGTAATCTCACCGAATATCACATTTCGACGCACTTTGGGCAAAGTTTATAAAGGCCCAACACAAAATATGAAAATTGTTGATGGTACAAGTGTAAAAATTTACTCGAATTTGATACGAAATCTTCAAATAGATTATTTATAAATCAAAATTCCCACATCAAACGATCCAAGCACAAGAACTTCAAATACAAAGTTACTAGTCACAAAAACCCATAAAAGTAATCTCTCAAATCAATATTGCTAAATCTAATTTCTCAAATTAAAATCGCCAAATGCAAAAACCTCAAATACAAAGAGATCGAATACCCAGTATCTAAAATAAAATCACCAATCACCACCAATCATAAAAATTCTACGGCCGGCATCGAGCGCACGAATTCGCACTACCACAGAATGCGCATGACGACCAGCGAAGCAATCTGAATTTCGGGTGCGGGTCGAAAGCAGCAGAGGGTATATAACAGAGTTTGTTGAACAGAACATTTGTCTCTGTTAGTTTCTCGTGCGACGATGATCTCGGTTATTGTCAACTTCGGTAAATGCCGAGTAATGTAGAGCGGGTTCGTGCATTCGATGCCGAAGTTACTGTTACTTTCAATGAAGCGAATGAAGGGCGATGTGCTATCGTTGTTGTTGTGTTGATCAGCGAATGAAAAAAGTAAATTTTGAATTTTTGCTTCTGGGTGACATTGACTGGCAATTCCCGACGTGTGTCGGTTAATAAGAACTTTTTTTTATGCTACAGTGCACTCGCGAAAAAGTGATCGAATAAAATCCAAGGCTGTTCAGGTTTACTAGATTGTTCAAGTTTACGATTGTTGAAAAATACGTTTTTTTTGTGCGTGAAACTACTTATAAACAAGATAATTGAATCAAGTTTTATAACAAAAAGTTAAAAAGGGACGAGTATATACACATTTAAGGTTTTGGGCGATGAAATGTTTGCGAAAAAGATACAAAACAGGGTGTTCACGTTTTTGAGCCTTCAAGCATTGTTCACGTTTTAGAGTATTCAATAGGAAAAAAAGTGTTCACGTAATCGAGTGTTCACGTTTTCGCGAGTGCACTGTACTATGCAATCGATCTTCTGCGTGAAGAGATTTTTATCTCCTTATGAGCACTTCAAGGCTAAGGTTTCGCTAATTTTGGCGTAATGGCGATTTATTATTTTATTCTTACGCCTTTATCCCATTCTAAGCCCTCAGTTTTTTGGCCCAAACATTTGTTTGTCAAACCTAAAAAAATAAGAGGTTCCGAAGAATCGTAATTACAAATTTGTGCATTTAATCATGTCTTATGTATATATGTGCACACATATCTATTATAAAGCAAAAAGCTATAAGAAAAAGTAAGTAAGCAACGACAATCCCGAATGATGGCAGAACAAATTTTTTGTTTTGATTTTTTTTCGATAAATCCTCAATTTAAAAGATATTTCGTACATAACGATTGTACCAAATCATTTAACTATCTTTAATATTAAAAATAGTGTGATAACTTTATAGCGTAGTGACTTTTTAGGTCGATAAGTTACCCCCTTTTTACATTAGTTTTCATATATTTTTGCACGCTACACTCCGTCGTAAATTACTACCGACATCGTATATACGCACTGCGCTGCAAGGAGAATGAACCACAAAGCAAAAATTCGAACACATGTTTCATTGCCTAGCCGGCAACAATAACAACAACTATAGCTTATTGCTCTTCTCATATATGTAAGAAGCAAGTGGCACTTCGTTTGGTTGGCCGACAACAACAGCAACCACAGCCGCTGCTATTTTTCCTTCAATACTTCGCGGAGCCGCATGCGATCATGAATTTCTTCTAATCTCTGTGTTGTTTGTTCTGTGATATAACAGAAACGAAAGCTGTCTAGTGCTGTTTCTAATGTTAATTAAGCAGAGGACGTAATGTTAAATTAACAGCGGTCGTAATTCTCGTAAGACCCCTTAACAGTTTTGAATTTGTATGAGATGCGCGTTCTGTACATTCGAAATAGGGATGACAATCCCGGGATTCCTAATCACGGGATCCCGCACAATTTCAGTCCCGAAAAATTCCGCGATTGACAAAATTCAATCGAAAGATAAAAATAGCTTACCTTATGCTTTTGTCACTTTAATTTCGAAAAAGGCAAACTTTCTTATTTAATCAGGCATGCGCTACAAATCGTTTTCGTTTGAAATTCGCGAAAAACGTTATGGGGTGTGCTCAATTTCGTTTTGATTTCGTCAATTTTCGAAAACGAAATCGTTTGAAATGACATGTGCCAGAAAACCGAAATTCCGTTTTCGTTGCGATTAGAAAACGGGTCGTGTTCTATCGGCGTTTCTACCTAAATATAAAGAAATTTTTAACATGAAAAAGTTGTTTGCCAAAATGTAAGTGGCTTGAAAAATATTATTCTAAGTTGTAATAATCATGGGAAATCAAATTTCAGGGGAAAACACAAAAACTCTGCCCAGGCACAAATTTTACTTAAGCACATGGAGCATCACCCTGATATGGCAAACAACTTTACGAAAGGTGACCGTGTTGCGGTAGAAGAAAGCTGGGAAGAGCTGAAGACGAAGTTAAACAGTGTGGGACCCCCACAAAAAGATGTGAATGGTTGGAAGAAGCTATGTGATTTGAAATGGTGCGCGACCCAGTTTGAAGTGCAGAAAGTGATAGTTGATTTATTTTTCAGATTTTGTTAGACTGGAAAGGAACCATTAGGAAGAAAATAGCGCACAACAAACGTGAAGCAACATGCACTGGAGGAGGTGCCTTCAATAGGTTTATTATAACTCCCACTGAAGAGGCCATCGCGAAAATGTGCGGCATACACAGAGCTGTGGAAGGGATTCAAAGTGCTGCATCATTTAGAGTGCCCGAGCCAATTGAAAAACGTGAAGCGGAGGAAGTGATGGTGGGATTTAAAGGTGAGAAGGAAAATTGTCCTATATCAGATGAACCGCCATCAACTTCTGCTGACCCCCCAACGAAGAGAGCGCGCGTGGTTCCAATTCAACAAAGTTTACGATTAAATATGACAGAGGAAGTAGCCACCCTTAAAAACATAGGTGCGACCATAAAACTAACACAAAGATTTTACAAAAAAATAACCGTGGCATAGGAAATCTATAAATCGCTAAAAAATATGAATGACTTTGAATGATTTGCTCGTCAAAATACTTTGTTAGAGCAAGGAAATGAAGACCAACGCAATCATAATTTGAGGATGGAGAAACTTAGGGAAGAAAAAATTGATGTTAAAAAGAAGTTGTTAGAAATTGAGGAGTTGAAATTAAAAACATGATCGCAAATGTGACTTGTGTGTAAAGCAGATATTCCGAATTATTTCAGAACCTTTCTATCTGTATCCATTGCGGAGTATTAGTTCCGGACTATCTTCGTTTAGTTGTTTTTCTTTTTATTGTTGTACTAGCGTTTTAATAAATACAAATACAAGTACGCAACAGTGGTTTTGTTCTTTTTTATTGTAATATATTCACATGTTCAACACCAAATTGTTTGCAATGCTATCTCTTATATTCCGACCTACAAGTTGTGTCGCATTTCCTTCCGTACTCTCTTCATTACTAAGTGTTACGTGGTCTGTTATATCGGGCTCCACAAGTTCTATGACTTCAATGTTGTAGTGTCTACATATATTGTGAAGTGCGCAGCAAACGTTTGTAATTTTCACGACCTTTACTGGATGATAGGGTAAAGTAATTTGAAGACATTTAAAGCGACTTTTCAGCACACCAATAACTCTTTCAACGATATTTCGCGCTTTTGCATGTTGAATATTAAAGTAATGCTGTGGGGATCTAGCTACGGGGTCTCTGTATGGTGTCATCAGAAATGGCTCGATTCCATATCCTGAGTAGCCCAACAACCAGGAATTTCGCTCACCTCCTTCGTACTTCGTCACCATATATTGACGAGCTCGGCTCATGTTGAAAACAAATGAGTCATGGCTCGCCCCAGGATGGCACGCATCAACACTTCTAATCATCATTTTGTAGTCACATATCTGCAAAACTATTTTATGCGTTAAAAACTCCGATGTGTTCTTTAGGAAATTCAACATTTTCAGTAAATACAACCATAACGTTTATGCTAAAATTTCCTTTTCTGTTGAAGTAACTCGTAACCTCGGTGCTCGTCATCCCATGGCTTTGTGATCTTCACGTGTGTGCCATCGATGCATCCAATTACACCAGGAACTTTAAATTTCTCATAAAAATTGCGTTTTGACAAATTAATGTCCTCATTGTCCATTTGCAACTTTATCCATTCGGTACACAGAAATTTCTCTAACGCGGAAAGCATTTTGGTGATCATCCGCGAAACTACCGACGCCCAATAGCTCTCGGGTAGCCTCCTTCGGCCAGAAACGTTAAGGTTGCAGCCAGCGTTAATGTCAATGGAATTGAGGTTTCTTTTAGAATAGGCTTAACGGTTAACTTGTTTATTCGGTAAACAGTAACAAACCTGTAAAAATTCCAATCTACATTGTTAGCAAAAATTAGAAAATTAGCAATGCAATGAAAACTGCTTACGTCGTTTACGTCCAGTGGGTTGGAATGGTCTCTCAGAATGCGGCGTTTTACTGTTTCCACTTTTCTTCTTTCTTTTTCTTCTAAATACACCAAACTCGCAAAGAAAATACTCATCATGTAAGTTATTTTATTTTCAGTTAACGTTTCGAAAAAAATTGTATAGACGTCAACAAAACAATCAGCTTGAATTTTAATTCGAATTGAGGTCAAATCGTTCGTTTTGTAGCACATCCCCAAAAATTCGTACGATTTCAAATTCCGATTTCGATTTGAAATCGTGCGATTTGCAGCACATGCCTAAATATAAAAAACAAATTCCACACTGCCTATTACGTTTGAATAAGTTTCAATTGCAACAGTAGCTCTGTTTGTGTATGGATATTTTGTACAAATTTATATATACAAACTCTGTTAAGGAATTTTTCCCTTAAACTTTGTCGGTAGCTATAATAAAATCAGGGGAGTAAGGAAGCTTATGATCCCGAAAATAAATCCATCCAAAAAAGTAAACAACCAGAAAATTATAAAAAATTTAAGTTTAACTCTTGTTTACACCAATAACACTTGTTACATTCACAACACACAGGGAAAAGTGGGTAAATGAGAAATAGGTTAGGGAAAGAAACAGCTGAAATTAAAATTTTTATTTGAGATTTAAAGCTATAGAGAAATTTATATTATAAACGTTGCTTACACCGAATCTGATTTAAATGGCTAAAACTTGTAAATACTTAGTATACGAACATTTACGTTCGACTTCACCTACGAGTATTGAACCACAGAGATGCTTTTAATCAGCTGGTTTACCAGGTGGTTTGACAATATACATATATGTTTTTTTTTTTTTTTCATTTTGACAAAATGGTTTTTTTATAACTAGATTTTATTTCAATTTAATTAAACAAATATACATATATAGTAAAACAAGGAAAGTAGGAATAACATAACATCGCCGTTAACAAGGACGAACAATCGATATAGCTCTTCAAGGAAGTATTTTCTACGACTTTACAGTGACTTCAAACCAATCTACACATCATAGCACATCTACAGTTATAGTTGGGACAAAAATCCTATTTCAATCAACCGATAGCAAACCTCGAAAACATTCTTTGAATATTCTCGGGTCCAATAAAACACAGCAATATTCAGCGATTAATCTCACCAATCAAACAACTATGAATTAATCGTAGAGTAGATAGACGTTCGTAAGGCCTTTAGAAGTCTGCGTTTAAAACCCCAACAAGGCATTGGTTTTGAAATTAAATAATCGAAATTATAGGTAATTGATAGGTAGTTAGGTAAGTGTGGCTGCTCCAGGAGGAGCACACTTAGGCACTACATGAGATCGAGCATCAGATCGCTCACTCGTTAAACCATTTGGAGCTATTTACGAAGCTTAGTAGACGGCGTATGGTCTTATAAGCTAGATTTTCTAGACCTTCGAAGAAGAAGTTGCCTAAGTAGATCAGCCTTCTTCTGGATAAAGCAGGGCAGTTACATAGTAAGTGAGGTATTTTTACTTCCGCCTCCTCACTCAAACAGCTGCGACAGAGTTCGTTCGAAAACAGGCCCATTCTTTTTGCGTGGGTGCCGATTAGGCAGTGACCCGTAAGGACACCGATCATAGTTCTGATCTGGGCTCTGTTTTATGAGAGGAGTTCTTTAGAACGTCGAAGATTTGAGGTTGGCTAAAGTTTGCGCGCAAGGAGGCTTGTATTGCCTTCAACCCATCTTACATTTATATCGAGTAAAGAGTTCGCATGGGTACGAAGCTTACATGTTAAAAGAAGGACTCCGAGCGTGGTCATCTCTTGGCGTAACTGCTCAGTAGTACCATGTCTCGCGAGCTTGTCCGCTCTACAGTTCCCTGAAATATCCCTACGACCTGGAATCTAGCATAAAAGAACAGTCTTTGAAGTTATTTTGACCGCATCCAGAGCTCTAAGAGCTGATTGGCTGTCCGATGGTATCAGGATACCAGTCACCGATATCCTGTTTACCCTGACTTAATCGGAGGCTGCGGGTACGGGAGTTTTAATGCGAACGTTATTTAAAAAAATTTTTTTTTACGCCTTTAGGCCGCACAGGATAGGAACTCAGTAAATCGTCGCTTTTTTGCTAATTGAAACAAATACGTCAAGCGTTAAACAAAGGCACTCGCCTCTCCCTTACCCACAGCTACCCCGGGCACTGTGAACGGGGTTTATTCGTTTTGTAAGAAAAATTAATGTTTTCCCAAACAAAACAACTTATGGCAATTATTGTACCAACATGAATCATTAATGCAATGCAATCATGTGTAATTATTATAATGAGAGCCAGTCAGGCATTGCTGCTTTTCCCATTCATCTGACACATTTGCGAGCTTCATTTAAGTACTCGTTGTTCACATCTGCGCCCAACAGGATCATCCAACAGGACACCAGCATTGCACCAGCGACTGCGACTGAGACCATGGAGACATTTAGATCGACTGAAACCATTGCGGCCGCCGACAAGCTCATCAAAGTGTTGCCGCAGCCCGACGACAAGCACCGCCTATCCGGGTGGCTGCGCCGCTACCACGGTTACATGCTGCACCTGCCCTTCACGTTCATGTTCGTCGCGTTGACGATCGTGGCGCTGCTGACTGCGCCCACCTTCGATGTGGTCGCTTTCATGCTGCCGATGATCATCACCGAGCTCGCGCTGGTCATGAAGATCCTTTCGTTCTGGTACTACCGCGCCGACGCATACGACTTCATGCAGGAGGTCGCGTCCGTCGCCGAGTACCAGCCGCGCTGCAGCGCCGAGGCTGCGCTTTGGCGGCGCGCCCAGCACTCCTTCGCGCGCGTCAAGACGCTGTACATGGTGGGCAGCGGCTTGGTGGTGGCCGTGTCCTGCCTGAGCGTTCTCTAGGTGCCCACCTACGAGCTGCCCTTCCCCTATTACGTGCCGTTCGACTGGCGCAACCCGCAATACTACTGGTACGCCTACGCGTACGCGGTGATCTGCATAGTGCTGGTCTGCATCTCCAATTCCTCCATGGACATGATGGTCTGCTACTTCCTGTTCCACATGTCGCTGCTCTTCAAGCTGATTGGCTGGCGCCTGGAGACGTTGGGCGAACTGACGGAGGAGCGAGATGCGGTGAAGCAGCTGGGCGAAGTTTTGGTGTTGCATGAGAATGTCAGAAGGTGAGAAGGCTGCACAGTTTGGCTGAAGAAAAGAGAGTTAGTGCCGATGTGCAACATTGCAGATTAATGCGCGTATGCGAGAGGCTCATCTCGGTGCCGCTCCTAATTCAGATCACAGTCAGCGCGTTTGTGCTGTGCTTCAACATTTACTACATTCAGGCCGTGAGTCGTTAGAACAAGTAATCAGTGCTGCGTGTTAGGCACATCTTTTGTTGTCTCGCTGCAGATGCACATTAGCGAAAACCTAGGCCAGTTCTTTGCCATGGTGAGTTTCCTCAACACTATGACTCTTGAAATATTCCTGCCCTGCTACTACGCCAGCCAAATGACCGTGAACGCAGAACGCCTGCTGACCTATGCCTACAGCTGCAACTGGGAGCGACGCTCCGTGCCGACGCAGAAACTTGTCTACATCTACATGGAGTTTCTGAAGTGTCCTGTGAAAATAAAGGCTGGCTATTTCTTTGAGGTGGGACTGCCCATCTTCACTAAGGTTGGTCGACAACGAGAAGTGATTCGAAAAGCCTCTGATTGCAATTATTGTTACTTTTCAGATAATGAATAACGCCTACAGCCTCTGTGCAATTTTGCTAAATATGAACGAATAATTTACGGAAAAGAAAGCGTTGCTTTAAATAATAAACAAAGGTTTTTCCAGCGAGTCCGTACATTCTGAAAGCAAACATAAAGGATTGGTAAGGTAGGGAAGGGTATGTGTAGCCTAAAGGCAGCACTTCCACTCGGAGTTAAGTCTGCCATGAACCTTGACCCCAAGGTACGAAGACGGCGTTCCTGCAGAGCAGTGGCACAGATAGTGTTGGATCGTTTCCACTTCTTCTTCATCTCTGCTGGTACTGCTATCAATTCTGCTCCACCATGAGGACTCGATGTAAGTGTTGCTCAACCTGTCAATATACAAATACAGGGCAGATATCGGAGGTAGCGCAGAGTTATCTACTTCGGTGAGAGGCAGGGCGACCTCCTCCTTGCCACTCCAGAGTGGCCCGGAACTCAGCAGAGAGTGACTCGGTGATGCTCGATGCCTCGAAGTTCAGTGCGAAAACTCTGCACTACCGTTTATTTCACCGCGGGTGAGAGGGTAATAGTGACGCCGCTATGTTTCGGCAGCTTAAACTCCGGTAGTTGGTATCTCCGGGTGAACATTACCATAACCGTCTTTGACCCCAAGACCGTTCTGCTCTGCTCACCTAGAGAGTTCTCCTAAAGCAGACTCCATGAGATCACTGATGGTGAACAGAAATTTTCCAGGGATTAGGATAGTGACGTCGTCCGCATATGTTACTACTCGTAGCCTCCTGGTTTCGAAGATCTCGAGGATGTTATTAATCACAAGTAGCCGCAGCAGAGGTGAAAGAACGCCCCCCTTGTGGTTAACCTCCTCACCGAGCACGAGCCTAGGCTGGAGTGAACCCTTCTGCCACTGAGCATGTCGCTGGTCCACCTCACCACCTTCTCGTCCACTTCGAATTTTTTAAGTGCACTAGTTTTGCCTCTAAAGTTACGTTATTAAAGGCCCCTCAACGATTTTTCGATCGTCTGAACAACCTCATGCAAGGCACTGTCTACAGATTTTCCCCTGCAATACGCATGTTGCGTCCTGCAAAGTCCCCTGGACTGTGCCACTCCCTGACATAGACATCAACCATCCTCTCCAAAGTCTTAAAAAAGAACGATGACAGGCAGATCGGTCTGTAGTCTTTTGCAGTGATGTGGTTTGACTTCCCCGCCTTGGGGATGAACACCAACCTAACCTCTTTCCAGGCGCGTGGTACATAGCCCTGTTGGAGAGATTCTCGAAAGATTCAGACCAAGACTTTGACCACTGCCTCCTTAGACCATTGCAGCATAGCCGGAATGACACCATCGGGACCCGGAGATTTGTACGGGTTGAAGGTGTCTATCGCCCATGCCACTTTGACCTCATCGATAATCCCCTGAACCAAAACATCTGGTCGTGACGAGTGCTGTCTATGAGGCATGGTCGCATCAATAACACTCGTGCATCCAAGAATGTTGGTGTTCATGAGAGTCTCTAGAAGCTCCTCTCTCGATTCTGTCCACGAGCCGTCAGGTTTCCTAATGCTGCCAAGGGTATGTGATGCTCCAGCTAGTACCTTGCGAAGTCTGGCGGCCTCGTTAACATTTTCGATTCGCAGTAATTCCTCCAATCATCCCGCTTGGCCACCCTAATAGTCTTCTTAAACTTATTAAAGCTAGTCGTAGGCTCCCCAGTGTTCTTCAGTTCGGCTGAGTTAAGCCTTATTGAAGAGACGTCTAGTATCTGTTCTAAGTTGTCTTAGTTCTGGGGTCCACCACACCGCGTTGGTTTTTCGTGGAGCTCAAATTGTAGGACAATATTCTTTAAAAGACTTGTTAAGTACTTCCGTCAGAAGACTAACTGGCCTGTCAATGTTGTTCCTCTCGAATGTAAAACTCGCTTTACGCGATGCCACTTTCTGAGTTTTCCTCGGATTCCTATAAGTTTGTGGACTTCAAACTTCTATGGTCACTGAAAGGACTATACGATTGTGGTCCGAGAACGAACATTCCGTCAGTACTTTCTAGTTGACCACGGAGATAGTGTTGGAGTCGGTAACTAAGGTAATATCTATAACTTCGTCCCTAATCCAGTTGTGAAAAGTCGTCGTATTGCCTCTATTACACAGCACAAGGTTAGAGCCAAGCAGAAATTCAGAAATTGACTCACCCCTACTATTGGTGTCGGAACTTCCCCACAGCATGTGATGTGCATTGGTGTCACACCCGATGATGAGGTCGAGCCTTTGTGATCGGGCGTGCGCAGCAAAGCCCCGGACTTCCTTCGGCGGTGGTTCCTCGACAGGATCAGGACTCGCCCATTGCATCGTTCGCATGCAACCACACACCGGTCACCAGTACTGTAATGGGACAAAATAAACAAATTAATGCACTTTCTATATGCAATACAGGCTCGTATCTTACCTTCAACGCGTGAATGAAGCAATCTAAATTGACCTGAATCCAACCCATAAACCCCGTTTCCGACGATCCGGGGTTCCTTAATTAGAGCAAGTCAACTCCGGTCTCCTCAAGGAACTACATAAGGTCATGGGTGGCGGCTTTAAAGCGGTGCAGGTTTATCTGCACTACCTTCAGCCTTCCCCAGTGTGGCGCGCTCCTTATTAGGGAGCGAGTTTGAGGGAACCCAAACCGAACTTAACAACTCCTAAGAAGTTCCGCAGATGGGCAAAAGACGATTGATCTACCGCGAACACGAGGTCCTTGCCGCCTCATTTTTGCAAGTAGTGAAGAATATAATTCTCCATTCTCCTGTGTTAAGGCCACTATTCTGCCGGCCTATCAGTTTCACCGTGTCGGCGTCCTCCATAACTGGAGGGG
This sequence comes from Melieria omissa, assembly GCA_963971225.1. Taxonomy (NCBI): domain Eukaryota; kingdom Metazoa; phylum Arthropoda; class Insecta; order Diptera; family Ulidiidae; genus Melieria; species Melieria omissa. The sequence continues at coordinate 89,695,705 of OZ020269.1, forward strand.
GGACCCACAGTGTGACGATAGACCGGAGTGGGAGACGGTCACGAGGTATGACTTCTAGTTTTGCCCCCTCCCAGAGGTCCTCAAGACCACCGATAGTGCGCACCAAGAAGTTGAAGGACTCTTTGTTGCAACAACCGACGATATTGACACCCTTCTGCCAGCCAGCGCCATGCAGCCGTGGCACTGTCTCCAGGCGTTGCTGCATCGGTCGTGTATTTTGCACCAGAAATCGCCGCCTGTTTCTTCTCGAATGTAGCCACGATCTTCTGGTGCTTCCTGATCAGTTCCTTCTCCTTGTCAGACAAGGATCCAGGCCTTTACTCATTTTTCGGAGAAACGCAAGAGAGCGCGCGGTATCCATTTCTGGATTTCTTCGCAGCACTGCTCGTCTTGCGTTCCCCCGCCGGTAATATTCCAGGAGTGGAACCAGTGGCCGCAGGTCCGTCCTCCTCCTCCTCCAGGAGTGCCGCCTCCGCCTCAGACTCCACCGATCCGGCACCGCTATATTTGCGTCTCCTGCTTCCCGCTGCACAGCCTAAGCGGTCGTTGGATGACGACGCCAGACAGCCCGCTCGCCCACTGTCTACCACCTCTACTGGGGATCCGACTCCCTGCACCGTAAAAGAGTCCTTATGGGAGCCCTCCAGAATGGTTTTGTGGAAGGGGGTCGCCTTCCCCTGTGGCGTTTCTTTGACATCTATCACGCCACCAAAAGATGATGAAAAACAACACCGCTCCTAACATGGAGATCAGACACTGACCAAGGAGCCGCACACTGTGGGTCAGACGCTCTTGGATTTCCGCAGCTCAAACTTGGACGGATGAGAAGACAGGCTCCAACAGCCGCCCAGGGACCGCCCGGTTACAGAAGTAACCTTCGTGGAGGCGTTGAGTCCGCTTAGCCTGCTACCCATAAGGATCGCAGCCGAAGATGCAGACCATGTCCCCATCCGTCCAGTCAGATGCTTTACCTAATGGACCCGAACCCTGATCCCCAACCAAACATAATAGAATCGGCCAAAATATTTTACAACGAAAAAATTTGTAAACCTACAAACGCAAATTGATTATGATTATAAAAACTATAAAATAATAAAATTCATTATGACAATTTTTTTCAATAGCAATTTTATAATGAATAGCTAATAAGTTAACGTCAGAAAATATTTTGGCCAAGATAATTGGCCAATAGATAATTGATAGCATCGGGACAAAAATAACACCAAAATCTATCTTTGTTTGAATTCTCGATAGATGTTTGCCAGCAATTGAATAATTAAAGGCGACAGAAGACGCTGCTTGACCACATGAGAAAATCTCACATTTAGAAATATTGAACTGTAACTTGCTAGTAGTGATGCAATTATTGTACCAACATGAATCATTAATACAATGCAATCATGTGTAATTATTATAATGAGAGCCAGCCAGGCATTGCTGCTTTTCCCATTCATGTGACACATTTCCGAGCTCCATATAAGCACTCGTTGTTCACATCTGCGTCCAACAGGATTTTCCAACAGGACATCAGCATTGCACCAGCGACTGCGACTGCGACCATGGAGACGACATTTAGATCGACTGAGACGATTGCAGCTGCCGACAAGCTCATCAAAGTGCTGCAGTTCGACGGCATCTGGCAGTGGCCGCCGCAGCCCGACGACAAGCACCACCTACTCGGGTGGCTGCGCCGTTACCACGGCTACCTGCTGCACCTGCCCTTCACGTTGACGTTCGTCGCGCTGATGACCGTGGAGCTGCTGATTGCGCCCACCTTCGAGGTGGCCGCTGACTTGCTGCCGATGGTCACCACCGTGTTCGCGCTGGTCATGAAGATCCTCTCGTTCTGGTACTACCGCGCCGAAGCGTACGACTTCATTGAAGAGGTCGCGTCCGTCGCCGCGTACCAGCCGCGCTGCAGTGCCGAGGCTGCGCTTTGGCGGCGCGCCCAGCGCTCCTTCGCGCGCGTCAAGATGCTGTACTTGGTAGGCAGCGGCCTGGCGATGGGCTCGGGCGTCCTGAGCGTGCTCTTCGTGCCGACCTACGAGCTGACCTTCGAATACTACCTGCCGTTCGACTGGCGCAACCCGCACTACTACTGGTACGCCTACGCGTACGAGGTGATTAGCTTTTTGCTGGTCTGCATCTCCAATTCCTCCATGGACATGATGGTCTGCTACTACCTGTTCCACATGTCGCTGCTCTTCAAGCTGATTGGCTGGCGCCTGGAGACGTTGGGCCAACTGACGGAGGAGCGCGATGCGGTGAAGCAGCTGGGCGAAGTTTTCGTGTTGCATGAGAATGTCAAAAGGTGAGAAGGCTGCACAGTTTGACTGAAGAAAAGGGAGTTAATGCCGATGTGCAACATTGCAGATTAACGCGGGTATGCGAGAGGCTCATCTCGGTGCCGCTCGTAGCTCAGATAACAGTCAGCGCGTTTGTGTTGTGCTTCAGCATTTACTACATTCAGAACGTAAGTCGTTAGAACAACTAATCACTGCTGTGTGTTAGATTAGATTTGAGATTTGGACAACACCTGCCCGAGACACTGCGTCCAAGTAATGAACTATTGTGTCATGTCCCTTTACGTTACTGGAGGAGTTCGTGTCCTAAATTGTTATCTAGGAATTCCTTTAGTTTCCTTAGATTGATTTCAGACAAATCTCTCGTCTTTATTACCTCTTTCCCTAATATTCGCTTTCTTGCGTGTATTAGGGCAGGGCATTGAGTTATGATATGTACAGAAGTCTCTCCCTCTTCCATACAAAATCTGCAAAGCTCTCTGTCAGTTAGTCCCAGGCGCGCCCTATGCATATTTAGCAGACAGTGTCCACTTAGCACCCCCGTCATGAACATGAGTTACTTTCTGCTTAGGTCAATTAGGTACTTGGATTTCCTTTCCGAGTAAGCTGGAAAGACAAGCTTGGAGCATCGTTGCCCCATTGTGTTCGACCATTTGTGGTTTGCTCGGTTAATGAATTCCTGTTTAACACAATGTCTGAAATGAGACTTGCTAACACCTTCGACTGGTTCAGGTCCGTAGAGCCGGCTAGCAGCCCCATCCTTTACCAATCTGTCCGCTTCCTCATTACCATCGTGCCCACAGTACGCAGGGATCCAGTGTACTATCACTTGGTTTTCTCTTGAGAGAAGAACATTTGCTGTCTCCCAGACCAGTTTGGAGTCAAATGTCATCGAGCCCAGGGCCTTGATTGCCGCCTGGCTGTCTGACATTATGATTATCCTTTTCCTTCCAACATTGAGCGTTAGTAGTTTCCTGGCACACACATTTATGGCAAAGACCTCAGCCTGAAAAATCGAGGCTTTATCCCAAAGACTTACAGAAGACTGGAAACCGGAGCTAAAGATTCCTTCCCCAGTTCCTTCTTCCGTCTTGGACCCATCGGTGTACCGGACAATGCCATCACAAGTTAGACTGATCTTTTTATCAGCCCAGTCCAAGCTGTGAGGTATGTACGTTGCGTAGCTTTTTCTGAAGAGGTGCTTCTGAGGCATCTGGTCCGGAGCCTCCATCCCGCCTCCTGTCCCTCAGCAGAGATCGGTGGCCGATTGCCTGTGCATCCCTTGGTATGAATCTATTATGCATCAGCCTGTGTGTGCTATTGGTTGCTGCCATCTGCACATTCAGTTTCAGCGGTAGCATTCCCAATATAACATTGAGAACTGCAGTTGGAGTGGTTCTGAGACATCCTGTTATGCGGGTATTCTCTAGTCTTCTAGTTTCTCTAGCTTAGTTGCACTTGTTATTTCTGTGGTTTTCTTCTACCAGACTATCGCTCCATAAGTGATAGTAGGCAAAATTACTAGGGTGTAAATCTTTTGAAGCCATTTCGGCCTCAGACCCCAGTTCTTCCCACAGATCCTCTTGCAGCTCCTGAGAGCATTACCTGCTCTCATAAGCATGCGGTCTACGTGGGATCTCCAGTTCAATTTAATGTCAAGAGTTACCCCAAGGTACTTAAGCTTCTTCGAGTAGTTAAGTTCTTTACCAAAGATCCTGACGATCCTTAAGTTTAATTGCCTTTTAAGAGTGAAAGGCACTGCAATGGTTTTGTCTGGATTCACAGACAGTTTCTGTCTGACGCATTAGCACTCCACTGTGTTCAACGCGTTCTGGAGCATGTCTGAGACGGTGTGTCCATCTCTGCCTCTGACTGCGATTACTAGGTCGTCTGCATATGCAATGACCTCATGTCCCTGCTCTGTAACTCTGTAAGAGAGCGGATTAGTCCGTAACGACCACAGACCACAGCAGCGGAGATAGGACCCCTACTTGGGGACACCCCTTTGCTGTTTTTGCAGAGAGCTCTACCCCCCCCTAAGCTGGACCGAATCACCCTGCTTTCGAGCATTAATGATATCCATCTAATGAGAGTGGTAGGCACCTGGAAATCTTCTAGCGCTGTTTCGATCGCTTCGAACGTTGTGTAGTTGAATCCTGCCAGGCAGATCTCCTTCACTTCCAGGGACTTCTCTATCTTGCCTACCAGCACTGATAGGGCCGTTTCTGTGGATCTACCTTTCTGGTAGGCATGTTGATTCGTGCTAAGAGGACACTGCGTGTTAAGCACATCTTTTGTCGTCTCGCTGCAGATGCACATTAGCGAAAACCCCGGCCAATTCTTTTCCATGGTGAGTTTCCTCAGCACTATGACTCTTCAAATATTCCTGCCCTGCTACTACGCCAGCCAAATGACCGCAAACGCAGAACGCCTGCTGACCTATGCCTACAGCTGCAACTGGGAGAGCCGCTCCGTGCCGACGCAGAAGCTTATCTACATCTACATGGAGTTTCTAAAGTGTCCTGTGAAAATAAAGGCTGGCAATTTCTTTGAGGTGGGACTGCCCATCTTCACTAAGGTTGGTCGACAACGAGAAGTGATTCGAAAAGCCTCTGAATGCAATTCTTGTTACTTTTCAGACAATGAATAACGCCTACAGTCTCTGTGCAATTTTGCTAAATATGAACGAATAATTTACGGAAAAGAAAGCGTTGCTTTGACTAATAAACGGTACTAGAACGAACGTTTTTTCAGCGGGTCCTTACGGTCTGAAAGCAAACATAAAAGAATCAGAACTGTAGGTGAGGAATGATGGTCTATAAAGTTATCGCTGGAAGGACGCACTCTGTGGACGATAGAAAATCTTTAAAAATATCATAACACTCAAAATGTTCTATTCTGTGCAAAATAAATATTTGCTTTTGTGTCTGTAATATATAAAGTTTTAAACGAATAAAAAATACAATTATGACGGGTATATCGTGTGCCGATAATCGGCATATACAAACCGCATATTCATTCACAACTTATTTACTAACAATGATCTATGCTTTAAGTAATCTCACTGAATATCACATTTCGACGTACTTCGGGCAATGTTTTTAAAGCCCAACAGAAAATGTGAAAATTTTTGATGGTACAAGTATGTGAAAAGTTTACTCAAATTTGATACGAAATCTTCATATAGATTATTTATAAATAAAAATTCTCACATCAAAAGATCCAAGCACAAGAAGTTCAAATACAAAGTTCCTAGTCACAAAATCCCAAAAAGTAAACTCTCAAATCAATATTACTAAATCGAATTTCTTAAGTTAAAGTCCCCAAATGCAAAAACGTCAAATACAAAGAGATCGAATACCCAGTATCTAAAATCACCAATCACCACCAATCATAGAAATTCTATGGCCGGCATCGAGCGCACGAACTCGCTTTGCATCACTCGGCACTTACCGAAGTCGCACGAGAAATTAACAGAGACAAATGTTCTGTTCAACAAACTATGTTATCTCCCCCCCTGCTGCTTTCGGTCCGCACCAGAAATTTAGATTGCTTCGCTGATCAACATGCCCATTCTGTATACGGTTATTACTGTTTATTGTGACCCAACTCAACTCATCTCAAATCCAATCCAATCCAATCTTTTACCGAGACTTACTCAAGACGAACATTTCGTGAAAAATTCAACTAATCGGCTGTCTAGTTTTTGAGTTTTAGTGTCGAGGAACCAACAAACAAACATACAGCATATATTTATTTGCTGCAATGATTAGCAAAATGTCTTTATATCCTTATTGTTTGCGCAAATATACCACTGTTAATTTCTGTCATCATAATGGGCATTGTAAGAAGGCGTAAAAGGTAGGCGTGGTCAACCTTATATAGCTTATGTTTACCGCTATGAAAACTTAGAATCATTTTACATCAACATTAATTTTCAGACATGTACCGTAGCTTTGTTTTGTTAGAGTAGAGGGCGTGGCCGATTAAATTATAGCCTATGTTTGCCGCAATGACACGCTGAATCGTCTGATACCCATATTGCTATGACAAATATACCATGGCTGATTTGTTATTATAGTGGGCGTGGCGAAAAGGCATATCAGATGGGCGTGGTTAATCTTATAAATCCTATGTTAACATCAATGAAACACGGAATCATTTGATATTAATACTGATTTCCCGACATGTACCGTAGGTTCGTTTTGTTAGTTTAGTGGGCCTGACAAGTGGGTGTGGCCGATTATAGTGTAGCCTATGTTGGCCGCAATGACACGCTGAATCGTTTGATACCCATATTGCTGTGACAAATATATCATGCCTGATTTGTTATTATAGTGGGCGTGGCAAAAAGGCATATCAGATGGGCGTAGTCAATCTTATATATCCTATGTTAACATCAATGAAACACGGAATCATTTGATGTTAATACCGATTTACCGACATGTACCGTAGCTTCGTTTTGTTAGTTTAGTGGGAACGACAAGTGGGCGTGGCCAATTATATTGTAGCCTATGTTGGCCGCAATGACACTCTGAATCGTTTGATACCCATATTGCCATACAAAAGCATAGATGAGTTTTGTTGCCATAGTGGACGTGAGAAGGGGGCGTGGCCATTCTCATATAGACTATGTACCCTATGTACCTATGTTCCCCCAAATAAAAATAAGTTTGGTGCTTATTTCAGTTAAATCGGTTCAGTGGTTTTTTCCTGATTGTGGCTCAAAAAAGCAACGTCACACTTGTTTTTATATAATAGTACATATAGATTAATCATTCTTAACGATTTCTAAAGAAGTTCGTAAATTTCGTTTAACGAAATTTTGTTTCATGTTTGTAGAAATTGTAGACTTGCCTTCATTTTACTCCACTGACAGTTGACGAAGTGACTTTTCTCGACTTATTTTGTTGAAAATTTCTTTTTTCTGGCCCAACGCTAAGAATGTACGCTTTCTTTCTGACAGCTAAATGTTCATGCGAATGTAGCGAAAATAGCGAATACACGACCGTTGAACTAATGCCAAAGGATGCCTCTATCTCACGGTGTGTCACATGACGATCTTACATCATCAGTTCACGCACAGTATCGATGGTTTCTGGCACAATGACCGATTTCGGACGACTTTCACGAAATTCGTCCTGGAGCGAACGGCGACCCCGATTGAATTCGTTAAACCAGTTATAAATTGTGTTGAGGGTCGGTGCTTCTTCACCGAATGCGGAATGAAGGCGATCGAAGCACTGTTGTTCAGATAATTCACTTTGAAAATCGTACAAAATTATTGCTCAAAAATGTTCACGAGTTAAATCCATTTTTGACCGAGATGAATTTTTCAAGTCAGTGTAAAAAACACAAATAGCGCTTGAAAATCAAAATGTTCTAAGCACGTTTATGGTAAAAAATGACAAACTTTTCAATGGCAATCTCAGATTTTTCGAAAACTTACTAGACCATCCATATTGAAAAAATATAAAAGGCAGCCTACGTATTCGGGCCATAAAATACACTCCACAAAAATAAATACTTTACAAATTAAGATTCTCACATTCATGGCAAATTCTTCCACAAAGAGTTGATAAATCTATTGTACCGTTAGACTGGACTGACTTAAAACCATTTTACTCTGAAAGACGAAAACTTATAGCAAGAAAATACGAGGACCTACAATGCTTAAGACAACATTGCCAAAGGACCATCATCGATTTTATGAGGAATTCCTATGTAATTTTTTTTTGAAACAGCAATGACGAAAGACTGCGTTCTTTGATTTTATAATACTTGCTTTATACTTTTCTCACTTTAATATTACTGTTTACTACTTTACTGTTTAAATATTTTTTCGCAGCATCGAAGTAAGACTGTACAAATTCCTTTCTTTTACAATAAAACTATTGGTACAAGTATTAAAACCAACAAACTAGGTTGTGGTATTTGTATATAAACAAATTGTGTTTTGTGAAAAGGTGCCAAGTCCAGTGCACAATTTAAAAATAACTGAAGAAAATCTGTTAAATCACAAAAGTATATATAAATGGGAAGTACAATTTTGTTTTTATTTCTTCATATCTTTTTCATTACTCTAAGGCAATGTTTAGTAACATTACATAAAAAATTGTTGTCTCCCGTGAAAAATTTGAAAAAGTGGACTTACCACCTTTTCACCTTAAGCCGACGATATAGGTTTTTCACTTGAATTTCTTGCGTTTTATGAAAACATATATTTAAGTAGAAAACTGGGACTCCTCGTAAAAGAGCAGACAAAAGTTAGTGTCCGGATTTCTGTGGTGTGCGGATTACAGAGTCTACAATAGAAATCAATTGAATGTCCGGATTACTGCATTGTCCGTTTTAGCGAGTGTCCGAATTATCGAGATTGTACTGTATTAGTAAATGAGTAGTTTAGAAATTTAAATTTGTTTTTAATAAAGAGTTTGCCTATTTTTATAAAAGTTGGCTAAGTGTCACATCATTCAAATTTCTTCATCTAAAGAGGATTTGAATGACAATGGCAATAAAAATTGAGCCTATTTTAATATTATTATTAGAAAAATAAATTGTGGGATTTTTCTCATTTTTTGAACAAATTATCTTCTACTTATGGAAAACCATTATGCAAAACTTCAATCTTTTGTCTTTATTATTTTTAAAGTTGTAACATATTTCGTTATATGTACATCGTTCGGAAACCTGCGAAAAAGTGCTCAAATTAAAAAACGCTAAAACACGTGTAACTTTATTTTTGATCTTTTACGAGAATCAGTTATCAAAATATTGACTTTTTTTTGCTTCTGATTATGCATGTTTTTAAAACTCTTAACTTCCGACTGTAGGGTACCAGCTCGTGGTAGGGGAAATTAAAAAAAAAACAATTCTCAAAACAATTCCTCATACAATTCTCTGAAGAATTCTAAAGATAATAACGAAATTCAGTTCTCTAGTGCAAAAACTATAGATTCTAAAGCTCAAAACAAAACGATGAGAGCATTTTTGCCTGTTTTCTCTCAACGTGCGCCGTCTCAAAATGCTTCACCCACCGACACCAAGTGGTCGTTTTCGCTTCGAACGCATCCACAGTAAATGGTTTGATTGACATTTTACCCAAAATAGTCGTAGCCCCTATGCAAATGTTGTAATCACCACGTGAGTCCTCTTACTCGTCGCCAAACTGTTGGATACAACTGGATCACGCGAGTTCCATTTTCAGACTGACGCATATGGGGTTTATTTCATATATCTTTTGTTTGATACTCGCTTACATTTACATACATATGACAGTTTCATCCTTGAAACGTTTTCTTTTGGACTCGTATGTCATAAAGACATACTTACATACTCTTAAATTTAAAGAAAGCACTCATTATTCAACCCTCTCGAACCACCCAGCATTACATTGAATTTGTAAATATGTAAGCAATAAATAAAAAACCATCATTGCACTGGAACTGGTTCAAAAACATGGCCCTCAATCCACGGCCCCAAGCCACAGTAGGGTCGTAGGTTTGAGTTCTGACTCAGTGCTCATCAAACACAAACGACGATGTCCAAGTGCTTTGGACAATTTATTATTTAGGCCTAATTGCTAGAATGTAATTACGCAATTGACTTTAATTTCCTCGAATTTGGAATGCATGAAGTATTCACAATATTTATGTCCAAAATTATGCTGCACGTAATTAAATCTAATAAATTGTGTTAATGGCTTTAATTGTTTCACGGAATCGGTATAAGCATTAGGAGTTGTTGCTGTAAGATTACCAACGAGCATTAAGTGGGCGTGTTTTCTGAATTAACCCTGCATAGCTAACTTTACAAGGTGTAACAATTAAGTAATGAGACTGATTTTATTGCTGCGCTTGTGGCAAACCTGCAACCTTGAAATTCCCTTCCCGGTATCCTTCCCCTCTCCATTGATAACACTTCGTTCAATAATGTGTGTGACTAACTAATTAAAACACATTTTTTTGCCAAAATTCGTTTTTATTCACCAACATAGTCCCCTTTTAGGGAGATACAATGATTCCAACGCTTTTCCAATCTTTCGATACCGCCTTTGTAGAACGATTTTTCTTTGCCTTCACAATAGGCGTTAGTTTCGGCGATTACTTCATCATTTGAGCCAAATCTCTTACCACGGAGCATCTTTTTGAGATCTGCGAAGAGCCAGTAGTCGCTGGGGGCCAGATCTGGAGAATACGGGGGATGAGGAAGCAATTCGAAGCCCAATTCATGCATTTTTGCCATCGTTTTCATCGACTTGTGACACGGTGCATTGTCTTGGTGAAACAACACTTTTTTCTTCTTCATATGGGGCCGCTTAATCGCGATTTCTTCTTTCAAACGTTCCAACAATGCTATATAATAGTCGCTATTGATTGTTTTCCCTTTCTCAAGATAGTCGATGAATATTATTCCGTGCACATCCCAAAATACTGACGCCATAACCTTGCCAGCCGATGTTTGTGCCTTTGGACGCTTTGGGCGGCTTTCACCGGTTGCATGCCACTCAGCAGACTGCCGATTTGACTCTGGAGTGAAATGGTGGATCCATGTTTCATCCATTGTGATGTACCGACGCAAAAACTCCGACTTGTTGCGCGTAAACATGTCCAAACAGCGCTTTGAATCATCGATTCGTTGTTGTTTTTGCTCCGGTGTGAGCAAACGCGGCACCCATTTCGAAAACACCATTTTCATAACCAAATGTTCGTGTATTATGGTGTGTACACTGCCTGCTGATATCTTTAGAATGTCAGCAATCTCCCCCACTTTCACTTTACGGTCGGACATAATGATTTTCAGTGTTTTTTCAATGTTTTCCGGAATAACAGCGTCATTTGGCCGTCCAGTAGATGGAATGTCATCGGTGTCTGTACGACCACGTTTGAATTCGGCATACCAATAACAAATGGTTCGTTTTGATGGGGCAGAGTCCGAATAATGTTTTTGAAGCCATTCCTGGCATTGAACAGTATTTTTTTTTCATTAAAAAGCAATGATAAATCAGCACACGGAATTGCTTTGAATTCATTTTTTTTGAAAACTCAAAAGTAGTGTCACTTAAAGCACTGTAACTTGTAAACTAATGGTCGGATTGACATATAATTTTGACAGTAAGCCTAAAAAGGTTCACAATTTCGAAAAAAAATATTGATTTAGTATTAGTGCCGCCATCTATGTGTCAGTCACACACATTATTGAACGAAGTGTTATATTTACCATCGCTCTAGCTTTTTTGGTTCGCCTGCTGCGTCGTGTTGAGTAGACGTGAGTTGGTGGTGCTCGTCACGAAAATGAAGAAACGAAGTCAAGAGCAACGCATCGCTATAAAATTTTGCGCCAGATTTTGCTCATTATAACTTGGGCAATGCGATCGACACCGTCCAAAGGACGCTACGCCCTGCTCCACTTTCTCCCTGTTGACCTCTTTGGTAAACAATCGGCAACCCTCTCTGTAGTGAGACTAAATACAACTAATAAATGGACTCGTACTGATTTCAATCACTGCCGGATTCTAGGTAGTTCACCTGACCTACGTGACAACATAGACTACTGGTTACCATCATATCTTTTCGACTCTAAATTCTCAACCCTCATACCTCAAAGACAGGAGTGGGAACAGTACACGGTTTCGAAAACTGTATTATGTTTTTACACAGACGGCTCCAAACTAGATGGCAGAGTGAAAATCCACCCATGGAAGAATGTTTCCGTCTTCCAGACTTCTGCAGTGTCTTCCAAGCGGAAGTTCTGGCCATTTTCAAAGCCCTGTCTATGTTAAAACAGTGCAACCTACCTAAAGGTATGGTTCGCATTTTCACTGACAGCCAGGCAGCAATTAAAGCCCACAACAAGCTATCAACCACATCAAAAGTGGTTGCTCTTTGCCGCTCCCTACTAAATGAGTTGGGGCATGTGCACAACATTACCCTTGTCTAGACGAAGATGGTAAACCCTAGGCTCTCCTTTCTTCGACAACTTGAATGACCTCAGTTCAGCTAGTATCAAAAACTTGCTTGAGTTCATCCACAAATCGAAATGGCTTGAATAACCTTCTCGACTTGCAGTAAGACAGACCCTTCAACTTGTGGTATCACAACGGGCCCGTTCCATGGCCTAAGTGTGTCTCACGGCAAGTACCATGCCAAGACAGCCACTACAACCTAACATAACCATGGGCCATACAGCTTCGGAAACGTACGCTAAAATTGTAAAACTTCATGGTGGTTAGTTGTCTCCGCTGACCCCCGGCCGAAAAAAGCTCGCATGAGCAAGTCAAAGGTGAAAACGATGGTTATTGCCTTTTTCATAGCCATGGAATCGTCCACAAAGAATTTGTTCCATCGGGGCAAACCGCAAATCAAGTCTACTAATCGCATAGTACTCGAAAGATTGCGAAAACGAGTCAACAGGGTGCGCCCAGACATTGCACGTAACGGGATCCTTCATCACGACAACGCGCCGTGCCACACCGCCCTCAGCGTGTCCCGTGTTTTTGGCCTCTAAAGGGATCGCCGTGTTGCAACAGCCGCCTTATTCGCCCGATATGTCACCCTGTGACTTTTGTTTGTTCCCTAGAACAAAATCGGTGGTCAAAGAAACCCATTTTGAATCGATTACGGACATCCAGGCGGCCGTGACGAGAGTACTCGAAGACATCCCAGTCAAAGCGTTCCACAAATGTTATGAAGCATGGAAAACGCGCTGGAATCGTTGTATAGCTGCCCAAGGGGACTACTTTGAAGGGGATGGGAGAGTTGTAGAATAGTAAATCGTAAATAGCGCTTATAAGGACAAACAATCGATATGGCTCATCAAAGTTTCCCTAGCAAGCAATGCATGGAAGTTTTTCCTACGACTTTCCTTTGACTTCAAGCCAAGAAGAACGCAAATCTACATTATAGCTTGGGACAAAATTCCCATTTCAATCTATCGATGGAAAACCTCGAAAACCTTCTTTGAATGTTCTCGGGTCCCATAAAACAAAGCCATATTCAACGATCTCACCAATCAAATAAATATAAAAATAATCGTAAAGTATAGACGTTCGTAAGGGCGTTTGGAAGTCTGCGTTTAAAACCCCAACAAAGCATTGGCTTTTGAAATTAAATAATCCAATGATAGATAACACTGAAAAACAAAATCAAATTTGTTTTTAAATAACAAGGTTATGACAACGGATTCTGCGTTTTGAAAGTTTAAGTCTGAATTTTTTTTTAGGGGGCGCAAAAGTTTTCCCCTTTTTGCACATTCTTATGGTGAATCGGCATACAAAAGCCATGTAACCTCACATTTTAGGTACATGATGTGTTCAGCAGTTTCTTGTAAAGTACTACGAAGAATATTTTTGTGGAACACTTTAACCCTGTAGCTCCTAGTTGTATGGGTCAATTTGACCCTTTTTTATAAAATGCCAAAAATGTCCTGTAAAACAGTACTTTTTAAGGACAAAATTTATTCAAAATATTCGCCATAAAATTCTGCTGTAGGTCTCTGAATATATCAAAGCTCAGAAATCAACTTGAACGCCAGAATTAAGCCAAAACTGAACATGTGTTCAAGTGTTTATTTCGTACTTAATCAAAATTGGTACTAAAATGTCCTACAAAACTTGCACGTGGAATAGCAGATGGAAGGGTCACCAAAAAACAATGGGATATTTTTAGTCCCCTTTACCAGAATGCGTTGTCAGAAACTTGTTTTTTTTAGTTGTACAGTGTAATTGATAGCATTGGGTCAAAAATAACACCAAAGTTTTTCTTTGTTTGAATTATCGAAAGATGTTTGCCAGAATTTGAACAAGACAGAAGACGCTGCTTGACCACATGAGAAAATCTCACAGAAATGTTCAAGTGTAACTTGTTAGTAGTGCACCATGTTAGCAAGTTATCAAGGACTTGCTGCTTGCTGATACAGGCAGTCGACATTTGTTTTTATAGATCTTACTACATACCTTCACGTACCGAAGTTTTAATGAGAGCACACTTTTTTCACATTTGTTATGCCTTTAAGCCGCACAGGTTGGGAACTCAGTAAATTTTTGGCTTCTCATTGCTAAATGAAACAAATACACCAAGCGTTAACAAAGACACTTGCCTCTTCCTTACCCACAGCTACCTCGGGCACTGTGAACGGAGTTCGTTCGTTATGTTAGAAAAAATAATGTTTTCCCAAACAAAACACCTTATGGCAATTATTTTACCAACATGAATCCGTAATGCAATGCAATCATGTGTAATTATTATAATGAGAGCCAGCCAGGCATTGCGTGGTTTTCCCATTCATATGACACATTTGCGAGCTTCATATAAGCACTCGTTGTTCATATCTGCGTCCAACAGGATGGTCCAACAGGACATCAGCATTGCACCAGCGACTTCGACTGCGACCATGGATACATTTAGTTCGACGGAGACCATTGCGGCCGCCGACATGATCATCAAAGTGCTACAGTTCGACGGCATCTGGCAGTGGCCGCCGCAGCCTAACGACAAGCACCGCCTACGCCGGTGGCTGCGCCGTTACCACGGCTACCTGATGCACCTGCCCACCACGTTCACGTTCATCGCGCTGATGGCCGTGCAGCTGCTGATTGCGCCCACCTTCGAGGTGGCCGCTGACTTGCTGCCAATGCTCATCACCGAGTTCGCACTGATCATGAAGATCCTTTCGTTTTGGTACTACCGAGCCGAGGCGTACGACTTCATGCAGGAGGTCGCGTCCGTCGCCGAGTATCAGCCGCGTTGCAGTGCCGAGGCTGCGCTTTGGCGGCGCGACCAGCGCTCATTCGCGCGCGTCAAGATGCTGTACTTGGTGGGCAGCTACCTCTCGATGGGCTCGGGCGTGCTGAGCGTGCTCTTTGTGCCCACCTACGAGCTGACCTTCGAATACTACCTGCCGTTCGACTGGCGCAACCCGCACTACTACTGGTACGCCTACGTGTACGAGGCGATCAGCTTGTTGCTGACCGCCATCTCCAATTCTTTGATGGACATGATGGTCTGCTACTTCCTGTTCCACATGTCGCTGCTCTTCAAGCTGATTGGCTTACGCCTGGAGACGTTGGGCCAACTGACGGAGGAGCGCGATGCGGTGAAGCAGCTGGGCGAAATTTTGGTGTTGCATAAGAATGCCAAAAGGTGAGAAGGCTGCATAGTTTTTGACTGAAGAAAAGGGAGTTAATGCAGATGTGCAACATTGCAGATTAACGCGCGTATGCGAGAGGCTCATCTCGGTGCCGCTCCTAACTCAGATCACAGTCAGCGCTTTTGTGCTGTGCTTCAACATTTACTACCTTCAGAACGTGAGTCGTTAGAACAACTAATGAGTGCTGCGTGTTAAGCACATCTTTTGTCGTCTCGCTGCAGATGCACATTAGCGAAAACCCCGGCCAATTCTTTTCCATGGTGAGTTTCTTCAACATGATGATTTGTCAAATATTCCTGCCCTGCTACTACGCCAGCCAAATGACAGCAAGCGCTGAAAGCCTGCTGACCTCTGCCTACAGCTGCAACTGGGAGCAACGCTCCGTGTCGACGCAGAAGCTTGTTTACATCTACATGGAGTTTCTGAAGTGTCCGGTGAAAGTAAAGGCTGGCAATTTCTTTGAGATGGGACTGCCCATCTTCACTAAGGTTGGTCAACAACGAGAAGTGATTCGAAGAGCCTCTGAATGCAATTATTACTTTTCAGACAATGAATAACGCCTACAGCCTCTGTGCGATTTTGCTAAATATGAACGAATAATTTACGGAAAAGAAAGCGTTGCTTTAACTAATAAGCGGTACTACGCATTTTCAAGTTGTATATCAGAAATTCAAATTGTATTTCAGCGTGTAAAATTGTACTTCGGCGTTTAAAATTGTATTTCAGATTTTCAAACGGAATTTCAGATTTTTCAGATTATACATATTTCAGACTTTTAAATTGAATTTTAAATTTTTTTAAATTAAATTTCAGATTTTATATAAATTTTAATATATCAAATTTTTTAAAATTATATTTCAGATTTTTAAAACTGTATTTCAACGTTTTAAATTGTATTTCGGCGTTTAAACTTGTATTTCAGATTTTCAAATTGAATTTCAGATTTTTCAAATTATATTTCAGACTTTTAAATTCAATGTTAAATTTTTTTAAATTATACTTCAGATTTTTTAATAATATATTTTAGATTTTCAAAACTGTATTAAAGCGTTTAAAATTTTATTTCGGCATTTAAAGTTGTATTTCAGATTTTCAAATTATATTTAGACTTCTAAATTGAATTTTAGACTTTTCAAATTATATTCCAAACGTTTAAATTGAATTTTACATTTTTCAAATTGTATGTAAGATTTTTCAAACTGTTTTTCAGGCTAAAATATTGATCTTGATCTGTATTTGCAACTGCATTCGTATCGGGACTTGGAATAACCCTAATATAGGGGTTTTCAACAAGAGGTGTTATTTTGAATCACTTTCACTTTTTAAGCTTTTATTCTTTGACATTTGACAAGCAGAAACTACGCCATTACTAAACATGGAACGATACACGCTTCAACAACGCAATTAAATTATTAAAATTCACTACAAAAATTGTGAAAATCTTGCAGTCACAGTTCGCAAAACTAAAGCATTTTTGGGTCGTCGTGAAGCACCTTGTCGGACCGCAATACAAAAATTGGTGGAAAAATTCGGGCTGTTGGGACAAGTTAGTGATGGGAAGAATAAAACCCGAAGAAGAACAACTGAGAATATTGCTGCTGTAGCCAAAAGTGTTGAAGAAAACCCAGGTTTGTCGATTCCTCGTCGCTCTTTGGAATTGGGCATTTCAAAAACGTCATTACACCGTATTTTGCACAAAGACTTGGGCTTAAGGCTTATAAAGTTCAGTTAACACAAGAACTCAAGCCGACCGATCAACAACAACGTCGTGTCTTTGCTGATTGGGTCCTCTTGGTGTTATCTCTGGAAGAGGTGATCACAATTGGCCACCGAGATCTTGTGATTTAACACCTTGCGACTTCTTCCTTTGGGGCCACGTGAAAGATAAGGTGTACGCCAACAGCCCAGCGTCGATTCAAGACCTTAAAGATAGAATTCGTGGAGCTATCGAGAACATAGGGCAGCCACTTTGCGATTTGGTTATGGAAAATTTCATGAAAAGGATATGGTCCTGTAAGCGTGGTCGTGGTGGCCATTTGGCTGATGTTGTTTTCATTATTAACGGCATACCTTCCTCTTTATTATGAAATAAACATCCGATCATTTATCTCCAAAAATGGCATTTTTCTTTGAATACCAAAATAACACCTCTTGTTGGAAAACCCTATATAATTTGAAAAAATCTGAAATTCTATTTGAAAAATCTAAAATAGAGAGAACATGGGTATAAAATGAAAGACGAAAATGCATCTTGTGGTCTCAACTCCTTCGGACCTTTGTCGGCATTACTTTTCACAATCTCTTTTCTCCAAGTACTCAATACTTATTTCCCATTTTTATTGACCAAATCTTTATTGTGGCTTCTTTTAACTCCTCCACGTGCTCCTTCACTTTCTACCATGTTTTCCTTCCTCTCATTCGCAACTGATTCATGTCAGTTTAAAATTTAACATTTTTAGAAGTTAAACTTATTTCAGAGTTTGCAGTGTTTTATCTCACAATTAAATTAGCATAACTCGCACTTTGTTAGTCGTGTTGTGTGGGATACATAAATCTGCCGTTTTCCACAAATCTGGCATAACTATCCATAAAATATCTTACAGCATCTTTATTCCCTCTTTCTTGGCTTCTTCTTCATCTCTTTTTGGGTGTTTTATATTTTGGTGCCTAATTTCCATATCAATTTTCACGTTCGAAAGCATCAAAAGGTGCATTATGTAACACACTCGTTGAATACGATTTTGGATGGTATATAAATTTACCGTTATGCGGATGACATTCACTTAATTTGCATTTCAAATGCTGCAACACATTTCTTATACATTTTACTAAACAATTTTTATCTTTCGTTTTGATTTAAACAATTTTTACATTTCTTGAATTCCGGTTAATTTGTGGTTATTGTTGCTGTCTTTTGGGTTAATGGCAGTGCATAATTTGACACATGAGACGTTCATACATAACCTGCCCTAACAAGCAATCGAAAAGCAACAACGCTCAGTGATTTGAGCGATTTGTGAGCTTTTCATATTCGTTTCTTTTGTTCGCATGTTGCACTGCCAGTTGCTTTGTTGTGTTACTTACTTACTTATTTTCCACCGACTGCCCACGAAACCCTCGTTTAAGGGCCTACGACAACACCAATTGGTGGCTGTCTATGCGACTTTCGCTTTCAATTTCTTTGACGCCTCTTCTTCGGTGTTGGCTCTTTGCGCGCCAACAAAATTATGCACACGTTCAATTTTTTGGCACTTTTCAGTTTAAGCCATAATAACAACAACCATACATGAAAACATTAAAACATTTTATTTTTTGTGGCTTGAAGTGAATATCAATGGCGGTATTCACGATTGGTGGCAACTGCCTAAGCGGAAGTTATGTTTTGCTTGACAGCAAAATATCAAAATATTTTTTCAAATATTTATTTCATACCAACACAATCAATGGGACCTTTGCTGATCGTGTTGTCACTGCGATTGTTTATTCGTGCACTTTTGTCGCTGTTGTTACGGTCAGTTTGCATATGAAAACGTGACTAATTAATTTATTGTTAGGTTAACAGTTTTTCCATTGCAAATAGGTAAAAATTTTTTCCGAATATATTTTCCAGCTGCATATCTTAAACAATTTGGTATTGCTTACGCTCCCGCAGCGCGACCTGCAAAGCTTTGTAACCCAAATAAAGGGCGCCATATGTTTTCTTCATTTCTGGGCGTTTATCGCTTTGAATTTATTTACCTCTATTTGTTGTTTACTTATTTATGCACTGAACATACAACAATGCACAAACTCCACAACTCTACCGGTGCATGGGCACCGACAGGAAAACTTTTTCGCTTTTATTTACATTAACAAGTTTTGCCACGTTGCCGTCGCACATGTTGACGGAATTTTTAATTTTATTTTTTCGCCTTTAGGCCTGAAAAAAATAAATATTTTCAAATTGTCAGGTGATTTCTGATACGAGTGTTTGGCAGCTCGTTGACTTCTTTCTGCACTGCTGCACTGCTTTGGTTTTTTGTTCGGTGCACGTGTGTTTGTGTGCGGCTGCTGCTCGCTTCGACTTTTAATTAGAAAGTCTTTTGGCCATTTTGTCTGTGGCCGCACCGTTCAATTTGTATTAATTAATATTGTCTATAAATTGAATCGTGTTATATAATGTGGACACAAAGTGCATTTGATTGATTTATGATTAAGTTCCGTTATTGGTATGGCGCGAAAAAAGTCGAAACTAAAAGTCCATACACTACGCGTGATTAATTGAAATTAAATTTGGTATGACCATTTCGGTGATTTGAAACTTTAAACCGCATGTTTTCAATAACCGAATATGGCAGTGGAAAGTTGTACGGGTCGGTGTAGCATCGGGCAGGTGATGTGGGAATTTTTATGAGGTTTTGTTTTTTGCTTTATTTTATTTAATGTTGTTTTATTTTGTTTTATTTTATTTTAATTTATTTGATTTTATTTTATTTTATTTTATTTTATTTTATTTTATTTTATTTTATTTATTGTATTTATTTATTTTTTAATTTAATTTTATTTTATGTTATTTTTATTTTGTTTTATTTTATTTTATTGTATTTTATTGTATTTTATTGTATTTTATTTTATTTTATTTTATTTTATTTTATTTTATTTTATTTTATTTTATTTTATTTTATTTTATTTTATTTTATTTTATTTTATTTTATTTTATTTTATTTTATTTTATTTTATTTTATTTTATTCTATTTTATTTTATTTTATTTTATTTTATTTTATTTTATTTTATTTTATTTTATTTTATTTTATTTTATTTTATTTTATTTTATTTTATTTTATTGTATTTTATTATATTTTAATTTAATTTAATTTAATTTTATTTTATTATATTTTATTTAATTTTATTTTATTTTATTTTATTTTATTTTATTTTATTTTATTTTATTTTATTTTATTTTATTTTATTTTATTTTATTTCATTTTATTTTATTTTATTTTATTTTATTTTATTTTATTTTATTTTATTATATTTTATTTTATTTTATTTTATTTTATTTTATTTTATTTTATTTTATTTTAGTTTGATTTATTTTCTTTATTTTATTTTACTTTTTTATTTTATTTTATTTTATTTTATTTTATTGTATTTTATTATATTTTAATTTTATTTTATTTTATTTTATTTTATTTTATTTTATTTTATTTTCTTTTCTTTTGTTTTATTTTATTTTATTTTATTTTATTTTATTTTATTTTATTTTATTTTATTTTATTTTATTTTATTTTAATTTAATTTAATTTAATTTTCAATTTAAATTAAAATTGTAAATCATTGCCACCTAATTTTTCTTATTAATTTATTTCCCCAAATAATCTTTAATCAAATCCCTATGAATGACCCAAATCTTCACATTGCCCTCTTTTCAAAATAGATGCAATTTTTTCAAATCAAATTAGCTGTCAAAAATCTCTTCACACTAAACTTCGCCCACAAATTGATTGTTCGACATGACTCTTTGCATTTTATATTACCGAATTAAATGAAATTAAGTTAAAATTACAACAATTTACAAAATGTTACATGGCAGGGAGTAGCAGAAAAAATAAAGTTTTGTTTTGGCAGCACATAAATAACGCGACTAAATTATAAACAAAGCAAATGTAACCACAACACCAGCACAACCACCAACAACAACGACAAACGCAAACACACTTACGCCGCATGCAGCTAAAATTAGCTGACACCAGCAGTAGCAGCAGCAACAACAACACCGGCTATGGCAACTAAAATTTTATGCGCGTAGCCCTAAACACAGCCCAGCGCTGATATTAGTTGTTGTACGAAAGAAAACTAACCTATGCTACGGTAAAATTAATAAACACACTGCGCGCACATCAACCAGCGCCCACAACTCGGGGCCCGATGAAGGGACGCACATGCAGCACGGCAGCAACAAAGCTGATAAGCTGTAAAAATTTTGTACACAAAAAAGTAGAGCCAGAGCTCCATGGCACATGTGGCGACTGCAAAGATTTTTGTTGCGATGGCAGCGGGAATGGGTCGAAAACGAAGTAAAGGTGCGCTATGTTATAAAGGGGTTCAATTGTTCTATTTTCCAATAGGGAGTAAGCGGAAAATAAAATGTATTTAATTCAAAATTTAAATTAGTGTGAAATTTGAATATTTATATAAGAAGTCTAGAATATTTTGTATGTATGGTCCGCTCTGGGTGAAAGAAGTACTACACTCACACTTTTTTCCAGAGCAGAGCTGCTGAAAGAAAATTTTTATTTTTACTATATTGGTGTCGGTCATGGTGATGGATCGTGATGGTAACTGTGTTGATCGTCGCCTTAAAATCCGTTGTACATACTAACCAGTTGAGCCAATGTCACCACTACCATTACACCTACGTGTGAATAGATCTTGAGGAGAAACTTAGTTTCAAACCCCCTTAAAGCTCGGCTCGAGCAAGACCTCAAAGCTCTTTGATAAACTAACATCCTATACTAACATCCTAACAAATCACTACTTCCACCACTATTTAACGGAACTCCAACTGACATCAGTTAGGACCCAATAGGGTGTAAGGGCATAACCCCTAGAGCTATCTAATTGTTACTTGATAATATCCTTCCTTCGGAATCGTACCGGAGAATAGGCACTCTAATCAAATGAGTGGAGGGTCTTTCTACTGAACCTGCTTATAACTATTGTGCTGATACTTCCAAAACCGGCGAGGATCAAAGTTCTAGAGATACTCATTGAGACTTATTTAAAGGGCATATGTTATTTAAATATATGCATAGGGTTCCGCTGTTACGTTTTCTACTGAACGATAATGGGTTCCTTCACCTTTTAAGAAGTTCAGTATTCAACTTCGGACTTGTGGTTAGCAGTTCTAGAAGAACTCATTGGGATTTATTTATAGAGTATTTATTTTTTAAACGAAGACATGATATTTTAATTCGTTGTCAGCAATATCGTGAATCTGAAAAACTCTGAGTGGTCCTAAACAATAGAACAGCGTTGTTATAAACTGTCTTTTCCAGCATAAGTATTCCGAAAGATTCGCTGAGTATCTACCGGACTTAAGCGGGACGGAGGATCAAACTCAAGAGGATTTTTTAGTGGACATTGCCTACTAAATTTGGATCAGGTGCCACAAATTCTTTTTGGAAGATGAAGAAACATCGATCATAACCGAGTGTCCCGCCTTCATACAAGCAAGACGGAAAAAATAATACACACAAAGCGGCTGTTTTACGCCAAACCAAGTAAAATAATAGATTTCCTAGATAACGTAGAAAGGATCCAATAATAAAGGATGCAAAAGTTGTAGTTTTTATTCGAGTCTCGTACCACTTTGTACTTGGGTTTGCATTACTTCAGTAACATCTTTTCACCGGTGTTTCTACGTCCTATCGACGATATATCTAGTTCATATGCCCCGACATATTCATGTCAAGCATTTATTTATCATTCAATTTGTAGTTTAGCCGTAAATATTCGTTGGTCATAAACCATGCAAAGAGGGACAATGATTTTGCAAAGCCAATTTTTTCAAATACCCTATGGTATCTATGTTACATCGCAGTACAACAACATTCATGCTGTTTCTCATTTTGTAGGGAAATGCATAGCTATAAATGTATAACTGGTCGCTATTGCCACACATAGACCTCAATTGTGTTCTTAGCAATACCAGCTGGAGATCCGTTCACGTGTTGCACTAATCCATGATCCATGTAGCGATCCATTAAGACAGGAGTCTTTTGGAAAACCTAAAGCAAAATTTCGGTTCTAGTGATGAAATATAAAGACCTCAATTGGGTCCTGAGTAATGCCAGATGGAGATCCATTCACGAGTTGTAGTGATTCATTATCCATGTAGTGATTCATTAGAACAAGAGTCTTTTTGGCAAACTTAAACTAAGATCTCAGTTCTAGCGATGACACCCATAGACCTCCAATTGGGTCCTTAGCAATATCAGCTGGAGATTCATTAAGTAGTTGTAGTGGTTCATGATCTATGTAGTGATTCATTAGAACAAGAGTATTTTTGGCAAACTTAAACTAAGATCTCAGTTCTAGCGACGACATATAAAGACCCAATTGGGTCCTTAGCAATACCAGCTGGAGATCCCTTCATGAGTTCTAGTGATCCATGATCCATGTAGTGATTCATTAGAAAGAGAGATTTTTTTGGCAAACCTAAGCTAAAATTTCGGTTCTAGCGACGACACATATAGATCCATTCACGAGTTTTAGTGATCCATGATCCATGTAGGGATTCGTTAGAACAGGAGCCTTTTTGGTAAACTAAACTAAGATCCTGGTTCTAGCGACGACACATATAGACCCAATTGGGGCAATGGAGCAATAATAGATGGAGACCATTCACGACTTGTAGTGATTCATGATCCATGTAGTGATCCATTAGCACTCTAATCTTTTTGGCAAACCTAACCTTAGATCCCGGTTCCAGCGACGACACCTCGTTGTTTCAAGTATGTTAGGTTAAGTCGTTGCAGTTATTACTTACAAAATATTTTGGGCATATCCACGGCCATTTGACGAGTTGACATTTGAGTACTAAGATATAATTTTCTTTATTATTGTTTATCCTCGTATTGGCCACCACCTACTCAAATGTCCAAATCTTCTTAAAATAAGTAAAAATTCAATTCAAATGTTTTTGTTATCCTTATTTTTTTTTTAATGAATGAGAAAATTCTGATATATTTTAATCTAACCCGGAGCCTGGACTTTTGTCAAACTTCTCCGCAATCTACGAAAGAAATATACAATCTGGCAACTCCTTTCGTGTAGGAGTTCTTACTGCACAGACTGCCATTCATACATAGATATACCAACAAAAGATATCAAATCGAGCCACATATTCTGTCTAAATAAAAAATTCAATTACTGCTCAGCTGGTTGCCCCGCCCGCCATCGAGTCGAGCGAGTTCGCATGCGTTTCGCGTTATCGGAGTTTCGAATTGGGCGCTGGCTTGTTGTTGGTGCTAATGATTTTTCTATTACCGTGGGCGCTGTAATTAAGCTAATCCATCTCTCGGCCTCTCTTTTTCGCCCGTCGCACTTTAATCCCCAGCTGTGGCCACTCGGCGCTCACTTGTTGAGTCGTTATGTGATTTACGATTGGCGGCGTGTCGCCTCAACGAAGATGTCTTTCTGGTTTCGGGTGTTGCGTCGAAGGTCCACATTTGGACCTTCGTTGGTTTTCACTTTCTATGATACAACAACAATGCGCTGCTGCACTATTTAACAGCCGACGCGAATTGCTTTTGGCGCTGCGCTCTTAACTGGCGCTGGCTCGTTTCGGCCGCTTCGTGCTGCTGTCGCCTCCCATTGTCGGCGCATACGACATGCTGACCTAGTTTCGCACACATGCTGGAATCGCTCGTTGGCTGTTTGTTGTTTTGGTGTTTGGCGAGCATTGCTGGTTTATTGTTGCTATTCGTCTTATTGTTGTTATTGTTGTTGTCATAGTTAGTGGTGGCGTTTGGTTTCGGCTCCCTGCATTAACTTTTGCTGCGCGTCTATTTTGAATTCGTTTATTTTTGTTTTTGTTGTTGGTGCAGCGTCGCTGATCGGCACTCGTCAGCTTGTCAGCGCAACTGTCAGATTTGACATTTCTCGTGCGCCTTTTCCAGGCGCATTTCTTGCTCGGCGCTTTAGGTTTTCGTCGACTGCGCTGATTTTCCATTTGGCAAAACTGCACCGCGTTTTTCCCATTTAGCATTGTCGCTGTTGCTGTCGTTGTTGTTGTTTTATATAAACGGCCCAAAGGCGGCATTTTGGCTGCGAGTCGGCGTCGCGGCTTAGAAACTTGGCGCGCTGGAACATTCTTTCAACGTTTCGCTGCACTCAGGCGCCCAAAATGCAATTTTCCTCTCCGGGGGCCACTTGCAGCTCGCGACGGCCGTTTCCACTTTGGTTTCGACGTGCTTGCCGGCGGATTTTGTAAAGTTACTGCTTGGCTGCGCACCATTACAACAACAAACATAAAAACGGCAATAAAAAACATTAGTTGCAGCCACTTCTGCTATCAGCTTCTACCAGTCGCAGCTTTAATGATCACTTTGCTTCTGAACAAAATTGTTGTTGTTGAGTGAGCTGTTGTTGGTTGTTGTTGTAGTGCACAGTAAACTTATTATGCTTTTGGGCTGCTCTGAAAAGTCGCTTCACGCGCCAATGAAAACGAAAGGGAAAACTAAAGAGGAATTTCGGTGTTTTACTTGGTTTTTGTTTTCATTGGTTTTTTTTTCGTGCATTTACTAAATCGAAAAATCTACTATCCAAAACAAAAACAAAAATAACAACAAAGTCGATGAAGTAATCGCTTTCGAAAATTGCCATGGCTCAAAGATGTTGTACTCGATATCAAGATACCGAAAAAATATTATGTTATTATGTCATGAAAATTGTATATCTATGTTTGTATGTATGTGTGTATGTTGTTCCACACTAATAATTCGAGTGTGAGCTAACTGCATGGGGAATGCAAAATTTGATGTGAGAACTAATTTGGAATAAATTCCTTGTTGAGAACCTAATAAAATTAACTTGCTTAGTTGGCTATAACAATCCGTCAACAGGTTCAACATTTCTTTACAAATCGTTCTCGACGGTCACAACAACCGGCGACAAAGCTTCTGCTTTCTTCGTGGTCCTTTAATCGAACACCGTTGTCGTCATTCTAAAACTTTTCAGCTTCTTTTTCTTTTCAGTTTACTTTTTTCAGCTTCTTTTTCCCTAGCAACAACAAGTCGATCCGTTGTGATATATCCAAGTCGCCGAATGTAGTCGTTGCCTATACCAACACCTATTTGAAACCAACCATAATGTGCTGAAATTATTTTTCTTTCGAAATTTGTGGAAACACTTTTTAAGTGATTTGATTTGAAGTACAATTGAAAAAAATATTTTTTTTTGGAAAAATTGGAAAAAGTTGGGAAAATTATTTTTTTTAATTTCATATTTGGTATGGTAAGGGTTTTTCATTAAGCATCTCTTAACTTTAAAATTAAAAAATTAAATATTGTGTGATATATTGACCCACGCAAGAGGGGTTTTGAGAGGTTCAAACTTGCAAAATATCTGTTTGTTTAAGAAATTGTGGACGACAAATGTGATTTTTTAAGTGTTTGGCTCAAGAGTTGTGTACAGAACACACCCACAACCATCTTCTCAAATGAAATCGTAGTGTGAGTTATGATATTGTTAGCTTTATTGGTAACTAGCAGGACCCTGAGGCTTTGTACGCAAGTTTGAAGTCTATAGGGCCAATAAATCAAGTTCATCTTAACTCTTTGTCCCATTAGATTTTTTGAAAAAATTCTTGTCCAATTATTTATCATTTGAAGAGCTATTGCAGCTATTTGAGGTCAATTGGCGCATTCATATTCATATTTTCTCATACAAACTCATAACCCATGAAAAAGTGAAAAATTATTATTAATTTTAATTATAAAATAATTTCGCATGTTAACTGCTTTCAGTTTGTTTAAAGTAAAAAAATTCATATAATTTTGTTTCTCCATACAAATTTTTAACCCATACCTAGCTCCGTTACGTATTGATTTTTGAAAAAATTAAAAACACTTGTCGAATTATTTCTCACTAAAAGTACTTTCACCAAGTTTGAAGTCAAAAGGCCCATTCAATTTTGTTTATCAATATAAATTTTTAACCTTGGTTCACCCCTTTAAGTTTTGATTTTCAAAAAAAGAGAAACACGTGTAAAAATTTGTTTGATTTCAAATGTTTTCACCAACTTTTAAATCAATAGGCCAATTGGTTCATGTTTTTTCGTAGTACTATTGGAAACTTTAACCTATTGTTGACCTCGTTAAATTTTTATTTTCGAAAAATTTTAAAAATATGTATGAAATTATTTCGCATTTGAAGTGTTTTACCACGTTTGAGGTCAGTTTTTTTGTCCATACAAATTGTTAACCCCTAGTTGACCCCGTTAAGTTTGGATTTTCGAAAAAATGAAAAAGGCTTGTCAAACTATTTCTTACGAAAAGTATTTTCACCAAGTTTGAAGTTAATAGGTTTATTAATTTCTGTTTGTTCTCATAATCTTAACCCATTGTTCACCCGTCAAATTTCTATTTTCGAAAAAATTTGTATATGTATTTGTATTTGAAGTATTTTGGCATTTGATGGCATTTGGCATTTGAAGTGCTTTTACCAAGTTTCAAGCCCAAAGACCCATAAAATCTTGTTTCCCAATACAAAGTTTTAACCCATTGTCCACCTCGTTATATTTTTATTTTCAAAATATTAAAAAATACATATAAAATTATTTCGCATTTGAAGTGCTTTTACCAAGTTTGAAGTCAAAAGATCCATAAATTCTTGTTTCTCTATACAAATATTTTAACCCATAGTGGACACCGTTAGGTTTTGATTTTCGAAAAAAATAAACACAAAAATTTTTAGTATTATTTCTCACTAAAAGTCTTAAAAGTCTTTCACCAAGCTTGAAGTCAAGTCAAGTCTTGTTTTTCCATACAAAATTTAACCCATTGTTGACCTTGCTTCATTTTGATTGTCGAAAAATAAAAAACTCGTATCGAATTTTTTCCGTTTGAAGTTCTTTTACCAAATTTGAAGTCAAAAGGCCAAACAAAATCTTTTTTCTTCAACAAAATTTTAACCCTTTAAGTTTCGATTTTCAAAAAACTCATGTTTAATCATTTTTTATTTGAAGTATTTCTAACAATTTAGAGATCAATTGACCCATCGGTTCATGTTTTTTCGTAGTCTTTCCATATACGAACCTTAACCCTTGGTTAACCCTTTCGTTACAGGTTTTTACTTGGGAAAGTTAAAATTTAAAATTTAGGTTTTATATATAATAATAAATATAATTTAGGTTTTTTATGGGTTTTTTTTTTAATTTTTATACTCGGACCCTGTATTTTAGAGTGTTTTCCTATGAGAGCAACCACACCGTTGTGGCTGTAATAATTACTTAAACATAAAACAGATATAACAATAAAAATGTATCTAAATTGAATGAAAACGTCAAACTAAAAAGTTGTCTAAAGTTTTCTGCTTCTTCTTCCTTTACTATGTCAAGATATACTATTAAAAAAGCGTGTATACTTCGCTTCTTTAAACTTAAATATTCAGTTTATTAATTTCGAATTTTTCCTGAAACTTCAAACTATTCTAAGGACCAATAAAACATTTATTCTTGAAACCACATAGGGTTCAGACGTCCACAAATTGGCAATGTGCCATATGGCAACAAAATAGCGAAAGGGTTAAATTTTGATTTTCGAAAAATTATTTTTGATTTCGAGTATTTTCACCAAGTTCGAAATCAATAGGTCCATTAAATCAAGTCCTTAACCCATGTTTTGTCCTTTTAACCCTCGATTTTTAAAACATCCCGTCTTAGCGGAGGTTTATTTTTCAAAATGTACCTGCAGGTCAAATTTTATATTTTTTAATTAATTTTTTTTTATTGAAACCTACTTAAAAAAGTCTCACTTTCAGCTGTCAATCTGAATCATTTTATAGTGGAAGATGAAAGATTAAATTGCAAGACGCTTTTGGCATTTGCTTGCTGTCAGTGACTGCTGTCAGTGACTGCTGCCACATACGCCGACCAAGTGGGTCTTTTACTTTTGGCACACATTTCCATCTTAACCTGCACATAAATAATGTATGTGTGTATGTATGTAGTTGTGCCGACGGCCAAAGGGGCGTTCAACTATTTGGCAAAATGCAACACCACAACAACACCCACCAATTCAGCCACCAGCCACTGGCCATGGCGCATTCTGGAGAGTGCGACTTGAGTGGCGACGAATGGCTTAGCCGCTGCCAGGAATAACTATTCATGTGCATATTTTGGCCAAGAAAAAAGCCACCTTACCATTACCGCTGGCAGCGCGCGATCGTTGCTCATTCCGTTCAACGGCAAAGCACAAATAAATATGGGTTTATCAAGCGGTCGGCAATCGACTTTGCCAACTTGGGGCTGTGTGTTGCTTGTTGTTGTGTTTTGGGTGTTTGAAAAATGACGTGTAAAATGTTATGAGGCTTTAAAGTGATATTCATTCGTTTGCCGCCATGGCGAGTCTTATGCAATGTTGGACTTGTGTCGAGTAAAGAGGGACTCGAACAAATTTTCCGCTTATTGGAAGTTTGAAAAATTCATTAAAACTGCAACCACATCAGCGGCAAATCAAGGCAACCGAAAGGCGGCGAACTATTTAGAAAACTGTGTCATTGTAGGCGACATGCAAATCCGCCTAATCGTCGTGTCCGGCTATTTAGTTGTTGGCCTCGTTGATGCGCCGACAGCAGCTGCAGGGCAGTGGACCTGGACGGCCGCTGCGTGACGCAGTCGCACTGACGCATGGGCTGCCATGAATTGCAGATTTGCGCGCTGCAGTTGTCGGGTTCAATTTTGTTTATCAACGACGTCGACAGCAGCAACAACAACAACAAAAACAACAATCGCACAGCAACGCAAATCAAAATGCAAACAAGCGCCAAAACAACAAAACGTCAGCTCCCTTCGCTCCGCATGCGCCAACGTGACTGCCTGCGCGGACATGACCACAGCTACTGGCCGACGCAGCGTGCAGCGTCAGCCCAGGTTCCATGCGGCGAGTCCCACCGAAAAAATCCAAAACCAAAACCACAACAAAAATACATAAAAGCTTTTGTAGTCTTCGATCTTTTCTTCGATCACACTTTTAGTTGTTGTTGTCATGTTGTTTTTGTGGTTTG
This sequence comes from Melieria omissa, assembly GCA_963971225.1. NCBI lineage: Eukaryota > Metazoa > Arthropoda > Insecta > Diptera > Ulidiidae > Melieria > Melieria omissa. The sequence goes on from OZ020269.1 coordinate 89,725,924, forward strand.
TTTTTGCTTTAATTGTTGTTGTAGTAGTTTTTGTTAATTTTTTTATTTTTTTAATTTTGCTTTTGTGTGTATTTTCCTGTTGGTCTATGTTATCTTTATTTTATTTTTGTTTGTAATGAGTTGTTTGTTGTTGTTGTTGTTGGTGCTGTGATGGTCGTTATTGTTGTTGTTGTTGTTGCGCTGTTAAGGTGGCTAAGCTCAAGAAATTTAGGTCAAAACATTATTTAAATGGACAAACGCGCGCTCGCACATATAAACACAAACACACACACACCTATACAACACACACACACATACAGAGACACACACAAAGTGGCAAAAACAAAACACATAATAAACAGTCGAAAAGCGAATGGACGCGCTGGCCAGCAACGGCGAGCGAGTCAGCAAGCGCAACGTCCAACCGTCATTCCAGTCAGCCGGTGTGCGAGCCAAAAGTCGCGTTGCTTCGCTTGGCTTCAAAATTTGCTGTTACAACCACAATTGTGTTGTTGTTGTTGTTGCGGCTAGAGTGTGCATTGTAAGACGATGAAGATGTGTTGGATAAGGCGGTGCGGCGAACGGGCGAGTGGAGTGGCAGCGATGAAGAAGATGCATAAGGCAGCACGCTTTGCTCGCTCTATGTTCAGTGATATAATCGCAGTCAGTTGGGGCTCCGGGACGAGACAGGGTGCAGCAGGGCAGATTGATGAACGCATGAACGGACGGGTGCACGGACATAGCCGCGGAGACACGCAAATATGCGAAGGCAGCTCTAGTCAACAGATAGTCCGAGGGTCGCGAGGGGTACTTGGGTGGGATGGAAATAGTTCAATGAATGTGCGAACGAATCAGACGATACGACAATAGAAACACACGAATGCAGCTACTTGCAGATAGCTAAATGAAGCGATGGACAGCCGAAAAGTGGATGACGAGATGAAATGATATTTAGGTAAAATTTGGCATCTGAAGAGACATGGATGAAGAAAGGCAGACAGCGAAGGGATGCAGGAATCTACAAGGTTACTACCTTCTAGGAACATAGGAAAAGAATTAATAAATTTAGATGTTAAAACTTTGGGGGGATAGCCGGTCGAAGCAGCACTGATGATCGGTGGTACAATTGCATAGATCAACGGTAGAGACATAAAAATAACAAACACATAGATATTCATACAAAGAACTAGTTTGTGAACAAAGATAAATTGATAAAATAATAGTTACGTCAAATGAAGATATTACAGCTGAAACCATTGTATTTCCAATAAACATAATTATAGAAATAAAGATGGAGGAAAGACAAATTTGCGAATCCAGTATAAAGTCGACCAAAGAAATGAAGAAAGTTGAAAGCAGTGTTGCCAGATCAGGAGATTTCCTCTTAGATTTAGAAGATTCTTGGCCTTTTAAGATAATTTTTAAGAGGAAAAATTGTTTAGGAGAAAGTTTAGGAAATTTATATTTTATGTAAGGGGATTTTTCGGATCTTTAGTGGATTTTTAAAAGATTTTTAGTTAACGAAGTTTGGGAGCACTGGCAACAAAACATATTTTGGCAACTATTTTAAAATTTTTTAAGCTTACAAAATGTAAGCTCGTTCTATCTCGTTCTCACTTATTGCTTTCAACATGAAATCTCGCTAAATATTGCACTTTGTGTTTAATTCATTTGTTATACCTTGTGACCGAAAAGTTTCCGGAAATCTTAAATAAAACGCAAAATTCGTAATCTTCATTAATATTTATTTTATCTCCTTCAAAATATGCTCCATTAGAAGCGATACACATATGCCAACGTTTCTTCCAATCATCAAAACATTTTTTATAGGCGCTTTCCGGTATGACTTTGAGTTCCCTCTGCGAATTCTGTTTTACCGGTTCCTCTGAGTGGTAATTTGAGTTTGGGAAACAGGAAAAAGTCACACGGTGCAAGATCAGGTGAATACGGTGGCTGTTCGATGTTATTTATTGAATGTTTGGCCTTAAAATCGTTGATAATGTTGGCTCGGTGCGAGGGAGCATTATCGTCATGAAAAATCCATGAATTATTCTCCACAATTGAGGCCGTTTACGGCGGATATTTTCACGCAAACGTCTTAAAACAGTCAAATAATAGTCTTTACCGACTGTTTGTCCTTCAGGGACGAATTCATGATGCACCACACCACAAATATCGAAGAAAACAATCAGCATTACCTTGATTTTCGAGCGACTTTGGCGTGGTTTTTTCGGTTTCGGCTCGTCTTTTCCTCTCCATTCCGATGATTGTTGGCTTGTTTGCATGTCGTACTCGTAGACCCATGTCTCGTCACCAGTTATGATGCGTTCCATGAAAGTTGGATCGGAATTGGCACGATCAAGCACGTCCAAAGAGACCTGTTCACGGTACTCATTTTGAAGAAAATTCTCAACAAAATCGCAACGCACTACTGAGGTGAACTGGTTTCAACAGCTGCTGTAAACAAACTGTCTGACAGATCGCGCTCATTTTTGGCATAGTAATTAAGGACAGTGCTACCAACCTACAGAAACTTAAAATATCGAAAAATATACAGCGCGCGAATTTTAAATGAGAATTTCCGGAAACTTTTCGGTCACAATGTATGTTTAGTTTTCGTTAAGATTTTGTTGTTAAGCCGAAGATGAATAAAAAAAGGCTACATTACAAAAAATTAAATGTAAAAATTTAATTTTTGTATGAGAAGTTTTATTCCTTTAAAATGAAACATGAAATAAAAAAATTTTAGGAGATTTTTTACCTTTTGGGAGAAAATTTCGGTATTTTTTGAAGATTTAGGAAAAAATCATTTCAGGTATCTGGCAACACCAGTTGAACGAGAAGCCAGTGGAGCCTCGCTAAAGCGATAATGGTCCCTTTTTAACTTTTTTTTGCGTAAAACTTTTGAGCCGAATATCATTTGAAACCATATTTTGTGCTAGCAATTTTTGTGCTTGGGGGGTTTGAATCCCCAATGACCCACTGTATGCGCCAATTGGTCCCTATAAAACTAAAACGAATGAATAAGGGTATTAAAAATTATAAAAGATCGATCAGGGGAAACTACTATGAAGATAATGAACCCTATGAAGCCAATCAGAGAAATGAACATAGGCAAATGATAATTAGAATCGGATTAGCTAGAAGAAACCAGTGAAGGCTCATTAAAGCGACAAAATCAGAGAAATGAAGGAAGCATTTAAATAAAATTAGAAAAATCTACTGAAAAACTCAAAGTAAGTAAATATGGATATTGAAAAATGTGAGACATCGATCAGGGGAAATTGCTAGTCCCTATGAACCCAATCAAAGATAGGGAGATAGGGATTGGAAAGTGTAATAGATCGTGCAGAGAAGACCAAAATGGAAAATATGATAGTTTAAGCAAAAACCCTACTGAAAGAGTTGTGGTCCCTTGTATGGTTTAGGTATTGAAAAATATTATAGATCGATCAAGAAAATTATTAAAGGGAAAACAAACAGAGACAAACATACACACGGCTGTTACGAAGTATAAAAGGTCGACCCGAGAGGATGGAATATATGACGATTCGTTCAAAGGAACCTATTGAAAGGCAGACAAATTAAATTGGCTATTGGCTATAAAAGTAGTAAAATTACAGTAATTTATTATAACTAATCGACTAGAAAAGGCTAAAAGGGAAAATGTGATAGTTCGATTAGAAGAAATTACTGAAAGGAAAGGAAATTACCGTATAGAAATAATCAGAGAAATGAATATGGATTTGGAAAAATATGAGTAATTGTCCAGAGAAAATTCCCGAAAGAAAAATAGTCCCTATGAATCTAATCAGAGAAATGGAGATAATAGATCGACCAGAAAATGCCCGATTGGATAGAAATGAAGGCATCTTGAAGCGGCTCCTATAATAAATAACCAAAAATATATATTAAACTGGCTAGAGGCACCTTGACCCAAAGTTCAAAAAAATTCGCCTGACCGATTTTTTTACTACCTACCCTACCTTTCTCTACCTACTTTTTTCAAATCATTACCAGATATTCAGTAATGAGCCGTTCGTATAAGAGTCAACAAGTGCGCTGACCATTGAACCATTCCCAGCCCTAATACGCACTTCACAGACCACAAAAGATTGGGCGAACAACAACCTAGCGGCGAATGCCACCAAAACAAATGCTCACTAAGCCAACACCAATAACGCCAACGCAACGCATATATCGCCGGCATGCGCATCGCGATCTTCATCAATGGGGCACTTTGCGTTGCGGTGGCGCATGCGCCCACGTTACACGTTCACATCAACGTTCAATAGCAACGAACTTTGCCGCGCTCCGATTACGCAATAGTTTTAGCTTTGTGTGTGTGTGTGTAAAGCGCCTCAGTGAGTCCCAAAATTCATATTATTATTTACTTATATTCATACCCTACAACTGCATTTCTTGCACTCTACAAGACGCTTCCTGGGTCTGAAATTATACGAAAGTTAATTCTCATGATTTCTTACCTTGTTGGCATTGGTCACGGCATGCTCAAGGAACTCAAATGCTCAAGGAACTCAAGCTCTTGGAAATGATTAGCCTTTTTGGGACTACTGGGATAACACGTCCCACCAAGTTTTTAGTACCGTTCAAAACAATTAAACGAGTTATACGTTTACGGACTCAAAACAATTATTTATATATTACGACCCACGCAAAAGAATTAATCGAATTATATGTAAGTTCCTGGATAAAGGATGATTTTAGATTTTTTGAGTATGCAACATAATTTTCTAGCTCCAACTTTCATAGCATAGGAAAATGTCTCTCAACAGTATTTTGGTTTTCAAACTCGGTAAACTCGGTCCAGAAAAAGTTAAAGACATGGATATAGCATTAGAGTTATGCAACCTCGAACATATCACTTGGATGCATGACAAGAATCCGCGCAATGAGTCATTTAATGTCATTATAAGAAGTCCATATCGAAGTCAGGAGAGGTGCCTGAAGAGTGGTTTTGTCATTAGGCAAATAAAAGTTCAGTTATGTGACAGCTAGGATACTGTCATAGGCTTCTTCATTTTCAAAACAAGGTCAAGTGACGATAACCCATGACGCTCTATCTGTTCAGTCACAAAAAAAGCACAGGTATGTAAAGTGTCTGTGAACCAAAGCTCTATATGGTTCTTTGGATTTACTGATGCAGTGCATGGTCATAAAAACTTGTCTTATCCCTTGATATCTGATAGATCTAGGCAGATAAATAAGATAATGAATGAGGGTTAGAGTAAATACAAAATTTTCTATACTACCGTTAGACTCTGCAGACTCGATGACTCTGCATAATGGGGTTAATGGACTATAAGGATTGAAGGTTATACTGACTGAAGATTATAAGGACTGAATAACGCAGGGAAGATACAGTTACCGGATCTACGATCACACTATGCACAGTGACCAGATCTACGTGTGCTTAGCTTTATCATGAGATTTTTTATCATGAGATTGAGCCGGTAGATTCTTTAAAGTCCTATGGAAGGATGTCTTAAGGCAGGTTCTCACCTTGTGGAAAAAAAAACCAATTTTTTTTTTGCCTTATCGTGTAGATATATGTTTCAAAAATGTGCTTCAGAAATTTCAGATCAAAATTTGAAAAATTACAAAAGTTACAGGCCGTTACATAGAGCAGTGTAGAGCACCGGCCAAGCGCGCTTTAAACTTTAAACGCGTTTTTCTCAGAACCACATTTTCGGACCTTACGGAAGTGATTGAAGGCGCTGGAATGAACCAATCGTCACCAAATTTTTTCTAAATGTTCCTTAGGGTTTTTTCTAATAAACGAACTACGATCAGCCAAAAATATTGAAAATTGTTTATTTAAAAAAATAATTAGTGAACAAAAAAATGCGAAAATCGAAATTTGTTTTTCAAAACCTCATAACTTTTTTAATTTCGATTTGTTTTTCATGATCGTAGCTCATTCAATAGATAATACGGTACACATTAAGAATGTGTTCGATTTTTGTGTTTCCGGTCACGGGTTTTGACGGAATCACTTCCGGTAGCGGGACACCTTCTCGCCGACATGCCGCCACTGATGGACGCCCCCCTCCCCCCCTTTTTTTGATTCATTCAATTTTAAAAATTGTATTCTCTAAATAAATGTGTGTTCATATCCAGAAACAATTTTCAGCGTTGTATCTTTAACCGTTTTCTCAAAAAAAATTCCTAAAAAAAATGCACTTTTTCGGATCCACAAGGTGAGAACCTGCCTTAACGAAGCGACATTTTTGTCACGAAATTTCTCGCAATAATTCAAAATTGTCTCCGTTTGAAAGGAACCTCACAAAGTAACTTTTAAAAGGTGCTCAAAATAGGACAAGTGCTCTCAGTGTAGATGGGTGACTATAGTTTCCACTAGTCGTGACTAAAGAAGACAATCGTAATGAAGGGAATCGTAAAGACTCGAATGATTTCAATGGGGTAGGGTGACAAAAGTTTCCAAGAAGGGGGAGGTTCTTAACCTAAAAAAGCGACCTTCAGTAAGGTATCCATGATAGATCAGAATGGGTTTGCAACGTTGACTTTTCACGTTTCTTAACCTTTCAAAGCGACCGTAACGAAGGCAACCGTTATAACTAGGTCAGAATAATTTACGTGAGGGTGAGGGAGACTAAAGTTCCCCTCCTCCTTCATAACCTAATACCATCATCAGAAAAATACAATCGTAATGAGAGCAATCGTAAAGACCCGAATGATTTCAATGAGGTAGGGTAACTAAAGTTTCCCTCCCCCCTTAAAAAGCGTGTGTGTGTGTGTACTTGGGTAACTTTAGTTCCGACCAGCCGTGATAAAAGGAATAGTTTTGTTTGAAATGTTTTTTTTTGAGGTAGGATGGTAATAGTTCCCACCTTCCTTAACCAAACAAAGTCACTTTCAAAAAGATATTCGTAATAGGACACAATGCACTTAGTGTAGTTGGGTAACCAGAGTTTCGATCAGCGCTGACAAAAAGAAAGAGAAGAGGAGGGTTTTATATAATCGTACATTATAGGAGCAAATCCTTTGGAAATGAGGCCCGGCCATTCCAACTGCCCACGCATGACTTTTCTTTCTACGGTTGATTCGGCCACCAACTTTTCAAGGTAGGGTACTCCATGTTCGTGCTTTGCCTCAGCTATGTAGTTTTTCTATTTATATTTACAAGTATAGTATATAATTTTTGTGTTTCTCTTCGTTTCCACTGTGGGATGTGCCTTCAGCATTCCTCCAACGTGCTTTCCAGTGCCAGATCCCAAGTCAAAGCTCAAATTAAACTTGGCATGTGACTTGACCAGTCGCACTCGTACCCGCTCCCATGCAGGTTCTGTGCCGCCTATGCGTACACCGTCCCACTCTCTGCGTCGAAAACCATTTCAGCCTCCGCTCCATCCCCTCAACACACCACCAAATTACCACTGCTTTCTTGGTCTGCGTCGTGTGCAATGCGAAGCCCAACGGTCGGCAGACTAAGCGCAGCACTCAGGTAAATTGCAGGAGTTGCCAGATGCCATCGAGCACCCATTTATTTGTATTTTTAATCATGTCTATTTTATCTTTTAATATTTTCTGCCTCGCACTGTGGCGGCAATTTGACTCGCCAAAAAATTTCCTGCTATTGGGTGTGGTGGACAAGTGGCGATGGTTGGCGCTGCCCGGTTTGCGCGATGGCCACATTTTCTTGGCCTCTTTGATTGGGCATTTGGCTTCTCCAAATTGTTTGCTCTTTACCATTTTGGCGGCTAAGCATTTGTGCAATGTTGGCGCAAATGCTAAAAATTTACTTAACTCATTTTGTTGTTGTTGTGCTGGGCCATAATCAAGTGGAAATTTTGCTCGCCGACTTGATTGATTTGCACCAGGTGTCAAATGGGTTGCGATGGGCAATTACTTTCAGCTGTCAGCTGGAGCTGGAGGGATGACATTTGCGGGAGCGACAGGCGTTGAGTGTAAGCGGCGATTAATGTTGGAATGCATGCTTGAGAAATTTTTTTATTTTCATTTACAGAATTGGCAATGTGTCTTTGGAGGTTTAGCTGAAAATATTTGCTATTTTGGGTTCTCTTTAATTATTAAAAATGCCGCCAAAACTATTCAACGTTGCTCTAAAAAAATTGTTTTATTATGTAAAATTATCTAATTGAATAAGCAAATCATAATCGCGTCAGATGTCAGGAAACTATTGGCGGCCGTCTTATGCGTCAAACTTGCGCTGCAGCCCATATTTTTTCACTTTCAATTTTCACAAAAACCAACAACAGAAAAAAACACCAGCAGCAAAACGCTGCATAAATAACGAAAATAAAACGCAAAGTAAGAAGTAGGCATAATACTTGATAATTACGAAAGTAAAAATGACAAGCAGTCATTAATTATGAATATAAATAGTGGGTCGGCGACCCGCTTCCTCCGCGGCGCCCCGTGCGCTTTCTAACAGTGCGTTGCGGCATGTGCCACATACGACGCACATGTCAGCCAGAATTAGGCAGCGACAGACAGACACAAGCACTCGAGGCACTGGCTCACCGGCTGGCCGACTGACTGACTGCCTGGCTGGTTGGCTGGTGTCTGCCAGAGGAGCTGTGCTGGCTGGCGAATGCGCCAAGTGTGTACGTTAATGAGCAAATGCGCTGATTAGTTCCAGCTTTTAAACATGCCACCAACAACAACAAAAACTGGCGCTCAAACTGGCGACGAGAGTGACGACGATGATGGCTTTGACTGCCAAATAAATTTTTTTAATGAGCAGCATTGCATAAGCCGCCGTCTAAGTCGGGTCTGGGAAATTGCCAGCAGTCAGAGCGCAAACAATTTCGAATTACTTAAATCGTATAATGAATTGAAGAAGCTTGCGTTACGTTAGGGATATGTTTTTGAATTGGGCAATTGTGCGAGAAAGAGATATTACAATTTATTATTATACTTAGGAATAAAGCTAAAAAGAAAATGGAAAGGAAAAGATTGTCAAGTAATGTTTTGGCAAGAATATAATTTCGGTTTTATGGGGTAAAATAAAACTCGCATTTTTTATGCAATAAAAAAACTTTAAACAATGATTTTCTTTCCATTTTGTACTAAGACCTTTTGCCAGCTGTCTGTCAACTATCATAATTTTGCGCTCATAGAAGATAATCTTCATTAGCAACTGACCCAAGTGGGACTTCATTTCATCAACATAAGTGAAAGTTTCATCAGTCAACCTTTGGACTAAATGGTTTCTACTGCAGCAAGGTCAGAGCTGGCAGATGTGACATAATATCCAACCATGCACCAATAATTTTCTACCAAATCCCCAAAGTCGTGTGAGGTCTCTCATTATCGCGTTTTTTTTTTTGGTGCGATTTTCTTTGCAATTTGATACTTCACGGCGCTTTCCTTTCATTGTTGCTTTCAATTATATGAATTATTGACAGTAAACATCCAAATAAATGGTTTATTTCCTTGGAAACAGCGCAAAATATATGACAGCATGATCGTTTTTTGATGCAATTCTTAGATGAGGTTGGGAACCAGTCACTCTGGTACTGTGGCTCAAAAGAACTCATTGTAACAGTGATTCCATTGCTCACAAATCCTCCGTAATCTTAAGGTTCAGAAGATTTCTATATGCTTCGTGGAGCTTCATCATCTGTTCACATGATCACATCATGAGTTTCTTCTACTGGATTCTTCCACAAAAGGTATGGCCCCAGGAATTTTGTATGAAGTTGGCATCAAATCGACCTGTCACTTTGGTTCAAAAGATCTCACTTTAAAATAGTTTTTCTTAATTACAAATTCTTAAATTTTAAAATTTTTAAAATTTTAATTTATTTAAAATTTTCTTAATAACCAATTCTTCTTAAACTTTAAACTCGGAAGGTTTCAATATGGTTTATAGTGCTTCATTACTACATCAAATAACATAGGTTTTGTGCCTTCTCCTTTTGGTCCCATCATCAGATTGCAGGGCTTCTTCTACTGAATTCTTCCATATGACGTATGACCCAAAAAGTTGTGTGCTCTGTTGTAATTTGGCAATGGAATTTTAATGCCAGTTGAGAAAAATTAGAATTTCAGAAGAGGTTGCGATCCAGTTGTCCTGTCACTATGGTACAAGATATCTCATTGTACAAAAGTTGATTATAAATCCTCCAAAAACTTTAGGCTCAAAAGGTTTCGATGAGTTTTATGGTCGTTCATCACAACTTCAGATAACTTAAGTTTCTTCTTTTGTTAACATGATACGGTTACTTTCCATCCCCTACTGGATATTTCCACGGAACGTATGATTCCTCCTAAAGAGAAATTTTTGTGGTCAGTCGTAATCTGGCAATGGGTTATCATAGCCGATTGAGAAAAATTATCATTTTACAAGAAATTGGGATTCAACTGCCCTGTCACTGTGGTACAAAAGATCTCACTGTAAACGAGCTTTTCTTGATAACAAATTCTCCGTAAACTTTTGACTCGGAAGGTTTCGATATGGTTTGTAGTGGTTCATCACCAGTAGAGATAACATTTCGTTCGTTTGGTGCCTTCTTCTTTAGGCCCCTCATAAGGTTGCAAAACTTCTCCTACTGAATTCTTCTATAGGACGTTTGGCTCCAAGAATTTGTTGGTCAGTCGCAATACAGCAATGGGTTGTTGTAGCCGGTTGAGAATAAGAAATATAGAATTTTAGAAGAAGTTGGGAGCCAGTCGCCCTCTCATTGTAGCCAAAAATATATCATTGTAGCTAAGCTTTCATTGATTAAAAATTCTCCGTAAGAAGTTATGAGTTATCTCTTCACTTAATTTGATGGTATTGGGTAGGCATTCTCTAAGAATTCCAATCAGATTGTAGCCAGCCCATTGAAGTGGCACAGGATGTGTTCAGCTGGTTACTTCGCTTCATTGGAAACGTTGTACATCCATGTATAATATTCCTAAGTTTGGTTGAGATATGCCTCTTCCCTCTAGAATGCTTGGTCGGGAAACCTGTAACAAATCAGAAACTGACCAGAACGACCAGAGCTTTAAGCTCCACATCATTCCGAAGACTTTAATGGGTCAATAAAGTTCTTAGCAGCGCTTTGTTATGCGAAATCGTGCGAACCTTCCGCATCAGTTTAGTTGAGAGTTTACTGCCAGAAATTAAGCTGTGCTGTCATAGTGTTGCTTGTTTTTGATCCATCTGTCTAGGTCTCCCACCAGGTCGCCCATCTTCGAACCCTCAACAACTATCTCTAAATTTGGTCGAGTCTATGAATCAGCTGCCTTTTTTAACTGAATGTTAAGTAAGGCAGTAGGTAAGGAATCTCCCTAACTCCAGTATCGACGCTCAGATTAATCTGTCACTACTTATTTCGACCTTCGGACAAATCTGGATAGATCTTGGAATGCCAAGGAGGCAACGTGTTTGCTTCTTAGCACATCGGTGCCAAACGTCTCAAACCTGATTCGGGCCTAAGCGGGGCAGACACACAAAAAGTGGACCGCCGCCTCATCGTCCACCCAACAGACAGAACATAGCTTTTTCATATGCTTAGCCCATAGAAAGTGGCTCGTCATCAACCCGACCAACTGCCTGCAGTACCTTTTACATGGTGACAGAAGAAATTGTGAAAATTTACCAGTGATGACAGGAAGCATACGATTCGTCCATCGGCAGCCGCTCCCTGTTAACTCTTTTGTTAACAGTGGCTTTGTTGGCCGCAGATTGGAGAGGTAGAACAGACTCAGAGCCGATAAACGCAGCCTCAGAGCTCATTCCAGCTGGGTCTCGTTACCTGCAATTCCTTCGTGTCCCGGGATCCAAGTAAGCGTCAGGCTATTTTAGCCTGGATTTGCTGGACTTGACTATCGTAGAGGTGGTAAGAGGGCTGTCCAAGGCCATGAGCGTAGCCTGTCGCTACAGACACAGATCGATCTGCCTTTACCAACTTCTTCTTCAAAGTTTTCGAAAACAAAACAGTTTATTAAAACTCTACTCCGACGAAGGATCAGTTCTAAGGATGCTTCACCGTTTTAACTTCTCCTGAAAGAACTTGCTTTTATGTAAATTGTAATTCTGAAAAATCAATCAAGTTTTCTTCTTTAACTATGCTGTTTGTTCAAAAAGCAAAATGTTGCAGGAAAACTAGATATTTTGAAACTCTGCAGTCTGCAGTGATTTCTGAAAGTTTACTCTGTAAGTTTTCAGCTCTTTGGCTCTAAAAGGTAAAACTCTCAGTATTCTGAAGAAAGGGAAGCACTTTTTGTAATTATGAAAAACTGTATACGACATTTTTGTAACTTTCTGATTTTTCTATAAGTAGGTAGGGTCTATATGAGACACACTTAAGTCTCTATATGTAATACCACAAATTCCATCCCTTTGAAATGGTGCAACACTGTATTTTCTAACGTGTGTAAGAACACACATTTCAAACGGATGGGGGAAGGGACGGAGAAGACCCACAGTAACGCCAAATCCAAACGGCGGTTTCTTTTAGAAATTTTCTTTCGCTCTTGGAGGTTTTTCCATTGCCTGCCAAGAGCTCACTTGTGCGATTCTTGTAATTCTCATCTGCTTCATGTGGATAGCGATAGAAGTAGGCAAGTGTTTCACCAAACCGAGCTACGAATCGAACCTAAGGCCTCTGGTATGAAGCCAGCACAATACCCACTGAACTATGGATGCCGGCTAGACAGTTAAATTTCTATAACATTACAGAAAACATTTACTCAATATTAACTCACCTTTCAGCCTTTCAATCAAAAGTTATTCTATACTTGAAAACAAATAACCACAAATCACTCTGAAAAACCTCCCCCTTCACTATGTGCGTCAGCATTTTACATAAAAATCGGCACCCAGAGATTGGCACGAATTCGATAACATTGTGTTCTGCACCGTCGCGACGACCGATCACTGACAAAACGTCGATCTTATTTATTCGTATGTGTCAGCCGAACACAAGCAATAAAGTTCCCGAATTTTAGTAAAAGTCAAAGCGGCCAATAACTTTGGCCCCAGTACTTTGTTGTGCGGGTCTTCGCAAAAACCAATATATACATATATATTTTTCTCGTGGTGGATACGGGGTGGCATGCTGGGTTGGTCTTCGGCTAGTCATGTCGGCTGGGTCGAGGTTCTTGTAACCACACACAAGCAACACGCAACAATAGAAAAAAAATAATCATGCCAAAATATTCATAAGCCGTCTTGACTATGACCGGGTGGAAAAGAAAGAAAAACCAACACAAACAGTGCGAAACAGGCAAGAAATGGTGTCACACCTGGAGTAGGGTTGGTGTTATGCCCTGGAGTGCACTTCTCCCTCCCATTGGTATACGCCTATGGCTACCTAAGCACTCGAAATTTTTAGTTAGCCCCTTTGCTAAGTCGTTAGCTACGCTTATGCCATCCTACACAATTTGCATGTCGACATTCCCCTTAATTGAAATTTAAAAACTCATTTTTCGATATGTGGAACAAACAGCAAACTTCATTTTTCAATGTTTAGATTTTACAAAAAAAACATTTGATGGAATCTTAAGTTAACTTTAAGTTAAAACAAATGCCTCAAAATTATGCTAATTTATAATAAGTAAATTCCAAATATAATAATTATTTCCACTCACTTACATACTCTCCATCGCTGTTCGTATGGCCATGCGAGACGATGATTGTTGAGCTGGACCTAAGCTAGATTTAGGAAATTAGTAAAATTTTAAAGGCTTACATTTGTTGTCACTTATTTTAACACAATTAGGAATTAAATTCTTACACTTTTATGAAACAAATTAAATTTTTTTTTTTTTTTTTTCCAATTAAATACAATCACATACTTAGCAAATTAGTTAGTTCGATTTTCAAAAGGGAAACAAAATTTTTTTTTTTTTTTCCAATTATTTTGCCTTTTTTTTTTTTCTCTCTTTTTTTTTGTTTTGTTAACTAAGCACGTTAATTGAAATTAGAATTTAAATATAAGATCACTTAAATGATGCGATGATGATGATGAGCTCCTCTATGAGTTATGCTTCTAACAACACTTTATGGACTGGTATCTGTTGTGTGTTGTTTATCGGTGACGCAACCGATGGTGGGGGTGAACGTAGTGTAGACGGTGAGGGTCGTGGTGGAGACACTGAGGCAGAAGTGGAGTGTGGTGATTGGAAATACTGACAACCGCTTGAGGATGATGATGAGGAACCGTTGCTGCGTGGGGGTACCGATTGTTGGCGTTGATTGATACTTGTTGTTGTAGTTACAGAATGACCATGCCATCGGGCTGTAACATTAGTGGCTGTGGCGGTTCCACATGGTGGTGGTGGAAAGGCCAATGTGACTGTTGTGGTAGAAGGTGAGACGTAAGTCGAATTTAAGCAAGCTGGTGAACTGCTGGATGTGGGTGAACTGTTGCTGCTAGTAGCGATGTAATGATGTGTCGCCGTAGTTGCACGGTGAAATTGATGATGGGATATAAGGTGATGTGTTGTAGCTGGACTTCGGTTGCCTTGACCAGTGGGCGTGCACATACCCAATAACGTGGAAGCGACGGTGGGGGAAGTCGTTGGTAATGGGAGTCTAACGTGTGTCACCGATTGCTTTATATATGTGTTAGCGGCCAGTTTGGACTCCACGTCAAGCAATTTATCGCTTGTGGTGCTGGTCGCGGCCGAAACGCTGCCGCCGGTGGACTGGCCAGTATATACTTGTGGCGTCGTTTAAAATTGCCCGTCGACTTCGTCGGCAGATATGATCCCTTGACACGCAGTACAGGTCGCCTATATCGCACACACAAAATTAGGACCAGCACCTTTGATCTTCACTTACGGTTTGCCCGAGCCGTGTGATTTTGGCTGCTTAAATAGCTCATTTTTGCATAACGGGCAAATCACCCGATGTTCGCAAAAAAATATGATTTATTGCCTTGTTTACGCGAAGTGCTTCTGCAGTGTACCAACAATTTGCCCGCAAGAATGCAAGAAGAATGCACTCACCAACAACCACTGTGCGTACTGAGCGCGACTGCAGCAATGCACTGCGTGTGTGCTAGTATGTGTGTGTGTACCAGTGTTGTGCGCACTCGGTTAGTGGGAACAGTTGAAACCCCTTACACATCACTGACAAAGTAAGGTTTGGTACTAGGGTGCACAGCCAATAGTGCAATGATAGAAAAATGGAACGGTTGAATTTGAATTGACTAGAGTGGGAGTTTGATTGAATGGATATTGAATAATAAACTTGAGCGAACCGTAACAACTTGGAGAGGATAAACAAGCGAGACAACTCGCTGTTGGTAACATATCAAATCATTATTTTTGCCTGCAGCACGCGGCGATAGGACATGAAGTCAAAACATCACGTTGCCGACTGTGCTGACGGGATCGACGTAAGACGATCAAACGAGCCATACGCGGTCACGAACTGCGGCGCTCATGTTATTTATTTACTTTGGCTTTTCCATATGGCAATTGTTTGTTACTAATGTTTGTTGTTGGAGCTGCCGTTTTCAATTTTCATGACAAAGACATGATTTTTAATAAATGAAAAAAAAGTGAAAAATCTGAGTTAATTTTTTCAAAGACAAATGAAAAAAAAATGTGAAAATCAACAGTGGTTGAAGTTGGACGCTGTCTGGGAGAGTGGAAGGCGAGAGCGATTACAAAAGGGGTAGGGGGCAATTGCAAAGGGCTTAATAGAGGGGCGGGGGGTGGAGTGGGGGGAAGCCAATTCAATTCAACGCCAGTGGCAGCAAATGTTGCAGCGTTCCAGTCAGACGCCGGCACGCCACGTCAGTCAAGAATTATCACATTAGCAACATTAAACGGCTCAGCGAAATGTTATTTCCACAGGAAAATATAAAACAGCACAACAACAACAACAACAACAAACAATGCTTCGTTAGTGCCGACAGTCAGCCTGATAACCCGACTTACATACACACACACACGTACATACGTATGTTCGAGTACAATAAGCAGCAAGTGTCAGCCACGCGGATACTTTCTGATTGTTGAGCGCATTCGCGCACACGTTACCGCCGCCGAAAATGCTGGCAAAACGTGACTAAACAATTACGACAAAACGTCGTATAAAATACGAACAACAACAACAAAAACAATGGCAACAGTAACAGCAATAAAATGCAATAAAAATATGTGTGCCTGGAGTTTAGAATCTCGTTGGATGCCACAGCGGATGCTGTGCGCAACGAAAAATACCGCAACGCGTCTGCAAGCCAATTGGCAGGCAGTCAGACAAACAGACAGACAAACTTATGGTTGGACAGATAGGCAAACAGGTCGACAGGCGCGCAGCACAGATAGAGCAACAAACAGACAGGCTTCCGAGACGCGTCGATAAGCCGTGCAAGTCGACTGCAGGCAAAATAGTGGGTGCCATTTACATAGCCTCTGCTCCTCATACCCTACTTCCCCCTTGCCGCCTTTTACCCGCTCAGCTAAGTTCAACAGCAGCAGCAACAGTTGGCTGCCAGCTGACAGCGACTCGAGCTCGTTAGCCACGTCTATTCGCTTTTCGTTCCGAACGCGCTCCACTTTGAAGCCTTCTGAGACTGAAAAAGCTGGAAGCTGAAGTCGGCACCAACAAGGCAAATAAAAATTGTCTCATGAGCTTTACTCTTCAGCTGCCTTGGGTCCCATAATTTCTTGCCGCCAGAATGCTTATGCCGGCACTGCCACAATTGTAGGACAAATAAATCACAATCAGCGCTGAAAGCTGAAACCGAAAGTTCCGCTGCGGCTGCGCGCCGATTGCGCAATGTGCAAAGAGCACGCAAAGCAGCGCTAAAATTGTGGAAATGCATAAACATGGCAATGCCGAAAATTTAGGGAATAAACATTTTCTTCTACCTTTGAGCTGAGCCAAGACTGAACTGAGTCTGAGACAGCGATAGGGCTAAGTAAGCAGCCGCTAACAGCAGTTATCTCCCATTGCCTGAGTTGAATTGAGTTGAACATTTTTTGGTTTACTTTTAGGTTTTGTGGTTCTACTCTAATAAGCGTTAAGTTTGCAGTTTGGGGTTTTTGTGGTTCAATCGATATTGTTATGTGGTTGCTGCTGTGTTCGATTATAGTTAGTTTCAATTTTTTTAGTTACGAAATTTTGGAAAATTGTAAATGTTCATTAGTCAGGAGCTTTTTCATAGACAATGTTTTACTCAGAGGTTTTCTGCTGAGACGGCAGCCCCCAAATAATTTTCTATATTTACTTGAAATCACTTCATCTCTTAGTGGGATCGTCATAACGCTTAACACTAGAATGCCCGAGAATCTGATCTACCTTAAATGCCCATATGTAGTCATTTTGACTACAATATTGTTTACCGACTTGTTTTTTAATTTTATTGATTTCTAAGTAGCAAATATGAATAAATGTACGCGACATTAAAATAGAATATGTACTTTATTTTTATTTTTTCATGGTTTACAAAGTATAATGACGTACTTTAAACATAAATGGGATAAAATGGTATGAATTTTGGAATTTCCGAATGAATTTTGTGAGTGGATTTTGAATTTACAAATTTGGGAATTGTTACAGCCTACTATGATATTTTTTTTAATGTCTTTAATCAGCGGCGTAGCCAGAACTTGGTCATGGGGGTTTTTCCACTTTAGTATCACGTGTTTTTTAAAGTAAACTGCACTTTCCCAAGATTTGATGATGGCTTATGCGACCTAATGCATTGAAAATTAAATTTGTTCCCGATTTTTAGTAAATTTCATAGAATTTGGTGTACTAAAAGCGAAATGATTGCATGTGAAGTGAGAGTATGTATGTGTCGTACAAAATTAAACATCGAACAAAGACCCAATATTAACTTTTGTTTTAAAAATGTTTAAACCTTAACCGAAGCATTTAAATTGATGAACCAAGTTTATGGTGATGATTGTTTATACCATGTTGGAGTTCATAAGAGGTAAACGGGATTTAAAAACGATTGTCAGGACATAAATTATGACTAACGTGTTAGCCAACTGAAACCCGTGATCACCGATGATAAAAGATTAGCCAAAATCTTCATTGAAATTCTTGAAATTGGATTTAACCTTCGCTTTACTTATATTCACCCGGGTGATCTTTTTAATATTCTATTTAATATCTGCCAAAGTATTTTCGATTTCCCGATTTCGGATCAAGGACCGTACCGGTTATGGTTTTTATCAAAAAGGTCAGATTTGTTCTGTTGTCTTTTACGTTTATTTTTCCCGACAAAAATAAAACTTATTTTGTGCCTTTATCATTTCAGGCAAAAATTCCTGTTATTTTTTACTTTTATTTTATCGGTCAAAAATAACAGTTATTTTTTTATTTTAATTTTTTTGGTCAAATCTATTAGGCAATTTGAATTTTTTCAAACTTTTTTTTTCGACTAAAAAACTATTGATACCATTTTTTTCGTCGCACAAGTGTTAAATTTCAGAATGTAGACGGCTGAGACGAAAAAAATTGTATGAAAACTGTAAATAACAGTTATTATCGATCCTTTTTTCGAATAACTGCCCAAATTTGAAAGTAATTTTCAATAACATGAAAAATATTTCTTTTTTAGAAATTTAGTTCAGGTTTAAATTTGATCCCAGGCGCTTTCGCTGCCATTTTGAATAAAACTCACAATACATTTTTTTTGGGTACCTCATTATGTGTTTAAAAAACCCCTGGAAATAAATTTTTTCATTTTTTCCATAGTTGCAAAATAAATCATTAAAGTTAGGCCTTTTTTCGAAAAACGAACAATCGTCAGAGGAAAATACTAAATACCATACTGAGGTATGAAAATAATGTATCTATATATTATTATATCTTTATTGTGAGTTTAACTCAAAATAGAGGATGAAGTGCCTTGAGATATCCGGGTGAACGACATTGGGAAACGACGTATAAGTACAAATATCTTTGGTAAGGTGAAGGTTAAGCATCTCAATAGCATAAATTTATTAATAGCACTTTAACTGAAGAGTTAGCTACCGAAAGTTCGATCGACACTTGTTTTGACTTATTTTATTAACTAAAAGTGGAATTTCAACCATCAACCACTCCTCGTTTTCACCTGATGCAGCACCGTGCGACTTTCACGTTTAAAAAAAATGCATTTTCCGATGAAAAAAGCGTTTTGAGAACGTAGAAACCATGCAAAAGGCTTGTACCGACATCCTGAAGGACATTCCGGTCGACGAACTGGACTACTTTTTATACATGTTTAAGATCATGCAAATCACTGTATGGAGCCTAAACTATTAAAAAACTATTAAAAAACACGATAATTTCGCCCAAAAAATTTTTTGTTATTATACTTTTATATGATTAAAGATGAAAATATCTTTTTGCTAATGTGGGAACGTACATACGATGCATAGTAATTGTAAATGTTGACAAATTATAGTCAATGGGGGGAGTTTTCTGACACCCAAAACACCTCTTGGCTACGCCCCTGTCTCCAACTGTTTTATAAATTTTCATATTTCGCAATTGAAGATGCATATTTGTCTATTTATCAGTAAGATTTGCTGAAAATTTTATATAGGTAGTCAAAATGACTCCTTTTGGGCATTTAAGGTAAATTTTGCAAAATTGGGGTAAAAAATTTGTTCAAAATATTTTTAATTCGTTTATTCTATTTAGCTTTAAATATTAGAAAAAATCGCGTAAGATATTATTTTAGAAAGCAATTCAATAAAAGTTGTTTACAATAAAAAACGTCAATGTAGTCAATATGACTACCTCGGGCATTCTAGTGTTAATAGACCGATATGTTAGATGAGATGGTGCGATACTCAAGCCGCTCTCCCCTGCTCCTTCCCTGACGACAAAGGTACCACTAAGTTGTCCGATTCCTACTAATTAGTCCCACTATGCTTGTCGATAAGAATCAGGCTGGCTAGTAGAAACGAGTCTACTAGTTTTTGTGAAGATTTTCGTAAAAAATACTTCAACAAATATTGACTCTTTCAGTACCAAACTTCAACTTTGACTGGCACGTTAGCGAATTTCTCACTCTCAGGCTGGTATTCGCATTTAATTTTTCACAGACCTTTCAACTCGCCAAATTGTTGGAATCCACTGAGAACTGCACATGGCACCGCACTACACGGAATCGCTGCACTTCACATGGCCGCATGCGAAAGAATTCGCATAAATCGTTGCACTCCATGCGAAATTGTTCAATGGGCCAAAGCAAAACAAAAACACAAATGCGAAAGAACTCGCCGGAAAATGCTTAAATCAAAGTTTCAGTACAATAAAGTGGCAACAATAACAACAACAACAATTCATAATATAAACAACAGCAACGTAAAACATGAATGAACTGTGTGTGGGAGCAATCACACGAGAGCGCGTAAAGGCATCCAAAAAAATTCCACAACAATTATACACAAATCTAGAAACGACAATAACAATTTACATTCAATACAAAAGTAAAAAAACACTAAAAACAAAAGAGGAAAAAAAACGGCATTTCTCACTCCCGCACACAGAGCCAAGCAGTGAGCGACTGCAAGTGACCACATGTCCAACATGGCAATTTTGTGCTTTATGGAAAGCAACAATAACAACAAAAACAACAATAAAAGCTGCAACTAAAAAAAATGAACAAATGAAATAAGTAAAATTTAATGTGAAACAATAAATTTAAATAAAAAGTGCGCAGTGTGCGCTGTGCGATGGGCGTGTGGGCCAAAAGCGCACACACACACACAGACACACGAGTGCGCCGAGCATTTGTGGCTCTGACAGCGCGGCAGCGCATGCGCGCATACAAATTTGGTTTGTTGGCTTTGTTTGTTGTTGTTGTTGCAGTTGTGCGCGTCTGATAAATTTTTGGCCTCTAACCTGGTGTTGCCAAAAAATTTTTGTTTATTTTTTTCGGACAGTGCTGTGGATTTTTTGTGGCTGATTATGTTGTTGCTGTTTGTGTGTGATAAAATTTTGACAGGCATTTTACAGGCAACTGACAGTCAGTGGTTTTTGTTGTTGAAATGACATAAAATGATTGTAACAAACAAAAAGGAGGCCAAGAAAAATGTCATGTGGTCAGCAGGAGAAAATAATAAAAGCCAACAAAGCAACACAAAAAACAGCAACAAATAATAATAAACCAAAACAACAACAACAACAACCTGAAGTAAAGCAGTAAAAATCGTAAACACCACAAAACGGCGCGCGTTCGCGTTTATGTCTAAAATCAACTTGGCTATTACGGTAAATTGCAGTTAGCCGCGTTGTACCATAATTAAAAAATAAGAAATAGCAACAAAATTCGTTCGCAACAACAACAACAATGAAGCAACAATGAATGCTGCTTTAGTTTAATGTCGCGAATTTTTTTTGTGTGTTTTTGCTTTTTTGTGGTTTTGCATTTTTTACATAATTTTTGACACTAGCAACAACAATAAAAACCAACAACGTTAACAACAGCTTAAAGTGCAAAAAGCAACAACAATATTGCACTAAAAATCAAACAATAAACAATGAAGTTCGCTTATTTCGCTGCTTGGATTGTATAATGGAACAGAAAGAAACAAAATAACAACAAATACAACTTAAAAATCATTAACATTTAATATTAGTCATAATTTTCGAATAACAAAATTTTTAGATTTTTGCTTAGTTATAATGGATACATTTTTAGTTTAAATTACAAATTAACTACAACTTTTTATTAAATTTTTAAGCAATAAAAATGTATGAAATTTCTGCGTGATTTGATGAAGTTGGTAACCCTACCGAGTCCACATAGGTAGACCGGTAGGTAGGAGTGGCTGCCCCAAGGCGGAGGCCACTTAGACCATGAAGACCCATTGTGATACCACAAAAAATCGAACATGAGTCCTCTCACTCATTGAATCAGTTTTAGCTTCTCTTTCTTTTCTTCGAAGCTTAGTAGACAGCGAATAGTCTTATCGGCTGGATTCCTTAGACTATCAGAGTAGAAATTCCCCAGATAGTTCATTCCCATTCTGTATAAAGCAGGATAAATGCATAAAACGTATACTGGATCTTCTTCGTCTACCTTGTCCATACAACTGCGACGGAAGTCTTTCAAAAAAGCCCCAACCTTTCAAGTTCGTGCCAATTAAACAGTGATCCGTCAGAATATAAACCAATCATGGTCTTATATAGTGATCTAGTTCCTATTTAGTGAGACAAGTCTTCTAGAATGCTGGAAACTTAAAGTTGGCCAAAGTTTTTGCAATAAAACCTGTGTTACCATCAGCCATTCTTAAGTTAATTTCTTCCATAGAGCTTGTTGACAATGAAGCTTGCAAGAGGGATACATACCGAGCGTAGTCATTTCTTGACGTATCTGCTCAGTCATACCACAGACAACTCATCAAGTAGATGTCCACTCTCGTTAGACAAAAACGGCACCAACATTTCAAGCTCTGACGCGTTCTCTAAATTACAAGCTTAATGAGTTGTTTGTGGTCGTACCTTGTCAAGCGAGCTCGTCCGCTCTATAGTTCTCTGCAATATCCCTATGTACACGTATGTCCCGGAACCCAGCATAGGAAAATGTGAAGCTATCTGAAGCTATCTCTTTGAGACATTTGTTGCATTTTTTGAGCAATCTTTGATGTTTCGGCACTGCATACAGAGTCCTAAGAGCAGATTGGCTGTATTAGGATATCACGTGTCGATATTCCGCTTTCCCTAAGTCAATTGGAAACTGCAGGGATTGCTGTGATCTCGGTCTGGAGAACATTAAAGTAATATGTCACCCGGAGCTTCAAAATTAGATTAACTTCTTTATGGTAGATACCACAACCCACCTTTCCAAGACTTAAACCTGGTAAGTCCACCATTGATCAGGTATTCACATAATGATAAATTCTGGAAAAGACCCATGAGAGTCAAATCGATGCTCACCATCTCTTTATTGAAGACAAGGCAGCATTCGGCAGTCCGATAAGGGATCGTCTATACGTCGCCTTGTCTGAAGTTGGTATCCTTGTAAAGCTTGAAAAACTTTGTAAAGTGTCGTCGAGAGATACCTCCAGTTCCGTTTAGGTTGGAAGTGATCTCTGCGACTCATTCAATAAGGTTCGCGACTTTGGTCTTTTGTCGTAGCTGATCTTTTGTAATACAACCTCTTAATTTTCATCATGGAAAGCATTCTGCGCAACTCCGGTGTGCATCGTGATGGCGCAACCTTCACCAAGAGTGTCCAGCTCCTTGTTGTCTGATGATGAAATGTCATCGCTACCTTTTCGACCTTTGAAAGGGAATCTGCCAAAATGGGACTCGTGGTAAATTAAAGCAAGACGTGGTGTCTACATGCAGCGACTCGCAGCGGTTATGATCTCAGGCCGATGTTGAGGCAGACAGGTATACTTTTTAAGTTATCAAGGAGTTCGTCTACCTTGGCCATAAATAGCAGTAATGATGTCAGCCTGGAGATAAAACAAAGTATTACTCTTACCAATATGTGCTACTACGATCTCGGTAGACAACAGAGTAGTAGGGACCCCTCTCGACCGACAAAACTTGCACTCTATAGGGCACTTATTCTGCCCGTGTTCCTCTCCTCAGAAGCATGTACACTGTTGCGTAACGACAAAATGGCCCTCTTGGGGTGTTCGAGAGGGCAAAGTGCTTTACGAAATCCTCTTCCCTGTTCGAATTGCAATGACTATTGGATACGAACGAGGAACGAACTATATGAGCTGCTTAAAGACATGAACGTAGCACAATGCATAAATATCCAGCAACTACGCTGGTTTGGCCAAGTCTCCTGTATGGACGATGATGCTATGGCGAAAAAGATGTTCGATGCGATAGTTGGAGATCGAAGGCAAAAAAGGAGACCGTGTCTCCGGTGGAAAGACCAAGTTGAGGATCAACTGGCGAAGGTACACGCAAAGCAGAGGCGCCTGGAGAAATCTTTTGCCATAACTCATCCCGGTAACGGATTGTTATGGCCAGACTCTATATGGGCCCGTTGTGATATCACAAATTTCACCCGTTTGAAATGTGTATGCAACATTGTGTTTTTTGTATATGAGTTACAACACACATTTCAAACGAATGGGGGAAGGGGACTTAAAGTTTAACGTGGAGTCCCAACGGTGGGTTTTGGCAATTTTCCTTTCACACTTGGACCTGCCAAGAATGCGATTCTTGCAATTCTTTTCTGCTACATGTGGATAGTGATAGAAGTAGACGAGTGTTTCACTAGCTTGAGCTAGGAATCAAACCTAGGACCTCTGGTATGAGAAGGTAGCACGCCACCCGTTGAACTATCGAGGCTGGCGATGAAGCTCCTCAAGATAGATGATCCCATCGGTGAAAAATATGTTCGATGTTCTAGTTGAAGGTCGACGGCGAAGAGGGATTCTGTGTCACCGGTGGAAGTACGCAGTTGAGAAGGCCTTATCATCTCTTGCTGTGATCAACTAGCGACGGTGCAAGCGAAGCCAGTCATAACCCAACTCGATAACGATTTTTTTATGGCCACTTAAACCTAGAAGGGTAACTTTCGTCGATTCGATGAACACCACATATATTTCTTTGAATTTCTTCTTATTCTTCGATCTGATTACTTTCTCTTATCGTGGGATCTCGGTTGGCGATGTGGTTTATTGTGCAATTTATTTACAAAAGCATGTCTGAGTATAATTATATAATAAAGTTGGAGCTAATACAATTTTTAGTTCTTCCAAAAATCAGAGTAAAATACGACTTCGTCGATTCGACGAAGATTACCAACAAGGTGTGTAAAATATGATTATCCTTCTAGGGTTAAGTAAGTAAGTAATCCTAGGCCTGTATGATGTTCCGAATCTGCAGAGTGGCTTGTCCAGTGGAGCACTCTTGGTAGCAGGGGATTTGGGGGTTCAAACTCCCCCCAAATACAAAAATTGCTCATGCCAAACATGGTTTAAAATGGAATTGAGCTCAAAATTTTTACGCAAAACCCCCAAATTGAAATCCTATGTGCTCGTCCATTCACTTTTTTCAAAGGCAATGAATCTCCATAAAATTGTTAATTACGCATCATTACATGTGGCATGACATTTGAATAGATTCTTTCAATTCTTTTATGTTGACCAAAGTGTCCACTGATTTGCCGTTTATCCAACAATATCGGCGCCATACAACAAACAATTGCACACTTGTTGATGCTGGCATTTTTTCCATTACATAGTTGAATTATAGTCGATCAAATTACAAGTACACAAACTTGTGGCCACAGAGGGGGAGACAACGCGGCTACGCGACCAAAACTAACGAATTAGCAAAACATTGTAAGGCGTCACAAAACTAGTAAAAGAGTTTTTTTTCGCAAATTTTTACAAGATGCCAGTGTCATAAATTGCCAGCAGCTGCTAGAACTTGTAGGAAGGCATTTTCCGTTTTTAGCTTTAAAAACCAACATTTTTTTGGCCAAAATGCAGACTGGCTGGGGGGAAGATTGTGACGGCCCATAGTCGACACTCGGACGGTTGTTTACTGCTGGCGCATAGCCTGATTTTACAACAGTAGCACATTTAATCAAACACACACACACACACATGCACCACGCGTTTTTTTAGCCAAGTCACATACCAAGGCACAAGTGGAGACGGCGTTGTGCTGTGCCGTGCCGTGTATTTGCGACTGGACATAACATTTTTCAGTTAGTTGTGCGCTGTTGTTGTTGCCGGTTTTTTGATATATTTTTGTTGTTTTTATTTTTTAATTTTTGTTGAACCGGTTAGTTTAAAGTTGGTCGACCATCCGCAGAGTCGTTAAGTGACAAACAAAAAACCCACTTGAAGAAAAATTACTTATGCGCTTTTTATTAGTACTACACACACACATTAACTTGCCGTCGTTGTTGTTGTTGTTGTCAACTGTCAATGTTCAGTTGCTGGCCATTTGTTCATGCGTTCATAACTACTGCCGGACGAATTACATGTTTATAGGGTCACACAGTCAGTTGATACACATAAATGCGACAAATTGTTGTTGCGTTTATACATTTTTCATTGCTGCTTAGAATAGTTGGCGTTGTTGTTGTTGTTGTTGCTGCTAGTGGCAGTACAAACATTTTAATGTCAATTCCTGCGAAAATAACCGTTTTTGGCGGCACATATAGTTTGTTATTGATGTAACGGTACCGAGATTCTATTTCAGATATAATTTCAGTTAATTTCGCTGCATTCGTTTGGCTGTTGCTGTCAGTGTGTATGTATGTGTGTGTGAGTCTGACAATGCGGAAGTAACGGACGGATGTGTGCTGTGGCGGCGCGCTTGAAAGCGAGTACCAGCAGCCCGACCAGCCATAAATGTGGGTTAACTGTGACTGCCTTTAAATATGGGACACTGGATGGAAAATTTTCGTGAGTACTTTACTTTCGAAGTGATTTACGAATAAATTTGTGAAGTTATTAAAAGCAGGAAATGTCGTTTTGCTTGGAGTTGCGAGAAAAAAAAAACTATTTTTTAGAAAAAGTGCTGAAAAGTGCAGTGATTTTAGGTCTATAAAAAATTATTCAATTAATTAATTAAGTTTTAAGAGTTAACAGCAGAATCGGTGCAAATTGAGCTCTGGATATTTGTCTATTAAACATATGGAATTTTTGTAAAACTTGTACACATTTTCTTTTTGACGTGTAAGGTCTGAATCTGTAATAACGAAAAGATTAGTTCGAAAAGAAAAGAATTAAAACAAAAGTTTAAAAATTTGAAGAATCTGTTAAACATTAGACTCGGTGGAACCTGAGTTCTGGGTACTTGTCTATTAGAAATATGGAACTTTTGGGAAATCTTTCTGATTTATAAGCTTTACATCTGCAATCTCAAAGAGATCTGCTTGGAAAGAAAAGAATTTAAAAACATTTAAACTTGGAAGAAATTGTCTCTGTGACTGTATGATGTTAAAAAATTTTTTGAAAAAATCGAAACTTTTTTTTATAACAACAATAACCATTTTCAAAGTTTTGTGGATCTTCTCTAAAAATTTCAACACAATATCTCAACTCCAAGTTTGAAGCACTTCAGTTCAGAAAATACAATTTTTGTATTTCTTTTAAGGACGCATGAAATAATTACAAACTTTAAAGTAGAAAATTGTACCTATTTAATAAAAAAAACAAATTCTCTAAGCCTCAATAGAAGCTTGTTTGTTTCTCCGTTCACATCACCATTAACCCTTATCTGTATTGCATTTAAAAATCATTGAAATCTGAATCTTACTGTACACCGCTCGGTATTCAATAAATTGTTTCACTCAGTTTTAATTTAAAATAACACTACTCAACAAAAATTGGGTTCATCAATTTTCTATTTTGAACTTTCAGGACCAAAATATGTCAGGTATGCGAAACATAAATGTTTTGGATCTCAGTCTGTAGATTCATACATTTAAAATTTTTTCTCTTTCAAAGTTCTGAAAGTTCAAAGTAGAAAAGTTAGTTAAAAGGAGACAATTTTTCTCTTTCATTTGATACCCATATCTTCATCATTGCACCATCGAAAATATTTAAAAAAATATTTTAAATGTTTATATCCTTAAAATTTTAAAGTCCTTTAAGAAGGTTTTTGGGTCAGAAAATGAAAAACTGACTATGCTCGGATATTATAAATGGCCTCTAGTTTCACGTCTGTATCAACATTTGGATGGATCTCGGAAAAATACAAAACTTTTTTCGCACGGTGCTTTAAATGAAAAGTTGGTGTTTCACTCAGTTTCCATTGATGTTAGGCTTAAAATATCTACAAACTTACCACAGACAGTAAAGCGATATTCGGAACGATTTAGGAACTATTAGCATTTAAACGTTCGAAGACTTAAGCGACGAACTTGACTAAAATGAGCAAACTTCAAAGTCGGTTTTCTCTTAAACTAGAGCCAATCCAGCCAAGCGGCTGGTGGATCTCAACTCAGTATACCTATGAAAACTTGCTCTGTAAGTTCCCCCCATGTCTGAATTTTCGACTTGCACAGTGTAATTATTTACGGACCTTCAGAAAACTTGCACTTTTATAAATATTTTATAAGAATTTTTTAATGAAAAATATTAAACTTTAAAATTATACTGATGACATTTTGATTGAAAGCATTCACATAATGCTGCTTCCGACAGTGACCTGTCTGACCTGTGACCTGTATTTGGCATCCACACAAGGTTGGGACAAGGACTTTTTCCAGGAACCGAAAATAACAGTTATTTCTGAAAATATATTTGGAAAAATTACCATGAGGGAAACGTCATAAAACTAAATGAGATATACCAATACATTTCTCTTGGCACCGAGAACCAAACTTGGCAATACATTTTTATTTTGTGATTTTTATGGAAAAGTTAAAAAATTAGAATTATATTTTGTTTATATTTTGAAAATCCTTTAACAACAATAATTTGTTTCCATATACCTCCACAAATAGCAGTTTTATTGGATTTTTGTTTTAGTTGTCCCATGATTTAGAACAACGAAATTGAGGATAAATTGAGAAAATGTCTTAATTGCGCAATTTAGCCGGCTGCCTCAATAAGGTAAGCAGTGTTCAGTTTTTTAGAAGTCCTGCCCAAATACTCCCGGAATAGGAGAAAATATTCGAATGCTTGGAACGACACTTTCGTTTGCCGTTTCGTTTCGTTTTGTAGATTGTAATCTATACCATCCCTTCCCTAAAAACCATAAAACTGTTCTCTGAGTAAAAGTCTGAGAAGTTCTTAGCGAGCTTATCAGCTTACAGGGGCACGCAAGAGGGGGTTTTGGGGTCCAAACCGCAAATATATGTTTATTACAAAATGTTTGGGTGACAAAAATGGTTGGTTGGTGTGGTTGGTTGGTGGTTGTGGTGGCTGCCCCTGTATGAGACACACTTAGGCTTACATGATCCGTTGTGATAAAAATTGTATTTGCCTTAAAAGTTGTGTGTGCGCCATTGCACTTTTTTATATGTGCTAACATTACTGTTCAGGTGGCCGTTAATTGAACAGCATACAGGGCTAAAACAACCCTTTAAGAAACTCTCTTTTACAGGTACCCCTCATCCCACCAAAAGATGTTATCCGGGAACCAGCTTTTAGTGCCAGCTTTTGGTTTGAAAATGTGCCTACCTTTGCAATTTGCCGCTAAGTTTATAAACCCCAATAAGTAATGGTTATTTATGTAAAAACTGAATCGATTCAGTTGTCTTTGTGCATGAATCCATGCATTGATCGGCTAGAACACTCAATAAGTTTAAAGCGTTGAGTTGCCTTAGCAATGAAAAGTTGTTAAAAATTCAACTGGTATCCATATTAATTAAGGGTTGATAACCCTGAGCTAATTGCAAAACTTTTGTGCATAACGCCTAAACTAATCAAAATAGCATCAAATCAAAAATGACCGCATATTGAAAGAAATAAAGTAAAAATAAAAAACAAAAAATTAGGCAACCTTTCGTGCGATCTGCTGTGTTCCCAATTGCGTATCCAAGCGTCCACTGAACCGTCCATCCATTCATCCATACATCCATCCATCTATTCAGCCGTAAACGCTGCCAAACATTACGGTAACAAAAAAACTAAAATAGCCACAAAAACTTACAACAACTATATGGCAAAATAAAAAGTAAGTGCAAAATAGAAATAAAATATAAAAGAAGAAGAAGCAACAGCAACAGAAGCAGCCGTTGAAGCATCGAAAGAGGCGAACAGAAATTGCAGCGCACAAAAAGGTAATTAACATATAATAAACACGTACATGCAATTGCATGCAATGCGGCGAAAAATGGCAACAGTCACTATAACAACAACAACACAATGACAACAAAAAATAGCAACGATAAAACCAAATAACGGTGGCAACTTTGCTGCCATTAAGCGTTCAAATCAAACAACATTCCCTGCCCCTACGAATTCCTCCTCATAAAAAAAAACCAACCAAAATCCCAGCAATTCGCGTAAAGTGGCAAATGCAATTGCAGTCTGTTTTTTTGTTATCTTTCGTTTTAGTTATTTTTATTTTAATGTTTTTTTATGCCGAATCTGCTGCTGCTGAACACTGCTGAAACCAAAGATGATGGACTCGATTTCAAATGCGCAACTCATGTCATTCATTCATTCCGGCGCGCATGTGCTCATTCATGCACTCAGCCGAGTGATGTGATTCGTCGGTTACATCAGTCGCGAGAAAAATTGCGGGCAGCAAGCACTGGCACTGGGCGGGCGCTATATGGAAAGGCCGCTCGGCAGTGGATAGACTTAAGCCACAGCCAGACAGACAGACGAACGAACGAACGAACGGCGGAGATGTGAACCAATTTGTGGCATCAATCTCAGGCATCGTGGCGCGCAAATGAAGTGGCAGCTGTAATGTGTCGTCAGGCAGACA
The DNA here is from genome assembly GCA_963971225.1 of Melieria omissa. Lineage (NCBI taxonomy): Eukaryota > Metazoa > Arthropoda > Insecta > Diptera > Ulidiidae > Melieria > Melieria omissa. Next base: position 89,756,186 of record OZ020269.1, read on the forward strand.
GACAGACATGCGCGACATAATTTACATGTCAAAAATATGCAAAAGACGTCAAGTTAAAGACGATGGTGAGAAAACTGTGTATGTGTGTGTGTGAAAAGGGCAAAGGACGCAAAGTGTTGGTTAGAGTTGTGGTGGATTTGGTGGGTAAAAATGGACGTGCCAGATGCATGTCGAATAAATATTTTAGCAGTAAAAAAGTTGTAAGTTTGGATTAAGAATTTCATACCAAGTCCAGCGGTGCACACAGGAGGGAGTTTTGGGTGTTCAAACCTCCCCAAATAAAAAAATTGCTGGTGTTCAAAACGGTTTAGGCTCAAAAGATAACCCCAAACCCCCAGCCCATCGGTCCACCGTCCCTCCGTAAAATTAAATCCTCTTTGTGCCACTGACCAGGTCTTTGTTTGAAATGCAGCAGATGGAAGCAATGACCAATGAAAGCGTTTCAATGCAATTTTAGTCATTACCTGAAACATATTTGTCTCTTGTAAGAAATTCTCATAGGAACTTTTTAATTAAAAAAATCAAAATTAATTCAGTTTTTAAACATAAAAAGTATCTAACACATCGCTTTAAATCTAATTCTTGAAAGTAAAATAAACGATATAAAATATCGGACAGTCTTCTTATGACAAACAGAATGACGAGTACACAAAACTATTGGACAAAAGTATGTCATGTTTGATACAAAATTTGTTTTTAAAAGCTTAAGAAAATCTAACAAATACCACACAAAAATGTTACCTTAAAAATTGCAAAAGTTCATCAAAAAAATTGATTGAACTCATAAAATGTTGTCTGTGTTTTGTGGTTGGGAACTTTCAAGCCTATAACTGTTGGCAGTAAAAACTGTTTGAAATACAACATAAGCACTGAACATTTCAAAAGAGTGTGACCAGGTCTCAGGTGATCCCTGATCCAAGTTCCGCATTGTGATCATTTCAAAGGTTTATTTCTTCGAGCTAGAACTTCTCCTCGTTTTTCCTATTTTGGGTTTTAAATACTTAAGACAACTTGGCTCATTGCGCTCCAGAGTTTTTGAGAGATACACGATATAAGATACGTTATTCACATATATGGGTTATGGGTTCATCCAGGAGTTGTGAGCTGAGATGGGCCGGACATATCATCAGAGCCGAGAAGACCTACCCGCAGCTTCAAATATCTTTTTTACAAATGTTATAACACACGTTTTAAACTACGTCTCAAGCTACAACGGACTGATGAAGCTGTCCAGTATGCCATGGAGATTCTATGTGCGAGATAGAGAGAACTGGAGGTCACTTTAACAGTAGACGTAGGTGGTTGTGCCCGGAATGATGATGATAAATTAGTGTCTGCCCGAAACAAACAAACTTGACGACTTGATGAAGCGTAAAGTGTATGTAAACATGTCAGACACGTTAGAAACTTTTATCCTAGAGGACTCAGGCATTCTTGAAGAGCCAGCCAGTGGTCTGGGCATTGTATCGTTGTCAGTTGCAAAGCTCCAGCAAGTATTCTCAGGATTCATAGATTATCTTATGAACCCATATCAATAACACAGTGTCCACTAATTTTCCATGGCGAGTTAGTTTTTTTTAGTTAGGGGATTGAAAATCTTCAGGAAGATACTCGATTCGATTTACGATTTCAACTTACAGTTAGAAATTTGCCGAAACATACCACTTTTTCGAACACATTCTCGTCAAAACTGAATACAGAATTTCAGAATAAATGGAGTTTTCTTTATGGAAAGAGTGGACCTAGTATTCAACAATTGCTGTAGCCGGTTCTACTTAAAGGTTTCAATGTTCGCTCGGATTATGTTGTCAGAATCATTAGTACAAGTGCAATATTGAAGTTAACGTTACACACACAATTTTGTAAAACAAAAACACGCAACGAGGTCTGTCAGACTGGAATATAAATCTTTCTTTTTAAAATAAATTTTTCGGGATATTAAAATAATTTTAATTTATGTAGTTAAGTTGACTAAAATAAAGTAAATCAAGTTAAACAACAAGAAGAAATCCTTTTTTATATTTTTAAACATTTTTTTTTCAGTAAATAAATAAGCTAGTTTACCAGGCATGCGCCTATGAAACCGGCATGCGCCGGTAATTATTTTTGGAAAAAACACGTTTATTGTGAGGAAATGATTACAATTTTATTCTTCAAAGTAATGGCCATCGCTAGCTACACATTTTTCCCATCTCTCAGGCAATTTAAATGTTTCGTCTTTTGCCTGAAACCAATCATCGATCCATTTTTTGACTTCTACGTGAGAATTGAAGCGCCGTTCCGTTAATGCGTGGCCCATCGCTGCGAACATGTGATAATCCAAAGGCGCCAAGTCTGGTGAGTAAGCCGCATGAGCAAGAGCTTCCCAGTTGTACGATGCAACCAATTCTTTGGTGGCTCTAGTGCGGTGTGGTGGTGCGTTGTCATCGAGGAAAATCACTTTGTGTTGCCTGGCTTCATATTCTGGGCGTTTTTGGCGTATAGCACGGTTTAAATCGGCCAATTGTTGTTGGTAACGTTCACCGTTAACCGTTTCACCAGGTTTTAGAAGGTCATACCATATGGATATTTACCGCTAGATGTCGTTACCGGTTTCATATGCGCATACCTGGTAGTCGGTCTCACAGACCAAATCGGAATATAAAGAATGGTTGAATCGATGGATGTGAGGGGGAGCCGAAGTAAAAACCTTAGGGAGGTCATTACGTCAAGCACTTAGGCTTTATAGCCCATTGCACTTAAAGCTCAGGAAAAAGGCTGATAGAAGAGACGGGAATGGGAAAAAGAGAAAGTGGATGGAAGGGAAGGGTTATGTGTTCTCCTGTGTGAATTTCCCGGACTTTTTAATGAATCTCAGCTGATCACACAGGGTGAGAGGATGAACTTCGTCCATTCTCGTAACATCTGAACCCAGCGTGCGCAATCTCGTTCTGAAGAAGGCAGGACATGCACAGAGACAATGCTCCGTACTATCTACCTCCTCCAAGCAGGATGTGCCCTACAAGTCGGATCTTCGATAATGCCCATATTGACCATATGTCGCATGTCCCATAGATTGTGTCCCGTGATTAACCCGACCATTCGACGTGAGATCTTTGCTTCCTAACCTCTCAAGGAAATCCCCTTCTTTCCTGTTTGGGCTTATCACAAAACACTTGGCAGTTTTACAACTTCCCAAGCTAGACCAACGTTCTGTCTGTAAGTTATTTACACAGGACTTGATACAGCCCAGGGTTCCTGCTAGATCCGATACCGATTATTGGTTCTGGTCCCATGGGTTTGGACAGTTTCGATACCTAGAACACCACAGTGTCCCGGAAGCTAGATAAGTTTGAGCTTATTGCATCTCGCGACTGTTTTAAGCTTCATCTTACATTCTTGGACAATCTTAGAGGTAACTGACGCGTTCTCCAGGGCCTTAAGTGCAGTTTGACTGTCACTACAGATTCTGTGTTTCCCACACCATTTCCTCCCGAAAATCCACCTTCAGAATGGGGAAGATTTTTGTCTGAAAGACGGTACTCAGCACACCTAGAGAGAAGTAACAGTTGACATTTCCTCGAGGTGTCATCCAGCTCCAGTACCTTTATCGGTCTTGGATCCATCATTAAAGAAAATACCCGTCAGATCCGATAGCATGATTTCTGAGTAGCCCCATTGGCCACGCGTTCGGAACCTGACGTCAAAGTTTCCCCCAAAGAATACCACGTATTGAGCAATTTCTAGGGGCCAGCAGCAACGGATATTGCGCTGACAATCTCTTAAAGATTTCTCTATAACCCGTGTCCTTGTTGTCATGCCAGCACCCATAGGAATACAGCCAACATGTTGCTTTCATCGATTCCTGTTGAACTTTTAGATCTAGAGGAAGCGGGTCAAGCATGGCCTTAAGGGCGTCACCCGAGACAGTGCTCATGGCACCCGTAATGCTTATACCCACGCTTCTTTGTAGTCTGTTCAGAGCTGTGGACTTAACCATTGTTCGCCTCCACCAGACTACCGATGTGTAGGTAATTATGGGCCTGATGAGTGCGGTATATATCCAGAGAACCACCGCAGGCTTCAGGCCCCAGGTTTTGCTAAAAGTTTGACGGCACTGTTGGAAGACCTTCAGCGCACGATCTACTTTTGTCAAGACATGCATCTTCCACGTTAGTTTCCTGTCTAGAATAATTCCTATATATTTCACTTCCGTGCATATACTTAGTACTTTCAGTACTGGCAGCTCGAGACCATCCAGCTTCCGTTTCCCAGAAAGAAAGTTGAATACAGAGTTGTCTTCTATCTCACAGCCAAGCACTTGAACACTTTATGCTGGCAACTCTATTGCTGTTTTATTCTCTTCTATGTTGTAGTGTTCAGGGACTTAGAAGATAGAAAATCTTCTTCATCGCTTTTGATTTCATTATGACACCATGGAATTTTGAGAGCTGCTCGTATCAGATTTTCAGCCAGTAAAATAATATTTATGGGCGACAATTTATGATCCTGTATGAGCTTGTGAGCAAAAGGCTCACAAGGCTCTGCATTGTCAATAGTCAACGTTGGGAACATGGTCCAATTTATAAGAAGGTTATTGGATCTTGAAGGCACTTGGATCTTGTGCTATCAGAATATTTCGGCTTTTAAATCTTCAGTTGCTATGAAGCCAATATTTAATTTGTTTTTGCATCTAAAACATCTTTCCTCAAATAGTTAATATATCTTCAACTCAAAACAAGCGCAATCTTTGTTTAAAAAAAATATATAAAATCTATACTGCTGGATTAAGTGAGCTCCTACTCTAAGCTAACTTTTAATTTTACTTTTAATTTATGTATGTACGTAGGTTTCATTGGACTCCTTTGCGCACCACATGCGCTTCCTGCCATACACAACGCTCAGATGTTTTATGTAAATTTAATGCTTGTTCATTTTCCCATTCTGGCCGAATTAAAATGCAACATTTGAAACCGACAAGTGGCAGCCAACACAATACACACCGACCGATAGGCGCAACTCGATGGTAAAACGCAGCACGAAAAGGCCAATTTGTACATTAGTCCAATGCAATTTGATTCACAACGAAGCAACAACAACAACAAGTGCTGCATAGCAAGAAAACTCCAATGAAAAAACTAGTCAGAAAATAAGCAACAAGTAAGCAGGAAAATCTCGGACTCATATCCGCGCCGCACCGGCAGCCGTCCAGCCGTCGATTCTAGCCAACGCCGCGCCAGCCGGTGTACACTCGACCACTTTGGGAGCGCAGCGAGCATGTTTTCTTACTTCACATGTTGTTGCAAGTTGTGTGTGTGTTTTTTTTCGTTGCTTTAATTTTCGTGTTATTGCTGGAGCTGCCGCACAGCCGCACCAGCGTTGGTCAGCAACAACAATCAAAGCGAATCAAATCGAATGCAGGCGGCCGATTTGCGCGCGCCGCTGCAACCGGCAAAACCAATTTGTCTAATAAACCGCAACAGCAGCGAGGTGGACGGGAGGTGGAGCGGTGCGAGGAGAGGCGCACTGGGGCGAGTGGCAACAGGTCGTTGTGCGGCGCGCATGTCCAGCTACAACCACAGTCACAGCTACAACGTCAGTCGCATACAGCACCGCCGAGACGCTTTTAGCCATAAGAAGGTGTTAATTTCAATTTAACGTTTAGAAATAATTGAATTGCGTTTTTTATTTTTTATATGCAGCGCTTTATCTATTTTTTTTGTTCGCCTACATTTTTTGCGGCCACTTTAATTTTCAAACTGTCGCTGTTGTTGTTGCTGTTGAGGTGAATGCAAAAAAAACTCTGCAGAATTGTCATTGCCTGCAGCGGCACTTTCGATGCATTGCTGTTTGTTGTTGTTAATGTTGCTTGTGATGCTGTCACCGTTCGCTTGGTTAGCATGTTGATGATATGTTTTGGCGATTGTTATTGTTGTAAAAAATTTTGTTATTGCTATTTTGGGCCATAAAATTGTGGTCTGTTGGGCCGCAGAGAATTCCACCACCAGACGGCACAAAGCCGCAGACATCAAGGCAAAAAGTAATTGCAAACAATAAACAAGCAACACCAACAAAAGGCTTGCTTAAAAATCTGTAAATAAAAATTGAGAAAAATGAGTCTTAAATTATTGTGCCTCCCCCCTCCCTAATCGCGCGGCGCGCCCCTTTGAGCAAACGAACTCTGTGCGCAAAAAGGTGCCAGAGCGCTCGAAGTGAAGAATGCCAAATTGCAATTATTTAATTACTTCGACTTTATGGCATATATGGCGTTGATTTTGTTGTCATTATTGTTGTTGTTTTTGTGTTTTTGTTAATTGTTTTTGTTGCACTTATATAACGGTTATTTTTGCAGTTATACTGGTATTTAGTTTATTGGCAAAATTAATCATAAAAATGTCGTCGTGTGGTCGTGTGTGCGTGTTATTGTTGCTGCAATGTTATTGTTTTGTTTTTGTTGTTGCAGTGTTGTTTTACAGCGCTCAAAAATGCATAGCGTGAAAATTGTGTGCGATTAGTTACAGATTTTTTTGTGATCTTACATTTGCTTTGTTTTATTTTAATGGATTGAAATGTTACTCATACGCCATGAGGTGCCGGCAGAGCTGGCTGACTGTAAGAGATATGCTGCAAGACAACTTTATTGTTATTAACCGTATGATTGTTGCTTTTACTCTATGATTTGTTGTTCTTAGATGATTGCTATGTTTGTAGTTGTTGTTGTCATCAGCATCAAGATTGTTATTAGGCAGCAAAGTGATCAATTCTGCTGTGCATTCTGTACGCGTCTATCGGTGTAGTTGAACGCTTGATTACGCATGTTTGGTATTTGTTGTTGTTTTACGTTAGTGAATGACTAATAAATTACTTCATGTACTCGGCACGAAACAAAAAAAAGATTTTCTAAAAGTAGATAATAGCAACGCGAACGATTTCATGGGTAAACATAAATAAAAAATATAATTTTTTAATTTTTTGGTCCAACAAATTCTCTAAACGAATGAAAAATATGTACAACATACCTTTTGAAACATTTATTGCTAAATCTGCAGGCTTACCAAAAGTTAGTTAGGTAATTAGTTAGTTGGTCTGTCAATTAGTCAGTTAGTCAGTCAGTTAGTAAGTTAGTTAGTTAGTCAATTAGTTAGTTATTTAGTTAGTCAGTCTGATTTGAATTCTTAACAACGTGATATAAACTTTTTTTTAATTTTTGAGTCTGAAGAATTTCTTCAAATTTTCAAACAAATTAGCAAAAAAAATTTTTTTAATTTGTTGCTAATTCTGCTAAAATTTAGTTAGTTAGTTAGTTAGTTCGTAAAATAGTTAATTACTTAAATAAATAGTTAGTTAGTCAGTCTGGTTTAAATGTTTAACAAAAGTTAGTTAGGTAGTTGGTTAGTTAAAAAGTTAGTCACTTAGTTAGTTAGTCAGTTAGTTATTTATTTAGTTAGTAAGTTAGCACGCGAAATAACTTTTTTACTTTCTGCTCTTCAAATTTTTAAATAAATTTGTTGAAAATGTTTTCCTAATTCTGCAGGCTTACCACAAATATTAGTTAGTTAGTTAGTTAGTTAGTTAGTTAGTTAGTTAGTCAGTTAGTCAGTTAGTCAGTCAGTTAGTAAATTAATCAGGTAGTTAGTAAATTAATTAGATAGTTATTTAGTTAGTTAGTCAGTCTGATTTGATTTTTTAACAAAGCGAAATCACTTTTTCTTACTTTTTGAGATTGAAGAATTTCTTCATATTTTCAAACTAATTAAACTAATCAAACTAATTTTTAACTAATTAACTAACTAAATTTTGGAGAATTGACAACAGATTTTCAAAAACTGTTTTGCCAAATTTGCTGTCAATTCTGAAAAATTTAATGCTAACTCTGCAGGCTTACCACAAATATTAGTTACATAGTCAGTTAGTAAATTAGTTAGTTAGTCAGTAAACTAGTTAGCTATTTAGTTAGTTGGTTACAGTTATTTAATTAGTTACTCAATTAGTTAGTTAGCTGTCATGTGTCCGGTGGTTATATTGTTCGGGCGAGGACTGGAGAGCTACAATAATAGTGAAAAGCTGGTGTCTCGATGTTATTTCCAGATCTATGTTCCAACTCTATTTAATTCTTACACATCTTGTCCTCTTATCGGAATTGTTCCCTAATAATATGAAACCATATCACATCATAATTTTCTTTATTGGCTCAAAACTCTTCAAAAACAAACCCACCAAAAGTCTCCAGCTATGCGCAGTAAAACTTGAATGGCCAATGGAAAATTGGCAACAGCGCCAACCGTGCGATGCGCATGTGTATGCAATGCGCGATGCGCTTCGGTGTATGCACCAACACAAGTTTACGAGTGCAACGGCAGCCGCTCATTCACTTGCACACGTTCGTACGGAATAGTCATAAATGAGCACAGTGGCTTGGCGCGCAATTAAGTTGTGTTGTTGCACGCTGAAATCGAGAGTGGTCCGCGGCGATGCGCTTCTTGGTGCATTTTTGCACGTAAGACGACCAACTGGCAGATGGACGCACAGTCGGTCAGCCGAACACACCAATAGACCAACCAACAGCTGTAGCGAGTAGACAGTGAGCTGAATGCTTGGTTGGCTACAAAAATGTGTTAGTAATGGTGTCGCAGCGACACTGTTGGCCGCTAGAAGTGGTTGTTTATATTGCTTATGTATGTAACAACCATTTTCGTATAAAATGCACCAACCATTTCAGTTTTAGTGATAAGGTGAAAAGAAAATAGTCGAAAAATCATAATCGTTCTATCGCTGAAAAGAGATAACCTTTAAAAGAGGGAATCGTTCTATTCGATTTGAAGACTTTATTGAATTCAAATATACATATGTTTTGAATATTGAATTTAAACTACTGACAGATAGTTTGACAAATGTAAGGAAAGAGTGAGAGTTTTTGTTTGGAGCGTACGACAGATGCATGTATAGCGAGCAGATGAATTTACGGAAGAAAAAATGGATGTACAGATGGATGGGGAGATATACAGATAAGGGGGTGGATGATTGAACGGAGCTGGATAATTAATTGTTGTTGGAAGGAAAGATGGATATACCTGTAGGGTGCCAAACAAAACAAGAAGGGCATTAACAGATAAATCGGACTTCTAGACGACCACAGAAGAAGTGAAGAGAGGAAATATAATACGAGAGACAGATGTAAGAGGTACAAGAACATACAGTTCTAAGAAATGAAATGTAAAACTCGAAATGAATGTACGTAATAATATCATTGGATAGAATAAAGATGAATGGATGAATAACAATGTACTTGTTTTGAAAACACTGATATTTGGATGGACAGATGAAGAAAAGTTGAACAATAGATAGATGGACAGATGAAAGAGTTTTTGTTTACGATACACAGTAGATGCACTTCGCATAGTTATTCAAACGGATAGGTAGACAAACAGACGGATGATCAGACAAATTAAACAAAGTGAAATTTATCTTTTTAATAATGAATTTCAAGAAATTACTGATAGACGGAAAAATGAGCGTCCAGGATATTCAAGGACAAAAATTTAGTTGATGTCCTTTATGTCCGTTTTCATAAAATTTTTCAAAAATGGTTATGGTTTCTTTGACTTCATATCATTAGCTTTCATTTGACGTAAAAATAATTCTTTTCCTACATTTGAGTCAAGAGATATGAAGTTTTAAAAGTTTCAAGTGAGGGGCACTAAGCCGCCATCTTTAAACTGCATTTAAAAAAAAAACTGGAACATACCGGGAAAAATCCTTTGACACTTTTTCATCTAGTGAGCTCCTCTACCGAATGAGACATGTTTGACCTTTTCCCTTTTTTTAGTGTTGCACTGTGTAATTGAACCCCTGTGGGACGAACTGACTTATGTTAAGTTTTAAGTACAACGAAAGAATCTGAATGGGCGTACATAAAAATAGACATAAATATAGACAATGTATATATCAGTGGCGTTCACAGGAGATCACTTGAAAGGGCCGGAGGTTGCGTACAACTTTTATTTATGCCATATATCATTTGAATCTGTGTTTGGTACCAGCAATTTTTTAATTTGATGTGGGTTTAAACCTCAACCCCCTCCCCCTTGTGTGTGCCACTAGTATACAGCCACTATACTGAACTTTACTGAAGCGTCGGGAAAATTTGCACGGATGTGCAGATGGATGTACAGAATAGAGATTGGAACAGAGATTCCATCGCACTTCTGATTGAATCCCTGTTAAATGAACAGATCCACAATCGGACAGACAGAAACGTTTTAACTTAACAGAAGAATGGTTTTTGTAGGACGGACTAACGGATATTTAGCTGTTGTTGACCCATAGACAAACAGCAGAAAGGGCAAACGAACGAAAAGAGCGATAGCCACACGGATAGACAAACGTATGGGAAACAAAAAGATAAAACTTTGTTGAACCGATAGGCGTATGTACAGATGAACGAAAGGAAAACAGATGAAGCTTCAGTCGAACGGACAAACAGATATAGTAGACAATGGAAATCGATGGAAATAGTAAAGTCAATGACAAACATACACCAAAGCTTAGTCAAATTGGCCCCACCTGCTTTAGTTTAGAGCTAACTGAGGATACCTCCAGCCCATTCACTGCAAGCTCGATAACAACGAAATGGTCAAAAGGAAGAAGAAGTCAAAAAGTGAAAATCGAAAAATGGAATTATTAAGAAAATGCAAGTCAGAAACTGAATTATACAAATGAAGTAGGTAAAAAATTAATAAAAATTCAAAGGAATACAAAATCGGGTTTGGAATAATTTAAAAAATAATAAACAGAGAATAAAATTGAGCCAACGAATTAGCAAAGCAAAGACTATAGTATTTTGAGTAAAAAACTAAGAAAAAGAAGTAACAAGAATTTCCCACTTTTTACCACTATTCTGCCCAACAATCTAGAGATGCCAGAGGCAGTTCGTTGAACGTGTGCGCCTGCGCATTGTGCGACTCACTGGCTGAGTGACTGAGTGGCTGGTTGAGCAGCTGACTGACTGCACTCAGTTTTCCATTGCACCTCATCGGCCCCCTTTTCAAAAAAATCTCCCCTCTACTATGCAGCCACTCATAGACTGGGCTATCCGTTTCGTTTGTCTGTCTGTCTGGCTGCAATTTGACTGGATGCGTTTTTGTATGTGCGCCCGGTTTTGCTGCACTGTGTGTGTGTGTGTGTGGATGTGTTTGGCGCGGTTGGTTGGTTGGTTAGTCGGTGCGAACGTTGCCGTCTTGAAAACTGGGTCAATTTGTTAGCATTGTTGTTGTTGTGGTTGTTGTTATTATTGTGGTTGTAGTACTGGTGGTGGTTTTTCGTGTGTGTCGGTTTTTCTAGCTTGACTACTTGGTAGCGGCTTTTAGCCAAGTTAGTAGCGCAGTAGTGGCGCTTTTGTGTTGCTTTTTTTATGACTATTTTAATTTCTTTTGCATTTTATATGGTAAATATTCTGAATGTTGTTGTTGTTGTTATGTATTGGGGTTGTTAGTGTTGGTATTTATTAATTTGAATTTAGTTTATTAACAGAAATTCGTATGTTGTTGTTGCATGTGTATAATATTAAATTGTTTCAAAAGTAAAAAAACAAAACTAATAGGATATTTAAAAAAAAATTTGTTTGGGGTTTTGCTGATTTTTGTTGTTAACAAAGAAATTTTCTGTTGAAATTTCTTTCGCGATTTTTTACTAAAGCACTCTTAACCATTAAAAAAAGTTGAACGAAAAATTTAAAAAAAATTTAAAAAAAAGTTTAACGACAAATGGGTTAAGTGTTAACCCATAAAATATTTACAAATAGGTTAAGTATGTTTTGTATGAAATTTCATGCCGTCATAAAGCATTAAAAAAGCGTATAAATTCAATTATTAAAATGAAGAAATTTTCATTTTTTTAAAATGATTCCAAGTTCGAAAGTTTTCCTTATTTTTTATTTTAAGAATATTAAAATTAACGACACATTAGTTAAGTGTTATCCCCTAAAAATGTTAAAAAAGTTTAACGACAAATGGGTTAAGTGAGTTTTGTATGAAATTTCATGCCGTCATAAAGCAACAAAATAGCGAGAGGGTTAAAAAAAGTGTTAAATTCAAATTTAAAAATTAAGAAAATTTAATTTTTAATACTAGAATGCCTGAGGGGTCAAAATGGTTCCATTTAAAGTTATTCTTATTTTTTTGCATCATTTTCTGACAGAAAATCTTTAGCTTTTTAGTACTTTTTCAAGCCAAATTAAATTTTTAAAATTTTAAATATAGCTAACAATACTTTATCTCTATTTTGTGACATGATTCTGTGTAGAATTTTAACCCCCTGCAGCTGATGTTGTAGTCTGACAGACACTACAAAACAAAACTTCATACATTGCTTCGTAAATTTTAAACTTGTGGAATTTGATATAAACCACCTTTGATTGTAAATATGTTTTTTCTTATAAAAATAAGGGCCTAATAAATGAAATTAAAGAAATTCATAAAAATAATTCAATTTGTTTCAGGGCAATATTGTTAAAATCAGGAGAGTTAAGGAAAGAGAGGGTTAAAGGGCAGTGGGTGAAGGAAAGTTGATTTGGCCCAACATCCTAATATCACCTCAGACAAAGTTCTAACAGTTTCTTCTGGCAACTCCTACAATTTCAAACTCAAAATCACCACTAATTCAAAACTGATTTCCTATTTTCGACTTTGCAATGCAGTCAAAATGTAAAATTTTCATTTTCCATTCTTCATATGTCTGCCTAATCATCTCCGGCCCTCCTCTCGTTCTCGCTCTTTGGCACCTGGGTGGCGCTGGGCGTTTACCGTTCAGCACACTCCAGCTCCAACAGTAGTGACGCAGACCCATCGAACCTACTACAAAGCACACAAACAACAATGGCAACGTTTCAAACTGCTGCTTCGGCAGCATCGACTAGCACTTCTGCTTCTTCTTCTTCCATCTCGTCTCTGTCTAAACTGCATTGTTGCGTCTTAGAAAATCAACAAAGAAAAACTGACAGAGGCAGCAAAATAAATTTAAATTGCAGATTGGCAAAAACAACAAACGTAGCAACAACGTACTACGAAGCCGCATGTCGTCGCAGAACCGCAACAATAGCAGCAACAACAACAACGACAATAGGTATGTATAACAGCAACAACAACAACAATACCATGAGCTGCGCATGCGCTTTGGCTGCCATAAGCTGAGTTTGTTGGCTTCGGCGTGTCGGTGCATTCAACTTTTCTTCTAGTGTGGCATAAGCGGGAGGCCACAGCTCGCTAAAGGAGGAAGAGGGCGGCGGAGGGGCGCAGTGAAGAGTAAATAGTTAGAAAATCGAAATAAATAAATATGAACAAGTAAAATCGGCGCAGTTTGCTATTGTTAGCTCGGTTGGCTGATGTTGTTAGTATTAATTTATTGTTGTTGTTGTTGTTATGATATTGATTGTTGTTATAGCATCGATTGGTGTTGTTGTTGTGATTGTTGCAGTGGGAAGATTGCCGCCACGTTTACCCAAGCAATTTATGCAAATATAATCCAACTGAATACAACAACAACAACAAATAGCAGACTTTGTTGTTGCCTTGTTAAAATGCGTTTAGACCGCATCACATTTGGCTGACGCACTTTGGCGCCTCGCTTCTATCGTCGCTTAGATGATTTGCTTTCGCAAAAATGCATCCGCCTTTGTTGTTGTAGATTTTTGCAATTTCTCTATTGTTGCTGCAATGCTTCGATTCCATTGAATTGCTAAAACCATTGCTTGCAACATTGCTTTCACGTAACGCGATCGTAAGCGCGACTGTAATTCCGATCTTTGAATACATTTGCCATCGTTGACGTTGGCTCCGCTATATAAAGTTTAAGTAAGAACGCGCTCGTCTGCAGGCTTGCTGTGTGTTCCATAACGTCCAGCTTATCGGCCGTCATCAGACGCACGTGTTTATATCTTATCCGTCGATTTTGTGGAAAAGTATCGCACAGCGCGCTGTCATTGTTCGGCTGCATTTCCATGTTTCGGCGACCGTTCTTGCGGTCACGTACCGGACATCACTTCCGCAGAAATCAGAAATCTTCAACTTCAGTGCTTTCGTTTCCAACTCTTCAGTAAACTTTTGATGGCTTTACACTTTGTTTAATTTCTTCTTTCATTTATCTATGTTTAAGCTGTCTTTAGATCTACTCGAAATTTATCATCGTTAGTCTTGAGATCATACATGCAAAAATATCCTAATTTATGAGACATCACGTAGAACACTACAAGCAATAAGATTACAACTGAAAAGTGACTGGTGGATGGGTAGTAGTTGTATTAGTTGAATCTTAAAGTTATGGGATAAGATAGCTGGGGGCATAAGGATGCTATTTGAGGTCAACATTCCTGACAGAGCTGGCTTGCGCAGCGAATGTTGAAATCTCAAATCTCCTTCATTAAGAGGTCGAAGTGGTTTCCCCCTGACTGAGACTGTTAGTTAGAAGGGATTCACAATGGACCGTTTTGGCCTTCGTGTGGAATTGCCGCACACACCCTTCCCTACCTAACCTAAGCTAACCTAGGCTACTTTTTAATAACCCATATCCACTGTTTTTTAACGACTAAAAATTAAATGAAAATGGTCGAAAAATTTACTTTTTTACAACTTTCATCGTCAGTAGTTTCTCCAAATCTCATCTGATTTGGACAATCAGTATATCTCTGAAAAAGCTAAGGTATTATCTTGTGACCGACGGACATCTTGTGTTAGTCGGATGATTCGTTTACGAGATATGTGCTCATAACTGAAGCAACAGGGTAAAAACTTGTACCTTCTTTTGATCTTCAGTTTCGTGTTCAGCGGCCCAAAGTTAGTCTAGAAAACACTTGTTTTTAGGTGCACTTTTTTTTGTCGATGTGTTGATGATTGAACATATATGCGACGGTTTTAAATAAAATTTCTGAACTAACTTAATAATATTTCGGGGGGGTTTGAACCAGCAAAACCCCCCTGTGTGTGCCACTGCTACACGTAACTACCTCGACAAGGTTTTACTGTGCCAGGAGTCTCCTGAAGTTAGCGGAACTCGATGTCAGTGCAGTCAAGCATTTAAGAGCTCCCCGATCAACACTAAGAACTCTGTTGGCTTCCCTGCCCATTGACACCTTTACTACTGGTTTTTAATGGGGAGAGTTAAGGGGAGGTTCTTTCAAATTTGGCCAAAAAAAGGCCTAAGTTTGGAAATGATTTGTGGCATGACGAAAAAACATAGAAACATCCGGTTTTGACGGTTGAATGGGTATTTTATTATACAATAATATGATATCTTTTTTGTAACAAAATTCAAAATAGCGGCTGAACAATGGCGGCTTTCGTCGATCACTGCCTGAAAAATTTCGTCTCTAAATTTCAAGCCTACAGCCTCTTGTAGTAATCTGAAATGAAAATGGTTTTTTTTAAATGAAAGTAGATGAAATTTTCTATGGCTTATACCTAACTATAATGATTTTTGACCAAAACTTGACTGAAATGTGTCACTTGTTTTGTTATTAAACCTTAATTATAAATAACAATTTAATAGTAACTTATGCTCGTTTTAGGTATAAGCCATACAGAAAATGATCACCTTTCAAACATGCTTTAGATTAAGGAAATTAGAACAATAGATCAAGAGATATCCTTGAAATTCAGATGGAAAACGTGGTTCCGAGAAAAACACGTTGAAAGATAGCAGCTCCGGGAAAAAACTGGGGAAAACACTGTAGAAGAAACAAACTCGTGTGCGGACAAGGCGATTTATAAGGTGTAGTAGCCCTTTCCTTTCGTACACATATTCTACGGACATACAGCTTTCATTTTATGTGCAAAAAAAAACGATTTTTTCAAAAAAATTTAAAAGAACCTCCCCTTAAGATAAGTTCTAATTCATAAATTTAATCTTCTGTTTTTTCCTTGTTCACTCCTCTAAGGAGTGTAGGGCATCCATAACACAATGCCTTGTGTTAGTTATGTTAATCGGTTGTCTTTAATTGCCAGGGTAGGGAATAGGCCTGCCACATGTAGTCCTAAGTGATGGGGCTGTCATCTACCGCCGGTTTTGAACGACGCCTCCGATGTTGTGAGCTACCACTCATAGCGTCATCTGTTGTATAAAAAACGTGTCAGCAGGATAGTTGGGGACTTCGCTAAAATCGGTTTGGTGCGCTGTTTCCGTAATGCCCGCTTCCCCTTACTGGCGTCGCTGGTGCACCGTGTTGGTTGGTTGGTTGGTTAAGTGGCTGCCTCTGTATGAGACACACTTAGGCCTATGGGCCCGTTGTGATACCACAAGTTCCACCCGTTTGAAATGTGTATGCAACACTGTTTTTTCCAACATGTTATACAACACACATTTCAAACGGATGGGGAAAGGGAGGGAGGGACCTACAGTTTAACGCCGAATCCGAACGGCGATTGGCTGTTTTTCTTTCACACTTGGAGGTTTTGATAATAATAATTTGTTGTAATCTCTATTACCGAACTCTGTTTTTTTGACTGTTGTCATATGGCAACCATATCTTTCTGGCTGAAATAATTACTTAAACATACAATTTTTAAGGCAAACTTAGAAATAAATGTTTTCTTCTTTTACTTAAGCTAAAATTATTTTAAAAAAGGAAAAAATTCAAAAAAGTTTGCTTATTTTTCCTGCTGCTTCTTACTCCATTACTATGTAAATTTTGTATTATTCCTTAAACTTCAAACTATTGTAAGTATCAACAAAAAAATGTATACATGAAACCATAGAGGGTTCAGACGTCCACAAAGTAGCATCTTGCCATATGGCAACAAAATAGCAAAGGGTTACAGATGCTCTGTCCATTCTATTCCACCTATAACGAGGCATTGTGGTCACCCAATTACCGACCAGACCTTCGAAACTGTAATAACTTAAACCCATTTATGGCGCGGGTGGACAAAAGTTTTGTTCTGATCCCTTTTTAGCCATGCAGCCAAATTTTTTAGCCACATTAGAGTAACCCACTGCATATATAGAGTTTTCATACTAATTGCTTAGAACTTAACTTAAAGAACTTCACAATTTTGAAGGGATTAAAAAAAATAAAAAAAAAAATATTTAACCTCGTTAGAATATGGCGATATGTATATCAAAGGAAAAAGGAAAGGCTCAAAAATTTAAATAAAATTGATTTTTTATCTATTTGTAAAAAACGATATGAAAAAGGTCCTTTTGAAATTTTTAATGCTTTATATCCTTGAAATTTTATATAAAATTTTCTTGACAAATAAGTATGTTAAAGCCCAAAACCTCCTTGATCACGTGTCAAAATTTCATTACTCTAACTATATTGGTTCGAAAGTTATTAAAAAAAGGCGGAGGCTGCAAATCTATTCAATTCAATTCAATCGTGAATACCGCCATTCATTCATCAGAACATTGTCGCCTTTATGGCAATTGACACCGTCAGCATAATCGTAGCTTAAATCAGGTTTTCCCTCCAGCCAGCTAGAACGTTCTTTTTTTGCCAGCTTTTTCAATTCGATGTTCATTCAACCGTTTACTGGTAAATCATGGTTTTTTGTTGTTTTGTTGCAGACTGGCGCACACTTAGCTCACAGCGCGCTTCTGAGTCGAGTACAACTATCCGGCTGGCGACGATATGTGTCCGTCTTATTTAACATGAATTTTCAAGCGCCGTCTTCGACAAGGTGGCCAAAATTCAGACAGACGCCAACGCCAGCGCCGACGCCGTCACTGTCGCAGTCATCAGTTTAATTGCCGGCATGGAATCGTCTCGCAGAATTTGTGCAGTGCGCCGCCGTGACTTCAGGAGAACTGGAGGCATTCCATACAACTTGCTGGCAGTTTGATTTGACTGATTTACGTTACAGGATGCTTAGCATAATTCCATTGATGAGTAGTTATAAGTGTAAAATTGATTATTATTTAGATTCAAGTTGGGGGTAAATTTAATTTTTATTCAATGAATAATTTATTTGAACTTTTTTATTATTAAAAAATTATACAGTATAAGTCAGTTGATCTTAGGTTCAATGAATGAACGGCTCAAGCTTTAATTTTGTATTAACTTCTACTGACTATTCGTAGCTTGAAATGGAAAATGGTTAATTATTAATTAATTATTAATCTTCATCGATTAACACCAATTTTTTGTTCTATTAAAAAGTTTACTACATTTAATGAAAAACTACAATTCTTTCTATTGTCAATTAACTATTCAGAGCTCAAATATTCTTATTTTTAATTTACTAATGAATGCAGCTTTAATTAAACAATTTCAGCTTTTACTGACTAAGCTTTAATTAGTTTATTCATTTAAGATATTTTTCAATAATAGTCCACTTGTTTTTTTTTATTGATTACTAATTAATTATAAGTCATAAAGCAATTTCTATTTAGATTTCCAATTAACGGCTTGAATTGATTATTCTTCTTGTCAATTACCTATCTATGAATTTATCATGTTGGGCTTAGTTAATGAATTATTCCTAAATTTAATTTTATTGATTGTTTCAGTTGAACAATCCACTCAATTCTTTATATTCAGCTTCAATTTACTATCTGCATTTTCGACTAATTATTATTGTTTGTAATTAATTAACCCCTACTAATTCTATCTTAAATTTACAATTAAGATAAGAATAGTTCTATTGAATATTTTTGTCTACAATTATCCAACAATCAACCCATAATCATTTACTCATTTCATTACATCTAAGAATCCACTTACCATGTTGGTTTTTAATTAATTAACGAAATTAATGAAATAAAAAAATTAAATTGGAATTAATTAATACACTTTAATTAATAAGTTATTTATTATTAATTTTAATTAGTTAAATAATCTATTATTTAATTTTAATGATGTATTGAATTATTTGAATTAATTTCATTAAATTACTTAAATTAATTAAATTACTGTAATTATTTAAAATAAATCAATGCATTCAATTAATTAAAATCAATTAATTAATTATTTCATTATTAAATTAAAACTAATAATTAATAATTAATTAAGTTAAGGGTGTTAATTAATTAATTGAATTTAATAATTTAATTATTGAAATTAATAATTAATTAAGTAATTAAAGTCAAACATGCTTATTTGAAATTTATAAAATTAATTAATACTAATGCAGAATTAAATTAATTAAATCAATCAAATTAATTAAAATAATTGAAAATAATTAATTTTATAATTAAAAGAAATTATTAAAATAATTCATTAATTAAAGCCTAACAAACTGAGCTTTGATTGATAATTTTGTAATTACAATTGATTACTGCTGAACCATTATTAGAACCATTATTATTTCTCTCTTAACTTTACAATAATTGACTTCAATTGATTATCTAGTTAACAATTTGCAAAAAAATAATCAATAATGTGTCTTTTTATCCTTTGAGCTTTAAATTAACTAATTTCCGCTTCACTTAAAGAACTTTCCATACCCCAAAGTACAGTCTGACTGAGTGGCCAACACTCTTCTCGTTTTCAATAGACTATTCCCATCCAAAGTTCATCATTCTCAACTTCTCACTTTCCGCCTATTCACATCTCATGGCAAATGTTGTTGTACCGAAAGCTAACACACCCATTATTTGCTGAAAAAGTTCTCACGGGTGCAAGAACCTCAATGTGACAATATAGCCGTCTGCCACGTTGACGCCATACGGCAGCGCAGACTGCAAAATAATAACAAACAAAACAACAACAATATACCTTCAATACCAAGAAAATTCTCTTGAAATTCATATCGCAGTGTTCTCAGCAGAACCAAATCGCAAAAGAATAAACAAAATCACAATGTGCGCCGCCGGTCGAGTTTGCATGCAGCGGAACGAGACTGCGTCGCAGCTGGCAATGCGCGCACAATGCAACTTTAACCGGCGGGCTTTGGTAGTGGGGGAGGGGGAGTTGGAGCGTTTAGTGGAAAACTTGAAATCGGTTCGATGACGTCGACGCGAGTGTTCAGACGGGGCGGGTAAAGTGACGCGGTAAGGTCGGCGGCTAAAATTCAAAAGAGATATATTGCTTCTTGTTTTTGTTATTGTAATTGTTGTTTTTGTACCTCGTCACTGCATATGTGGTTTATGTGCTGGCGCACGCGCACGCCGGCCGTCATGTGAGAATGACTTAAGAATTAACTGGCAAACACATAAGCAACA
Source organism: Melieria omissa (assembly GCA_963971225.1). NCBI lineage: Eukaryota > Metazoa > Arthropoda > Insecta > Diptera > Ulidiidae > Melieria > Melieria omissa. The sequence continues at coordinate 89,776,313 of OZ020269.1, forward strand.
ACAAAAGCAATACAAATCCCTCACGCAACAACAACAACAATAACAACTACAGTAGAGCATTTGAGTAGTTTGCCGGCTTGTTGCCGGCAAGTTGGCTAGAACAGTTGTCTCAATGGTCATAAGTAGTAGTAGTTGTTGTTGTTGTTTTATAGATGTCGTTGTTGTTGTTGTTGTTGTTGTTTTAGTGGTAGTTCTAAGCTGAACAGGTCTTAATTGTTACGCGTTAATTTCCATTTGTGTTTGTTGTTATTGTTGCACATGGCACATGGTATAATTAATGGCCCAGTGGACAATGCGCATGCGGCGCTGCATTGCCCGGCAACAGTGACGGTCGTTGACTTCAACCAGTTCTTGTTATTCTTGCGGTCAGTGTGAAATCTTAGAACCAATCAACTCTAGTCTTATGACGTATAACTCATGTGTGTATGTGTGTATTTGTACACACATATTTGCGAGGAAGTGCTGCATTAAACCCAAGAATATCAATTTATTTTTTTTAATTAAACAAAAACAACAATTATTTTATATTTGTGTCTTTAATGATTATGGGAGATAAAAAAAATATTTGCAACTTTTATATTATTCAATAAATAAGTCATGCATAGTGGTTATAGGTTTGGTACATATGTGGGAATTAGGGATTGCAATCCCGGACCAATTTTACAATCCTGAGATTTTCGGGACTGAAAATTGCAATCGCGGTCCGAGGACTTTGTCGTGATTACATGAATTATATTAAAGAATAGATAGATTTTATATATTAAATTTATATTCGTATTTTTTTTATTTTATTTTCGTATTAAATACAAGTTTGTTAAATGAAATGCTGTTACTTTTAAACTAAGAACAAAATATTCATAACAAATAAAGTTAAATTACTAACATAAAGTTATTGTTGCTTTTGTTGCATTGCAACATTTACAAACATCACAGGCAGCATTCAATTTTTTTTGTACGAGTATAAGAAAAAAGAAGATTGCATTCTTCTTTTCGAGTCTAATGTAATTAAAACAAAAAGTAAACTATTTTTATGTTTCGATCTCGAGATTGGATTTTGCCACTCCCGGGATTCTTCGGGATTGAAATTATCCGGAATAGCGGAATTCGAGATCCTGGGATTGCAATCCCTAGTAGGTATGTAGATAGGTTGTCGTAGCTGAGGATCATCATATTACAATTTGTTGGAATCATATCCTCTCGGAAAAAAAACACTTTGAGCTTCTAACGGAGCTCTGTAGACTATGAATAGACTGATCGGCAAGATCCCAAGGTTATCGAAAAAGAACTCACCCATAATTCCCTTTCACTTTGTTTATGTTGATTTTAATTATGTATAATGTCTGGTATATATTGTGACTTATTCAGAAATTGAATCAATTAAATTGACATTGACGCGACAGTGTTGCCAGATCAGGAGGTTTCTTCATACATTTAGGATATTCTTGGTGTATTAGGAGAAGTTTTAAGAGAACGAATTATTTAGGAGATTTCTATGGTGACACATTTGATATAATTAATGACACTTATTTAATTTAATGAAATTTTAATTTATTTTAATAATGAATTGTATCATTTTTGCAAAGAATGAAAGGCGATGAATGTTTTGTTTGTGAGTTATTGCTAAGCTGAAGCTAAATAAATGCAATGCTGCACTAACAACATAAACTAAATATATTTTAATTTTATTTTCATATCTTTTTTTATAAAAATTATTAAATTTTTATAAATTTTTACAATATTTTTTTAATTTTTGGGAGGAAATTTCAGGGAAGAAATTTAAGAATTAAGGGAAAGTTATTTCCGATATCTGTCAAAACTGAAATTGATGTTTGCATTTGCTAAACATATTTAAAAATCTCAAAAGCTATACAATTTATGTTTTAAAATGTTTGCCGGCCAACTTCAAACATTAGCTATTTTTATAGTTATCAGTATTTTGATTCTAGCACTTGGCTTAAATAAATAAATAATTCGATACAGCTTATTATTTCAGTTTTAAGTATGAATACGAGACCTGAACATAAAGTAGAGCTGCCGATAATTGGCTCTTTTGAAAGGAAATTACTAAGTTTTTGTCGAATCGCTGTAACCATGGAAATTTATGGAAATACCTATTTAAAGATTTTCTGAAATATGAAAGCTGTATTCGGTGGGACACCTCAACCAAATGGAAATAAGCACACTAACTACTCTGATCTTTGAATCACAGTCCTAAGGATCGAGAATTCAAGAAACGCAGAACTTTGCTTTAAAATCTAAGTGATGGATGTGAATGAATCTTTTATAAGAAAAAGATTGCTTACATGGGCTAAACTGTGGCCTAAGCTTGTCTACCGGTAAGATATTGCACCCTGACAACCTATTTTTTTATACATTTCAACTTATTTACTCTCATAGATGCCCCTCTAGATTTACATAGAATATTGTGTTGATGCGAGCACGGAAGAGAGGTTAGGGACGAATCGAAGATTGTACAAAAATTTACATAGTTTAGAAAATTTATAGTTTACTGCATTGAATTCGGTGACTTCATATGTATGAAGATATCATGTTTCTTATGGGGAGAGAAAAAATGATATTTTGGTAAGAAATTTGGCTTTGTAAAACTAGGCGGACATTTCTACCCAAGAAGGCTTTGGTGTATGCAAGTACTATAAACTTACTTTAAAATCATTTAACAAATTATAGACAATAATTTTGTTTGTATTCTTTCCCAAATTCGTTCCAAAAACAAATTCAAATGCCTACGTAAAACTTAAAGATTTCGAAATGCCTTGATTTGACTACTAAAGAAACCCTAACTGACTAAACAACAGTCACTTCACTCTTGCATTTTCTGCATCCAAAGTTTCCTGCATTGAAAATTCATTCACAAATTCGCAACACGTTCGAGTGCTGTCCATCTGAACAGCTGCAGTTGGCGCCAAAAAAAAACAACAAACAAATCTCAGCAAACAAAAAAATATTTATGAAACTTATAGAAATTTATGAAAACTATTTTTCCAATATTTCCATTGATTTGCATTTCCACGGCACATTGCAATGAAAACAAATATAACAATCAAAACAAAAAAAAAACAACAAAAATGTCTTCACACATCAATGTCTTTGTGTGTTGTTATAAAATCGTAGCACCAAAACAATAATAACAACAACAAAAAAAGCTTACAATCATGCGACTAGCTATAATAACAACAATAACAAACCATAAAATAACAACAATGACAACAACAACTACTAAAAATTTATTATGTATGCGAAACAGCATTTCGGCGCATGGAGGAAAGGAAAAGGCGAATGGAAAGGAAAAATGTGGGTCAGTGCGATGAAGTGCAGATTTTATAATCGGCAACAATAAAATAACAACAGCAACACACAAAAAATGACAATAAAATAGCAACAACATGCGAATAGCAACAATAATAAAATAGCCACAAAAAACAATAACAACAAAACGCGATAATAACAATAACAAAGCAGCAAATGCAACAACCATAAAATAACAACAACAATCATAAAGTGCCAACAACAAATAACATGAAAACTGCAGCAAAACCACGAAGCGCTGCAGAGCTGCAAGAAAGCCAACGAACGAACCACACTTGAGCAGTCATCGGTGGTAGGCAATAGCAACAGCAACAACAACAATAAATATGAAAACAATAACAACAACAGTAGTCAAATGTGCCAAAGCAGCAGCAACAACGCAACAGTTGAACGAACTGCACATGCAGACAGGCGAACTAATGCTCGAACAGCTGAAAAAACAGACAGAAAGACGAACGAACGAACTGACGAACAGTTAGACGAATGAATGGAATGGCAAATAGGCGAATGCTGTGCGAGCCAAAAATCGTGTGCAGTGTGCATAAACGACGCAAAAGACGAATAGACAGGCAAATAGATGAATAAACGAGCAATCAGACGGACGTACAGAAAGACGAAACGGTAAGCAGACAACCAACAACATTATAGACAGAGCGACAGATTTCGAGACAGAAATAGACTGACAAGCGGATAGGTGGAAGTCCCGACGGCAAACAGCCAGTAAGATGTATGAAGACTGCGTGACCTTTGAAACCCGGACACAATGGGTGGTGTGTCCAGCAGAAGGTTTCTGGATATCTTTATTGTTGTGTATAGACAAGAAGGCGTGGCCCCGCCCATACAACTCAAATATCAATCAAATATTGTGACAATCATGCGGCTCGCTCTAAGCAAATACGGACTCCCCTAGCATAGGCAACACGACACAGCACAAGTAAACGGGGATTTTTTGGCCCCATCAGTATTGTATATTTTTAGGGAGTATAGTAATTTCGATGGAATCATCGCAGAGACGAAAAAACGAATTGGAAAATAAATTGCGCTCCAAGCAAACAAGTAAAAAAGGCAGCGGGGAACAGTGCAATTGAGTCAGATTGGTTTCGAGAAGCAACGGTGCAACACGGATGAGAAAAGTCAAGTGAAATTGACTGGTGAATCAGTGATGTGAAAATAAAGTGTCCACAGTGATGAACTGCGTTAAAGAATTGCAATATGTTTTATTTTGGCACAATTCAGCCATACGAACTACGCTTGCGTTGTTCAACAGAACTAATTTCCGTATCAATATTGAATAGCGTCGGAATTATAAGTCGCACAGCTTTGAAATTGGGTACGTCATTCCATGGATCTGTGTTTCCACCAGTGCAATTTCGTAGACGTTGGAGAATAAAATAAAAATTTAACTTTTATTCTCTTGGGTAAAAATGAGAGTTATTTTTATTTACTTTAATTTTTTTGTGCAAAAATAAGTCATTTTTGGGTTTTTATTTTTAATTAAATGTTTAAACTTTTAAACTTAAACTTTTTTTAGGCAAAAGTAAAAGTTTTTTCAGGGACCGTACCGGTTATGGTTTTTATCCAAAAAGTCATATTTTAACTGTTATCTTTTAACTTTTATTTTTCCCTACAAAAATAAAAGTCATTTTGTGCCTTTCATCATTTCAGGCATAAATAACTTTTACTGTTGACTTTTATTTTATCGGTCTAAAATAACAGTTATTTTTTACTTTTATTTTTTCGGTCAAATATATCAGACAATTTGTATTTTTTAAAGGCCGTTTGACCGACAAAAAATGATTGATACCATTTTTTCGTCTCAGCAGACCGCACATTCTGAGCTATAAAACTTGTGCTTTTTTAACAATAATTGGTATTTGAAATTCTAAAAAAGTGTTGTAAAAAATTAAAAAAAATTAAACAAAAAAACTCAACAGCGTTACCAACATAAACTTTTAAACTAATGAATAAGTTTGGTACTTTCGTAGTTTACTGAATTGCTTACAGGGACTGGACGGACTGAGAGACTGGACACTAGCAAAGCTCCGCGGGCTTGCACACATTAATTTTATGATTTCCCTGAAAAAATCTCTATTCACTTTATGATCTTATCCAATGTTAAGTTATGTTTCTGATATAAAATAAAATAAAATAAAATAAATTACAAAATTGTTTACCTCGCCTGATAATTGATTTTCGAACACTGGAAAACATGCGTTGACATTTTTCTGATTTTGAATAATTTCTCCAAGTCTGAAGTCAATGGGCCCAATAAATCAATATTCTCTATAAAGATTGACTTGGAGTTTGATGAAAAATATTTCTCTGAATATCTCTCATTTGAAATGCTTTTTCCATATTTGTAGTCAAAAGACCCATTAAATCATATTTCCCCATACAAATTGTTGACAATGTGTTCACATCGACAGATTTTGATTTTCAAAAAAGTGAAAAACACGTGTCAAATTATTTCTTATTTGAAGCACAAGTTTCAACAAGTTTAAAGTCATTAATCCTATTAGTTCATATTTTCACAGTTTCTCTATATAAACTTTCCTATATAAACCCATCGTCAACTCCGTCAGATTTCGAATTGATTTTCGAAGAAATGAAAAAGAAGTGTCGAATTATTTTTCATTTGAAGTGGGTTTACTAAGTTTGAAGTAAAAAAAAATAATGAAAATATATCGCACACGCACTACAAAAGTGACACAACTCTAAATTTTTAATTTTCGGGTTTATGTGTTAATACTGTGCACAATGCATCAATCTTCCAAGAAGCAAAGGCTCAGTTATTTTGTTGTTGTTAACTGTTGCAAAAATACAGTTAGGTCTCTCTTCATGTCAGAAGTTTCATGCTATTTGATCGCTGCAGCTCAATGCAAAACAGTCCTAACTCAAATTGTGTCACTTTTGAAGAAATACATTTTTGTTAAAGTTAGTTATAAGCAAAATTCTGACAATTTTTGTATATATTTTTAATTATTAAAATAAATTATGAATTTTAAAAATTTTTCTTTCAACTTTTTAAGTTTCATTTACAATTATTAAATTCAGAAAAAGTGGCATAACTTGAAATAATTCGGTAATTATTGAATTAAAATATCATCAAAACAGTCACAACTCAAAATTTTGGATTTTCTTGTGTAAAATTAAAAAAAATGTTGAAACTTATCATAAAGCATAATCTATAAGGATTTTCTATTGAACGGTCTATACGTTATTTACAAAAAATGTTTATTTAGCTCAAAAACAGTTTTTTGCGTTTCCTGAAAAATCAAAAATTTTGAGTTGTGTCACTTTTATTGTGCGTGTGCGATATGTTCCAGCACAGAGCAGACGCGTCTGTTCGACTCGGTATTTGGCACGTGCTTCCATAATGAACAAATGGCATTAGTCCAAAAAACCTAGCCTGCTTTTTATTAAAAAATACGAAGGGGTGCCCACAACCGAACCTATTACCCTATATTAGTAAAAAAAAAACCCAAAACAGTGTGAGAGTTTAATTTCTAACAAAAACAAAAAACCTTTCAAATTCAATTGACATGAACAACTGGTTAGAGAGCATTTTTGGTAGTCGCAATACTGATGTCCGAAATATCGATAAAACCTGATATTTAATAAGATACTTCGAAACAGAATAAATTAACTTGCACTACAGGGCGAAAAACTTAGGCTAAAGTATTCGGCTTTTTTGACTGACAACAAAGCAGAAAATTTAAAATTATTCGAATAAGCCGGAGACGAATAGTCGGCGGACAGTACCGTATTCGAACCTTAATTCATTGTAGACTCGTTAAATTTTGATTTTAAAAATTTTAAAAAGTACGTGTCAGTAAATTTTTGATTCCAGTTGATACTTGGAATACTTGGAATTTGATTCCAGTTGAATATGTCATCCGTTGAACTTTTTTCAATTTGGACCAAATTTGACTTAAAAAAATTAAGGCAAAATATATTAATATATCATTTATATGTAGAGTACATAACACTTGATAACGATGAACAAAACCTCTTACTCAACTAAAGCTTACGTTTCGAATTTGTATTTGCATCACCTTGTATAATTCTGAAATTATCAATTTCGCACTTCTCAAGTAGTAATTAAGTCTTCCGGATTTGTTTACTTTGACGTCATGAGTTGAGAACTACGAAAATCATCAAAGCGCAGAGATAATTTAGAAAAAATCCCAGCCAAGCTTATACAAAGACCACATCTTTGAAGAGACTTAATACTTAAAACTGAATATTAAACAAAAACTGCTCAATGCTCTTTAATTGCAATCTGTGTTTATATTCTTGAAGCTTATTCAAAGACCACATCTTTGAAGAGACTTAATATTTGAAACTGCAATAAAAAAACTGCTCAGTTCTCTTTAATTACAATCTGTGTTTACATTCTTGAAGACATTCTCTTCATATTTAAATCAAACTTTATGCGCTTTAATTGTTCACAGCAATTCCAAAGCTCTTCCAGCTCTTCTCCGTCGACTAATCTCAGCTTGAAATTAGCTCAACGCTTATCAGTTGGATTTTTCGCAATATGTGCTGACAACTTGCTGAGTTCTTTCTCGATCGTCAAGCGAATTCATTTTCAGTTGTTGTCTAAGCATCAAAGTGTGAGCATTGATTTTTTTTCTGTCAAGTGTACAAAATGTGGACTTTCAATGCGTTTTTGTTAGTGTTCCTGTTTGCCCATGTGGCGCCCATACAAGGAGCCAAAATGATTTGTTACTACGATTCGGCGAGTTTCCTACGGGAAGGTGAGTTTCGGAAGCCTAGAATTGTAGAATATGAGTTACTTACAGATGACGAAAGCACAAAGTGTGTAAAGTGCGCTGAAAATAAATGCTATCAACTATCATCAAAATGCACCCGCAAGGTTATCAGACACGCCAAAAATGGGAAAAAACGTTATGCGTCAGTGTTGTTTACATTGTTGCGTTTTGTTTTTTTTTTTAGTTTAGTTTCACGAAAACGTGTCAACAATTGGGAATGTTTAAAATAACAAAATGTTATTTCGGGGAAAATATTTTTGAAAATTTCATGCGTAGGTCCAACAAAGTGACTTTAGGTGGGTTTTAAATTGAGGCTTGAAAGTATATATTGGAATGTTGTTGTCTTGTAATAAATTTCAAAAACTTTTAGAATCGGAGGTCAAAGCCCTCATATAATCTGTCAGAAATGTTTACAATTTGTTGATTATTGTAAAATTTGCGGATATTATTAAGTCGTAATACAATTGAGTATTATTCCTATCCTATGTTTGGTTGCAGATAAAACATGACTTCTGGATCATTTGAATTTTCTATTTTAGTAAAAACCATTACAAAGTGCAAAAAAGGGCAAATAATAATGCAAAGTATTGGTTTTGTTCTGAAAGAATCAAAGTTTTAACGCACTTGAATCCAGGAAAGTCGTAGTTGCATTAACACTTGAATGCCCAAGGCAGCCAAAATTACACTTTTGAGGCCGTATATTTTTTTTGTGGCATATCTGAAAGAAAATCTTTCGTAGCTTCTACAATTTTCGAAAGACAAATTGAATACAAGAACTGTAAATATTAAAAAATTGTATTTCTATTTTGTTACATTATTCAGTAATTCAAGTGATAAACAATCATGTCTTATGGGCCAGATACGACTTTTCTTTGTAATACGTATTGGATTGTGAAATCTCATCAACATGAATGAAGTGATTCAATGTTGCCAGATCAGGAGATTTCCTGCTTGTGTGGTCAGTTGTTATTACAGCCCTATTGCTACTTCTTTCACTTTCAGTTCTAGCCGGAGAGTATCACAATACTTCTAACAGATCGAAATCTAAATACACCTTTTAGGAGAATTTTTAGGAGGAAAAATTGTTTAGGAGAAAGTTTACGAAATTTTAATGGTGATACATTTGACATCATTAGTGGCATTGAAGCCTTGAAAATTGAAAGCTAAACCGTCTTATTTGATTTAATTAAATGTTGTATTTCAATGTGTAAAATTTATGCAATGAATGAAGAAGCAAATTTTATTCGATATAATTTTTTATATGTTTTTTTGTGTTAAGTTGTTGTTTAGCTGAAGCTGAATGAATAAAGCGGCTGCAATAAAAAAATATGTTTTTTTAAGAAAAGTTGAATTGCTCAGTTTATAATGACAAATATTACACCCTGCGACAATACTTTTGATCTATCCAAAAGTAGAGGTCATTCATAGTAACAAAGCATACTCAGTTTCTCATTTTCTGATCCGTTGTTCTTTTAAAAGGACTTTAAAGTTCAAAAACATACACAATTCACAGATTTTTTAAAATATTTCCGGTTGTGCAATGAGAGAGATATTGATGCCAAATGAAAGACAAAACTTGTCACTTTATAAAAAAATTTTCTATTAAGAACTTTCAGTACCAAAATATGTCAGTAAGTAAAATTTAGTATAAAACCTCAAAATTCTATTTTTCTATCTAATTCTATCTAATCTAATTCTAACAAACAATTATTGCGTATTCCGTACAAAATCCCTGCGTATAAATGGAAACTTATTTTTATAGCTATGAACTAATTGGAATAGAAGACTAAGATTTTTAGGTATTATACTACATGCCAAGATCCATTACATAAAAAAATCCCAAAGGATTCGTTAAAAAACTTGAAGTATATCAAAGGATACATCTTTGAAAGCACCTTACTGACATATTTTAGTCTTGAAAGTTAAAAATAAGAATAGTCTAAAGCAACAATTCGTCCATTTGATATCCATATCGTCATCACTGAATAACCGCAAATAATTAAATAAATTCCTTGAAATATTTATGTCCTTAACCCTTTCAGTCGAAATGTCCAATATATTGGACTACAGCCCATATATAATTCATATAGAACGGGATGGTTTTCATGTCGGAAAGGGTTAAAATTGTAAAGTCCTTCTAAATGGACATCGGATCTGAAAATTAGAAACTAAGTAAGCCAAGTTACCATGAATGATCTCCTTTATAGGCCTTAATGAGCCTTTATAATCTTTTGCAAGGGTCTTGACAAATGTAGTTTTCTTGTCGCATGGTGATTTAAACAAAAATTTTTAAGAGATCTTAAAATCTTTGGAAGAAAATCGAATTTTTTTTCAAGATTTAGGAAAAAATTATTTCAGTTATTTTATCTGGCAACCCCAAGTTGTTCGATGCCATAACATAAATAATGATATCAAAATGCTTATATTTGTCAGGGCAGTCTTGATCGCATCATTATTCCAATTAAATTTTGTCCGCATAAAAAATCACACCCACAATCCCAATCGTGATAGGCCCTTTCCAAATTCGTATCACTCAATTGTGATCGTCATTGAGCCAGTTTCTAACATGATCAGAAGAATGATAGCAGATTTTGCATTTTCCTCATATACTCTTAAAAAGTTAGGAAAGAATCAAAAACGATCGTGTGCCCGAACCTTTGTCTAACACAATCATAAACTTCAGATCACAAGATCGCAATGATATAAGAAAAGAGCGAGCATGATTTGCACATAAATGATCAAATAAGATCCCTGATCTCTGCTCAGCAGTTACCAGTTTATTGTGAGTTCATGTCGAATTTGGAACTTATGATTAATTACTTCGTAGGAAAGTAGGTTAGAGGTGTAGTTCATTTACCTCATCTAAGCATTTGTTGGAACTTTGTGATGTCGTATATGAATTGGCTCTAAGAAGCTATAAATACTCTCACCAGTCTTACTGCATAAGAGGGATATCCCCTAAACTTGGTCTGATTACACCGTCCGACAGCATTTTTCACACTGGAAAAAATCCATATGGGCGTGAAACTAGACACCAAACATAGTAATACTGCGTACTCAGTTTTTCATTCATTAGAGGTGTGATTGCTTAACATCGAATCATCTTTTGAAGAGAACTAAATAGTAGCTTTCTTACGTTAAAATCTTTTGATTCTGTGGTGGCTTAGCAATCACCAAATGTCCTTAGGGATTCTGCTGGAATGCTGCTCCGTCCAGGGTCTGATGATGTGATGCTTCAATAAGGATACTGGATTTTAAAATGTAAAAAAAAAAGTTGTCTCTTAGGTATCCACTCAATTTGTTTTATTGGAAAGTGTAATTTATGGCATTGAGGGTGGAATATAACATCGTTAAAATGTTTCCTGTGTTGATGTTATTGGATTGATATACTTGCTCGATTTTATGGATTTAAACGGAGTGCACATACGTTTTAAAGGTTTTAGATGAGTCCTTTAACCCTTGAAGCCAGTGTTGCCTCAACGAAAGTTAACTTATAAGTATTCGAATGGTATAAATATAATCACTGAGTCCAAAAGAAAACAATTTGAATAGCAAACAAGATACATCTGACAATTTAAAGTCCATTTTTCTTTGAAACTGATTCCAATATACAAAAACTAGTTACAGAACAAAGAACAGCCCCACAGTTATCTATGATGGCATCACATCGAACCATTTCTTCTTCTCATGAGATGAGACTTCTTTGAGGTACAAGTTGCTGTACTTATCATCAACATTTTTTGTTCCTTGTTGACTCCTCCCGGAAGCATAGCGCCTCCAAAAGATTCTTGCATTGTGTTGGTTACGTTAATCATGTTTTAACACCACCAGAGATCTTCCATACACCATGATTTTTATGTTATTCCTTTCAGACTAACCCATCAGCCTCAAAGCTAATTTGCGATAAAGTCAAATCGATCTGATCATTCTTCCCATAAAGTCACTTAGCATGAATTGGGCATAGCAAAAAATTCGTACTACTACCCACTTTACACTTCACTCAATCGGCTTCCAATCACACAATCTAATCTCTACAATCTTCTCTTCTCTTTCTCCTCAGGTCCCGCTCATCTCTCCACGCCGGAGCTCGCTACCAGCCTCCAGTTCTGCGACTATCTGGTCTATGGTTATGCAGGCATCGATCCCGAAACCTACCAAGCGGTGCCCCTAAACAAGGATTTGGATATAATGCGCGATCACTACCGAACCATTACTCGGCTGCGTCGCGATCATCCGCAACTGCTGGTGCTACTCTCGGTCGGCGGCTATCGTGATAACGCCACCGAGCCGGCGAGCACTTCGTATCTGCAGCTGCTCGAGGAACCCGAACGTCGTGCGGTCTTCGTCAACAGCGTCTTGTCGCTCATGCATATCTACGAGTTTGACGGCATCGATCTGGCTTGGCAGTTTCCCACAAATCCGCGCAAGGTGCGCGAAGGTGGGCTAAAGAAGGCGTGGAAAACGATCAAAGGATGGTTTATCAGCCCCAAACCCATCGACGAGAAGGCCGATGAGCATAAAATGCAGTTTGCTGCCTTGGTGCGCCAAATGAAGAACGCTTTTCAACGCGACGGGTTTTTGTTGTCTGTTACAATGTTGCCGCATGTGAATGCTGAGCGTAAGTGATGCCAACTGTTGTCTATGGGAGTTCAAAAGTCTTATCTCTGTTCACATTCTATTGCAGTCTTCATTGACATACCGAACGTGATGCCGTTCGTGGACTTTGTCAATCTGGGCAGCTACGACTTTCAGACGCCCGAACGCGATCCCACCGAGGCCGATCACACAGCGCCGCTCTACGAGATGTTCGAGCGCGATCCCACACACAACGTCAACTACCAGGTCCAGTATTGGCTGAACAATTCGGCGCCGGCCAACAAACTCAACCTTGGCGTTGCGGCCTACGGACGCGCCTGGGTCATGACCACCGACTCGGGCATCACTGGCTATCCGCCCATACCGGCAGCTGGGGGCCCGGCGCCCGGCGGCAAGCAGACGCACACGCCCGGACTGCTCAGCTGGCCGGAGATATGCGAGAAGCTGCACAACAACAAAGAACTGGAGGGCGACGATGCGCCGCTCAAGAAGGTGGGCGACCCACGGAACCGTTACGGCACCTATGCGTACCGCGCTGCCGACGAAGAGGGCGCCCACGGCCTGTGGGTGGGCTACGAGGAGCCGTCCACGGGTGCCACCAAGGCGGCCTACGTGTTCGCAAAGGGTTTGGGCGGTGTGGCGCTGTTCGATCTGTCGATGGACGATTTTCGCGGTCAGTGTGCGGGCGAGCGATTCCCTCTGCTGCGAAGCATTAAGTTCAAATTGTAGATGTGCGATTGGGGGATTATGAAATTCTATCTAATAAAAATTCGAATATAAAATTTCTAATAAATATCTTAATTGAAAAGAAAGGTGTGTTTTAGTTGATGGAAAGCGAAAGAGTTGAATACGTTTGTGTAGAATAAAATTCCATGAAATATTTTTAAAAGCATTTTTCATGTTGTCACGCAATTTTTGTGTATGGATGAACGTAAATTAAAAAAACATTGCTCGAATTTCCCTCTAATGTGACTAGTGAATCCTTTTGCACTGACAATGACATCCTTTTCGAATTAATGCAAATTGCATTTTCATGTCCTCATAGCTTTTTGTTGTGATTTTTCTTGTGTTCTCGGCAAACTTCAAAGCTATAAAAGCTGTGAAGTTTTGCTAAAGCGTTGACAGTTTCTGCATTAACACTTTCAACTAAATAAATATTAGTTCAGAGTTCTTCGGAGTGCAATGCGGCCTCAGGTCAAAGTGCTTTTAGTGCTCATATTTTTGTATTTTTGTTACAGTTTGGTTCACTGTGAGAAGGTAAATAATTTTTATCTCAAAATATATTTTAAAATCAAAAATTCTTAATTCTCAAAAACCTGCACAGCAACAAAATTCAAAAATTACAAAATCAATTTAAAACAAATTGAAACAAAATTAAATTCATAAAATTAAACAAATTACTAAAAATAGGAATAAAAAAACCAAAGTTAAAAAAATTACCAAAATATTGAATATTGAATGTGAAAAAGAAATTGAAATTTTTTAAATAAGTTTTAATAAATTAATTATAATTAACTAATTAAATAATTATTATTTAGTAAGAATGAATTACAATAAAAGAACGAAAGTTAAAAAAATTACTAAAATATTAAATATTGAATTTGAAATAGAACTTGAAATTTTTTAAATAATTTTTAATAAATTATTAAAAATAAAACTAATTAAATAATTATTATTTAGTAAGAATGAATTACAATAAAAGAACGAAAGTTAAAAAAAATTACAAAAATATTTTATATTAAATTTGAAATAAAACTTGAAATTTTTTAAATAAATTTTAATAAATTAATTATAATTAACTAATTATATAATTATTAATTAGTTAGAATGAATTAGAATGAAATAACGAAAGTTAAAAAAAATTACTAAATATTAAATATTGAATTTGAAAAAAAACTTGAAATTTTTAAAATCATTTTTAATAAATTAATTATAATTAACTAATTAAAAAATTATTAATTAGTTAGAATAAATTATAATGAAAGAACGAAAGTTAAAACAATTACTAAAATATTTTATATTGAATTTGAAGTAAAACTAATAAATTTTAATAAATTAGTTATAATTGACTAATTAAATAATTATTGAATATAAAATCAATAATTTAAAAACCAAATTTAAATAATTTTTAATTAATTATAATTATAAAAAATTAAATAATTTTTAATTAATTATAATTATAAAAAATTAATTATAATTAATATAAAATTATGTCAATTCGTTTGAAATATTTCAACTTTCATAGCCAAGTTGCATACCCAACAATACTTTGGATGATTGCGAACACGATTGGGAATGTTGCTCCAAAAAGTGTCATCCGGATTTTGGACTTTGCGTGTTGGATATTGGACAGTTTGACTGAGGCACTGACAATAATATGACTGCAAATAGATGTGGTAGGGTGACCAGCGTGACCAACCAAGTAATAATCATGTTTTTTTACATCTTAAATTTATGTGTAATACTGAACTTAAATTTTTTAAGCTCTTATATTTTGGTTTCGTAAAAAGATTCCTTTATAAAAAAGAAAATTTGAAGCTAACATTCGAATAATAAAAAAATTTGCAAATTAATTGAATGTTAGTTGAATGAAATGCATTAAAAAAATATATTTAATGGTGTAATTAGAAACATTTTAGTCATGAATCAATTTATAATTAAATTAAGAAATTGTAAACAGTTTCATAATTTTTTGAACACATATTTTTTAACACATAGCATTAAAATTATTAAATTGTAATATATATATATCTAATGTTATTTTTCTATTAATTTTTAGTTACATTGTCTAATTGAATACATTTTAATTTTGAATAGTGAAAATTTTAATTTTAAAATGTTTATTTTAATATTTAAATATACAATTAAAGTAATATATATATTCAAATCCGAAATTACAAAAATCATAATAATAATTTGCCATTGATTTTTAGTTAAATTGTCCAATTAAATGAATTTTAATTTATTGAACTTATTTTATTTATTATTTTAATAATTGTTTGAAAACTACAGATAAATTTTTAGTCACAGTAAAATTATATAATAAATAAAAAAAATAAAAGTGTGTTTTAAAGTAAATTTAATGAAATGTAATGCAATAATTAAACATACTAAATTATGTAATTATACGATTTTCGAATTAATTTCTAACTTAAAAAAACAATTTTAATTTTTACTTACTTTGAAATTACATCAAATATAATTTTAGTTTCTAATTTGCTTTTGATTTAATTAGTTAGGTTTAATTTTTTTATTTCTAATCGTATTTTCCGATTAAGATTTAGTCAAATGATGTTAAATTAAGAAATAAATAAAATTTGTTGTTTGAGTTTTATTTTGATCTTAGATGAATTTTAAATTAAGTTGCATAATTACACAAATGTATATAATTTAAGTTTCTAATTGGTTTTTGATTTAATTAGTTTAGTTTTATTTTTGAATTAATAATCGTATTTACCGATGTTAAATTAAGAAATAAATAAAATTTGAATTTTGAATTAAGTTGCGTAATTACACAAATTTTTTATTTAAGTTATTTTTTAATAAAACAAACGCAATAATTTGTTTTTGAACACAATTTTAATGTGACACTAATTTTTAGCAAAGCTAAATTTATTCATAAAATTTGTGTAATTATATTCTTTAGTTTTGATTTTTAGTAAATTGAATAATTAACTATTAATATTCATTAACTAGTTACTAATTAATTAACTAATTACTAACTACTTATTGAATAGTTAGTTTATAAAAACAACTTAGTCAATTTATATATTAATTAGGAATTAGGAAGTAGTTAAACTAATTGATTATTGATTAATTAATATATAATATTAAATTATTAGATATTAAATTAAATAGAAGTCCAGTAAATGTAATGTAATGATTATGGGTTGGGCAACGCCCTTGTGCACCGCAACCTGAGTGGTTTATTGTGCCCCTTAAATCATCTGGTGTTTTATATGCTCAGGTATGGAATCAGACCTTTCTGCGATATTTGCATCAGGTCCTCTTCACCGAGATTGTGTTTCCCTAGAAACTTTGCACGTCTGTGTGTCAGGGCAGGACAGTTGGTAATGATGTGTTCCATTGTTTCGTCAGCTTCCTGGCAGAATCTGCATGTTCTGCTGTCGGTAAGACCAAGTTTGTAGAGGTGGTTGTTACAGAAAAAGTGGCCTGTTACAGCACCACATAGAGTCCTAAGTTGAGATCTAGAGCAGAGATAGCTCTTTCTCTGTTGAAGTTTAGGAACTTTTTGGAGTGGTGTAGACCTTCCAAGTTGCTCCAGTATATCTGCTTGCGTTTTTGTGTCCAGTTTTTGATGGCCTGTTTCAGGTCGTTTTTGCTAAACCCGAACATCGGGGCTGGCCCTATGAATGGGCTCTCTGCTCCCTTTTTGGCTTGTGCGTCTGCCATTTCATTGCCTTCATGGCCCTCATGCCCCGGTATCCAAACCAAAACTAAACGGTTTCGTGTACTTAGGATGTTGAGTTCCTTGTGGCAATCCAAGAGGGTTTTCGATGAGAAAGAGTAGCTGTCCAGAGCTTTTAAGACCGAAAGGCTGTCCGAGAGTATTGTAATTTTTTCTCTTTTGGGGTTACCTTTGGTGATGATCCGAACTGCCTTTATTATTGCAAAGAGTTCGGCTTTCGGTTTTCGATGAGAAAGAGTAGCTGTCCAGAGCTTTTAAGGCCGAAAGGCTGTCCGAGAGTATTGTAATTTTTTCTCTTTTGGGGTTACCTTTGGTGATGATCCGAACTGCCTTTATTATTGCAAAGAGTTCGGCTTGAAATATGGACGTGTCGTCGCTTAATGAAAAGAATGTTTTGACTGTTAGTCCCACTATGCCAGCTCCTACACCAGTAGAGGTTTTGGAGCCATCGGTGTACCATTTTTGTGAGTCATCGTTTAATCATACTGGATTGTTGCCCCACATCCCCCTAGTCGGGAAGTTTATTGTGTACTTCTTCACGTGACTTAGTTGGGGTTCTATGATGTCAAGACAAGCTGCTTTATAGAGAGTATTCTCTATTTCGTTTAGTATACCCAGGTGACCTGTGAGGTTGCCTTGTTTGAATCCATTGTGCCTGTGTAATGTGAGTGCACTCGATAGCGCTTCCTCTTGGATGGCTAAATGAAGAGGTAAGGTTAATTAGTGCTTCCATGCCTGCAGTCGGGGTCGTTTTCATAGCCCCTGTAATACTGAGGCATGCAAGCCGTTGTATTTTGTTTAGTTTTCTTATGACTGTGCTCTGATTTCTTTTGCCCCACCATAAATACTAGAGCACCGTATAGAATGATGGGTCTAATCATTTGAGTGTAGACCCAGTTCGTCATTTTGGGTGATAGGCCCCAAGATTTGCCAAGGCTACGGTTTGTTGTCCACAGTGCTTTGGTCACCTTTTTAAGTGTGGAGTTTAGGTGAGGTTCCCAAGTGAGCTTTCGATCTAGAGTGATGCCTAGATACTTAACCTCTTCTTTTAGGGGAATGACCGTATTATTGATTTTGAGATTCGGAAGATTTAGTTTCCTCCTTCTTGTAAATGGTACAATTGTAGTTTTGCCGGGGTTGATTGATAACCCTTCAGACCTACACTAGCACCATGTGTCGTTTAGGGCTTTCTGCATTAAGTCACTTAGTGTGTCTTCATGAGTGCCCAATATTATTACAACCAGATCATCAGCGAATCCTAGGGTTTTCAAGCCGATTGAGTTGAGAAGTTTAACTAAGTCATCAACTAGTATAGACCATAGAAGAGGAGGTAGAACCCCTCCTTGTGGCAGCCTTTTACAGCGTTGATACTTAGCTCCACAGACCCTAAGTTGGCTTTAATCGTTCTTTGGCTAAGGACTTTTCCTATCCATTTGGTTATTTTTTGGTTAGTACCTCTATTTGCGAGGGCTGAAACCATTGATTGAAAGTTGGCATTATCGAAAGCTCCTTCAATGTCCATAAAGGTACAGAGAGCGATGCCTTTGGTGTCCAGTGTTTTCTCTATGCTGCTCACCAGCGAGTGTATTGCCTTCTTGATCGTAGATTTGCCCTTTTGGTAGGCAAATTGAAATTTATTTAGTGGAGATTCCATTAGCACCTCCTCCCTTATATAGTAATCTATGATTTTTTCCAACGTTTTAACATGAAAGACGAGAGACTGATAGGTCTGTAAGATTTGGGGGAGTCCGGTGGTTTGTTACCACCTTTATTTATAAAAATTACCTTAACCTCCCTCCAGATTTTAGGAACGTATTCTAGTGTTATGCTGGCTCTGAATAGCAGAACCATTTTCCTAATCAGTTTATCCGTACCTCTAGAAAGAAGTGCTGGTTATATGCCATCTGGTCCTGGCGATTTGTAGGGTTTGAAGGAGTTGACCCCCCATTTTACTCTATCAAAGGTTATTATCCTGTTCACTATTGTGTCCAATGGCCCGCATGACTCAGGTAGGTCATTTTCGGGAGTGAGTGGAAATAGTAAATAGTTCTTAATTATTCAATTATTAATTATTTTGAAGCCGATAGCCTTTACCGCTAGTTGCCTTTTTAGTTGTAACATAATTATAGCTATATTTCAAATAAATAAATATTAATTGTTTAGTTCCTGACTAAATATGACTTTAACTTAATATAATCAATTTATTTTTGTCTTTAATTTTCATCATTAAAATTTTAATTTGATCCTAACTTTTAAAAGAGAAATTCGTTTATAAATTTTTTGTAATTGTGTGTATTTTAGTTTTGAATTTTAACAAATACATATATTAATAAATTAATTTAGTCTATCAATTTACTTTTAAAATTTAATTAAAAGTTTCTTATTAATCAACTTTAAATTCATTATTTCATAACTAATAATATAATAATAATGCCTCCACAAGGGTAGTCACCTTGTCGTGGTGTGGGGGCTTGCCGCGGGCAAGGACGCCGCAGACTAGTCCAATCCGAGTGATGAACGGAATGGAGTAGTCTGGGGCGGAGCCCGTACTAAGCACTACCCCCTCCCTAACCCAGGGTGTTACGCGGACCGTGCCCACTGGGTGGTTTGCAGCCAGGGGGTATACCGGCTGTATTCTTACGGTGCCTTCCTGATACCGGGCCACCTCAGGAAGTACAATGGCCTTGCCATGGTATGCGGGCTCTGCCATGGTCGACCAACCTTGTCCCTGCCAGAACTATAGGCCGCCAGCGCCTTCGCCTTGCGCGCGGGCAGGCGGCCACACCGCAATTATGAGCACAATGAACAAAAAATGCTGCAAAAATAAGCGAGGAATTCCACTCGCTCTGCAGGACTACACCGCAACACAGCTAGCAGCTGTGCCGGAGCATTCGCTCCGGACCACAAATGAAGACCTGAGGCCAAGCACCAGCCGAGGAAGAATATCTTCCAGGGTGGCGAGGGGCTCCCTCAGGGGCGGTCGGAAAGCTAGGGGTGCGGTCAGGGTGGGGGCGTCAATACGGGGCAGGCCACTGTTTGACATCTCTGCTCTGATTGCATCTGCCAGCGGAAGACCTCAAGCCAGGTGAGCACGGTTTCAGCTCTTCCCACTGGCTCCGGAAGCATACCTTCCGGACTGGTGGTAGGAGCAAAACCTATAGGCCCTGCTCCTAGTACCGGCGTCGCTGCGGTCGAGCGGGAAACTCCCCCGTCGACATCCGCTGCGGCACCCCTATTGGAGGGAGCTATCTCCAACTAGAAACCCCAGGAAGACCGACTGGACCGATCAATTTACAAGGTTGCTCGAAGAGGATCAACCCTTGCTGGATTTTCGGGGCAGGATGCGGCATCCCCTCGAAATCGAGCAGGCGGTTGAAACAGTAAATGGGGCAATAATCAATGCTTTTCACTTAAGTTGCCCTGAGAGTAGGAGGACCAGGAAGAAATCCACACCGTGGTGGAACACCACCCTGGCGAAACTCCGAACAGACACGCGGAGGCTCTTTAATAGGGCAAAGCGAACAGGTGACTGGCAGGAATACACTGCCGCTCTCACTAAGTACACAAAGGAAGTACGGAAAGCGAAAAGGGCTAGTTTCCAATCGTTTTGCGAAGAAATTTCTTCCACCCCCAGGCAGCAAGGCTGCACAAAGCGCTGGCGAAGGGAGCAACGGAAAATAAGATGGCTCTGAAATTGCCGGATGGTAGTTACACGCGCAGTGAAGAGCAAAGGGCTCTCGCTCTTCTAAGTGCACATTTCCCTGGGGCAATCCCCCAGGACGCACCTGCTGTATGTACCATCTACCATCCAAATAGAAGGGACTGGGAGCTGGCACATAAGGTCATCTCTCGGAATAAGATTGATTGGGCATTGAACACCTTTCAACCCTTCAAATCGCCAGGCCAGGACGGGATCTTTCCTGTCTTTCTACAAAAAGGCAGGGGGGTCCTACTCAGGCATCTCACTGGCATAATGAGAAGCTGTCTAGCAACAGGGTACCTACCCGCCAGTTGGAGAAGTGCCCTGGTAGTTTTTATACCAAAAATAGGTAAAAAGGACTATACGGAGCCGAAGTCCTTTAGGCCAATCAGTCTGACATCCTTCTTCATGAAAACAATGGAGAAGGTGTTAGATCAGTATATCAGAACCGTGGCGCTCAAGAGAACACCTCTGCATGCAAAACAGCATGCGTATAGGGCAGGCAGATCGACAGAGACTGCCCTATTTCAGCTCACGAGTTCAATACAAGAAGCTCTTAAAAGCAAGGAGATTACCCTGTGCGCTTTTCTGGATATCGAAGGAGCCTTCGGTAACACCTCGCATGAGGCGATAGAAAGAGCGCTCAGCAGGAGAGGAGTGGAAGCCCCACTAAGCCGCTGGATAAGAGCCATGCTCTCCACCAGATCGGCCATTACGAAGGTGGGCACCACCACTAGGAGCGTGCTAGCGAAAAGAGGATGTCCGCAGGGCGGGGTATTATTACCGCTGCTGTGGAGGTTGGTAGTGGATGAGCTCCTCGAACTACTGACAAGCAATGGCATAACATGTCAAGGTTATGCCGACGACATTGTCATTATCGCTAGAGGAAGGTTTGAAGACACTCTCTGTGATATAATCCAGAGAGGCTTAAAAATAACCCAAGAATGGTGTGCCCGGGTAGACCTGCGAATAAACCCGGACAAAACCACCATAGTACCTTTTATATGGAAAAGAAAGCTGCCACATATGCGGACAATACGCTTGCTCGGGAAAAGCATAGCCTATAAACCAGAGGTGAAGTACCTAGGTGTAACACTAGATTCGAAGTTACTCTGGAACAAGCATGCGGAGGCAGTTATCAGTAAAGCAACAAAGGCGGTCATGGTATGTAGATCCTTGGCAGGCAGAACTTGGGCATGTAACCCGAGCATACTGAAATGGATGTATACCATGATTGTGAGGCCAGTACTCACATATGCAGCAGTGGCATGGGCCCCGAGAGCCACACTCACAACAGTGAGGAAAAAACTCGACAAGGTCCAGCGACTTGCGTGCACGTGCATCACAGGTGCTATGAGAACCTGTCCCACGGTGGCACTGGAGGTGATACTTAACATATCGCCATTGCACGTAGCAATTGAGATGGCGGCCAAGCGTACTATCCTTGGACTGGCTAGAACTAGTAAAGGGGGGGATCACATCCTTAGGCACAGAGACTTAGATGTACTATCCACTAGTAAACCTTATGTTTTGTATCCGATGGATACAATAACAAGAACATATAACTACGAAAAATACTTCGGAGTTTATATGAGCAATAAAACAGACTGGGCCTGGGAAGACCACCAGATCCATTTTAGACCACACACAATTAAGTGGTTTACAGATGGCTCGAAAACGCACGAGCGAACAGGGGCAGGGGTGTTTGGACCTCGCCTCAAGCACTATGAGCCCATGGGGAAAACACCCAGCATATTCCAGGCGGAACTATATGCTATCAGGCTCTGTGTGCAGTTCAATCTCGAGCGTGAGTACAGGGGGCAAGACATCGTCATCTGCTCCGACAGCCAAGCAGCCATCAAAGCACTAATCTCATATGAGATAACCTCAGGGTTAGTGCTGGAATGCATCGAGGCATTGAATGCACTGGGCAGGTGTAACCAGGTAAAGATCCTCTGGGTTCCAGGACACAGAGTATCGGAGGAAACGAGGAAGCGGACAGCCTCGCTAGAACCGCGGCAGCCACGCCCCCCTGGGTCCTGAACCCTTCATTGGGCTGGGCAAAAGCGCCATAACGGAGTCACTGAGACTTGAGGAAAGAACCAGGAAAACAGAGCACTGGGCTAGCGCCCCCGGTCTCAGGCAATCGAAAGTCTTCATCAAGGATTATAGCCCCAAATGGAGTGAAGAATGCCTCAAACTAAGGAGAAACCAGCTTAGACAGGTAACAGGTCTGATAACTGGGCACTGCAGATTGAGGAAACACATGCATACAATCGGGATAGAACAGGTAAGCGTCTGTAGACTCTGCGAAACAGCAGAGGAGACTCCCGAACACATCATATTGCACTGTAATGCGGCTTGTCGCAGCAGATTACGTTACCTGGGCCAGTCTTGGCTTGCAGAAGAGGACGTCAAGCACCTAAACCCCCGAGAGTTACTAAGTTTCATTAGGGCGGTAGGTTTAGGGGATGTGCTCTAACAATTGTAGGGGGCACAATAGATCAATCCTGGTCTCAGTGCAACATACCCCCTTATCAATTCTAATTCTAACTAATAATAATTAATAAATAATTTATGGATTTACACTATGTTAATAATTAATTAATAATGAATTGTTTGCATTTTAGTTTCTGAGTTTTAACTTATTCATTTATTACTTAATTAATTTAGTTTATCAAGTGACACTTCCAATTATAATTAAAAGATTCTTATTTATTAACTTTCAATTCATTAATTAATAACTGATTATAAATAATACATTTTTATGGATTTACACTATTTTAATAATTTACTAATAATGAGTTTGAATTGTTACGTAATTTAAATATTTATTTATTTGATAATTTGAATTCATAAATTTTAAAATTAACAAATTTTTAAATCAAGAATTATTCAATAATTAAATTTATTTAATTAAACTTTTTTAATTAAATTAATTTTTTTTTATAAGTCAAATAATTTGTGTAATTCCAAGCATTTTCATCTCTATCTGTTAAATTAACTTAAATTTAATTAATTTAAATTAAATTTTAATTATATTGTGCAATTGTATAAATTTTAGGTTTATATTGAAAACATACTTTATTTCATTTTTTAATTATTATTAATTATTTAATTATTATTTTAAATTATTTTTTTTTTAATTAAAAAAACAGTTAAATGGAAATTTAATGCAATTTATGATTATATTAATTCATATTTTTCGCAAATTCTTATTTAAATTTGTTATTTTCTTATTTAAAACCAACATTTTCTTTTACTCAAATTTTTGTTGTTTCATTAATATTAGATTTAAATGAATATTTAATCAAATAAAATTATATGATGTGATCTTTTGAACAGCATAAATTCATAGTTTTTATCTAAAAATAAGATATCAAGGTTTGATTAAACAAATTTTAATTTTCTATTAATTTTTAATTAAATAATGGAATTGAAGTGAATTAAATAATATAATTTTATTGAACCGGCATTGCATTTTTATTTGAGATATATTTCTCATTATATTCCACAATTACACAAAATTTGACTTTAGTTAATTTTGTGTTCTAGTATACTTAATTGGAATTAATTTGTTCAATTACTTTTCATATTTCATTAAAATGTGTACATATAGTCATAAAAAATATAGTTTAAGATAAAAATTTATTTAAATAACATTAAACTAATAAATTATATTGAATTAATGCAATAACTAATCATTTGTTTCAAAATGTATTTATGTAAACACATATATTGTTTTTATTCAAACAAATTGTAATAATCACACACAATAAATTGTTAGTAATAATGGCATAAATTTTAGTCTTACATAAATTTATATTAAAAAAAAAAATCAGGAATCAGTTAAATTAAATTTGTTTAATTTTAAAATACAGTACTTTTCGCTTAAGGCGAACTTCGATGGACCGGGCAAAATGGTTCGTTTTAACCGAAATTTCGCTTTAAAAGGGATCCGTAATAAGCGAAAACATAAATGAAACATAAATAATTTAAAATTACTCACAAAATACAATATTATTATTTTTTTTTATTTACAACGGTTGTTTCATTAGCACTAGTAACTGTAGTAACAAACTTCTCAAAGATCCTATAGTTAAAAATTATCTATTAATAAAATGATGTGGTTTTAATTAACTCTTAGTAGATTAGAGGGTTAAAATAATTAAAAATAATGAAATTAAATCTTAGTTTCAGAAGTTATTCAATGATAAACAAAATTGCAATTTTTGTAACAAAAAACACATTTTAAACTGAATTAAAATGTAATCATTTAATTAAAAAATTATAAGTATTAATTTTTATAAATTTTTATATTTGTCATAAATCATGCAAAATACATGTTTGCCTGCGCTATACCAAAATTTGTGAGGCTTTGCTAATTAAATATTTGACAGCCATTGGTAGAGTTCTGCATAGAAACCCTAAAAGCATGCAGCAGGTTTGGGCGTGTTGAAAAGATATGGTTTGTGTATGCACTAAAATTAGTTTTGTTGATTTTCCTACTGGAATTTATGTCTTAGCACATTTTCAGTAACACACAATGCTTCCCAAATGCTGTTGTGAATGCTTCCAGTAATTTTCAAACTTTTACAATGGGATCATGTATCTTTTTGGCACCAAAATTTGCTACTTTGCACCTTAAAAATTGTTGGTGATATTCAAAAACAGTCTAGAAAATACTTTTGTTTTTTGGTGCATTTTTCGTGTCAAGTTTTGTAGGAAAAGATTTACTAAAATATAAAGAATATGTGTAAAGTTTTCATATGTTTCAGATATATTTTCAAATGAAACTTTTCAGACTGCGCTCGCTGGAGCAAAAATCGGGATTTTTTGATAATTTTTTTACATACTTAATTAAACTTTCCCCATGGTTCTCATCCCTTCACGAAAATGCTTTTCATTGCCAATTCCCTTAAAATAAAAACCTTACCATATCCTTTTGTATTTAAAGTTTTTATTATTTATATTAAATTAACAGATTTTAAAATTTTGATTGCTTAAAATTGGTTTTGCATTACAAATTTGCACAATTTGCTTAGATATGTAAGTAAATTAAAAGTATTAATTTTAAATAAGAAAATAAAATATATATTCAAATGGGCAAACTTTTGTTGTTTTATATGCAAATGTGTGTATGTAAGATTTCGGTGCATTTAATAAAAAAAAAAATATTCGTTTGAAAAAATGATTTTTAATTTCTATTTAAAAAAAACTTTCAAGCAGAATGCAGCAAAACATTGCAAATTAAAAATTACAATAAATTGTGTTAAAGAAATTGCAAATCTTTGGGTCAGCTGATATTGCCACGTTTTTCCATTACTTAATTGGTTTAAACTGATTTTTACAAATTAGATATAGAAAAACTGTATTTTCATGTTGTTGTAAAAAAGTGAATACTTTATTTTTTTTGTTTGTTCACTGAATCGCAAAACCCGGAGTGTACTAGAGTGGTAGATTTTTGATTAGAAGATGTGTAAATTGAGTGCTTTTTCTGGGTTAAATAAAGTGCAGTTAAATTAATACTTAAAAAAATGCTAAATCTAAATTTTAAACATTTCGTTTGTTTACTTTAAAAAACGTGTTGTATGTAATTATGGTTTTTAAAACTATGTGTTATGCAGAAGAGAAAATGTGAGTGTGGCTTGTTGAGTTGTGGTTTCGAGTGAGTTTTGAGCGAATATTTGAGTGACAGCGGTGATGGGAGACTGTATGAAGCGTGTGGGAAAATGAGTGAAAGCATGAAAAGCGGCAATGATATTGAGTGAAAAATTAAAGATAGTGACAGAGTGAATGAGTGAAATGTTTGAGTGAAATGAAAAAGAAAATGATTGGGTGAGTGAAATGAAGAAATGAACGTTTAAATGAGCAAGAAGAAGAAAAGCTTCAATGTATGAATGTTTTGATTGGTTTTGTGTTTTCATTTTATTGACATGTTGTGTTTTTTTGTTTACTTTGATGATGTGACTCGATATGTGACTTAAAATTACTACATGTTGTTGTATGTGTGCAAAAATGGGTGTGTAAGTGCGTGACTGATTGCAGCAATGCCAAAACGTTTCTACTAAATACGCGTATTTTATAAAAATCGAATAAAAATGGAACATTTTTTCTTCTACTTTGCGAGTGAAAACTACGATTTCCGTTTCCAGATCCGCTTCAACGTAACCATGCGTCTCTGTGTATAGGTTCAGTATCAGTGTGTGTGTGCATGGGTATGGCTGTGTGTGTGCATGATCAAAAGAGAGAGCGAGACAGAGCAGACAGCCTCAGTGGCGCTCAGAGTATGTTGCAATTCTCGCACTGCTGCCGCCATTGCCAGCTCGCATCCGTTTGCCTTCGACTCTCTGCCCTTCTTCTCCTCTGTACCCACACACAGCTCGATCCTTGTCGGCGCTTCACATTAAATACAGTCGCCCTCGACCTCCTCCTGATTCACCTCGGCATCGAATTCATCGTCGGCGGTGGCCTCCTGGTACTGTTGATACTCCGATACCAGATCGTTCATGTTGCTCTCGGCCTCGGTGAACTCCATCTCGTCCATGCCTTCGCCGGTGTACCAGTGCAGGAAGGCCTTGCGCCGGAACATGGCCGAGAACTGCTCGGAGATGCGCTTGAACAGCTCCTGTATGGCAGTGGTGTTGCCGATGAACGTCGACGACATCTTGAGTCCCTTGGGCGGTATATCGCAGACGGCCGTCTTCACGTTGTTCGGTATCCACTCGACAAAGTACGAGCTGTTCTTGTTCTGCACGGCCAGCATCTGCTCGTCCACCTCCTTCATGGACATGCGGCCGCGGAACACAGCGGCCACGGTGAGGTAGCGACCGTGTCGCGGGTCGCAGGCGGCCATCATGTTCTTGGCATCGAACATCTGCTGCGTTAGCTCGGGCACGGTGAGGGCGCGGTACTGCTGCGAGCCGCGCGACGTCAGCGGCGCAAAGCCGGGCATGAAGAAGTGCAGACGTGGGAACGGCACCATGTTGACGGCCAGTTTGCGCAGATCGGCATTCAGCTGGCCGGGGAAGCGCAGGCACGTGGTCACGCCGGACATGGTCAGCGAGACGAGATGATTCAGATCGCCATAGCTGGGATTGGACACCTTCAGCGTGCGGAAGCAGATGTCGTAAAGCGCCTCGTTGTCGATGCAGTACGTCTCGTCGGTGTTCTCCACCAGCTGATGAATGGAGAGTGTGGCATTGTAGGGTTCGACAACGGTATCGGAGACTTTTGGCGACGGCACAACCGAGTAGGTGTTCATAATACGATCCGGATACTCTTCGCGTATCTTGGAGATGAGTAGGGTGCCCATGCCGGAGCCGGTGCCGCCACCCAGCGAGTGCGTCAATTGAAAGCCCTGCGAAAGGTGGCGAGAAAGGAAGAAAGTTAAATGAAGATTTATATAGTTTAGAAATGACTAGTTGTTTTGTTTTATGCTCACCTGCAGACAGTCGCAGTTCTCGCACTCCTTGCGCACCACATCCAAGACATTATCCACCAGTTCAGCACCTTCGGTGTAGTGACCCTTGGCCCAATTGTTGCCAGCGCCCGACTGACCGAAGACAAAGTTATCGGGACGAAAGAGTTGTCCATAGGGGCCCGAACGCACCGATTCCATGGTGCCCGGCTCCAGATCGAGCAGAATGGCACGTGGCACATATTTACCACCGGAGGAACGAGTGACCGCTGCAAGAGAAAGAAGAAGAAGAATTTTAATATGAAATATGCGTTAAGTTTGAAATAGAGGAGAGAACTTTGAATAAAGAAGTAAAATGGGACACAAATTTGTGTCATATGGAACAACAAAAAAAAATGGGAGCGAAAGGAAAAATGTAAGGTTGGAGTGTTTGACGTTTATTCTGCAGGGAAAATTAAAGGTTAGAGAGCGTGTACCGGATGCTTGTTCTACCCATGTTTCTTCGGGGTATAGTAGAACAAAATACCACGAAGGGACATACCGATCCTTGGATTGATTAAAAAAAAATGTTGGTTGGTTGTACAACCAACAACAATAAACTTGGTTTAGCAGCATTGCTGACTTGATGATACATCATCCGATAGAACGATGGAGCTTCTAGGAAGAAGAAGGGCCTTCGTTGGAACGATCACGTAGGCAGGTTAAAGTGCGACACACTTAGGCCTCTATGTGGGTCCGTTGTAATATCACAAATTTCACCCATTTGAAATGTGTACGAGTATTTGTTTTTCAAACATGTGTTGCAACACACATTTTTAACAGATGGGAGAAGGTGGGAGGGGACTTTTAGCTTAACGCCGAATTCGAACGGTGGGTTTTCCGTAATTTTCTTTCACACTTAGAGGTTTAACCATTGCTTGCCAAGAGCATTCTTCTGCGATTCTTTTAGTTCTCATCTGCTTCATATGGATAGCAATAGAAGTTGACGAGTGTTTCGTCAGACCGAGCTAGGAATCGAACCTAAAGTCTCTGGTGTGGAAAGCCACCGTTCGTCCAGCTGGAATATCGAGGCCGGTAAGCAGTGGCGCTCACAGCCGAATACTTACCAATCGAAACCAATTTTTGTGGTTGAATCCCCCAAACCCTTTCCCCTCTTGTGTGTACTCCATCAAGGATCAAGTAGAAAATGGACTATAACTTCTACGTAAAGGAAGCGATCACCCAGTCACTCCTTCAGTCAGCCTTTTTTTGGACCAATTCAAGGATTTAAATTCCTTCATAATCTGCTATTCATGGAGCACTTCATACAGTATTTTTTGACGGAGTGGTTAGTGAACTACGAATCAGAGAGTCACATCAGAGTTTGTAGGAATCGAATAACAATGCAGCGTACTTTACTTAAAAAAAGGAACTTGCTTATGGGGATTGCCCTCTTGTCCTCTTAGTAGTCAATAGCAAAGTTTTTAGGGTAGAGTACTTATTATAATTTTATTTGAAACGTTTTCAATACGCTATTTCGAATCAGCATACAAGTTGTGTAGGTTTCTTCCATGCTAGCCCCGATGGCCTATCGTGAGTGACCTAGCCTATCATCCCAGAGGTAGTGGGTTCGGGACTCCTACCTGGTGCATGGTTGCGCACTCTTCCAATTTTTTCTATGCTCTAAATATTCCCTAGCCTAGCAACATATCCTAGTTCAAAAATTCTCCGTCAAATGACCCTTTCCCAGTCTTTCCCATGAAATATTACCCGCAATCAAGCGCTGTGGGGCTGTAAAAAGAAAATATATAGCTACACGGTGCACCAGCGACACCTACAAAGGGAAACGGGCACAAGTGAAAACAGCGCACCAAACCGTTCTTAGCGAAGTCTCTAACCATGCCGCTATCACTTCCTTTATACGCGAGATGGCGCTATGAGTGGTAATTCGGAGGCGCAGTGCCTAAGCAGGGATAAATGGCAGAACAATCACCTACCCCGGCACAAAAAAAAACACAACCGATTAACGTAAAAAACACAAGGCAATGTTTTGTGGGGACCGAGAGGAGTGAACCAGGAGACCCCGAGAGGAGTCTTCCATCTATTAAAAAAAAACAACGTAAGACAAGTTTTGTTGACCTCCAGCTCGATCTTAGCCCCAGGGCCATCAACTACAAAAATGGTTTTAACTATTTTAATTTTCTGAACTGGTTTGATTCGAAACGCTTTTGAAAAATTAATGGTTTGATACAAGTATTTGAAAATTTCAATAGTTCTAGTTCTTCTTGGTTTAGTTCAAAGGGCCAAAGATCTGAATAATTTAGTTCAGAACAGGTTCTTGCTGAAATGTGACAGCCTTTTTATCTATAATTTTCTTTAATGAACATAAGTTAGATTGTTATTCTATTAATTTAAAGGTCATTTTGCATGACACACTGAAACTTGTACCAATTCTTTACATTCCCAGGTGTACAATGTCAACACCCCTTCGAATTCGTATTCCAAAAAAGTATCGGCGGAAGTTTTCTCTAGAATTCTATGGAAAATGAAAGCCATTGTGCCACTGACTGACCGGCCTTTCAGTTTCGAAATCGAACGAAAATAGTCTAAACGCCAATATGGCAATCAAAGCGACCGTAAATGGTTCGCTTGTAATGGATAGTCGCGGCCCCTTTTCTGTGCGCCCCGCGCTCGGTGACACATCACTCAATAAATCAACGACGACGATTATGCTGAGTTGCCATTAAAGCAGCCATCACAACTGGCAATGAGTGGCGACGAGTGCGTACGCACCACAAGCAATGATTCAAAGAACTGTCAAAAATGTTTGACATGCGCGGCACGTGCGCGGCTCGCGCATGCGTGCCAACGCGCGCCAATCGTCGAAGTGGCACGTCGAGGCGGTGCACTGCACTGCAAGTGCTGTCAGAATCTACTGACTGTCCATAAGCAGTCACGAATAGAAGCGGCCTGCAGTGTGCGGGGGTGCGAGGCGCATAGCACCAGCGTTCGATGGGTTGTCAGCCGAAAGTCAGCCAGCGCGAGCGAGCTATGGCGATCGTGCCGCACTGTGACGTGACTGTGCTGCTTTGATTTCACCAAGCGGTATGCAGTGGTACAAAGCGGACAGACAACAGCAGCAAAATCTTGGACTGGACTCGGCGTAATTGAGGCGTAATAAGTTGAAAATTGATTCATCAGCTAAAGCGTTGCGGCACAAACATTGCAGCGGCTGGCCTATGCAGGCGATCGTGCTGGAATGTTGATGATACACAAACACACACACACATACATAATTGCATTGCATGATAAATGGGGAAATGTAGGCAGATGGGAAATGCTGGCTGCTGCTCAAATTTCGTGCTGAATGCGTATCATTTTCGGACTGCTGCCAGTAATGGCGGCAAAATGGAAGCACCGAACATCCGAAGTGAAGATTTTAATTGAAAATTAAATTTGAAATTGAAAAGTGAGTGGAACTTGCCTGATGCTTCGTTGTAGTAGACGCTAACACGTTCCAGCTGCAGATCGCTGTCGCCAACGTAGATGCCGTTGCTGTCGATGCCATGTTCCTCGGAAATGATTTCCCAGAACTGTAAGAGCGAAAAGAAATTAACAAAATAATTAGTGATTCTCAATTTTAATCATTTTAATGTACAGATAATTGAAAAACAAAATAATGAGAAAGTGGCAATCAGTTGCAATAAAGATTAAACAATACAATTGAGGCCGCCAAGCAACATTAAAATGTCAAAGAAGTTCTTCATATATCTTTGGTTTTCTCTCGCTTTCATACAAGAAGGAATATTTGTTAAAAAAAAGAAGACAATCTTCTTCATAGGATCCTGCAATCATCAATCAAATTGAACTTGAAGAAGCCAGCGTTGTTCATGTTAACCCTTTCCGTAAATTTGTACGATATATTGTACAAGTTTTTTTCAATTTAAAATTTTTCCAGAAGTAATTAATTATAAAACTAATTCTGTTATCCAAAAAAAAAAAATTAAAAGTCATCAAAGCAAAAGTTGATGGAAATACTAAAGAAACTACAAATATTTAAAAATGAAAAACTGTCAAAATGGCCGCAGTGGTCTTCCTAGTGTTAAAGAATAAAAAAAAATTAAGCTTTGTCTGTGAAAATAATGTTGGTCCTGTCTACTTCTTTGTAAGCCAATTTTTGTTTTTTTATAAAATTGTTAACAAGCCGCAACGACTTTTTACTTAAATCTTTTCTCGAATATTTTTAAAAATATTAAACCATTTATTCTCAAAAATTTTTAAAACAGTATTTGTTTTACATCGTTCTAAAAAATCGTCAAGATTTTCCTTTGGTCAAAGGGGGTCTTAGGGCATCAAACGCCCCAAATATGTGTTCGTTACATAAATTTAAAGTATTGGGCTCAAAATTTGAACACCCAAACCAACCAAAATGAAATCCTGTGTGCGCCACTGAATGTATCTATATAAAAAATATATGTTAATAACATTTTTTTGAACAGCAAATAATCCAAAGAAGATTTTCGATGCTTTTCCCAATGATTTTTCTCTTCTTCTTTTTCTTTCTCTAATAACTTTAATCTTCAATAATTTTTGCCTATCCTCATCATTGTCATAAAATGATTTTTTTATCAACCAGTTTCAGGTTTCCATTGCTGTTTTCTTCCTTAAATTGTTCCTCAACTCCACATTTATTTATTCCAAAAATTTTATTCGAATTTACTGTCATTTCAATTCTCTCTCGCATGCAATTTTTTCGCTTTTCACTTTCTACCTTAAAAGCCCAAAATGCGTTTCAGCGACTTGCTCAGCAACCATCTACAACCAATTAGCCTAACAAATAATTTATTTTTAATTTTCTTTGCATTGGAATTTTGCAATTTTCCAGCATGTCAAATGGTCAAACCAAAAACTGAATTTCCATTTGGGAGTTGCGCCAGCTAAACGTTTCTCTAAACACTCAGCACTGCTGCCGCTGCTGGCGGGCTGGGCCACTGACTTAAATGTTGACCGCAAAAACCTTTAATGACAGCACTTTAAAACGTCAAAAAAAAATGGCTTTATGCCAAAGCCAGACCTGCATTACACTAACAAACACACACACTCACACATACATTGAAGACTGCGTTTGTACATTTTTGCATGTGGCTGTGTGTGTGTGTGTGAATTTTCATTCGACAGGGGGCCGGTGACAGCGCACACGACACGACGCCTGCTGACACTTCAAATGCACCCAACCGATGCCAACCAACAACAACAACAACAGCAAATAAACAATCAGCAAATAAACAACAACAAAACAACTTGATCAGCAGTAGCCGCCAGCGCAGCTAATCGATTACCTTTTGCCAAATGGCCAAAACTAACTTCAACACGTTAACACTACTGCTTCTCCTTCTTGCCATATCTCATTGGCCTGTCGTCAGTGGCCCAAGCGAAGCATGCAAAATCAATCTTGGCCACCAATCTGGCTGCCATTTGCATTGGCGCTGCCAAACTGTGGCGCGCAGCTCATCTTAATTGCAATCTGGCGGCGCGCTCAGCTTGAAGATTGCGCGCCCAGCCAAAGTCGAAAATTTGTAATTAATTTTCAACGAGCGAGCAATGCATTACTTTGTTGTTGTTGTAACACCTTTTTTGCGACCACATCATGCTGATTGGAGTTGAAGTTGTTATATGTTGTTGTTGTTTTGGCTGCTGCTGCTGTTCTGACTGACATGTTTGCATTCGAACGTGTAATTTCGTGACCAAAAATGGGCATTGGCCTAAAATACATGCAGCGCATAAATAATGCAGCCTGCAAATTGCCGCTTACAACCTTTTTCTTTCTTTTTTTTTAATTTTTCAAATAAATTTGTACGTTTGCCAAACGTTGTTGTTGTGCTAATTGCAACAGGTAGCCAGACGAACAAACAAAATAGTCTGTTGCTGAAGATTTATTGCCCACATTTTCCTAATGAAAATTACATTTTAAGTGTAAACAAAATAATAAGCAACCACTGGAGCAATAATAGTGGCGCCTACATTGACAGATCAATCGTTGACATTTGCATTGAAAAATTTGTTGTTCTCAAACAAATGGCAGTCATTTGAACATTTCAATTTCAATTATCAGGTGTACAACTTTGCTTCCGCCGTTTTTTTCCAAAATTAAAAGCTTTATTGCGAAAAAGTGCTTACAGATGTATTATTCAAAGTATTGTCCGTCGCTAGCGACAACTTTCTCCCATCTTTCCGGCAATTTTCGGATCCCGGCTCGAAGAAAGGAGTCCTCTTTTGACGCTATCCATGAAGCAATCAATTTTTCCAATTCTTCGAAGGATTGAAAATGTTGATCTGCCAGGCCGTGTGCCATCGAACGGAATAGGTGGAAGTCAGAAGGGGCGACATCTGGGGAATACGGCGGGTGGGGCAAGACTTCCCATTTCAGCGTTTCCAGGTACTTTTTGACCACTTTTGCGACGTGAGGCCGAGCATTGTCGTGTTGGAGGATGACTTTGTCATGTCGCTCTTGATATTTTTAAAACGTTCAAACCACTCCCGACACGTTCTTTCACTCAGAGCAGCATCACCGTAAGTTTCTGAGAGCATTCGATGCGCTTCAGCTGCATTTTTTTTCGAATTGTAACAGAAAAGTAAAACTTCCCGCAAATGGCGAGAATTGGGCACATAAACGGACATTTTCGAGCGTGAATAATACGAAAACAAGAACAACTGTCACTGAAACGGCGATGACAATTCGTTAGGCACTGTCCACACTCACTTTAAAGGCATTACCATCTATGTATTTCAACCAGCCTCAGCCGGTACAGCCACCTATCGGAAAACGGCGGAAGCAAAGTTGTACACCTGATACAAAATCTCAATACTGACAAAATTGTCATAATTTTATGCTTTTAGCTCTCATTATTTGTTTGCAACAGTTTTATTTTTATTAAAATGATTTTCTAGGTGCAGTTTCTTTATTTAAAATGTTAAAAAAATTTTAGAATTTGTTTTAAGATTGTTTTAGTTTTTGGTAACTCTTTCAAATTTGTTTAATTTGCATTGCGGTTTTCATAATGAGTTGACCAATGAGTGTTTTGAGACCATATTTCTTGTTTCTCATGCAAAGGACCAACCATAATTTTGAAGATTCTAAATCAGTAATAAACTTTTTCTCTACCTTTCACATTTGCTTTCTCTTTTCTTATGTTACCAAAAAACTTTTCAAAATTTTCATTTACACACATTGAAAGCTATCCTCCTCCTCGCTACAAGTCCCCAAGTGAAATGCATCCATCAAACTAATCACAAACGAGCTCTGGCACTTTGACACATGGTGACGACCCCAAAACAGTCAACGTCAAAACAGGCAACGCCAACACATCGGTGCAATCGAGTGTCGGATGGATGCATCGAAAATATCTATGGCACAAAAACAACAACAACAACCAAAGCATAATTAACTAAAGCACAAGAACAGACAGAAAGTTAAGTAAAAAAAAAAGAAGAACATTTGTGAGAAATTGGGCTACAACAGATTTATGCGATTTTTATTGAAGAGGCGTCAGGCGTAGCAACCAAAAGTGGGCGCATGCGACAGCTAGAAGGCGTAAGCGGCACCGGTAACACCAGTGTTGCTGGTTGCGTTGTGGCAATGCTAAATTTAGATGCCAGCAGTTGGCGCGAGTCTCGAACGCTGACAACTCCGTTGCGCATCTTTAATGGCGCCGCTTACTAAATATTAGAACAGACAGGAGGAGGAGGGACAGGAGTTTCGGGCGGCCTGTTTCAAAAATAGCTTTGAAAAATTTGTATTTTGTCGCATACAAAATAGCATCGGAGCAGTCGAGCCACGAATAACGTTCCTGGGGGAACATTTTCGATTTGCAGTCAACGTGTGATGGGGAAAAATGAAAATTTGTTAAAAATAACCCAACATGTAAAGTTTTATTTTTGTATAGAAAATGAACTCATGCAACGTTTTTGAGGCAAGAACGCACAAAGAAAAAGACACCCGTGCAGTTGGAAATAATTTCCTAAAGCGTAGAAGTAGAGCTGGGCGAGTGAAGCTGTGAGTCATAAAAATACAATTTGGCATTAGTGAGTTTTGGTGTCAGTTTTACTGCATAATGAGACATAATAATTACAGAACTCAAATTGGTTGTAATAAATTTAGAAAAATTACTTTAACAAAAATTGAGACCGAAGTGCTCTTCAATGTAATGTGATATTTTAACAACAACGTGGTATTTTAACAGCAACAGTGAGTTGCCTGTCTGCTTTAAATGTACAAATTAAATTATTATTTGCATTTTTCTATGAAATCTTTTTGACTTCATTTTATATTTAACTAACATTTATTTGTATTAACTCTGGTAAATGAATCTTGTTTGTAACTTTTATTACGAACCTTTGTCTTTTTGACAACTCCTTAAAAAAATTGTTTTTTCGTGAAAAGTGTATTTCTGTAAATACAGGTTTACTCCTTTATGGATTTTATCCATTCTTATGTCATAGAAGAACTTGAACAAATCTTTCAGAAGGTTTTTTTATTCTGAAATTAAACCTTAGACTATGTTGTGTTGATAATCTGGACATTCTGCGTCTTCTGATTTGTTATTGCTTGATGCACACTCAATTCATTCTCGAACTCTTCTGAGAATTAACTTATCACATCATCAATATTTCTATACAAATTTGTAGCAAAGATTAAGACCCAAAAACACTTCACTTCTCATCAAAATAAACTCTCAACACATAAATCATCATTAGATTATAATAAAAATTTGTTTATCAACACTCAATGGTTCAATGCCGGCTTCAAGATTGCACTGTAAACAAACAATGACAACTACTCCAAGTCGGCGCATTTGTCTGGCCGCCGATAAACATTCCAATGCGTCTGTCATAAACATTCCAATTGTTACTCACAATCCACCTCAAGTGGCCTGGCACTCCTTCCATGGCTACTGAAACTTCCAGATCCCGAATGCAAGTGTGAAAATTTTTATAATTTCCTTTTCATTAAATTTTCATAGTCTTCGCATTCCTCGGCGCACTTTCACGCGTGGCATTTATTCTCAGCGCGCATTGCACTTTGCAGTCGGGGCTGTTTTAATTAGAATCGAACCGGGTGCCATGTGCCATGTGGGGTGCATCACAGCGATCAGACAGACAGACAGACACTCGCTGGCCGCCGAACTCGAACGCAACGTGCGGCAGCAACAATTGACAGTTGACTGCTGTCTGCTGTTGCTGCTGAAGCATCCTCGGCAGCAGCATTTAGTTTGCTCACAGCAGCAAATCAATGGAAGTTGTTTAATTTTCATTCGCTGCTTTTGCTTTTGCCACTGTTTCAACTGTTGAAGTGCTTTGCAATTGAAAGATTTATGCGTTGCACGCCTCATTGCAACGTTGCAATGCACTAAAGAATGTTGTCTGTTGCTGATCTTTGCTTTTATCTTATTTTTTTGTTGTAACTGATTCTCACTATTTTTGGGGTTAGTATTATGTGTTGGTTTTGTTGTTGTTGTTTTTGTTGTTAATGAATTAGATGTTGGATCCAAAAGATGTAATTTTTTTTGAAATTGAAAGAAGCAAAGAGCAAACGATATGAGATGAAAACAAGGAACTTTGGATAAAGAAAAAAATAATAATAAAATAAAATAATATAAAATAAAATAAAATAAAATAAAATAAAATAAAATAAAAAAAATAAAATAAAACAAAATAAAATAAACATAAAATAACAAAAACAAATATAAAATAAAATAAAATAACATAAATAAAAAAATTAATATAAAATAAAAAATTAAATAAAATAAAATAAAATGGAGTAAAATTAAATAAATATAAAATAACAAAAACAAATATAAAAGAAAACAAGATAAAATAAAATGAAATAAAATAAAATAACAAAAACAAATATAAATATATATATAAAATAAAATAAAATAAAATAAAATAAAATAAAATAAAATAAATGTAAAATAACAAAAAGAAATATAAAAGAAAATAAAATAAAATAAAATAAAATAAAATAAAATAAAATAAAATAAAAAAAATAAAAATAAACTAAAGACGAAGAATTATTTGACATTTTAGAACAAAAAGAGCATTTAAATAGAAGAAAGGTCCGAACAGACCTTTTAAATTGGTCTAAGACAAATATTTGCTCATTCATTGATTCACTTTGATTTACAAACCTTTACTTAACTTTGCATAACTAGGTCGCTGATTTTTTGCGGTGCTTAAAGTGAATGAAAAGTAGAATTTTAATTGTAAATTGCCCATTAACTGCAACAACAACAAACAAGGGGAGCGCCACGCTGCGTGCGCGCCAAACGCATAAAATCGAGCATTTAAAATTTAAATGATAAACGTGGTTCGTTGATTTCCGCATAAGTGAGAAATGCATGTTTAAATGCTACACACATACTCACACACACACATACAACGAATTATAGCGAAACGAACATTTTCATGCTATGATTTTTTCACAGTCAATTAAATTTTGCTTCATTTTCAATTTGATGCCATTAACGGTTGAGGTGGAAAACATAGTTTTTAACAGCTGTTGTTGTTGTTGTTGTTGGGCGGAAATATGTAGTTCTAGATGGGAAATATGTGAAAAAGTTTAGGAATGAAAATTGATAATCACCATCAAACTTTTGGAAACAGTTGAAATTATAGATTAATTGACTAATTATTTAATTGATCCAAAGAGATTCCAAACTGTATTTGTTTGTTCTGTTCGTATCCTCAGAAATCGAATGTCTTATGTGGTGTTAAATTTTAAAGAACCGATGACTTTCAAAATACTTTTGCCCAGCAGACCAATTACTGATCACTGCTGACTTTTGAGCTGAAAAGTTGCGCAACCAGAGCAACTACTGACTGCAATAGTTCTTGCAAATTGTGGCCAACTCTGATGGGAGTTGCTGATAGCAGTCACCAGTCTATAGATTCCTTGACATTAGTCAATAAATATTTCAATATTCCTTTACTTTTTTTGATACTTTATCATTCTGCAAATTTAATGCTTGAGCGCACCGTTGACTGCCTTTCTGTTCGTCACGTCAAACTATGCAGCTTGAAGATCGCTTCGAACTTCTTGCTTTATGACTAAAATTTGCACATTTCCTTTTGCTCAACAAATCAGAACAGAAGCTCACTTTAATATGTTAATGAGTATGACAGACGTGGAAGAATGGGAAGCAGACAGCCCAACCCAACTTGAGACATCAGACAATGTCATCACTCAGACAGACATAACTATGTAAAGTGTGGCTTGTTGCTAGTCGCACATTTTGGTTTTCAAATTTCTTTAGCAACTTATGTTGCTGTTGTTGTTATAATAATCCCTATCATATGTATTGTGTTGTATCATGTTTTGTTGCTATGACTGTTTTTTTTTTTTGTATGGCGTCTTGGTGGTGGTTCGTATGCAAATTTCGGTTTAATTTCATTATTTTGTTCATATGAAGAGTGAAAATTTGATCGTGGCATGAAAATCCAGATTTTGCACAGATGCGCCGTTTTATTGCCATTGGCCTTGGTACCTGCTTTTCAAATATTTGTTGGTACAGTAGAGGCTCGCAAGCTCGAACTCTTATAAATTCAAATAGAGAAATTCGAACCTCATATCTTACAGCATTGAATGCTCTAAAATTTGAAAAAACTAAAAAAAATATATTAAAAAGTAAAAGAAAATTATTAAAATGTCTAATAAAACTAAAAAAAATGGTTGACTTTAAACGTTAAAATTAAAATTTTAAAAAAGTTTAATGGAATTGTTCAGGCAAATTGCTTAGCTGTAGATTTATGGATTATATGGAAATTTTAAGAGACTATTTAAAAAGAGATTGGTATGCGAAAACAATTTATTAAATTTTTTAATGCGAAGAAAAAAATGGCATTTTTGGGCTTCTTACATGAATGAAAAATGTTCAGAAACATTTCGGAAGTACTGTACTACTGTAATTCTTTCTTGAATGATAAAGAATACAAACAACTTTCTGAAAATTTCAGTTTTGAAAGTTTCTTCTTCTTCTTCTTCTTCCAGAAAGTAGAATATTTCTTAAATGCAAACTACACCTTGTACAAAGTGGTTCGAATTTGTGAGTGATTACTGTAATTTTTTCTTGGATTCTAAAGAATACATAAAGCCTTCTTAAAATTTCAGTTTCGAAAGCTTATTCTTCTAAGACTTCGAACATTTCGGAAACTGGATCGAATTTGTGAGTGACTACTGTAGTTCTTTTATGAATTATAAAGAATACAAAGAAGCTTCTGAAAAATTCAGTTTCGAAAGCTTATTTAGGTCCTTGAAGCATTCTATTCTAACTTCAAGACTTTTTTCAATTGCAGTCTCCTAATTCCTTCATTTTTTCCTCTTTTAAAAATTATTTTTCATTGTGTCTACAATATTTCATGTTCTTTTCCTTCTTTTCGTATTATTTTTCTATAATATTCAAAGCTTACTACTTGGTTCTGCCTACTCATTTCATTTATCGCGATTTGACACATTGCTATGATAATTTTTCCTTCTTCTTATTTATGGGTTTTCTTTTCCTTTTCAAGTTTTTATTCAGGTCCTTGAATCATAATTTTTAAAAATTCATTCATTTAATTTATTAATTTTTTTTTATTTAAGTGTCTTAATTTTCTCAGACATTCATACTGACTTCTTTTTATAATAAAAATAAAATGTTTTTCTTAAAAACGATTCAATTCGTATCCCTTTTCCTTCTTCTGTATAATATTTGAGGTTAACTTTTTCGTGCTGCTTCCAGACTTCTTCAATCACCACTTTTCACACTGCGATAATATTTCTCCCAACTTCTTTCTTATCTCTCTTTTGTCTCTTTTCTATAAAAAGTATTTCAAGGCTTCAGTAGGCTCTGGTTTCAGTTTTTGAAGGCTTCAATAGACCGCAAGCGTGGGTGATTCTTTGGCCTTCAATAGGCCACACTTGAACTAAAGTGTCCCAAAGACTTTGCATCTCTTCAAGTCGATCCATCGCTTTTATAAAGTGAAAAAAGTACGGAAGCTCGAGTTTCAATAGCTCAATCTCCACTAAAGTCATCTTGCCAAAGCACATGCGCCTGGAACTTTCGAAGGCTGAGCATTCACTAATAGTGAGCGGCAATCTTATAGTCCTCTGTACCGACTGTGTATCATAGGGTGAAGATTCCTGGGGTTAAGATTCCTGCTCTCCTTCATTAAGAATTCGAACTGGTTTGACCCAGAATCACACTGTTGGTTGGCTTCAGAGAAAAAACGATGGAATTCACTATGGATTTTGACCTTCAACTGGAACACCGTCTTTGCCTTTGCTTTCTCTGCATTACTTAACCTAACATTTCTCTAACTTCTGCTTTGCATTGTTCTTCGTCGCATATATTTTTTCTTATACATTTTTCTTCCACTACTCATTCCTTTCTCTGCTTTTTATTAGCTTTTTTCTAATCGTCTTCTTTTTTGCCTTCTTCGTCTCAATTTTAATGCCATAAATTCACAAGTTTTCCTCTTCTCATTTTCACCCTATTCCCCATTTCTATCATTAATCTTTCATGCAACATATATAAAAAAAAATTTATTGTTGCCACATGCAACATTGCTGCAAAAATTCTTTTCAACTTCTTCTGCCTGGCTGATCTTATTTCAGCCGCCTCGCCGCCGCACCACGCCGCGGACCACACCATGTGCGCGGTGTCTAATTTATTTTTATACTTGCCACTTTAACTGCATGCCACATTCTGTTGCATGTTGCAACTTCATTTATTGTCTATGCGCGCCGATCTGGCGATGCGCGCGCTGATTCCATTCTGACAATCTTCCACCATTTCTTCTAGTTCTTTTTTGTTGTTTTTAATTTTTTTGCAATTGCGCCAGACTATGTTTTGCCCGGCTGACGGTCGCCCGCCTTGCGGTGTGGCCGCAATGCGGCCTGAAGTGTGGAAAATTTTCACTTGCCACAAAGCAAATTGCGGCGCGCCAACATTTTTCCGTCGCTACAATGAAGTTTTTTCTTTTCTAAATTTGTTGTTGTTTGGTTTTTTAATTTCTTTCGAGTTGTTTATTTATTTATTTTTTTCTTGTGAGTCACTTTTATGCGCCGTCTCTGGGTCGTTGGCCGGAATTTTGCCGCATGCGCTGCGCAGTCATTTCTTTCACTGCTTCAGTTCGTTCAGCTGCTTAATGCCGCTTAATGCTGCTATTGTTGTTGTTGCTGCTGCTTTACTGGCCATGTTAATTTTAATTAGAGGGAACTTTTCAAATGCGCCCAAGTACTTTCGAAAGGTGGCCGCTTACTTGGGGCAACACCACGGCTGCGTCTTCCAAGTGCCAATGAGGCGTTCTACGCTGCAGCTTCGACTTTCTATGCAGCCAATCGATTTCCGCTAACGCCTCTCTGAACTTTTCCCCAAAGCTTTTCAATTAAAATACTCCGATTTTTAACGCACACACACAAACATTATGACACAAAAAAACAATGCAAGCATGTCTAAGCGAACTTTTGACGGCCTTTTACTTTTACTTACTGCACAAAGTTTTTGTATGATTATTGAAAAAAAAGAAAATAAAAACATTCGAAAACCTGCATTTAACAAACGGCAATTAATATCGACACTAATTTCGAAGACTTTCCATTGAAAGGTGCGCTGCCGGCCAAATGCTGCGCAGCACACTTTACTACACTTCACTCCACTTCACTTCATTTCACTTCAGTGCAGTTCACATCTCTGCGCGCGCCGGCATTCCATGGCATATGTGACGTTGAGTCAGAACACAAATTGAAGTGATGATACTTCAATTTGTGCAACAGACCCAACAATGGACTCTTCCACCGCTTCCTCGACTGCCACACGTCGCTGCACATTTCCCTTTTTTCTCTCGCTTGCTTTGCGAAAATTTATTCTCAAGAAGTCGTTAAGTCGTTTGCATGTGTCTGCGATATTGCAGTATTATTGCGAGAAAGCAATTACAACAATTACAACATGAATTGGCGCAGAGTACAAGTGCACTTGGAGCAGCTATAATGTTGCTGGGGACCACAAGAGACGCAAAAACTCAGCGATAAAAAACGAGCAGAGGTTGAGCAAAGAAAGACAGTTCTATATTAAACTTGAAAACACGCTGAAATCTCAAGTTCTGAATTAAATTTAAACCATTTAACTTTATGGTTTTACGAGCATTTAAAGTCTTCTTTAGGAGTAGTAAACTCTTATGCAAGCAGACTTTTTCTTGACCAATTTCGGTATTCAAACATTAGGGTCTGAATTCACGTTCTTAGCTGGGAACTTTTCTTTAATCTAAGTAAGCATTTAATGTTTCTAATTATTAACAAGACGCGTCTAATTTAAAAACTTCATAAATTATTTTTAAGATTTTAGAAGCTGACTTTTTGTACAAACATGTACGGAGAGTGAAAACTTAGATGTTAGACAATATTTTCTAGTCACTGTTACGACAGGTACATAAATATTATTCGTATGTCAAAGTCGAAATTTCCTAGAGAAGTGAAAATAAAATGATTTAAAAATTTTTAATTATTTAAAATTTGTAATTGTAAAACTTGTATTTGTATAAAATAAATTTTAGAAAATTGTTTTTGAGTTCCAATAATGAAACAATTAGTGAGTTGTTATGAATGCCTACTTTGATAAATAAAAACTACTTTTAACTAAAAAGATGAATTTTCTATTTCTAGCTCGCTATCTTCGCTTTCTTCTTCTTTCTTTTGACTTGATATTGAAAACAAATTTTAAAAATTCTCTGCAAAATATCATAAAATGAATCAAAAACCGACGAGATAAATGGATAGGAA
This sequence comes from Melieria omissa, assembly GCA_963971225.1. Taxonomy (NCBI): domain Eukaryota; kingdom Metazoa; phylum Arthropoda; class Insecta; order Diptera; family Ulidiidae; genus Melieria; species Melieria omissa. The sequence goes on from OZ020269.1 coordinate 89,820,353, forward strand.
GTCTTCTTATCGACAATCAAAAAATGAATCAGAAACCGACGAGATAAATGGATAAGAAGTCTTCTTATCAACTATAAAAAAATTAAAAAGATGGCTTCTTATCGACAGTCAAAAAATGCAAAAGAAATCTTCTTATCGACAACCAAAACATGAATCAGAAACCGACTAGAAAAAATGGATAAGAAGTCTGTTTGTCGACAATCAAAAAATTAATCAGAAACCGACGAGATAAATGGAAGAAGTCTTAATTAAGAAGAGATTAATTTATAAGAAGTCTTCTTATCGACAATCAAAACATGAATCAGAAACCGACGAGGTAAATAGAAAAGAAGTGTTCTTATCGACTATAAAAAAATGAATCAAAAACCGTCGAGATAAATGGATAAGAAGTTTTATTATCGACTATCACAAAATGAATCAGAAACCGACGAAATAAATGGATAAGAAGTCTTCTTATTAACTATAAAAAAAGTGAAAAAGATGGCTTCTTATCGACAGTCAAAAAATTAAGAAGAAATCTTCTTATTGACAACCAAAATATGAATCAGAAACCTACTAGAAAAATGGATAAGAAGTCTATTTGTCGACAATCAAAAAATTAATCAGAAACCGACGAGATAGATGGAAGAAGTCGTCTTATCGACAATCAAAAAATGAATCAGAAGCTGACAAGGAGAATTGATAAGAAGTCTTCTTATCGATGATCAAAAAATTAAGAAGAAGTCTTCTTATCAACTATAAAGAAATGAATCAGAAAAAACAGAAAAATAAATCAGAAACCGACGAAATAAATGGATCAGCAATCTTCTTATCGATTTTAAAAAAATGAATCAAAAACCGACGAGATAAATGGATAAGAAGTCTTCTCATCGAAAGTAAAAAAAATGAATCTGAAATCGACAAGAAAAAAGGGTAAGAAATCTTCTTATCGACTATCAAAAAGTGTTACACATCAAAAATACTTTCTGAGTCTCACAAAGAACTCCATACTAAAGGTTTATTATTGCTTTACTGAAAAAAGGATGTGAAAGACCCTGAAACAGGACATTCAAAACCAAAAACGTACACTTGAATATGGGGACAACACTTAGTGGCTATGTAACTTAAAGAAATTCGTTTAATTTGATTCAAAAGGGTTCAACTTTCAGATAGAAACGCCTCAGGATTCAATATGGCGCCTTAGCAGGACACTTTTTCTGTACAAGTAATTTATTCAGGTTGGGAGCTTTTTCATAAGCAATTTTTGCTCTCAGAAGTTAGCCACTTCCAGCTGAGAGGACAGCCACTGAAAAAGAAAACGAGTTTTCCCGGTATTTTTTTAGGTGTTATTACATGCAGTATTGAACCTGGGGTTGCTGCCTTCGACTCGCGGTCTAACGCACTAACCAACTGAGCCACGGCGGCTGCCCTTTCTGTACAAGTAGCCTGTACAAATTAGGCTTAGTTGACAACAAAATATTGCAGCTTCGGTACAACAGATGACGAGACAGTAGAACATATAACTACAAACGAGAAGGCCTGGTTTGGTTCATTATGTAAAACTCCATGTAATCTTTAAGGTTTCAGTACGCAAGAGTCTAGAACCAACTCATCATAAAATTCCATTAAAACTTACACATCTTTGAGAATCATTTAATTTGTGATCATTTAAGAGGCCATCAAAACTATTAATTGCAAGACTTTCATTTCCACAGAGCTTGAGGAATATTTGAGTTGTTCAATGCACAAATCGATTAGCTACACTCGCTGAAATTTAAAATTATCATTAACAGAGTGTAACACAAAGAGAGAAAAGGTTTTTACTAAAGTTTTTCATAATTATTGCGGTGAAGTTCATACCCACAACTTTTGAGCTTGTAATTCTTTGTCTCAATCACTGAGCCGAGACAATCGATAAAACTGGTTACTTTTTTAATACATTAGGGGGTATTCACACCGAGCTCGTTACTTTGTTAGTTTGGTACTGAGTAGTTTTGTGCGTATATGTTGTTTTTGTAAATTATTCAAACAGAAACAAAATACACTACTGAGTAACAAACTAACAAAGTCTGACCATTTGAAAAAATTATAACATTTTCCAGTGGAGTAATGACTGATGAATGATTCTTGTTTTGTCTGAACAAATCTCAAAATACAGATCGTTTAATACCGAAATTTCTAGAGACATCTTTTAGTATTCTGAGTAAAATTGAGCCAAAAAAATGAACCAATGCATTGCAGACTCATTTCAAAGTGCATTGCCTGAGTGTTGCATCACTGACGGAACATTCATTAAACATTTACATATTCGTCACATATTCTTGAGTTGAGCACTCAAATTGAAATCTGTATGAAATGCTGAGCCTAATTAAAGTTGAAATTAACAACTGATTGCAAGCAATTATCTTTTCTTCGGTTCTTTTAACAGAAAGCTATCGAAATATGTTATGTGTCAAGTGCTTTCCGCTGCTCGATGAGGAGGCCGCATTTTAACCAACCCACACTGTACTGCGCGCTGACTTATCACTTGTTTTATTTACTCTTTAATGCATCTCGACCACGCTATAATTTCGTCTTAATTAATTGTATGCTTTCAGAAATTGTATTCACTTCTTTATTGCTACTGTTTTATGAGTATATCGATATATCTACATACATATGAGTAGCCCAGTAGGAAATTTTAAGAATAGGTTTGAACATAGGTAAGAGGTGTAGTTATGTATGGAAATCCATTGGCTTTCATAGCTCAGACTACTGCTTATATAATCTGATCAAAAACGATGAAAGTTTTCTGAAATAGTATTGTAGCCCAGTAGGAAATTTCAAGAATATGTATGAATATGTAAGAGGTGTAGTTATGGCTTGAAATCCATTAGTTTTCATAGCTCAGACTAATGTTTCTATAATCGAATCAAAAACGCTGAAAGTTTACTGAAGTAGTATTGTAGCCCAGTAGAAAATTTCAAGAATATATATGAATATGTAAGAGGTGAAGTTACGGATTGAAATCCATTGGCTTTCATAGCTCAGACTACAGTTTCTATAATCCGATCAAAAACGCTGAATGTTTTCTGAAGTAGTATTGTAGCCCAGTAGGAAATTTCAAGAATATATAGGAATATGTAAGAGGTAAAGTTATGGATTGGAATACATGGGTTTTGATAGCCAAAACTACTTTTTCTTTAATCTGATCAAAAACGCTGAAAGCTTTCTGAAGTAGTATGGTAGCCCAGTAGGAAATTTCAAGAATAGTTATGAACTTCTGCAGGAGGTGTAGTTATGGATTGAAATCCATGGGCTTTCATAGCCCAGACTACTGTTTCTATAATCTGATCAAACACGCTGAAAGTTTTCTCAAACAGTATTACAGCCCAGTTGGAAATTTCAAGAATATGTATGAATATGTAAGAGGTGCAGTCATGGATTGTAGCCCATGGTCTTTCATAGCTTAGACTACAGTTTCTTTAATCTGATCGAAAATGCTGAAAGTTTTCTCAAGTAGTATTGTAGCCCAGTAGGAAATCTCAAGATGCATTAATATGTTAGAGTAGTTATGGCTTTCATAGCCGAGACTACTGTTTCTGATCAAAACCGTGGAAAATTTTCCCAAAGACTTTTTTCTAGTCTTTCCAAGGCATGGTATTTTTATAAAATGATTTTCTTACTTATTTATGATTTTCTGAATGATTATGATTTTCTGAATGATTTTCTTACTTATTTTCTTAATTAAGTCATAACAATCCGTTACGGAGTTGTCATCAATGAAGCATGAGATGAAAAGTGAAGCACTAGTTGGACTGCTTCGGCAGGATAACATGTGGGGGGTCTTAGTAAGAAAGAATCCAACATGCTGAAATGATATCTGTATCATCAATGATATCTATATCACGCATTCATTGATATCTATGAGAATTTCGATTTCCTACGAAAAAAGTTGTCTACAGATTTCTAGCTGAAGAAACCTTGCTTTCTTCTGGGGTCTTAAACACTGCCTGATCTCATTATTGTATTCTTTTCCTAATGGATGCTGACATGAACACGAATTCATTTATATCTATGAGAACTTTGATTTCCTATGAAAAAAGTGGTCTAGAGATTTCTAGCTGAAGATACCTTACTTCCTTCTGATGTCTCAAAACACTTCCACGATGACATTATTGCATTCATTTCCTATTGGATATTCATGTATATAATTTATTTGATGACATTCATTGCACTCATTTCCTACTGGGTATGCATCATGTATGTGCTTCATTTAAAGACACATACAAATTTCTTTTCAGCTCAGCTTTATCGTCTTTAAGTTTATTTCTTCTTTTTTTTTGATTATTTTTAGTCCATCGACATGGAACATTTCCAAATCACTGCACAAACTGTAACTGTGCGAAAAACACACACACCCACACACACACATACAATGTAGACTGATGTCTGCATTGTATGAAATTAAGTGGAAAGAGATACCAGACTGTAGCCAGTAATAAAGAAACCAAACCAACAAAATCAACACAAATCGTCAGCGAACCTCAAAAATTTCTGAGCTGGAAATGTGGCTGTTAAATTTTCGTGTGTAATTAGCAGAGACAATGGCCTACAATTGAATTCGATTAAAGTTATAATTGAAGAGAAAAAAAGTAGTTAATAACGAGTATGAAGAAATAAAATGAGAATTCATAAAAGCAGATAAATTAATATGGAAGAAAATGTGAAGATCTTGAAAATGTGTTGCAAAAAATATCATGAAGAATTTGTGTGAACGTGAAAATGAACTCAAATCAATTTTGATTGTAGAGAATTGAAATTAATTTAAGTTGAAATTAGGTAGTTGAAATCAATGTGAAACTAGATGAAAAAAGTGAGTATACAAATTTAATAAATTAAAAACAAAATAAAAAAAAAAAATTATTTTATTTAACTTATAAAATTGTTTTCCCACTAATTGTTTGTTCTAATTGCATTGCACTCAGCATTGCATGTTTCGCTCAAATTTTTTTACATTGACACATTTCAATTGCAACGCTGCGTTCGCTTTGCGTGCAAAGTCAGTCAACTGTCATAGCCTTCGAAAAATTGTGACGCTAATCGTAATGGAATTAATGATGATGTTAATGACATTATCTTTTGTAATTACAAAAACAAAAAGTAAAGCATTGTCTGCAGTGACTGCAACCAGACAGCAACGCTTCACATTGCGTGCGCGCTGTCATTTTTCGCGCATGGCAGTTGACTAAAAGTCTGACAGACTGTCATTTTCATGGCTGCAAGTGCAATGTCAAAGCAATTTCTCTGCACGAGTGCAACGTTTTCTTTAAAATGTCATTAACGAGTGCAAAATATGTGCAAATTATGGTGAGTTCACATTTTGCAAACTCCTCAAAAGTAGACAAGCTTCGAGTTTCGAATTTATATAGTAAATACTATACACATATGCAATGTATATATTATATATATACATATTTTTATACATAACATTTCCATGCAAACGCTTTTCTTTTACATTTTGTTGCCGACTGTCGTATGGCCGCAAACATTTCTCACACATTCTGGAAAGCGGCTTTTTGTTCGTCGTTTTGTTGTTGTGGACCATGGAAATCACTTGTATGAATACAATGTGAGAAAATTAGCAGCACAAAGTGCTCTACTTACTGACTCTGTAATTTAATTGTTATTTTTTCTTTTCATTGGCAGTTAAAACTGGCTTTTTTCAAATAAAAGTGAGAAAAAGTAAGTGAAAGGAAATGAGAGCAAAAAAAATTTAGTTTAACTTTTTCAAATTTTAATTTCTTTCCAGTTATGGAAGACACATTATTATGAATTTATGATTATTTTAAAGACATCTGTCTCGCTTAGTTCGGCATTTTTAATGCATGAAATATGAAAGCAACAGTGAATGATCGCTCAACTATTTATTGAATTTGAATAAAGTCTATGAAATTTAAATTATTCGAAATGATACACTTTCAAAAGTATTTGCAGGTCAAATTTGATATAAAAGGAGTTGCACGAATGATGCACTTTCAAAAGTATTTGCAGGTCAAATTTGATATAAAAGGAGTTGCATACGAAGAGTATCTATGTATATGCCTCTTGTACGCTGGAAAGTTGTAGAAATTGGGATGCACCAATCCATGTTAGGAAATAACAATCTTCTGAATCTACAAAAAAATTCTCTAAACAGGGTTCAGAAACAAAACTTAAAGTTTCCACTTGAGGGAAACGAAAGTTCGCCCATAGGATCCACAAGCAGTTCTGTACTGGCAAGTAAGAAATACTAGAAAATAAACTACAAATAAATATGTTTATTGTTCATTTTGATGTGCCTCCGTTTAACTCTAATCACGCCTAAAAATTCTATACGATACACAGTCGAAAAATGAGTTCCTGACATTAGTCGATTCAGCTGAAGTTGACAAATTTGTAATCAAAACTTGCTAGTAATTTATGTAATCAAAATTTATACAGCCTAATGTAAGAGGTTTGTTAAAAAAATTGACTTTTCAAGTTTCTCTGTTGCTCATATTTCAATGTTGGCAATGTTGGGTTTTTCGGATGTTTTAGCGCCAATAAAAAGTTGGGAGTTTCCATCAATTGCTTCACAGCTGCTCAGAAGTTGCTCTTAGAGGGTTAAAGTCTATGACTGACCCCCACTAATTTTCCCTGCTGAACATTTCTTTCAAACATATTTATACCCTACACCCAACCCTTAATGGGGCTCCCATACAAAATGAGGTTTTTTATAAAATAGGTTCCAACTGCTCCCATGTTGCACCCAGATGTCTCAAATGTAAGGCCAACACGCATTTATTTTCCCTTCCGAATGTTTCTTTCAAATATATCTACATGCTATCTGCAAGTCTTAAGGGGGCTACCATACAAAACCTGGCCATTTTCTATAGGTCACTTCTAAATGTAGTAAAGTAAGCTAGAAAACATCTTATCTCGGAGACAACTTAACCGATTTGCACCACTTATTCAGCAATTGGCAACATTTTTTAGTACAAAAAATACAAAATTAGTTAAGGTTCAGAAATTCACCCCCAGAGGGCATCTCCCATACAATCGGAGCTATGAGGTTGTCAACTTTTGGGTTTGCTGCAAAGCAAAAATCAAAGTGTACTGTTGAAACTCCATTAATCTCCCCATTTTTAATATAATTCCAATCGTGTTTTAAAGTTAAGAAGAAATTATTTGATTTTTGTGAGAAAGTGGGAATTTTCCAATAAGTTGCAAAAATGGTTCTCTATGTCACAAGGCGTCATTCTAGTATCTGATGAATTTCACGCCCCTTCCGACAGCATTGTGTCTTATCTACAAATATAACTTCCAGAAAATTAAGTACTATTTCTTGCTATAAAGTTGCAGTTCCTCCTTTCATCTTCACCTCTCACTCCAACTTAAAACACTCTACTGCAATCAATCAAGTTGTCCCTCAGTTTTTTCCTTCGAACTGTGAGAACATTCTTTGTGCTGTCCACCGCAAATTGTGCATTTTCACAGCTCAAATAACGCACTCGCCTTTGGCCATGTCGCAGACATTCAAATACAGCTGAGCCGCAACAGTATTAAATGTTGTTATTGTGCGCCGTTTTTAAAGCTGGGAACAGCAGAAACACGGCACCAACAAACTGGAAATTCTATAAAATACTCCAATTTCACTTGACGGCAACAACTGTGCAAAGCTTATTCATACATATAAATTTAAATAAATGTATATAGGTATATATGTACAATATATATATGAGAGATTTATGATAAAATCATAAAACCCTCAGAACAACAAAAATAAAAACCCCAAAACCATAGCAACTGTAGCGCCAACAGTGAACTGAATAACGACATTGCATGCGTTTTTTTACATTTAATTCCATTTTATTTTTAATAAATACAAACAATGAATATATAAATTCTCTTATAGAGCACACCAGACCCGCAAAGTGCAGCGTGCCAGTTGCAGCGTTCAAAGAACATTTCAAGCTGATAGCAAACGCCTTGAGCCGCAGCGTTTTGTACGAGTGCAGCCAGCGTAAGCGTTGCGGTTAGCGATAACCGCTGCTTGATGGGCGGCATATCTTTGCTGAATTTCGAGACAACGACATGAAACAATAACAACAACAAGAATGAAAAAAGTAGCTACACATGAGCGAGAGACAGTTGTGGATGCTGTGTGAAGGGTTAATGGCACCGAACGAAATTAGTTGAAATTTTATATTAATGGCGCTTGAAAAAAATGTTCAGCAATTTCAGTTTAATGAATAATGGAGTTGTTTTTGTTTTAGACTATTTTTATTTAACTTTTATGAACACAACAACGTCATAAAATTCAACAAAGAAACGTTTATGTAAATACGACCAGTCACTTCAGTGCTTTGATAAGTTGAAACTATAATGCAGGGTTGCAATCGATTGCACTAAAAACTGCACTCAACGCTGAGTAAATGCAATGAGTGTTGCAAATGACGTGTAAAGATTTGCATTAACCAGTTAAAATCAGAAATGCCATGAAACAATTCATGATGATTAAATTCCAAAAAATGCAAATTATTTAAAACATAATTTTTCGATTAAAAAATTGCCAAAAGAAAGTAAATGAAATGAAACAAGCAGCGTGCATGTGTAATTTGCATATGGGAAGTCTTATAAATCCGCAGACCTTACGAAACCTGCACTTCCTCTACGCCGGAACATGGCAAACAAAGCAACAAGGAAGAACCTGAATTTTTGGGCAATATTTCCTGTAATTAAAAACCACGCTGCAGTCTTTAACCACGCGACTGTCAAATTGCAACACTGCGCTTGTGTCGAGTGACTCAGCCCCTTTGAGTTGACTTCCTTTTTTGCATGACTTTTTAATTCCTTCATTGACGTGTGTGTCTTTTTGTATAAGAACCCAGTTTAAAATATGTATGTGCACACTTGTTCACAATTTTCCATGTGCGCCTTTATCGAGTTAAGGTCGCCAGGCTCTTGCACTTTCCTAAACCCCGCTTTAAATGTGCACTTCAGTTTGGCATTTGTATGTGTGTTGTTTTTTTTATTTGGAAATTTGACACTTTTATGTCAAACATTCCTGTGTCGGCAGCCAGTGGCAAACGCCTCAAATTACTCAACGCTGCACATATGGTTTTTCTCATTCTGCTTTGTTCTCATATTTTTTGTTGGGGTCTCTTGTCTGTTAATTGTATTTGCATACTTGATCCTTTACAGTTTGGTCGTTTGTGTGTGCAGTTTATTTTATTTTTTATTTTATATGACTGCTGATAAGTCTTGCATAGATGGACAACAGTAGCATTCAAAATGGTTTTCCGCATTTTGCATGGTTATTCAAATTAAAATTGGAGATATACCAAAAATATTTTATTCTTATAGATAAAATATTCCACTTCATAAACAAAAACAGCAACTGTCAAAATTGTTTGACAGTATATGATCAAACGCATTTCTATAACCAGACCAAGGCCTAGTTTCCTGAAACCATTTGTCTGTGTGATTTTTTTACAACTCCAAGCGGCGATTTGGAACCTTTTTTATAAACAATTTTACTCTCAACGGTTTGTCATTTCTTGCTGAGGGGCAGCCGTTGAAATATGAATTGATTCTTTCATAATTTGGTACAACAGGGAGAATAATGTTGAATGTCGACCTGGTGTTCAAAGCATTAATCACATGAGCCACGACTGATCAAGTAGACACCTCGAGTATGTAGATTGATTATAGAATTTTTGATGTTGTGTTGATGATAAGCCTTAAAGACCCAAAGGAAACTCGGTTTTAAGCCTTTTTTAAGAACCCATTGAAAGTTCTCATGGTAATAGGCCTAAAGGAAGGAAATTTCTTAGTGGATGATATTTATTATTTTTATCTATTTGTTCTTCAGCGTTTACACTTTGACATTCGTATGAGATCATGCTGAATGCTTTCGGTTGATGCGTCCATAGCAAGCTGAACCAATCTCGGTAGGTAAGACTACAGAATCCTTACAATACTCCATTCTTTTCTCCCTTTCAAAAACTGCTTTAACCCTTTCAGATTCTGTTCGCACAATTGTACGGTTGATTTAGGATCGTAATATCTTTGATGTTGGGGATTTTTTCAATATGTTGGAGATTTTTGAAAATTAAGGTCAATTATGAATTTCAGGAAGCTGAACAGATATATTATTTTAATTAAAAAAAATTTGTATCTCAAATATAGACATGTTTTCTCCATATATTATTTTTTTATATTTTAGTTTTTACATATAAATATTTTCCAAATTTTTATTTTTATCATTGAATTTATCTTAAAAATTATCATTTTCACTGTGAAACTTCTTTTTAAATAAATTTTAAAAAATTATTAAAAAATAATAATTTATAATTTAAAAAAATAATATTATTTAAGAAAAACTGGTTTTTACGAAAAAATAGGATTTAAAAAATACAAGAAAAACACTTTAAAAATTTATGTAAACATAAATAAAAACACTTAAAATAACATATAATTTTTTTAAATAAAAACTAATACAAAAATTTATCTCATTTCATTATTTTCGAAAAAATTATAATTAAGTAACTTTTTTCAATTTTAAAAATACAAAAAAGAACTGTAAGTTAATTTTTGGTATAAAATTATATTTGAATATGTAATTTAAGAAATAAGAAATATTTTTTTTTAATTATTTTTTCCGCAAAAATGATTTTTGAATATTTTTATTGTTTTGCATATAAAAAAAATAAACTGAATTTTGTTAAAATTGTTTTATTATAATATTTTACAAAATAATGATATTTTTTAGACTTTCAAATAACTGTTTGTTTTCTATATATATTTTTATTATATATATTTTTAACGTTTTTTAAAATTATACTTTTTAAGTAAATAATTTAAATACTTTGAAATATAAAAAATATTTGAAAAAATAATTCAAAATACCGAATTTTTTCAACTATTTTGTTTTGTTTATTTTCTTTTAAATTAAAAGAATTTACATTTGAATGTTATGTATTTTTTTTTTGTTTTAAAAAAACATATAAAAAATATAGTTTATTAATTACTATTTTCGAAAAAATGTACGCATGAATACAATTTTTATTTCATTTTTAATTTTTAAGATACAAAATTTTTCAAAAATTAATTTTTGCTAGAAAGTAAGATTTGAATATACAATTTAAAAAAATTATAAATAGTTTTATTTAATTCTTTTTTCCGCAAAAATGATTTTTGAATAATTTTGTTTTATTTTTTAAGTTTTTCATTAAAAAAATAAGCTGAATTTTGTGAAAATTTGTTTTCCTCATTATTTTTTAATATTTTGGTAATTTTTTTTTTTATTTTATTCAACCCGGATATGCCGAACGTACCATCTGTAGTACACTGGGTTAGAGGTGCTGCGATTCCTATACTTTACATTTGCTCACCGATACCTTTAAACGGGTTATAGGTGTAGTGCATATAGGACCTTCGGCATATCAGGGTTAAGAAAAGCTAACAAAAAAAAAATTAAAAAACATTTGAAATTGAAAGAAATGTTTGAAAAAATTGTTTAACAAAATTTAAATTAAAAAAAATTAACACAAAAAAATTACTAAAAAATCATTTTTTTTGGTTTATTTTGTTCTTGGAATCTAGAGGTTTGAAATGAACCGTCAGAAAATTGTGTCAGGTGTCGTGATTCAATGCTTCAGACACTTAGCACCAAATTTCGATGCCAATTTTGGTACTTTTTTGGGTAATTCAATTCCTCACAGATATTCTAACTAATTCTACTGTTTTCATTCCCAGCTAAACACATTTTCCGCATGCAATGCCTCAACTTTTCAACACTTTCATGTTGTCACACAACCATTTCACATATTAATTTCTGTTTAACAAGCAACCGCTCGACTGACGTCTGAACCGTCAACTACCCGATACGGTGATTAATTGTTCCAATTAATTGTTTGTTTTTTACCTCTGCGCCTTCATTCTGCAACCTGTCGACCATTCACACTTATGTGAGCACGTGAAAGTCAATTTATGGCTTAATGGAGGCTAATAACTGCCTGTGTAAGCAGTTGTTTTGCTTGGTCGGAAAACAATAATGAACCATTTGGTTCGTGGAAAATGTCACTTCAGTGTCGCCAGCGAGTCACTTAAGCGGCTAGAAAGAAACTCGTTGCCACCGGTGGCAATCAAAATTAGTTTTCTTGACTCGACTTTTTCTGTGACTCAGAGTCTTATCAGCGTACAAATGCGACTTGTTAACTGAGTCAAATTGCCATTAAATATGAAGAATATGAAATTTAGAAGCTTTGTGTGCCCATTTCTCGTGAGTGTGATTGGCTTTTGTTCACCACCTTTGCCTTATCTGCGGTTTACTTAAGCAAACGTCAGCCGACAAACGAACTGAACTGAGCCGCAGCTGCCTCGCGACACTGTCTGCGTAGCCGAAACGTGAGTCAAGGTTATGTAAAAAGATACAACTTATTAGAATAGCGCGCGTCTGCGGCTGCGCTGTCTCGTCTTTATCAAGAGTTGAGTAGAGTTTTTGAGTCTGTGTTTTTTTTTCGGGGGGCGAGCGAAGCCAAGTGGAAATAAACAAATGAGTGGAAGCCGGCTGGGCGGTGTTTGCGTGTTGAATTTTCGAATTTAAATAAATCAGCAGTTAAATTCAATTTGCAGCGCCAATTGGCAGAAATTGTTTATCTTTCATTGTTTGCTGGCAATTTTCAGGCATAAATAATGCGCTCTAAGTTTTTGATATTTTTTTTTATTTCACACACCCGAATGTAGTTAGGTGAATTTTTGTTTTTGTAAATATTATAGTTGAAAACGATCGACGTGTATTTTCAGTGCGTTGTGGACATTTAAAGCGAGAGAGGTGGAACTGAACGACATGTTTGTTATTATTTATTGCATTTTAATTAATTGTAATCAGTTGAACTAATTAGTTGTGCTGAGTTAATTGGCATAGAGTTTATGATAGAAAGAAATTAAAATACAAAAAATATATATGTATAAAAGAAAGTAGACGACAGAAGGTGTGAGTTTCTATGATATGATCAACTCTGAAGTTCAAGAATCCACCTCAAGATGTATCAACGTTCAACAAATTCTAATATAATTTCAAACAAATTCTAATATAATTTTTTGAAACATCAACCAAATTTTAGGTCTTTCTTTCTTAGGTCTTTAGGTCTTTCTGCTGGTAGTCTTTCTGCTGGAGTATTCAACGAACTCGTATTTTATTTCAAAGTGTTTGTTTTTTACTTGAGATAGAATTATTTATTTAAGGTTTAAGGTTTAATTTTCTACTACTATTTTGATGTACGAAACAAAAACTTAAACACATTTTCAGTTTTGCCTTAATTCTGGCGTTCAAGTTAATTTCTGAGCTTTAATGTATTCAGAGACCTATAGTAGAATTTTATGGTAAATATTTTCGTGGTACATTTCGTCCTTGAAAAGTGCTGTTTTAAATGACTCTTTTGACATTTTAGAAAAATGGAAGCTAGAGGGTTAAAGTGTTCCATAAAAATTTTTCTTATAATATTTTGCATCAAATTGCTGAACACATCATGTACTTAAAATGTAAGCATACATGGTTTTCGTAGGCCTATTCACAAAAAGAATGTGGAAAAAGAGGAAAACTTTGACACTTAAGAAAAATTCGGACATAAACTTTTAAAAACGCCGATACACGTATATATAGTTTTGTGTGCCCTCTAACAGAATCCGTTGTCAAAATTATTTTAAAAAAATCTTTAATTTTGTTGTGCAGTATAATTAATGTATTTAAAGGTTAAGTGGCTTAATTTTCCTTCCGCGAAGTGCATTAAAATGAGCGGAACAGGAGTCTCCGCTAGTTTTGTGGAGAATATTATGGAATGTTTGATACATTTTTAGGCGTTTGAAATGAGTTCTCTGCAATTAGACTCAAATTGTTTGGTAGATAGTCTAAGTAGCGTAAACTTTGGCTCCTTAGAAATCCAGGATCTACGCGGATTTGTTTGCAGTTTGGGTATAGCCAAGAAATAGTAAAGTGAAACAGCGTTTAAATCCAGAAATCCAGGATTATTCGCATTGATATTTCCCACAAAATAAGAACCAAGCTTAAACTATAGCTAAGCATAATTTTAAGTTAGTTATAGAAGTATGGGTGAAGTAAAACTTTAGAGCTCGTGGAGTAAAGTTTTTAATTTTTTCAACTTTTAATGTTATTGCAAAGATTTTCTGATGAAAAGTAAAAAAATAAGTAAAAAGAAATTAATTATATTTCAAATAGATAGCCTTAGCATCTGTATCTCGGATTTAGCTAGACGGTTTTAGAAAGATACAAGTTCGTACTAAAAGAACTTCTCAGCCAGTTTTGTGGTTGTTTGACTCAGTTCAGTTTGAGCGAGAATAATATGAATGAAAACGGATTCAGTAATTATTCAATATTAAGTCAAAGCAAACAGCTGTCAGCACTACGAAAACCAGTAAATTGTATTCAAAAAAGGTATTTCGTGTTCATAAATCAATGCAGGTTGTACCTGTTCCTCTAGTTGCTGCCTTTTTCTTATTTTCTCAAAATGTTTACATCATTTTTCGCAGCTTCGTTCTATAACATTATTTTTTTCATTCAAATGAAAAAAATCACAAAATAGAAAACAGAACAAAAACATTTCATAAAATTCCAACATTTTCTTGAGCTGTCAGCTCGCATCCCTGACATTGATTTCCCCCACTGTGACATCATCAGTGCCACCAAAACGATCACAATTGCCACAAATTGCTAAGGAAACCCGCTGGCAAAACTCGATTTTGTGCAAATGACCAAAAAGTGCGTGAACGCACCGACCGACCACCACTTGGCCACGCACAACAAAAGGCAAGCACACGCATACAACAACAACAACGAAAACAACAAAAATTTAAGACAAAATAATAAAAAAAATTTAACAGAAAAAAATTGCAGTGCATTTTTGAATTTTGCTGCTGAATTGTTTTCGTTTTAATAGAATTTTTTGTTGTTGTTTGTATTTTTATCACTCGCTGACACAGCGAAAAAAGGAAACTAGCTCGAGCACACACACACACTGACACACAGACCCCCAACACAGCTCAACATTACACGATCGCCAAACAATTCAACAGTGTCTGATTGTCAATTTTCTCGTATTGAGTTGTTGCAAATTTTGTGTTGCATTCGCATTTGAAGTAATTCCCACTTACCTTAGCACCGATTTGATTGCCACACTGACCGGCCTGCAAGTGCACGATTTCCCTCATATTTGTGCTGGAAATTTATTACAAATCGCTTGGATTGGGTTCAAATAGAATTCTCTGCAAATTGCAACCGCGCGCAAATCTTTACACAAATAAATTTGTAAAATTTCTTTTGTTGCGTTGAAACTTTAACTGAACGTTGTCGGCGTTGTTGCTGTTATCCTGTCGAATGCAAAGACTGCGTTCGAAATGTTGTTAGCGGCACTTGAATGGAAACGGCACAGAAAGCACACACAACGCAAAAGAGTGAGTGGCTGTGTACGAAGAGAGCAGTTGGGGCGCAGCACTTGGTATCGGGTCGGCGTACGAAGCTGAACTGATCGTGCTGCGAGTGTGCAATGCCACCAAGAAGCATTCATTCGCCCAGCAAGCAAGCAGCCGCCTCGCGCTGTGGGGCGCACACAGTGGCTGGAGGTTGAAAGCCGAAAAGCGATAACGAGCGCAGCGGCCTGCACTGTGCATGGTGAGAAATGATGTGGTGAAATTGTGATGAATGGAAATTTGGACTCAATATCGTTTCAATTTGCTATATCGTAGAAATTCTATATAGATTTGATGTGAAGATATTTCTATGCGAAGAGGGTATTTCAAATTTTTTTTTAAATAAAATTTGTAGTTTGATCGTAGATTTTTACGATTTTATGTCGAAATATGCGAGAAATACATTTAAAATTTATAAAAAAAAAATTTTGTTTTAATAAATTTGGGCGCTGTAATAATATAAATTAAAATAAATTAAATTAAAATCTTTTTTATTACAATAAAATTTATTAAAATCAATTCAATTTTATTAAAAAATTAAAATACATTTTATTAAAATAAAATTTATACTTGAATTGATAATTGATCGTTAATTTTTGTTAAAACTGTACGGTTTGAAAGTTACTTTTGATCTTTTGAAGATCTTTTGATCTTTTGAAAATTTTTGGATTTTTTTACGATCTTTTAAAGATCTTTTGATCTTCAAAAATCCAAATTCAAAATATCAGGTTTTAAAAAAATTTAAAACATTTGCCTTCAACAGTCATTCGGCTCATTCTTAGTCTTCGGCAACTTTCTAAATCCCCGAAGAGATATATTGCTAACAAAACAGTTGGATAGAGTAAAGTATTCGCTATTCACTTTTGTCCTTTGAACCTGTACAACTAAAATAGAAACGTATTCTACGAAGTTATATAAGCTTCTAGTAAGACTACTTAGATCAGCTCGGATAGTGGAAAAGCCCTCATTGTTTTATGTCAAGTAGTATGAAATATTTGGCATACTTACAAGAAACTACGCAAGTTTGAAGTCAATAGGTCCAATCAATCAAGTTTCTCTTAACTCTTTGTTGACTCTGTTAAATTTTTATAAAAAAAATTGTCTAATTATTTCTTATTTGAAGTGCTGTCATCAAGTTTGAAGAAAAAACCCATTAAATCATGTTTCTCCATACAAACTCTTAAGTTTCTTGATTTCCTGAGTTTCGAAAAATGAAAAACACATGTCGGTTTATTTGTCATTAAAAGCACTTTCACAATGTTTGAAGTAAAAGAACCCATTAAATCATGTTTTCCCATAAAAAACTCTCAACCCATTGTTGAGCGATCAGATTTTGACTTTCAATAAAAAAAATTAAAATTAATTCTTGTACTTCAATTGTTTCCGCAAGTGTTTCTTTTGAAGTCAATATTCATTTAAGAGGTTTATTGGGGGTTGAGTCATCATTTCATCAATCAATCAGGACAAACAATTACATGTACTTTATGTAGATGTGGGAAAAAGTACGAATTCTTTCCATTTCCACCATGAACACCAATGTTTTCTTCTTTTGATCGGAACAGCCTTTCAAGCGCAGAACTCAGACAGAGTTTACTTCCATTGTATTGTGAATGCCGATAATAAACAGTTGGAGACTTAAATAATATTTTCCCTAGAAATCGTTTTTCGCATAACTTATCTCTTCGTTGTTATTTTCTACACTTTCTGAAATTAACACTATTCAACATTTATCAACGAACGATCAATGGATGTTACGTTTTTTGGATTTGAAAGGAAGGCTAAAATTATTAAAAAAATAAGCTTCCAAAAAAGCTCTTTTGCACCTTAAACATTTATGGCAAGTTGCATAGAGACAACTTGAAATCTTTTCATCCAAATATAATTCAACACGGAATGAATAGCTGAACGAAATTTTGCCATTTATTTTTTTCTCAAGAAATATGATACAGAAACAGCCTAAAATACCTTTAAGAATAATTCAACACGATGTGGATAGCTGAACAAAATTGCTCCCTTCCTACTGTACTTTATTTTTATTCTCAGGAAATGGAATACAGAGACAACTTGAAATCGTTTCAAATATAATTCAACACGGAATGGATAGGTGAACAAAATTTGTCCCTTCTTACCGTATTTTATTTTTATTTTTTCTCAAAATATGGAATACGGAGACAAACTGAAATCTTTTCGAGTATGATTCAACAGCTGAACGAAATTGTTGCCTTCTTATGGAACTTTTTTTTTCAAGAAATAGAATATAGAACTAAACTGAAATCTTTTCAAGTATAATTCAACATGGCATGGATAGCTAAACAAAATTGTTCCCTTCCTTCAAGATATATAACTCACTGACAGTTTGACGATGTGAAAGCTGAGCAACGATGTGGATAGCTTAGTAAAAAGTTTATAATATCTTATTAATATCTTATAATAATAATAATATAATAAAAATATCTTGTTAATTTAACTTAATTTTTTCTTAAGAAACATAATTTTGATCCATGAAGAAATTTCATGATTAAGATTTTCGAATTTTCTAAATACTTATTTGCTGAGATTAAATTGCTTAGATAGGGATTTCCTTTGATAGATTTAGAACTTTCATTAAACTTACCAGAAAAGACTTACGAATACATTCAAACAGACTTCAAGAGATTGTAGACATACTTTTCTAGTTGTATAGTCAGATATTAATTTTGTTGTCCTTTCAAAGTTAAAGTATGCCTCGTTGAATTTGAGGTTAAATCACCATTGCCACCTTAATTGCTTGGAAAGTGTTTAGAAAGTTTTCCTCTGCCGCGCACTGAAATCTCTACACTTTTAGGAGCCGAATCCATCGTAACATTCATTTCACGTTGAAGGTTCATAAATTTAAAAACCTTGCAGAAAAAAACTCCATTCTATCTCGATCACTTCTTTTTGAAGATCACTTCTTTTGGTTGATTGCTCTCTTCTCTTAGAACGGATTTTACTTTAACATCCCTTGAAAATCTCTTCTTCACTTTGATTTGTTAAAAATTGATTTTGTCAGAACGAATGACACTTTACTGACACTGATGGTGTGATCTTAAAGCATTGATCTCTAACTCCAACTGAATTCAATAAGATATCGCAGAACTCTTTTGTAAATCTCACTGTTTCTTCGAAATGAATTACGGTTTCGTTTATGCTTTGATCTAACAACATTTATCTATGCGAGCTTTAAGAGAAATCAAAAAGATCTCGAAGAACCCTTTAGAAGATTGAATTTTTTTTATACTTACATCTTAACTTCAGAACAATTCCAAATGCTTAGTGGATTTTATTACTTCAAAAACAATATTTTTGATGTTATTAAACTTTGTCTGTAGTCAACTAATACTTCAGTTGGTTCTTTATTAATCTGCCAGCACATATTTATTCTTTGACTAATAATGAATGAAAAAATGAAAAATTATACGAAGCTATTAGTTCAAAGTTAACACTAGATGGATCATATCTGTATTTTCTTTAGTATTTCTATTAACTTTTGCTTTAATGACTAATTCTTTATTGTGAAAAATTTTAATATATAAGGGAGAGGGCTGGGGTGTGAACCGGGTTTTGTTTTTTGGCTCTAACTTTTCACAGAATAAAGATATCGAAAAATCGAAGATACCGTTGGAAAGGTAAATATAACGCGCAAATTTGTTATGAAGACAGATTACCGTTTGATTAACATTTAACTCTCTACGTCCAATTTTCTAAGGATGTGATTTTTCGCTTTTCCAAAAAAGTGGCTTGGTTGTGAACCATCTGGCAAATCGCAATTAAAGTCGAAAAATACGAAGAAAACATCCATAATTTTGAAATAAGTTGAAAATTTATTTAATCAGGAAAGCTTAAGACGTGAAAAATGGTTATAATGACGCCACTTAGGCCAAAAAATCGCAATGAATGCAAGTGCTCAATATTTGTTTGTTTTCATCCTAATCGGTGTCGCAATGTTTGCATATGACATACGAACGCGTTCTCGCATTGTCCCACTTCAAGTGAACTCACCGAAATCGAGTGACATTACATAAAATTACTTTATTTTAATAAATCCGGCGATATTTGACCGTCCTAGTGCAAATGTAGTCCGAAAACCAGGTGGTTCATAACCCAGCCCCCACAGTGGTTCACAGCCCAACCACGATGCCATTTTGTAAACTTTTAAAACAACGACACTTCCAATCATATTTCAACATAAACAAATATTGGATCGTAAAATAGAATCAATACCCTAAATAAATATGTGTTACACTTACATTTTTGCAATAACTTCAGTCACTTGGATAGCACTTTAAAAAAAGCAAAAAAGTTTTCGCAGTCGATTTTCAAACACGGTGTCTTTCAAACTCGATTGCTGCCACAAGCAATACGTGTGTGTACTTCGGTGTAACCACAAAAGTAGAGTCATATCATAAGACAAACTTGACAGTTGAAAGATTGGCGATATGTCAATTAGGGAAAGAAAAAACAGTAATGGTTCACAACCCAGCCTGGTTCACAACCCAGCCCTCTCCCTTACATAAATTTTAATAAATTTTGTGAAGAATTCATCAAATTCGATGTGTACTTTTCGAGACATCAGCGGATATATGTAGTCTTTGTGGGTATGGAAAACTTGCGGTCTTTGCGGTTAAGGCAATGAAAAGTATTATATTCCATGAAATACATATAGCTAAATTAATTTAAGTTCAATTGAACTAAATTACCAAACCTCAGTGATAATTTTCATAAGTACTAATATTCTTTCTATGTATTTGAAAGATTTATAAAGACTGTGCATTTATTTACAGTGTATTTGTCATTACCACAAACATAATTGAAACTGATTGAAAATTACAGTGAAAGCAATACAATTAAAGCTTAGCGGAGTTGAAAGACAGTTGCACTAAAGTTGAATGCAAGTTGAATGAAAATTGAAAAAGAATATTGAATTGAAATGAAAATAAAAATGGAAGCTGATTGAATAAAAATGACTAGAAAAGCTTGCTCAAGAAGCAGACAGACAGCCAGACAGATCGGATCAAGAAATAGACAAAAAGTTATGAGATTTTAGGAAGTTGATATGAAATATTTGATGTATTAATTTTCAATCTAAAGTCTGAACTTAAAATTTATAGAAAAGTGTGCTTCACTTCATAGATGCACTCCGATTCAGATAGAGCGTTCAATATTGGCTAAAAGTTAAAAAAAATTTGGAAAAAGTAAATTGAGAAGAGTGAAATTGATTGATTAAGATTTTTGCATAAAAAAATATTGTTTAATAAGTTTGTTTTATAAATTTTTTATATTTTTACATCTAAACTTCAGAACAATGCCAAATGCTCAGTAATTATTATTTATGCTCATTTATATTATTTATTATATTTAGTATTTCTGAGCTAAAACTGTCATACATATGTCTGATACACACATTTTAAACTTCTCAATAACTTGCATTACCATAGAATCATTTTTATTGATGACTTTATTCGAATTTCAGTTCCAAAAAAAACTTCGAATCACTGCCTCATACGCTCCTCAAAGGTGCTTTGCAGTTGCAGTCCTTATCCGCAACAAAAAAAAAACAACAACAACAATTTATACAACATCAAACAATCAGGTTATGGTAGCCAAAAGCTGTATTTTCTTGCCTTTCTTCTGATGCTTAAAAAGTGAACAGCAAAAAACTTGTACTGCAATGTGCTCTGCTCGTTGCATCAACCAAAAAAGGATTCCCCCAAAAATAATGAAAGAACACGAAACGCAGTGAGAGGCAGAAAGGCAGAAAGGAAATGTTACGGAGTGTGGGGAATTGCAAAAATTGCAAAAATGTGTTGCCGTGGGCCTGAATTTATAGGTGTGTGTGTGAGTGTGGTTGTGTGACAACATATTTGGACGATAAAGCAGGCAGATGAACACAACGGAATAAGTGTAGGAATACAGATTCGTATTAAATGAGCACCGTTGAAAAATGTTAGTCATGGTTGGTTGCAGTCTAATTAGCTCGAAAGCACCGTTTTGCAAGCACCACTATTCCCGGTAGATGCTATAAGGTATAATAAATAGTTTGCTTTCGTCTGATTTTTATGATTTCTAAATATATCCAGCTCGAAAGGTTAATGTAGGCTAGTTTCCAGATCATGGTTCACTTTCTCATCAAAATTTTGATACATTGGATTGCCTGGACTGATTGTTGTCCACCTTCTTCTTGATAAGACTGGACCGGCGCAGAGGAAGTGATGACGGGTTTCCTTCTCGTTCAGGTTGTCATAGCTGAGATTCTCTCGTGATCTCCAATAGACCAGTGGCCTGTGATCTGCGGTCATCACAGTCTTGCAAGATCCCAGTTACTCATAGCCGAGAGGAAATGACAGCGTACCTAACTTTCATAGGATCCATTTTAGCTGGTTCGAAGATTTTGTAAAGAAGATGATGAAGGCACTAATTAATGTCTCAGCAGTCTCATCGTCCTTAGTGATAATTCGATACCTATTTGGTGTGGATTAGTGTCCAACCGAAGGAAGATTTTTAGCCGAAGCCGAAGCAGAACAATCGGCATAATTAAAATATTAGGCCGAACAGGACGAATACCGAAGCCGAAGACGAATATTATTCGGTCAGTAGTATCGATACTGCTATTCACATCTGATAACGAAAATAAACATCGAATACTGAGTAAATATCGGAGAAAAAGCAATAGTTTTTTATATTGAGTATTTCTTGTTTCATATATTTTATTTATACTAGATCCATAATAATGTTCTTATAATGACAAATTTAATTTCACATGAATCGTCAAAATATATATTACAAAAACCGTCTTTATTTCCCAAAGACATATAATACAAAACACGATTTATCTGTACACGTTCCTTTTAGACGATTTGGTTCTTGAGTTGAAAAATGTCATGCTTTTAAAAATAGTCTCCCACAGGGAACTAAAGTTGTCACTTCCACCAAACATGTGTTAGAAATGGCATAAAAAGACAAAAATATATGGTAAGTTCGAACCTATCTCACTCTTCTATGGAATTTGGTTTCAAATCACATGTTCCAGTATATAGGTACCAGTTAACGTCATAAATCTCACGAACTGATCTTTCTGTGTTGCGTATGATTTTACCTTATTCACTCTACTCGGAAGCATAGGATCTCCACAAGACATTGCTTTGTGTTGGTTACGTCAATCGGTTGTAGACGGTAGGTAGTCCTAAGTGATGGGGCTGCCATCTATTGCCGCCTCCGATCTTGTGAGCTACCGCTGATAGCGCCATCTGTTGTGTAAGGTGATAACAGCAGGATGGTTGGCGACTGCGCTAAGACCGGTTTGGTGCGCTGTTTTCGCTAATGCCCGCTTCCTCTTACAGGCGTCGCTGGTGCACCGTGTAGCGTGGAAGTGATTGGGAAAGGATCATCTAAAGGTCCGAATTTTTGATTGAGGTATGTTGCTATGGGAATATTTAGAGGACAAGAAAAATTGCAAGATGGCGGGACCAAGCACCAGCTAGGTTGGTTAAGTGGCTGCCTCTGTATGAGACACACTTAGGCCTATGGGCCCGTTGTGATACCACAAATTCCACCCGTTTGAAATGTGTATGCAACACTGTTTTTTCCAACATGTGATACAACACACATTTCAAACGGATGGGAAAGGGAGGGAGGGGACCTACAGTTTAACGCCGAATCCGAACGGCGATTGGCAATTTTTCTTTCACACTTGGAGGTTTTGCCGTTGCCTGCCAAGAGCGCACTTGTGCGATTCTTGTAATTCTCATTTCCTTCATGTGGATAGCGATATAAGTAAATGAGTGTTTTTTCCAGCCCAAGCCAGGAATCGAACCTGGGGCGCTCGGTATGAGAAGCCAGCGCGCTACCCGCTGAGCTATCGAGGCCGACCAGCTAGGAGTCGAACCAACGACCTCTGGGTTACTTAATACTATATTTTTTATTATTTGTGCTTCTTCAACCAATCACATGTAAAATATCAATTAAAAAAAGCCCGGTACCAAGTAAAAATCTTACAAAAAGCATTGAGTAAAAAAAAAATAAACTTGTGATGGCAAAAATTGTTAATCATTTACTTGTATCGAAGTATAACTAATCGTCCACCAGACACATTCCGTCAGTGGCCATGGCATGTCTCCCCAATTTGATTTCGTTTCGTTTCGGCTTAAGTAAATAATTGGTTCTACTGAGTTAAGTCGCATTAAGGGGGTCGTCTAGTGTGAAGGCCGTATTTTTATGCCTTTTTTGACAGTCATTATTAAAAAAACCGTTCAAGTAAAATAACTTTTGAATTTTATTTCTTCTTTGAGTACATATCGACAAAGTTTTATAATTATTTGAAGCCAATCTATTGATTAGTATCGGAGTTACACCACTCAACAGGAAGACGTAAAAAAAAAAAGTTGCTCCACTGCTGCCATGATTCTGGGCGTTGTGATTATCTGAAATCAAAAAACCAAACGCCATTTCATTCCTGAGACTTCAAACTGCAAATTGAGCTAAAAGAAAGTTCGAATTCCAAAAAAAAGTATTTTTTTGCCTAAACATAAAAAAAATATGAGTTTTTCGACTATTTTTCACGTGCATATAATTGAAGAAAAAAAAAAGTAACGAAGCAATCTTAATTCTTTTAGCTTAATTTGTAGTTGGACATGTACTCAAGATGGTGTAAAAAGTTGAGCATTAATAGTTAAATAGTTTTTGAGATATCGTGGCAGCAGTTTTGAAAAAACGTGTTTTGAGAAAAACGCGTTTTTAAGTTGGAAGTTGGAGGTATGCGCTCCGCATACCTACTCCGGTTTACAAGTGCAACTTGATAACGGCTTCGAATTTACAAAAATCCATTTATACACGTCTTCTAAACATGTTTTAGAAGTGATTTATGAAAAAAAACAAAAACGATTTTTTTTGACCCGTCACACTAGACGACCCCCTTAATAAACATTTTCGACTGCCTATACCCCTACAATCCGTGTCAGCAGTCCAAGTGTCTCTGTTGCAGACTGTGACTTATGGCGGCCTTGTGCTCTGCCAGACCCTATCGATGGCGTAAGCCCCACGAACAAGATCTGCAAGTCAGCTCCATCCTGCGAACCAGTGTTTCCCCTTACATCAGTGTGACTGGGGACACACACCACCAATGGCGCACATTTCCTCCCCATATACAAAAATGACTGACTTTTAAATGGACTTTTAAATGGCTCCAAAGTTGTATGCAAAACGCTCCAAAAATTAAATCCTGTGTGCGTCACTGCACACCACTGTTATTGAATTTTCTCCCAGATTGCTTCTACCATAACTTAAGAGGTCACTTGCCTCTTGAATCTCAAAGCAGATGTGTTAATTTTGGAATGAGTACTATTATGTTTAATTGGGAGGAGAACATGTGAATAATCTTCCTGAAGCAATTCCAGTTCTAAGATCAAATTCTAATCTGCTGAGATTTGCTGCGCTCTTTTGCTCGGCCAACAGATAAACATTAGCAACATCTCACTTTCAAATTTGTTTTAGATTAATTTTAGAAAATTATATTCACAAAATTTGTATTGAAAAGGATCTCTCTTATTTTCAGTTCCCAATAAATCAAATCGAAAGCTAAAAGCTTTGCTAACTAACATTTTTCTTGCGGTGCTGTGGTATCCCTTTTAAATACGCATAAATTGGCATTTATCAGTCAGGTACTCGTATTCACTTTTATTTCGGCCCAACCAAAGTGCGGTGGGCAGTAGAACAAGAATGCTGCGCGAGCCGAAACCTGAGACATGCGGCAGCAACACCAACGTTGGTCCACTGCGAGTGGCATTCAAAGCGCAGAAGTCGATTGCTGATCGCGTCATTTGTAAAACTGCCACGTGCGCGCTTATGACATTTTTATGCCGTTTTCGTTAAATCAAATTAAATTAAAGTGTACCCAAAAATGTGGCAACATAGGATCCAAAACCGATTTTGTATCTCACACACAAACCCATCGTTGACCGATTTTTAGTCATTTTAAATAGTCATAAAAAAATTTTTAGTGCTTTGCTTTGTTGTGCAATGATGAGAAAAGACATAAAAACCTAAAAAAACAGCAAGAAAGAACTGTAAAAAAGCTGAGCAAATGACGAGATTTTATTGCGCTAACGAAAAAACACACTGCGACAAAGCGACACCTCGTCAATAGCAGCAACAACAACAGCAGCAGCAGCAGCAGTGCACACTGCAACCGCCCCGTCAATAGGAGCGCTCGATGTGCCGTGTTGCAATGCGTTGCCGTAAAAAGTTGCATGCAACTTAATTCCGAAATAACTTAACGCATCCCTGCTTTGCCGCGCACACGCGCACCTATGCAGCGCTGCCGCCAAACGAAAATAGCCACCGTTTTCCTGTTTCAGCCGACGACATGCGGGAACCGTTTCTACTTAACACAGTCAAGCGAAAATTGTCGCTTAGTTGCTCACCAAACTAAACTAAAAACAAAAAACTTGATGAAAATCATTTTAATTTTTTGTTGTTGTTCAAAAATAGCCATTCGAAAAGTCCAAAATGCACTGCAGGTACGTTGCCTGGGCGCTGCCATTTTGTGCGTTTAGCTGACGGCCCAAAAGTGTCAGCGGCACCATTACGCCTGCAGTCATCGCCAGTGGCGCAACGCATGAAGTTGGCGCGTGGAGGAAAAGAGATGCACGCTGTGTGCACTGTGTGCGTACCAGGAAAATGTCTGGTTTTTTATAGAATTTTCTATAATTTTAGCCCCGATTTCGGGTGAATCGTAGCCACATATCGCCAAGCGACATGCATCGCATGAAAAGCAAAATCGACGCAATGTGCTATGTGGTAGATAGTTGTTGTTGGTGTAGTTGCGTAAAAGTTCGCTTTCAAGTGTTGGTTGTTGCAAGTCTTAAAGGAATTTTGAAATGTTTTTTTCTTAGACTTGTTGCATTAGTTACTACTGCGATGTTGCTGGGATCTGACAATTACACGAGATTTTTATTTGAATTTTTTGTTGCTTCTTAAGCCGCTCAAAGTCATTGATGTTTCGAATACTTGACTTTTGTTTTTGGTGTCTTCACATTCTGAATTATAGTGTTGCCACTGTCCTCAAAGAAAAAAAACCAAAATCATTTCGGTTTCCATGTTACTTCAAGCTTTAACCCTTTCGACCCCAAAGTTGTCTGAGAGCAACTTCACCTATTTGTCATTTTATAGCAAAAGCTACGATTGATTTATGCGTTTAATTTAAGTGGGCACCAATAAATTTATATTTTTAGAAGTGAATTCAAAGAAAAATAATAATGTTTTTCCTGTGCCTCCAAAATAATTTCCATAAATTTGCAGTTATATCTCAGAAAGTTTGTGTTCTACTTGAAATCTACGGCGCGTTTGAACAAAACCCTGTTTCTTTAATAATGGTTAAATAAAATCAAAAAGTGATAATTTTATATTTTTCCATAAAGATAAAATAAGTTTCTGTAATTAAAAAATATTGATACAAAATTTATGACGACAGTCAAAAGTAGCTTAGAATGCTTAGAAAGAATGTGATGTGATGATGATGTGATGATAAGGCAGAATGTGCCCATTTCCCTCCCCTTTCACCATCCGCTTGAAAAGTGTGTTGTAACACATGCTGGAGAAAATGATGCAATATCACTATTCTCATCTCCCTTATCCACCGTAGGCATAATACAATGGTCAAAATGGACTGAGTGATGTGGAAGATTTATAGCTTCCTTTCCACCCTCACATCACATCACATCAATCATACCCTAAGTTCAGGTTAGGTAGGGAAGGGCGTGTGCAGCAGGAGACCACACTTCAAATCGGAGGCCAAATTGGCCCATTGCGAATCTTTCTGAAATGGTTTTGGATCTTACCAATTATTCTCAATTCGGGGCAAACCAGTTTAACCTATTGATAAAGGAAAGCAGATCCGGAATATTAACTTTTGCCGCCCAAGCCAGGTCCGCTAGGAATCTTACCCCCAGTGTACGGAGTCTGCAATCCTGTAGAGCTGTGCAGTGGCACAGGAAGCGTGAATTGTTTCTAGTTCTTCTTTATCTCCCCAGCTTCCGCAGACATCACTGAACGAGAAGCATTTGATCAAATGGCGCCGTATCCAATGATGACTTCAACGAGTCTCGTTTTTCTCAGGTCCATCCTGCTGCCTCATGAGGACTCGATTTTCTTTTTGCTCATTATATATTAACAGGGCAGATATCCAAAGAAGCACAGAGTTACCTACTTCGGTGGTAGGCAAGGATACCTCCTTTCTTGCCATCTCCTCCGCTAGGGTTACAGTTACCGTAATATCCCAAAGACGGTTGCAATGTTAATAGCTCTGGTGAAACGCTTACTACAATTTTTATATAAAAAAGAACGTTTTTAAACTTAAAATTAAAATTGAATTTAAAAAAGATTCCAAATCCTAATTTCAAATCGATACCAAATTAAAGTTCCCTTTATTTGTATACAAATTCATATGCACCACACGGATGGTTGGGAATAGTTATACTTTATGTAGCTATATCGTATGTTTTTAACAAATTCATGATTAAAGTCTGCTGGAGAAAAAATATAGTCATGGAAGTTTGTTGGTCTGTCATTTAATCGAGTAGTAAAACTTAACAAAACGAAAGGGCTCAGATATGGCAACAAAATTTAGTGTATAATATTATTGGAATTCCTGCTAAGAGCTCTCACTAGGAGAATATCGACTTGAGCCATATGACAATATTTAAAGAAATATGAAAAACTTCACATTAACTGCGACAGTTAATAATTGATTTAATTTAAATGAGTCTACAGAAGTGAAAATATATAAATGAAAATGAATTTGTTATGTTTTAAATTTGTAAAATAGTAAATACTAGTAGGGCCATGCGGCTTTGCACGCAAGCTTGAAGTCAATGGGCCCCATGCCCCTATTCCCCATGTCGAAGGGCACATCTAAAACGTAAATCTTTGATGTGTGATTTGTAGTTCCACAGTTATTCAAAACATTTGAGTTGCTTAAAAAATTCCACGCCCCTTGTCCAACGCTCACCAGTGAAACGGCATATCTAAACGGTAGCCCCGCACCAAATTTTAATGCTGACCGATTTTTCATTCCGAAGATATTCCATATTGAAAATTTAAGTTGTATGGGCGGTGCCACGTCCCTTGTGAAAAGCCCACCCCATTCCCCCTACTGAAAAACACAACTAAATCGTACGTTTGTACCGAGTGTCGTTGATGTGAACGCGATAGTTCCAAAGTTACACCGGCATTTAAAAAGTGCCACGCCTCTTGTCCAACGCCCATTAAATTTTACCAGTGAAACGGCACATCTAAACGGTGGCCCCGCACCAGAACTTGATGATCTTAATCTTTATATTCTATATTGAAAATGTAAGTTGTATGGGAGGTGCCACGCCTACCTATCGGGTCGTATTCGCACTATGTGGTTTATCGAGACTTACTGAAGGCGAACATTCCGTGAAAAATTCAACTAATCGGCTGTTTAGTTTTTGAGTTTTAGTGTTGTGGGACCAACAAACAAACATACAACATATAGATATTTGCTGCAATGCCTCGCAACATTTTTTTTTATCCGTATTGTTGTGCACAAATATACCACAGTTAATTTCTGTCATCATAAAAGGCATTGCAGGAAGGCATAAAAGGTAGGCGTGGTCAACTTTATATACATAGCTTATGTTTACCGCTATGAAACATAGAATCATTTTACATCAACATTAATTTTCAGACATGTTCCGTAGCTTTGTTTTATTAGTTTAGAGGGCGTGGCCGGTTATATTATAGCCTATGTTTGCCGCAATGACATGCTGAATCGTTTGATACCCATATTGCCTTACAAAAGCATACAATAGATGAGTTTTGTTACCATAGTGGGCGTAATAAGGGGGCGTGGTCAATCTCATATATCCTATGTACCATTTCCACAAATTAAAAAATGTTTGGTGCTTATTTCATCTAAATCGGTTCAGTGGTTTTTGCCTGATTGTGGCTCAAAAAACGTCACACTTGTTTTTATATAATAGTAACACTTCGTTCAATAATGTGTGTGACTAACTAATTAAAACACATTTTTTTGCCAAAATTCGTTTTTATTCATCAACATAGTCCCCTTTTAGGGAGATACAATCATTCCAACGCTTTTCCAATCTTTCGATACCGCCTTTGTAGAACGATTTTTCTTTGCCTTCAAAATAGGCGTTAGTTTCGGCGATTACTTCATCATTTGAGCCAAATCTCTTACCACGGAGCATCTTTTTGAGGTCTGCGAAGAGCCAGTAGTCGCTGGGGGCCAGATCTGGAGAATACGGGGGATGAGGAAGCAATTCGAAGCCCAATTCATGCATTTTTGCCATCGTTTTCATCGACTTGTGACACGGTGCATTGTCTTGGTGAAACAACACTTTTTTCTTCTTCATATGGGGCCACTTAATCGCGATTTCTTCTTTCAAACGTTCCAACAACGCTATATAATAGTCGCTATTGATTGTTTTCCCTTTCTCAAGATAGTCGACGAGTATTATTCCGTGCACATCCCAAAATACTGACGCCATAACCTTGCCAGCCGATGTTTGTGCCTTTGGACGCTTTGGGCGGCTTTCACCGGTTGCATGCCACTCAGCAGACTGCCGATTTGACTCTGGAGTGAAATGGTGGATCCATGTTTCATCCATTGTGATGTACCGACGCAAAAACTCCGACTTGTTGCGCGTAAACATGTCCAAACAGCTCATTGAATCATCGATTCGTTGTTGTTTTTGCTCCGGTGTGAGCAAACGCGGCACCCATTTCGAAAACACCTTTTTCATAACCAAATGTTCGTGTATTATGGTGTGTACACTGCCTGCTGATATCTTTAGAATGTCAGCAATCTCCCCCACTTTCACTTTACGGTCGGACATAATGATTTTCAGTGTTTTTTCAACGTTTTCCGGAATAACAGCGTCATTTGGCCGTCCAGTAGATGGAATGTCATCGGTGTCTGTACGACCACGTTTGAATTCGGCATACCAATAACAAATGGTTCTTTTTGATGGAGCAGAGTCCGAATAATGTTTTTCAAGCCATTCCTGGCATTGAACAGTATTTTTTTTCATTAAAAAACAATGATAAATCAGCACACGGAATTGCTTTGAATTAATTTTTTTTGAAAACTCAAAAGTAGTGTCACTTAAAGCACTATAACTTCTAAACTAATGGTCGGATTGACATATAATTTTGACAGTAAGCCTAAAAAGGTTCACAATTTCGAAAAAAAATATTGATTTAGTATTAGTGCCGCCATCTATGTGTCAGTCACACACATTATTGAACGAAGTGTTATAGATAAACTTTTTTGCTACAAAAAAAGGTCACCATTGAAAGAAAATGACTGAACAAGTACACAAGTTTGACGATTGTGCATTGAAAATCTTAAATATGTCGAAAGTTAAAAGCCTGAAATTGTGCACGATATCTTCTATAGAGTCTATAAAGTTGCCTGACGAATGGTCAAAAATAAACGCTTAGCGCGTTCCATACTCAGAATTCAAATTAATTAATTAAATTTCACACTGGCCCCAAAACGAATTGAATGAAATGAACGAACGAAATAATTTCACATTAAATTATTTCCAATTATTTCCATTAAATTATTTTCATTTACCAAAAAGGTTGGCAACATTGTCACTACCCGTTGCATCATAATGACAAACTTCAAGTGGCTTAAATCAGTGCAACGCCCAACAATCAAACAGAGCAGCAGCAGCAACAGCAAAACATCAACACGAAACAACAATTTCGGCATAGCAGCTTTGATGGCGCGGGAATCAGCATTTTCCACACACACACACACACACATACACATACACAATCGATCCACTATCCGCTGCACCCTCAACACGATCAACATTACAGATTGTCAGCGACAGCGCCGTTCTTGTGGATTTTCGTCGTTTAATCCCGCAAATGCGTTGAGTGCTGCAGCACAGCACAGCAAGTCCGAAACCAGCACAGAATTAATCTGATGAGAATTTTGTGGCAACAGCAACAACAACAATAACAATAGCATTGCTCGAGTAAGAGCGGTGGCAATCAAATTGGAATTTGAAGTGTGCGCGGAAATCAATGCAACAACATTCGATACAAACAGTACAACAACAATTCACTCAAAGTGCAATGAAAACGAAGCACGGCATCAAATGCATAAAATAAATAAATTCAATTAAAGATGAAATCATATGTTAGATGCCGCTTTTGCATAACATGGTTGGAATTAAATATTTGTAGTTATTTAAAAATTAAAAATAAATTTGATTAAGTTCAAAATAAATTTGCATAAACTGACAAGTTTTAGATTTTAATTGAAATAAAATTATTGAAAATTACTAAAGCACAAATGTTTTTTTGTTACGTTTTAACTAAAACGTAAAGTAAAATTTGTTTTAAGTTTCTGCTTTTGAAATATTTCTATTTTAATCAAAACTTTAACTAAAGCTGTTTAAAAATAAAAAATTGAGAATTAGAACTAAGAATTCAATGTCTTTGAATACAAAAAATTCTTAAAATGTAATTCAATAAAATTTGACCGAAACATGAATGAATGTTTATTTTTGTTACGTTTTACCTAAAGTAAAATTTGTTATAAGTTTCTACTTTTAAAATATTTCTAATTTAAGTAAACTTTTAACTTGAGTGTTTTATAAATAATAAATAACTTTGATAAACAATAAAATGTTTTTGAATAAAATAATATTTTGTAAATTTTGATACAATTAAATTTGACCGAAACTGATTAAAACACAAATTAATGTTTATTTTTGTTATGCTTTAACTAAAACGTTATTTAAAACTAAATTTAATTTAATTAAAAATTAATAAAAATAAAAAATTTATGGCAGTTTTTACTTTTAAATATTTCTAAAATAAGTAAAATTAAAAAAAAAAATTTATGAAAACATAAATTTATGTGTTTTGTTTACTGCAAATGTGCTAGAATTCGCTTTCTGTCGCCTTTTGTAACAACAACACTTTTTGAGCGATTTGATATGAAGCGTAATCAAAAAATTTAATTTTTTCAAGGCATGTATGGTGTCACCATATGGTCACGCTAGGCGCTATCGGGTTAAATGAAACGAAAATAAAAAAAATGTTCATAATTTTCAATTTTAACTTTTGAAATACTCCCAAGTTAAAAAAATTGGTTAAAATTTTACCAAAACAAAGGTTTAAGGTTTAAATTAAAACACAAATTAGTGTTTATTATTGTTTCTTTTTTATTTTTTTATTTTCTTCTTAGTTAAAAACTAAAAAAAATAAATATTTTTTTAATTTTTTTTTAAAAACCTTTTATTTAAATTTTATATCAAAAACGTATAAAAAAAATTATATAATTATTATATGCTTTTGGAAAAAATATAAATCGCACTTTTAAATTTTGTATATGTTTTAATTTTTTTTAGAATAAAATAAAATATTGGAAAATATACTGACAGTTGCCATGAAAATTAATAGTAGCGTCAATACTTTTTAACACTAGAACTACCGGGAGCGGTCATTTGACGGTTTTCACTTTTTGACTGACCGTAGCCCGAAAACGGTTTAAGTTACGAATCTGGTTCTCCTTGATTTTTAATATTTTGCACTAAGCTCTATATTCTAAAATTTTGCAATCACTCCGCCGATCTGTTCTCTTTATATCATCGATTTTACCTACTATCACCACGAGCGGTCAAATGACGATATTCACAGCTTTTTACTCATGTAAACTTTATTTGATGGTTTAATGATTAAAATTATTTCTTATAATTGTATGAATTATTGTTGCACTTTGTGTGAGATGTTAATTACGCAAATAATTACACATATACGGATCCGATCATTCTCCTGAAGAAGATTCTGGAGCTATCGGGATGAACTAACTTCTAAGGAGCAAATTATGCTCATCTCGACCAAATCGACCGGTATAGTCTCTTCTCTCTTCCCAGCACTATTGTCTCAATGGGGTATCTTGGAAAATTTTGTAATGATCGGGTTTTCATTGACTAAGATTAGCAAAGTACATTCATCTCGTTTAAAGTTCAGAATCAAATGAAAGTACCTACACATAGGACTCAGATCGAAATGTCTAGAATGGTTGAAAAACCGTTAGAAACTCCATCCAGATTATTATGTAGTTATAATTACATTACAACAACAAAATACATACATAAGCTTTCAAGATCTCTAACAAAAGAATGTTTAAAAACATTGATACATGTGATACTTAAAAAAAAATATGTGCTAAGTGTGTTTTTTCAAGATTTCTTGACATCTACAAAATATAAGATATCAATTTTAATTTTATTTTAGGTTATAGTTTTAGGTTAGGAATTTCGATAAATGTTTTTAAAAAATTGCAAAACATTGCATGACGAAATGGAAAATTACACCAAATATTTTGACTTTTAAGCTTCACTGGCATCTTTAAAAGTTGCCAAGACTTCGCTATTGTAAACATTTTATCACTGCTATCTGGTCACTCTTTATTTGACAAAACCCATATTTTGTGTACAAAATATCAATATCTCTTTTATGTGCTTCTTGATCGTGAATTAAATTTTATTATTTAATAATTCTTGTGGTGAACACTTCTTGTTTACAAGGAAAAGGCGAGATCGTGTGTGGAATGGATTAGAGATGTTTGCGATGGATTACAGTCAAAACCGCTTAACTGCCAGTCACTTAGTTGGAAAATCCGTTTAACTGAAATAGAAGTTCAGGGCCCATTTTTATTTGGTAATTTTCTTTAAAATTCATTCATTCACACATATCTTAAAAATGGATTAGCTAAATTCTTTGCTGAAACTTTGCATAACTGAAAAATTCGGTTAAGTGAATGAATATTTTGGGTCCAAAACATAAATTAACACTATTGTAATTCTTTCCAAGAAAAAATATTTTATGCCACAATTTGTAATTTGAAAATACAGCACTGCTATTGTTTGGCCATATTATTACATTCCTGATATGTGGATCAGCTGATTTCGTTACTTGGTGTAGTTGGCTTTTGAAATTGTATCGAAATCAGAAAATTTCCAACTTAGAACGTCTTTTCTTTTCACTCATTTAAAGTACGTTTAATTGAAAGGAATTTCACTCAACCGGAGTTATTTTTTACTAAAAACACCGGTTGTCTGCAACTAAGACGCCGGAAAAATTAACTTGCAGTTAACCCTTTCGCTTTGTGGACGTCTGAGTCCTCTGTGGATTCTAAAATACATTTTTAATATAATAATTTGAATAACTTGAAGTTTTAGGAAAAATACGAAATTAATAAATTAGATATTAAAAATTAAAGAAAAGAGGTATACACGTTTTCTAATGGTATATCTTGATATAGTAAAGGAAGAAGAAGCAGACAACTTAAGATAACTTTTTAATTTGGCGTTTTCTTTCAATTTAGAATCTTCTTTTTTTTAATTTTGGCTGAAGTAAATGAAGAAATATTAAAATTTTCGTTATGCGTGAAAAGTTGTATGGTTAAGTAATTATTACAGCCACAGCGATGTGGTCGTTCTCATAGAAAATTAAAATTGTAACTTTCCCCAATAAATTAAAATTAAATTAAAAATTAAATGCAAATTTTTGTATAAAACCAACCATTGCAGTCACTGGCAACACGCCACAAAAATTTCTACTGCGTTATTGTTGCAGTTCTCCGAATGTCACTAGACATTTTATTTATCTACTGTGCGCATTTTAAAATATGAATTCATAATTTGAAATATACACAAACTAGGCTGAGTGCTACCAGTGTGTTTTTCACAAAATACACACAGCATAAATGTTGTTAAAAAATCAACACTAAAAATTTGTCATGGTTTTGGTTGACGTTTTAGAAAATGTATTTACATAGAAATTTACACATGTGTGCGTCATGCGTGCGCAGCACACAGGCGAGTGCAACAAAATCACACGCACACACACACAGACACAAACACATGAAGCACACGAAGACAAAATGCGGGCTTTGCAAAATGCAAATGTAAACATTGCACAAATGCTTTAACATAAAACTACAAATGTGGCAATCGTTGTGTGTTTTTGTGATTTGTACAATATTAACGCATTCGTGTATGTGTGTGTGTGTGTGTGCATTTTTGGGAATTTTTGCACTTGTGCAAATATTATCGGCCACTGGTTGCTCAAATAAATTGAAATCCAGTTACCAAAAATATAAAAATAAACACTATGAAAATTTCAACAATAACAAATCGAACAAATTTTCATGACACCACAAAAATGTTGTCACTGCACAGCGTCCGGCCGGTTGCTTCCAAAAGCTCAGCAGCTGTGAGCGAGATCCAAAGGACTAATTTTTCGCTTCATGCATTTCAGTTGCCCTCTTCCTCCTGCCACTCTAAGCAATTCCAAAATTGCCCACCAAAAAATTGATTGTCACATTTATTCAGCTGCCATCACAAAATGCAAATATTGCAATTGTAATTCTTTGCAGCGTTTAATGTTTAATTTTTATAATTTTTAACAACAAAAAAGCAAAGAATAAATTTTCAGTACAAAACGTTGAACTGGCCCGCAGTGCGTGTCCTTAAGCGCATATTTTAATTGCCTTTGATTGCCAGACTGATTGAAAAATAATATTTGCATTTCGCCATTTGTATTTAATTTGGCACCAATACTCGTACACATCTATCAAGCGTGAGTGTATACGAATTTATTGTGTTTGTTGTTGCAATTGCATATGCAATTTTTTTTCTTTTGTTGCAACCTGTGTTGTTTTTGCAACATTTTACATTGTATGTCATTAAAATGAGCGGCACGTTTAATTTGCAAATCCATCAGTGCGCAATTTTAATAAAAATTGCAAATTACAGCAACAACAATAATAACCATTACAACAACAACATAACAATAATAAAACCCGTAAATTGCATAAATGTTGCTTATTATTATTTTAAAAACACATGTCGTGTTTGTTAATATTATATGTTATTGTTGTTGTAGTTGTTGCTGTTGCTGTCGGGGAAATTGTAATTTGAGTGGACCAAAAGTTGCGAAAGGTATTTAGTTGAAGTTTTTAAATTTAAACTCGGGCAGAAAACAGCCGAAAGCGAAATTCATGTGCTGCGTAATTGTGAATATTTTATTCACTAATTGGAACTATGGAATTATGGTTCGCATCAAATTAATAAGCACACAAAAGAAAAGTTAAAACAGCATAAAATTTAGTAACAAAAAAATTTCATTTGGCAGTCATTTCCATACAAAGTGCAGAGCAAATTTTGTTTGAGAAAAGCTTAAACAAATTGCTAACTAAAATAACTGTATATATTTAGATTACAGTTACATATAATTTTTTGTCCTGAGTTAGTTAAGTTTTATTTTAGCATAATCCAGCGATACGAACTAAGCCTGCGTTGGCCAGCAGAACTAATTTTCGTATCAATATTTTCCCTTAACAAACGACAAAACGACACATAACAACAATTCAAGAGCCCTGGGCCTTGTCTTTGCTCTTAAGTCGTTGAAACGGGCCACTGTTCTGTATGATAGGAATTCGAGTAGACCTAGAACCTGTCTTATAGTATCATCTCATCTTACGGAGACTAGTCTTGACTTTTTCTGCTGTCAGGACTTGGTTGCCGCTAAGGTGAGTTTCAAGTGTCGAGATTCGTGATTACTTCGGGATACTTTCCTTACGATGCACTGGAAGCGCAATCACCTGGAAGGTCGCTAGTCTCCTGAGGTTTTGTGAGCAGCGCAATCTCGGTCTCATTCTCTGTTGTGATACTAATTCCCAGCACACGATCTGGGGCAGCAGCAACTTCAACAACCGAGGCTCTCGGCTGTTCGGGTATATTGCATCCTTTGGCCTGAATATTCACAACACTAGCAATCAGGCTACGTTTGTGACCACGAGAAGGCAGGAGGTGATTGACATCACTTTA
Organism: Melieria omissa; assembly: GCA_963971225.1. Taxonomy (NCBI): domain Eukaryota; kingdom Metazoa; phylum Arthropoda; class Insecta; order Diptera; family Ulidiidae; genus Melieria; species Melieria omissa. The sequence continues at coordinate 89,857,741 of OZ020269.1, forward strand.
TCTAACACTAGATTTGGGTGGTCAATCAACAACTGGAGTGTCCTTAACGAAAACTCGTGTTCGGACCACAGGTACATCGAGTATCAGTGCCAGGCGAGGAGGCAAAAATGCCATTGCCCTCTAGGATACCGAGAAACGGAGACTGGCCGAAATTTAGGGAGGCATTGCGGAATAAATACGCGACGCGATGTATTGAGGCGGCTGTTGACCATCTTAACACTACCCTAACATCAAGCTTCGAGTTCGCCTGCCCAACTAGACGTCCCCTTGGCCGGACCCCGGTTCCGCGGTGGAACAGGGAGCTTCAGATAATAAAGCGTGAGTCTAGAAAACTTCTCAACCGGGAAAGCTACCGATGCGCACATGCGAACTATAAGAAGCATATTCGAGCTTCGAAGAAGTTCTCTTTAAGAGATTTCTGCAGTGCCATTGAATCCTTGAGTGACACAGCAAGGCCGGTAAAAGCTCTGAAAAAGGTAAGGTTAGAGATACGTAAGAAGTCGCGTAACATACATCCTTCATCTCCATTTCAGCATATTTACCAAAGTGGGAAATTCTGCGAGTCGGCTCTGCAAAATCTGGTTGGAAGGATTGAGCGAGCCATCGACAAGAAGGACTACGCGATAGGAATATTTGTGGATATAGAGGAGGCATTTGGTAATGCTACTTTTGACAGTATGTATAAGATCTGCTGGTGTCATACGGTGTAAATAGAGGCTGCCCTCAAGGTGGGGTGCTGGCTCCATAACTCTAATAACTCTGGAGTCTATACACAAGCATATGCGAACGATGTGGCCTTTCTCGTAAGCGGCCCTTCCCTTAAGCATATCTGCAGAAAGGTGCAGAGATCTCTGGATTGACACCTGGTGTAGCGCGAATGGGCCATCCGCTAATCCCGCCAAAACTGGTGTGGTTCTCTTTACCAGAAGGAGGAAACTTGATAGAGTCGTTTTGCGTTTTGCCACACTCAAGGGCGTCACTATCCAGCTATCCAAAGAGGTCAAATATCTGGGACTTATCGTAGATGATAGACTTTTTTGGAAATCGCACGTGGAACTAAAAACATCGAAAGCACTGTCCGCTTTCTGGCAGTGGAAACGTGGGGTCTTCCCCTAGCAAGGTCCTCTGCATCTACACAGCTATGATAAGACCCATCATGCATCGGTGGTCTGGATGAGTAGACTTTCTCTAGCAGGGGTCAAGAGAACCTTGTCCAGACTGCAGCGCACTGTGGCCATATGTTGTACGGGAGCCTTCCTGACTACTTCCGGCCCGTTGCTAGATGCCCTGGTGAACCTTCCTCCACTTGATGTTATCATCTAAGGAGAGGCCCTAAAGGCCGTCCGAAGAATAAAACACAGTGGCCAGTAGTATGGTGCTTGTCCGGAACTGGACAATTGTGCTGGCACCGACATCGATCTTACAGTCATGTCCATGCCGCTCGACTCCATGCCTTCAACTGTCATACTAAAAAAGCGGTATATGGTGTTACTGCCTGAGGCTCACTCTTGGTCAGATTCTGAGGATGAGCCCGGTAAACAATGTGTCCGTATATTCACGGACGGCTTCAGAACGGAAGAAGGTTCTGGCTCTGGGGTCTTCGTTGAATCCACCGGGACTATACGGTTCGTGTCCTAGGCTGCTTTGTCTGTATTTTAGGCATGCAATTTCAGGTGCCTGCAGTACTTGAGGCGATGAACTTTGTCGTAGGGGTTAGGTGGAGAGGCAGATCTATCTGTGTCTGTAGCGACAGCCAAGCAGCGCTCATGGCCTTGGACAGCCCTCTACCCAACTCTATGCTAGTCAAGTCCTGCAAATACAATAGTCTGATGCTCACCTGGGTCCCGCGACACGCAGGAATTGCGGATAACGAGACCTCGGACTCCTTAGCTAGAATGGGCTCTGACGCTTTTGTCGGCTCTGAGCCTGTTCTGCCACTCCCATCTGCGGCCATCAAAGCCACTGTTAACGAATGGGTCACTATGACCCAGGAGCGAGCATGGCAGGCTGAGAGCGGCTGCAGGTGGTAAAAGTATCTTCACCACTTCAAGCCAAATTTTTACAAACATGATTTTAAACCCTAAAAAAGTTAAACCCTAAAAAATACTTTTAACCCACAAAAAAATATCCAAGGAATATTTTTACCTCACAAAAGTTAAATTCAATGAAATCCAAAAAGTTATTTTCACTAAATCTTATAATATTTTCACCATACTAAGAAGATGTTTTCACCACACTAAATGTATATTCACCACACTAAACAAAATTTTTAACAATATGAGTTTAACACCAAATAAATTTTGATCAGACCAGGACATTATTTGACTAATATGCCAAAAAATATTTCCACCAAAGAGTTATTTTCATAAACTCCGATAATATTTTCAATGCACCAAGATAATATTTTCACCACACTAACCCAAATTTTTACAAATGTGATTTTAAACCTCAAAAAAATGTCAATCAGAGGTGGTTTTTACCACACAAAGAACTTCCAAGAAATATTTTCACGACAAAAAAAATTAATTCAATGAAATCAAAAAAAAACTCTTCGAACGCAAACAGTTACTTTCACTAAATTTTATAATATTTTCACCATACTAAGAAGATGTTTTCATCACACTAAATGTATATTCACCACACTAAATAACATTTTTAAATATTCACTAAATCTTATAATATTTTCACCACACGAAGAACATGGTTTCACCACCCTAAATGTATATTCACCACACTAATCAAAATTGTTACTGATATTATTTTAACACCAAACAAATTTTGATCAGACCAGAACACTATTCTCAATACAAGACAAAATATTTTCACCACACAAAACAAAAGTTTTCAAAAAAAGAAATATTTTCACCACATAAGAAAATAATGTTTTCATCACACTTTCAATGATGTATTCACTTCTTTCACCTTCCAAGTTTGCTGTCGTCAAGGTGAATCACTTAAAAAGTCATACTTTGCATTTTCGCCAATTTATTCACTAAATTACCTAATTTTACGATTTTTATAATGGTTAAAACACATGTTTTGTATTGTTGTGATCAATTAAATGCTTCGAGTGAACCACAACGCGTCAATAAAATTAGCAAATTTACGGCAAAAGTGTCGTCAAGCGCAACGCGCCACAAACACATTTGTCCAAAAATGAAAATTTGCCGAATAATGAAACTAACAAAAATTAGAAGCAGAAAAACCAATAATAAAACAAAGCGCGGAATAGCAACAAATTGAACAATGTAGACGACAGCAACAACATTGTTGCATACATTTGGCAAATGAATTTTAATTTTCACTTCCAGCCCAAATCGCGACTTGACGCTTGATTGAACGGGAATTTGGAATTGTGTTTTGTCGGCGTGGCGAGCGTGTCAGCTGTTGTTTAAATGTGGCATCAGTTGTTGTTGTTTTTGTTATTTTCAACGTTGATTTTTACAATCGCGAAAATCGAAAATACCATCAATGCCTAAAGTGGCTCCCAGTTAGTAGCTGTTTGTATATGTGCGTGTGGGTGTGTGTGTGTGCTCGCGGTGCCTGTCCGTTTTAATCCAAAGCACTCAGCATAATCCACGCGCTGTTGTTGCCACCAGCATTGAGCGGATGTCTGATGTGGCCATGTGTTGGTATGCGATGTGTGTGTGTGTGTGTGCGCGCTGCTGCTTTATCGCTGTTGACACACCCATACACACACACATACAAACGCCAATAAACAAACATGGCCACGTGTGGCGGGTGCGCGCTCCTGCTGCACGCTTCATTGTTATTGTTGTTACAAATCCTATGGTGCAGTGTGCGCTAATTTAACGTCATGCTGCCTGTCTGTCCGTTTGTTCGTTCGTCGACTCTATCCTGTCTGTCCACTGTGCGCGCGGGCTGTCAAAAGTGTTTTGCGCTTTTCTACACTTTGCAAATCCGACAATCTCGTGTGCGCGCGTGTATGTTCCGCCTGTTAATGTGTGTGTTTACATGTGCATTTGTGTGTGCTTGTGTTTACTTTTCGCCGCTCCAACCAACTGACACTTCAACTTGATTTTTGGCATTTGGCGCGCTTTATTTTTTTGTTGGGGGCGCCTTGTTTCGGTTTTCACTGCAATTAATTGTTGTTGTTGTTTTTTGAAGCTTTAGCTTTGGTTGCTATTTGCCATTTTAGTGGACAATTTCCACTTGTGCCGATTCTCAGGCAATGGATTTTTTCAATGGATTTTCAATGCAAAATAATTGGATTTCAAAAATATTCAGTAAAACACATTGGAGAGCAATGAAATCTACATCTAAGTGAACTAAATTGTACAGATTTGGGTTTAATAATTGATTTGGCATTGCAACACATCAGTGATGCACACAGGATTTCATTTGAAGGAAGAGGTCTCTTTACAACTTTTGAGCACAAAACAATTTGAGACTAAATTTGCCGCCCAAAATGTTTGAAAGAGTTTTTATTTGCGCGAGTTTGAACTTTCAAAATCTCACCAAACCAAATCAAAAAGACCTAAAATCTACAGACTACCAACCAAACTGAATTCATTTTAAATCAAGGTTTGGCCATCTAGTTAGGCAGCTGCCTAAGATGCATTTGAAGCGAGGGGTGTATTCAGCCAGAATGGAACAATTGTTAAGAGCAGGTCGCACTACTCTCTTCGGGTATCTCAATCTAAGGGCCTTCCGATTGTACTGGTGCGACTGGCTACCTGTCTGTCTAACCTAATATACCTCAACCTAGCCAGGTTTTCACACCGGAAAAAAACCAAATAGACGTGAAACTAGAGACCAAACATAGTAATATTGCGTACTCAGTTTTCATTTCTACATCCTTATCCTTTAAAAGAACTTCAAAATTTTGAAGGGGATAAAAAATATAAAAAAATAAAAAAAATACTTAACCTCTTTAGAATATGGCGCTATATATATCAAATGAAAGAGGAAAGTTTCAGGAATTCAAATAAAATTGTTTTTTTTTATCTACTTGTTCAAAAGGGATATAAAAAAGGTCATGTGCAAATTTTAATCCTTTATATCCTTGAAAATTTATGTAGAATTTTCTTGAGTAAGTAAGTAAGTATGGTAAAACCCAAAATCTCCTTAATCACTTGTCACGTGTCTGGATTGTAATCGGAATCAAAAATATTCATATCAAATATTAACCGAACATAAATCGCCATCAAGTCGTGGTTCAGTGTTCATTTTTTACTCCACTTTGAGTCTAGCAAATCAAATTTGGGGTACGACTACCCCAAACCTCAGCACAACTTATCCTTTTCATATAAGAACCCGATTAGATGGTCTGTTTCGGCAAACTCCAAAACCGTGCGATCAAATAAAAGTTCAAATAAAAAGATCTCAGCCTGTAGATTTATACATCTACATTTGCTTCTATTTTGGTGATTAAAGTTTAAAATTGAAAATTTAGTTAAAATAAGACAATTTTTTTCTTTAATTTGATACCCACATCTTCATCATTGCACAACCGCAAATATTTACAAAAATATTTGAAATGCTGATCTAATTAAAATTCTTTTAAAAGGACATCGGATCAGAAAATTAAAAACTGACTATGTCAGATTACTATGAATGACCTCTAGTTTCAAGCTTATATAAATATTTGGATGGTTCTCGACAAAAGTGATTTTTTTTTTGTCGCATAGTGTATTAAATGTAAAGTTGGTGTTTTCACTTAGTACTTCATAACTTTGCCATTTTTCTGTCGATTCTATTGATGATAAAAAAATAATATATCTATCATCCAGAGGATGTTATTTTTTTTTATATATAAAAAAATTCTTCGAAAATTTACAATATTTGAAAATGATATGATAGAAAAATTCACTTTTTTTAACACTTACCGTCAGTAATTTTACTTTACTTTATATCGCTGGAAAAGCTTAGGTATTATCTTCTGAATACTGCGCTTGTGTTAATCGGTTGCTTAGTTTTCGAGATATGTGCTCATAATTGAAATAAGAGAAAAAAATATTTTTCGAAAACGCTTCTTAGAAAATTTTTTATTTTCAGTTTCATATTCAGCGATGAAAAATTAGTCTAAAAATATTTTTGTTTGTAGGTACACGCGATTTGCCTTCATTTTGTCGTGTAGTGTTATTTCTCATTTGAAGTGTTTTCAACATCAACATCAAAACTTATGTTTTGCTTTTTTTTTTAATTATCTTACAGTTCAAATTTCATGTTTGTAGCCTCTGTAAAATTAGTCTAAAAAATTTATTTTTTAGGAGTAACTATAGCTCGACTTTTTGTCGAGTGGTTTAATTTGCATAGTTGAAATGTGCTTTATTTTCATTTTACAAAATACTTTTATATGGCAACCCTGCTTAAAAGTGGGCTCACCACGCCCATGAGTCTATACTCTTTATCACCAAATTGTTCATATTGTAACGATGAGACAGTCTGTCGTTGTGCAAAGCAACCCTGCCGCTACGCGCCGTGCTATAATTCAATCTGGCAACGACGGCCGCGATAATAACTTTTAGTTTTTTTAACTTTAGTGGAAACCTTTAGTCCACTCCGGAATGTGCGAGAACGATCTGCGCGATGGCCGGACAGAGTATAAAAGGCGGCCGGATACGGCGCAGCGAGTCAGTCTGGTTTTGACAAGTGAAGTTGCCACACGGAGTAATTAAGCAAATACTTAAGTGTACGAACAGTAAAGTGTAAACTGTGAATAATAAAGTGACTGTTGGTTTTTAATTGGCTGCGTTCGAATAAACAAAGTTGTTTTATTTTCAAATTACACAATCCAGAGATACGTAACAGCCCACTAGACTTAGTATTCGTAACAATATCAAGTTTCATATTTATGTTACAACTTTTTTTGAAAGTTATAGTGATTACCTGCAATATGAGAAACGCACAGACAGACGACCGGACGGACTAATGATTAATCAGACTGTCTTAGCTAAATTGACTCAATTTGTGATTCTACTTATGAGTATTGCATATTTTTTGATATGGATCACCGTTTATTCTGGATATTGAAAACATTGTGCTAAGTGGACCATAACTCAGTGCAGTTTGTGCATGAAAATTGCTTCAAAGTGGTTGTGTAAAAAGTACTATAGTTTTTTAATCGCACCTTACCGCACCTCAATTTTGACCTCAAATTTATTCAAGGAAGCACTTTTTAATACAAAATAAAAGCCATATTGTAGAAATGCCAACAAATATAACTAAAGTGCTTTTGAATGTAAAAAATGTAAAACAAAAATCTTATTTTAAGAGTTTTCATTTACTTGTTAACTTTTGCAACATTAACGCCAAGATTTACAATGACAATAAATTAATTTATTAGTACTAAGCTTGCTTCTAATTATCCATAATTAGTAAATGTTTGATTCTGTTCGCAAAAATTTTTAATTTATTTCCGAAGTTTGACCAGCGACACTCAGAGGAACAACGCAAGTTGAACCAATGTGCATATCCTTTTTTGAACCTGTACCGTTATGAAAAGCGAGACTCTAGAAAAACATAACTGTTGTTTCATGATGCATGAATCACTATCAATGCACGTGATAAATTTTCCAAAATAGTCAAATTAAAAAAAATTTACGTTTGGCCAACTTTTGCTCTCAAGAACATAATATACGACATAACTTAAATATGGCATCTTACGCTTAAATAAATAAAATAAAAATTAATCATAAAAAAAATTTCATTGATCGTAGAAATATATAATAAAATCTGTAAATCGTGCCAAAAATTTGAAACCACTCTACGCAAAGTAATTTCAAAGTTTTGCAACTTCAAAACTCATTGCTAAAACTTGCCAATGGAAATCGAAAATCTGCTTTGCACAATTCCAAATCGTCCATCTGGGATTGAAAAAAACCACATAGTTGCCACTCTGTGGCGAATTTCTTTATTGAACAAACGACCGAAAATGTCAAAAGCAAATATTGAATGCGAAAAAATGGGAGACAAAACAAATGGCTGCGGCGCGATAAATAGCGATTTATCAGCATATCCTTTTGGTTTAATGTCCTTTGGGATCACATAATCTAAATTTATTGTTTGGCGGCACAGTGGTTTTTGTCAGGCGACCTCCGCCCACTGTGCCTAATACTGTTGTTGTTGTTGTTGTTTTAAAAATGCAAACGAACAAATGGCAACAAATGGCATTATTTATAGCCTTAGGGGAGAGGGGGAATGCAATTAAAGTGGCCAACTTATTCGTGAAAAAAACTTCAACAATTGCCAATTGGCAACTTTGGCGTCAACTTTTACGAGAATTTCAAATCTCCAAATACGTTGGCCCTCTTTTGGCAGATTTGGCCGACTGCAATGGATACAAACAAATAAATATGTGTGCGCCTCTTGCTGCGCTAAAATGCTGAAAAATGTGCTGCGTGGAAAAAAAATGAAAATCAATTAAAAATAAACATTTTTGACTGGCAGGAACGTTAGAAACTTTTCTGTGTGCGAGCGGCAGATGGCGACGCAGCTTGAGTTGGGGGTGTGTTGTTGTATTTGTGGTGGTTGTTGTTATTATTTTTGATATTTTTTAGCTGCGCTGTCAACTGGATTGTAAAGGTTGGCGACCCTGTGGCACAGATTAAACCAATAAAATCTTTAGAACATAAAATGAATGTGGAGTGCTGACAGTTTTAAAAAATTGCTATATAGCAACTTTGGATTCGAAATAAACCATTAGTCTTTAAGAATTATTTTGTGATATGTGCATTTTTCCGGCTGACTGACTGATTCATCATTGCCGAGCCCACACAGCTGAAGCTGCAAACATGGAATTTGAACTGTAGGTAGATTTCAGATAATTAACCTTCGCTAAGAAGTGATTTTTTGATATGATGATGATGATAATGATATGGATATCAAATGAAAGAGAAAAATTGTCTCCTTTTAACTAAATTTTCAAATTTGAACTTGCAGGACTAAAATAGAATAAAATTTAGATGTATGAATCTACAGGCTGAGATCCAAAACATGTATTTTTTCCTTACCTTACTGACATTTTTGGGTTGTGACTGTTTTCGAGATATGTGTTCATAACTGAAATAAAAAAAAAAAAATTGATTTTGGAGTATTTTCGAAAACGCTTCTTGAAGAAATTTTGTTGATTTTCAATTTCGTATTCAGCGACGCAGTTAGTCTAGATAAAACTTTTATTTTAAGCTGCATTTTTTGTGTTGAGTAGTGTAATTAGACAGGTATTTTTCTTTTTTTATTATCAAAACTACGTGATCAACAAAAAGTTACAAGAAATGTAATTTTTTTTTGGACCATTGACCTCAGACTTGCTTGCAAAGCCGCCGGGCTTTAAAATACAGGGTGACGCAAAAGTCATCACCTTATCGGCAGAAGCTATCACTTTTGCAAATGGCGGCAAAAGTAAATATTGCTTTGACATTCATTCAATCGTTCATTCATTCATGCATTCACTCATTCATTCATTCATTTTCATTCATACATTCATTAATTTTCATTCATTCATTCATTCATGCATTCATTCATTCATTAATTTTCCTTCATTCAATCATTTTCATTCATTTATTCATTAACTTCCATTCATTCATTCATTCATTAATTCATTCGTTCTTTCATACATTATTTCATTCATTCATTCGCTCATTCATTCACTCATTCATTCATTCGTTCATTCATTAATTTGCATTCATTCATTCAATCATTCGTTCATTCGTTCATTCATTCAATCATTCGTTCATTCGTTCATTCGTTCATTCATTCAATCATTCATTAATTCGTTCATTCGTTCATTCATTCATTCCTTCATTCATTCATTCGTTCATTAATTTTCATTCATTCATTCACTCATTCATTCACTCACTCATTCACTCATTCTTTCATTCACTCATTCATTCATTTATTCATTTTCATTCATTCATTAATTCATAAACAAATTAAAGCCAAAGAACAATGGCAGACAATGGGATGGGGAGACTTCAAATAAATTAAATTATATTAAAAAACTTGTTCATTCATTATTTAATTCATTATTTCATTCATTCAGTCGGTCGTTTTCATTCTTCTTTCTTTCATTCAATCATTCATTTTCATTCATTCACTCATTTATTCATTCTTTCATTCACTCATTCATTCATTATCACACTCATTCACTCATTCATTTACTCATTCACTCATTCATTATTTCATTCATTCATTCATTCATTTGCTCATTCATTCGTTCATTATTTCATTCATTCACTCATTCATTTACTCATTCATTTATTCATTATTTCATTCATTCATTCATGTTCATTCATTCATTTATTCATTTTCATTAATTCATTCATTCATTCGTTCATTGATTCAATCATTCATTTTGATTCATTCACTTAATTATTAATTATTAATTCTTTCATTCACCCATTCATTCATACATTCATTCATTCATTAATTTTCCTTCATTCAATCATTTTCATTCATTTATTCATTAACTTCCATTCATTCATTAATTCATTCGTTCTTTCATACATTCTTTCATTCATTCATTCGCTCATTCATTCACTCATTCATTCATTCGTTCATTCATTAATTTTCATTCACTCATTCAATCATTCATTCATTCATTCCTTCATTCATTCATTCGTTCATTAATTTTCATTCATTCATTCACTCATTCATTCACTCACTCATTCACTCATTCTTTCATTCACTCATTCATTCATTTATTCATTTTCATTCATTCATTAATTCATAAACAAATTAAAGCCAAAGAACAATGGCAGACAATGGGATGGGGAGACTTTTCAAATAAATTAAATTATATTAAAAAACTTGTTCATTAATTATTTAATTCATTATTTCATTCATTCAGTCGTTCGTTTTCATTCCTCTTTCATTCATTCAATCATTCATTTTCATTCATTCACTCATTTATTCATTCTTTCATTCACTCATTCATTCATTATCACACTCATTCACTCATTCATTAACTCATTCATTCATTCATTATTTCATTCATTCATTCATTCATTTGTTCATTCATTCGTTCAATATTTCATTCATTCACTCATTCATTTATTCATTATTTCATTCATTCATTCATTTTCATTCATTCATTCGTTCATTGATTCAATCATTCATTTTGATTCATTCACTTAATTATTAATTCTTTCATTCACCCATTCATTCATTATTTCATTCATTCATTCACTCATTCTTTCATTCACTCTTTCATTCATTTATTCTCATTCACTCATTCATTAATTCATAGACAAATTAAAGCCAAAGATCACTGGGAGACAACTTTTGCGCCACCCTGTATTATTTATTGTAATAATAAATTAAAAAACTGGTTCCATAATTTTTTCCATTTGGATTTATTCAACACTAAACACCCCATTAAAAGTAATCGCCACCAACACTTTCGTCTATCTTCTTTCTCCCACTCTCTCTTCTTTGTGCTTTCATCAATTTTGTCACCGAAACTGTGACAGTTTCAATGACATTTCGTTTGAGCCCCAACATACAATTGCAATGCTTTCGCTGCAAAAACAAAAACCAACAAATCCAACATATTTGTCATACCCCACACACACACACACACCTCGTCCTTTGGCGTCCTTTGCAGTGTCATTGCGAGCAATTCACATAAATCTCGCCGCAAAATGTTGGTACAATAAAAATCGCACACTCGCCCACTCGAAGGGTCAACACACAGCCACACAGATATTGTTTCAATTTATTGAAATTTCCATGCAGCAACGAAAAAAAACAAAAATCTACAGCAGCCACCATGGTAATTTCAATAATAACAACAACAACAACAACGAAAGCAACAACTGTGCCTGCCACGAAACAATCAATGACACATGTCCCCACAGCGGCATATTTTATTCGCTTTGCAGCCACAAAAAAACACAACAACAAAAACCGAATGACACCAAAAGTGGGTAAGCGGAAACTGTGTGAGAAGGCATAAACGGGCAACAACAACCATAACGAGAACGGCAGCGAAAAAAACTTGAATGCGCCCAGCAGACACTTGACGCAGCTCGGCCGACGAAGCCACGAAATTGCTTAATAATTTTTATGTAACGCCATCTTTAAATCGATTAGCAATAAAAATTCAAATTTCCCGATATCCAGCTGCCCCGCACTCGGCCTCTGCCTCCTCACTCCGCCGCAAACCAAAAGAACCGCAAGCACACTCCACCTGCAGTGCGAGCAATTGGAACGGCACGAAGAGGGAAGAGGGGAAGAGTGGCTTGATGAGGGGGGGCGGTACGAGGGGGCGGTACGAGGGGGCAATACGACTTTGGTCTAAATGCGCGCGCGTTGCGTTTACGGCCCTGCGGATGTTGCCAATAGCGGCCAACTACCGGCGCTCCCGCACCTCATTTAGTCGCCGCACCAATGTGACACCGACGACAACGACAATGGTAGCAACAGCAACAAGAACAACAGCGCCGGCAACAGCAGCGAGCAGAAATATTGCGCCACCGATTGCCGAGCCAAATGCTGCCAAATTGCGAGCACCGCTCCAAGTGGCGCTGCTTTAGTTGTTATTGTTGTTGTTGTGCGAAATTGTGCGGTGGTTTTTGGTCATAAATAACGGTACTTTTGTCATTTATTCGCATAAATTGCAGCAGACGCACCAACGAGCCACATGGCAGCGCGCCCGCACGCCAAGAAGTCCAACACCAGCGCACAAAAATGTGCCAAGAAAAGGCACACAAAACGAAAAAAAGCAGCGCAGGCATTAGAAGCGCCAAGGCAGTCGATGCGACGTGCATATACAGTTTGTAGGAAATAAAAGTTATTTAAATATTTGCGCAGCGCCTCGCCTCGGGTCATCAGTGGTCACGCTCGGCGCCACATGCGCGAGTCGGCTGATTGCTTGCTGGTGCGTTGGCCAGTGGGTGGCGGGTCCTGTCCAGACGTTCTCGCAGCGCGCACAACAACAGCTGCGACGGTCATTTGGCGCAACGCTGGCATAATCGCCAAGTGCAGCACCGCGACGCGCCGCCACTCCGCCGCACACCTACTTCACACATATTGCGCGGTCGAACGTTGCGAGAAATTACTACAATTCGGCGATTGCTCCAAGGAGGAAAGCGAAAGTGTGAGAGAGAGAGAGAGAGAGCATATAATGTCATAAATTCGCATGATGCAATTATTAAAGGTGATGTACGTAGGCAGCCGTCTCGTTCTAATTTGACAATGTTGGCTCCCTTAGCAAATCAGTAATGCTTCTTTGAAAAAGTTCTTTTTTATTTAGAAGAAAATTTGAAAAAAGTACTTACAAATAGTAACATTCTCTAAAAACAAAAGGTGGGTATTACTGAACCATTTCACGCTGTTTGTTTTGATTCTTTTCGTTGAAATTCAAATATATTTTCGTTGTATTTGAATTTAAAGCGCGCGAATTTCGGTATATTTAATAATTTTACCATCCACTACGTGGAGACTGGCGGCTAATTCAGCTACACAAACAACAACAACTGCAATTCCCACCCGCTGCAGCCATTCTACATACTTACTTAACTGGCCATAACAACCCGTGATCGGTTACGGCCTGCCGCAAAACTTCTCTTCAGGCGCCTCTGCTTTGCGCTCGCCTTCTCCAGTTGGTAACACCAAGAGATGACAGGGCCTCTTCAACTTGGTCCTTCCACCGGAGACACGGCCTCCCTCTTCGCCGCCGACCTCCAACCATCGCATCGAACACCTTTTTCGCCGGAATTTCGTCGTCCATGCGGCAGACATGACCGAGCCAGCGTAGCCGCTGGATGTTTATTCGCGGTGGCACATCCACACCGTCGTCGTCGATTGGTGCCATCTAGACATTTTCACCACTGGGAACAACCCATCGTCACCTGCGAGCAGCTTGGTGTAGTGCTCCTTCCACAACCCCAGATCCCCGTTTTCATCTCTGCAAGAAGATGCCCCGGGCTTAAGCCTTCCGTGAGACGCTTAACTTTTTGGATGCATTTTCGGGCGTCATTCCTGCACCTGCACTCCTCAATTTCCTCAGAAATCGATCAGCCTCAGACCGTTGTTCGTGGTAGTCGTATGGAGGCTGAACTGCCCGACTGTGGGAATAAATATACCTTCTCGCCCGACCTTTGCATTGAAGTCCCGAGGACGATTTTAACGTCATGGGCCGGGCACCCGTCGTAGACGTCCTCGATTCTACATACAGATACTGCAAATCGTTCAGGCCCAGGCCGAGCGCGCGCTACCGTCTTGTTGCATTTTTTAAATGCCGAATGCACTTTCGCATATAATATTTAAATTGTATGAAAAATAAAATCAACAAAAAATATTTGCATTTCTTTTCTTTTCAAACTAGAAATTATTATCATTTTTTGTTTTCAAGATTACGGTATCTTTAAAGATATAGTCATTTAAACCTCTTAAATCGTTGTAAATTATCCGAACCCACCCAAAAGCATTCTGATGGTAACATTTTTTTGAATAACTTTCTTATATATTTTGACCTTCCGCACATCATTTTTTTTACTTATATTTAGTTTTTAATCAAAATCAGTATCCTCGGGCATTTAAGGGTCAAGATTTCTTCCTATATGTTAAATTCTAATAATGGATTTTCCTCCTTTTAGGCAGTTTAACACGCATTAAATACTACTTTTTTAAATACCTTTTCATGAAAAGGCCTCAATTTATTCCCCATTACCCCTGCTTCTGAAATACAGCACTGAGCTAAGGGAGTGTCAAAACTCGGCTGTCACAACGTACATCACCTTTAATAATTGCATCATGATAAATTCGAATGTTGCGACACAGCTTTCGCAAAGTGTTTGGACAGCAGTTGTTGAGCGTTCACTGAGAAGAGTCGCACTTTGTACACCAAACATATCCGATAGAGGCTTAGAAGACGAAAAAGAAAAGAAAAGAGAAGATTTAAGAAACAGCAATATTGGTCGTAAAATATTGAATGGAAATCGCAATATTTATTACAACATTTTGACAACATAAAATTTGTACAATAATTAATTATTCTACCAAAAAAAATTGGAGTTTTAGATTCAGATGCTTTCGGTCTGGAAATACAACGTTGCAATCTATAATTTAAATTTTTTAGTTCTGATTCAAAGAACTTGTAATATTTAAATAAAATTTTAAATTGTTCAATGCCAGCAGACAACAGACGAGTTAAGATAGTTATGTATGTTGTCTAGTCGCTTGTTTTTTTCTCATCCATTTCATCCATCCATCCCTTCATCCATCTATCCATCCTTCTATCTGTTTTTTCCATTTGAATGTCCGTCCTTACGTCCGTTGTTATGTCTTTCTATCCGCCGTTATTTCTTTCCATCCATCCTGCCGTACAACCATCTATCTACCTGTCTGTCCATTTGTATTTCCGTCTGTCTTAACGCATGTTTGTATGTCTTTCCATCCATTCCACCATCCATCCTTCTGTCGGTCGTTTTCATTTCTATGTCCGTCCTAACGTCCGTTGTTATGTCTTTGCATCCATCGTCTTTTCGTCGTTATGTCGTTCCATCTATCGTTATGTGTTTCTATCTGTCCCACCGTCCATCCTTCTATCCATCCCTCTGTCCATTTGTATTTCCGTCAATCGTTATTTGTTTCCATCCGTCCTACTGTCTGTCCTTCTATCTATCCGTCTGTCCTTTTTGTAGCTGTCCACCGTCCACCCTTCTATCCATCCGTCTGTGTATTTGTATTTCCGTCCATCATTATGTCTTTCCCTCCGTCCTACCGTCCGTTCGCCCGTCTATATATCCGTCTGTGTTCTTATATGTCCATTCACCGTTATGTCTTTCCATCCATCGTTATGTGTTTCCATCTGTCCTACCAGCCACGCTTCTATCTATCCGTCTGTACTTTTGTATCTCCGTTTTTATGTCTGTCCATCCGTCCTACCGTCCGTCCGTCTATCTATCCGTCTGTTTATTTGTATTTCCGTCCATCGTTATGTATTTCCATCTGTGCTGCTAGTCCGTTCGTATATTTATCCCTCTGTGCTCTCGTATGTCCGTTCTTACGTCCGTCATTATTTCTTTCCATCCGTCGTTATGTCTTTCATCCGTCGTTATGTCTTTGCATCTGTCGTTATGTCTTTCAATCTTTCCTACCATCCATCCTTCCATGTAAACCAAATGGACAGTGTTTATCCATCCGTTCTTACGTCCATCGTTATGTCTGTTCTTTAGTATATCCGTTCTTACGTCTTGCCATCTGCCACTTGCATTTCCATCCGTCCTTACGTCCATCGTTATATCTTTTCATCCGTCCTACCGTGCTTCCATTTATCTATCCGTATGTCTGTCTTTACGTGCATTGTTATATCTTTCCGTGCGTCGATTTGTCTTTACGTCGGGGATAGTACGGTTTCCGTGGCGCTGCCATTTGATGATGTTTTTAGATAGATTGACCGAAAATAAATCGAAAATGACGAATACAATTTTTCGATATCTCGCTTCGTTTTCGAGATATCGAAACTGACTGTTGCCTAATGGGGTGGTGACTTTGAACCTCGATATCTCGAAAACGAAGCGAGGTATCGAAAAATTGTATTCATCATTTTCGATTTATTTTTGGTCGATCTATTTTAAGACACCCTCACATGGCGGCGCCACGGAAACCGTAGTCGTGCCTTTACATCCGTCGTTATGACTATCCATCCGCCGTTATTTCTTTCCATTTGTCGTTATGGCTTTTCAAAAATCCAACTGTCCTTCCATACATCCTACATCCTTCTATCGATTTATCTGTCTTCGTTATGCCTTCATATTCGTCGTTAGTTTTTTCCATCTATCCTATCGTCCGTCCTTCTATCTGGCCGTTCGTTCTTTTGTTTGTCCTTCTTATCACCATTGCCATCCGTATGCTTGTTCCTTCATCTGTCCTTACACCCATTCGTCCATTCGTAACATAGTGAGTCCTTCCATGCGACCTGTACTTATCCGTCTTACCGACCACCAATCCATTCGTCCTACTATCTTCACATCTACCTCTCCTTTCTAAGTTCTGTTCATTCATCCCTACATCTATCCTTTCCTCCGTATGTCCGTACGTTGTCCATTGGATTGGGGAAGAGGCGAGGGGACCTACAGTTTAATGCTGACTGCGAACGACGGCTGGCAGTTTTTCTTTACACTTGGTGGATACAAAATTCAGGAAATGGTACAAATCGAGTTTGCCTGAGGGAGAAAATAAATCATAGTGTATGAAGGCCAATTCTGTATTGTGATTTCCATGTCCATTGTTAATATGCCAACCTGTCAATATCCTCATTGAGGGCAGATATCGGTGGCAGTATAGATTTGTTCTTCTCACTGTCAGAAAGTGCTTGTCTGCCATATCATCCGTTATTTCGTGTCCTTTCATTGATGCTTTAGATTTAGGGTTGGTTGGTTCCAGTGGCGATGTTCCGACATCCTATTAGCGCATTGGTGCCACTATTCCTGATATTCCCCGTAGATACTATTAGGTCTGTTGCTATGCTATCTTCTGGACTATATAGCTTCTATATCCAGTCCGAGAGGTTAACGAAAGCGAGTCGCGATTTAATGGTGCACTTCACTATCGCCTTGAAGTTCTGCCATGATGGCTTGCCTAGAATTTTCCATCTCCTTCTTGATAGAGCCCTAGATTTAGGGAGATAATGAATCTCTGCTGTTGTAGGTGTAAATCGTTGCAACATTTCTCTCACACATTCGATTTCCTCACGGCTAACTCGTGCTTTGAAAACTAGGTCTAGGTAGGAGGTGGCTGCCCCAAGGCGGAGCCCACTTAGGCCATGAAAACCCATTGTGATACCACATACAGCTCACTTACTGACTTGGTTATCAATGGTAATGGGCGACAATCCACCCAAATTCTACCCCAATCTACAACATAGATGGCTGGGGTAGTCGCGGCCTTAGTCCCTATGGTAATAAATTTATTTAAAAAATTTACAAAAAATAATTGCTGAAGTTTTTCAAATGCAAAATTGCTATGCGTTTGCATAAAAATGTCACTTGTTTAGTTAAAAAGTTCAAATGTAAACATAAATAAATGGAATATTGTATAATTAAAAATCCATTAAACAACCCATGGAACAGGCATTCGCAATGTCAATATTGTTTTATGCGCCGTTGTTGTTGTTGTTGTTGCAGGTTTTGTGCGGTTTCATTGTTGGAGCAGGCGGTCAGCTAATTTGCATAAATTGTGTCAAACGAATTAATCAAATTTTGCTTTGTTTTGGTTGCTGTTTCGGTTTCTGTTCAGTTTTTTATGCGCCAACGCTGATTATGCAATACGCAGCTCAATGGCGGCGCTAAAATACCAGCACAGCACTAGCTGTAAACATAAAAACACACACACACACAAACTCGTAAAACTGGAAAACAAAAAAGGAAAACAGAAATTCAACGGTGAGTGCTGCATGTTGCCAATTAATAAAAATAATCAGCATTTATGCGCAACGGCGCCAATAAAATCAAACACACACACACACACCTACAAATATGCAATATAAACACTTTGTATGTGCGGATATGTGTGTGCGTGTGTGTTTGCGCGGCAGTCATGGCAAAAAGCCATAAATCCTTAAAATCCTTTGCGCTGTTGCACGCAGCACGTGTGACCGCTGTGGCGCGCGAAATTTCATTGTTTTTGTTTTTGTTTGGCTGTTGTTTGGCTTAGTTTTTGTTAGCTGCATTGTTATTGTTGTTGTTGTTGTTGTTGTTGCTGTTTGTTATTATTGCTTTATCAGCAGTGGCAGCAAAAGCAGCCACGTCACTTGTGCGTAAATTTCAACAGCAAAAACAAAGTCAAAGTAAAAATAATCAACAAACAACACAAACGCCAGCGAGAGCTGAGCTGAACAAAATCCTGCCATGCTTTTGATGTTGCCTGTGTGTTTGTTGTTTTAGCGATTGTTTGTGCAATTGGCGGTGTGTGTGTGTGGTCCAAGCGTTGACTGCATCGAGGCGCTGATCAATGATCAGTCAATGCAATATTTTTTTCGTTTGCTGCTGAAAGTTTCTAATCGACGATGCACGTTTTCGACCAATGCGAGAATTGCAAGTTAAATCATACGAAAAAATATTTTTGATTAAATTTTGGTCCACTTACCAATTAAGTCTTTTTTGTTCCACATAATTGGAGGGATTTTTGAATGCCTCAATGAATGAATGAATAACTCAAATACTGGGAGTACAAATTAGTTCGGCGCGTTTTTTAAAGTTGGTTCTGGCTGTTAAGAGGACAGTTTGAGAAGTCAATGATTTTTTTTATTTCCCGCGTAGTAATTTAATCCTTTCGACCTCGAAATGTGTCTTGATATTACTTTCTGGTATTTAAATCATGAAACACTTTCTTAAGAAGTGTACACACAACATTAGAAGTCGCCACGCCTCTTTGTTAGAGTTTTGGAGCTAGTTTACTTTTGAAAAATTTTACCTTAAAACGGGTTAAATAAATTTTACATAAATATTTTTTTAAATACAGAGAAATTATTAAATAGTTATGGAAAAATACAAAATTATCAATTTTTAATTTTATTTAAGCATTATTAGAGAAACAGGGTTTGGATCACACGCGCCCAATTCGTAGACTTCAATTAGAACACAAACTTTCTTTGATGTCGCTGCAAATTATTAGAAATTATTTTAGGGATAACAGTAAAACTTTTGTAATTTACTTTGAATTCATTTCTAAAAATATCAATTTGTTGTTGCCTGCTTAAATTAAACCCATAAGCTTTTTTTATAAGATGTCAAATAGGTGAAGTTGCTCTCAGGCAACTTTGGGGTCGAAAGGGTTAAATGCAATGTCTCGATAGGAAATATTTGTTGTAAACGAGCCTTAATTTTTTTTTGGTTTTGTTGCTATGACATCTGTCAAGTATATTTCGTGTACATCAAGTCATTGAACAATCAACATCATACGTTTTCATCGTGTTAAAAATTTCGAATTTTGTGATGATTTGCAGAAAGCATTAAATTTTTGTTTTTATTTGAAGAAAAGTGCTGCAGAGTCGCATCGAATGCTTGTCGAGGCATATGGTGATCATACTCTATCAAGAGCAACATGCAAAAGATGGTTTCAACGGTTCAGAAATAATGATTTTGATGTAAGAAATTAAGAACGTGGACGACCACCAAAAAGTTTGAAGACGCCGAATTGCAAACGATGTTGGATAAAGATGACACTTTGAGTCAAAAGCAAATGACAGAAATGTTAAATGTTGCACAAGCAAAAATTTCTGCCCGTTTAAAAGCTATGGGAAAGATCCAAAAGTGTGGAAAATAGTGCCACACGAATTAAATGAAAGGCAGATGGAAAAACACTTGTGAAACTTTGCTTCAAAGACAAGAAAGAAAATCAATTTTGCATCGAATTGTTACTGGCGATGAAAAATGGATCTATTTAAAGAATCCTAACTTGAAAAAATCATGGGTTAATCCGGGACAACCTTCAACATCATCAACAAACGGGATCGATTCGGCAAGAAGACAATGCTGTGTGTTTGGTGGGACCAGAGCAGCGTAGTGTATTACGAGTTGTTTAAAACCTGGCGAAACCGTTAATACTGATCGCTATCGACAACAAATGATCAATTTGAACCATGCATTGATCGAAAAACGACCAGAATGGGCCAGAAGACACGGCAAGGTAATTTTGCTCCATGACAATGCACCTGCACACTAAGCAAGACCGGTTCAGCATACAATCAAAGCACTTGGCTGGGAGCAGCTACACCACCCACCGTATTCACCAGACTTGGCTCCTTCCGACTACCATTTGTTTTCATCGATCGAACATGCATTGGCTGAGCAGCACTTCGATTCCTACGAGGAAGTCGAAAATTGGGTGTCTGATTGGTTTGCTTCAAAAGACAAACAATTCTATTGGCGCGGTGTCCACAAACTGTCTGAAAGATGGACAAAATGTGTGGCTAGCAATGGCCAATACTTTGAATAAAATGTTTTTTACTTTACCATTAAAAGTAGTGTTTTATTTTCGCAAAAAAAAATCACTTCATACCGATATACCTGGTATTGGCTAGTGGTCTTTTTTTAATTTCAATTAAAGCATTTAATTACAATTGAGCAATTTTTATTAAATATTCAATTTTTTTGTGAATTATAAATTTTGGTGGAAATTATATTTTTTAGAAATAAATGAACTTCAGTTTAGGGGGATTGTTTGAAATGCATCTGGCAACACTGATGCTTCATTTACTTTGTGTTTTACAGTCATTGAAAGCAGACAACTTTATGAATTTCGACAAAAATGAAAAAAATGAATTTCGCGAGCTGATAGACATAATTTTTTGCGTGAAAAAAACATCACCGAAAGCTAGGAAAGGCTTGAAAAATACTATGGGGAATCTGCACCATCAATTGCAATGATTTACCAAAATCAGTTGTGTTGAGCTTAAAGGAGAGTTTGTTTGGAAATAAAACGTTTTTTCGTCAAAAAAGATTTCTTTTATTCAAAGTGCGGAATTCAATAAAAACTGAACTCGAAATGTGAATTAAATGAAAATGTGTTGAAAAGAAATAAGGTGGAGGAGGGAGCAAAAAAGTTTAGGCAAATGCCAACAACACGCGGTGTTCCCAAGCGGTCCCCCATCCAAGTACTAACCGCGCCCGACGCTGCTTAATTTCGGTGATCGGACGAGAACCGATGTATTCAGCGTGGTATGGTCGTTGGCGAATACTCACTCGACTATTCACCTCCATATCATATCAGTATATTTCCGACCAAATGTATATATTTTGTTTTTGGGAATGTGCTCAACAAAATGTATGACATATTTTTCCGAATCAGAAAAATTTCATAATTTGAAGATGATAAACTGTTAAAAATAAAAGGTTACGGGACGGAAGGCGAGAGGTTTCAGAGAGGTTAGACATCTGTCAAAAATATTCATTTAATATATCCTCAAAATTAATAGAAAATCTCGTTTTTATTGTGTTGATTGTGTTCAACTTTTGCACGACTACGACATTAAAAATATTATATTTCGTCATTCTTGCAAAAAATACACTTGAATTGCAATCGAAAACTGAAGCTTGTTGACATTTTTTTGATTTCATGTCATGTTTTGCTTTTTATGATTATTTATTAATTTTTCATTTTTCAATTCCATAAATCCTTTTCTGTCCATACCGGCACAATTACAACTATTCCTCCACTGTGGGTTAACTTGGTACGAATATGATTTGTCAAGCAGTTTTTTTCGATTTGAAAGGATTGAAGTACACATGCACTCAAAAGCTGTTGACAGACATGAAAAATATGTTTGCCTATGGCTTACTGCAATGGCACATTTTATTAAATTTACGCGACGTTTTTGTGTAAAGCAGACAAGGACGAGAGTATAAAAACCGCTTGTCAGCGGCAGTCGGCCAGTCGGTTCGATATCGATGTGCCAGAGCAATTGATGCGCTTACAAGTGTTCAACGTAATTAACTATCAAACACACGCCGGCTGCCACTTGAACAACAACAACAACAAACACGCGCACACAAAAGACAACCACAAGCACCAACACAGACTCAGCCACAAGACACCCACACACAGTCAGAGGTATAAGAAAAAAAGCAAACACAGACACAGCCACACACCAACGCAAGTTGAAGGACTGTGGGAGAAAAATTTAAGGTTTTGTGTTCATTCCGTTCGCCTAAAAAGCGCTTCAGAGCAAAAGCACCTGTGAGCGTAATGAAAAAATACGAAATAAAGTAAAATAAAAATTTGTTTGTGAAGGACTTTGTTGGGTGATTTGGGCGAATGAGCAGTTGCGAAATGAAAAATTCAAAGAAAAATAGAAAAAAAAGTGGAGTGGAAAGTAGAGAAACAAAATGTAGAACCATGGCACAAATATGTGAAAAACAGCACAAAAACAACAACAACAAGTACAGGTACTGTTATACGAAAGCTGGAGTTATAGCGAAATTACGAGGCGAGTCAGTGAGGGCAGACGAATAAAATGTGTTCCATTGCTGCAATTATTCAAAAGTCAAGCAAACCAACAACGAAAAAAAATCACTGCTGCCAGCAGTAATTTTGTTGTTCTTGTTGTTGTTTTTGTTGCGGCAATTGTTTTTGCTGTATGTGACACTGTTGATGCGAGTATTAAATGTGTCAAAAGCACACACTGACACAAAGCAATGGCATACACACACACACAGAGGCACATAAACACGCTCAGACATTCGAATACACATGCAAAGCACACACACACATACATACAAATTTGCTGCCGGCACGTCTGCTGGTGTCAATTGACGGCAGCCATTGTTATCGAAATGAAATGAAAATTTCTAATTTCGTTGCCAGCAACAGCGACAGCAGCACTTCCGGCAGCCAGCCGACTGTGCGCGTGTGGCGCAGCCGAATCGCCTGAAACGGGCGCACAACATGAAAAACAGCCTAGCAACAACAACAATAACAGCCATAACAACAAATAAACATCGGCTGAGCAACGTCAGCCAACGGTGCGACGTCTGTTCTCTGGCTGTGCCTGTGCCTGTTCACGGCCCCCCACCGCTCCGCGCCCATCGTCGAACTTTGCTTTTTGCGCTCAGCAAGGCTCGTCGCGTTGCCGCATTTTCGTTTATTCTGCGTCTCGTGTGCGCAGTGCAGTTAATTACGCAGCTGTCAAATGCAAAGGGCGCTCTGGCAGCCGGCGACGACTAACCTCCCCGACCCCTCTGCCCCCACGTTCAATTGACTGGGTGCCACCACCCAATGAGCAGCGAGCGGCGTTCAAAAATCGCCGCAGTAGCATGCGTTTTCTTTTTGGTTTTTGTTGTTGTTGTATGTATGTATGTGTTGTGAAAATGTATTGAATTTTGGCGTAAAATTTTTCAATTTTCCTCATTTACTTATGTGGAAAATTATTGTAAAAACAATTAAACAGAGGGCATGGAAGCCTATTAATTGTTGTTGCTGCTGCTGCTGTTGATTTTGCTGCCTGTTGTCTGTTGTTATTATTGTAAGTATAATTGTTTTGGCTTTGGTCATATTTTTTTTTCAATAAAAAATGTCAACAACAGACAGTAAGACGAGCCACAGCAGCAACAACGACAATAACACATTAAAACAACTATACTAGTGAAAAGAAATGAAAGAAAAGCATACAAAGTATTACCAACAATAGACAAATTGGGACATAGAAAGCCTACAACAACAACAATAATAAAAAACAAAGTCTTAATTACTGTTGTAATTGTAATTAAATGTTGTAATTGTTTGTTTGATGCTTTGGTTTGGGTTGTAACGAGTTTAGATTCCACGAGTTGTCTTGTTACTTGTTATGTGTTGCTAACTTGTCTTATTAGCTGCGGCGCCAGTCAATTCAGAGTCCAAGCAACCGAACAACTGGTAGGTAGGTTAAATGATCGGCTTATGAGCATCGGCAAATAGCTTATTCTGCTACCAAATGAAGGATTTTCCATGTACGAGAGCCACTTTG
This sequence comes from Melieria omissa, assembly GCA_963971225.1. Taxonomy (NCBI): domain Eukaryota; kingdom Metazoa; phylum Arthropoda; class Insecta; order Diptera; family Ulidiidae; genus Melieria; species Melieria omissa. The sequence goes on from OZ020269.1 coordinate 89,882,150, forward strand.
TGGCCCTAAAGGATCAGGCAATGCGCCTTGGTAGCGTCTTCTCTAAACCTGCGAGATAGCTCAGGAAGTGCGAAGAAAATGAATGAATTGATATTTAACCCTTTCGACCCCAAAGTTGCCGTAAAGCAACTTCACTTATTTGTCATCTTATAGCAAAAGCTACGATTGATTTATTTATTGATTTATGAGTTTAATTTAAATAGGCAACAACAACAAGCTAATACTTTTAAAAGCGAAACCAATTTTACTGTTATCCCCAAAATAATTTTTAATAATTTGCAGCGATATCAGAGGAAGTTTGTGTTCTAATTGAAGTCTACGAATTGGGCGCGTTTGATCAAAACCCTGTTTCTTAAATAATGGTTAAATCAAATCAAAAAGTGATAATTTTGTATTTTTTGATAAATATTAAATAATTTTTCTACAGTTCAAAAATGTTGCTACAAAAGTTATATAACCCGTTTTAAGCTAAAATTTTTCAAAAGTAAACTAGCTCTAGAACTCTAACAACGAGGCGTGGCGACTTCAAATGTCGTGTGCACACTTCTTAGAAAAGTTGTTATTGATTTTAATACCAAAAAGTAATATCGAGACACAGGGTGAAATTCGGGGTCGAAAGGGTTAATAACACTGATCAACAGCAAAATGACTTTTCTGGTTTTTAAATCAGTTCTAAGGTAATTAGAAACCGCTTCGACTCCGCAAACCGTTTCCAAAACTTAGTTTACGTTTTCGCAAAATATGGACGTGTCACTTATTGGATTTTCCCTGACTTTTTTCACGTTTGAGATTGTAATTTCTAAAACAATAAACCGGTTGACATGACTTTGTGGCTTTTTACAACACCTCACAGCTTCTTTTCCAATGTAATTTTTTTTATAAGTTTTACAATTCCGCGGTAATTGGGCCTCAAAGTCCGAAACTATGGAATTTCAAGGCGTTTTCTTTGATGTTGAAAAACTACATACTACATGGGCTGAAAAGTCTTTGGCCTGACATAGAGATGGCGCCAAAAATTAAGAATTATTGTGTTGTACATGGAAAACTATCCTTAACTTAGATTCTGTCAAAGTTTCATGACTTTTGGTTGACTCGTTTTCAAGTTATTGCTTTCGAAGTGACGCTACCTCTGAATTTTTGTAGACAATAGAAAAAAGTGAATTTCGTGTTTTGATAAAACATTGCTATTTGATGGGCAAAAATACAGATGTATTATAACATTTATCAAGCCATGCTTTTGTTTCCACTGTATTTTTGCCCATCAAATAGCAATGTTTTATCAAAACACGAAATTCACTTTTTTCCATTGTCTACAAAAATTCAGAGGTAGCGTCACTTCGAAAGCAATAACTTGAAAACGAGTCAACCAAATGTCATGAAACTTTGACAGAATCTAAGTTAAGGATAGTTTTCCATGTACAACACAATAATTCTTAATTTTTGGCGCCATCTCTATGTTAGGCCAAAGACTTTTCAGCCCATGTAGTATAACAAGAACAAGAACGTAGCAAACCAAACGATATCGAAACGATACAGAAACGATCGTAAAAGCAAGAATTTTTCTCGTTTTCGAGTATTGCTAAAGTGCCTAAAATGATATCGAGAACGATGTGGAGAATTTCGAAAATCTCAATATCGTTGCAATATTGAAATCAGAGTTGCTGCTTTTGATCTTTTCGGACCAAAATTGGTCAGCATTTTTTTATTTTAGTTCGCTAGTCCGCTTAAACGAATTTCGATTCGTTTTGTGATGTGAATATCTTTTCATTAGTACAAGAAATTAAAAAAAAATTAAACTGTAATTTGAATATGAATTTCAAGATAATAAAAATTTTCTAATTTGGTCAGTTAGGGTTCGATTTGGTCGGAAGTTTGGTCGGAAAAAAATGGTTCAAGTGGCAACACTGATTGAAATTATCTTATCCGAGATATCGTAACGATGTCGAAAATTTTGAATATTTCGATATCGTTTCGACAGCGCCATTTTTCTTATTCTCAATAAAATGTTCGATACTATAACGAAAACTTGTTTTTTTCTGAAAATTGAAATAAAACACTTATTTTACAGTACTGTCGCATGACCAGTCCATTCAATCAAATCAAATAACGATTATAAGCAAAACATAACAATGCACATGTAACAACAAATTATAATATTGTTACGAAAATGACTTCTCTAAGTTCGTATCTGGATTGTACTTGAAAATAAAACTACTTCAATTACTCAGCGCAAGACGCAGTCAGAAACCAACAATCACTTTATTTACGGATTTACACTTGCTTGTCTTTACACTACTGCTATTGCATGTTTCTCCTTTGCTGGCTCAGATTAGCCTCGACCCTCTGCGCTGCACACTGTTGCCTTTTATACTTGTTTGGTTTATCGCACCAATAGTTCTTGCACATGTCATTACCATCGCGAACCATCCTTGCCATATCGGAATTATAGCAAGTTTTCCGTACTCTGAAGTGCGTGCCTAAAAGTATGCCCGTAAAAGCATTCATGCATAGCACAGCAACAGAGTGCCTCATCGTTACAATATATAAGTAAAGATCGATTTAGAAAAATATTTATATTTTTTATATTTATATTATTTAGTTCAGGATAGCTGCTCATTTGCTTTTTCATATCTAGCAATCTTCGATTCTCTGTCCTTAGCATAGAGAAAGAACTTTTTCGTTTTACCTTCGAAAGAGTTTAGGGAATCGGTAGGAAATTTAATTGTGAATACACCTGAAATAAATTTAAATACAGTCAAACCTGGATAAGCGAGAGTTCAAGGGAGCACAATCTCATTCTCGCTTATAGAGGTTTCTCACTAACCCGAGTTTCTCACTAAAGCAGGTACATGGGTAGCGTTTCTCTCTTATAGAGGTACGCAGCAATAACAAGTCACAGCAAGTACAAATGTAGTAAATATGTAATATGATAAAATTATGTGCATGATATGCACAACATATATTATGTACATATATATTTTTAAATGCTTACGAAAACAAAACAAAAATTCATGTACTATGTAATTTTATTTTATTTAGAACTTATTTGCACTCAAAAAAATCCGTCAATTTCGTTTGGGTTTCTGTCTTTGTATTTTGAATGTTTTTCTCTAACTCATAAATTTTGTCGAATATTGCTTGATCAACAACCGCCGCGTATTCAAAGTACTGATGCACCGTCTCCAACGCATTTAAAGCTAGCTTCATTGGAATGATCTTTATTTCTGTTTCCGGAATCTGTGCCTCGTCTTCACTGTCATTTCCAGCAATACAGGTGTTCACACAATTTTTAACGATATCGTCGTCGGTTTGTTCTCCAGTGGTAGTTACGTCGTCGTCAATTTGAACGAAATCTTCGAAGCTCGGCATTAACATATTGGATTCGTGGGACATAAGCTTAGTCCATTCCTCGTTGCTAGGTCAAACTTCAACATCATTTTCCTCTGGCAGGTCATGCTCATCTGTACTTTTCCAAAACCCAGCTTTCTTGAAGCAGTTTTTGACAGTAACGTCACTGACTAAGTACCATGCTTTTCTAGCAAATTTCATAGCTAGAAGTACGTTAATGTCAGGGCTACTGTTTTCTTCCAGATTCGTAAGAATATGTTTAACGACTTCTCTGCGATAAAAGCGTTTAAAAGTGTGAATGACGCCTTGATCTAATGGTTGAAGTTTACTAGTGGTGTTAGCAGGTAAAAACATTACTTTTACGTTTGCAAGTGTTGGTAAGTCCGTATGGGCAGCACAGTTGTCAATGAATAGCAGAATTTTTTTTCGATTTATCTTCATTTGTTTGTCAACTTTTTTCAACCAATCTTTAAATAATATCTTGGTCATCCAAGCCTTTGTATTGTTGGCATAATCAACGGGTAGAGTCTTGACACCTTTAAAACATCTAGGTCGCTTTGATTTCCCGATGATGAGAAGTGGGAGTTTGTCCGTACCACTCATGTTTACACACTGGAGAAGTGTAAGGCGTTCCTTGCTTTGTTTTCCTCCATGGCATTTTTCGCCTTTAAACGTAAACGTTTTATCCGGAAGGCACTTAAAAAACAAAGCAGTTTCATCCGCGTTGTAAATATCGTCTGGTTCATACCCTTCTAAAAGATTTGGCAGATCTTCAGTCCAGTGGTTGCACACACCTTGGTCCACAGATTTACTTTCTCCAGCTGCTTTTTTAAAAGCTATGTCATGACGCCTTTTAAAACCCTCTAACCAGCCGTTGCTAGCAGAAAAGTTCTGGATTCCCAGTTTTGTAGCAAACTCTTTTGATTTTTCTTTCAACAAAGGTCCATCTATGGGAATATTCTTATCGAGAGTTTGTTTTATCCATTCCAAAAGGCACTTTTCGATATTGGGAAATTCAGAAACTCTAGCCCTCTTAATATTTCCATGTCCATCAGAGCACTCAGACTTTATAGAGTCTTTTGATTTTATAATTTTATAATAGGTGGATTCTGGTAAATTAAACTCCCTCTGAATTTCATTTCGCGATTTTCCGGATTCAAACGCATTCACTATTTTAAGTTTATCACTTAATGACAGTACTTTCATTTTCCGTTTTGACATGATGCAGAACACAACTTTCCTTCGCAATTGATAACTATAAACTGAGTAAGTCCGACAAACAGGACGGTACACAGGCACACGTGTCCATTTGAAAAGAATGCGATAAAATAACAACAGTTAGTTTCACGAAATAGATACGATACGATAGATACAAAATTGACGAGAATACAAAAACAATGGTAGGAAGTTCCACGAAAGTTAAGAATGAGTCATAAAATAGCACACGTTAAATTTGTAAATAAAGCTCGACTGTCGCTTATAGAGGTATAGATAAGTAGCAGTCTCACTAACGGAGGTCTATGAGGGAAAAACGACTCTCTCTTACAGAGGTTTCTGTTTCTCGCTAATAGAGGTTTTGGGAGCTTAAAATGACGGGTCCTGGCTATTACTCTCACTTATAGAGTTTTCTCACTTATCCAGTTCTCACTTATCCAGGTTTGACTGTACATGTAAATGCAGATTTAGCTGGTTAAACATGAATCTAGTATAACTGCTAATTTGTTTACTTTGCATAGCTGCCATCGCTGTAAATTTTGGAACGCTGGTTTTCACGACTCTTCCACAAAAAGTTTTTTCCACCAAATCCTTAAATATTGTCCTCCATCCTTTATATACAAATTCGTTTGCATCTTGTGTTCTAAAATTGCAAAAGTCATTAACCTAGGTTAGGTTAGGTTAGGCTGGCTGACCCACAGGGGGGTCTCACATAGACCATGTTGGTCCATAGTGATACCAGAAAGGTTCTGGAGCTTCAGACCTGTATATAATTTTTTAAAAACGTTTTGGCAAATCTAAGCAAGTCGCCGCTTTTTTGTTCCGCGACTCTTTCCAAGGAAGGGAACGACGCGGATCCGAGGCAGCTGACCCGTGATCTGTAGAGAGCAGGGCAGTGGCACAGCAAATGCTCCAGGGTACCCTTGGCACTGTCTTCACCACATCTTGTGCATGCATCACTTGGTACCAAGCCAAGTTTGGCAGCGTGGGACGGTGTGAGACAGTGTCTCGTGAGTATCCCGGTCAATAGTTTGCAATCATCTCTTCGGAGTGATAGTACAAACTCTGTGTTGTTGGCATTATGTTCGCGAAGCATGATTTTTGCTGTCCTGTGAGATGTAGATCTCTCCCACATGGACGCCGCTTCACGAATCATATTCTCTTCTATTTCCGTCTTGAGCGTGGAGAGGGGTGGATGGATGTCTGGCTCGCTAACCGTAGGCAGTCGTGCCCCGGCTTTGGCGAGCGCATCAGCCTTCTCATTTCCCTCAACTCCTTTGTGACCCGGTACCCAATAGATAGTGACCACTCTGTTGCGACAGAGTTCGTCCAATTTGGTTTTGCAGTTCCGTACGCATATCGAGTTTGACAATACCCCAGCTGCTGCTTTTATGGCTGCTTGGCTGTCGATATAGATGTTTATTCGAGAGTCTGGAGGGGTGCGACCCATTGCTAGTTGCGCCGCTCTTGTGGCAGCGTGTACCTCTGCTTGGTAGATGCTGCAGTAGTCCGGGAGCCGGAAAGACTGTTGAAGGTCAAGTTCCGGACAGAAAACTGCAGATCCCACTCCCTCTGTCATCTTGGATCCATCCGTGAACAGGTTATAGGATTGACGGCCGGGCTCGAGCCCCTGTCGCCACCCATCCGGTTCTAGGATCACGTGGGGTTTGAAGTCGAAATTGGCTTGAGGTACGGCGTAGTCTGAGCTTTCGCCTACCCCTTCGTGTAACCTGCTGTGGCCGTAATGTCGTAGCGTGAGCTGTCCAGTTACCTTAAGTCTAAGCGCCGCCTTTTTAGCGACGCTTTTCGCAGTCAGACCAATTGGATAAAATCCCAAGATTTTGTCCAGTGCCACTGTCGGAGTGGTGTGCATTGCGCCTGTTATACACAACCCAGCGGCTCTCTGTAAAGTCTCGAGTCTTTTGGCATAGGTCTTCTTATCCACCGCAGTCCACCATACTATGATCCCGTAGAGCATAATGGGTCTAATCACTGCAGTGTAAATCCAATGTGTGAGACGGGGGGATAAGCCCCAAGTCTTACCGAGCATTTTCCTGCAAGCGTATAAGGCGTTCAAGGTTTAAAACCACAGAGCTCGAGTTCTGAAAAGAACTAGCTCGGGTTTAGATCTCAGAAAGTCTGAACGATTACCGACACAAAAACATTTATTGGTAAAAAGTAGCGAACATATAAAACCTGAAACTGATAAACATTGTGAGGACACATTGAACAATGATCGAAAATTAAATATTTATAAACAAAATGAGAATTCGGAATCACATAAATAACAAAATGAAATAATACATGAAATAATATCATGAAATAGGGTTGCCTACTGCCGGCGCCACATTATTCCCCCCCAAGTGACGCAGTCACTGATACTTGAGGAATCTTCCTGTTTTAAATTTTTGCTCGGGCCACTTTTGCTTCTCTACCTTGGGTTCTTCTGTAGACATGTGTACTACCTTTAGCCGATCCGTGGATACTGTGACCTCTTTTCCTTTAATGTCCAGCTTGAACGTTTTATTCCCTCTGGATAAGACTCGGTAGGGGCCTTCGAAGGGTGGAGTTAATGGCGGTTTTATAGCATCTATGCGAAGGAATACATGGGTGCACGTTTCTAAATCTTTCTGCATGAAAACCTTAGGTGTGCTATGGTGAAGCGGTTCCGGTACTCTTAGTGACCGCATTATCTGCCGTAGGTTACCAACGAATTCATGTTCGTTTGTTAACTTATTTGATTGCATGTGTACTAATTCGCCCGGAAGTCGTAACACTTGGCCATACAGCATCTCTGCCGGTGATGCTCCTATGTCTTCTTTTACGGTGGTACGAAGTCCCAGGAGGACGATCGGCAGTACCTCTTTCCATGCTGACGTGTGATGGCATGTTATTGCCGCTTTAAGTGATCTATGCCATCTTTCGATCATACCATTACTTTGCGGATGATAAGCGGTCGTATGGAAGTGTTGGCAACCAAGCATTTTGGCAAGTTGTCGAAAGAGGTGAGACTGAAATTGGCGCCCCTGATCGGTAGTGATACGAGCTGGAACACCGAACCGGGAGATCCATGTGTCGATAAGAGCTTTGGCCACGGTTTCCGCAGATTGATCGGGAAGTGGAACTGCTTCCGGCCATCGACTAAAACGATCGATTATCGTTAAGATATAGCTGCAATTATCTGATGGAGGAAGAGGGCCCACGAGATCGATATGGATGTGCTCGAAACGATTATCCGGCGGCGTAAATTTTTCGAGGCAAGCGCGATTATGTCTTTGTATTTTAGATCGTTGACAAGCGATGCAGCGTGCAGTCATGAGTTTTATGTCTTTACGCATGTTTGGCCACACGAATCGTTGAGCAATAAGCTTGGTAGTGCCGCGGACCCCGGGGTGTGAAATATTATGAAGCGACGAGAACACTGTTTGCCGTTGGGTGGCTGGAACGAATGGTCGAACACGCCCAGTAGATATATCGCAGAAAATCGTCACGGGTGTACCTGGATATTGTAGCTGTCGTAACTCCAGTGAGGAGTCTTTCTTTGCGTTGATGAGATCGATATCATCTGCTTGTTCTGAAGCCAACTCCTGATAGTTGATGGTGTTGCGATGTAAAATCTCATCGAGCTCTATACGGGAGAGACAGTCCGCCGGAGTATTTTTATCGCCTTCAATGTGTATAATGTTTGTAGTGAATTGGCCTATGTAATCTAACTGTCGTGCTTGGCGTGGAGATGCTTTATCTTGCCGCTGCTGAAATGCAAATGTCAGAGGTTTGTGGTCCGTTAACAGAGTGAATTGACGTCCCTCCAACATATGTCGGAAATGACGGATGGCTTGGTAAGCGGCCAATAATTCTCGATCGTATGTGCTGTATTTCTTCTGCGCGTCCGTCAGCCGCTTGGAATAGAATGCCAACGGTTCCGAGTGGCCGTTTACCATTTGATGTAAAGCGGCACCCAGCGAATTATTAGAGGCATCGACGTGCAGTTGCAGTGGAAAATTATTACCCGGATGTGCTAACAAGACATAGTTGGCAAGATCTAGCTTACATTTTGCGAAAGCATCCTCGGCGTCTGTATCCCACTCGATGCGAGTGGTATCGTTTTTCTTGTTAGATCTAATTAGCTTCTGCAATGGCGTTTGATTTTCCACTGCGTGTGGAATGAATCTGCGGTAGAAATTAATCATCGCTAGGAAGCGTCGCAGCTCTTTTACCATTGTCGGTTTAGGAAAATCTTTTATAGCCTTGACCTTTTCGTGCGTTGGTGAAATGCCCGTTGCGGAAATGTCGTGACCTAAGAATTTTACCGTCTGCTTTCCAAGTACGCATTTAGATACGTTGATTGTGAGTCCATAATCCCGAAGTCGCTGAAAGACCATTTTAAGATGTTGCATGCGCTCTTCTTCAGTGCGAGAGGCGATACAGATATCGTCTATATATACAAAAACAAAGTCTAAATCCTTGAGAACCTCATGTATAAATCGTTGAAAGGTTTGGCCAGCATTACACAGCCCAAATGTCATGAATTTGAATTCGAAAAGTCCGAATGGCGTCGTGATGGCAGTCTTCTCAACGTCGGCGGGCTCGACAGGGATTTGATGATATGCTTTTTCCAAATCTAGCGTTTAAAATATTTTTTTATTTTGGAACGTATGTGCAAAGTCCTGTATGTGTGGAATGGGGTATCGATCGGGAACTGTAATGGCGTTTAGACGACGATAATCCCCACAAGGTCTCCAGTCTCCGTTAGGTTTCTTGACGAGGTGTAACGGACTAGCCCAATTACTGCTCGATGGTTGACATATCCCTTGCTTGACCAAAGCATCAAATTCTTTCTTTGCTACAGCCAGTTTATCGGGTGCTAACCGACGAAATCGTTCGTGGATTGGTGGACCTGTAGTAACGATGTGGTGTGTAATACCGGCGCGCCGTTGGTTCTCTCGCAACGTTGGTTTCGTGATGTCGATGTATTGGCGAAGTAACTCTGCGTATTGATTGGAGAAGTTGATCGTTGAAATCTTTTCGTTACTAGCCTGCGTTACTTCGGCTATGATGAAGTTGTTCGTTTGCGGGTCAACAATCCTTCGGTTAGCTATGTCGATTGTCAACCCAAAATGTTTTAAGAAGTCGGCTCCTATGATGGAGCGATTGACGTCGGCGATGATGAATTGCCATCGGAATTTTCGTTTCAAACCCAAATCTAATTCTAAAGTTTTTGTTCCGTGAGTGCGAATTTTACATCCGTTTGCAGCAAATAGTTGAAGAGCACTTGCTTGTGCGAATGTTGTTCCATGATCGATAGGTGAACATCTGACTAGCGAGATATCGGCTCCCGTATCAATTAAAAAAGGTTGGTTGCTGCTGGAGTCTTTAACGAACAAGCGGCAAGAGAGTGATGTTATTCGTGCTCCAGCCTCGCTTGCCCTTAGAGCTTGCTCGTCTATTCGTTTTTTCTTTTGGCGTTCGTCCACGTGCACGGTTGGCGGCATTTCTTGGCTTCCTTACCGAACGTCTGATGATACCAGCACATTAACTCGCTCCGTTGCGGGTTGAAGATTTTTCCAAGCTTGCGATTTAGGCTAGCCACTTCGTTCTGCAACTCGCTGATAGCTTCTTGTGAAGACTTCTCGCTCACCTCGTGTACGGAACCTTCATTGCGATGTGCTTCTAAAACTGCATCAGCGATGGAGGCTAATTTTTCGAGCGGGGCCTCAATCGTGGCCAGGCATCCTTGAACACTTGCTGGTAGCCGTTGCAGCCACAACATCTTAAGCATGCGGTCGTTCTCGAAACCGATGCTGACGTTGCGTAACTCACCGAGTAGGTGTGACGGTTCGCCATCACCCAGCTGTATACCAGCCACATATTTTTGCAGCCGGGTCGTGTCAGTCTCACAAAATTGTTTCACCAAGGCTTCTTTTACTGCCTCAAATTTACCACTGGTCGGCGGGTTGGTAATTGTGTCGCGAATATGTGCCAATAGGCTAGTGTCCAACGCGGCGATAATAGTCGAAAACTTCGTTTCGTCGCTCGACAAACGATTCGCGCGAAACCAATGGTCTAATTGTACGAACCATAGCGGAAAGTCTGTTTTGTAAACCGGGGGCATGGGTAGGCGAATTGCTGCTACCGTGCCCGAGTCCGACACCACTTCACTATTCATTATGTTCACTCGCGCGCGTACTTACGTCGGGGTCACCACTTTAAAACCACAGAGCTCGAGTTCTGAAAAGAACTAGCTCGGGTTTAGATCTCAGAAAGTCTGAACGATTACCGACACAAAAACATTTATTGGTAAAAAGTAGCGAACATATAAAACCTGAAACTGATAAACATTGTGAGGATTGCCTTTTTGAACAATGATCGAAAATTAAATATTTATAAACAAAATGAGAATTCGGAATCACATAAATAACAAAATTAAATAATACATGAAATAATATCATGAAATAGGGTTGCCTACTGCCGGCGCCACAAAGGCTTTCCTTTTCCTGTCTTCCACATTCAATTTCCACGACAGTTTACTGTCCAAGATGGCTCCTAGGTACTTAGTAAATGTTTTGGGGGTGAGTGTGGTGTTGTTCAGTTTGGGAGGAAGCCAGGTTGGGATCTTGTACTTTGTTGTAAAAAGAACTAAGTCCGTCTTGTCTGGGTTTGTTTCCAGTCCCACAGTCTTTGCCCAGTTATTAATCACTTTCAGTGTCCTCTCGAGTGCTTGGCTCATTGAGTTGAGACACCTGCCTGAGACGACAACGGCTAGGTCATCCGCGTATGCGGTTAGCCTTGGCCCCCCGTCCCTCAACTTTAAAAGGATCTTATTAACGACTAGATTCCATAGTAACGGAGGGAGCACACCCCCCTGGGGGGTGCCCCTGTTCGCCTTCCTCGTCATGGTTGTTGCGCCCCACTCCGCTACCACTGTACGGCAATTCAACAGATTACCAATCCAGTCCTGTATGGGTGGGTGCACCTCAATTGATGCAAGGCTTTCCAACAGTGCCTCTGTGGAGACATTGTTGAAAGCCCCTGATATGTCGAGGAAGGCTCCCAGCGCGTATTCTCCGTAGTGAAAAGCTTTTTCTATCTGAAAAACCACCTGATGAAGTGCTGTCTCCGTTGACTTGCCTTTCATATAGGCGTGTTGGTTCGTTGATATTAGGCCAGGTGGAACCCTTTCCTTAATACATTAACCTAATAAAGGTTAATACAAATTAACATAGATTTGCTAGATTACAATTCATAACATAATTACCAACATTTAAAATTCTCTTCATTTTTTATACTCTCTTAAATTTTTATAAAATCTTCTTCATTTTCGAATGGGTTCTGTGGTAAAATTGACTTCAAATTTGGTAACATAGGATTTTCATATTTTATGCGCTTGAATATGTTTGACGTTTTGTCTTTGCACCACGTTTTCAAAAGTTGCTACATGACTCATGATTCATGGTATCTGAAGCCATCTTGTAATAGTTCGCCAAGTTCGTCTTAAATATTCATTACAATTCGCTGGCATGCCATAGCCTTCAAATATGCCAATGGTGAACACGTTATCAAATCCGCTCACATTCATTAAAATTTGCCACACCTGCAGTCCAGAACTTTTTGCTAACGGCAAACCATCCACATTAAACATTAATTTCAAATCGCTTTTGCCGAAATTGTTGCACTGAAAAAAGTCTTTTAGAGCATCTTTTACGCCGTAGTGGATATAAAATTCGCCATCTATTGGTACTCGAGTAGAATCTCGTGACGTTTCTTTTAAAGTCCTGCAATCTTTTGGAAGACTTGGTATAGCGAAGATTTAAAATATCTGTCGCGTCCATGCTACTTCTTCAAGGGGTTCCGGTGGGCCACCTGCTCGCTCTACAATTTCACAATGACTGAATCTCTATGCTTCAATTCATTGCTTACTTTATTTCATTTTTATTGCGAACCCGAATTCAGTTTCATTGCTTACTCGATTTCTTATAATTTTCTTTGCAAATAAAACTACTTGTTTTGCAACAAGTAGATAACTTCTATCAACGACTTTTGCTACTGGTGCCCACCACAACTCCTTTCGAGCAGCAATGTCATTATAGTGTTCACCGGCTACGACATATCTAAGAGTTCATATTATGGATACTTACCTTGTTTTGAAATATATATCAACTCACTCAACTCAACTCACTCAACTCACAAACTTGTTTTTAAATGCGCGCAAACACCAAATTGACAAATATTCGTTTGACAAAAAAATCTTTCATTTGATTTGAAAATTTTCAAATTCTCGAAGGCAAAAAATTCAAGTGTTATTGAGGTTATTTAAATTTATATAGAGAAATTGTTTGCAGGGAAACGAAACGAAAAACTTTAAGACAAAAACAAAACAACAAATGAATAATTGTATAAAAAATCAAAATAAAGAAAACGCAACGCCAAGAAACAAGGTATTAAATACAACAACAACAACAGCAGGCCAAATAACAGTCAATGTTGCAGGGCAGAGCAGACAGCAGCTGCCAAAGCAACAACTCAAATACAACGCAGCTGCGCACACATACATAAATAAGCCGACACACACACACATACACAAATAAGTATGTAAGTAAATAAACACACACAAAGAGCAGCGACTGTACGCCACACGGGGCGTATACGTATTCGCGTTTGGACACCGCGAGCGCCGCGCGCACCCGATGGCTTGCGGGCATTTTGAAGCGATTTAATCTCGACGGCAGCCGCCCGACAGCTGCGCACCGCCAGCAAAAGCTTTCGAATTATTTGGAAATTTAATTTTTCCCATGCGTGTTTGAACAGCAGCCAGCAGCAACAAAAAACAACAACAGCAACAACAGTAACAGTCAGTTGCCCAAAGCATTGCAAAATGGCAACAAAAAGCATTCAACGAAATGCAGGCCACAGGCGCAAAATTGTCAGCTGACTGCAAGCGCCCCACGGGCCGTTGTAGTTGAGCTGTTGTAGTTCGATGCCCTCCATGTTGTACAAAGCAACAACAACAACAAAAAATGAAATAATAATGCGCGCGAGAAAATTGGCAGCACAGCATTTCCGGGCGTTTGACTGCGCGCCGGGCGTGCGAATTGTTTGGAAATTCTTCGTGATAATTTTTGTTGTTGTTTGTTTGCTTTTTTTTGCTGAAATTTTTTTTGTGGCACGCTTTCCCGCACGCCGCACGCCAATCAGCGTGTTGCCACTGTCGATGCATACACGGCGGATACATTATGAATGCGAGTTGCCACAGTGCGCCGAGTTGTGGCAAGTGGCAACAGCGTGCAACCGTTTGGCAGTTGTTGCACTGCTGCCACTGCTATGCTGTGGCGGGCGGCATTTATTGGTTGTTTTGTTGTTGTTCTTATGTTGTTATTGTGTTGTGCATATTGGTTATGCATGGCTGTTGTTTTTGTTGTTGTTGTTTTTGTGTTTTCGTTTGCCGCCTGCATACTTTGTATTGCTTTTAATGCCGTAAGTTTTTTTTTTGGTTCATTTTCGCTTAACCCGCTCACTCGCCCACATCCGCTCGCCACTTTCGCCATTCATTTTCGCCTTTTTCTGTCGCTGCGGCATTTTGGGAACGCGCTCAGCTGTTCGACGTGCCGGCAATGGCGTTAATGTTGCAATGTTGGCGATTTGCCGCTGCTGCCACTGCTACTTTGTGCACTCTATACACACTGCAGTGTGGAATCCCGAAGTATTTTGGTTGCTGTGGGATTTCGGGATTTCGTAATGGCTGTCAGGAGAGTTTGGGACTGAATTTTATGTAACTTTTTCAAATAAAAATATTGGAAACGTTTACAAATTTTTTTCCAATTCTTAACCCTTTCGAACCGGAGTTGTACCCTCTGTCTCAAAATTACTTTTTAGTATTTAAATCATGAAAAACTTTCATAAAAAGTGTGGACACGACATTTTAAGTCGCCACGCTTCTTTGTTGGAGTTAGGAGAGTTTCTAGAGCTAGTTTACTTTTGAACAATTTTAGCTTAAAACGGGTTACATAAATTTTTTATGAATATTTTTTATTTACAGAAAAATTACTAAATATTTATGGAAAAATGCAAAATTATAACTTTTTGATTTTATTTAACCATTATTAAAGAAACAGGGTTTTGATCAAACGCGCCCAATTCGTAGACTTCAATTAGAACACAAACTTTCCCTGATATTGCTACAAATTATTGCAAATTTTGTTGGGAATAACAGTAAAGTTTTTTGTAATTTGCTTTGAATTTAAATCTAAAAATATTAATTTGTTGCCTACTTAAATTAAACCCATAAATCAATTGTAGCTTTTGCTATAAGATGACAAATAGGTAAAGTTGCTTTCAGGAAACTTCTGGGGTTTAAAAGGTTAATATTCCTAAAGTTTAAAATTTAAGATTTTTAACATAACATTCACATTTAACTTAACATTTTTCTTCTTCATTTTACACCAAATAAAAATAATAACATCCAGAACTTTTTGTCCTGAGATTCCTTGAAAAGATCCCAAAGCCAAAATTTCATAATTTCAGGATTCGGGATCCCTAAACTGAATGCATTACAGCAAACATGAAGTGTACGCTTGTGTGTGTATTTTGTGCCTGTGTATGAGTGCTGGTGTTGCCAATGAAATAAAACTTAATCTTCTTGGGGATTTAACACTTTCCAATATTTCTTGCCAATGCATTTTTTCTCTGCGCTCTTTTTTGTTCCTTGTTGTTGCAATTCTTTTTGCCGTTTGCCAAAGTGCAAAGCATTGTTGTTGTTGTTGTTTTTGCTGTTGAGCTGTCGTGTTTATGCGTCTGCCACACACTTTTATGGTTTTTTGAAGAAAAATATATTGAATCCATTATCGGTTAAGCTCTGCGCGCCGCCGTTCGATACATTACGGTTTAAGTGCGCGAACGCGCGCGCGCGACCGCCTCGCACTTTTACAGTTTCTTCATTTTCAACTTTTTTTTTGTTGGTTTCCTTTTTTTCAGCATTTATTTTGCTGGCAGCATTTGCGTGGCGGTTGCGTGCGCAATTTCTAAGAAGCCGGATAAACATTTATTGCAGTTTGACAGCCTCGCCGCGCGCCATTTTCTTCTTCCCTTCTCGGCGCGTTTTGTTGCTTCTCCTGCATTGTTCTTGTTGTACATAGTTTTTAAATTGGTTTGCCGTATTTCAAAAGCGGATAACAGTTTTTGAGCGATCCTTAGGAGGAGGAGTGATGGAAGCACAAGTGAAAGCGGCTACCTTCTGGCCATAGCAGCAAAATCAGTCAATCGTTAATGCTTTGCCATAAACATTGAAACGTGCTCTGTGACGAACAGTGGTGTAATGTTGCTGAAAGCGATACATTTTATCAAAATTTATTTCATTGTTTGATGTTTAAATTTTCTTTTAAACACTTCATTTGGTAAAGCATAGCTTTAGCCATTGTTCTATGAACTTTTTCCTGTGTCCTTGTATGATGCTTTCTAGCAGAAGGGGAAATTACTTTTTCCTTGACAGTTTAAAGAATCCAGCGAACAGGATTATTGGCAGTCGACTTAAATTCGATAGAAGCTCAAATTGGGTTTGTAAGTAAGTCTTGTACTATCATATTTCATATTTATAAATATCTGCTGAATCCAAACTTCCGACCACTAAATTTTTCGAAATAAACATTTACACAACGGAATTGTTTTAATTACTAGAAAAGTCTTTTATTGTCCTTTACGCTTTGCCAAGTTATAACAAATAAAAATATTGCATAACTTTTCGATTAATTAGTTAGAAATTAATTAACAATTATTACATAAAATGATTTCATTAAAAAAATTAAAGCAGCAACAAATGGCGTTTTTTCTACAGTTTACTAGAAATATTTGTGTATGTCCTGACACTATGCAATCAAATCCCAATCAGAAGCAACCGTACCACTCTTTGTTACTTAATGCTAGTTTTTACATTCAGATATGCACATAAAGTCGAAGCTTACATCCTAAACACTGGTGAGCTCACAAATGTTCTGACAGTCACAATTGGAACGCGGCGAAAATTAAGGAACGATTTCAACACATATGAACGCAATAATTCACCACAAAACAATATCACAATTTGTATGCGTATGCCGAAACGAAGCCATTAGATTCATGAACTGTACAAAATGTTTCATATTCTACAGGCCCGCCTTGCCTGCCAGCAGTGCTTCGAATTGTTCCTCGGTTAGCGGACGATAGATGCCGTCTTTGTTCAGATAGTAGATGGGATCCTTGACGCGCCGAATGTCAAATGCATCCAGCATCAGTTCGCGTTTCTTCATTTTGAAAGTGGCAGTGCGTGGTATTTCGTCCATTAGACGTATGAACAGCGGCTGCGCAAAGGCAGGCAAACTACCGCGCACGCCCGCCGAAAGATGCTGCAGATCCACCTTGCGATCGGGATCGACAATGGCCGCCATGCCCGCTTTGCCCTCAACGTGCGGTATCTGTGTGTTGTAATTGAAAATTGTAAATTTTATAAAATTTATTCATTACTTTATTCAATCAGTTCATTACTCACATCGACACCATAGACCAC
This sequence comes from Melieria omissa, assembly GCA_963971225.1. NCBI lineage: Eukaryota > Metazoa > Arthropoda > Insecta > Diptera > Ulidiidae > Melieria > Melieria omissa. The sequence goes on from OZ020269.1 coordinate 89,899,245, forward strand.
ACAGTCCTGCAGGCCAATCACGTTCGTTATGATGGCCTCCACTTCCAGAGTGGCCACGTTCTCGCCGCGCCAACGGAATGTATCGCCCGTGCGATCTTTGAAATAGAAAAAACCCAAAATATCGCCCACCACCATGTCGCCCGAGTTGAAGAATAGATCGCCCTTGGAGAACACATCGCGCAGCAGCTTCTTCTCGGATGCCTCCTTGTCCGCATAGCCATTGTAGGCAGTGACTGCACGCCGTGGATTCACTTTGCCAATCAGCAGTCCCGTCTCGCCCGGCTGACAGCGCACGCAGCGTCCGTGCTGATTGCGCACCGGCTCACCTGTCTCCTCGTTGCATTTGACAACTTGCACCGGATAGAGTTTGCGTCCGACCAGCGGCACAAAGCCCACAGCGCCCACCTGATTGCTGACATTGACTGCAAGTAGGAGAAGCAATGTTAAATAAGGTCCAACATAATATGTTGTTGTTGTTACTCACTTAAATTTGAGTTGCCCTCAGTGGAGCCGTACACCTCGCCAATGTGCGGAATGTTGAAGCGCGAAACAAACTGGGACCAAATCTGCGGACGCAGTCCGTTGCCGTACATGAGGCGCAGTCGATGTTGCGTGTCCTCCGGCTTGGACGGCGCCGACAGCAGATATCGGCACAGTTCGCCAATGTATTGGGCGATTGTGCAGTCGTATTTGATGCAGTCCTTCCAGAAATTGGAGGCGGAGAACTTCTTGCGCAACGCCATAGTGCAGCCGTGTATCAGAGTGTTGCCGACGCCCACTATGCCGCCGGCGGTGTGATACAGCGGCAGCGGATTGTAGATAATGTCGTCGGGCTGCAGCGACAACATGTGATAGACGGCAGTGGCCATAAAGAGGTATCTGGGTGGAAAAGAAGAAGAATAAGGTTATGTGTAATCAAAACTTTTCAATTTTCAAACAAATTCTAAATAATGTTTAACCCTTTCAGAGCATTATGCACTTGTTTTCGTAAGTTAAATTTTAATATATTGAAATTTTTTAATTCATAAAATAAATGTTTAACCCATTCGGAGCATGTGTGCTCGGTGCGGTGATTTATTTCTGAAAGATGAACAGTAACCCATCGGATTTTTTTCAAATCATTCTAAGATAATGTAACGGATATTTAATAAAATTTTTTAAAGCAAAATAAATGCATTTTTTAACAAATGCAAATATTAGAAAATTCGTAAAATATTATAAAATTTTTATAAAAAAAACGTTCAGTTCCTTGTTCAGCAACGCAAAATTAGTAAAAACAATACTTTAGTTTTTAGTTGCAAACGATTAGCCCACTTTTTTCGGGTAGTGTAATCTCAGTTAGGGGTTAAGAAAACTTAAATACTTTGCTTCTTTTGAAACCCACCTCAGATTGTTTATGACAGCAGCCTTCGGCAAACCGGTGGTGCCCGAGGTATACACATACAACAACTTATCCTTTGGCTTGCACGCAGCTATGTCGGCGCTCAAATCTTCAATGGGCTGCGCTTTCAGTGCACTGGTGAGATCAATGGCGCCTGTGTTGAATAAAGATTCAAATTACTTTCACATTTAATTTTCTATTTTTTCCCAAAAAACCTACCCTTTAGCAGTTGAAAATTATCATTGTCCCGCTGCGCTTCATCGCTAAACTGATAGATGGGCAATGTGCTCACTTCGTCGTCATGCAGAATGTCCTGCAGCGCTGTGGTGAGTTCCGTGCCCACAATGACTGCGCGCGACTTTGCCACTTTTATTGAATGCAGCAGCGTGTCGCGTCGCAAGTGCGAATTTATTAGCGCTGTAATAACGCCAATTTTCGACAGACCCAGCCACACACAAACATACTCGGGGCGCGTTTCCATCAGCAGAGCCACACAGTCGCCGTGCTGCAGTCCCTGCGCCTTGAAGTAGGCACCCACCTTGTTCGTGTAATCTTCCACACATTGATAGCTCAGTGTCCGATCGTCCATGCGAAAGCATATCTTGTCCGGATGTTTCTTGACACGCTCCTGAAAGATGCGCGCCATTGTCCACTGTTTCCACTCCAGATAAGTGATGTAAATGTTCAGCAACAAAAAGCGATACGCAGCGCTGTGAAGAGGCATTGAAACTTGAAATCAAAAATTAGGCTGTTGGTCTGACAATTCTACTCACACCACATCGCGTCCCAGAGTGGTGCTGAACGCATACACAAAGGTGGGATTTCGCAGCATCAGCGCCAAAGCAGCGCCCAGAAACACACAGCTTTTGGTGCTGTCGCGCACCATTGTGAATGCAAATAGGCCGCCGAGGCAGGTGAGCAGACGTGTGGCGGTGCGTTGCCGCAAATTCAATTCGAGTTGCACCTGCATTGTGTTGAATTAGTGGCTGCGAAGCAGTTTGATGAATTGAGTTGGAGTTTTTCACTGAAAATTATCTAAAAGAAAAAATTACAAAATGTATTACACTTGACACTTTGTACAAAAAGCAATTCATTTGATCAATCATTGTAACTTAGATGATAGAAATTAGAGAAATTGGTGCTCCAGTGCCACAAGTAATATTAATAATAATTGACTGGCACAAGTGCCACAAGTAGTAAATTTACAAAATAGTTTTGTTAATAGAACTGCTGCTTAATACTTTTTTCAAATTTAAACCTCAATTGTTTCAGATTAAGCATCTCAAAAACTGTTTAATATACTTAACTCAAATCGTTCTTAAACTACAAATATGAGTAGAAGCTTACTCAAAACATTGGCTCGCAAAACGATATAAACACTACTTGGTTAAATATATAAACAATTTTCGCGTTTGCATTTCAAAAAGGAGGAACGTTTTCTATGCCACTTCATCGATTCTGTTCCACAGTAAGCAGGTTTGTGGAGTTGATAAGTTTGAGCCAATGTAAAATTTTCGTCGTTTCTAAGCCAAACTAATCGAATCTTTCTCCCATACTAACACTCCGAACTACATAAATATATGCTTCACCTTAAAACAGAATTATTTCCCCAAATTTATCAAATTTTACGATCACATATTGCACACCCATTTCAAACGTGACACAATTAAAAATGTTTAATTTTTCATAAGAGCTGACTTAAAGTGTTTTAATTGACTGACTGATTGATTGATTGATTGATTGATTGATTGATTGATTAATTGATTGATTGATTGATTGATTGATTGATTGATTGATTGATTGATTGATTGATTGATTGATTGATTGATTGATTGATTGATTGATTGATTGGTTGATTAATTGATTGATTGATTGATTGATTGATGGTGCACAGTATTAACACATACACATAAAAATTTTGAGTTGTCACTTTTGAAGTGGGTGTACGATATCTTCAAATAGATTTCCTTGCATGTTGAATTGGGGAAACAGTGAGTCAATTCTTGCAATGCGTCAATAAATGGTCGATATCGAGTTTAGCTCTCTCTAAGAAATTTTACTCATCCAATGCAGTAAGCTTTCAAAAAGATTTTGCGGCTTATGTTGTAAGCCCTCAACAGTCATGGGCACCTCTATGCCAAACTGAACCCCATGGAGTCAAAGTGTTTAAATTTATTTCAACAATCGACGTGATCTGCTAAGTCTTAATGCAAGAACCTTTTCAAATGTGAACTTTTGAGTTTGAGGGTTGTTGAAGGTACGTTTTCGATTTTGAGTCCAAAGTCAATGGGCCTAGTAAATCAAGTTTTTCTTAATCCTTTGTGGACTCCGCAAGATTTTTATGAAAAAACTTGTCGAATTAATGCTCATTTGAAATGGTTCACATTGACTCATTAATTTAAAAAATTAAAAACTCGTGTCGAATTATTTCTCATAAACATAAATCGAAAATATAATATAAAATTCTCATCGTTGACCTCATCAGATTTAGATTAAAAAAAAAGGTGAAAAAGACAAGTCTGATTATTTTTGCTTTCAAGTGTTTCCATCAATTTTGAAGTCAATAGACCCATTGGTTCATGTTTTTTTTCGCAGTCTTCCCGTTAAATTATAATTTTCAAAAAATTTAAAAATACTTCTTAAATAAACTTTTTGATTTGAAGTATTTTCACCAAGTTTTGAAATCAATAGGTTTTATAAATCACGATTCTGCGTACCACGCAATGACTCATGTTTTGCTCTTTAAGCTCCTCAATATCATTAAAATCCATCTTAAACTAAACTATCATCAATACTATGAACATTTTCATAATCAAGTAAACCGCATGGCGTTAATTTTCTGATCAGTCAGACAGAATTAAAAGCCATTTCGAGCTGTCAAAGCGTTTCCCTTTCAAGGTTAAAGGGCATATGGGACAATTGGCGGTTCAAGAGATTAAATCGAATATTCTGGTAAATTTGATTACAAAAAAAGACTTCATAACAAACTATTCAAAACCCAAAACAGCGGGTATTATATTCCTTCACCCCTTCATTTACTAATCAGCTTCTCAAGTATGTACATTTCATTTCTTAAATATTTATTCTAAAGCCAGACATAAAAACACACACACATACATAATGACAGACAACACGCGTTGTTGCGAAGTTGATGCGCAAAAAAGCAAAAAAAAGGTCAGTCACTTGTCTAGTCTACGTACAAAGTGCCGTTATGACTATGAAAAATTAGAATTGGAAATTTCGAAATTAGTACACAGCAAATTTGTTAAATAAGCAGTCTTTGTATTTGATAGACGCCAATTCATTAAGTCTGCGAACTAGTTAGAAGTGTTATTGCGTAAAAACAATGCGTATTTCAGTGAATTCTAATCAACAGACTTGTATACCCTATAGTTTGTAGAGAGACTATATAGAGAGACTGTTTGTCTGCTTGAAATTTTTGCCATTTTCAAAGACAAACAACTCGCTAATTTGGCTCATAATGGATCAAAAAAGATGAATTTTTCATTTCATTACAGTTATAGATAAAAATAAAAAATTAAATTAAAAATTTGTTTATTTCATAAAACTTGAGATTAGAGCTTAAAGCCTCTGTTTCAAGAGTTTGTAGGTTAGTGAAGCTTTAGTACAATTCCTAGTAAATTTCATTCTAACCTCTAAGATTCTTTAAAAATTATTATTATTAGTATCTACTATTAAACTTGTTATCATTTTCTTTGATTGAGGTTCCACTACACACAAAACCTTTGAAGAAAGCTTCTTTGATAAATTTCCTCTTCGCAGACAATGGTGCGCCTCTGAATGTAAAATCAATTACCTATGGAGATTTGCTGTACGTTATAAACAAAAGACCTAAAGTTCACTTTCGTTCATATACAAAGTTGCTTACACTTCATGAATATAATACGCAAGTAGCTCTACTTACGTAATGTACTTAGCCTCCATATAGACCTCGAATAATTGATTACAGTCGTCAGTGTGAGTATAACGTAAAAATGAACAAGAAATCAATATAGAACTTTATAAATAGAGGTTCAGAATAAATAATGCCATGACAGATATGAATATGAATATGAAGGGGAATTGAACTCAATTTAACAGTATGGAGTATATCGAGTCATGACTTATCCAATTTTGTATCTACTGACAACACAAATTCTATTCATAGTCAAGGCACCGGTCATGAGAGCTTTCGAGGTCAGTGTTTTCACAAAAGGAAACAACTTTAGAAGAAGAACCTTGCTGTTCATTACTGTCCATTACAAAAGTGGGAAGAAGTGACCCAACTTCTCTTAAAGCTATATATCAACTATATCCGTAGTCTATTTTGACGGGCACACAATTTCTGATAGGCATGACAACAGGTCACTTTCTAAACTAGAAATAATTCCTACTCTTTGCTCTGCGTAATTTACGTTTTACAGATCCTGCCCAGTCTTTGCGAGACTCAGGATAAAAGTCCTTGGCTGTGCTTAATTGGTTTGTTGCAAAACATGGCAGAAAGCCCCCTTGAAAGATCTATTCTCTTTCGAAAATACTACACAGGCAATAACAATGGACTTTGTTCCGACTTGATGAGATAGGCTCAGTCGTATAGGTAGGGTTTTCACAATACACCTGTGAGTCTATGTGAGACGCTATCACCACCGCCATAACCTATCCTAACCTAATATTTTCACATGCTATTCAATCTTCTGTCCCGCAGCTTTTGTCGGGACAAAAAGCATTAGCAGACAGACATCAATCAATTATGATTTTGTTGAGTACATATGTGTCATTCATATTGATGTTCATCACTCATTTCATATTTATCACTCATATTATGTTTCTTAATGACAGACTTTTGGCATGTAGATCAAAAGAAATATTCCTGCAACTGAAATGAGGTATGAAACTAGAACAGATTTGTTTATATTTTCAATCTCTTATATTATTGATTCTTTTGAATTCTATTTATTTTTTCAATGCGCGTCTAAAATTACTGACACTAATTCTTCAGTCAGTTCAATTACATCGATACAGATTCGAATCTGCAAATTTTTCATGAGCAATTCATAGCACTAATCACAACACACCCGACTTGAACTTTGTTCGCTGCCATTCCCAACAACTGTGCATACTCCATATTATTTAATATTGAATATCTGTTTCGAGCGAATTGAACTGCCTCAAGTAGCACCTGTATTGATTGAGTGATTGACGGTGCAAAGTTCATGTGGCAGCGTTTCGTCGTTTTTTAGAATTAAAATTGGCATATGTTTGAAAGTATCTCTATTTCTAGCAAATATATATTTTTACTTATCTGTATAGAAATATAAAAAAACATAATTATTATTGAAATTTAGAATTATTATTGTGAAATGACAGTCAGTGTTTTGTCTATTCACTGGCATTGGCGGGCTGAAAAGTCTTTTTACTAAGTGAGTAGTGCTTTTTTTTGTCAGAACAGTCTAACAAACAGCACTATGACTCAGAATATACCTACCAATAAAGTGAAATAAAAGGAAGTATGTGAACGTATATGGGTTTATACAAACGTTTATTGTGTCTGGTCTGAGTGCATTGTACTACAATTGGACTCAAGGTTTCACTTTACTGTTTTTTAAATCTAACTGAGCTCCATAGAAATCTGAGCAGATTCAATTTATGTTTGAGATCAAGTATCTCAAACCTAAATTAGAAGCAAGTGCAGCAGATACAAAGAAAATGGTCCGTCGTCTACAATCTTCTATATATAATTTTCAGCAGACATTTTTGTATTTGAGGAGGAAGAGGAGGAGTTTGTCACAGCATGGGATAATATAGGAATTTCATTTCACAATCACTTTATCGCCTTTGCTGGTCGGCGTTATCCAACGCAGTCGCTCAAAAAAAGGATAAATGAAAATACCCTTCATTTTACTATTAAAAACCTCGAACACTTTCTTCTGGAACGGACTTTATATTCATATTGTATGTAGTTTACAGAGTTCAACCAACCAATGAACATTGTCGGTATTGTCTATAGAAATCATAATCGGCTTCCGTTCGACGGCCATCAAATCTGACATTTGTTTTCGAGAATCAAAATTCTTATCACTGCTCTTTTGGGATATCTTCTTTAATTCGCCGCAGGAATTCCTACGGAACCTTTGCCATTTTATGTTGACTTCTTGAGGACGATCTACGCGCGGAATGCTCTTCTTTCCAGAGCCTTGTTAGAGCTCAATCAACTCTTTATGTCGGACATTGATTTTGTGCTCTCTAAATCGGTCTTCCTTGAGTCACTCAACCTCGCCGCTAATTAATTAGTCATGTCTTTTTAGAAGTTTCAAGAAAGAAAGATATTCTGTTTTATTTTTATAGTCTGTAGTCTCTTGTTCATAGACCGAATCAAATAAATATAGAAATATAAAATTTCAACAAATTCAAAAGCCTCTTAGATTTCTTGTTCATTGTATTCCAAAATTATGGTATCTACTTATGCTTCTCGGAAATAATTTGCGATATAATATATGTTTTCTTAATTCTTGAGTATTAAAGTGTTAAGTATTAAAGTATTAAGCTTTTGAAAGCAATCAAATGTGTATTTACTTTTGACAAATATTCGTTGAAATAGCCAGAAAGAAACTAGAACAAGCCATAAAAACATAGTCACCACACTAAAACAGCCATGTAGATTTTAATAATAGGGCTTTGTCCAATCGGCCAAGGTTGTGACATGTATTGATGAACTATGTTTTACTGCATTTTCCCCAAAGTGGATTGGAAAATGATTGTACATAAGTCACCTAAATAATAATGACCGGCCGGCTGTCCAACTCGGCTCATTACAAATCACGGACAAAAAATTAACATCGTTTAGGCAGGAACACTTATCATATTGATTATATCTACTCGCTCGTATGTATGTTAATTAAATATGCACACGTTTAGCCCACAAGCCAAAGTGATTTGTTGTGCTGGATGTGAGTGTGTGTGCGGCTTATCAGCTGCGCGCCTCGACGCTCTCGTCGCATTCTCGTGTATCTCTTGGCATTCGTAATGTTTATATATGAGGTCATTAGCGTTGGACGCTCACTAATAGTGTTTGATTGCTTGATTCATAAGTAATATAAACAAATTTGAGGTAAAGTCCAATACACACATGTGCACATATGTGCAGTGTGAAATTCCCAAACTAAACGAATCGATTGTAATTGCGTTTTCTATAATGCTAAACTTCATAATGACACTTTAGTTAATTTTGAGTGTCTAGTGAAGTGTCCGATAACTAATAATTACTCAAATAAAAAATGAAACTACATACCAAAAGCTTTAGTCAGTAAACATCAGAGTTCTGTTGGCTTACTTATTGAAATGAAATGTTATTGGGCAGCAATTAACTATTTGACCGCCTATGGCACATCTTATTTCTTCGTATTCAATTTGCTTGGCAGCATAGGACCTCAACAAGGCTTTTCCTTCTGACTCAATTAACTTTGCACCAATATGAACCTTTCACATACTACCATTTTCAATGTGGCATTTTCATTTTCTTAAAGTAAAAGTTTACATACTTATATGCAAGTGCGATACATATGTAGTATGTACATATAGGTATATAATTATTTATCCTGACTAAATGACTGAATGATTCATCATCGCCCAGCCCAAACCGCTGATGATTTTTGAATTCGGGGTCTAAAGGAGCAAAATATCGGTTGCAGTGTGTGAAAAATCGTGATTTCAAATTGATGAAAACAGTTCAATCAAAAAAAATCCTACAGATTTTTTTTATTTTTTTGGAAATCAAAATTTAAAGGCGTTAATAATGTGTTAAGGTTCGTTCAAAAATAATTCGACACGTATTGTTTTTTTTTTTTGTTTCGAAAATCAAAATTTAACGGCGTCAATAATGGGTTAAGGTTCGTTTAAAAATAATTTGACACGTATTTTTTTTATTTTTTTTCAATTCTTTATTTTTTCAAAAATTGTAAGGCGCCATAATGGGTTAAGATTCGTTGACAAATAATTCGACACGTATTTTTTTTAAATCAAAATCAAAATTTAAAGGCTTTAAGGTTCGTATGTGGAAAATTGCGAAAATTTTAATTTTTTTAAATCAAAATCTGACGGGTCAACAACGGGTTAAGAGTTTGTTTAGAGTAACTGTAAAAACACATGATTTAACCTATTAAAACCTGACCCCAGAAGGGCTTGTGCGATTTCCATAAAATTTTGCACAATCTTATTAATTGACCTAATCAAGAAAAAAAATCATGCAAATAATTCATACCCCCACCCCCTGAACCAGGAGGGTACGTTGCGCAAACGCAATTTGGGCCTTAGTCACATACAAAACATAAAATTAAAAAAAAAAAAATTTTTTAAACTTATTTTTAAATAGTTTAGCATTACAAAATGCAGCCCACAAAGGGATTTTGATAGGTTTGAAGAATAAGTATTTTTAATTGAATTTCAAAAATTCCCCAAAAAAAACCCTTGACTTTAGATCGAAAAAAATATATGATTATTTAAAAAATTTTGAAATTTGAGTATGGCAGAATCTAAAACGATCAATTCGAATCCAATTCTACCCATTTTCAAGTCTTATATCTTTATGAATTACTTAATGTAGCGAAATTCCCAAACGTTGCGCGAACGCAACGCTCAGGGCTTAATGGGTTAATGAACCTTTTGAATTGAAAATTGGTAAAAACATCTGAAATCGCAAATATTTAGACACGTGTTTTTCATTTTTTTGAAAAAATTAAAATCTGACTGGGCAATGGTAGGTTAAAAGTTTGTATGAAGAAATACGGTTTTGTACGCCTTTTGACTTTAACTTGGTGAAAGTACTTCAAATAATTCGATACGTGTTCTTAATTTTATCAAAAATCAAAATTTCACGGCGTATGAAGATATTACGATTTTTTGGGATTTTTCACTTCAAACTTGGGGAAAATACTTCACATGTGAAATATTTCGAGACGTGTTTTTAATTTTTTCGAAAATTTAAATTTGACGAGGTCAACAACGGGTTAAGAGTTTGTTCAGAGTAACTGTGAAAACACATGATTTAATGAGCCTTTCGCTTGAAAATTGGTGAAAATAACTGAAGTCGAAAATAATTAGACACACGTTTTCAGTTTTTGAAAAATCAAAATCAATAATTGGACACATGTTTTTAATTTTTTTGGAAAATCAAAATCTGACTGGTTAATGATGGGTTAAAAGTTTCCACGTAAAATACGATTTTCTGGACCTTTTGACTTCGAACTTGGTGAAAGTTCTTGACATGTGAAATAATTCGACACGTGTTTTTAATTTTTCCAAAAATCAAAATCTTACAGGGACAACGATGGGTTAAGACTTTTTATACAGTAACATGATTCTATTGACTTCAAATATGGTGAAAGCACTTAAAATGGGAAATAACTAGACAAGTATTATATCATAAAATTAAACGGGGTTAGCAAAGGGTTAAGAAAAACTTAATTTATTGGATCCATTGAGTTTATATCTATATACGAATATATGTACAAGTACGATGGTTCTGCAAGGGTCAAGTTGTAGTTGCCTACGAGGAATGTGTCGAATACGAATGTGAAAATCTTTATAAACAGAATGTGAATGGGAATTGGAAGAATATGCCACATATGTATGGCGTGACAATATAACATCTCACCTGTGCGTTTTCAATGAATACAAATTCCCGTTGTCTGCAGCACCTAACAGAATCGAAATTCAAATAGACTCTTTTCAGTTTGAAATCAATTCGCAACTGTCTTCAGCTTTCAATAATTTTTACAACATGTTTTTCACCATAACTTTGCGCGCAACTATTGCACATTGAAAACCATATTGCACACACTGAAAATATTCCACTTTCGCAACATGTGAGACAATACTATCCGCTTCAATGGAACTTTCCATTACTTGCGCAGAAAATGCGCACAGAAACGGCCAACGCATTGCCGCCACTTATAAATATACTAACATGCATTAATACTTTGCATGTGTTTGTTGTATATAGAATTTATGGAAAACAAATCCGTTCACAGTTCGTAGAGGATCACCGCATGCACAACAAATCAACACCATACAACTTTAATATTGTCCACAGGGAACGAACAAAAAACCACAACTGATAGTGCGTCGAGAATTTAACGACGCTCATACCACCTGACAAAAACAATAATAATAGTGCATGAATCAATTGGCTGCAAGTACAGTGAGTACAAGTGAATGAGGCCAATTCAAATTACGAATATCTAAAAATGAGCAGACAGAAATCGATGCGTTGCAACATCTTTCTAAGTCCCACTAAGTCCCAACCTATCTGAAGGCCACCAGATTTATTTGCTGAAGCGGCTATTGACGACTGGGTCTACAAGAAACTTTGTAGGCAGCGGCAGAACGGTTCTAGTTGCAAGGGTATGAAAGAAATGCTTCCGAAATTCTTTAGTTTTTAGTTATATGGCTATAGAATCAGATGTAGACCGAAAAAAGGCGAGAAGGAAATATTTCGCTTCCTTGCGTTTTTAAATTAAACGCTATTTACTATGTCCATTATGTCCTTGCAAAGAGCTTTTTCCGCCCTAACTATTCCATTGGTTGTCCTACTGAGATTACAACTGAGCCAAAGCAGCATTGGATTTAACATTCGATTTTCCTTATACCCAATGACCTTTTTAAAATTCATGTTTAATATCTGCCAGAGTATTTATCCAATATACTATAGAAATTATTTCGACTTACTGAACAAATTCTAAAGTAGTTTTCAATGCCGTAAACAAATATTTTTTCAAAATATTATTCATGTTTTTTTACCTACTTAATGCTTGTGAAACTTTGAATTTTATTAAACTACAATGTATGGAAAATTCTATTGTACGAGGGCGGGTCAATAAGTCCGTGACTTTTTGAATGAAACACAGGTTTTTAGATAAAAAGTTATTTTATTATTCAACGTAGTCTTCTTTGAGATCTATATACTTAGCCCAACGTTTCTCCAGTTTTTGTATCCCTTCCGAAAAATATGATTTGTCGAGGTCTTCAAAATAGGCATTTGTTTGTGAGATAACTTCGTCATTGGAGGCAAATCTCTTTCCGCCGAGCCATTTCTTCAAGTTTGGGAACAAGAAATAGTCACTTGGGGCTAGATCGGTTGAATAGGCGGGATGAGGGAGCAATTCGTAGCCCAATTCATGGATTTTTGCCATGGAAACTGCACATGTGTGCACCCGTGCACACGAAATTCACTTTTTTCCATTTTCTTCTCAGTCAACGCGGTTGTCTGATATTAACGGCTGTCAAAAACAAACTAAATGTCGTAGCTTGTTCAATTTTTGACAAGAGTCAACTGACAGATGACTGTTGACGGGAGCAGTGTTGCCATTTAAATTAAGAGGCGGGAAATTCAAAAAGTCACGGACTTATTGACCCGCCCTCGTATATTTGAGGTATAGAAAAAAAATAATAATAATATCAGGTGTACAAGTAGAAAACCGCCGTTTTCCACTGGGTGGTGCCACCTTTGGAAATCGGTGAGAGAATTCCGATCAGAAACATCACATGGCAAGCTAAGATATCGGTTAACAACTCCACATCATCTCGCTTGTTTATTCTTATTGTCCATTTTTTTGTTGGTGCGTGAAGATGTCGATATTTGAACCGAATAAGCGTCATTTGCGGGAGATTTTGCTTTTCGCGTTTCATTCGAAAAAATCTGCAGCTGCAGCGCGTCGAATGATTGTAGCAACTTATAGTGAGTCGTGTATCAGTGAAAGAACGTGTCGAGAATGGTTCGTGAAATTCAAAAATGGTGATTATGACGTGAAAGACAAGGATCGGCCGGGTCCCGTGAAAAATTTTGAACATGCAGCTTTGGAGACTCTGTTGGATGAAGATTCTTGTCAGACGCAACAAGAACTCGCGGATTCTTTGGGTGTGACTCAGCAATCCATTTCCCTTCGCCTGAAAAGCTTGGGAATGATATTATGAAAAAAACTACTACTACTTCTACTTGTACACCCAATAATAGAAGTGAAATCTTCTAATATTTTCCATAGTCGCAAGATAAATTGTCAAAGCTAGGCCTTCTTTTCGAAAAATCGAGAGGAGGATGATAGTAAATGCTGCGGTATAGAAAAAATTGTTAATTTATTGAGAGTTTTATTTAAAATAGCGGCGGAAGCGCCTGGTATCTCAATAACATAAATTTATCGCACTTTAACTGATCTTTTTGCTATCGAAAGATTACATCTTATCGATAGACACTTCTGACTGATTTTTTAACTAAAAGTAGAATTTTAACCATCAACCACCCCTCGTTTTCACCTCATGCGGTATCGTGCGACTTTCACCTTTTCAAAAAATGCATTTACCGATTAAACAAAGGCGTTTTGAGGACGTAGAAGCTATCCAAAAGGCTTGTACCGACATTCTGGAGGACATTCCAGCCGACGATCTAAAACACTCATTATACATGCTTTTAGATCAAATAGCTGTACAGAGCCTGAAGGGGGCTATTTAAAAAAACCATATCGGTTTTACCAAAAAAATTTTTGATTATTATTTTAAATGTTGAAAAATGAAAAGACCTTTTTGCTTATGTGGGAACGTACATATCATACATAGTGATATAACATTTTAAATAAATGTAGGCCATGGGGGTTCTAAAACCCAAAACCTCCTCCGTCCTTGGCTACGCCCCTGTTTATGGGCAAACTAAAGAATATAATACTTATTTCTTTCTTTACAATCTAAGAAAACTTCGACCACGTAAAAGTGAACGTTTTCCACTTCTGCTTCTTCTAACCTGGATTCGTTTAACTCTTTCAACTCAAATATAACACAATGTGTTCTGAGTAAACCTCAGGCATTATGTCTCGAATTCATAATTAACTTTTTAGGTTCAGATACGTTATTTGAAAGGCATACGACAGTTCTTACTGTAACTTTTTAATTACTAAATTTCAGAAGTGGGTGTCAAACATCAAAGCAATGCAGACTAGCGATTAAATTAGTCGAAGGACAAACACAGTCATATATGTACTGTCAATCGATCGAAGTTGTTAATCATAATTTTTTTTTCCATTTCGACCACGCCCGCTTCCAAGCGTTACACTAGTGCGAGTCAAGTCTATATGTGTGTATATAAAAAAGTAAATATGACAAGTTATACTCGCATATGGATATAACTAGGCGTTGATTTATTCAACTAGCTGCGTACTTATGCCGCTTTTATGTACGTTCGAGTGTGCGACAAATGACAAACAGCCGCACCAGCGATTAACCGAAACTGATAAGACGCAGCCAACGCTTCTACCCGCTTAGGGGCTTTTGTTGTCCACACACCGAATAAAACAGTCAACCGTTGCCCATGTAAAGGAAACTAAAACTAGGCGAGCGGGGAATTTTATGTCCCTGTTATTTCTGCTGATAAGACGTTTGTGAAAGAGCGATAGCTGATAGATAAATGCGCTTTTGCCACTGCTTTTTCAAGCAAATTACAAGCAAAATAACAAAAGGTTTGTGCTTGGTTGAGCAAACAAAATATTTGCAGCGCTGATAAGCGCACAAAATCGATTATTTTATTATTGCTTATCAACAGGTCTTGTAAATTATGTTATAAATAAATAAACGTAAAGCAATCATAAGCGCCGAGTTTCGTCTGAGCAGCTGAACCAACTGAGAGCGAAGACTGCCGACCGTGGGTGGGAAAAGGTGTTGTTGCATAATTTATAAAATTCACAAACTGTGCTGTTACAAATCGAAAATGTCTGAACTGTTCATTGTAATTAGGTGGTCAAGTTTAGAGCGATACGAGCAGCTGTCGAACAGCTGTTAACTTGTGCGAGAGTGCAAACAGCTGATTGGAAACAACGTCCCAGCTGCCTACAGTGTCAGGCAGATGTCATTAGCCTGTCAACCGCGACTCAACGTAGACACTTTGTTGCCACGTGGCCTGTGAATGGACACAGGTGTAAAGAACTCTGTGGTCAAATGCAATAATCGCTTAGATCAATAAGTAATATTTTGAGCAGCACTCTTCAAAGGAACCCTTAAATCAACGATGTCTTAAGTCGACTTAAGCGTTTATCGTTGTTGACCACAGAATTGAATTTTTTAGTTTCAGCTCTCATTGTTGTTTTGTGAAAATTCTGTGCGCACAGCCAATTAGTTTAGAATTTTTTTTATAACACACTGCATTGCAAAATTCAAAAAGTTCCCCTGCCGTCGCGGCCAATGCTTACCGCCACCCACACGCCGTGAGCCCAATTCGGCTGCTCCTCGTTGGCGGTGTGCGCGCGCTGTTTGCGCGATTCGACGCACAGCACCGGCTAGCAATTTGCTGGACCTTGACTTCTTCAATGAATTTGTATGCTTAGTGCATACCAAGCATCAAAGTGCTGGCCACAGTCCCGGCGACCACGATACGGCACAACAATAATAACAACAATATTGATTAGAATTGCGACGAGCAGCACTTCACGACAACAAGAAACGCAACCAATGAATGGCACCGACGGTGGCGGCGACGCTGTCAGTGCCATGGCGCGCACTGTTGTTATTATTGTTGATTCTAAACCGCCAGCAACACACATATCGCCAGCAATTGATTTTTCTAAAGCACGCTACATCGCTTTTGTGCCGGTTTATGGGTTTATTAGAATAAGTAGTCTGTAGTGGACGAACAGGTGGGTACAAACGAGTTTGATTTTTGGCTTCTAATGTGGAACTTTGATTGCATGTTATTTAAGTTTATAAAAAATTAGATCGAACAAAAACGATGGTCACTTAATCTCTTCGACCCCGAATGTTATCCTGTGTCTCGATATTACTTTTTGGTATTTAAATCATGATACAGTTTCCTAAGAAGTGTGCACAAGACATTTGAAGTCGCCACGCCTCTTTGCTAAAGTTCTAGTTTGTTTGGTTTTGAACAAATTTAGCTTAAAATGGGTTAAATAAATTTTGGATCAATATGTTTTAATTACAAAAAAATTATTCAATATTTATGGAAAAATACAAAATTATTACTTTTTAATTTTATTCAACCATTATTAAAGAAACAGGGTTTTGATTAAACGCGCCCAATTTGCAGACTTCAATTAGAACACAAACTTTTCCTGATATCGCTGCAAATTATTGGAAATTATTTTGGAGATAATAGTAAAATTTTTGTAATTTGCTTTGAATTTACTTCTACAAATATTAGGTTGTTGGTCCCTACTTAAATTAAACCCATAAATCAACCGTAGCTTTTGCTATAAGATGACAAATAGGTGTAATTGCTGTCAGGCAACTTTGGGGTCGAAAGGGTTAATTTTAATTGGCTTTAATCGTAGCGTTTCTTTCACAACAGTCATCCTTTCAAATGTCGGCGGTTTGTGGATCTTGTTTGCTTTATCTTAGATGTTAAAAATTTTTACATATGTTCTAAGTAAATTTATTACATTTTAGAGATCAAACATCAATCTCGCTATTGACAGTCCCCAGTGTTTACTTATTGATTTGAGATCAATTCAATATAGAAGAACTTTTCCAATCTCTGATTTCTGTTTTCGATCTTATAGTGGAAATTTAACTGCTTTATTTTTCCTTCTGTTGGCTAATTCAATACCTCTCCTTGTCTTCACATCCTCGAACTCATGTTTTGGCTCTTCACATTTTTTAAGAACCCAGCAGAAAGTGACTCTGAGTTCCCAATTTCACAACCAAATTCACAGAATCTGCTACTTCCAAACGACATCAGTCGATCTTTATTCTTCTAAATTGAGTGCTTGGTCCAGTTCTCATAGCACTTGTGGTACTCAATTTTCGAAATATCCAACAGAGCCGTCTTCGTTTATGTATCTCCTCTTGGCTACTAAAACACGATCCTCATTACAGCTTTTTGAGTCGATCAAAAAGTCACAGCAAACTAAATTAGATGAATTTGGAAGTTAACGAATGGGGGGACTCACTACTTTTTTGGTTTGAATCTCCCGGACAATGATTTTTGCAAATTTGATTCCATCAAAAAGTCAGAACGGGTAACAAAGCGCGTTACCATGGTGGTTCAAGGAACGTTTTGATCAAGGAAGGATTAGGGTTCGACGATATGAAAAGATGCTGAATAGTAAGTTGACGTTTTGACTGATCTCATAAATGGACGGAATCCTGCTTTGCTCTCGTGCCAAATCTAGCCGACACTTAGACTTCATCGTTCTAGACAACTTCTCGAAACTAGAAGCTGAGGTCCTAAAAGGTCACTGTCTAATAAGTATCCACTCAAAAAGGTTGTGACTATTTGGCAATGATTTCTGTAGGAGCTACGTGCATGAGGCGGAGAAGAAAAACGTAACTCATCTTCTATGTATCTGGGCTGAACCTTCTAGGAGATAAAAGATAAGTGTAATACTGGGTAAGTTCTTCTTTGATGGCTTAGGGGATCTAACCGATAATACTGTTCACAATTTTCAAGGCTTCGTTAAAAGCTTAAATTGAGTCCTCTAACAGGAAATATGAGTTCAACAAATTAAACAATTACAAGAGACCTTTCTTCCTACCTACCAATGTCAATAAACTTTGCTGACAGCACAGATAACTCTACTCATCAAGTCGATGTCCAGCGGCCAAGGAAAAAATGTGTCAAAAAATTCGACAAAATTGATAAGTTATCTGTGCTGACAGCAAGCAAAAAAGTGGTTATTATGAAAACCAAGTTGTGTGTATATTTTTTGGCCCACCATCCACAATTAAAAGATATGTATTAAGGTTATTTTCAACAATATGAGACAACAGCCACCTGATGTTAAGCCTGCAGTCAGCTTCCTCAATAAAGTGAAGTTCAGGGCGGAGTTATTAAAATTGAGATATTTAACATACTATATATCAAAACCATGTTACTAACTTATTGTTTACTTTGAAATTGCCTAAAACACTAAGAACAGATTTTATTTTAACAATGCTGGAAGCTCGTTCAACATGAACGGATTCTGCTAATATTTATTTCTTTCAGAGACCGTAGCAGTTATGAGTTTTATTATAAAAATCAATATGTAAGAGTTTTTCTTACTCGTATTTAATGACTCAACAAATAACGGTGATCTGGTTAGTCTACAAATAACAATAAAATCAGTCAGTGACTTTTTTTTTAAGTCATCAATAAAAATTATTCAGTGGCTTTTGTTTATAAAAATCATCAATAAAATTCAGTAAGTGACTTATTTATAAAAGTCATCAAACAAATTATTCAATGACTTTTATTTTTTAAGTCACCAATAAAAACCATTCAGTGACTTTATTTTTTAAGTCATCAATAAAAATCATTCAGGGACTTTTATTTTTTAAATCGCAACATAAAAGTAATTTACATTAATCACAGTACTGGATTCATTAAATATCAAAATGTTTATACATATATTCTTGATCGACTCAACAAGACCTGACTTCCCTCTTCAACCCAACCCAACCTTCTTCAGAGCATATAGTTTTTTGTTGTTTTCTCATGCCAATCTCTTCTATATCTATGAATAATCTATGTTATTCCATATGCTTAAAAAACGTAACTACCACAATTCAAATTTCTGTTGGAGCTCCAATCAATCTCTTCAATGCATAACGCCCGTACAAGTCGCCTATGACGCCTACCCCTGAAAAAACAAAAACACTTGTTCGAGCTTTCCACTTCACATTTGGCGTTGAATGTGTGGCGTGCACAGTGAACTTGAGCCAATGTTGGTTCAGGTTGTGGCACACAGTCAGCGCTGTGACTAGTCCGAACAGCAAACGAAGGCGCAAATAACATTTGGATTCAAAGAAAATTACCATTCAAACTAACAACAACAAAAAATTGAATAGAGTTGAAAAGTGTTTCAAAGTAAATTGGCGACCGGCATTTCACTTCTTAACCGATGGCAGCGTTTTTGTGTGTGTTTAATTTGTATGTTGCTTCATGCGTTTTTCGTTGCTTTCAATTGAAAGCGCCATACAAAAATCGATTTATGAATTTCAATTAAATAAATTGAGCGGCAAAGAATTTTTCTATGCGAAGAGCATAAAAAGCGTCACAGCGATGAATGGCAAATGTGCGTGTGGCGGGGAATGACCGGCTCAGGGTGCGGTCCGCATTGAAGTTGCGTGCTGATAATGGCAAATCTGCAGTTATCAAAATGGTTTATGGGAGTTTAGAAATGGAAATGCGACGCATTAACTTTAACTCATTTATGAACTATGAAATAGATTTCAGTGTGAAAATGTTGGTGTAGTGTGGCGTGTGTTTCACAGAGATCTTATTGGTTGTAAAAGGGTTAAGCTTGAGTAGGCTGACTTTGAGACAGTGATTAGCTGACTTTGAGACATTGTGGGAGAAGTCATCACAATACAAGGCCAAAAGTTGACTTTGGGGAAGCTAAACGCTTGAGGTGAACTTGTAATCTGTGCACTTGAAGCGCACTTAAAACGCATCCACATTCATTCATACATTTGTATATAAATATGTACAACAATTTCTGCTAGTTTAGCGATTATTTAATGCGCGTATTTGAGTAAATCAGTCAACTGACAAATGCCAAATGACGTCAATCGTCAACAATGACTGCCGCTCAGATTGTCACTCACTCTTTAGCACAACAATAAACGTAACAACGAAGCATACACGCTTACAACAACAACGACAACAATAACCGTTCAAGCGCAAGATTCACCAAATATTGCTCGCCCATCCAGTTGCATTGCATCGTCGGCGGCCACTTACATTTCAGCCTCAAAGACGCTGCAAAAACGCGCAAAACCTCTTCGTTTATGTTGACTTCAGCTGGTTTGATCGGCGCGTTACTGGTTTGCACTTTTAAAATCACTTTCAATTGTTTTCTAGCTGCGCACTCTCCCTGCTGGCAGCTACTTTTCTCCAGCTGTTTTCGGTTTTCTCCAGTTGCTGCAACAGTTGCGTTCTTGTTGCAGCACGCGTACTCGTCAAAAACCACGCCAACCACCTGCGCTGCTGTGTGCACTCGCACGCGTTCGCTTAACTCTGCTTAGTCACTCTTGGCGCTGGACCGATTTGCCGAAAACAGCTGTCTAATTGTTGCAATTTTCACCACCCCACACTTTGGCTTTTATTTTGATTTGGATATTTGGCTGTGCCAGTTGATTGCGTGATTAGTTCAATTATATTTTGTTTTGTGGTCTGCTTCGACTGGCAGCAAAATCGCGAAAACAACGTTCACAGCCGTTAGGAATGGCTCTCGCAAGCGTACTGGCCGCACATGCAAAAACCAACTTGCCGCCTGACATTTGTTGGCTGCTTAGCGCGCCGAGCGTGTAGTCGTCACTAGACTGATTCGCAGCACACACTTGTGTGCAGGAGGGGGAGAGCGGGGCCACGATCGTTGCCATAGATAAACGATTTGGCGCTTTTGTGTACCGTGAGCGCAGAGCGTTGTGTTTAGTCAACTTTGTTGCCGAGTGTGCAGTGGTTGGGTTGGTGTCTTGGCTGATAATAGTCGCAAGTTATTCGATTGCTTTAGTCGAGTCTCAAATATTAGTGAACTTTTAGGTTGATGTGATGTGAGGGGATGTGATTTGATGGATGATGTGTGTGATATGCGTATGAGTGATATGATTGCTGGCGTATTTGTGATTGTGGCGTATTACTTACATAATTTTGCTTTTGATTGATTAGATTAACACTAGAAAGACAATTGCGGGCATTTTTACTGTTTTTCGTTTTTAAATATCTCTATTTTCTTTAGTATTTCTATCAACTTTTGCTTTGATGACTCTTATTTTTATCGGGTTTATTAGTTCTACAATTAAAATTACCCAAATCCAATATGTAATTTTCGAGATATTAGCGGATAAAAAATATTACACACGAAAAAAATTGATATACAGTCGTTTCTGGGTATAGTGAACCCCTATATAGTGAACACCTCGATATAGTGAACACCCAAATTTTAACATCGAGCCTCTAAATATAGAAACAAATTTTCAAGCAAAACACAAAAAGTGTATTTTGAGCAAATAAAACGAGTTTTTGAACAAAATTGTTAAACTTGATATAGTGAACAACCTGAATAATGTGAACAGGCCTTGCAATAATTAGTTCACTATATCCAGACACCACTGTACTCGCAAAATTAGAGGCCAAATGTAGTAAAACTGCGTTTTATAGTTTTTCTTTCTGACGTCAGGATTTTTTAAAGGACTTTAAAATTTCAAGAACATGTTTATTTAATTTAATTTATTTTTTTTTTAAGTGAGCGCATTGTGAAATAAAAATATGGGTATAAAATGAAAGAGAAAAATCCTTAGAATCTTAGAAAATGTAATGTTTTGGTGCAAAAGAAAGAAGAGGTATTGAAAATGTCCTTTTAAAACTTTATCCTTGAATATCCTAGAAAATTTCCAATAATTTTCTTAGACAAAAATATATTTTAAGGACTAATATATACGCTTCTACATCCTTGAATTTCGTCCTTCTAACTTTATTAGTTTAAGATATAAAAAATTTAATACTTCTAGTTGATTACACTACACGACACGAAAACTGCACCTAAAAATAAAAGTGTTTTTTAGATTTACTTTGGGCCGCTGCACACGAAACTGAAAATCCGAAAAAATGTTAAGAAGCGTTTTTGAAAAATCTTAGAAAACCCAGTTTTTTACCTATGGTTTCAGTTATGAAACGAATGATCCGACTAACACAAGCTCTCCGTCGGTCTGAATAATACCTCAGCCTTTCCAGCAATATATATATTATGCAAATCTGATTAGATTTGGTGATGTTACTGACGGTGAAATCTGTAAAAAAGTGCATTTTTCGAAATAATAAATTTGAATTTTTTATAGATAAAATAAATTATCTCTTCTGGTTGTAAACACCAAGATGAAAGATATATTATTTGTATAAATTTCGATAAATAAATTACAAAGTTATGGAGCACTGAGTGAAAACCCCAACTTAACATTTATTACACTGTGCGACAAAAACAAATTGTTATTAAGACCCATCCAAATGTTGATATAGGCGTGAGACTAGAGGTCATTCATAGTAACCTGGCATAGTCACTTTTTCATTTACTGATCCGATGTCCTTTTAAAAGGAGTTTAAAAAGATATCAGCATTTCAAATATGTTTGTAAATATTTGCGGTTGTGCAATGATGAAGAAGGAAACTTGTCTCCTTTTACCAAAATTTATTATTTTGAACTGTCAGGACCGAAATAGAATACAATTTAGATTTTTGAATCTACAGACTGAGATCCAAAACATGTATGTTTTCCTTCACCTGACATATTTTGGATTTTTCGACATCGCTTCTTAACAAATTTTTTTTATTTTCAGTTTCATGTTCAGCGGCCCATAGTTAGTCTAGAAAATACCTCTACAAGAGGTGTTATTTTGAATCACCCGGTATTTCGGTAGCTGTCACTTTTGAAGCTCTTATTCTTTGACCTTTGACAAGTAGAAACTACGCCAATACTAAAAATGGAACGACACACGCTTCAATAACGCATTGAAATTATTAAAATTCACTACAAAAATGGTGAAAATCTTGCAGTCACAGTTCGCAAAACTAAAGCATTTTTGGGTCGTCGTGAAGCACCTTGTCGGACCGCAATACAGAAATTGGTGGAAAAATTAGAGCTGTTGGGACAAGTTAGTGATGTGAGGAATAAAACCCGCGCACGTCGCTCAAGAACAACTGAGAATATTGCTGCTGTAGCCCAAAGTCTTGAAGAAACCCCAGGTTTGTCGATTCCTCGTCGTTCTTTGGAATTGGGCATTCCAAAAACGTCATTACACCGTATTTTGCATAAAGACTTGGGTCTTAAGGCTTATAAAGTTCAGTTAACACAAGAACTCAAGCCGACCGATCATCAACCACGTCGTGTCTTTGCTGATTGGGTCCTTGAAATGCATCGAAAAATCATCTTGACTGATGAGGCCCATTTTCACCTCGGTGGCTACGTCAACAAGCAAAATTGTCGCATCTGGGGCTCGGAAAACCCAAGAGTTATTGTTGAGAAGCCTCTCCATCCTCAACGTGTGACTGTTTGGTGCGGTTTATGGTCCGGCGGGGTCATTGGACCTTACTTTTTCGATAATGACGTTTGATCAACAGTTACGGTGAATGGATTGCGCTATCGAGAGATGATTAATGATTTTTATGGTCGGAGTTGGATGGTATTGATCTGGACAACGTTTACTTTCAACAAGACGGCGCTACGTGCCATACAAGCAACGAAACCATTGCTTTTTTACGGGAAAAGTTTCCGGACCGTGTTATCTCTGGAAGAGGTGATCACAATTGGCCACCGAGATCTTGTGATTTAACACCTTGCTTCTTCTTCCTTTGTGGTCACGTGAAAGATAAAGTGTACGCCAACAGCCCAGCGTCGATTCAAGACCTCAAAGATAGAATTCGTGAGGCTATCGAGGACATAAGGCAGCCACTTTGCGATTTGGTTATGGAAAATTTTATGAAAAGGATATGGTCCTGTAAGCGTGGTCGTGGTCGTTTCTTTATTATGGTCGGTTCTTTATTATGAAATAAACATCCGATCATTTATCTCAAAAAATTGCATTTTTCCTTGAATACCAAAATAACACCTCTTGTTGGAAAACCCTGTAGGTGCACGCTATTAACCCAGTTTTTGTCGAATTGTGTTATTGACTACTTTCATGGGTAAAGTACAAGTTGGTTAATAATTAAAATTTAATTTAATATTTTATAGTATTTAATTCATCTTTAATTTAATTATTTTATAATATTTTTATACCACTCACAACTTTCTATTGCAATCTATCGAATATTTGCTTCGAATTTCACACGTTTGCCGATTCAATTGGCCGTGCATGACAAGTGCTGAAATGTAAACACGAATTTCAGCTTATCAGCTCGAACAATTAAATATCAGAAGTGGTCTCTTACAACAGCAGCTCAAAACAGGCGACAACAATCCTCAACTAACCGACAATCAAAGTGTCATGTGTCACCGTGTTCTCGGCTGCAGGCACTGCTGATTGCGCATTATGACAGCGTGCCCTCTCGCCCCCAACTGCTCCGAGTGCCATTGACAATGCTCAGTGTTTGTACCTGTTAATTGTTGGTACCTCTGCCTGGACGCCACTAAGCCACACAATGCTAAATGCAAATTAGTTCTGTCAATCAAGTAAAGTACACAATTTTTGGGCTATTTTAGTAGATGGAAAAGTGGATGAACATTGTTTGTGGCGTTGAAATGGAAGTGAAAATTGTTGTATGTTGTTGAAAATGAGTTGAGTTGAGTTGAGTTGGCCTAAAATCGAATGTCATTAAATGGCATCTAATTACACAAATATTGCTGGCTGGTATTGTTCGAATAGTTTTGTTGTCCTGTATGAAAGTGTCTGAAGGAAAATTTAACATGTTGCATTGTAAGTTTTTGAAAGATGAAATGGTTTATAGTTAGATGATAATTTCTCATTTCTTTTATTTTTAAAATTTTTGAAAATCATTCAATCTCGTATATTTTTCAATTCTTTCATTGGAAATGGAAATTGTTTTGAGGTTTATTAGTTCAAATTCAAATGTTTCAAGTTCTATTGAACTTTAAAAAGGTCCTCCTCCACTTAGTCCTCCGTCGTTAGGCCAAATAAAAGGAACTTAAATTAACCGTTAGTTGAGTTAGTAAATTTTTGAAAGTAAAGTTTTATAACCAAATAGTAATTCCTCATTTCTTTTATTTTTAAGATATTTGAATCCATCTTCAGAATGTATATCGTTCAAGAGTTGAAAGGCTTTCAATCTCGTTTATTTTTCAATTCCTTCATTCAGAAATGGACACTTTTTTGTCTACATGAAAGTGTCTAAAGGAAAATTTATCATTGAGAAATGGTTTTTTTTTGAGGTTAATTAGTTCAGATTCAAAGTTTTTAACCTTCGCAACTTTGAAAAGGTCCTCCAGATCACTCAGTAACCATTCCTGATGTCAAATAAAAGGCACTTAAATTAATCATTAGTTAAGTTAGTAAAGTTTTCCATCAGGGATGTTAATAAGTGACGTAGCTTTGAAATTAAATTGTTTTTGCATTAGTTTGCTCGTGTGAACACAAAATCACTGCTAATTAATGTGTCAAAATTTTGCCATAAACCAATGGCAATTTAAATTAAACTACTGTTTTTTCAGCCCGTTTTGACATTTTATGAAAAAAGGTGCGAAAACATTGCAACAGGATTTTTTGTTGTCCTCTACAGTGAACATTAAAGCAAATTAATTAATTTTGGAAAATCAAAATAGCGCCACATTCAATAAACCTAAACCAATAACCTAAACAACCACACCAACAACAACAACAGCATAAATAATGCAAAAAATATCGCCCACTGTGTCGACTCAGTGTGCGCCGTCGTTGATTTGTTTGACCTCTGCCACCCTCTGTGAGCGTCGCATACGAAATTTCCATGCGACGACACTTTGTCGCATGTGTTGCAGCACTTAATGACTGCAACAACAACAACAACAACAGCAGCAGCAACATGTGATCAATAAAATATATAGAAAAGAATTGGGCGGGGCAAGCAAAAGCAAACACTGAAATGAAATTAAAGTCCCTAAAAATTTCGGCAGCCAACACACCGCATCTGCCCCGCCTCAGTCATGTGTCCTGTGTCGCTTATCGGCGCAACTGCCAAATGCAAAAATCACTGAAATTTCAAATTTTTTTCTCCCCACCCTCCAGCTCCACAAATGGTGCGCAGCGACACTGGTCGCTTCGGTCGGCCGGAGGGCGGCAGCAATGAGGCAAAAGGAACGCTGCGACGACGTTCAACTGTAATTGACACATGTTACGCACTCAAAAGCGCGCGCACCAACACACACACACACACACACAGCCACGCACAGCTGCACACAGCGCAACAAACAAAGTGGCAACACCGCACAAGTGGCACACACGCCCACACTCGCCCGCTGCGCTGCTGTGTGCGCGTGTGTGTGTGCACCAACACACACGTCAGCTTTTTCATTCTATGGCGTCAAATGCAGCCACGAAGCGCGCAGCCCGACTTCAACTTCAACTCAAACAAAGCGACACAACACGGCCGTCACCACACCCAGTCAGCCAGCGCTGCCATATGCCGGTGCCGCCGCTGCTGCTGTTGCTGCTGCTGGCTGCCACATGGCGCGCCAGCACAACATAACAGCACACAACGTAACACACCGAACGCCAAGTGGGCGGCCAATACCTGCCGGGCCCCGTTGCAGCACGTGAGTCGCTCTGTGTATGGGTGTGTGTTTTTGTTGTTGTTGTTTTTGGGGGGTGCAGCTGGCCGGCGTTTTGGGTGCGCGGGCTCGGGTGTGTGATTGAGTCGGTTTGGCATTTGTTTGTGTTGTCAACAAAAGTTTCTTTGAAATCACCAACAGATGTTGATTGAAATGGAACAATTGCTGCTGCTGTTGCTTTTGTTGTTGCAGCAGCAGCAACAGCAGCAGCACAAACAAAAAGAATTAATGTGGTTGAGCAGTTGCGGTGCACAGAAAAATGAAAATATCGAACAAAATGAAAATAACAGCGCATTGGTCAACGGCAAAGTAAAGTAAAATTCTTCTTTAAAGTGGAACATTGAATTTAAAAAAAGAAAATTGACAGAGTGACAGTGAAATTGACCGAATTATTGTTGCTGTTCTTATTAGTCAAGACACCTAAAACAGGTTTATAGCGTTTGTAGGTTACACCTTCGAGGTTTCACAGTTCAAATTTCTAAATGAAAAATTTCACCAATCGTGGAAAAAGGTTTTAAGGTGAAATCAGAGAATTAGAAATTGTTGACTTTTTCGAAATTCAAATCAATATTTAACCACTTGATTTCATAAGAGGACAAACTTCGATCCAATGTGCAAGAACTTTTTAAACTTTTAAGAGGAATGAAGTTTTCAGGGACGGATTCAGAAAAAGATTTTCAAATAGTAATTCTTTAATGTTCATAATATGCCTTTAAACAACCTCCCCCCCCCCCCTGAATCCAGTGATGGATTCAGGGGGGGGGATCATTCTTCCATTTGAACTCAAAACCATGTATCAGTTCATTCCATAGGAAGACAACTTTGAACTATCATGAAAGTAGGTTTTAAGTAGAAAACAATTATTGAATTGATTTACTTATTTATTATTAAATTTATTTATTTATTAAATTATTAAGTTTCACCCGTGTATCCAATAAAACTACATATTTGATCCCTGATCCATCCATGATGAAAGAAGGCTGAGGAAGAAGGTGAAATTTATGGTTTGAATTTTTTGGATAAAAACATTTCATTTGTTCATTTCAACATAGGAGAACGTCCTTGAACCGTAGGATTTAAATCTGATATCAGAGTGTTGAAAGATTTTGAAAATTTTAGCTTGTAACATTCCATTTATTCGAAAGGTGGTATTCTTCGCTTCATCATGAAAGTTGATTTTAAGACGAAATAATTTTTGGATTTTTGGCTAAAGCAATTTCAACTGTTTTTTCCAATAAAACTACATACTTGGGTCTATGATTAAAGACGATTTTAAGGTGAAAATTATGTTTATTGTATTATTTTTTGAAATCTTGTATCAAAACATTTAATTTGTTTATATCATAGGAGAATGTCGTTGGCCCTTTGTGACGTAAGGTTTAAAGTTTATATCAGAGTATTGAAAGTTTTTGAAAACTTTAGCTTGTTTCATTCCATTTATTCGAAAGGTGACATACTTCGATCCTTCATGAAAGAAGGTTTTAAGATATAATATTTATTGTTTTTTTGGCTAAAACAATTTGATCTGTTTGTCCAACAAAACTACACACTTCGATCAATGATTAAGGTGAAAATTATGGTTATTGGAGTTTTTTTGAAATGTTCTATCAAAACATTCCATTGGTTTATATCATAAAACGTTCTTGAACCCATTGTGACGTAAGGTTCAAAGTTTATATCAGAGTATTGAAAGTTTTTGAAAATTTTAGCTTGGAATATTCCATTTTTTCGAAAGGTGACATTCTTCGATCCATCATGAAAGTAGGTTTTAAGATGAAATAATTGTTGGTTTTTTGGCGAAAACAATTTCAACTGCTTATCCAATAAAACTACATACTTGGATCAATGATGAAGAAGATTTTAATGTGAAAATTATTGTTATTGGAGTTTTGTTTTTTAATTTTTTTAAATTTTCAAAACATTGTGACCCAAGGTTTTAAGTTGAAGTCAGAGTTTTCATTCATTTACATTTTTTTCATTCGAAAGGTGACATTCTTCGATCCACTATGAAAAATAATACGGAAAAAATTTTTGGGTTATTATGGCTCAAGTCAATTGTTTTTTTTAATTAGACCTCATACTTGAATCAATCATGAAATAAGATTTGTTGAACAATAAGAGAACTTAAATTCGGCCCATTACACAGTGATTCGACTCCATACAACCGCGGGACAAAATTAGAAGGAATGATCCGTTCTTAATAAAATTTGGTATACTAGTTAAACAAGGTCTGCTGAATTGAAATTTCCATTTGGTTTTTCTTAAACTGTTGTAGTTTGGCAATGCCTGAGACTTAAATTTGCAAATTTCGTCATTTTTGGAGAGCTATAGCACCAAGTGTGTCGGCTAGAGTTTTCAGATTTTATATTTAATTGGTAACGTCAACATTGATTATTCCAAAGAGTAACAGAAATTGTCTCAGAACCCTCTGGTTTTGCAATAAAAACGATAATTATAGATGTATGTTTTGCAGTTTTGCAGATTTTATCATTTTTCGTGCTGATTGCATACTTTTAGGCATAAATAAAATAAATTTTGTCGAAAGATACGTGTTTAGACCACTTTTCAAATAGATTTATTTTCTGAGATCGGAAGATATCGAAGAATGTAATTACATTATCCGACAAAGAAAAAATGCTTCTTAAAATAAAAAAAAATCCAGGAACATACTTTCACATACTTTTTAGATATTTTCCTCTAAGTTTTGCCAATTTTCAGATTTTTAATTTAGAAAAATATTTTGAATTAAAACTGAAGTAAAAGCCTCAGCTTGGCAAATTTTGAGAAAACATCAAAAGCGAAAATGGCCACATCATTTCTTATTCTATATTGAAATTTTTAGCAACTTCTTGGTAACCATTTATTTTTACAATTTTTTTTACTCAATACTAAAAAAACAGAAAATATGAGTTTCAATTTTTTTGCGAAAAAAGTTTCAACTTTGAGTCGCTTTTGCACAGACGCTAATTGATTTTTTGCACAGATTTTTTTGGGTTTTCTTAGTTGGAGTTTTTTCTTTCAAATGACATCAAAATCGTTAAATTCTGAGACCATACATTTTTGAATTTTGTCTATGGAACGAATCACTGCGCATTATGATAAAAGGCTTAAAATTGATAACAGAGTATTGGAATTTTTTTTTAATTTTTGGCTTGAAGCATTCCATCCATTCGGAAGACAACAAAATTCGTCCTTTCATTAGTTCATTCCAACAGCGGGCTTATGAAACGAACAGACTGAACTTTTTTAGGAATCATAAAAATTGTTCTCTTTTTGAGAAAAAATCGCTGCTATTTGAAAATGTGATAAAGTCTAAATAAAGCAAAACTAAAATAAATTGTTCAGCAAAACATTTTTTGGATCCTGTCGCTGACATTCAACTTAAAATGTTTTACTTTACGCTGTTCAATACTCAGTCAAAACTTGGCAAATCCTGTAACAGCGTTTTTTTTCTTAGCTGATTTTGTTATCGTTGTGATTTTGCCACTGGCAATCAGCAACGAGTAAATGTGGGCCTTCTAAGGTCGCTCAGCGTAAAAGTGACTGCAAGTTTGTGCATAATGAAAAGTTTATACAATTTGCCGGGGACCAGCCCCCAAGCTGGCCAAAACAGCAGACGAGCTTTCTTTGCCCATAACCACAAACAGGTGAGCAAAGAGGCACATGGCAAAAACAAACCCAACAAATGCTTAGTAGGAGAAGTGAAGTACACACAAACACGCACGTATGTTACACCGCATCACACGTGCGCCTCAGTTGAGCTCATGTGCCGTGTGTCGCCTGTTTGTGGCAGCCAAACACAGGACGACAGCACATACAGCATTCAAGAAATGCTAAGCAATATTGCTAAATGTCATTACAGAGTAAAACATGTGCATCGGCATCGGCACATGGGCATAGTTTGTGGCAATTATATAAAACTTTTGCATTGCCAGTTTACAGTCTGCTACCTGGCGCGCATTATGGCATTTTAATGGGACATTTGTTTGTTGGTGCCATTCAATGACATTTCAAATAGAAAGCATGCATAAGCTTCAAGTGAATTACAAATACCAATCACTTTCTATTGTGATTTAATTCTTTTGGTTTTAACAGTTGTATTGACTAAAAGGATGAAACTAAAGTGGCCTGTTGCTTACCACGCTCATTGTCCTCTTCAATCTCTTTTTCTTTTTTTACTCTTTTTCCGCAGCTTCTTCTACTCTGTGGTAATCGACTATACGCCCACACCGACAAAAACTCATCAAATATTAAACATATATAACTCGTATTATCATTGGGTGCCTTAAAGATTGGAAAGTACGTGGCCCAAAGTTATTCAACTGTCATATGACTTAACTGCAGGGAAATAAGTAAAGTTAAAAATCATTGTGGAGTATTTACAGTATGATGTATTTTTCACAAATCTTTTCAATATAATATAATTGTCGATTTCTTATTTAATTTTAATGTTGTTTACATTCTTCTTAGGCACAATAAATACAGACATTAACTCGGTCTAGAGTTGTTATATGGCAACTCTAAAAATGCACTCAATAAATTTAATTTTTCAATTACATTTTACATAAAATCGTTCAAAAATGTTATTGCAAAATTCGAAAAAAAATAATTCCGACAAATTCGACTTAATATTTTTTGCACACGATATCGATTTTATCAGACACAAACAAGCAATTTATTTTTTCATTGATCTTAATTATATTTAAACCTTTCCTTTCCGAATTGTAAAATAGCCATAGAAACAAATTGGAATTTGGTTATTTGAAACAAAAGAAGTATTTAAAATTATTTTGCATCAAATTTAAAATGTTTTCGACATTCCAGTGGGTGGTGGCAAGTGGTAGCCATATGATTACACTGGGCTTTTGTGAAGCAAAATCAAAACATATTTTATATGAAAACAAAATTGTCATTGCTTTACAAGTTTTTAGAGCTATTTGTTAGGGTTTTAGAGTTTTTTTCGTATCCTTTGTTAAACATAGAGCAACATTACATTTTTGGCAATTAATTCTGCTGCCACAAGTGTTAACAATTTTCAATGTTGTCAATAGAACAAACTACATATTTTGCCGAAAAAGCTTTGAACAATGTTTCTTTTGAGCGATACAATTCATAGAATGGGGAAACATTTTAAATTATACATCGAAATCCCAAAATTGAATTTGATAGCCATATGGCTATCATGAAAAGGAAAGGCTTAAGCAAATCTCATGCTAAAAATGTCAAATTTAGAAATTGATACAAAGTAATAAAATGATGATTGACAACATTGTCTCCATCGCTGGCAAATCCGTTGTATACCATGAAACATGGTTTCACTTGCGTGTTTGATATTTGTAATATTTTACCAATGTATGCGTTTTGTTTTGGTAAATTTATGACAATGACTACAAACATCAAATTTATCAAAAATACGCGATATAGGACAAAATATTTCACATCGTAAATGCCCAGATTGGTGGATTTTTGTATATGTTTCCTATATTTTTCCACTTAAAAAATATAGCTTAATCGCTAATCGATAATTATTCAATCGGCAAGTACGTTCATACAAATTAATAACAGCATTTAGAAACCAGATATGGTTTTAAATGTCCATAAAAAATACAAATGCCTTTTGCATTTCATTCTTGTTCGAAGTAATGTGAATTACTTATTCTTAACGACAACTAATATGATGATTTTGATTGATTTTTATTTAAATATTAAATTTGTTGTAAATGAAGTTCGGGAAAAACATTAACCGTGTCGCTAATCGATAATTATTCAGTCGACAAGTACATTCATACAAATTAATAACAACATTAAGAAACGAGATATGGTTTTAAATGTCCATTAAAAATACAAATGCCTTTTGCATTTCATTCTTGATCGAAGTAATGTGAATTACTTATTATTTAGCGTAGTTGCTGTCGCTAATATTTGATTTTTATTTAAATAATACATTTATTTGTAGATGAGGTTCAGAAAAAAAATAATCGTTTCTTATGTATGAGCATTAAATCATAAATTTAAATAATAAAATAAATATAAATATGAACTCATGTACAACTTGTGGTGTTCAAATTTTTAAAGTTCACATTTATCTCTTTTTTCTTATTCAACTATCGGACACAATTCGTCCCAGTTGTAATATATATTTCACTTTATGTACAATTCCAACTCTCCGCTATCGAATCCTTTTACCACATTAATTTTACTTACACTTCCAGTGCCAACGCTCATGATCCAACAGTTCTTTTTAACAATTTTTCTAAATATTTTTTAATTAATTATTCTACTATGCCATAATTGAGCTGCTAAAACATTTTTTCCATACTTGACAGTTGCAGCGCCAATTTATAGCTGTCAAATCCTTTTCTCCATACTTCATTTGTTGATACTTGCAGCGCCAGCACTCAGCTGTCAAATGCTACATTTTCCTTATTTAACGATTCTTGCTTTAATTAAACAATTTTAATATTTTCTTTGAAATTTTCTTATATATAATTAATTTGCAATAGTTTTGAAACGCCACAAATGGTAAATTTGTTTTTTTCACATATTTGAATTAATCGAAAACTTTAAATTTAAAAATTATCAAACGTAAGTAGAAAATACCAAGTTGCAAGCGTTCTTATTTTACTTTAAGAAAAAATTACTTAACAGAAGAACATTCGAACTACACTTGAAGTCAGCCTTCAGCAAGCTCAGCATATCGTTTCCGCCTCGCGCACTTCGGTTCCACCGACCTCAACCCATTCCATAGTGCGCAGCTCCTCGCCGTTGCGAGTGCATTGTGCAAATCGTATGCGGCTCTCGTTCTCCTCCAGCAGTTTCACCGCCTCATTCCACGCCGTCAGTTGGCTCTTTCGCCTGCGCAACGGCAGCAGCTCATCGCGTAGATGATTCACCGGCACTGCCCGATCCTCGGCCGGCCACGCGCCATCTCGGTTTGCAACGCGCTGCTTTAACTCATTTACAATGGTCGCAGTTAGCACCTCCACTGCGTTCTCGCGTTGGTCCTGCACTCGCCGTATGTAGCGATAAACGGCGAAGGAGATCAGAAAGACGCCCGCAATCAACGTGAGCTGGCTAATCAGACTGAAGAAACGCTGCACCTTTAGATAGAGCATGCACAGCAGCGGCAGGTGCGGCTTGGTCAGCACAAAGTAGGTGTGTCGATTGGACAGCTGCTTGTCGACGCCGTTAACGATGGCTGGCGCGCCTTCGGCGTTTAGTACGCCAATGTTCCACTGTGGATTGCAAGTGATCAGGTACTGGGCGCCTTCAATGCTGCGCATGTCCGCCGTGCGCCCCTCCTCCACAATGTGCCGTATGAAGTCCATGACGCTGACGTTCTTCGCAATCTTCCGGTCGTAGCAGTAATGACGTTCGGAGCGTTCGCGCAACACACGCTGCAACGATTTGATGATTGACAGCGCGGACTGCAGCCTATCTCGGTCGATGCAAAGGTAGGGCGGCCGTATCAGCTCCGTGGCCGCATCAGTCTTTTCGCACGCCACATAGTGCGTGTGCTTCTCGGTGATTTGCTGCTGCATGTCGGACGAGTTCAGCAGGTACATGACGGTGATCACAAAGAAGAACGCCGCGAAGCACCACCACACAATGTTGGTGAGGTTCTCGCCAACACAGAGCATTTTGCCAATCTTGGTCAAGTAGCTGGGCACGTTGTCACTGGTGGCAGGCGGTACGTGCGTCACTCGTGTCGGCGCGTTGTACAGTGCCATGGATCGGAGTCTTGCCAGCGGATTGGCCAGCAAGTTGGTGGTGGCGGGACTTTCGCGAACCGGACGGGGCTGTCGCGACGGGCCGGGCTCCTGCAACATTGAACTGCAGATGGGCTGGTCTGTCATGGACTTTGCTGGCAGCAAGTGTTCGTGCGGCTTTCTAAACTTGGACGTGTAGAGGAAACCCTTCGAGGACTGCCACCGACGGCGACCTTTGGCGTTCTTTACGTGGGCTTTCAACCTCTTCACGATAATGCCGCGACTGGTCTCCGTCACCGGCACATTGGGAAATCCGTACTGTAGGAGTTTCTGATGCAGCTCGGCGTCCGTGAGTTGCTCGAAATTTTCACTGGCTTGTCTTTCCATCGTTACATACGCAGCACTGCCAAACTCAACGCCATCCCTCGATCAACTTACAAATACTTGCAAAATAATTCGGTTTTTCCTTTACGCCAAACAATGCGATGTTGCACTAAAATTTCTGTGCCTCGAAAAAGCTTTATTACTATTTGAAAAATATATACAATTTTTTTTAAACAATAGATTTCAAAAGTTATTTGCAGTTTGACGGAAAAATCACAACTTGCACGGTTTTTTGTACAAATTCGAGATCAAAGTGAACAGCTGTGAACAGATGTGAACGAACGATTGGACCAAGTCAAGCGAACTGGTGGAACGAATGGAAATGGAATGAACAATGCAAATGGCCAAGGCCGAATAATCGGTCGAGTGCTGCGAATGAGGAATGCAAGCAGAGAACGAAGTAAATGAAGAAGTTTGTTATGGTTTTTTGTTAACAAAATCAACTGTTCATTAGTCAAGTTTATGAATTTACGATAAAGTTTTTAATAACTAAAAATTTGATGATAATTGATTTCTCTTTGCACATAATTGGTCCTTGAGAGCGACAAAACATGCTTGTGTTTAATTTTGGATAAATTAAAAAAAGAAAGGATTAATGTACAAATTAAAGTCCTGCAAGATTTCTTTAACAATTAAAATAAAGCCTTATTTAGTGTGAATTACTAGAGATATCAGATTTTCACTTACAGACTTCCTGACATCTCAACTATATTTACAGCTGAGGTATTTGCAAATGGAAAAACATGTCAGGCACTTTCAAATGCATATAAAACATTGGTAGAAAACCTTTGTGTCAGCTAAACGGATCTTAACCCTTTCAACCCCGAATTTTACCCTGTGTCACGATATTACTTTTTGGTATTTAAATCAGGAAATACTTGCCTAAGAAATATATACACAACATTTGAAGTCGCCACACCTCTTTGTTAGAGCTCTAGAGCTAATTTACTTTTGAACAATTTTGGCTTAAATAAATTTTGTATCAATATTTTTTAATTACAGAAAAATTATTTAATTTATTTACATAAAAATGATTTAATATTTATGTAAAAATACAAAATTATCACTTGTTTATTTTATTTAACCATTATTAAAAATTAAAAAATTAATGTATCTAAATTGAAAGAAAACGTCAAATCAAAAAGGTTCTCTAATTTTTTCTGCTTCTTCTTCCTCTACTGTGTCAAGATATACTATTAAAAAAACGTGTATACTTCTCTTCTTTAAACTTTAATACTCAATTTATTAATTTCGTATTTTTCCTAAAACTTCAAACTATTCTAAAGACCCAAAAAAAAAATCTATTCTTGCAACCATAGAGGATGCAGACGTCTACAAAGTAGCATGTTGCCATATGGCAACAAAGTAGCGGAAGGGTGAAAGAAACATAGTTTTGATCATGATAAAAAAATAGAAGGTAGAACCGTTGCTTCTTCTCAGCCGCCATGTTGCACATCTGACACTAAACCTGTTTTTGACGTTCTTCTTTTAAAATGTGCTACCGTACTGTTGTTAGAAAATCCCTTGAACATTTTCTTACGTCAACAAAATTGAAATGTATTTTGTTTAGGTTTTTGAGTTTAGATTCTCAAAATGTTAATATGTATTAGTTCCGTATGTATATTTTCCGCAATGAACTCATCATACTTATAGTTTTGGTGTTTGATGTTTTAGGCTTGAATCAACCGTTGACGAATGAATAAAAATTTTTCAATTATGATCAATCTCACTGAAATACAAAACATAGTTCAATTCGATATTTCAAAGTACTAGAAAAAAAAGTGTTTTTGTAATTTTTCGCCGTGCCAATTAATCGGTGAGTCGCCAATTTGTTGGCACTGATAATAGTTGCTTATTTCTCACATGTTGCTTGGTGGGTTGTTCCTGGTTTTAGAGCAACGTGTTGCGAAACGTTTCTTTTTAGGCCGAACATGTTTTAGGATACGGTTTTTAAACAGCAATTTGAAAACACAAAAAAAAATGAATATTAATAAGAAATTAAAAAAGAAATAATAACATAATAATTTACCTTTGTATTATTTATTGCGTTGTTGATTGTCTAACAGTTCATAATATTACTAAACAAAATGTACTAGTCACATTGAAATGTATATTTCGTGTTTATTTTAAAAAAGATCTAAAAATCCTTAGAACCTTAAATAGCCCTAATTTAGTATTACAACGAAGTGGCATCACGACCCAAGCTATTGACAAATACGAGAAACGTCAATAAACACGTTTAGTGTCAAAACAAATTACAGCGGTTCTACCTTCTATATTTGTATCATGGTTTTGATCAAACGCGCCCAATTCGTAGACTTCAATTAGAACACAAAGTTTCCCTGATATCGCTGCAAATTATTCGAAATTATTTTATGATAATAGTAAAATTTTTGTAATTTGCTTTTAATTCACCTCTAAAAATATTAATTTGTTGGTGCTTACTTAAATTAAATCCATAAATTAATCGTAGCTTTTGCTATAAGATGAGAAAATCTGTGAATTTGCTCTCAGGCAACTTTGGGATCGAAAGGGTTAAACATAAAGCGCTGTATGCATAAAGTCAAAATTATTAAATGATTATTGGAAGAGTTTGTTTCTGCCTCTGATGAATAACATTTGAACAACTCTTATTTGGCTTTCAAAGAGATGAATGAAGAAGATGGAAAAAATGGATCTTCTTTAAAATTCCTAATACTGGAAATATGTAAATTCATAAAAGACCTCAAAATATCGAGACTGATATAGCCTTCTTATAACCTCCAATAAACCAACTTCATGCTTGTCAGATCTCGTTTGGAAGTGTCAAGGATCATTCCAAGAAACATGGGCCGATGGGCGATTTTCATGCTAGACTTGGTTTGATACTTGGCCACCACTGTGGAAGCTGCTGAAACTTGAATGAAAAGAAAACAGTCTGGCAGTTTTCGTGTAGCAGATCAATGTGTAGAAAGTTAGTTTCTCACCATTCTTCAAAAACCAAAGCAAGCTTTCAGATGTAATTAAACAAACAACGCGGATTTAATTGAAAATATCCAAAGTTTGAATACAAGTATCTCCTAATTTTCAAAGGTTTATCAAGTTCGTGGTACCAAAACGCTGCTTAGATGAAGTTCAGCAGTTCATTACTACAATAACCTAACATAACCTAACCTAAGCATTGAAATGGGTGTTACCCAAACACGTTTTTGTGCGCCTATTGCTATAAACATAACCTTAAACATAGAACTCTACAAATCTAAGTTGCAAGGTAAGGTCTAGGTGACAGCTTAGGAAGCCCGCATATGTTTATTGCGCGTTAATGTCTGGGTTTGACAGATTTTCCAAGGACCCCTTTTGGTGGACAGTGTGTGTGGGTGCAGCATTTCTTTGAAATATTCATTTGCCTGCCACATACATACATATCTTTTGTTTCCTTAAATCGTTTCCCCGCACACTTATTCTCCAGTTATTGCATCTTTTCGATTTTAATGTCATAATTTGTACATTTCGTGTGCGTTCACAGGTGGCTCCACCAGCAGTGCTTACACACCCGCAAAGTGCTCAATGCCAACCTCGACAATGATGGATTTTCAATTATTGTCAGCTGTGTTGCAATGCAAACACACATACACGCACACACACAGACAAACACCCACATGCAAATATTCTCGCTTCGCCAAAGCGAAGGCAGACCACATAACCAGAAGCTCGTCTTTTACCTTTTGCCAAACACAAACAACGTGGAGACAAACTGTGCTGGTTGGCCCGCACACACGCACACACAAGTTTGTTGTTGGCCACACATTTGCACTGGCAGCAGCACACCTGTGAACCATGAACCATTGTTTCTCGACTTGAGCACATCAGACCCAACGCTCGCCCAGCCGGCAGTCATTTCGGGCAGCTTTTCAGTTGGGCAAACATTCATTGGTAGTCGACGCAGCGTGCTGCGTCCTTCAGCAATTCCCACTTCGAGCTTCGTCTTTGTTCTTCATTTTCATTTTTTGCATTTCAGCCGCAAGCACAGTGTGCATGAGTGCTTAAAGTTCATTTCAGTTCAATGTTTTAAGGTTGCAAAATGTTCATCAACATGTTTTTTCTAGAGTTTTAATATTTGAATTTCGTTAAATTTATTGAGCTGCTAAAACATTTTGTTGTATGGTTTTCTCGAAAATTAAGTATAAAAAAAATTGCAAACCTTAACCATAGCAAATATGATGAGTCGCTGTTTAGAAATCAGAGGATCAAGGGCTCAAATACTGACTGAAATGAACCCAAAATCTTGAAAAGTTGTCGAGTTTTCCTTCATTCATGGAATCACCTATGAAAAATGTTGCATTTATTTGAACTAAAACATGGTTTCGGCAGGTTTTTCATCACATAAAATTTCCCTGACTCTATAACCAAACACAGAACCCCTCACTCACTCACTTCTTCACCTATTTTTTTGCCCAATTTCTGCTCTTCTTCAACTACCTGTGCGCTTCATTTTTCTGCCCTTTTTTTGTAATTTTGGTGTTGTTCTTGTTGTAATTGTTGTCTTCTTTCGGCACTTGACTGAATATGCAGAAGCTTCACTCAAGCACCGACGACCGCTCCACCCCATAGCCTCGTTTTGCTTAAGCTTGAGTGTGTGTGTTAGCATGGCAACTCTGGCAACATGGCGGCAACAGCTCTTGTGGGCTCCATTCGACTGTTCTACATGCCGTTTATCGTATGTTATCGCCTCGAGGACAGACAGCCGAACAAGCTGTTCTTCTCGCATAATTGCCGCTGTGCTTTTTTGTTGTACCGCTTTGTTCTTGTTGTCGTTGTAGTTGTTCGTAATGCTACTGACATTGTCATCGTCATTGCAGGC
Organism: Melieria omissa; assembly: GCA_963971225.1. Classification (NCBI taxonomy): domain Eukaryota; kingdom Metazoa; phylum Arthropoda; class Insecta; order Diptera; family Ulidiidae; genus Melieria; species Melieria omissa. The sequence continues at coordinate 89,938,782 of OZ020269.1, forward strand.
ATCGTCATTATTGTCATTGTTGTTGCTGAAATTGCTGTTTGTGGTTTTCATTGTTGTTGTTGTCGCTGCTGCTGCTGGCAATGTTGCTGCTGATATTCAAGTTGTTTTTATTGTTCGCATCATTTCGGTGGCTGTTGCTCTGCTCATTTCGGTTGCTAGTTGGTGCTGGCTGTCTGTTGCTGCCTTGTGCCATTGCTGAGCTGATGTCCTTTGTAATTTTTGTCGCTGCCAAAATATTTATACTTCTTCTGCTTGTTTTTGCAGTTATGCCATTAGTGTTGCTAATGCTATTGTTGTTGCTTTTGTAATTGTATTTTTTCCAGTTTAAGGTTTTGCTTATTTTTTTCATATATTATTTTCCAGTTTCAACTAAAACTAAGGTTAAGGCCTTTTCCAATTGTGCAATGTCTTTTGCCTCACTTTCGCTGCTACCTTTGCTTTCTTAACCACTTTTGCCGTTTTCAGCTACAATTCGAAGCATTATTTTGGTTTTTTTTTTTTTTTTGTTCGCTCGTTTGTGTGTTTCTGCAATGTGGCCCAAAGCGTCCAACAATACACACATGCAAAGGTCCTTTTGCTTGCCTAATGCAACCGAATTGGACTTGGATATTGGTTTACTTACGCATGTGGAATTGTCAAAGGATGTTTCGGTGTGAGAATTTTATTAAAAAATGAGGCAGAACAAGAGATCTGCAGCTTTTTTTGAGGTGAAAATATTCGAAAGCCTACTTTAAGTTGTTAAAAAGGGCCAATGACTTGAAAGAGTTGCTCTCATCTACGTTGAAGAAACTAGTTTTGCAGAATCTGTTGGCGCTTGGAGTGCTTAACTGGCGTCTGGCGCCTGAGCTAAGATTGTATTAAGATTTATTCAGTCTTAAATCTATAAACCTTTGACTACTTGCTTAACTGTAACTAAAAAATATTAATGCAACATTTATTTAACCCGTTTTAAGCTAAAATTATTCAAAAATAAACTAGCTCTACAACACTAGCAAAGAGGCGTGGCGACTTTAAATGTCGTGTGAACTCTTCTGAGCAAAATGTTTATTGTGTTATTGCCGTTTTGTCCAAAAGAAAGTCGAATTATTTACATCAAAAGCTCAGAGAAAAAGGATCAGTCACAATGATCAACCAAAGAAAAATATTAGTAAATATAGTTCGGTCACGCCGTTCAAAATATTTATTGATTTTATTTGTTCAGAAATTATTTTTGTAAAACCAGATAATTTGAGAACAATTGTTTAGTTTTGAATCTCTTGATATGGCCTTCTCAGAATCTAGTCTAGGCCAATCAAAAAAAAAAAAAAACAAACTGTCACTTGTTATTTGTTGGTTTAAGGGACATCTGTCAAATTGGTTGTCATATGTTTAGTATTTAATTTCGTTTGTTATCACCCCAATGGGAATGGAATCAAGGTTCCATTAGACGTCATTAAACTTTAGCTGCCATTGATTTATGTCTTACTTGAATGGAATTTTTCAATAGGAACCTTCGAAATGTTTCATGTTTTAGTGGTAGTGTATGTGGTTTAAGTGGAGTTCGTCAAATTGGCTGTCAGTTGTTTAGCATTTCAGTTCGTTTCTCATGGTCCGGACGATGAAGCCCCGGTTAAAAAGGTGTTCGATGCGGTAGTTGAAGGTCGAAGACGAAGAGGAAGGCAGTGTCTCTGGTGAAAGGACCAAGTTGAGGAACTCCTATCAGGCTCTGCGCCTGGAGAGAGCTTTTGCGGAAGGTCGTAACACGATAACGAACACATTCAAAACGGCAGCGACACGGCCTCACAACTTAAAGATGGCATCGGCATTGACCGTTGCCGCGTAGTCAACTACTTGATTGTAAGGAAAGCGGCAGCAACATAATCACAATCATACTTTTCAAACTCCTAAACACATATTCTTAAGTGTACTATTCGTCTATATAAATTTTAGCGTTGCATAATGAATTTAATACTAATGAAATTTTAATAAATTTTTAAAACTAAGTTGTAAATTTTAACTGAAATACTAATAAATTTATAAATGTAGTTTAAAGTGCACCAAAAAAGTTAGAAAAATTCTGTTTCAAAGAAGTGTTGCCAATTGCTTTGGTTTTGTTGCCAACGAAATATAGAACAGTTCCATATTTGGTGACAGTGACAACTGCGATCGGTGCTCGTGTAGCCGCGCACTCGTCAATATAATCGTATTAATACGAACTTTATGATTCTAAAGTTTGACAGATGCGGTTGTGTCGCTGCTGTCGTCTGTTTTTGGGGCAGCAATGTCGAAACGACTTTTTGACGTTTGAGAATCAAAATCGAGTCATTAACACTTATTAACAACAAAATGTCTTTTCTATATATGTGGATTTAAAAATTGTCCTAAGGTAATTGAAGGTAGCTGATTTCAAAAGCGAAAACCATTTATAAAACTTAGTTTTCCATTTTGCAAGAAATGAGTGGTTGTTGAATTTTCCTTAATTTTGTTTTTCCAAATTTTCGATTGAAATTTCTAGATTGTAAGTTCAAAATTTGTTGTCCTGTGTAATCATCCAACAACAATACATCATTAGAACCCAGGATCAGCCGAAAACAACGCAGCTGTGCGTGAGAGAACGAAACTGTCACCGCCTTAACCCACAACGGCGATTGTTACAAATCTATTACACCGTGCAACATCATTTCTCACACCGGGAAAAATCCATATGTGCATGAAACTAGAGACCAAACATAGTAATACTGCTTACTCAGTTTTTAATTTCATTCATTTCATTTTGAAGGGGATAAGAAAACAACAAAAAAACTTAACCTAAACGAGTGCACACATGTGCAGTTTCCATGGCAAAAATCCATGAATTGGGCTACGAATTGCTCCCTCATCCCGCCTATTCACCCGATCTAGCCCCAAGTGACTATTTCTTGTTCCCAAACTTGAAGAAATGGCTCGGCGGAAAGAGATTTGCCTCCAATCCAGTCATCTCACAAACAAATGCCTATTTTGAAGACCTCGACAAATCTTTTTTTCGGAAGGGATAAAAAAACTGGAGAAACGTTGGGCTAAGTGTATAGATCTCAAAGGAGACTACGTTGAAAAATAAAATAACTTTTTATCTAAAAACCTGTGTTTCATTTAAAAAGTCACGGACTTATTGACCCGCCCTCGTATGTATAACAAATGAAAGGCGAAAGGCTCAAGAATTTAAATAAAATTGATTTTTTATGTATTTGTAAAAAAAGGATATGAAAAAGGTCCTTTGAAAATTTTAATCCTTTATATGCTTGAAAATTTATATAGAATTTTCTTGAAAAGTAACAATGTTAAAACCCAAAATCTCCTTGGTCACTTGTCAAATTTTTATTGCTCTAACTTTATTGGTTCGAAAGTTATTAAAAAAAAAGGCGGAAGCTGCAATTCTAATGAAGTAAACAAAAAAATTCTCATTTATTTAAGTATCAGTATTTTAAATAATAAAATGATCAAGATCAATGAAGTGAGAATAATGAAATTTTGACACGTGATCAAGGAGATTTTGGGAAATTGACAAGCGATTTGAAAGCATGGTTACCTCGCATGGCTTCAACTGATCGTTGAGATCGTCGTTGACTCCTTCCTTTAGGGCGTCTTTAATCCCTGGTCTATAAGAATCAACTGCAAACAATTGACTCCCTCAAAGTCAACATTACAAACACCATGCAGCACATTCAGTCAGATTTTTGAGACCTGGTCATTAAAAATTACACTTTCTGACCTTTAGGCGCCAACAAGCAAAGCCACAACAGGCATTTTAAAGACGCACTTAATGCTATCTTTCAAATAATATCAAATTGAATGGAGATACCTCCCATACAACTTCCACCCAGCCAAACTTTTTAATGAAACACATTGTTTTAAATTTTAGTTTGAAACATTCTTACGCTTTTTCCTTTTTTGTATTTTTATTTATTTTAATATCTCAATATTAATTAGGTGATAACATAAATTAATACATTAATATTAGGTAATATTAATAAACTGTAATAAATAAATTATTAAAGACTACTATGTATACGTTCCGTGGCTTAGTTGTGAGACTGTCATGAAATGCCATCGCTTTCAATTTTCGGTTTCAATATTCGAAACGGCTTTGTGCAGTTCGAACTTTCCATAATTGCTTAATCTGTGTGTGCGGCAAAAGAAACTGAGACTTGCAGCCCATTGAATGTGGTTCGCTGCGATTATGTGTGGTTGATTTGTGATTTTTGCCCAATGTGCGCGTGACTGACATCGAGTTGGATTTGCTATTCGTTAGGAGTTCGGTGAAGTTGCGGTTAACATATCTAATGCCAGTGGCCACCTCTCGTTTGCTGCTACATTTAGTTATGGTGTTTGCTTAAGTTTTGCGGCAATTAATTAATTAATCAATTAATTGTATTGAATTGAAGTTTTTTGAATTTGTGGTGACTCTCTCTGCTGCGGTACGTATGTTTGTATGTATGAATGTAGTTGTGTGTGTGTTATGCGATTTAATTAAAAATTCATTTGAGCTCTTCTCCGTTGCCAGTTTTGCATACTGCATCCTTCTTTGATTTTGGTTTTTGTTGTTTTAATTAAAAATTTTTAGTTAATTTAGATGTTTGTATGTTTAGTTTTTTTTTTTAGTTTAATTTGACTAGCACAAGTATTTCTTCTTCGGCTTCATCATGCGAATGCGTCATTTGGAGCCAACGCCGTTCGGCACCAGCGAACTGGGCTGCGCGACGGCGCTATTCGAGGACTGCGGCTGTGCGCTTTGCGCGCTCGACTGCACTGCCTGCGCGGGCGTGGGCGGCGAGCGAGCCAACGAGCCGCGTATGCTGGCGGACAGCGGTATCACCTGGGAGGCGGCTGCGGCAGCGACGGCAGCATGTTTGGTTGAGAGATCGGTGGAGCGTGTGGTGCCGCAAATCTAAACCAAGAAAATGAAAGTTAGTAATGCAAACATTTTATTCACAGTTCAGCTGCGGGTCTACCTGATGATGATGCTCCCAGTCCTTGTGCTGACAGAATGCGCCACAGTAGCGCGCCAGATTGCAGCCCGAGCAGGTCTCGGTGGCTTTGCGGCCACAGTTCCAGCAAGCCTGAAAGATCAAAAGTTAGTCTTGATGCTTTTTAGAACCAAAACGGGGCCACAGACGGCACAAGCACTCACGTTCTGGCCGGCAGTGATGGAGGGCGATTTGTTGTCCAGCTCACGCTCGGCTCCACCTCCACCGCCCACGCCGTGTCGACTCATCTCCACAAAGAATTTCTCCATGCGCAGTCGTTCCTGCGCCATGACCTCGGCAGCGCGTGTCTCGGCAGCCACCACGGCGCGCTGAATCTCAATGACGGCCTGTCGCTTGACCTGCAAATGAAACGCACACAAGAAATTAAAAAATGTCACAACTGAGTCTCGAGTCCCCAATCCCACACGCACCTGATTCACTGCCTCCTCGGCGTTGCGCTTGAACTCGGCCACCTTGTCCTCGGTCTGACGGCGTATCTCCACCAGTGTGGCCGGCGTCAGTTCACCGTAGCTGGGCTGCTGCGGCTCGACGCCGCGCTGCTGCAGAATTGTTATGGCGCGCTTCGTCTTGTCCACCATGGCCGAAATGCAGTTCAGCATGGTGTGTATGTTCTTCCACTCCTCCTCGCCGCCAAGCGGACCACCAGCGCCGCCTCCACTGCCACCACTTGTGGCGGGCACATTGGGGCGTGCGCCATGTCGCTGTCCAGTCGACTCGTTGTTGGCATTGACGCGCAGCTCGCGCTCCTCGCGGTGATTCGCCTGCAAGCAGAGCACCAAAAGGTTAACCACGTCCCTCACTTTCTCCACCACAGCGACCACCACTCACCTTCTCCATGAGACTGCTGAAGTTGCTGCTTTCCGACTGCGCCGCTGCTGCGGCACCGCTGGCCATTGAGTAGTCGAACAGCGCCTGTTGGCCGGCAAATGCAATGCGCGCGTCCGACTGCGCGGCGCTCAGTTGCGCGTTGTGTGCGTGCAGCGCGCGCTTCGTAGGCGGATAGGCGGCCATGTAGTCGCTCCAGTCTTGTACTCCGTTGTGATGCTCCATGAGCGTGTCCGAGGCGCGCCGCTTGAAGACCAGACTTGTGGCGCCGGCGCCGTTGGAGGCAGCAGCCGCCGCTGCTGCTGCTGCTGCCGCCTGTGCGGCGTCCACATGCACAAAGATGTCGCTGTACTCGGCCGGCGGTCCGTGTGCTGCAAACTCCATTACCGCATTCTCGTTGGTAGTCACGTACTGCAGCGGCGTCTGCGCACAAAGAGACAAAAGCAACAATAAAGTAGTCGAAAGCACAGCGGTTGACGTGTCGACTTACCTGATTGGTGGCGCGCGCCAGTTCGACAATTTCGCGCTGCAGCAGCGAAATGTGATTCTTGAGCAGTGGAATGACGTAGGGACGCAGCGGCAGATTGATGGCCTCCTGCAGCGTGAGCCGAAACTCGTCGATACTGATGCCGCCGCTGACCAGCGACAGCACCAGTGCGCGCACACGATCGCTTACCTCGGGATGCACCTCCTGTGCCAGCTGCACCAGCGAGCCGAGGAATTTGCGTATTTTGCCCAGCAGACGCGCCTGTTCGGCGTGCACGGCCGCTGCTGTGGCGGCAGCAGCCGCGGCAGCCAGTGCCGCTTGAGTGGGCGGCGTGGGCAGCGGTGGCGGTGTGGTGGTGGTGGTGGCACCGTTTACCACCGGCGAGGCGCTCGCATTGCGATTGGGACGCGGCGGCGGCGGCGCCAAGCTGGAGTGGTGGATTTGTGGCGACATGGGCGAGCGGGGCGCAATGGCGCGTGCGCTCTCCGGCGAGTCCGGTGTGCGGCAGCTGCGCGCACCGTTGCCGTTGGCCGAGGAGTTGTTGCTGCTGCAATTGCTGCCGCTGCTGTTACCGTTGCCACCGACGTTGTTGCTGCTGGCGCCGTTCGAATGCGAATTGCTGCTGCAGTCTTTGCCGCTAACCGAGTTCGAGGAGGAGTTGGCTGCAATTAAACAGAGAGAGAGGGGAATTGTAAATATGAATGCAATGCAAATGAAGCGACAAATGTTGCAATGAGAAATGTTGTGTGTAATTAGCAATGAATGCCGCAGGCGGCAGCAAACAATTTGCCTGCAATCGAAGAGGAAATGCACGAAAAGGCAATCAGAAAAGCTTGCAGCAAATGGTTTGTTGGCCAAAGGCTTTGTTGATGCAATTGCAACCATTGATGTTGTTGTACATGTGGCTACTACTACTGTTAGATTGTTTTTATTTTGCTTCCATATTGCAGCTGTCGTTGTTGTTACATTGCAATGTTGTTGCTCCTTGTTGCTAACTTGTAATGTCCAAAATGCGCAGCACACACACATACACCAACAAACACTCGTCTAGCTATCACCTCGCTCCTTTCACCAACCTGCCGTTGGTTCGTCCATCTGTCCGTCCATGGATGCATTTGTCCATTCGTTGCGCTCGTTGGTTCGTGCAACCGCAAATGCCGAGATTTGTGAGATTTGTGTTGTTGGCATCGCCGCTGACGCCGTTGCCGTTGCTGACCCGAAGGACAAATGCTGTTGCTCCTGCTGCCGCTGCTGCTGTCTGGTGGTGCATGCGAAAGGACATGCCAGCAGCTGACACATCATAAATGCATTAGTTGCAACACGAAGAAGGCATTTCGGTCGGTTGCTTTGCCTCGCATTCAACTCGCCGCCCTCGCACTCAACAACAACAACTGACCAATGCGACCAGAACTGCAGCAGCGCCAGCCGGAGCAACATTGGCACTCGGCTGCGGTGCGCTGCTGCTGCTGGTGCGGCGGGTGTCGCTGCCGCTTGCGTTTGCGAACATGGCAAATAAATTAGCAGCATTCGGTACAAATTGCACTTGTGCACGAATTTTTTTGCCATTGCTGCTCGTTGTTGGTTGGTTGTGTTCGTGTTGGTGTTGGTGTCGGTGTGTTGTTGAGAGAGCAAACACGTGTTTCAACATTTGTTGCACCGACATGATTGCGTTTTGTTGGCGCAAATGTTCGGACATGAAAACTTTAAGCAAACCGCTGTTAAAGGCGCTGCCAGCACGTATGGCAACAACAACTTAAGGGGGCACAAGGCGGAGGCGACCAATGTAAGTGCAGATTTGTCTGCTATGTCTGTCCAGCTGTCTGCAAAGTTTCGTCCATTGCATTAGGCAATATTTGTGTGCGTACAATCAGCTGAACAGCTGTAGAAAATTATTTTCTCTAAGCCAAATACAAAACAAAAAATTGTAAAAATTTCGAAGTACATTGAACCAGTACACAGTGATGTGTTCCATAGACAAAATTCAAAAACTGTATAGTCTCAGAATTTAACGATTTTGATGTCATTTAAAAAGGTAAAACTCAAAAACATCTGTGAAAAATTCTAATTAGTGTCTGTGCAATAGCGGTTGAAAAGTTGAACCTTTTTTCACAAACAAATTTAAACATATAGTTTTTGTTTTCTAGTCTATTGAGCAACAAAAAATGTAAAAATACATGATTACCAAGAAGTTGCTAAAACTTTCAATATAGATTAAGAAATGATGTGGCCATTTTCGGTTTTAATGTTTTCTCAAAATTTGCAAGCTGAGGCTTTTACATCACTTTTAATTCAAAATATTTCTCTAAATTAATAATCTGAAAATTGGCAAAAAACAAATATGACTTACCGAAAGGTTAAAGCCAGAACATTACTAAAACTAAATGTCAGAAGAAACCGTTTTCCTGAGTTCTTCAAGGATTTACAAACCATCTGTGCTGATTATGAAACCATTTGAACCAAAGTCAAAGTTAGCAATGAATGAATTCTTTAGGTATTTGCAAGATGTTTAAACACATCGATTAAAAGCCATAATAATTGAGAGTATCTGTTTTTAAAACCACAAAAAACCATTTTATTCGGCCATATTTCAGCTCTTCAGGAATATAAAAAGAATTCAAAAAAAGGTCCTTTACTGGACTAATTTTTAAAGGCAACACAATTTTGTGTCCAATGTTTTGAAGTAAACATCACAAAGCATTTCATTGAGCAATATTTGGCACGTTATGAATATTTTGTCACAAGAACTCACCCTTCAGCTTCTTTCTCTGATTATCCTTACACTAAACACTTTTCTACAATACTAATAAAATTTTGCAAAAATTATGATTTGTGATTCAGTGATTCATCAGTTGAACCACAAATCACACACACACACAAAACACGAAGTTTGCCAACTTCCGTCGAAGCAAAATTCCAAGTTCGAAGTTTGCCAACTTTGATCCTAGTAAAGTGCAAATCTTTTCAATTAACTCAGACTGTTCGTTAAGCTAAGGTCCCACGATTGCCGCAAATGCGCCCATCATAGCCCAAACTGGTCGGGCATTGACTACGCAGAAATTGTCAATTGAGAAAAACGTTTTTTATTTGGATCACACGATTGCCCCAATTTCGACAAACTTTGTCGGCTCAACCTAGCGACCAGAAATATCGCACGGAACGATTTCAAAGGTAGGTCACACGATTGCCCGAATCGAAACAAAAATTCAAATAAATTCTCAAAAAATTTGAAAGCTCCGACAAAATTTGTCGGCCCCTATGGTTGGTGCTCGAGTTGCCGACAAAATTCGGCTCAATTTTAAATTTGTTTGTCTAGCTTCAACTGTTCACACGATTGACGCTACAGTACCGATTTCGTTCGGCAAACAAGAAGATATATCGAATATTTTTGACATTTGCGCCGAAACCGAATCGAATTCACACGATTAGCATTTGAGTTTTTAAAAAATGCGTAAAATTTCTACGCATTGCGGCAATCGTGGGACCTTACCTTTAGACCTCAAATTCGGTCTTCAATATGCCTACAGACCAAAGTTTTTTTTAACTTAGACATGGCACGTTTGAAATCGCTTCCGAAACTAAGTCTGAGGTCTGAGTGGGCTTAAGTCGCACTTCTATTCGGATGCCTAAATACTCCATTATGATTCCTTTGCTCTTGCAGTATTGCCAGATACATGAAATAACTTTCTCCTAAATCTAAAAAAAAAAATGAAATTTCCACCCAAGAATTTAAGAAAGTCTCCCATCAATTTTTTTATAATTTTTATAATTATAAACTTAGGAATTGAACCTCTTATAAAAAATTAAAAAAATTTATTTAAAAACTTCCTTGATTCATTGCATAAATTATACACTTTGAAGCATAAAATTTAATTAAATTAAACACTTTAGCTTTCAATATTCAAGGCTTCAGTGGCACTTATTATGTCCAATGTGTCACCATTAAAATCTCCTAAACTTTCTCCTAAACAATTCTTCCTCCTAAAAATTATCCTAAAAGGACTAATCTAGCAACACTGTGTTGTTTTACTATGGAGAAAACAATCCGCCTCAAACCGAGGCATGGTTGATTGGTTGGAATCTAAATTTACGGAGTTGGTGCTTCTGTAGCACAAACATTTTCTTATGATTTCTACTTATCCTTCATTTTTACAGCTTCTGCAAATATCATTGGAGGAGAAGCAGCACAGTGTAGATTGATGACTCGAGTTGATGATGAACGAGTTGTCGTATGAAGATCAACTCAAGAACAGTCTAAAACGGATTTTCTTCATGGTCAGCCCATGGCCAGCCCACAGTGCCCAGTAGATGTCAAAGTCGACCAAACTTGAACTTGAAGATTTTATATATCTTTACAGGTCCACCTGTCCGGGGCAGACAAACATCACATCGAACCCCCAAATAGATTTCTGCATATACAGCTAAGACTGATTCTGACGATCCTGTTTCTAGGTTAGGTTAGGTTATGGTGACTGCCTCTATAAGAGACACAGTCGGGGGCCTATTATGAGGCCCATTGTGATACCACATACTTCACCCGTTTTTGAAATGTGTATGCATCACTGTCTTTCCAACATATGTTACAGCACCCATTTCAAGCGAATGGAGAAAGGGAGGGGAGGAGACCTACCTGTCTCTAAATCCATCAATCCTTTCTACTACTATACTTCCTTTCTACTTTACCTTTCATGAAATTTATCTGTTCTTAATTAACCTCAAAAATAATTACGTCAAATTTAAATCAGATTGCGTTTTAATTCTGATGCCCCGAATTTTGCTGCAAATATGTTCAACTATAATATTTGCATTGCAAAATTTGAAGCTTTAATGTCTGGAAATTGATGATTACAAATTTCTTTCAAGTGTTCAGTAAATTCAAAATGACGAACTAACAAACTATTCTCAAGATTTTTGCTAAGCGTCTAATTTTGCCGCAATTGTTTTCACAGATGTCTTTAACTAAGCCAAAGGAAAAAGCTCCAACTAGGAGATGAACAATTTTAAAAATTTTTAATATGTAGTTCCAAAAAATCAACTATATTTAGTGGCAATAGCATTATTATGGCAACACTGGTGCATTACCAACGCAGTGAATGAGCTCAGCGCATAGTAAGTTAACGACTAACTAAATATCGGAAACCGTTTGAATCATCCTTCAGCCACCATGGAAGAGATAATAAATTTCGCTCATTTGAGAACTATTTGGGTTTGTCAAGCTCCGAGTTGTGAGTTGTTGTAACCTCAAAGTTTGCAGGAAGCAGTTTCAGAACCACTTTAGAGTCAGTTTCAATGTCCATTTTATACCCAAAACCAGAGCTTTTCTGGCCCACAATGCTTACGTGTTTTTGTGAGCCTCGTTCATCGGGTGCCTCCTTAAAATTATGTTGCGTCAAATTGTCAAATTGACAAAATGTTATGGCGTGCAGTTAGGTAGGCCACTTGTTCGCCTAAAACAGCGGTGGGCGCATGTAACAACGATTACGTGTCGCCCAGCTTCGCTCAGCATTTTAAAATGTTGTCAACATGCAGTCAACATCTGCCGCGTGCTGCGTTTGTCATTTAAACGCTGACAAACTGGCAACGCAATTGTGTTTCGTTGATTGTCGGCAATTCGGAAACAATCAACTTTTATTGGCGGCCGCACTATGAGGCGGCAAGCAAATGTTGTGCAATTGCAAAATATGTCAGAACCAAGAAATTCACAGCCTGCCTTCTGCGTGCATGTTTCCATATGGTCTCCTGTCGGTTATGTGTGCCGCGTAAAGGTTTCAATATTATACAACAACACGCACACAATAAGTAATAACAACAAAAACAAATGTGAGCACAAGCAAAACCCAACCGAAAAAACCCAACGAAAACGAACCAAAAAAACGTGTAAGAATAAATGCAAAGATTTTGCAGACAAATGCATTCGTCGATGATGGGTGGGAAGGCAAAGAAATCGCTAAAAATGCGAGTACCCAATGTCGATTTTAAACATTGTTGTAAAGCAATTTGAAATTAAACTACGAACAGCTGAGACGACCATAGAAAGTGGGCTGCGCTATGTGGTGGCTTAGGTGGGAGTGGCGATGGGGTGATGCGATGCGATTGTGCGCGCAAGGACGCGTGGAGCAGCAACTGATGACGATGTGGCGATGACATTGTGGAAACCTGCGTCAACACGATCCATCATATTTTACTGCACCGCAAACGCGAATGCCAACAGCCAACGTGGCTTGGCACGTTTTATGCTTCGAAATGTTAATGTAGATAATATTAAATGTAGATAATGTTTAATTTGCAGAAAACATCAAAATCATGTAATTCGATTTAACAGTTAACAATCCAAAGATTCAAAATATATGGAATTTTTGCAAATTCAGGCGATTTTTTTCAAGAAACCAAAGGATTGTTGCGAGTTATTGTGATTCTCGAATTAACGGGGTACGAGTGACTCTGATTGCAATATGTTAACTTAAGTAGGAGAAGAAAATGTTTTAAAAATGTATTTTATAAAATTTAGAAAAGAAGAAAGAAGGAAAGGAGAAGAGAGAAAATAATTCTTAGTTTTGCGTTTTCTTCTTTTAACCATCATTTAATTTAAATAATTTAATACCGGTCTCGATAGTTCAGCGGGTAGCGCGTTGGTTTTTCACCCCAAAAGTCCTAGGTTCGATTCCTACCTCGAGCTGGTGAAACGCTAATCTACTTATATCGCTATCCTTTTGAAGGAGATGAGAATTACTAGAATGCTCTAGAATGCGCTATTGGCAGGCAATGGTCAAATCTCTAAGTGTGAAAGGAAAATAGCATAAAAGCCACCGTTCGAATTCGGCGTTTAACTGTGGGCCCTCTCTCGCGGTTCTACAATTACAATTTGCCAAATCCGAAGCGTATTATTCAAGATATCAGCGGTTATAATATGTACTATATGTACTATATGTACTATATGTACTATATAATATGTACTAATATGTAAGTACTAGTGCGACCTTTCTAGTGTTCTAGAGAGTTTTGCATAGATCGAAACAAATGACAGTCAGACGATGAAGGTTTCGGTGCATGCATTCAAACTTTCAACCAAGTTTCATCAATTTATTACCAGTCATCAATGAAGTATGTGACCTGGCATTGTCGTGATGGAATACAACTCCTTTGCTTTCCTGGTGACCAATTTTGGTTGCTTTTCCTTGACTGTTTAGTTCAGGCGGTCTAGTTGAGAGTATTTGAAAACCAAAACCTAATAAACAATTCCCTTCCAATCCCACCAAACACTCAACATAACTTTGTTTACCGTCAATCATGATCGCTTGCGTTGGATTCTCCCATCGAATCCACTTTTCATCTCCCGTAATGAATTGCTTCAAAAATTGTTCGATTTCGTTGGGTTTCAGCAGCGTTTCACTGATGGCAACTCGGACGGTTCAATTTCTTTCCGTTAATTCATCATGGCTGCTTACTTTAAATGATTTCAAATCATTTACGGAAAAGTAATGTAGATGATGGTGAGTACTTCCACTATTTCCCGACAGCTTGCAAGTCGATCTGGCTCCACAAGCTGCAAAATTCATTGGTTTTGTCAGTGACTGACCGATCAAAACGAGGTATATTTTTGACAGAATCGAGCAAACCACCTTTGGGTCCGGCGGTCACTCACAGCAACTTCACCGTAACCCAGTGTTGCCAGTTACCTGAAATGACTTTCTCCTAAATCTTAAAAAAAACATATTGCAGCTTATTTTATTAACAACATAAACGCAACATATAACAAATGAATTATGTATATAAAAAGTTCAATTTTTGGCGGGATTTCATTGTGATAGCAATAAGTGGGAACGAGATAGTACGAGCTTAAATTTTGTAAGCTTACAAATTTTTAACACAATAGGGGGCTTTGACTATTAAAATAGTTGCCTAAATATATTTTGTTGCCAGTGTTCCCAATACATCATACTTCGTTATCCAAAAATCTCCCAAAAATCCACTAAGGATCCGAACAATCCCCTAACATAAAATATAAATCTCCTAAACTGTCTCCTAAGCAATTCTTCCTCCAAAAATGTCTCCTAAAAGGGCAAGAATCTAATAATTTTAGGAGGAAATCTCCTGATCTGGCAACACTGCCGTAAACTGCGTAAATTTGTTGTTGTAACTAATTTTCAAATCAATGTAACATTTTATATTAGAAACGATTTACACAACTGTCTTCAAAACAACAAAATCGTTTGACATAATCGGAATAGTGTTGCCAGATTTGTGGCTACCAACTTCTTCATGTAATAAAAACCGTGGATAATTCTTATATAACCCAATATATAAATTATATCAAAAAACATTTTTTCGGATGCAACTTTTGCTTTATAAAGTCAACTTTCTATAGAAAAAATTAAAAATTAATGTAAATGTAAATTGTTGGTTATGTCATCCCTTACTTCAGTTACTACTTATTTGTATGTTTTTATCTGTTTTTAAATATTCGTTACTACAATCTAATAATAACATTAATGTAATACTCCAATCTTCTACGAATCTTTTTATATCGATTTGAAATCTCTTTTTCTACATTTCAGCATCGCTCGTAACTCTTTCAAGCAGCATAAATTTGTCGCCGCACTGTCGGCCACCCAATTCGCATTCACCTCAACCAATACAATTGGGTTAGATTGTAGACTTTTCGTTATTGGGTGAGCGGGCGGGCGGGTTGATGTTTATGTAACTGTGAATGTGTGTGTACGCGTGTGTATGTGTGTGGGTTACTCGCAGCTGGCGTGCTGTTGTTGTCTTTACCATATGGGTCCCCACACACATTTGGCAGAAGACAATCTGCTGTGCAAACAAAACAAACCCAGATAAACGCATGACAGCACCGCCAACAACAACTATAACAACAATGGGAGGAATGCAGGCGGCACAGGACAAAAACATTGAGCGATGGCATATCGCAACCTTGGCTAGCGGAGGCTGCCAGTTTGGCGAACCAACCAGCCAGTCAGGCAGGCAGGCAGTCAGCAAGCAGCCGAATGGGGCAGGTGGGGTTTTGACAGGTTGTGCGGTGGCTGCTTATGGCTGAATTGCTGCAACAACACACACACACACACTTGTAGATATCTGGTGTGTCTGTGTGTGTGTGCAGCTGAATCCACAAATTATTATCGCAAAAGCAAACTTGAGAATGGACAGCATGTGCTGGGGGGCGGCATTGGGGGGAGGTTATGTAAATTGCAAAGGCAATGCTGATGTCGTTGTCGTCGGTTCGCTGCTGTTGACGATGGCGGTTCCATGTTGCTTACCCTTTGGCAGCAACGCCAACATCATTATCATCAAAATCGTCAACATTGGCTGAAATGTTATCGCACACATACAGCCACAGGCGTGCTCCCGCCCCCACACACACACACACACGCACTCCCACACAACACTTGACAGCGCATTTCGGACGGAAGGAAGAGTGAGGAAATTTCCATTAGCTTGTCCAAACAATGTGGCAAAGATGCAAAGGCAGCCGCTGCTATTCTGTTGTTGCGGTTGTTGGTGCTGTTGTTGACAATTTTGTTGTTGTTGCTGTGGTGGTGTGTATGCGTGCTGTTGCTGTTGATAATGGAATCGTTGCAGGTGGTAGCTGTTTGTTGTCGTCGTTATTGTTGTTGTGTTATTGATGATGAAAAATACATATAATAACAACGCAGCTGAGGCATCGTGCCGCGTTGTAGCTGTGAGTGTGGCACGAAAAAAAAGAATGGCAATTCATTCAAAGTGGAATTATGGTCGATTGCCAAGGCATTGGAATGCGGTGCCAACTGATACAATTTGACTGAAGACACGATTGTATTTCCAATTCTGGTAACAGGAGCTAGCGACGACAGTTTAACTAGCTCCACAACGGTCTACTCTAAGTCTAAGCTATACATCAAATACTTAGGGTACTTGTTGGACAGTCTTAACTTCAAGGAGCACTTGAAATATGCAGACCAAAAAACAAACAAAGATGTAGCTTCACTAATACAACTAATGCCGAACGTAGGGAACCCTAGGCAGCAAACGAGGAGATTGCTAGCAACCGTCTGGACATCTATTATTCAATACGCGGCGCCTATCTGGGCACCAGCAATTGATACACTTTCATGTCTGAAGGATGTGGCAAGAGTAAACCGGTTGACATCACTCAGGGTCTGCAGTGTCTTCCGAACGCTGTCGGATGACGCTGCCAACGTAATCGCCGAGGTAGAATGCCTGTTGAGGCAGTAGAACTTCGGGATGCAGGAAACAAAAAGAGATAGGAGACCATCAAGGCAAACAAAGCGAGAGAGTGGCAAGAACACTGGAGACTCTTCCGCGAAAGGACGTTGGACGCACAAGCTCATCCCAGACATTGAGACTTGGCTGGAAAAAAATCACGGTGAAACCAATTTTCACAGATCCTTACAGCCCATATATGCTTTAAAGCCTATCTGCATCGATTCGGGTACGAGGAAGACCGTTACCACAGATAACTTATCAAGTTATGTTCATCGATTACTTGTTACTTGGTGATTTATCTGTGCCCTTACTGTAACTATTGCTATAACGCAAGCGAAGATGCGGAACATGCAGTTTTCCATTGCTACCGATACCACAACACAGACGCTTATACAGATGTTGGAAATGGAAACGAATTGGACACCAGTCAACTATTTCGCATCGCAATTGATGTCGTTGCAACAGCGATACGAATGGTACGAACTGAGGTCTATCTGAGAACAAACCTGCCCTGCGACATAATGCCGGGAGGTGGTCCCGCCAGGATGAAGGTTGACTATGGGGGGTTGGTTTTTAGTCGGTAAGAATGCGGCATGCTGGGCTGGAGCTCAGTATCTTCCGAAGATCCAATTCTAATTCTTTTTTCCGTGTCAATACTAACTTTTATTATGGTTTTTGTTCTACTACTAGTGATGATCTAACTATGGTTTGGGTTTTTGGTTTTGATCTGGGCCTCACATTGCTCTTTGTGTGAATCTTGGTCTTTTCTTTTATCTGGGTCTTGGTTCTTGTTTTAATACCTGTCTTGGTCCCAGTCTCGATCGAAGTCTTGATCTTGCTTTTGATTTTTCTCTCTATTGGTCTCGTTGTTTGTTATAGTGTCCATGTTAGTCTTGGTTTGGTTCTGCCTTGCCACAGATTTTAATCTTCGTCCTAGTCTTGGCCTGAGTCTTGATCCTGGTTTTCTCGTGATTCTTACTTCCTATTGACTATGGTTTCCGTCTCAGTGCCGATCTTGACCGAGCTCTTGCTTATGCTATTACTTTTGGTCTCGGTCTTAATCTCAACCTCAGTCAAGTTCGTGGTCTTGATTTTAGTTTTGTTGTCTTTTTTGATCTATGCCCTGGGTTCTGTGTTCTATGTCTGCCCTGGCTTCAGTCTTGATTTCAGTCATTGTCTCAATTTTGGGTTCGGTCTACAATCTCAGTCTCAGCTCCGAACTCGCTTCATTTGCTAAATTTCGGGCTCTAATTCAGACTTGGTCATAGTTGTGGTTCTGATTTTAGTCTTTGTCTCTCTTTTTGTTTCTGGTTTGGTCTATGTTATGGGCTTTGTGTTGATATCTGCCTTGATTTCGGTCTTGGTTTCAGTCACTATATCTGTTTTGGTTTTGGTCTCACAATCTCAGTCATGTTCTCATTCTCAATCTTAGTTTTATACTCTTTTATACGTATCTTTTAATTATGATTCTTCTTTAATTTGGTGTTAATTATTGTACAATTAAAGATTCAATAGAAAAGTCCAACATTGCTTTCATTGATCTAAGCCGCCATTTTGAATCACTGAATATTGCTTAGTTCGGTTTTTGAGAATGCATTGCGTTCATAAACAAATTGAGAAAATGTAACGGAGTCAAGAAAGTAGTTTTGCAAGAACAGCAGCTGGAATTGGCTTTATTGAGCTTGCAATAAGCAGATCTAGCATGTTCCACTAAAGATTTTAACCCTTTCCGTCATGAAAAAAACCCGTTCTGTATAAATTGTATGGGCTATAGTCCATTATAATAGACATTGTTACTGAAAGGGTTAAGGCAAGAAGAAAAACCAAAGTATCCTGAATATTTGAGAAAGACCTTAAAACTGAGGCACTCGAGCAGGCAATCTCAGACTCAGTTTCTACAAAAACCTACAACAAAAATCTTCTATAAAAAGCTGCTACGAAAAGTAACCCATTTTCTGGCTGGAGACCAAGAAAACACTTGTTGCACCATCAACTTTTCGGATGACCAGACTTGAAGATTCAAAATTTGATTAATTGAAATTTTCTCGTTTTGCAATAACATTTCGCAAAAAAGTTAAACTTTAAACAAACAAAATCAATAATTAATTTTTATTGGAATAAATCTCTTTTTATAAATAAATTTGTTTCTTTAGACCCTCAGAAGTTGTTGACAAAAGTGGAGCTTGGGGAAACGTTTAAGCTTCTCGGAATCTCTGGGTGAAATATTTCAGCACATGATGCCATGACATTGTCTTCTACGAAAGAGTGGTGGCTGAAGTGATCTGAAGATTCTGCGATCTCTTGTTCAGTGATCACCACTGTTTTAAACTAAGATTTCAAGATCTTCTAAGCTAATATTTTAAGATCCTAGTTTAGAACAGTGGTTTAGAAGAAGATTCACCAGAATCGTTAGATCACTTTAGCCACCACTCAGACGTAGAAGGCAATGTTATGGCAAATTTATTGATTATTTTTTGGGAAGATTAGTTAGTTGCAAAATAGGTTATTTAGGTGACTCGTAAGTATCAAAATGGTGATCACTGGCTTAGAAGAAGATACTTCTGAATCATTAGATAACTTTAGCCGCCACTGTGATGCAGAAAACCACGCTTCGGCAAATAATGGTTTGAAAAGAAGAACGGCTCACAACACCGAGAACAACAACCGATAACTTCTAAACTTCATTAGAATGGCTAGTTTTTGGCAATTTTTATGACAAGTAGTAGCTAAATTATGATTTTCACTCTTTTTTGGTAACTAAGCACCTTTCACCTTTCTATTCGACTCTCAATTCAAGTTTCAATTGAAACTCAAACTTTTCAAAGTTATGCAAACACTGTGTTGCCAACAATTTTTTAGCGTGTAGCAATGAATTAGCAAATATTTTCTTGACATTTCTAAAAAATTTAGAACTTTCCGTTTTTAACCCTTTAACGCAACATGTGCTGCAATAACTTTGTATGTTTTTTTTTGTTTTACAAAATGTTAAAATACGCACAATGTTTATTTGTGAAAGAGAAAAACTGCAAAGTTTCCATAACTGTTACCACACTGCAAAACTGCAAACTGAAACAGCAGCGGGCATATAATTTAAATTCTCCAAGCCCGCCGCTTCCGAAAAACCGAAAGCAACTTTGCTATTTCCTTTTTCGGTAGACTTTTTCGGCATTTACAGTATTTTGGCAGCAGTTCACGGAACTGACATAAATTTTGCGGGCGGCCACGTGTGGGTGTATGTGTGCGGGTGCGAGTGGCAGCTGCGCTCGAAATTGGCCACACTGGCTGGCTGGGCGCAGATGCCATTAGCATTCGCAGTGCCAATGCCAATGCGAATTGTGAGCTGCGAGCTGCGAAATGTGGAGTGTGGCTGCCACACGCTCAACTCGTTCCTGTTTGTTATTAGGCAAACATAAATTTGCACATTTTTATACGTTTTGCTGCAACAAGCGGCGGCGACAACAGCTGCCCGCTGCTAATTCTACAGAAAAATGCCCAAAACAAACAAACAACAACAATAGAAAAACACACTGTGGGCGAAAAAGTTTAGTGTGCAAGTTTTAGGTGGCAGCCACAATGCTGGTTGGTCGTTGCAGCCGCAGTTCGACTAAATGCGACGCCGCAGCTGCTACATTTGCGGCCGCTCTAAGCTACAACAACTACAAAAAAACAACAAACAACTTGCTTTCACTGCAAATTGTTTAGAATGTCTGCGCCACTTGTGTGTGTCTAGTCGGGGCAAATTTGTTGCTGCTTCTTTGCTTCTGTCGAACTGTCATTTTTGTCTGGCTGTGTTGGTCCTTCTGTGGCACTGCAATGTATGTATGTACGATGTATGTGTGTTGTGTAAAGTATTTGCAAAATTTCTGTTGACAATTCACATATTTTTTAGCCACATACCGCTGCCCTTCTCTCACTGTACAACTGTACTGGCACTTTTCGCACAAACTGTACGCACAGCAACCGGGAAAACTCCACTAAATTCGACTGGACACTTTCGGCTAATGCCGTCGGGGCACTTTTGTTTGAACATAAAATCCTGCCCGCCGACCACATTGGCGCAAGAGGAAGAGTCCGCCGGGAGAGAGAACGCAAAAAGCTTATGTCATACTGTCGGCCATATATTTATCGATATGGGGTTACAACGCATTGTGCTGTGTGGCGAAAATTTGCACAGCTGTGTCCACTAGTGTTGGCCTGCTGTTGCCAGCAATGTTTGCTGCTCGATATTGTTATTGTTGTTGTTGTTATTAAAGCAGCCACCAACACCCAATGTTGCAGTGGGCCGCCGACGACAGGCAAACGTCGACGACAGAAGGTGCGCCGACAGGGGCAGAGGGGAAACAATCACTTTGGCAAATATTCATCAGCCCATTCGACGCACTGTGAAGTGGTGTCGAGCGGTGATAGTGTCGGTTGTGGTGTCGTCATTGTTGTTGTCCTTTTTGCTGCCGATAATGACGCCGTTGAACATAATAACGAGCATCGCTCGGTCACTGTCGCCGTTCGGTGCGCTGCAATTTGTGGGCGTATAAGTGTGTGTGTGTGGGTGTGGATGTGTTGGTTGCTTGGTTGGAAATGCCAGCACGGCTGAATGATGCTCAAGTAGGCGTTCAGATATTCTTGTTATTTGTATATTCTTGTTGTTGTTGTCATTTTATTGGTAATGGTTGTAATAATAATATTTGTAAAGCGTTCATGTTTAACCAAAAATATTTTGCAAAATATTTTACATACGTTTGTTTGTCGACAATATTTGACAGTGTCATGAATGCAAAATGAGTGCTGAGCAAAAGGTTGCCATATGGTCGGAATTTTGCTAATATTGAGTAATGCTAAATTTTATGTTCAAAGCAAAGATTTTGGAAAATCAAAGCCTGAAAAATTTATAAAAGTTTTTTTTTAATTTAATTAAATTTAATTAATGAATTTCAATTTTTAATTAAATTAAATTAATTTAAATAAATCAATTAACTAATTAATACATTTAAATTTAATTAAATAAATAAATTAAATTTAATTAAATAAATAAATTTAATTAACTTCATTTAATTAAATTTAGTTTTAATTAAATTAATTTTGATTTAATTAAATAAAATTACTTCTAAATTTAAATTAAATTAATTTTAACTCAAATTAATCAAATTAAACTATCAAAATGTATTTATTAAATAATATTTTAATTTAGTTATTAATTAATTAATTAATTTATTTATTTATTTATTGATATAAAATAATTTAGTTAAATTAAAATTTAAATGCAATAATTTAATATAATTTAATTCACTTAAATTTATTTAGTTAAATTTTAGTTTAATTAAATTAATTTAATCAAATATATTTTTTAAATTAAATTTAAATTTACTTATTAATTTATTTATTAATGAATTAATGTTTTTATATAAATAATATAATTAAAATTTAAATAAAAAATTTAATTTAATTCAAAATTGATATGCATTCATTTAATTTAATTAAATTAAAATGAATTTTTTTTAATTTTTAATTAAATTAAATAAATTAAAACAAATAAATATTTAATTAATTAAATTTTATTTAATTAAAATTAATTTAAAAAATTAAATCGAATTAATTTAATTTATTTATTTAATTTATGAAAACCTATTTAATTATTTATATAAAATAATTTAATTTATTTAAAAATTGAAATGCAATAATTTAATTAAATTAAAAACAATTTTTATAAATCGTTAAATTTTTAATATAATTAAATTAATTTAAAAAATAAATAAAAAATAAATTTTACTTAAATAAATTAAACAATTAAATTTAATTTTAGTAAATTTAATTAATTACATAATTTATCTATTTAAATATAATTTAAATAAATTTAATTAATTAATTTTTTGTAATTAAATTTAATTTAAATAAATATAATTAATTCAATTAATTTTTTTAGTTAAATTGAAATTTATTTATTCATTATTTTTTAAAATTAATTATGTATTTATAGATAGTTGATAGTTAAATTTAATTAAATTTTAATTTAAAGTTTAAATCATTAATTTAATTTAGTTAAAATTCATTTTTATAAATTTTTATTTAATTTAATTAAATTTATGTATTTATTTAAATTCAAATTTACTTATTAATTATTTAATTTTGTTATTTAAATTAATTTAATTTAATTACAAAATTTAAATCCATGGAACCGAAACGACTGTCTAAATCAGATGTAGAGCCATTGACGTAAATAGAACTGACAGCATGGGCGACCAAATTAATTTGCCTTATCATTGGGCTACATGCGATGAGCAACATGCCACTTGCCACTTGCCACATTTGTGGCAGCAATTGTTGTGGCAACGAAATCAGCAAAGCAAAATCGCTCAAATTTGTTAAAGGTGCCACGCGCAATGAATACAAAATTCAACAAAGCGCAAAAATACAACAACAAAAAACAAGAGAAAAATAAATAAGTAAAAAATAAATAAGAAAAAGGACACAACAGACAAACAACAAAAATAGAGCGCACACAAAAGTTATAAAAAATAAAAACCCATTCTTGAAAGCAAGAAGAAAGCAACAGAAAAGTTTATCAAAGAACGTAAAAGGCATTTTTGTATTGTTGTGGCAATGTAAACGAAAAAGTATGGCAAGTTGCTATTGTAGCAAAAAGAAATACTTTAGGAACACACAAATTTTTGCTAGTGATGCCAAATATACCAACAACAACAATGAGAAAAAAACAAAAAAACCTCTAAGAAAGCAAAGCGAAATCATTTTCGTAGACATTGAATAAAGTGGAATAATATACTTTTGCTTGGCATTTTTAGCATAATCAACAACAGACCAAGCGACAACAACAACAAAACGTTGCCAACGAACAAAAACGGAAAAACCAACAACTACACACACACACAGACACACAAGGACATCAACATTCAAGCCATCAACGCCGACATTATTGCATGGGAATTTGAACATCAGCAGCAACACGTTTTCGTTTGTCTCACGGCGCCGCACGCCGCACGCCAACTTGCAACAACTCGGTGTTGCTGCTGCTGCAGGATTTTCGAGTTTATTTCGGTTCAAAGGTGGGTGGGTTGATGGTGCGTCGGCTAGTTGGTGTGTGTGTTCTAAGGGTTGACACCAACATTTATGCATCCATTCACTCAGCCATTCAAGCATTTATTCTCGAGTGCACACACGTTTCACCCACACACACACATCCAGACACACACATCCACACACACACACACATACTTGAGATTGTGTTGTGTGGCAGCAAACGAATCAAGTTAAATTGATAAGAATCATGGTGCCTGGTGGCAGACATACACACACAAACCGACTGACAGACAGATAGACCCACTGTCAGACAGACAGACATGCAGCCAGACGAATGGTAAAAGCAGGAATTACAGTAATTGGTGGCGTTGTGTGAGGTGTGAGATAGCAGCCAGCAAGAAGTTTGGGGAGTGGGTGGGAAAACTGAAATGTTGCGTGAGTGGTTGTTTTGGGGTTTTGCTGTTGTGATTCCTGCTGGCAAATAAGCGACGCAAAAATTCCCAATAAAAGAAGCAACAATTTTTGTCTGCTGGTGGCTGACGATTGCGTCGATGTGCGCGTTGATAGAAAATGTGACCCGCTGAGTATTTGCACATCATTTGGAAAGCGCGTCGAAACAACTGACCAACTGACGTGAAATGATGAATGATGAGCAATTTCGGTAGATGACACTTAAAGTGATAAAGAATCGATCTGCTGTTTGGTGCGAAGAGTGCATTGTTTGGGTTAAACATGACATAAGCAAAATGTGATAGATAAGTGTAACATTAAAGCACAGCTGGGAAAATACTAAGAGAAAAGTTGCACATAGGCTGGAGACAGTACGTGGAAACAAGGAAACAAAGAGTCCTATTTATAAGTATTCTTGTTATAGATGGAAAAGCACCATGAAAGACTATGTATGAGATTCGAACCTTTGAATCTTTGACTAGAAACCTAATGCATTAAGCCACTGACAACAATGACAATGACAAAACATATCGTATCTGCTGATATATCGAAAAGTATTTATGGATTTGGCTAATTTTTCACGAAATAAATTAAAAAAAATATATGATTTTTCACAATAAAAAATAAAAGTCGAAAAAGCCAATTTTGATAGAAATACGAACAAAAAAGTGCAGATATTTAAAAATAAAAGTGTTAATAATTTTTTTTTGTGTTGCATTCTGGTAACATTAAATAATTTATATTTCATTTTGAATTTTAAAATCATGTTAAATAATTTGTTTATCTTAAAAAAACGCTGAGCAATCTATAATTTAAACGAGGGTGAACTGTACGGACGAGAGGAAGGGTTAGCAGTTTAAAGTCCCGTACTAACCTGAAGCTTTCGATGCTTCTCTCCTCGTTAAAAAAAATATGTATTTTGGTACCAAGAAAGTTCTCAGACAGTTTTACGATTGCTTGACAGAGTTTTGTCTGAGCGCGCATCAAAAATGGACATCACTGAAGAGAAAATTTTCCATATTTTATAATTTTTCTTTAGTAAAAGCGAAAGCGCAGACAAGGATTTTGTAGATATATGTGAATAGTGTTTAAAGTTTTGATACTCTAAGAGTCAAGCAGATGATACGAAGGCCGAATCATGACAGTCTTCGAGTCCGGATTAGCATTGATTCGATTGCTCAGTAACTAAATATTGAACACAATTCTTTGTTGGAACCACTTGACTAAAAGACTTGGTACTAAAAGAATCTCGATGTATGGGTGCCACATGATTTAAAACAAAAATCCTCATGGACCAAACTTCCAATTGGAAATCGATGCTGAATCACAAAAAAAAATCAACCCATTTCTGAAACGGATAGTGACAGCTAAGTTGAAAAAAATGTGTTTTTTTTTTGACTAATATGAAAAAAATCAAAAATAATTGTTATAGGATTTTTAGTAGTAGTAGTAGTAGTGTTGAGGCATTAAATAAAAGTAAAAAAATAACTCTTAAACATTAATTTTTATAATAAAAAAACAAAAAATATAAAAAAATTTAAAAATATGTATAATAAAAATATATTTAAATATGTATAAAAAATATAAATTTTTATATTTACTATTTTTTTTTGTCCTTAGAATATTCTGAAGTGGTTGGAGTTGTTGCTTCTAAAAACCACAAATCTTTTAACCACCTTTTACAAAACAACCATTAAATTCTCTTTTCTCTGCACTCCGTCAAACCCATTGAACTTCTACACTCAACTTCTTCTTTTAAACTTCTACCACAGCCGTAAGACAGACTAAAGCCCAACTTTCTTGCTAGAAAATTTACATATCGAAAATTGCTAATCCCAGCATTAAGCCGCCCAGACTTGTGGTCACCATTAAGTTCCCAACCAATTGTCTTTTTTATTAAATTCCAGCGGCGCCCCTCGCCCCACCTCCCCGCACACTAATGTATGTCTTCAACTCATTGCGTACAAGCAACAAACATAAAGTAATAATTACACATAAATATTCTTTGGTACAAGTCTCCATTATTTGTTGCTATCCTTCATCTTGTACACATTTTTGTTAATACCTTGTCTGTTGTTTCTTCTCATGTTTTTGTTTTATTCATTCATTTTTTGAGCCATTACATTTTGGGTCCTTCTCTGCCAGTGCTCTGTGTGAGTGCGAGTGTGTGTAAGTGTGTGCGTGGGTAGTGGAGTGAGGCGAATACTTTTCTGGTTCATGAATTTTCTTAGAATTTGCATTTTGCTCAACGGACACCTGTTTGCTTTCCCATCGCCGCATTACAATAATAGCGCACTTTTCGGTATTGTGTGACAGCAACAACAACAAAAGCAATTGTGTGTGTGCTGGCCCACAATGTGAAATCTTTACTACTACGGTTGCGTTTTTCTCTCTCTCTCTTGTGTTATTGTTGAGTTCATAATGTTGTATTGTAGCAAATTCCTTTGTGTTTTTCCTATTGCATTTTGTTGTTGTACAATCTATTTATTATTGCCGCCCGCTTGTCGGAGATTTTCGGTTGCAAATTCCTTTTAAAACATTTCTCATCTTGTGATGTTTTATTGCTTGGTCGATCATAGTAATGGGACAGTGTGAGCAGGATAAATATTTTCACACAATGCAAAAGAAAATTTTCACTATGGAAATTATCGTTTGAGCGAGAACATTGTATAACTCAAATGGAGCTTAACAAAGTCGTTGTTTTTCCTTGTGAAATGTTAGTTTTATTGCATGTAAAATATTTGCATATGAGAAATGTGAAAGTTAGTGAGTGATGGGGATTTTCAATAAAGACGAATTTTTATGGTGAAATGCTGCGGAACTTGGAAGTGCATTGTTGGAGTTGGATTTCTTGTTGAAGAAAAAAAAAATTGAATTGAAAATGTTATTGTAAATATTAGACAATCACATGGAGAAGAAATATTTAATGAAATTCTTGTCTTTGGTTCTAAGCGGATATTTCTTTTATTAGCTCTCAGTTGGATTATTATTTTTAATTATTTTCAAATACCAAAAAGGAAACCAAATCTAAAAACATTTCTAACATAAAATTTGTGATATTTACACTCAGAATTTTACAAAGCACCCAAAAAATCAAAATAAAATATTCCATGATTTTATGACAACCTACCAGTGACAGCTTTGCACTCGTGAATTTTATGATTTTATTGAAATAGCCTTTTCAACTATTTAAAAGTCATGTTGTCAAAGTCATTTTTATTCGCTTAAACTTCTAACGAACTTTTAACTTATCGGATCAAGAGATTGCCAGTGTTGCCAGATTAGTAAATTTCCTCCTAGATTTAGGAGATTCATTGCCAGATTAGGAAGTTTCCTCCTAGATTTAGGAGATTCCTGGCCTTTTAGGGGAATTTTTAGGAGGAAGAATTTTTTAGGAGGAAGTTTAGGAGATTTCAATGGCGACACATTTGACATTATTAGTGCCACTGAAGCCTTGAAAACTAAAAGCTGAAATGTCTAATTTAATTAAATAAAATTTTATGCTTCAATTTTTATAATTTAATAAATGAATGAAGCAAGTTTATAAAAACGAATTTTATCTCATTTTTTATGTTTGAATAAAGTTGTTGTTAAGTTGAATCTGAATGAATAAAAAGGCTGCAATTAAAAACTATTTTAAATTTTTTATGGATATAAACCTTAGTTTGTAATGACAAAATTATAAAAAAAATTTAGGAAATTTTTTAAATTTTTGGAGGGAAACTCAGCTTTTTTCTTGAGAGGAGAAATTGATTTCAGGTATCTGGCAACACTGCGTCTGATGTTGATTTTCGAACACTGAGGAACATGTGTTGACTCATTGATGATTTTGAGTAAATTCGGCAAGTCTGAAGTCAATAGGCCCAAAAATTTCAGTTTCTCTTAACCCTTTGTTGACCTCGTCAGATTTTGATGAAAAATACTTGACTATATTTTTCTCAATTGAAATGATTTTACCATATTTGAAGTCAATAGAGTCATTAAATCATGTTCCCCCATACAAACTGTTAACCCATTGTTGACTCCATTAGATTTAGATTTTCAAAAGAAGTGGGACAAGGATTTTCAAACAAGATTTGAAAAAGAATTGTCTAATATTTTTTCATTTCATTCATTTCATTTCACCAAGTTTAAAATCAATAGGCCCATTAATTCTATGGTCAAAAGCAATAACCGCCTAAGTCGAAAATTACTGTTTCGAGCAATCTTGTTTCAAAGTTATACGCGCATATTTCATAAAACTTGTAACGCGAATAGGTTTTTATTAATAACTTTTGAAGTTTAAAGTTACAAACTCCCCGATTTTACACAAACGTAGAGCACAGTCAAGGAAACATGGTGGCATCCATAACTCAATTTCTTCATAAGTCTACTTAAGCGGTTTTTGCTTTTGACCACAGAACTAATATTTTTCTACAGTTTCTCCATACAAACTTTTAAACTTCGACTTACCTCGTCGAATTGGGATTTTCAAAACAAATAAAAGACGTGTCTAGTTATTTTCCATTTGAAGTTTTTCACCAATTATTGAGTTCATTGATTCATATTTTATTCATAGGCAGATTTGCGAAAAACTGAAAAAAAAGTTCACAGTATTTTTGATTTAGGAGTATTTTCACTAAGTTTAAAATCAATTGGAACATAAACTATCGTTTCTTCATACAACACTTTAATTCTTGTCTCTTAAGACTCCGAATTTCAAAAAACCGTGTTAGCGGAGGTTCATTTTTTGGGCTGGGCGATTATGAATCAGTCAGTCAGTCAGTCATGTATCTTTGTACATAGTCGAACAAAATTTGGTACTATTCATCTAAAACGGTATTGTCATCGTATTAAAAGTATTCAAAAGAAGATTTTCTGAGATTTTTTTCTTTATCCTAGTTTTTCCTATATCCTGCATTATTTTTGCTGTAAGCATTCATAATATTTCACTGCATACTTAAGTGTTAACAATATGGTAAATATTAGTTCACCAACCTTTATTACGTCGACTGGAATTATTTGAAGCTGTGGCCTCATAGGCGTCCTTATCCGTAATTTCTTCCTTGATTATTGTTTTTCCGTCGAGAGCCATCTGTAACGGTAAATATGAAAAGCAAATTTGTTAGTTGATTTGTGAGCATATTTATTTAAAAGTCTTGCTTAATTTGGCATTGAAAATTATAATTAATTTAATAATGAATAGTTTCATTTGATTTAAAAAACCCTTCAGGCACTAATGGATTAATTGTTTGAAGTATCTGAAAAGTTTCCAACCTAACAAAGAAACAATAAATTTTTCTTATTATTTATTTTTATTTTTCAACATGATCTCCTTGTAAATCTACACATTGCAACCAGCGATGGTTTCGTTTTCTTTAATTCTTCTAAATAATACATTGGTAACATTCATTTGAATACGTTTTTGGTCTAATCCAAGCAAACGGCACGAACAGCTTTTTAATGACTACATAAATCTTCATTTAATATGCAACAAATACATTCTTTGGACATAATCATAACCTCTGCTATATCTCTCACTTTAATTAGACAATTGTTTAGCACCAATTGGTGAACTTAAGTGATGTTATTATCAGTGATTGAAGTTTTGGATGTTCCGACCGTTCATAGTCACCCAAGCTGGTGCGACCAGATTTACATAAAATCAGTTGCCTAAACTTTAATGGTGGTAAATGATTCCAGTCCCAGTACATAGCAATATTTAAAGACTCATCTTTACTTGATTTTTTCACACCTTTCATAAAAACGCTCACATTGATCGACTAAAACCTTTGTCAAACAACAACTGCCCATCCAAAATGGATCAAATTTTGGTTAGTGTCTTCCAAAAATGGCGCAATCAGATATTTAACCTTTTGTTGGCAAGTGCTGCTATTTTCATGTTGAGGTCGGAAACTTCTCAGACCAGTTTCACTCACATTGATTGACTACAATCATTGTCAAACAACAACTGTCCATCCAAAATGGATCAAATTTTGATGAGTACCTTTTGAAAGAGGCGCAAACCTATTTTATACCTTTTGTTGACGAAAATTGCTATCTTCATTTTGAGGTCGGAAACTTTTCAGACCAGTATCACTCACATTGATTGGTTTCAATCATTGTCAAACAGCTGCCCATCCAAAATGGATCAAATTTTGTCAAGCACCTTCAAAAAGAGGCCAAACAGATTTTCTACCTTTTGTCGACGAGTGCTGTTATCTTAATGTTGAGTTCGGAAACTTTTCAGACCAGTTTCACTCACATCGATCGATTCTAACCATTGTCAAACAACAACTGTTCATCCAAAAAGGATCCTATTTTGGTCAGTACCTATAAAAAGAGAATAAAAAAGAGAGGAGAATTGCTATCTTCATGTTGAGGTCGGAATCTTTTCAGACCAGTATCACTCACATTGATCGACTCCAACCATTGTAAAAAAACAGCTGCCCATCCAAAATGGATCAAATTTTGATGAGTACCTTTAAAAAGAGGCCCACACTCCTGATACAAATTTTGCTCTGAAATTGATTTTTCCTTACAAGGCGGCAAATCGGGTTTAACACCGAGTACCGAGATTGACAACAAAGATAGAAAAAAATAAATTTTGTTTTTATGCAAAAACCCATAATTAAACGCTCACCCGGAAACACAACCAACTTTTTATGACTATTCACTGCTTTGTAATTTAAAATTATCAACAACAACGAAAGCACACAAAAAATTCGTGTTAGCTGCAATGATAAAATATCAAAACAGCAAGTGATGAATTTCTCACATTATGCGCCTAAACGACTGGCAGCGGGTCCTTGCGGCTGTTTGGGACTTGTGGGTTTTTTGTGTGCGTGTGTGTGTGTGTGTGCGCTTTCAAGATAAAATTGCCGTCTGACATGCAAACTAAGCGCCATAGACATTTTAATGAACCAACATTGATGATAGAGAAAAATAAAAAAACAACAACAACAAACGCAAGTCACCAAAACCAAAGTTTACCGAAGTGGTGGCGAGTCGGACGCTGATGGCGTTCGAAGTTGGGAGCTTGGGAAATTTTTCCAATTTTGCATGTTTCCCGACAACCAACAAAAACAACGGTAACAGGAAGAACGTCGCAGTTGTTGTTGGAAAATACAGGAGAATCACTCACACTTACACACACACACACACACAGTCATTGTTCACTATGTGTTTGTAAGCGTTGTTGGCGGCAGCTGTTGTCTGCCTGCCTGGCTGCCTAGAGCTGCCAACTGTTGTTGACTGATTGCAATAAATGATGTTGGCGATGAAATCAGCATTCAATCAGTGTGAGTTAGATGGATGGTTGGTTGGTCGGGCCGTGTCTGAGCAGCAGCAACAGTCGGCGGCAGATGATTGCTGCGCGAAAAACGAGAGAAAAAACGCCAACAACTATGGCAAAACCAACAACAACAACAACGAGCCAAGTCGAGTAACAACAGCTGCTGCCAACATTGCGTGGCGCAAAATATCAAAACAAGTGCTGGCAACAACAACAACAAGCAGCACCAAAGCAGCTGCAATAGCAGCGGTGACTGAACATTGTCTGAAAGCGGCCGAACGAGGGGCGTGTTGAAGTTGGGTGGCGTTGCTGGCAGACCGACAAAAAATCACAAATGTGAGAAAAACATTTTCCACCTATTTCCTCTTCAATCTGCCACTCAGCGCTGTTGCTATCTTGCTTTCTTGTTGTTGCCGATGTGGTGGTTGTTGTTGTTGTTGTTGCTGATTGGAAATGTAACACCTGCACTCATAAATTGCTTAAAAATTACCTCGGCTGGTTTGGCTGCCTGGCGAGCAGGTGCTGCTGATGGCGACGCTGACAGACAGCCGTGCGGGCGGGCGTCCAGGCGAGAGGTGGGAATGCTTTGCGGCCAGTGGCGGCGGCAGCTGTGCCGCCCAAGTTGAGAAAAACTTTTCTATGCTACGATGGGGGAAATGGCGCGCCAGCAGCGAGATGACGTGACCGAAAACAACGACGCGGAAAACAAAAAAACACCGTTCACTTTGTTCACCTGCAATGGCTACAGCGCGGCAACAGCAACAACAAACAAGTGTAGTGGAAAAGCGCAAACAAAGTTTTCCTTAATGGGGCAGCTCTGTCGAAATGTAAACAAATCGATGGGCATGTATGGGTTTTGGCATTGACAAGGCCTACTTTAGGGTGACCAGAGTTAAGCGAGAATTTCAACATTAAGAGCAACTTTTGCATACAAAAACCTGCTTAGATAATGTGGAAAATAATAAAAACAGCCAAAATTTCGTTTTAAGAATGACTGCAAGGTCATACAAAGGTCAGATATTCATATAGATAGATCACACATAGTTCAGATATTCGTGTCGATATATTAGATAAAATTAAAAAAGACGAAGAACGTGTTGAAATCTAAACATATCACTTAGGTGAACTAAAACGTCAAAGTGGAAAACCATTCAAATAACTAGAAATACCTTGCAAAAGATCAAGATATTATGTAGATAACGCAGATAAAAGATAGATGCGAAAGAAAAATATAAATATAAAATAAAACCAAAACATCTCTCAGATAAATTTACAAATCAGAAAAACAATTTAGAAAAAAATGGCATGACGACTAAAATTTCACATAACGTTAAAATATTTGAGTAGATCATGTAAATAACTTTAGATAATGCTCTTTGAATTAAAACCTTCTTTTAGATAAATTCAAAAATCAATAAATCAAAGTAGAAAAGATGTTCATATACTTCTAGACAAATTCAAAAACAGTAAATCCTCAAATGAGAACTAGAACTACACGTAAAGTAAAGATAATAATGTAGATAAAAGTATAACTACAAAGAACTACATACATAAAGTTAAAATATTTATGTAGATAAAGCTTCAAAAATCATTGAATTTATATAGGGAGCTGTTTATAAAATGTCTGTGACATTAGATAAAGTTAAAATACTCATGAAGATAATATAGATAAGAGTATATAAGTCTAAACGAGTTATTAAAATCCAGATATTCTCTTAGATAACATTAGTAAATCGAGTTGAAAACTCTTCAAACTACAACCAAGAATTTAGGTAAAGTTAAGATAATTATGTAGATAACGTAGATAAGAGTATATACATTTAAAGAAGTAACTAAAGTCCAGATATTCTCTTAAATAAATTAAGAAAACTGAAAATAAATAATTAAAGCCCTTAAAACTTCGACGAAGACTATAGGTAAAGGTAAAATATTCATGTAGATAACTCAGATACAAGTTAATGTATTTAAAGAAGCAGCTAAAGTCCAGATATTCGTTTAGATAAATTAAGAAAACTGAAAATTAATAACTAAAACCCCTAAAACTTTGACGAAGACTTCAGGTAAAGGTAAAATATTCATGTAGATAATGCAGATAAAAGTATATACATACATCAAAAAAGTTCTAAAAACTAAAAAATTGTTTTCAATAAATCAAACAAACAGTAAACCAATGCAAAAGAGCCTTTAAATGAAAACTAAGACTTTACATAAAGTGGATATATTCATATAGACAATGTATGTAGATAATAACATATATCTCAAAGACAGGTAATAAAAGCTTCATAGATTATTAAATGATTAATCAATATTAAGAAAACCCTTCAAATGGTGTCTAAGTTAAAAAAAGCTAAAATACTCATGTAGATAATGTAGATAAAAGCATCATCTAAAGAAGTAGCTAAAATTTAGATATTCTTGTAGATAAAATACAAAATCAGTAAATCAAAGTTTAAAACCCTTAAAACCACGATGCAGAATTCAAGTCAAGGTAAAGTATTCATGTAGATGATGTAGATAAAAGAATATATGTCGAAGAAAGTTTTAAAAACCGAAAATTTTGCTTCGATTACTCAAAAAAAAAGTAAAGTAATGTTAAAAGACCTTCAAATGAAGACTAGGACTTTACAAAAACTTAATATATTCATTTAGATAATGTAGATAATAGCATATATCTCAGAGAAAGTAATAAAAGCCTCATAGATTATTAAATCAAATCAATGTAAAAAGTGCTTCAAATAATGTCCAACATTAGAAATAAAGCTAAAATACTTGTGTAGATAATGTAGATAAAGTATATACACATACATAAGGAAGCAACTAAAATTTAGATATTCTTTAAGATAAAATAAAAAATCAGTAAATTAAAGTTTAAAACTCTTATGACTACGATGCAGACTTCAAGTCAAGGTAAAGTAGTCAAGTAGATAATGTAGATAAAAGAATATAAGTCGAAGAAAGTTTTAAGAGCTTTGAAAGAAAACTTGAAGAAAAACTTTGCTTGGATAAATAAAAAAATATGTAAGACAATGTTAAACGCCCCTCAAATGAAGACCAGGACTTTACAAAGAGTTGATATATTCATGTAGATGACGTAGATAATAGCATATATCTCAAAGCAAGTTTACAAAAGCTTTCAAAATCATTAAATCAATGTAGAAAACCATTTTACCGACGACTATTTAAGACTTCAGCTGAAGCTCAGATATTCATGTGGATAACTGAAACTTAACAAAAAAAGGATATATCTTCCAGAAGATAATGTAGATAAAACAATTCCAATTGCAGAATTTCTCAAAATTATTTTAAATAAACTCAAATATTGAATGTAGAAATGTTTTCATTACATATGTATGTAAATAATTAATTGCGTAAATAATGTAGAAAATATACCGAAATAATCGAATGAGGCCGGAAACTATGTGAATCATATTAATAAACAATACAAAAAATGTATGGAAAGCATTTGGGGTTGCAAAGCAGCTGCAACTAACCCTTTCTCGCGTTGCTTCTCAAAGCCAAAGCAACAAATTATCGAGCAGCATTTGAAGGGCGCGCTGCAGGTGCGCAAAGGAAAGGAAATGAATCAGCGCCAAGTGTTCGCGCGGCGGTTTTCGTCTTCGTCAAATTTTGACACTGCTGCCTAACGGTCGCACACTTGCAAACGGGCTGACACACGCAACAACAACATCAACAAGAACAACAGCAAGAACAGCAAAAACAAAAACCACAATAATGAGAAGCCATGTGTGCGCCTGGTTGCGTCTTGCGGTTTGGCCGCAATGACGCTGCCGCCTTTGTTGCCCTCGACTTGCCGACAACGCATGAATGAAAATTTTCGCTATAGCATTGTTTTTGTTTTTGTTTTGGCTATTTGAATAACAGCGCAGCTGTTTTGTTTCAATGGGATTTCAATTGCCACCACTTGCTGCCAGCAGCAGCTGCTGCTGCCTTCCTCCCCCTCTACCCACCGTTTACCCTTCCATGACGCTTAGCCCACTGTGCGCTGTTTGAAGGCTGACAGCGAAGCGCACTGCTGTCGTCATTACTAAAAATTTTCTTCGTTTGGAATTTTTTACGGTTTTTGATTTATTTTTCCCCAACGTTTGTTATTGTTTATAGCAAAGCTGGCGCTGCTGATTTTCTACGCAACACTTTCAAGTTTCGCATGCGCCACTTTCGCCTTTTCGAAGTCCATTAACATTTTTTCGATTTGTGTTCTTTTATTTATTTGTTTTTTGTTAGTTGGTGCGCGTCCTCGTTCCTCTGCAGCAACGCAGTGCTGAACAGGAAGGGTGGCGGACTGCCGTACTCCGTTCACAATTGGCAGCCGATCCGAACATAAACTGACGTCTGATATTGAACAGCGTTGCGCCTGCAGCGGCGCCGCCTTGATGTACTTGGCGCTCCGCAGTGTGGAGTAAATATTCTCACATGGATGCAATGCAGTGGCGGACGGTGCAGGGCGCTGCGGTCTACAGACAACCATTTGAAAGACACATGACTTGTGTTGTACAATTTTTCAAAACGATAAGTTTGCGTTTTTTACGCGCCGCATGAGTTAAGCTAAACAGATATGATGCGCAGAAAGGCATAAATGTTCAGATTGTAAAGAATTTCCAGATATTTTGAATTAGTTATTTTATTTTCAAAATATAAACAAATTTTTCAAATATTTTCAAAATATAAACAAATTGAAATTGGAGGAAATAACCAAAAAAATTTTCATCAATTTAAAATTAGTAGTTAAAACAGCATATATAACATTTTGTGACACTTTGTCACACCAATATATAAAATGTGTAATAACGCATTCATCAAAAATTATATATTTAAATTTTATGACACTGCCAAATATTCAAACTTGTGGCAAATACGTCATTCAATTAGAAGTAGGTGAGCACGTGTAGTTGAAATAAACAATAAAACGGAGTAACTGTAACATTTTGTGACACTTTGTCACACACAACTTTGAAATTTCTGAAAAAACTTCATAAATTTCGAATTATCAGCTAAAACAGATTTTGTGACAAAGAAAATAGAACTCCTTGTGGCACTTTGTCACACTAAAATGTAAAATGTATGCCAAATTATTCATCAAAAATTGTAAATTTTAAGTTTTGTGACAGTTCCATACCAAAGATTCCAATTTGTGGCAAATACGTCATTAAATTAGAAGTAAGTGAGCACGTTTGGTTGAAATAAACAATAAAACGGAGTAATTGTCTCGTTTTATGACACTTTGTCACACAAATTTTTGAAATTTGTGAAGAAACTACATCAATTTCGAATTAGCAGCTAAACAGATTTTGTGACAAAAAAATATAACTTTTTGTGGCACTTTGTCACACCAAAATGTAGAATTTGTGATAAATTGTTTATCAGAAATTATATATTTTAAATTTTGTGACACTGCCATGCCAAATATTCAAATTTTTGGCAAATATTTCAATAATTAAAAATTAGGTGAGGATGCGTGGTTAAAACAAACGATGGAACAGAGCAATCATAGCTTTTTGTGACACTTTTTTACACAAGATATTGAAATTTATGGATACAAACTTTATCATTTTAGAATTAGTAGTTAAAAAAGATTTTTGTTAAATGTAGTAGTAGCTAAAAAAGATTTTGACCCAGAAAATATAACATGTTTTAACACTTTGTCATACAAAACTGTAAAATTTGTGAAAAAATATTACTCAAACATTATATATTTTAAGTTTTATAACCTGTAACACGACATATTCTAAGTTGTGGCAGTTGATTTATAAATTTAGATGTAAGTGAGGACGTATACTTAAAAGAAACAATGAAAGAGAGAAACTATAGCTTTTTTGACACTTTGTCACACAAAATATCCAAATTTGTGAAGAAACATCATCAATTTAGAATAATTAGTTAAAATAGATCTTATGACAAAGAAAATATAACTATTTGTCACACTAAAATGTAAAATGTATAATAAATTATTCATCAGAAACTCTATATTTTAAATTTTGTGAGACTTTTACACTAAATTTTCAAATTTGTGGCAAATAATTCATTAATTTAGAAGTCAGTGATGCTGCGTGGTTAAAATGCAGCACAACATTTGTAATGGACATTTGACATTAACATTTTGTGTCAAATAAAATAGAATTTGTTGTGACACTTTGCCACACCAAAATGTAAAATGTATGATAAATTATTATTTAATTTAATTAATTTAATTCAATTGTTTCATAGAAATGCAGATTCTGACAAAAAACCTTATAGTTCATGAGCGTTATACTTCAAAGATTATCTAATAACTAGAACTTGCTATTTGAAAAGAAAAATATAGTGTTTTGTGACAGTTGTACGTACAAATTTCATTATTTAAACCATGATCTAAATAATTATGTCACAAGGTTTTAGTATCTCACACAAGAAGTTTGAAAACAAACAGAATCTACCATTACAAACGATTAATGTAACTAGTCAATAATAACCGATAAAGTGACTAACAGATAAATGAGTTACTTCCACACTACGTTAAAGTATTTAAAATTTAAAATCTATTACAGTCACTGTCACAATAAATTCATGTTGATACTGTCACAAAAAGTGAGCTAAATTTAACCCCTCAGCGTTAATTAATGCACTTTTGTAATGTCACAAAAATTTAATATTTGCACAAAAATGTTGTCACAAAATACATTTTCAATATTAAATTAAATATTGCACTGAAAACCATTTTTGGGACATACTTCAAAGCAACCAAAGTTACCACAGTTAGAAAAAGCTTTGAAGTTTAGTTATTGTCACAGAATAATTATATTTTCCTACCGGAAAATTGTGTTGTCACACAATTCAAAACTACTAAACTTTGAAACAATTTTATCGTTAATTAGATTTGAGACAAACATCAAATGGACAATTTATTAGTAAGTATTGTTGTTGGCTTGTTTTTTCGAACACACCATTGAACACCGAAATTTAGCACAGTTTATTTTTAAAATTGTCACAAAATGCACCCAAAGAATTTTCACAGAGTAAATATCTGGCAAAAGGTGTTATTTTCAACGTTTGCTGTATTTGGGACAAACATTAATTGAATTGTTCTTTTTGTTGTTGTTATTTTGCTTATTTTGGGCAA
The DNA here is from genome assembly GCA_963971225.1 of Melieria omissa. Lineage (NCBI taxonomy): Eukaryota > Metazoa > Arthropoda > Insecta > Diptera > Ulidiidae > Melieria > Melieria omissa. The sequence continues at coordinate 89,977,181 of OZ020269.1, forward strand.
ACTACCATTGAAGGAAAGTTAACAAAGTAGGGAAAAAGTTAAGTTATTTTATACTGTCACAAAATATTTATAATGTTGCAACCAAATTTTAGTTATTTTATACTTTTAATAACTTTAACTTTATAATGTCACAAAAATGTAATAATATGTAATATTTTCACCAAAATTCTGTGACACAGAAATAACAGATTGCACCGAAAACCATTTTTGGGACATAGTTCTGAGGAATCAAAGTTACCGCAGTTAGAAAAAAAAAAAAAATCTTTGTATATTTAATATTGTCATTTTATGCTCTACGGGATCATAGTATGGTGGACTGCGGTGGATAAGAAGACCTATGCCAAAAGACTCGAGACTGTACAGAGAGCCGCTGGGTTGTGTATAACAGGCGCAATGCGCACCACTCCGACAGCGGCACTGGACAAAATCTTGGGATTTTATCCAATTGGTCTGACTGCGAAAAGCGTCGCTAAAAAGGCGGCGCTTAGACTTAAGGTAACTGGACAGCTCACGCTACGACATTACGGCCACAGCAGGTTACACGCAGGGGTGAGCGAAAGCTCAGACTACGCCGTACCTCAAGCCAATTTCAACTTCAAACCCCACGTGATCCTAGAACCGGATGGGTGGCGACAGGGGCTCGAGCCCGGCCGTCAATCCTATAACCTGTTCACGGATGGATCCAAGATGACAGAGGGAGTGGGATCTGCAGTTTTCTGTCCGGAACTTGACCTTCAACAGTCTTTCCGGCTCCCGGACTACTGCAGCATCTTCCAAGCAGAGGTACACGCTGCCACAAGAGCGGCGCAACTAGCAATGGGTCGCACCCCTCCAGACTCTCGAATAGACATCTATATCGACAGCCAAGCAGCCATAAAAGCAGCAGCTGGGGTATTGTCAAACTCGATATGCGTACGGAACTGCAAAACCAAATTGGACGAACTCTGTCGCAACAGAGTGGTCACTATCTATTGGGTACCGGGTCACAAAGGAGTTGAGGGAAATGAGAAGGCTGATGCGCTCGCCAAAGCCGGGGCACGACTGCCTACGGTTAGCGAGCCAGACATCCATCCACCCCTCTCCACGCTCAAGACGGAAATAGAAGAGAATATGATTCGTGAAGCGGCGTCCATGTGGGAGAGATCTACATCTCACAGGACAGCAAAAATCATGCTTCGCGAACATAATGTCAACAACACAGAGTTTGTACTATCACTCCGAAGAGATGATTGCAAACTATTGACCGGGATACTCACGGGACACTGTCTCACACCGTCCCACGCTGCCAAACTTGGCTTGGTACCAAGTGATGCATGCACAAGATGTGGTGAAGACAGTGCCAAGGGTACCCTGGAGCATTTGCTGTGCCACTGCCCTGCTCTCTACAGATCACGGGTCAGCTGCCTCGGATCCGCGTCGTTCCCTTCCTTGGAAAGAGTCGCGGAACAAAAAAGCAGCGACTTACTTAGATTTGGCAAAACGTTTTTGACTAACTACATACAGGTCTGAAGCTCCAGAACCTTTCTGGTACCACTATGGACCAACATGGTCTATGTGAGACCCCCCCGAGGGTCAGCCAGCCTAACCTACCTACCTAATATTGTCATTAAATAATTATAATTTTGCAACCAAATTTTAGTTATGCACTTTTATAATGTCACAAAAATATAAAACGATGTAATATTTGCACCAAAATGCTGTGACACAGTAAATATTCAATATGAAATAACAGATTGCACCGAAAAAAATTGTTGGGACATAATTCTAAGGAGCTTTGATTTTTAGTTATTGTCACAAAATAATTACATTTTCCCACCCAAATATTTGTCACACGAAACAAACCCACCAAACGGTCAACGATCAATTTCATTGTTAACCACATTTGGGACAAACATTAACGCATTTTTTCAGTGTTGTTTTTGCTTTGGAACCCTTCAAAAAAGGTTTTTTTCAGAAAGGAGAATCAACACAGGGAAGAGCATAAATCGAATGTTGAAGCAAACAAATTGTGACATACTTCAGAAATCGCAAACAAAGTCAAAGTCAAAGCCAACAACAATGCAGTTCCACCTCAATGTGGCGGCAGGAGTGTGTGGAGCACATTGTGCCACAGCGTGCGGCATAGGGTGGGGTTTGAGTTTGGTTGATTGTATGTATGTGTGTGTGTGTGTGTATGGTGTCAGCTGTTGTTGACAACATGCTGCAGTGGCAGCCGGAACAGTTGTTGCTGACAGTGGCAGTGGTACACATAATTTTCCCCTCAGGGTGTGTGCGGTAGAGCAACAGCTACAACAACAACAACTGCAACAGCACTGGCAATTCCATAAAGAAAAATATGAAAGCAGCGGCAGCATAAAGTGTGTTGCAAGCGGCAGCACATGTTGTTGCTGCCTGCCCTGCACGCGGCAGTTGGGCGCATGGCGCTCGAGCTTTCGGCCCGCTGCGCCACAAAGATGACGAATGAAACGAAATGTCAGCCGCACATGCGGCATGCGCTCACATCAACACACACACACAGCTGCACACACGGCACATGAAAAATGTGAGTTTTCACATTGAAAGGAAAAAACAAAAAAAAACAAATGAAAAAATGCGGCAACACTGCAAGAAAATGTAGAAAAATTGCCGCACAGCTGGACGGAGTGTGCAAAGCGAACGGAGCGACGATGGCAGGGGGGGGACGACAGTCAGGCGCAGCGGCAGTCGGCAACATGGCCAGCATTGTTGCGGCAACACTTGTGCCCTTCAACAAAAACAACAACTACAACAAAATAGAGAAAAAACATTCGCCGCTTGTGCAGAGAAAATGGAAAATGTCAGCGACACAGCTTGCCGCAGCCACAAACGTTGCTGGCAAACAGCAAAAACACCAACAGCAGCAGCAACAGCAACAACAGTTGGCAATTGCTGTGAAAATAATTGCGTGGCAAGTACGCGGCAGCCACTGCCACAATGCTGCTGCTGTGTACATGTTGTTATTGTTGTTGTTTCGCACAAGTGTTGCCAACTATTAAGCGTGCACAATTTGCCACCAACTGCTCGCTGACTGCTGTTGGCTACCACTAGCAGTCACGAGCTGCTGCCGCCGCCGCTGTGCGAACTTGTGTTACCGCCTTAGTTGTTTTTGTTATTGCTGCTGCTGCTGCATTGTTGGCAGCAGTCAGCAGGCAGTGATTTTTGTAATTTTACTCTCGGCTTGTGTGCTGGCGACAGGCGAAAAATGATTTTTTCACTCACGCACTCTCGCGCTCGCTCGTCCCTGCGCTCCTTCATTCCATGCCGCTTTAATTTCACTTCATAAATTGCTGCTGGTAATTGTTGTTGTTGTTGTTATGGTTAACAATATTCTTACCACTCTTGATGGTTTTATTGTTGTTGTTTCTGTTTTTCCTACCGCAAATTTTCGCCTGTTCCCGACACACACACAAAGGTGAGTGTGTGTCACACACACACACAGGGACGCACGCACGCACACCCTCTCTCGCTCATGAGTTGGCTTATGAAAAGGCGCAGATTTTCCAATTTTCTTGACTTTGCCACCCCACATACGTTTCCTTAAAATTTCAGCAGGCATAACAACAACAACAACAACCACAATACAACGACATTTGTTCTACGTTTCATCTGTTGTTGACATGCAGCAGCACTGCTGTGTTTGTAATTATTTTTCAATCTAGTTGAGAAAATGGAAAAATTCTGTGCACAGTGCGAAAAAATGTGTTCAATATTTGTGTATTTGAAAAATATTGCATGTAGATTTTTACAATGTCCAAGAAACACGTAACAAATTTACAAAAAAGGGGGAACAATTAAAAAAATATTGGTTATTTTGGGAGTAAAACAATTGAAAAAAATTCATAATTGTAAACAAATTTTTTGCTAAATTATAATTTTTGAACCTTGGTAAAGATTTTTGAATCAAAAGTAAAGAATTTGGAATCTAAAATCTTTACTTATTTTTAAACCTAAAATCTTTACTAAACTAAGTAATGATTTTTGATTTTTGAAGGAAGAAATAAGTAAAAAATAAAAATTTCAAAACTGTGCAAAATCAAACACTTTTACTAAATTACGATTTTTGAACCCTAGTTAATTTTTTGAAAGAAGGATCATTCCTTCTTATAAAATAAATAAATATTTTATTTAAGTAAAATTAAAATTTTAAAATAGTGAAAAATGAAAAATCTTTACTAACTTAAAATTTTTGAACCTTAGTTAGCAACGATTTTTCAATTTTGAAGGAAGGAATAAGAAAAAAACAAAAATCTTAAAATTTAAAAAAATTCAAAATCCTTATTAACTTACGATTTTGGAACCTTACTTAGATTTTTTATTTTTGAAAGCAGGAATATGCGAAAAATAAAAATTTCAAAATTGTGAAAAATAAAACAATTTTGCTAACTTAAGATTTTTGAACCTTAATTAGTAAAGATTTTTCGGTTTTGCAGGAAGTAATAAGTGAGAATATAAATTTCACAATTGCAAAAAATCTAAAATCTTTACTAAATTATGATTTTTGAACCTTAGTGAAGATTTTTAATTTTTATAAAAACTTCAAAATTGTGTAAAATCCAAAATCTTTACTAAATTAAGAATTTTAACCTCACTAAGTAACGATTTTTAATTTTTGAAGGAAGGAATAAGTAAAACACAATAATTTGAAAAATGTAAAAAATGAAAAATTTTTACTAACTTATGATTTTTTAACCTTAGTTAGTGAAGATTTTGACTTTTTGCAGGAAGGAATAATCTAAATCGAATCTAAAATCTTTACTAAATTAAGGTTTTTGAACCTTATTAAAGTTTATTGATTTTTGAAGCAAAAAAATAACTGAAATATAAAAATTTCAAAATGGTGAAAAATCTAAAATCTTTACACAATTAAAATTTTTGAACGTTAGTAAAGTTTTTTTAATTTTTGAAGAAAAGAATACCTGAACAATAAAATTTCGAACTGGTGAAAAATCAAAAACTTTTACTAACTTAAGATTTTTGAACCTTAGTGAAGATTTTTAAGTGAAAAATAAAAATTTTGAAATTTTGAAACCTTAGTTAGTTAAGACGTTGAGCAATACGCGCAGCTCCGTCAAGGTTGGAAGTGACCTCTCCGACCCCTTTGTTACCGTTCGAGGTTTCAGACAGGGCGATCCTTTGTCCTGCGACCTCTTCAACTTCACCATGGAGAGTGTGCTGCGCAAGGCCGGTGTACATCGTAATGGCACAATTTTCAACAAAAGTGTCCAGCTCCTTGCTTACGCTGATGATATTGATGTCATCGGACGTAACAAGCGAGATGTCACCGCTGCCTTTGCGGCTATCGAAAGAGAATCTGCCAAAATGGGTCTGGTGGTAAATGAGGGCAAGACGAAGTATATGCTGTCTACACGCAGGGACTCGCAGCGGCTAGGGTCTCACGTCGAGGCCGACAGGTATGCTTTTGAAGTTGTCAAGGAATTCGTCTACCTTGGCACCGCCATCAACAGCAGCAATGATGTCAGTCTGGAGATAAAGCGAAGGATAACTCTTGCCAACAGGTGCTACTACGGTCTCGGTAGGCAATTGAGAAGTAGAGGCCTCTCTCGACCGACAAAACTTTCACTCTATAGGACGCTTATCTTGCCCGTGCTCCTCTATGGCGCTGAAGCATGGACAATGACACGAAACGACATAGCGGCCCTTGGAGTGTTCGAGAGGAAGGTGCTTCGCAAAATCTTCGGCCCTGTTCGGGTTGGTGACGACTATCGCATACGAACCAATAACGAGCTGTATGAGCTGTATAAGGACATGGACGTAGCGCAGCGAATTAACATCCAGCGGCTACGCTGGCTCGGTCATGTCTGCCGCATGGACGACGAAGCTCCGGCGAAAAAGGTATTCGATGCGATGGTTGGAGGTCGACGGCGAAGAGGGAGGCCGTGTCTCCGGTGGAAGGACCAAGTGGAAGAGGCCCTGGTATCTCTTGGTGTGACCAACTGGAGAAGGCGCGCGCGAAGCAGAGGCGCCTGGAGAGAAGTTTTGCGGCAGGCCGTAACCCGATAACGGGTTGTTATGGCCAGTTAAGTAAGTAAGTAAGTTAGTTAAGATTTTTGATTTTTGAAGGAAGGAATATGCGAAAAATGCATGTAAAAAATCAAAAGCAATATGTTTGATCTTTAGTTAGTAAAAATTTTTGATTTTTAAGAAAGGAATAAGTTTTTTAAAACAATTAGAAATTATAAAACAAAATTTTGTTGCCCAAAAAAGAAAACAAAAAATTAAAAAACCAAAATAGTCAATTAAAAAAATATTAATATCAATATGTATTTTCAAAAGAAAAACAAAAATCTGAAATGTTTGTTTTTTTTTTAAATGACAATCTTTATATAAAATGTAAAGTTGCTAGGCTTAACGTCAGCTACACTAAAACAATTAACTTGATTTTAATAGTTAATTTTTCAATTTTAAATTAATTTCATTTAAATATTCATACAACAGATTAATTAAAACAAATACCAAAATTTAATTCAATATTATTTTAAACAAATAAAAAAAATTCTTGCGTTTCAATTAATTTCTTTCTGCTACGTGAGCAGCAGATATCTTCGCTGCGGCACACGCCACACCGCAATAATTCCAACAGACAGTGGAAAACGCGCAGTCAGGCCTACTGACACACACACATAAGCACTCATACAAACCAGCAACAAACACACTCGCACACACGTGGAGCACACTTAGGCCGCGTTTGGTATCTCTCAGCTGCAGCTGTGCGCCAATGTGCGGCCACTTGCCGTCTGGTGTTGTAATCCTTTTGAGAACGTCAACCGCACATTTTCCATATTTTTATCCTTTTGACACATACACACACACACGCACATGCACACAGCCCTCGAAGTGGGTACACGGCTCGACACTTTTGGACTACAGGCCGCCTGTTAGTTCAGTCTCAGTGGTGGCATGTGGCACAAATGTGCTGCGGCAATAACCCACAAAAAAAACTCCACTCGCCTATGGCTTTGATTTGGCTCGCATCGGCCACCGAGTCTCCACGTCTTGTCCAGTTATGGAATTTTCGTGCAACTTTTTGCTGCCGCCGCACAAAATATTCGTTTATCTACGCGCATCCGTCTGCTACCTCGGCCTCATTTGAATTTGCTGTTTTAGAGTTGTGCTGGCCACATTGCTGTTTGTTTTATGTTTGCGCTGCAGCTGTCAACCGTTGTCGCGAATTTAACCCTTGCACGCCGTCTAACGCCTACAGCAAGCAACGCACGCCCCCGCTGCCAGCAAAAGTGCGCAACATGCTGACCGTCGTGGGCAGCAACAGCAACAGCAGTAGTAGCTGTTGTTTTCTACACTCTTTGTTGTTCTTTCGTTTGCGTTGCTTTGCTGTTTTGCCTCGTCCGTCCCTTTTCGAATGCGGCTGCAGCGTTCGCAGCAGCAGGGAATGGTCACAGGTGTCGGTGACGGCTCTGGCTGTGGCAACACTTGCGCGAAATGACTCACAACAACAAAAACAACAACGATGGCAACGACAGCGCCAATAGAACGAGTGCACAATGGCACTGTCACTGCGACTTTGTGTCTGCCATGCGCGCAATGCCTAATGGGTCCATGCTGCGGTTGTTGCTGTCGCTCAGTCGCAGTCGCAGCACCCAAACGATTCCCTTCTAAATGTTTTCCCCCTTTGCACAGTGTGCCTTATTTTTGCTATTATTGTTGTTGGTGTTGTTGTGCTTATTGCCACCGGCCGTTTAAGGATATAATAGGATAAAGATGTGCGCTTTAATGTCCTGCAAGTGTGGCAGCAGCTGAGCTCAGCTCGTGCGTCGTTTCCTTCTTTTCTTTCGCTGCTCTGTGCCTATTTGGTGTTGTTTTAATTTTTATTTATATATTTGTTTTGCTTCTATTTATTGTATTTTTCTGTTGGATTAGATGAAATTTTTTTCCGGTATTTGACTGTAATTTATGTCTGCAACAAATTTATGCTTGTTTGCAGTTGGCTTTTCTCGCATGTGGATTGTTTTATGTTTTTCCTTCCCGATAGCAGTTTTACAAATAATTATTTATGCAAACATCATAAATTTTTATGTGATAATTGTAAGTAAAAGAAAATGTGAAAATATTCACACTTTATGTGATGACTGTTATACTTTTTGTGACAACTGTTATACTTTATGTGACAACTGTTACACTTTTGTGACAATTGTCACACATTGTGTGACTTTATGTAGCAAATAGCACGCATTATGTGACTTTATGTGACATGTTTTAAACAGTATGTGACAAATGTCGCACACCATGTGACACAATGTGTGACAATGTTTTAGTTTCACAGAATGTGTGAATAATTTTTATGTTTCGCAATGTCTCACAATTTTCTACATCACAAAATGTGTGACAATTGTCACAAATTGTATTATGTATAAAAGTTGTTTGCAACTTTTTTCTTCAACTTATTAAAACTGATGTTCTGATATTGAATTTGATATTGATTGATATTGATTGAGGGTGAATATTGTGACATAATTATTAAAACAAATTACACTGTACAACACCAAAAAAAAACAAGGTTCTGACAACGGATTTTGGTAGAGGAGCCCAAAATAAATATACCTGTATCGGCGTTTTGAAAGTTTACGTCTGAATATTTTTTAGAGGCAAAATTTTCCCTTTTTGCACATTCTTATGGTGAATCGGCATACGAAAACCATGTAAACTTACATTTCAGGTACCTGATATGTTCAGCAATTTAATGTAAAATACTACGAAGAACATTTTTGTGTAACACTTTAATCCTCTAGCTCCCATGTTTATGGGTCAATTTGACCCTTATTTTCTAAAACGCTAAAATGTCCTGTAAAACAGGACTTTTTAAGGATAAAATGTACCACGAAAATATTCGCCATAAAATTATACTATAGGTCTCTGAATAAATTTAAGCTTAGAAATTAACTTGAACGCCAGAATTAAGCCCAAACTGAAAATGTTTTTAAGTGTTTTTTTTTTTATTTTTTCAAAATTGGTACTAAAATGTCCTACAAAACTTGATTTTTGAGGGTTATTGTTCATGGGAAAAATGTTGAAGGCAAAATTGCACTATAAGTCACCGTACAAAGGAAAGCTCTGAATATAATTTTTAGCTTTAAAGGCATTTACCATAGAAGTTTCCTTAGATTTTCAAGCCCAGAAATTTTTTTACTTTTACATTAAACTTTGCCATACCGGAAATTATTGTTCTTAATTAAAAACACAAAACGCTGGAGATGAAAGTTTTGTACGAGAATTATTTTTAGAAAGTTTTGGTTTAATATTTAATCCCTCAACCAACTTTCTCCTAATCATTGATCTGGTTAGATACTAAGTTTCCCTCTTTAAAAAGTGCATTTCTCCAATCGTTCTTTGATAGACAAACATTACCGAACTATTTCCTATATTTGAATACACAATTCAATGACCAATTAGACAATCTGTCTCCACAAGTATTCCTTAGGCGCACATCTTCCAAACCCCTCGTTGCTGTGCCACCCAACTGGGGCACATTTTTAGCTCAATTTGCCACCACCACTTCCAGCTCCATCGTCATTGCTAGCGCCAACAACAAATTGCAACACTTCATTGCGCGCCACATGTGTCTTCAATATTTGACAGCTGCCGATGCTGCACAGCTGCGGCCACATTGTTTCGAATGCCGGTTGCCTCATCTGCATGGCTTTTGTTTTTACTGTGCTTCCCCCATTTCGTTTGCCGATGCGGCCTCCAACCCCTGGCTGCTGTTGCTGCTTTGTGTTATTGTTGTTACTGGGGGCTGCTGGGTAGTCTGTTTCACTTCCATGTGTTGTCATTTTGGCATTCCATTTATTGTTGTTGTTTTTGTTGTTGCTGTTATGTGCTTTGGTCTGCTGGCAACGTTAAACGTTTCGGCAACACGCGGCTGCTGCGAAATGTTGCAGCTGTAATTGCGCTGCCGGTGTTATTATTGGAATTGTAAGCGTACGAACAACATGCACAGCTACAACAACAACAACAGCAAAAACAACCACCACCACAGTAGCAGCCATAATAACCACAACAATAGTGGCGAATAGCAGACGCACAGCTGATGCGAAACAGATGCCGCCGCCGGTTGCGCGATTGTGCCAAAGCGGCTGAAAGAGTTTTCGTGCGGCGCGCTGGATGAGTGTGAATTGAGCGCGGGACACGTGTTCGATGCGCTAAATGTGAAAATTGTTCAAAGGCGCACAACTGCAAAAAACACACATAAACACACACAGGGACGGTTTCAAGTGATTCATTGGGTTTGGGTTGAAACGGCAATTTTGTTGTAACTTGATTTAACTGGAAATTATTTGTATATGATTCAGAATATGAGTTTATTTCTTGATTGATATCAAAAGCATAATTTCAGCTCAATTGGCGGACATAGAAAATTATCCAATGTTGAAGACTTTTTGATGGAGCATGATAGTAAATTGTATTAGGGTGGAAAAATTGTCAATTGAGCCATTAACAATGTCATAAATCAGTGCTGCCAGATAAAGAGATTTCATTCTAGATACAATTTCAGAGAATTTAAGCATCTGTGGCAGAGTAAGTTTGAGTTTTTAGGGGAAAAATTGTTCACACCAGAAAGACATATTATACATATCTACAAAAACATATTATATGCGCTGATATCTCGAAAAGTACACATCGGATTTGGCTTATTGTAATTGTACAACCCTAATTGTGGAACTAATTGTAGAACCCCATAAAAAAATCCAAGTCATCAAAGCAAAAGTTGATAGAAATACTAAAAAAAGTACAGATATTTAAAAATGAAAAACCGTCAAAATGATCGCAATGGTGTTTCTAGGGTTAAGGAGATAATTTAAGATTCTGATTTTTTTCTTCAGAGATTTTCCGCCTTTTAGTGGATTTCTGGCAAATTTTTAGCTATGTGCTATTCAAGTGTTGATTAGAGTGTAGAAGTTGATAGAAATACTTAAGAAAATACAAATATTTAAAAATGAAAAACCGTCAGTATGACCGCAATGGTATTTCTACCGTTAAGGAAATCATTTAAGATTCTGATTTTTTTTGTTAGATTTTTTTGTCTTTTACTGAGTTTCTGGCTAATTTTAAGCTATCATCAGTATCGATTGAACTGACATTGCAAATTATAAACTTCCTTACTTATGACTGAAACCCGAATCTAACAGCATTTCTGATTAAAAACCAACATTTCTGATTAAAAACCAACGCCTGTTCGAAAATTTGCCCAATGCGGACCACTGAATGGGGTCTTTTTGTTACAAAGTTTATTCAAAAATTAAAAAAACAAAAAGCAAAATTCTGCTTTGTATTCGTTTTGGAGTTTTTTCCAGTGATACTCACAATTATAGAAAGATTGAAAATGAAAAGCATGAACTTGTCATCTCTAATCAGTTATTGTACCATAACCTCACCATAACATATAACATAACCTTAAAAAAGAAAGCAAAATTCTGCTTTGTATTCATTATGGAAAATGTTTTCAGTGATACTTACAATCATAGAGAGATTGAAAATGATAAACATGAACTTATCATTTCTAAAAAGTTGTCGTACCATAACCTCACTAAATCATATAACATAACCTCACTTTTAGTAGGTTTATGTTGTTATCTGAATTTATTAATAATGCCACAAATGCCAACTAAACATTAGAAAGTTAGAGTCTCACACTAAGTGAGACAAAGAGAATGTTTTAAGCGGTTTGGAGAAGAGTCCTTCCATTGTTTGCAGTGTTGCCACTTGAACATTTTTTTTCCGACTAAACTTCCAACCAAATCCGACCCCAACCAACCACATTAAAAATTTGCGTTATCTTTAAAGTCATTTTTAAATTACAATTTAATTTTTTTTAAATTAATTTTTTGTATCTAATGAAAAGTTATTCACATCACAAAACGGACCAAAATTCGTTTGAGTGGAACAGCGGACTAAAGTAAATTGACCAATTTTGGTCCGAAAAGGCCAAAAGCGGCAGCTCCGATTGTTTGACACATCATTTATGAAAAAAAGTCCTTCAAATGTTTGCTCATTATTTATGACAAATCACCATTTTTATTAAAATTATTCGAAATCCGCTTTTCAAAAGTGACCCAAAAATATGCGCTGAACAATTCGTCACACACACTCACACACATTTGCAACGCAACAATATTGCAGTTGCTAAAGTTTACGAATGTTGCCAACAAATCCGAGTCACGTATGTGCAACGCAAACACAACGAGACAAACAAGGCGCAAAACAAATGAAATGCCACAAAAACATATGTGGCACACAACGTGCGACAGTAAAGGAAGCCGGGGCGGGGCTGACGAGATTGCAGTGCAATGGGCCAACGCGCCGAACGGACAAATGACGCTTTAAGTGGTCCGCGCGCTAAAGTAGCAGACGAGCAACACTTGTGTCGAACAAAAGCAAAAGATGGCCAACGCGCGCACACACACACACACACACATAGAGAGGCGCACAACCAATGCCAACGACTGAACAGGGCGTTAAAGCAGGCGACAAAAGGGCAATCGTTCCCCTTTGGTCACACTCCGAAAAAGCGCACATATGGCGCCACCAGCAATGCCGCAAAACCGGCGACGAGTTGCCTAATTGCATTCGGTGTTGCCACTTGTACGGCTGCCGACAGCAGTGTTGCATGTAGCACGTGCTCGACGCTGCTGCACAGATTTTGTTGTAAATCGCTTTTAATGACACGACGGCAAGGCGCATTTTGCGTGTGCACGTCTCTCTGCATCTGTGTGTGTGTGTGTGTGCGGCACGTTTGCTGCCAATGTTGCCACTTTTTGCCGCATACATTTAGTATGCGCAGTGCCACACTTGCAGCCAGTCTTTGCCGCCCACCTTTTACAGTGGAATATTATTATTATTATTTTTTTATTTTACTCTTTGTAAAATGCGCCAAGTGTGGTAAAAGAAGTTACACAAATTTTATTTTATTATTATTATTTTTTATTTTATTTTAATTTTTTTGTTATAGCAAATGTGCAGCATTGCATTGCCGGCGCCTATGCGCGGCTGCTGTTGATGACTTTGCAATTGTTGCTGCTGTTGTTGTTGTCGCCCGTATGCCGCTGCTCTGATGGCGGCGGCAGTGGTGGCCGAATGCTTGATGGCTTCACAATGTCTGCTGCTGGCAACACATGTTGGCACGTGTCGTCAGCCTCGACGGCTGTTACTGCAGTGTTTCTGGCGGTTGTTGTTGCTTTAGCTTTAATTTGATTTCAGTGTTTTCGCTGTTTTCGTTGTTTTTGGCTCAATTCAATTAAAAATGTGAATGACAGCAGGTGTAGTTGACTGCCTATTGGATGCTCAAATACCATTAAAGCTGAAGCTTCCACCCAGTTCCCATTGAGTCAGTGACAAAATTGCTTGCTCTATGATGTCTATTAATTTTAAGCAATTTATACTCTTATAACCAATTATTACTCTAACTTTATTGGTTCGAAAGTTACTAAAAAATAAGGCAGAAGCTGCAATTCTAATGAAGAACAAAAATTCTACTTTAACTGAGTGTCAGTATTTTAAATAATAAAAAGATACAAAATAATTGAAGCGAGAATAATGAAATTTTGACATGTGATCAAGAAGATTTTGGGTTTTAACATACTCACTTTTCAAGAAAATTCTTTATAAATTCTCAAGGATATAAAGGATTAAAATTTTAAAAGGACCTTTGTCATATGCTTTTTTTACAAATAGATAAAAGATAAATTTTATTTAAATTCTTGAGCCTTTCCTCTTTCATTTGATATACATATTGCCATATTCTAACGAGGTTAAGTATTTTTTATATATTTTTTTAATTTGGTATGCCCTTCAAAATTTTGAAGTCCTTTTAAAAGGACAAATGATGTTGAAATGAAAAACTGAGTACGCAGTATTATTATGTTTGGTCTCTAGTTTCACGACCATATGAATTTTTTCCCGTATGAAAAATTTGTTTCATTTTTGTCGCACGGTGTTATAGTGGTTCCTGATATTAGGAACCGATACTGACTCATTCTTGTGCTTGAGCCGTTCTCACTTGTCATCGAGAATTTGTGTTCAAATCAAATTTGAACATTAATAAGGATAGCCAGATCGGCTATATAACACTGGAAATATCATTGCGGTCATTTTGACTTTTTTGATTTTTAAATATCTGTATTTCCTTTAGTATTTCTATCAACTTTTGCTTTGATGATACTTTTTTTTAATCAGATTCTACAATTAGTTCCACAAATAGGGTTCTACAACTACAATTAGTCAAATCCGATGTGTACTTTTCGAGATATCAGCGTATAATATATGTAGTCTTTGTAGATATGGAAAATTTGCTGTCTTTCTAGTGTTAACCCAGAGATTCCAGGTATTTCAAACAATTCTCCGGGTTCCGCGTTTGGCAAACCTTTCTTCAGAATTCTTAAAAAAGTTTTCCTAGGGTTTTAATTAAATTTAATTATTTAAAAACGTAGATTTCTACTTTTGATCTTATTCTTTATTTTGTAATAATTTTAAATAATATTTTTTTTATTTCGAATCTTCTATCTTATTATTAAAAAACATAGACTCCTACTTTTGATCTAATTCTTTATTTTGTAATAATTTTAAATAATATTTTTTAATATTTTTTTTTTCATTTCGAATTTTCCATCTTATTATTAAAAAAACATGGACTTCTACGTTTGATCTTATTCGTTGTTTTGTAATAATTTTAAATAATTTTCTATATATTTTTTCATTTCGAATCTTCTATCTTATTATTAAAAAAACATATATTTCTACTTTTGATCTAATTCGTTATTTTGTAATAATTTTAAATAATTTTCTATATTTTTTTTATTTCGAATCTTCTATCTTATTAAAAAAACATTGACTTCTACTTTTGATCTAATTCGTTATTTTGTAATAATTTTAAATAATTTATCTCTATATTTTGTTTTATTTTGTACATGGAAAACTTACAGTCTTTCTAGTGTTAACCGTTTTAAGGACTTGGACACAACAGACCACTTCATCTGCCACTGTACTGTGATTTCAAAAGACATGAGGCGCAATTTGCCTCTCGCTGATCTCCTCAGGTTCTTAAAATAGGCTAGGAAGTTTAGAGGAGTGAGGATCCCTAATGCCTTTCAAGACTTCTATCCTATTTTTCTTGCCCCTTTCCTTTCTACTACCTTGCCTTTCCTTTCCTTCCTTTCCTTCCTTTCTCCCTCTCTCTCCTACTCGCCTCCTATCCCTTCTTACCCTCTTTGGGCAAAGTATAACGGTCCGAATGGGTTCAGACTTCCAAGACTTCTATCCTATTTGTCTTATCCCTTTCTTTCTTACTATCTGCCTTTCCTTCCTTTCTTCCTCTCTTAGTACTCCTTCCTTCCTTTCTCCTCTCTAACTCGCCTCCTATTCTTCCCTACCCTCTTTTGGCAAATTAAAATGGTCCCAATGGGCTGAGTACTACGAAGTCTTGGAGCCTTCCTGTCTACCCCTTACATCATCATCATCAATCTTACATCATTACTGCAACTTGAATAGTTTTTAGGCTGAAAATGTGTACCTTACAATTGGCATAAATCATTTGAAATAAATCAAACCACTGTTTGATTCTCTCACGTTCAATTAGAAAATAAGAATTTTTGAATTGTCAACGTGCTTTAAAAACTTATGGCGTCGAAATTTGGCGTGTCTTACAACTTGTTCTATAAGTTTCCAATCTACTGCTACAGTAACAAATCAATATTTTATAATAAAAACGCTTTGTCTCACTACAGTTTTTTTTTACTTCCTTTCCCTGACATATTTAAGCACCTTTCCCATTACTTTCGTTTTGCTCTCAAGCATACCGAGTCATAAATATTTAGCGTTCCATGTCTATATTTAGCACTTTTCCTCTGAAACAGTTCCTTCAACCTTCCCCTGACCTCAACACTTCTGTACTTCTGTGCCAGCATGCACTCGTGAATTCCCAGGCAAACGGAAATGTGGCACAGATTGCGCGTTTCCGCACGCTCAACTTTTGAGGAAAAATGCCATAAGCTTCCCGCAACTCAACACAACACAAACCACCATAAGACGCTTTTGACATTTTTGTGACTATTGTGACACTTGTCGCTAACTGTCAGCTGTTGTCTTTTCAACACATTTCTCACATAATTTAGACAAACAAATAACCCAAAATACTTATAACAACAACACCAAACAAGGCGAACAATGAATAATGCCCAGGTGAACATTGACAGCCTGTGCGACTTACAGACGCTGTAAAATGTGACTGTAATGACTTGATTACAAGCAGAAAACTGCGGTTAAAATTGAGGTTATGAAGAATCACTTTCAAAGCAGCAAAGATAATTTGTTGGGCAATTAGGCACGTGGCAAGGAAAGATAGACAAATATAAGACACATGACGTCATCGAAGTAGAACATGTGAAAGTACCATAAAAACAATAATTAAGAAAGTTGAAAGGCGTAACAAAAAAGCGCTGCGACGGAATCAAGTTAAGGGAAAACATTGAGTGAAGACATAAACAGTTGAAGACAATTCGGCATGACAGCTTGATGGGTGGAGATCTTCCGGTGGGCGGAGGCGTTGGGTTAAGGGTCAACAATTCATTAATGCATTTTTAATGACAGCGTGAGATTGTGGCTGTCGCCAGTTTACAGGTTGTCATTCTGTGACAAGGAGTCGAGCGGGTTAAGTCTTGTCATATAATTTCGTCTTATATAAATAATTGATTGCGTAATATGTGCACATATGTTCACTTGATTGGAATGTAGCATTTCGTACACATTGTCAATGTCTGTAAATGTGATAATTAGTGCACCGCTTATTTGTTTTTTTTTAGGTTAGGAAAGTTAGTGAAAGTTGAAAGTATAAGGAAGAAAAAATTAATAACTTAATTGTGTGAGTGACAAACAGTAGTTGCTGGAGATAATGATTTTTTTTATTATATAACTGTTTGTCACTTGTAATAATTGCGTGATTATTTGTTAAAAAAAAAAGTCCGTTGAATGGGTGAACAATTGCAGTAAAGGTCAGGTGTGAAAAGTGAAATGTAAAATTCTATGTAACACTTTGCCTAAATAAAAAATCAACTAATAAAGAATTGGATTTGGATTGGATTTGGAATCAACTAAACCGATAAACTCGTAGAATTTGAATTTAAATTTAATTTAAAAAATTATAAAATAATTAAAAAAAAAAGTTTTCAGTTTTTCTACGCTTGTCAGAATTCATTGAATATATTTTTTTGTGTAATCTTTGAATTGTATTTGGCTGCCAGGACAATTTATGTACTTTTATTGCTACCCACAACAAATTACTTAAACTGTTGAATACTTTCTCAAAATATAAAGTATCTAATATTTAGAGGAAACACACTGAGTTGTATAGATTTTCAAAAGATGAAAGTTAGGTTAGGTAAGTAGGTAGATGTGGGGGCTTTCAGGACGAGAACGCACTTAGGCCAAAGGTCTCAAACAATTCTGAACAGTTTAAGTTAGGTGAGGTTAGATCATATTGGGTCCTTAGCAGTCATATTGGGTCCTTACCTAGAACTGTTCGGTGAGATGTGGATGTTCCTATCAAAGTTTAGCAGTGACTCAATCTTCTACTTGGAGATCCCAGAAGAACAGGGCCCCAGTGAGCAAAGCGCCGCATCAAAATGATGAAAATTAAAACCACAAAAAGGCAGACAGACAAACTACATCTAGAAAATTATTTCATTCCCGAAATTTTTTCTAGAATTGGAATCTGTGAGGAAACGAACAAATCTCAGCGAAGCCAATTTTTTATTAGATTGGTTGGTTGGTTTTATTAGAGTGGCGAAAAATTCATGAAGGCCAGAAGCGTAAAATGCCAGAAGCGTAAAATAAAAACAAGACAATAAAAACAACAACAACATCAGAAAATATGGTACGAGAGCTTCGAAAAAGTAAAGGAAAAACAAACCAAAAAAAATCCGCAAAAGGATATGAAAACACAAAGTGTGAGTGGGACATGGCAAAGTTATCGGTAGATCTTGCATGGTGAGTGCGAGAGAGAGAGAGAGAGAGGAATATAAAGAGACAGGGAGTGAGTGAGGGAGGGGAAAAAAAGGAAGCGTTAAGAAAAGCGCAAGAGGAAAGTGAGGCTAAACGACGGCCGAGAGACAGAAGAGGGAGAGACTAAAAAGGAAGAGAGGAGGGAAAGCTTAGAGAGTGGAAGAGATAAGAGGAAGAGTCTAGAGAGTGAGAGAGACAGAAGAGGAAGAGTGAGCGAGAGATAAAAGAAAGACAACCCAGAAGATGAGAGAGATAGAAAAGAGGAAGGGCCTGGAGAGTGAGAGAGAAGCAAGCGAGCCTAGAGTGTGAGAGAGAGAAGGCGACTTAGGAGGTGAGAGAGAAGAATGAGAGCCTAGAGAGTGAAAGAAAAGGAGAGCCAAGAGAGTGAAGGAGAGAAGAGGGAGCCTAGACAGTGAGCGAGAAGAAAGATAGCCTATAGAGTCAGAGAGAAGGAGAGCATAAAAAGTGAGAGAGTAGAATGAGAGCCTAGAAGAGAGAGACGAAGAGCCACGAGAGTGAAGGAGAGAAGAGAGAGTCTAGACAGTGAGAGAGAAGAAAGGGGTCCTAGAGAGTCAAAGAGAAGGAGAGCATGGAAAGTGAGGGAGAAAAGAGAAAGAGAGCCTAGAAAGAGTAGAAAGTGCCTAAAGAGACTAAGGAAAGCCTAGAGAGAGCCTAAAGAGAGTGCAAAAAGATGCAATCGAAATGGAAAAATTGCAAGAAAGCATGAAAAATAGTTAAAATTTGAAAGAAAGAACGCAAAAGAGATGAGAGTAAGGTGAAAAGAGGGCCATAGGAAGCAAGGAAACTAACCAGCAATGACTATATCTTTGAAAACGGTGAATAATGGCCTTATAAACATTTTCCGTCTTCTCCTCGATAGAGTAGAGCAACCACTGAGAAACTGGAAGTTGGTTCCTTTTTCTTTCGGGTTTTCTGAAATACGACAGTAAGGATTTGTATGTGATGCCCATTTTTGCTGCGTGTTGTCCAATGGTCCAGTGACCCTTGAAAACCGCAGGAAGGCTCGCCACATACCGGCGTCCTCAGTTTAAGGGTCGGCAAGTACCGGACCCATAGCACGGCAGAAGTTTAGATAGGCCTCGATCTCTACCAAGGAGGGGTACTGTCCCATTTACCTTTTCCCAATTGGTACCTGGAGCCAGTCTCTTGGGGCGCTTATTAACGCTTAATTTTGATACGCTGTGCTTTTGAGCATTGCAGGATTAAGCCACGTTAAAATCATATATCTGCTAATTCTGCAGGATTCCATCCTCAACCATCTATTGTTTGCTTTAGCAAGAATGTTCTCGAAGACTGCATGGAATTTACATTTCATATATCTGGGCCAGGTGATCTGCTGATTCTGCAGGATTCTTCAACCATCTATAGTTTGATTTAGCATTGTAGTTCTCGAAGACTGCGCTCATGGTTGAGCTTAGTAAAGTGTGAACCATCTCGTTGGCAGATCCTCTCCGTGTCAGCGCATTGGTTTGTTCGTTGCTGTCGCTGTTGTTGTATCGCAACATCCAAATCAAAGCCACGGATTTAACAAACCAATGAGTCAGCGCGCTATTTACTCTTAAATTTAATACTTCTTATTCAATTATAATTTCATATTTTTAAATTCTACAACTGACGCCATCCCCATTCGGGCGCCAATCCATACCTCTACCCCCACCACAATACCTTCATTCTTTCTGCTATTTTGGCAAATTTTTGTAGAACATTCAACTTCTCTGCCTGCTGCCATATGATTTTGAAAATGGTTTCAATTGTATTTAATTTGTTTGCTTTTTTCCAATTTATTTTTTGCTTATTTCGCTTCGTTGTTCAATTCAAAATTGTTTTTTTGTTTTATTGTAATTTGACTGCAATGTGTTGCCAGTCAACCAAAAACAATAACAACAATAAGGAAAACAAAAGCAGTCGCGCCATATTGACAACATGCAGCCAAGTGGGAGCTGAACGCTTAAGTGCCACAAGGGCAGAGAACAAAAAATGTGCAGCACTTCAAGTTGAAATGGCAACAGCAAGAGCAACAGAAGCGCCAACGGCAACAGCAGGCAATGGCTGTCGCATTTGGCACTGGCAGCCATGTTGCTCGACTTGCAACATTGGCGGCGCAGCGCTTTCAATGACGGCCGCAAATAAGGCAGCCGAACAGTGAACGCGCGCTGCCTGCAGTTGCTTTGCGGCAGAAATTGTAGGAAAGGGCAGCAACATCTGCGACACTCCAACTTGCCACTGCTGCTGCAAGTTTCATTCTTAGGCAAAGTGTTTGAATGAAAGAAACCCAAAGACGTCACATGTTGCAAGTTGATGCCAAAAGCCATGAAAGCTAGGCGCGTCTGCTGTTGCATTTCGATTTAGTAAAAACAAAAATGTCAGTGAAAAATCGAAGCCAAGTTTTTGGTGTCTGTTAGACAAGTCTTCAAAATTTGGTATATTTTTCTCAAAATATTTTTATATGGAATTATTTAGTAGTCAACAAACATTGGTCATTTGTTTTGAGACCAAACTACCGAAGCAAAATTTACACAGTTAAAGTCTACGATAGGTCGAGTTTTTGTAGGATCTGCAGGGATCTCGGGTTCTTCTGCACACTTTCGGACATACGGACAGGGGCCATGTTTTCAGCCGATTTGGTAGTTCTTTGACGAACTCGAATTAGGCCACCAATCGTTCGACTTTGAAGTCTGTCGAACACTAATTTTGATAGTAAAGTTTTATCATTTAGATATAGTAACAGCTTTGATACTGAATCGGTTGTGTGGAATTTAGTCACCAAATGTTGGAGATTCGACTTCGAAGAGCTCTGCGTCTGTCGAACACTAATTTTGATAGTAAAGTTTTATCATTTCGAAGTGCTGTTTAAAAATAGAACTTGTCATGGTGACTTGACATAAGTGACTGAATATCAACCAACAGCATTGATGGATGCAACCAAAACAAAATGGCCACCACAGCCTATCAACATCGACCGATCTCTATTGCAAAACCATTTAAGTAGATATTTCGATTTTTTAACGTTTTTGTATTTGTTTCATGTATAATTATACAATACAACAAATTCGATAGTTTCGAGGATATCAATAAATTAGTTAAAAAATGTTGGCTTCCGTTTCGACGCCGATTTCGAATTCGGCCTGAAAAGTCTGTCTCTGTGGAACATTTCTCAAAAGTTTGTCAATGCTGTTCTTCATAACAGCTTAAAAAACACTAAATCCGATTAATCAAATATTTACTGAATCAAATATTGAGTCTTTAAACTGAATCTAGAAAAGAAGTTTTCAACATTCTTATAGCGGCCTTTAGACGGTCGCACATGTCCGCAATCATGTGCGGCGCGACGAGAAGAATGACCGTGTAAACGCAAGAAATTCGTGTCGTCGGACATGTGCGACGGTTTTCAAAATTTTTTGATTTCTCTGTCGGCGCGACGCACATGTGCGACCGTGTAAACGGCTGTGTGACACACATAGTGCATTTTTTCATTCGATCGGTGGACAGCGAGCAGTGAGGATGGTGTCGCAAAAAAATGAAATATTATAGAATGAGTTCTTTGAGGTGTATAGACACAATCCCGAACTGTGAAAAGTAAAAGGTGAAGAATATAAAAATACAAATTAAAAGAAACGCAGCATAGAGGTGCTTTTATGCAAATTTAAAGAAATTGATGCGAAAGCGCATACCATGTTGCTTCGTTGGCAGCAGCGAGACAACTGAAGTGTGCGCACATGTTTGACCGTGTAAACGCTCATCGCACATTTCCCCCATCGCACATGATTGCAAACATGTGCGACCGTCTAAAGGCCGCTTATAATAAAAAAAAACTTCTACTCTCTTCTTCCAGTCTCTAAGTAGAGTTGCGTTGCTGTTCTTCATCACATTTCATTCACTTCCTCTTGACTACTTCCACTCATTTCTTGTTGTTGTTGTTGAAAAATATTTGATCAATTGTTTCTTTCAGCCTCTGCTGCCGACACATCACTTTACTTCACTTCATGGTCACTCCATTTGTGACTGGTACCACACTCCATGCGTCACTTTACTCCGTCGCACGCCATGCCAAGCCATTTGCCTCGTCCTCCTCCCCCGCTGCTCCACCCAATGCGACGCCCTTCGTCTAAACTCAACTCGAAACCATTCTTCACTTGCAGCAATTGCTGCTGCTGCCATTCTTCGACAACAATTTCTTCTTGTTGTTGTATTTATATACATATATATTATTTTAGTTGGTCTTCTTCGTTGCTTCTTGTGATTTTCAAGCATCTGCGCTTCATCTGGCATTCCAAAATTGTGAATTATTGTGGCAGCGGCAGCTGTTGCTGCCGTCCCTTGGCGCGCGTTCTTCTTCTAGTTGTTGTTGTTGTTGCTGCTGGCAGCTTGGCGCAAAATCACTGCCAGACATTTTGGGAGCATTGCCAGCGTATTTGCGCATTTGCGTGTGTGTGCGGCCGCTGTGAAGGTCTTGTTGGCGGCATTTGTGCCGTGGCCGCTGCTAGTTTTTCCGGCACGCTACACGGCTTTTTCTTGCGCCCGTTAGCCGTTTGGAATTTATGTGCGAGTTGAAGTTTTTTGTAGGCAAAAATACGCGTTGGCAATTTATTTTTGGTGAGCTGCTGCTCTGGCGTCGGAAATTATGGAATTTGCAGCAGCGATTTGCTCGTTTTCTGCGTCTGCGTCGCCTCCCGCAACTGGCAGCAAATCATCAGCGGCCCCGGCCATTCGGTTTTAATGCATGGCGCGTGTGGCAGCAGCTGCTGACGTCGAGTGGACGCGGCCAACTCGACTGTTGCACTCGAACGCAACTCAAGTTGAGCCGAGTGTGATGCATGGCACGCGTTCGTGTTGCATTGCTGTGTCATATTTTCTGTTGCAATGCAGCAATTAAAAATTGTTCTCTAATCTTCTTTGTTTTGGCATTTTAACAAATTTATTTTAGACACTTAGCCATTCCAAATCTTGGCCATTTGGCTGACGTGACACTTGCTGGCATGGAACACATGTGGCCATATTTGTTGTTCATTGTAAAATAACATTGTAAATATTTATGTGAAAATAGTTTTGTGCAATTTACATATGGAATTGTAAGAAGTGTTTTGAAGAATTTTTGGAAAAATTATTAAAAAAAAATAATATAAAATTGTATGGTCCTGAGGACTGAGAAGTTTTCACATAAAACATATGTAATTGTATGAAATGGTTTGAAAGATTTTTAGGAAAATTATAAAAAAAATAACACAAATTGTAGATGTGCTGAGAACCGAGGAGTTTTCACTGAAAACATATGGCATTGTATGAAATATTTTGAAAGTTTTTAAAAAATTATATAAAAAAAATAAAATGAAATTTAGATGTCCTGAGAACCGAGGAGTTTTCAACGAAAACTTTTCAATAGATCAAAGTGTCAAAAACATTAAAATAGTTCAATAGTTGAGATTTGAACCCAGCACTCCTGAACTAATGGTCCTTCGGTCTATATCTCGTCAAGGTCATTGCTTAGATTGAAGCCATATTAGAGCAAACTTAAGTTATAAACAAATATTAGGACAACTAGACAGTTTCTTATTGAATACTGTAGCATTTTATTAATTAAAACGTCTACTAAGAAATGTAAGAAATCCTCTCTATCCATAGTCAAGTTTCAATTAACGGAAATTTATTCTAATTTTCTGTAATTATTTACATTATCTTAATTTGGAAATCTTTCCACTAGTCTC
Organism: Melieria omissa; assembly: GCA_963971225.1. Lineage (NCBI taxonomy): Eukaryota > Metazoa > Arthropoda > Insecta > Diptera > Ulidiidae > Melieria > Melieria omissa. The sequence continues at coordinate 90,000,946 of OZ020269.1, forward strand.
ACTTTAATCATTTAGAACGCATTCAAAAATCTTTCGCAAGTTTTGCTCCTTTAACTTTGCTGGCCCTCTCCTTCGCCTGGGTCACGCTGCCTTCTATTGAATTTGAAATCTTTAGCAGTAGAAGGTGAATGATTTCTATCATTTGATCTGATCATTGGGTTTGTTGATTGTGCAGAAGTTTTTCCCCTTTCTCGCTTTTTATGTTCGTTTCACCAGAATGTGGTATGGACATAACGTGCCCATATTTCGAATACTGTCTGAGCCAGACGGTTTTTCAAATTCTCGGGAGATTTATCTGTCAATGTCTAAAAATAAGATATATCTGCTTATTGATTTTATTCTTTATGCTTCCTGTCCCTACTATCCCAAATTAATCAATCAAGTTTCAACTATTTTTTATTTATAAAACTATGTTCTACAAATTCCTTAAGGGTTCATAAATACCCTGAGAAACTACTCTAAAACGAGTACTCAAAGTAATCTAATTTCCAAATACCTATCTCTCCATATATCCGTAATTCGTATATGAATAAGAACCAAAAATATGTAGGAAGAATCTTTTCCACATCTCCTTTGCAAAGAATCTACATTTCAAAACAGTTGTTAGAGACTTCTTGAGGCATAAAGTAGACGATGATGTGGCTGTTGACCATTTTAGCAGCTTTGGAACTAGTGTTGCCAGATCAGGAGATTTCCTTCTAGATTTAGGAGATCCTTGCCTTTAAGAAGAATTTTTAGGAGAAAAAATTGTTTAGGAGATTTTTATGGTAATACATTTGACATCATTAGTGGCACTGAAGACCTGCAAGGTCTCCAGAACAACCTGGTTATAGCTTCGCGACAGTGGAACTAACTAATATTGAAGTCTGAACTGAGAAATTATTGCTTGAATAGTTTCTGCATTGACGGGTCGTGGGACCATTAATACACTAGACCAGAATTTTACCATTTCCTTTAATGACTTTTTTCAAGTTTTGATTCGACTTAGGTTTTCATACATTCTGACGGAAAAGATTTAAAATATATATGTAAAAATAGATTTCATGTGTAAATATATATAATTATTTTGTATTTATTTATTTAATTTAATGAATGAATAAATAACAAAAATTCTTACAGGCTTTGAAAAAGAAAAATTAAACTCCACAAATTTGGAGATTCTATTGAAATCAATTAAGACTCTGGAGATATCTATGTGCATTTCGAGCATACTGAATCCTAAAAAACCAACATAGAAGAGCTCTGAGCAACGAAGAGATCTAGCTGGAATATTTAGGAAAATCCTCGCGAGAAGTGCGGGACAGTCAACAACGCCACGAAGTACATCAAAGAAGAAAGAGAAAAACATGATTGTTCTCCTACTTTGCAAAGATTTTAAGTTTTTCAATAAGCATCTCGATCCATAGCAGAGCATAGGATCTGTAAAACGTAAATTACGCAATGCAAAGTGTAGGAATAATTCTAGAATTCTAATCAGGAACAACAAGATTTCACATCCATTCTAAAAACTATTTGAGTATTAAAAAATTGAATTAACTTTATGACATTGTGTCCTGATCTTTCTTAACTTGAAGGAGACTCCATCGACTCATTTGTTAAAGACTGATGTAGGTGGATTGGACTAGTTCACTAATGATTTTGATTAGTTCACTAACGATAAAGGTCCATCCTAGCTATCATTATCAATCAACAGTGGACTCAGTGAGCTTCTTTGAGCTATCATTCACAGGTAGCTCAGATTCTAAGATCTCTGATTCATACCCATTTCAAGGCATACGTGATTTTTTGACGACTTCATATCGCTTTATTAATAAAAAAACATAACACATATTTTCTGAAAAATATGTTTTTCAAAACATCAACTCGAAACCACTTAAATTGCATTCTGATTAATTGAAGTACAGCCCACACATTCGGTCAATTTTTGACACCTCAGGATTGCAGGTTCCACTGTAGACTACAAAAATTGTCATAATAATTATTGTTGTTGTTGTGCTTCTGCTAATACAGCACTGATATCCTTGCAAGTTTGTGACAATTTTGAAGCATGAATTTTGAATTTTGGTTAATTTTGGTTGTGTATTCTGTACACAATTTTTGAGATTAATAAACCATTTGAAACCATATTTGTCATCCAACATTTTTGTGACAAACGTGCACCTTCTTCAAATTAGTTTGAACTTCCAAAACCCTTCTTGACAACATGAAAATTTAGTTTTACAAATTCTCTACTTTTGTCATACAAAAGGAGGGCATTATTTTATTTGATTCTATCTGAAGTCAATGAGTTATCTGCAATTAAACTATGATTCATACCAGTCATACTTAATACTTGTTCTTAAATATGTACACAAATTAACACACATTTTTAACTCCCACTACTTTGAAATGATTCTTAGTCTACAAGTACCAGAGAAGCATTGAAAAAAAATCTCTCAAATTCAAAAACTTTTCTAAAACGCACTAAAAATCCACTTTCCCTACAGACACAGACTACCCCCGCTGCCCTTTTGACATCCATTCGGCCGCCCCGAATCCCATGCACAGCACTTTCTTTCTCGTACACTTTGAACCTTTTAATAACTAAAAATGTCATAAACACGCGCACACAAATGAATTTTTGCCTCTAACCGAATTATCCACAACCCTTTTTAATGGGACTAGGCAAGCGAAATGCACATAACCTCAACATTGGCTGTGTTCGTGTTGGCGGCGTCGCGGCAGCCATGGTTCATAGTTCAATCTGCAGCACAATGGCGCGGCGTGGCGGCTTTTGCCATATTTCCCACGGCCAGTGTTGCTGACGTGTTTTGTTTTGTTGTGATTATGTTTTGGTTTTTCTTGCTCTCAGCGTGTTGCGCAGCAATCTGCGCTTTGCGCTTTTGTCCGAAAGCTGAAAGGTACACAAATACACCGAAACAAACCAACCTACACTTCAGTCGCAGCGCCAATGTGCCCCGCACCCCCGAAAGATTTAAGTTTTGCGCTCTTTTACTGTAGTTTTTACAGGTTAACTGCGCCGCTTTCGAATTGTTTTCGAGAATACAAATTTTTTCTTTGCACTTTAACTGAATATTGGTAAAATATTGTCCACTGTTTTGCGCTTCATTTTCAGATTTATTGTCCGCATTGTTAGTTGATGTAAGTAATGATTTTTTTTTTTGTTTTTTTGGAAAGGGTGTCAGCAGCAGTTAAGCATTTTTCTAAACAAAAATGTTGTCATAGCAATGCCAAAAAATGTGAAATAATGGCTGAAAAATTCAAATATAAAATGGTGAAAAAACAAATTCTTTATGGAAGAATTTTAAATTGGCAACAACAACAAAAGAGTTGCCAAAATATGCTGAAAATCAGTCAGAAATTTCCATTTCCCTGCAATTTTTGCGCTTTTGTGCAATTATTCCGTTTTGCTTCGCGCCATCGACACAATTTTTCATCCACTCAACGCTGCACAGTGGGATGAGTGTGGATAAAAGTATGAAAAATTGATTTCGAAATGTATTGGGTTTTGTTTTATGATAGTTAATACTTCAGAAAAAAAAGTTTTAAAAGAATTATAGTTGAAATTTTAAAATGGAAAAAGCGTAGTAATTTAGTTTTAGACTTCTAACTCTGAAGTAGTCTAAAAGGTGTAATTAAAGTGCGATTTTTTTAGTTTTAATATCAAATTAAAGTGTGTTATTATTTCTGTCTGGCAATGCCATAAATTGCTTACATCATCTACATTTTGAAGTAACCGTTATTTGTTGAACAAAAGCTTATAAAGAGTACAAAGTAAGAGTAAAAAAAAGTTTCAAAGTAAACAACTAAAAAATTCCGCAAAATACTGCATAGATTTTTTTAATATTTTTGGATATTTAAAAAAAATAATAAATATTTATAATAGTATTGAAAATACATAAATTATAATAAATAAATAAATAAATAATAAAAAATAATATTTTTTTTGATTTTAAAATAATATTTAATTTATTTTGATATTTTAAAAAGTTTACTTCCCCACTTTTTTGTTTTGTTTACTTCTGTTGTAGCATCTACGATAAAAATTCATTCATTCATTAACGTTGTGTGGTGTAAAAAATTAAAAAAAAATGATAATATTAAAAAATAGATAATTTTGTTAATTTTAATAAAAATAAATATATTTCATATAACTTTTAGAACTACTTTTATTTATTTAATTTAAGCAAAAAACTTTGAATAATTAGAACATTTGTGTAATATGAGATTTATTTCTATGTTGCCCACTGTTTATAGGCATACTATACGCAATGGGCGTGGCATATCCAGCTAATTCTTGAATTGTGTCTTTTCTTTGCTCAGCTGATGAAATTTTATTCAATATTTCGAAAATATATTTTTATTTGGCACAGATGTTGAAATTTCAATACTACTTTATATGGGGAGTGGGCGTGTCCCTCAACCGATTTCGTTAATTTTTTCCTCAGACATATATTTTCATAAAAAAATCACGTGTGTCAAATTTCCTTAACCTAAGACTACTTCTTCTTCTTTTGGCCACAGCCATGTGGTACTGACTCGTTCCACTGTGCATTGTTGTTGTTATTTGTTGTTTTTTTTTTTCTTTGAGCATGCTTTCGTTTTTCGTTGGCGTTGTGTCTGGTTGTATGTGTGTGCGTGGTTTTGGCATTTTTGACTTGGCGTGGATTTGGCCCTCCACCCGCCACCCCCAGCTCCGCGCTTCTACAACGCTAAATTTCCCGCTTGCAGCTTTGTGTTTTGTTTGAAAATATTTGGTGTTTTCTTTCGTGCGTTTTTAGCCTCACTGCTTGTGCTTTTACTGTTTGTAGTTGTTGTTGTTGCACCGTTTATTCGCTTGATTTTCCAACGAAAATTTCCACGCGAAAATGTCAGCTGACATTTGCAGATAAGAAATTTTCACCGTGTTTTTCGGTTTTGTTGTGATATCCATTCACATTCATGTAGCCGCATCAAATTCGATGTGTGTGTGTTTATGTATTGTTGTTGTTGGCGCTGTTTATCGCTTACGAATCTGTGTCTGTGCGTTTTGTTCTGTAACTGTGTTTGTATGTGTGTTTTTGTGTGTCTGTGTGAGAGGGGGCAATTCTGCCCGAAACCAATTCATTTCATTTCATTTTCTGCACTGCTCGCTGTTTGCTCTTCACTCCACTTTTCAACGCTCCACTCTTCATTCGTCCGCCAAGCACACACACGCCGCGTCAGCCAAAATTAAAATGTTTGGCAAAATTTCGCCGCGTGTTTTGCGGTGATGTTTTCCTACAGTTACTACTGCCTTTTTGTTGTTGTTGTTGTTGTTGTTTGTTTTTGTTATTGCTGTTGTTATCAGTGATTTTGGCAGCAGTTGCAGCAGCGCAATGGAAAAACTGATTTCCTGGCTTATCAAATGCAGCGCCGCCTGACAACTCTCCCCAGGCAACGTACGCGGCGTTTGTCATAATTCAAATTGAATTTGCGAGAAATCGCGAAGGCAAATGGCTGCCGTTGATTTGGACGCTTTGTGTGCTGTCAGCGTGGTTTTTTTGTTCGCCTCCCCGAATCGAATGTGCCCTCTGCAGGCATCACCATTTGACTGCGAGCTGTTGGTGTTGGGCTGCCACAGCCGAGAGGAAGGAATACTTCGAGCGTTGGATGGTTCATAGTTCAGATCGATCATTGGTAGTTTTTATATCCTAAACTAATTAAGTTAGAAGGACGAAATTCAAGGATGTGGTAGTGTACAAATCAGTTCTTAAGATATATTACTTTCAAAAAATACTATTGGAAATTTCCAAGGATATTCAAGGATCAAGTTTTTAAACGGACATTTTCAATACCTCTTCGTCCTTTTGCACCTTTTGCACATTTTCTAAGATTCTATGTATTATTTTCTTATATTTGATACCCGTATTGTTATTCTACAATGCGCTCAATTTTTAAAATAATTTTTGGAAATAATCATGTCCTTGAAATTTCAAAGTCCTTTAACAAAAAATCCCAACGTGAGAGAGAAAAACTAAAAACTCAGTTTTACTACATTTGGCCCTTGGTTTTTCGAGTTGAGTAGAGTAGAATTGAGTTGAAATTTTTTGATTTTTGTCGCACGGTTACACCGAGGTTCGAAAATATAGATTTAAAAATTAATAGTTTTTTTAATTTTGTCGATACAATCAAGCACTCATACAGGGAAATGTCCATTCTACTGAATCTTGAGCTTAAGTTTTAATGCATTTTCAATCTAACAGACCTTCAAGCAGCCAGTGCCAAGGTGCTTGCTTTTCAAATGTCTCAAACCTGACTCGAACTCACGAAGGCACAAAGACAAAGAAAGTGCTTCGTCGTTTCACCAACCTCCACACAGGTTGGACACAACGCGCTGTCTGATTGTCTGTTGTTTCCTTGTGTTTTGCTCATAAGCCAATTAACTGTCGTCTCTGCAATTAGTTTAAGTTATGTTGGCGTAGTAACCTTCTCCCGAAAAGGCTCACTGAATCACAAAGAGATGGTCCGTTCTGATACTAAAGTTAGAATGATGGAACTTTTCATTTACGGCGATATGAACCACATTGATTCCAATATGAATCCGATAGAGAGAGGAAGATAGAAGATCCGATAGAGGAAGGAATTTTTGTCTTTTTCTGGCCACATAAAGTGCAGGACTCTTTCCTCTTCCTCTTTGGAACGATAACTACAAAGAAAAGTCATTGTGTGGTAACCCCAGTCTTTCAGCGTGTCGCCTCCTCAGACAGTGCTTCTTAGCTCAGCAACGCTACGAAGATATTTGATCAATGCAGAACATCATACTAGAACCGTCATACTAAAAAAAAGCGGTATACTTTGTTGCTGACTGAGGCTGACTCGTGGTCAGATCCAGGAAATGAGCCCGGCAGACACTGCTTCCGTATATTCACGAATGGCTCCAGAACAGAACAGGGTTCGAGCTTCGGCGTCTTCGTCGTATCAATTGGAACTTGACGATTCTTTGCCCTAGATTCGCACGCATCTATTTTTCAGACAGAGGTGCATGCCATACTTGAGGTAATGAACCTTTCTGTAGAGAGCAGATGGAGAGGCAGATCTATACGTTTCTCTAGCGACAGCCAGGCTACGCTCATGGCCTTGGACCACCTCGACGATAGTCAAGTCCTCTAAATCCAGGCTTAACTATGTCGGGAGACATAACAGCCTGACGCTTACTTGGGTCCGGGAACACCCAGGAATTGCGGGTAACGAGCCCGCTGACTCCTTAGGTAGAATGGGCTCTGAGGCTGCGTTTATCGGCCCTGAGCATGTTCTGCCTCTCCAATACGCGGCCATCAAAGGCATTGCTAACAAATGGGTTTCTGGGACCCAGGAGCGAACATGGCAGGCTGAGAGCGGCTGCAGGTGGACGAAACTTATGCTTCCTGTCATCTCTGGCAAATGCTCATAGTTTCTTCTGTCACTATGTAGGTCTGTAGGTAGTTGGTCGGGTAGATGAAGGGCCATTTTCTGCGATTTCCTGCCTGTGGGAGGACGATGAGACGGTGGACCACTTTCTGTGTGTTTGCCCGATTCAGGTTTGAGACAATTGGCACTGATGTGTGTGAAGAAGTGACCACTTTAGCTCCTTGGCACCCCAGGATCTATCCAGATTTCTCCGGAGATCGGGTATATTCAAAACACATTAACAGGGAACATCAAGTTAAAGTAAAATGGACGTGTGTAATGTTTGAGTGATACGTTTCCTAGACTGTTCCGAGAAGGGACGAAAAAATACAGAACATATCTCGGTAGCTGAGCGGTTCGATAGCAGCAAACTTCCAACTGCGGCAAACTGTCCTGACTTAGGGGTGGCTGCCCTTGTATGCGACACATTTGGACCCGTTGTGATACCTCAAATTTTTCAACATGTGTTAGAAAAGACATTTCAGATTGAGGAAGGTAGAAAGAGATCCTACCGGCTTACCCCGAACTTTTGTTTTTTTTTGGCAAATTTCTTTTCACACTTGGAAGTTTTTGCCATTGCCGAGTAGACGAGTGATTTACTAGCCCGTGCTAGGAATCGAACCTAGGGCCTCTGGTATGAGAAGCGAGTGCGCTACTCGCTGAACTATCGAAACCGGACGACTCTCCTGACTTGATCCAATCAAATGTTCATCTTTTCATAAGTCAGTAGAACCATCTGAATGCAATATTGTTTAATTGTTTAGCAGAAGTCCAAAGCCTTTTTGAGCAATGGATTTTAAAAATACTGTGAATAAGGTGAGCTTTGCTATGTAAAATGAGAATCAGCTGCATTTACTGAATGAAGTGGAAAGACTGGGAAAGAATATGATAGGGAAATGTTGATAAAATGGAGTAATAGAACGAATGACAAATTGGAAACTTTGAATCGAACGACCTCTGAAATGGGAGCCCAGTGTACTTCACGCTGGTTCGGAACTTTGCTTTAGCCCTAATTTACATTTTAAACTTAATTAACCCGGTAGCACCTAGCGTAACCATATGATCTAAAAATTAAATTTTTCAGTTATGCTTCTATATTAAATCGCTCAACAAATTTTTTCGAAAAATTCGAAATAAAAAGAATTCTTGCACATTCGGATTAATTAAAATCTGTGACTCAGTAATTAGGAAAGTTTTACAGCACTTTGGCATTGAAATGATTTCTTCATTATTCTAAAGAAATTTGTTCGGAAAATTCGAATTTCGTTGTTCGGAAGTATTCTGGCACTTTCGGGTTAATTAAAAGCTGCGACTCATTAATTAGGAAAATTTTACAGCACTTTGGCATTGAAATTATTTCTTCGTTATTCTGTCAGCTGAATTTGATTTATTTAATGTCATTTTATATTTCCATTAACATTTCATTAACTATTATCAAATTGTTCTCGTTTAACCACGTGCAACCCTTTTTTCCTTCTGGCAGTACTCCATCATGTCATTTGCAGTCAATTGTTAAACAACCAGTTTGATGGATTATCGAGTATGGCGATAACAAATATAACAACAAAAACAACAATTGCAACTACTAAATATTATAAAGTGCAATAAAAGCAAATTGCAGCGGCAACAACAACAACAACAACAAATTTGCACTGAAACTTTTGTTCTGCTGTCATACGCACATATTTACAAATTTGTGTGCATGTGTGTGTGTGTGTGGTACGCGAGCACTTAACAACTGACATGCAAGCGCTGACATTCAGGAAAACTCATTATCGTTGCAATTACATGAAAAAAAACTTTGTGCGTGTCGGTGGGCGAATGTTGTTCCTCACAACATCTGTGAAAAGTTCTTTAACAAACAAATACTGAACGACACAATAACATATATGAAATAATTAATGCAAATTAAGACATTAATTTCAATTTTTCTAAAACATACACACACATTTCTCACTCTTCTCAATGTAAAAGTAATCGGTTTTCTGACCAAATGTGCCAAAAGAAAAAATACTTTAAATATTTTCGTTGTAAATTAACTCGAAATTAATTTGCCATAATTCAAATTACTTGTTTGAACGCTTAAAATGCAATTAACCTCACTTTTGCCAACACGAGTAACCACTCGTCGCACAACGCTAACGATTACTTTTCCACACGTGCACGTTGGCAAACGGCTGTTGCCGCAAAACTTTTGCAGCACTAATTACTATTTTGTGGCAGCGGCAGACGTAAGACGCTGCCGCGGAAGCGCAAGAAATGCCAAACCGACCGGCGTCTCGGCAGCACTTTGCCATGGCGTCAGCTGTGCCATGCGGCATGCCGCAGTAATGGAGCAGTGCGTCGAGTGTGGCGCGTCAGTGCGCGGAGCATTCGGTGAGCGATGAGTCGCTCGCATGTCAACGTCATTCTGCTCATCATTTTCTTGCGCCACATTTGCTGCTGTTGTTGTTGTAGTCCTCATGCTCGGCGCAAGACGGCAATTTCGTGTTGTAGTTGTTGTTGGTTTTTGTCTGCGTTTCGACATTGCCATGTGCAATTTTCTGGCTCACCTGTGCCCGCACGAATGTCACATCATTAGTCTACGTCGTTAATCGCGTTGCTGCGCGTAGCCATTTCTCCCCCCTACCACCCCCTCGCAACTTTTCCGCACGCTACTTGTCTGCTTTGTTGTTGGTTTGTGGGTGGTGCTGGTTGGTGGGTGGGTTTTCCAGGCTGCAGCAGCAGCTGTGGCATTTGACGTTCAAATGACAGTGGAATTGATGGTGGTTGCGGTGTTGTTGTGCTGCTAATGTGCCGCTCCCGCCCCGCACCGACGCCGGGCAATTGCTTAAGCGCACACTAATCACTTGATGGATTGATTGATGAATTGATTGCACTTCATTTCGCCCCGTTCCGATTCCACTTCTCCGACTGTCCGGGCGATTTTGTTCTTTTCTTGCTCGCACTTCGTAAACAATGCGCAACCGAAGTGCCAGCGAAAATTGGCGCACCCACACATGTGCGCACATGTGCACCGTGGACAAAGTTGAGCAAATTCGAAAACAGCATTTGTTGTTGTAATATCTTTCCATTTTATAAAAAAAGGACTTTATATTTTATGGTTTTATGTATTTGACTAATTTTTCGCATTTTGTATATTCTATTTATTGTCCTAAATACCTTATGAACAATTTGAATTTAGAATGTAAACTTTTTTACTTATCTTTTTATTTTACTTTATTTTATTTTATTATTTTATTTATTATTATTTTTTTACAATATTTATTTTTTACTTTTTCATTTTCATTTTTTTATTGTTTTATAATTTTTCATATATATTTCTTATATTCTTCATATTTATATACATATATTATTTATATATATATTTTTTTATATATTTTTTTCAATTAATTTTTAATATTATATTATTTAGTTTATTTTGTATTTTGTTTTTCTTTTCTGTTTTCATATTTTCTATATTTATTTTCATAAATATTTTCTTTATTTGTGTTGGATCTGTCAATTTGTTTTATTGAATATTTTGTTGTATTAAATTTAGAATTTATTTTTTTGTATTTCTAACTAATTTTTCTCATTTCTTTGATTCCATTTGTTATCTTTGGTTGGTTTGTTATCTTATTTGATTTAAATTCCTTATGAGTAAATTTTTTTGTTAAATTTTTTTTTTAATTTTTATGAATATATTTAATTTTATATTTTTTATTACATTTAAATACTTAATGAATAATTTGTTTTCGCTTTTTTTTTAATTTTTTTTACTTAATGTTTTGTAGTTTCTTTATTTGAAAGATATTTATTTTGTATTACTTTTTTATTTTTTTATATATTTGGCTATTTTGTTTTTTAATATACATATTTTCTTAATTTCAGAAATTTTTGACAATTTGAAAAAATTTTTTTTTTGTATTTTTTCTTTTATTTTTTATATTTTCTTCATTTATTTTCACAAATATTTTATTTGTTTTTCTTTGTTTAGTCAAAGGATTTGATTGCATTGTTTTAGGTTTTTAGTTCCTTTATTTAAAAAATATTAATTTTTTTTCTTTTTTATATATTTAGCTATTTTTTGATTTTCAAAATATAGTTATATACTTTTTTAGTTTCAAAAATTTATTTACAATTTTGTAAAATTATTTTTATTTTAGTTTTCTATATTTTCTTCATTTATTTGTATACATATTTTATTCGTTTTTTTTCATTTGTAAAATTATTTTATTGTATTTCTTTTTGATATTGAATTAAGATGTAATTTTTTTATATATTAATAGTTTATTTATATACACCTAAGTCTGTTTTTACACGGTAGATTGGTTCCAGAAGAAGCCGTGTAAAAAAAAACCGTGTAAAAAAAGACATTGATCGTATACAAAAATGGGTGATTTGTTCCTAATCTCTAAAACCTATTAAAATTAGTGAAAAACAAGAATTTTTAAGAACAAGAATTCATGTTTATTTTATTAAATCAAATATATACAGGCATGTGCTACAAATCGTTTTCGTTTCAAATTCGGAGCGAAAACGTGATGAAGTGTGCTCAGTTTCGTTTTGATTTCGTCAATTTTCGAAAACGAAATCGTTTGAAATGATATGTGCCAGAAAACCGAAATTCCGTTTTTCCGTGCGATTAGAAAACGGCTGGTATTCTATTTGCGTTTCAACTTATAAAGAAATTATGAACGTGAAAAAGTTGAGGGAGTACTGGCTCGCTGATCAACATGAAATTATGCAAGCCGATAGTGGGCATAGTTCACAACCTGTTAACCAATAGGGTTACAACTCCATCACTGTTGCACTGTACTCTTGCAAAAGAGGAGCTGTAAGAAATGGAGTATCCAACCACGTATGATGTACTGGATTTACATCTCCGTGATTAGGCCAATTCTTTTCTATGGAGCAGTAGTATGGTGGACTGCCCTGGTGGTTAACCAGTAACTTCTGGACTCAGTCCAAAGATCGGCGGCGTTCATAATAACTTGAGCATTCGATCAACACCATCCAAAGGGCTCTACGCCCTGCTCCACTTTCTTCCTGTTGACCTCTTCGGTAAACAAGCTGCAACCCTCTCTGCAGTGAGACTATATACCATCAAAAGATGGACATGTACTGATTTCGGTTACTACCGAATCCTAGGCTGTTCACCTGACTTACCTGACAACATATACTACTCGCTACCATCGACTCTAAATTCTCAACCCTCATACCTCATAGACCGGAGTGGGAACAAGACACGGTTTCTATTCAGACGGTCTCAACCACATCGAAAGTAGTTGCGCTTTGCCTATCCCTACTAAATGACTTAGGGCATGTGTACAACATTACCCTTACCTGGGTACCGGGCCACAAAGACATCAGTGGTAACTGCGGTTATCAGCTCTCCAGACGTGGCACCACCCTCCCGTATTTCAACACCCCAAAAAATGGCTTGAATAGTCTTCTTGACTTGCAGTAAGACAGACCCTAAACTTGTGGTATCACAATTCCAATCTACATTGTTAGCAAAAATGAGAAAATTAGAGAGAGAGTGAGATTCCGACATGTCCAGTGGGTTGGAATGGTCTCTCAGAATGCGGCGTTTTACTGTTTCCACTTTTCTTTCTTCTTTCTTTTTCTTCTAAATACGTCAAACTCGCAAAGAAAATGCTCATCATGCAAGATATTCAATTTTCTGTTAACGTTTCAAAAAACATTGTATAGACGTCAACAAAAAAATCAGCTTGAATTTTATTTCGAATTGAAGTCAAATCGTCCGTTTTGTAGCACACCCCCCAAAAATTCGTACGATTTCAAATTCCGATTCCGATTTGAAATCGTGCGATTTGCAGCACATGCCTGATAATGCTTATTTTCACAAGCATAGTAATTAATGATAAAAAAGATATGCACTCTAATCTTAAAAGTAATTTTAAGTAAAGTAAAATCGTCATTTTTTATTTATATATTTATTTATATTTATATATATTTTTATATTTTCGTATTCCATTCCATTCCATCTATGTTTTGTGTTTATGTAACTCATTAAAAATTTGTTTTATTTTAGTTTTATTTATTTGTTTTTAATTTCTTAATTATTTTTATGTTTGTAAAAAAACTTTTTTCTAAATTTATAACATTTTTTTTATATTTTTACATATTTTTTATCTTTTTGATAAGCATTTTTGCAATTTTTGTTCAATTGGTCAATTGATTTTTTTTATATTTTCTTTTTGTTTTAAATTTATATGTTGATTTTTTTTTAGTGGAAGGTTTTTGTTTTATTTGTTGATTTTTTCTTTTTTATTTTTTAATTGTAATTCTTTCTTTTTAATCCACATAATAATAGATCAAGTTACGTTTATTTGTCTTCAATAATTTTTCAACAATTTTTCCGACACTCAAAAGTCTCCAGTGTCCCACTGTGCTCAACCGTGTGCCATATACTTGTGCCATTATGCGTTTGTGTTTGTGGCATTAATGGCACAAATAAGCAGCCGGTGCACTGCTAATTTAGAATTTTCCACAGCAACAACAACAACAACAACTAGTATAGCAACAAAAACAGACACAATCGAACAGGTGCATTTGTCATTTTGAGTGAAATGTTTTTATTTTTTAATGCGTCAAGTTCCACTGCAGCAACAACAACAACGACTACTACAACATCAGCAAAAGAAAATGAATCAGAAAAGCACTTTTCAACTGTGATTAGCTGTCAGTGATTTTGTGCAAATGTGCGCCAATTATGGCGGCGCACATTTTGTGAGGTTATAAATGTGTGCGCACACATTGCGCACAGCTGTCAAATACAAAATTTTAATTGTAGCACTTTTTCGCAATTTTACTGTATATCTACGCAAATTTGTGTGCAATTATATTGAATTTTTGATTGAATGCACTCGATGGGCTTCAATCAAAATAATGAATGACAGAATAATGCATTTGAAATTACTTCTATAGAGTTTAACATTTCATGGACTTTACTGTTATTTCTCCAAGACTTTTGTAGAACTTTTTAGAACAAATTTACAACAACACATAACACAATTGTACAACGTTTACAGTTCGGAGAAGTGACAATTTTTCACTATATTAAGTCAGTTGTTTTCTAAAAGCTCATGAAATATAATTTTGGAAGTAGTAGTAGAAGTAGTAGTAGTAGTAGCAGTAGCAGTAGTAGCAGTAGTAGTAGTAGTACATGCAGTAGTAGTAGTAGGAGTAGTAGTAGTAGCAGAAGTAGTAGAAGTAGTAGTAGTTGTAGTAGGAGTAGTTGTAGTAGGAGTAGTTGTAGTAGTAGTAGTAGTAGTAGTAGTAGTAGTAGTAGTAGTAGTAGTAGTAGTAGTAGTAGTAGTAGTAGTAGTAGTAGTAGTAGTATTAGTAGTAGTAGTAGTAGTAGTAGTAGTAGTAGCAGTAGTAGTAGTAATAGTAGCAGAAGTAGTAATAGTGGTAGTATTACTTCTACTAATAGTAGTAGTGGTAGTAGTAGTAGTAATAGTGGTAGTATTACTTCTACTAATAGTAGTAGTGGTAGTAGTAGTAGTAATAGTAGCAGTAGTAGTAGTAGTAGTAGTAGTAGTAGTAGTAGTAGTAACAGTAGTAGTAATAGTAGCAGAAGTAGTAATAGTAGTAGTAGCACTTCTACGAATAGTAGTAGTGGTAGTAGTAGTAGTAATAGTAGTACTTCTTCTAATAGTAGTAGAAGTAAGACGTTGAATCATGCATTTTGGATCAGTTTGCATTTACTTTTCACCAACCACTGCCTTCTCTATCCGCCTCCACTTTCTGTCGAATTAGTAATTCCATCCAGTGAAATGTGGGCTGTATGACGCACTATAACGCGAGGGGCTGTCAAAGAGTAGGTTTATTACAGTTTTAAGTTTTATTGCTGTAAGGATTGGCAAGCATTTCACTCGTCCTGTCAATGTGCACAGAATTGAGCATTAATAATGCACACTAATTGAAACTAATTGATTAGGAAAGGCCGAAGGCATTGAGCGTAGCGCCAATTGCGGCAAATGAAACTTTGAGGTTAAGTGTGCGCACAGTTAAGGTTTTTTTATGTAATTACAACTGTTTGTGTGTAGAAAATTTGATGTACAATTCGACAGTGACAACAATGAAGTGAGAAGATTTCAGTTAAATAGTTAAAGACTTTAGTTAATATTCATTCTCTGTGCTAAACGATTTCCAAAAAGCCAGGAAACCAAAAATTGAAAAAACAAAACGAAAGTAGAAGAAGCACAAAGCAAACCAATACCGTTAAATTTAATTATAGGCCATCGATTACATTCATTCACATTCCCAACATTGTAAAATGAAATAGTTCGGTTCGATAAAATGTTCAGGGTCAAAGCTGCAGCTTTGAGCCCATATTAATAAATTAACGGTAATTAGTAACATCAAAGATGCAATTCCGAAAGGCAGACAAACAAACGTTGCTTGCATGCTTTGTTGTTGTTGTTGTTACTGCTGAACATATTTTTACGTTTTTTTCATTCTTGAATACATTTAAATATAAATGAACGGAGAACGCAAGCTGTTAAAATGTTTGAGCAGGTGTTGTTGCCTCATCAGGCCGACATGTCATCGCGGCGGCGGCAGGCAGACCGTCTGTTAGCCTAAAAACAATGGCAGTATGGAAATTCCAAACACACTTAGTAAAAAAATGAAATGAAAGGAAACATTTTTAAATACAAACAAAAAACAATGTGGAATGTGTCGAATGGAAGAAGAAGACAATGTAACAATGAAAACGAAATTGTAGGCAAATATCTATTGAGCAAAAAGAAGAAGAAGAAGAAGCAGCAGAGAGCAGCGTATGGATCTGAAAGTGACCAGTCAACCAATTTGAAATTTGCCTCAAATTGACTGCCAAATTGTTCGATATCGAAGGCGAATTCGATGGCGTTTTGTTAATTCCCATTTTCAAGCAATTTTTTTGAATGTTTTTTTAAGGAAGTAGTGGTCGTTGTTGGCTGCATATTGTAGTTGTTGTTGTTGTATGTACCGGTGTGTTTTTTGTTTTTGTTTTTGCTTAACACCAACATATGCAATTATGAACAGATGAAGCCGCACGCGTGGCCATAAGAAACAGACGTCAAATGCCATTAACAGCAACTATAGCAACAACAACAACAACAACAACAACACACGGAGTGAGCGCAACACCAATAGTCGCATTACCGGCAGTCGCCAGTCGGCAGCCGGCACAAAGTACAAAAAAAACGTTCTACCTACACACATGCACACACACACACACAATTGCACATGTAAATGATATATGTGTGTGCAGAGAATGAGAGGAAGTGGGGGGGCAAAATTTTGTATTGAATGTGACCGGAACAGGAACTGCAGGACTGCTAGCGGCCGCTGCAAGCGCCATTGCCAGCAGCAGCAGCAACAGCCGTCGAGTCTGGACTTGGCTGCACTCGAACACTCTGTCGAAATTTGCTGCGGTCTATTGTTGTTGTTTCTGGTTTTGGCAGCATGACTTTATTTTTTTGTTTTGTTGGATCGTTTTTATTGAGCTCGCGCCGTTATCGTCGTGGCTATTGCACACCATTGGTTATTGTTTTTGTTGTTGCCTTTGCACTCATCTGTTTTTAATTTCCTGCCAAAGCGAAGCGCGGCGCATTGAATGCGTTGTTCGGCTGCGCTTTGTTGTTGCTGCATAAATGCGCATAAATTGTGTTATTTTAATGTCGCCGCCGCCACAGCCGCTCAACACCTTTTGTTGCATTTACAAAAAAATTAATCGCGCGACATAATCGCATTTCGGCGTTGCATATGCAACGCTGATGGGTTTCGAATTGTCGTAAAACGCTTTCGGGCATTCGGCCGATGCAGTTCGAATGCGCGTTGCGGCACAAAATTCGATCAAAAACCATACCATTGCCTTGAGAAGCTTTTAGGTTTGACATTTTTTTTTTGTTGCGGTTGGCTTTTATTGTGCTGACCTGCTTTTGGCCTTGAAGTAATATGTGTTATTAAGTTGCTATGGGCAGTTAACTTAAGCTTGAAGGGGTTTATTGATACTGCAAGTGTTAATATAGATTTTTTTTCACTCTCTGAATGCGACACTACAGAAGTTTTTTTCTTCATGAACTTTAAATGGAATTGGGACTTTGATTGCTGACAAGCCAATCAAGCCTCTGTGAGTTAGGCTATTTGAGATTGGCATCTTTTTGTTTGATACCTCATACGAAAGACTAGAGACGTATGGAAATCTTACTATACGCGAACTCGGTCTTTCCTCGACTGATATGTAATTCTAAGGGTTATTTAGCTTAGAGGCGAATATGAAGTCCTTGAATGGATTACCATACAAAATAGGCAGTTCTCCTGTCGATATGTCAAGCGGAGGACTTGAGATCTTCTTTGGAATACCTTTAGCAAAATCGGTATCTCTTCATTTGACGCGCCAGTCTAAATAATCCTCATACGAAATCCGTATATCTTAGACTGATACGCTAGAATTAAAAAATATTATCTTATATCTATCCGAACTCGATAGTCCAGCGGGTAGCCCTTGGTCCAATTCCCAGCTCGGGCTGGTGAAAAACTCGCTACAACCTACTCTCCTACCATGGACACCTCTATGCGAGATAAGTATCTCTATATACCGTTTGTGAGATGGGTCTTTGTTTGTCGCTTCAAACGAGATATTAGACACCTATTGTGTATAAAGATCTGTGAATTCCGTTATGTGATCTCGATATCTCTTAAACTGATATACAAGACATCGGATTATTAAATTAAGAGGGTAGTTACCCCTCTCCATTTAAGGAAATCTCATGCAAACTTAATATCACTTCTATGGGTTTCCCTTTGCAATATGGATATCCCTTCGACTGACGTGCCAAACTCGAGACTATAGAATCTCTGGGAATTGCATTCTGCAAAATCTGTATCTACACGACTAAGACCCCAGCCACGACTATAATGAAGTCAGTATTTCTTTCAGAGATACACAAAACTAAAAAGAGACCGCATCAAACATTAACACTAAAGATCCTCTGTGGATTTTACCATGCGAAATCTGTATCTACTCGACTAATGTTCCGGACATAGGAGTTTGAGTAGTTCGAGTGTTCGAGTGCCGCACAAGATTAAAAGCTAAAGACCGTCTATGGGGTTTTTATACGAAATCCTTAAATTTTCCACTGACGCGATAGCCCAAAGACCTTTTATGGATTTCCTCTTGCGAGGTGGGTATGTTAGCACTTAAGCAAGATTGGTATCTCTTCTGTTGACGCGCAAGGTTAAATTTCCGTATGCAAAAAATACATCTCTTTGACTAATGTCCCAGACACAGAATTAAGACACGAAATTAGTACCTCTTCGAATGAAGCGCTAGTCTGAAGACTAGAGACCTTTCATAGATATCTCTACGCGAGATAGGTATCTCTTTGACTGATGCTCAAGATATAGAACTGGAGTTTCCCTATGGCGAAATTAGTACCTCTTCAACTGACGCGCCAGTATGAAGACTAGATATACCCTCTATGGATTTCCGTATGCGAGATGGGTTTCGCTTTGACTGATGCTACAGACATAGAACCAGAGTTTATCTTTGGATTATCGGTATCTGTTTGACTGATGCTCCACACATAAAACTAAGATTTCCCTATGGATTATTTTTGCGAAATCGGTATCTCTTTGAATAATGTCTCAGACATAAAGGATTAAAACGAAATTAGTTTCTGTTCGACTGATGAAGAGACTTTTCGTGGATTTTACTTTGCAAGATGGGTATTTCTTTGACTGATGTTCCAGACATAAAACTAAAGTTTCTCTAAGGGTTATCGGTATCTCTTTTACTAATATTTCAGACATAGTTCCAGTCTGAAAACAAGAGACTCTTCATGGATTTCACTTGTCGAGATGGGTATCGCTTTGACTGATGCTACAGACATAGAACTAAAGTTCCTCTAAGGGTTATCGGTATCTTTGACTATTGCTCCAGACGTAAAATTCGAGATTCCCATTAGATTATCTATGGTATCTCTTTGACTGATGCACTACACTAAAGTCTAGAAACCCTCTATGGATTTTACTACATGATGAGGAACTTGAACTCTCTACGTATTAACCTAGCGAGATCGTTCCTTTTTCCAGACTTTGTAATTTTGTGGAACTGGTGCTTTTGTAACCGTAGTTCTGTAGGTTCTTAACTGATATATCCGTAGCTGATTGTTGACCCATTTTACTCTAAAAGGTTTCCTAACTTTTCTCCTCCTTTGTGGGAATCTTTCACTTTCTACGGGTTGTGATGTGATGTGAGGGTGGGCAGGAAGGCTACAAGTCTTCTATAGCACTCAGTCCATTTTGGACCATTGTCCTATACCCATGGTGGATATGGAAGGAGAGGAGAGTGATATTTCATATTTCACCCGCTTTTGAAATGTGTATGGAACACTGTTTTTTCCAACATATGTTACAGCACACATTTCAAGCGGATGGAGAAAGGGTGGGAGGAAGGGGACCTACAGTTTAACGCCCAATCGGCAAAACGGCAATTGGCAGTTTTTCTTTGGAGGTTTTGCCATTACTTGCCAATAGCGTACTTGTGCGATTCTTGTAATTCTCATCTGCTTCATGTCGATAGAAGTAGATGAGCGTTTTACCAGCCCAAGCTAGGAACCGAACCTAGGGCCTCGGTATGGGAAGCCGGGTTAGTTCTGTGAAGTCAATCACCCTTTTTTGGTTCCGCAAGGAACTTTTGTCTAATAAGTAATGGACGTCAACGTCTCTGTTGAATTTTTACAGGTGCCAACATCTCTTTGTTCAAACTGTGAAGATATATGTTATGTCTATCTCTCCATAGGAATCTATTACTTGTTATTGAAATCATGAATCTAGCTGAGGTTCGTCTAGCAACATTTAGGAAGTTGCAGTTCAACCTAACCTTACTTACTTACTGCTCATGTGCAGTTTCCATGGCAAAAATCCATGAATTGGGCTACGAATTGCTCCCTCATCCCGCCTATTCACCCGATCTAGCCCCAAGTGACTATTTCTTGTTCCCAAACTTGAAGAAATTGCTCGGCGGAAAGAGATTTGCTTAATGAGCACACGAAATTCACTTTTTTCCATTTTATTCTCAGTCAACGCGGTAGTCTGATATTAACGGCTGTCAAAAACAAACTAAATGTCGCAGCTTGTTCAATTTTTGACAAGAGTTAACTGACAGATGACTGTTGACGGGAGCCGTGTTGCCATTTCAATTAAGAGGCGGGAAATTCAAAAAGTCACGGACTTATTGACCCGCCCTCGTAACATAATCCAACTTAACGTGTCTTAAACCAAATTCACTTAATGGCCTCATAAACACTTTTATTTTAATTATTTCATTCAATTAACATATTTAATTTGCAGATTTTCTTTAAATTTAATCTAAAAAAAACAGAGCCAACATTTCTCAACCGAATTGGATCATCGATATTTCTACTGAAGCAAGCGTCAGACATGTGAAAAATATTCCTTAATAAAGACGCATGTGTTTCAATGTTCATTACAGCGCAAATTCAAACGCAAATATTTTCCTATAATTGCAATTACACATTGTGTACTCGTATGGACAGCACTGGCAGCGCTCACTCGCTCGGCATCGATAAAGGGGCAGACACAGTCGGCCAAGTCCATCGCCTTAGCTCGTAAAATTCAAATCATAAAATCTATTAACGAAAAAAACGGACACAAATTAAAAATGTGCGCCGAGCGGCACAACACAAACGCAAAACACAGAAGTCGAGTCGACTTTCTGAGGAAAAGCACATTGCGCGGAGCATCTGTAAGCGATTACAAAACAAAAAAATAAATCTTCAAATAAGCGAATCCAATTCGTGCGCGCAGCTATACAACACCGAAAATAGCTGTTGGCGGAATATCTGCAAAATCTCTATCAAAAAATTTAAGCAGACCCAAGCGGGTCAAACACTTCGCCGCTGCTGACGAATCTGCTGTTTGCATTTGCAGTCGGCGCACAGTTCGGCTGGTTGGGCGCAAATAAAAATCGCACACATGCTTCCAAAAGTGCTGGTGCATTAAAATAGCCATCAGAACAACAATAACAACAACAACAATGACAGTAACAATAAGTGAACGCATCTGTTTCTTATTTGAGTGCAAATATGTAATGACAGCGCACTGACCAACTGACGCTGCAGCCAAGGGGGCGTACGCGTCGCGTCGCATGGACACAGCCTGGGGCGGCAAATTGCATGCAAACACAACAACAAATACGGCAAATGCAAATACTCAAGTGTCGAGGCTATAAAAACAGACACTAGCTGAAGCAAATTGCCGCAAAGCAAACTAAGATGTCCGAGTGTTGGCGTTGAAGCGCATCTAAGCGCTGAGAGCAGAATGTCATCAAGTGCGATAATCGTTTAACTAAAAAAACAAAAACTGAATGGGAAAGACAGAAATGTATTTAATGTTGCTCTATATGAATGATTCAAAAAGTGTCTTTAGCGTTGAGAGTTAAAGCGAATAAAAGAAGACAGACCAGACCACTTTTAAGAACTTCTTTTGAGATCATTTGGGATGCCATCAATAGGAAAAACTGATTGCTTAACGCTGTGATGGAATCGTTTAAGTTAAACACCTATAATCAAACTGAACATATTGAAATAATTAAAGTCCCATTATGGTTTTGGTTACTGTGTCTTCCTTTTTCGACATAGCCAACAAGATGTGGCAGGAAGATACCCCTTGCTCCCCTTGCATGCACCTAAAAACAAAAGTAATTTTAGACTAAATTTGCGTCGTTGAACACAAAACTGAAAATCCAAAAATTTTCATAAAAAAGTTTTCGAAAAATCCTCGAAAAATAATTTTTTAAGATGTTATTTCAGTTCTTAGCACATATCTCGTAAACGAATCATCCGACTAATACAAGCGAGTTGTCGTTCCGAAGATAATACCTTAACCTACTTAGCGATATATAGATTGTACAATTCAGATGAGGAAGTTACCCACGATCAAAGTTAAAAAAACGTGAATTTTTCAACCATTCCCAAAAAATTTAATATTAATAACTAATATTTTACAAACTTAATAAGTAATATTTTATTTGAATATTTTTGTTTTATCTTTTAATAATATGAATAATGTTTAGTTTAATAGATAAAATAAACTATCTCCTCTGGTTCTCAGATCTACGATGAAAGATAACATCAATAGAATCAATAGAAAGATTCCAAAGTTATGAAGCAGTGAAAACACCAACTAAACATTTATTACACTGTGCGACAAACAAAACACTTTTGTCAAGACCCATTCAAATGCGGATATAGCCATGAAATGTTTATAGAGGTCATTCATAATAACCTGGCATAGTCAGTTTTTTATTTTCTGATCCGATGTCTTTTTAAAGGAGTTTAAAATTTTAAGGAGTTAAAATTTAACATTTAAAATATATTTTATATTTTATATTTTATATTTGCGGTTATGCAATAAAGAAGATGTGGGTTTGGAATGAAAGAGGAAAATCGTTTTAATTAAATTTTCTATTTCTAGGTTTCAGGTCGTTTGTCTCGCTCAGCAGACAAGATATCAGTATGATCGTATCGATTTTGACGGAACGTTGTCTATTCGGTCGTCATGCACACAGACTATTAGGTCTTGACAATTTGAGACTTTTGAAGAGGACGAAGAAACTATAAGTCACCTCCTTTGTCACTGCCCGTCTCTCTCCACACGAAGGTGAAAATCCTTAGGCTCTTTTTTCTTCGACAACTTGAACGATCTGAGATCAGTCAACATAAGAGACTTGCTGGGTTTTATCTACAAAACAAATTGGCTTCGACTTGTAGTAAATCAGATTACTTTTTCCTTTTTGATATCACAATTTTTTCGGCCTAACAGTAACTTTGATTTTCCTCCAATTGGGCTTACAGTAAATCTAACTTTTTGTGCAAAATTTCGTAACTCAAACGGGCCAAAACTTTAAACATTTACATTCCAATTCGTTGTGTTTGAATTTATTTTAATTTCTTCGAAACATTAACAGAGCTCATTGATAAAAATAATACAAAATAATGTTGATTTTAATGTATAAAATCAATAGGAAGGCTCTGCTCCGAGTTCCGAGACTCTGAAGGCTCATGTACGGAGACAAAGATACCTGAAATGACTTTCTCCTAAATGCTAAAAAAATACCGAAAATTCCGCCAACAAAAAACAAAAATTTCCTAAAACTGTTTTAAAACTTGCGTCATTTTACAGGAATAAAACTTCTCATAAAAAAGAAATATATAGGGGAATTCTTTGTAAGGTGCCACTCTTTGTAAGGTGCCACCCCTGCTCGATTTCGACGTTCCAGCAGTCCAAGAAAAAAAATTCCTATTATCATTTAAGGTATATATGTCAACATCAATTTAAATATGGTTTTTGAGGAAACAGACGCAATAACACGGTCTGGGTAAATAAAAGTGTTAAATTTGGTTAGGAAAAAACATAAAAATAAAAATGGAAGGTTTTTCTTGTGGTGAAAAATAAATCAAATACGCGCAAAAAGCTTAGGTAAATATCAGTGTTGGACTTAATTTTAAATGGTTTTTCATAATCCGAAATGATATCCGAGCATATCGTAAAAGGAAAAAATTTATACCATGATTTCGAAAATGGCATCAAAATGTAAAGTGCCACCTTTTTTTCTTTGTAAGGTGCCACCCCCTTTTGTCATTGTTTTGTGGTCCTATATCGGTAAAATGCCTTTTTGTTGCTCGGAATCGTCATTCAAAGGAATTTAAAGTGTTCTTAGCCAACTTTGCTCTAATTTTAAACATGATATTTTTTCTAGTATGGCTGCACGTCGACTACGGAAAACGGATTATGGCATTACCGACCATGACGCATTGCTTAATGCCATTAAAGCCGTCATCATCGAAAAAAAATCGAAAAAAGGAGTGTCAAAAGAATATAATATTAACATGCGAAGCTTTGGTCGTTATCTCGTCAAGTTTAAAGCCCAAGTACCTGATATTACGGCCGTCGGTGACGGTGACTTGCTGAAAGTGGTTCGCCGGATTTCATCGTTTCCCAAACCAACAATGGTTAGTTTTTCTATATTTCCTTTTGGGTATATGGTGGTATTTTTTAATTGAGTTTTCATAGGTTTTTGATAAAGATCAAGAATTGGCGCTGATGGATTACGCAATCAAATGCTGTAATCATTATTATGGACTAAGCATAACAGAGCAGAAACAACTAGCGTTTCAGTTTGCTAAAAAGCTTAAAATAAAATACCCTGAAAGCTGGAACGAGCATCAAATGGCTGGCTGGCAGTGGTACTATGGGTTTATGATTCGGCATAAAAACTTGACCCTACGTACACCCGAACAAACAAGCTTTAATCGAGTTAAAGCTTTTTGTCCGTCAAAACCGCTTATTCATTCTCGCCCTCAGCGATATGGAACATGGACGAGATATAATTCTCTTCAAAACGCTTGGATGAAAGATAATGTCGGCAAAATAGTTGACACCACTCTAATCCCGAAGTTCGTTAAGGAGGCTCTCATGCGTGGCGCTACCGTCGAAAATATTACAGCCGGTTTTCGAGCTACAGGTATTTCACCTTACGATCCCGGTGTATTCACCAAATCTGATTTCGTCAGTATCGGCGTTGAGGGAGCGAATGCAGAGGCGACCGCTGTCGAACGACAACATAACGCCGAGGAGCAGCGTCGTATTATTATTGATCCATCAAGTGCAAACTTGGAAGTATCCACACATGTGACTGTGTATCGTGTGACCAACTTGCCTTCGGTTCTTTCTGCGGTCGGCCCATTGCGTGCTGGAACGCCCAAAAAAAAATCCAACCGTGGTCCAAAACCACAAAAAACCGCGGTTTTAACTTCTCCGGAAAATGTTGTTATTGTAAAAGAACGGCAACAAAAGCGTGCAGCTGCGAAAGAGAAGCGTGAAAAAAACCAAAATAAGAAGAAGAAGAGACTGACGATGCCTGCAAGAGTAACCAGCAAAACACCATAAAGTGTCATACTTGTAGAGATGCAGTTTACGTTTGCCCGAATTGCAATTTAAATGAAGATTCCGATCATGAGGAATAAATCAGTTCAATTTTGCTTATTAGTTTCAATATAATATTACCGTTTTATTCGTTACCAATTGCATTTGCATTAATTTGCATTTTTCTTTCGGTCATTTTATTTTTATTCAAATTAAATTCAATAAAATTTCATACATTTTCTAAATCATGCATTTTTACTTGAGATTTTTACGTTTTTAGCGGTTTTTTTAGGGGGTGGCACTTTACATTAAAAAATTTTAGTATGTCGATTTTGAACACTTTGGGAAATTGGCTGTAAAATTCGTATTTACGAAAAATTCAAATGAAGTGTTACCTTGGAGCATAGCTCTTTAAACCCTCTTTCCAACGGTATATTAATATTTGCGATACGTTAATTTTCTAACGAGTTATGCGCAAAACAGCTAAAGGGTGGCACCTTACAAAGAATTCCCCTACATATAATTTTATGAATGCATTCCAGTTTTATTCATCTTCAGCTTAACGACAAAAACTTAACAAAGAGAAAACATATAACAAATGATTTAAACAAAAAGTGTCATATTTGGCGCGATTTCACTGTGACAGCAATAAGGGAGAACGAGATAGAACGAGCTTACATGTTGTAAGCTTACAAATTTTTGACACAACAGGGTTTTTAACACAATTTGGATATTAAAATAGTTGCCAAAATATGTTTTTTATACTTTGTTATCCAAAAATCTCCCAAAAACCCACTAAGGATTCGAAAAATCCCCTAACATAAAATATAAATCTCCTAAGCTTTCTCCTAAGTAATTCTTCCTCCTAAAAGGCCAAGAATCTCCCAAATCTAGGAGGAAATCTCCTGATCTGGCAACACTCCACAACATCGGTTAACGGTTTCAAGATGGCCCAAACTTCGATCCGGAAAACCTAGCAGTAATAATGAAGTTTGGCTTCATCGATTTCCATAAAAGATACGCATGGACCAGGACTTCATCTGATTCATTTCCCAATTGTAGATGAAGGATTAACGCCTAATTGCAATGGCAATCATTATGAAATTGTTTTAAGCAATTTTAACAAATGTCCAGTTGGATATTTAAATTAATTGGTCAAATAGCTATAAAATGCAACTAACAAAATTTAAAAGTTTTAATTTCTTTTTCTCTCTTTCTATTGTAATAATTATTGTGATTGACTCATTATGTATATGAATCACATAATATATATATTTTGTTGTACTTACCATAATAACGCCGATCGGGAGATGCAAGCACGTCTATTTTGCTTTTTATTGCCCCACTACCACAAAGAGAAGCGGCACATAAGGATACCGAAAACTGTCACTGTCACTGGCGCCACGAGCAGAGCACAAAAACTTTGGTGCACGCTTTCAGTAACGCACTGCACTGACAGGCAGCTGACGGCCGGCGCTGACAGTTGACAGCCGAGTGAATGATGGGCGTGTGTGGTGGCCAATGATAAGGAAACCGCTAACGACGCACGACGACTGGAAAACGCGTGAAGCTATCGATTATAGCAACGCACACGGCACGTCGAAGTTCACAAGCACCCAAGCGGACAACAATGCGGCAATGACATTTCAATTGCTTAGAGTCGAAAACGTCGCCGCTGTGGCTACAACAATGACGGCGTTGTTAGCGAATTGTTAACAAACGCTGCTAACGTTTTGGTGTGGGAGCGCGCGAATGCGGATAAATTGGATTTTGGGTTATTTTGGATTATTTATTGTTGTTGTTGTTTGGCTAGTCGCTACCACTGCTGCTGCTGTTGCTGCCGCTAGTGGTGGTGTTTTGTTTTGTTTGTGTTTTTGTAGTTGTTGTTGAATATTTGTGTGCTGCTTTTGATGACACAGTGAAACAGCTGCAGCTGCTCGCCGTTCGTCACACGTAAATAGCGCGCGGCGAGTGTGGCGAACGCGTTCGTCGATAAGTTGCCGCTGCCACCGTCAGCGTTGCTGCTCGAAATGTTTTTGTTTTCTTTGTTGTTTTTGTTTAGTTGGGACGCGCGTACTTGCGCCAAACCGTAACACGTGCAAATTTTTTGTGTTGTTCTGTTGTTTCGCCGACTGTCTGTTTTGGCGGCTATTGACTCTTTTTGTGTACCTTTTTGTTGTTTGTGTCTTCTTTTGCTGTGTAGACGTTGATTTTTAGTTGCGTGCGACAAGTTGTACTTGTTGTTATTGTAATGTTGCCGCAACTGTTTTTTGTTGACCACTTTTGTTTGTTATTGAATTGAATTTAGTTTTGTTTCATTTTTTTCTCATTTGTTTGTTGTTGCGCGCACAGTTTTCCGTTTTATTGAACTTTTTGCTATTTTCTGCTGGCTATTGTTGTTGTTTGATGAGTGTACAGTGTTTGGATTTTGTTTTGTTTGCTTTGAACAATCGAAACAGCTGCAGCGCACTCGGCGTCAGTATTGGCCGCAATCGCTGCTTCCTCTTGTTAGTTGCTATGCAGAAAAAACGAACACTTTCTGCAGTCACTGCACTTTTGCCACTGTCCCAGCAACTTCTGAAGTTGCTGCAGTTTGTCAGCGAACGTCTGCCGCGCCTCGATTGTGTACAAAAGACTCAACACACAAACTGGCCGCTTAAAGTTTTCTTACACGCACACAATTTTCGCTTCCTGTAGTCTCGACCACTTTTTAATTGTTCAGTCACTTAAAACCAGACACACTGGCATCGCAGCGCTGCCGAACGCAACCGACACACAGCTTCTCCGCTACCACACAACCGGCACCAACGACTTTTCCGATGGCACTGGCCGCAACGTCGGCCCCAGCGACTACAGCAACCAGCAGTTGTGCGCTACGGAATTTTCTTTGCTGGCTCTTTCGCCGCGCTGCTGCCGTGTTTTGACTTTGCAAACGCAAAACTCAAATGCAAACACAAACGCGAAAAACTACAATCGTGGCTCGGCAGTTGCTTTGGCAATTCACCTCTTGACCGGATATATTCTTCCGCTGCGTACGTCTGCAACGTTCGACGGCGAAAATGCGTTTGTGCTGTGCGTTTCGCCGGCCGCACGCAATTGCGATCCTGCAGCAGGCTGCAGCGTCTCGGTTCGGCCGCCGCTGCTGAAATCAGCATTCTCGTGCGCACGACTCGCTCTCCAGCGCAGCAATTCGCCTCTCACTCACTCACTCTGTCTCTCGCTTTGGGGTTTTCTGTTGTTGCTGTATGACGCACGCGCAATGTGGCAAATTGTCTGCGTCTGCCAGCAGCAAAACAGCTGTTCCCGTTCATCTGCTGCCACCACCACCAACGCCAACCAACGCCGACACCGGGCTTTCCTGCCTTCAATCGCCCAGCCTCGTCATCGTGTGTGCCGCGGCCGTCGTCGTCGACGCCGATGACGAACGCTGTTAACAGGCGTGTTTTCGGAATGTGGTGCTTGTTGTTGTTTTGTTGTTGGTGTCACTGCTGGCAGCAACAGCAGGCGCAATTCCTTGGTGCCTTGTGTCCTTTGCTGCTTGCGCGTCCTGCAGCCGCAAACCAGCACACACACATACAACACATCGAATATGACAGCAGCAGTTGCCGCACATAGCAGGCAGCCGGTGTTTTCGTTTCGTTTGGCGTTTTTCTTCTGGTTCAATTTTGTTGTTGTTTTTTTTTTGCTCAAACAGTTGTTGTTTGTGTGCGCGCGTATGAGTGTGTTTACGCTGCTGCTGGGATATGAAACCATCAGCTGCTGTTGTCATTAAAAGATGCCCCAACCAGCAGCACATTCCGGCAACACATGCACTCAGCCAGCCAGCACACTCGGCACAGTGGACACAAAAAGTTCTGCCGTTGTATAACAGCGAGAAGAATGTCGGATGTGAAGCGTGGAATTCGCTTGTCGCAAATGTCAAGCGGCGTGTTGCGTCAGTTAGACGAGGTGTGGGCGTTATCGTGTCAACAAACGGGGCTCGATTGCAGTGCCTACGACGTTATACAACGAACAGCCGAAGGAACTGGAAGGAATAGAATCGGCGATGATACGGCGACGTAATTAATTAATGGGAAATATTTAAGTGTGTAAATGATGCATCAATGGAATCTCCAATGCGTAAAACAGCCTTCAAGGTAGAGAAACAAATTGATGTGATATCAGGGAATAAGATTTTAACTAATGCGATAATTTTTTCTTGATAGTCAAAGACCATGAGACTGCTCCAAGGATTGCTTGTTTAGGGTTGTCATTGCCTTCTTAATAAACTGGGTAGTCGTAATACCATAGAATTACACTGCTATACCAAAAGAGGCACAATGAGCCCAATGTTAGACCCCAAACCTTTCTGTAGACTACCCAGAGGACACATACAAGATGGGGTAAGGAAGTGAATTGACTTACAAAAGAGTCCCCATGCGTGTACGGTTTGGCTACGAACCATTCTGTATACTTCTCAGAGAATACATACAAGATGGGCTAAGAAAGTGGATCGACTTACAAAAGAGTCCCCATGTGTGCACGGTTGGGCCCTGAACCATTCTGTGGACTACCCAGAGGACACGTACAAGAATGGCTAAGGAAGTGGACCGACTTACCACAAGAGTCACCTGCAAGGCCCCGAACCATTCTGTGGTCATCTCAGAGAACACATACAAGGATGGTTAAAAAAGTGAACCGACTTACTAAAATAGTCATCTGCTGGGCCGCGAACTATTCTGTGGACATCTCAAAGAACACATACAAGAATGGCTAAGGATGTGGACCACCTTTGGACTTAACAAAAGAGTCACCATGCGTAGACTGTTAGGCCCCGAACCATTCTGTGGACTTCCCAGAGGACACATACAAGAATGACTATGAAAATCAATGCACCAAAATTTTTATGAGCAATTCATTTCACAAGACTACTCCAGGCGAAATGATTCTTAACACCAGACAGAAACTGGTCCGCCACATTCAGTTAAAGAAGCAGTGTTGCCAGATGCCTGAAATGACTTTCTCCTAAATCTTAAAAAAATACTGAAATTTCCTTTGAAAGGTTAAAAGAGTCTCCTTATTTTTTTTTTAATAATTTGCATCATTTTAAGATGATGCATCATAAGAAAATAAAAATATTTACATATAATTTTTTTTATTGTAGCCTTTTTTATTTATCTTTAGCTCAACATATAACACATTAATTAAATAAAAAGTGTCATTTTTGGTGAGATTTGTAAGCTTAAACATTTTTAACACAATACTTTGACTATTAAAACAGTTGCTAAAATATGTTTCGTTGCCAGTGTTCCCAATACATCATACTTCGTTATCCAAAAATCCACTAAGGATCCGAATAATACACCAACGTAAAATATAAATCTCCTAAACTTTCTCCTAAAGAATTCTTCCTCCTAAAAATTTTCCATAAAGGTCAAAAATCTCCTAAATCTAGGAGAAAATCTCCTGACCTGGCTACACTATAAGGAAGATCATAACTGAGATGAAGTCAAGGCGACTCTAACAGGCAAATCTGTACAATACAGAGACACCTAAAGAAGTTGGGTCTAAGTTAGGTTACGTAAGTTTAGAAAAGAGGGACTAAAGGATGACCGCACTTTCACTTGGAGATCTAATACGACCATTATGAGACCAGTCGAATTTGTTGAGGAGTTTCCAAACGTCGTCTACACTCAATTAATAAACCAGTTCGGCTTTTTGCTGAAGTTTATCCAGAAACGATTACTCGACTTTCATTGCCAGACTTAGCAGGAACTTAAGACTAGGCAGGAACATAGATCAGTATCGGCACTCCAGAGATGATCGAAAATATAATAAGCCTCATGTAGAAACATTCGACCTGTCCAAAAGTATAATCTCTATACCCAAACCGTGAAGCAATCAATGGGACCACAACCAAAAGGATGATATTTTAAACTGTTTAAATAAGTAGGTCGGATCGAACAATTCTATCAGTAAGTAGCTTTTCCGTCTTCTTTCTGGTCAACCCCGTTCTACCCCGTTCACTACTGTACCACATAAACAAACCTCCATCTGGCATCGCCAAGGACCCAATAAGGTCTGTGTGGCCTGCGGACCAGCCAGCACTACCTAACCTAACCTACCCTGTTCTAACTGAACGGTGACACACTCCGTTTGATTCGTTGATTGGCCAAGCTGAAGTCACCTCAGAGTTGCGAGTTACGCTCTCTATGCAACCCAGAAAGGTTGTGCTCATGTCCAATCGTAGTACCCGACTCGGACCAAACAGCAAACCAAACAATTCCCGGCTAAACGCCGACTGCATGCAATTTTTTTAAATATTATTACCTACAATTAACTAAACAAAAATTTATATAAATTTGGCTTAATACACCAACGCAATGCAGACATACATACAAACATACATATGCACATATAAATGTTGGGATAAACATATTTACGCCAAATGGCACAAAACTGTTGGCACAAACTTTGCGCCACAATCAGCATAAAAACACACCCGGCAGCCCGACGGGCAAACAACACACCAGCCCTGACAGTAGCAACAAAGTAAAACAATAACAACAACAAAAACAAAAGCAGCAACAATAAACACAAACAGGCAATGGGCAATGGCAACGCCAGCAGTGGCACAAAAGCAAAACACACAAATTCCAAGTCAGCATCAGGCGGTAAATGATGGAAAACGCCATTAGGTGAGATTTGCCCATACGAACAACAATTGTGCTGCTGCAACGATAAATGGGCGGCGAAATGGTGTGGCCGAAATTGGGCTTACAAGTAGATGGGAACGGTGGGCTGTGGGTCGCGGAGCGATGAAATTCAACAGCGTTGATGTGGTTGGTGTTGCCACAGTGGGCGAGAATTTTTAAGAAATACAGAACTCATGTATTTTTCCTTGATTGATTAATCCACTTTTTTTATGAATCCATCAGTTTATTTGATGAATCCATATTAATACCGAAGGATTACTGCTGCTTCATTGCTACAATCATGGCTTCAGAAATAGTTGCAAAAGAGCAATGGCAGCATTGCTCGGCTAACGAGAGAAGAGCAGCAGCTGAGTGCCTAAGGCCTCGAACACGTGCGACACGACCACATCTGTCAAAGTATGGAACGATTTTACGAGACAAGAATGAAAGTACAGAACGATTTTACGAGACAATAATGACGGTTAAACAACCTTTGAACTATTTTCTATTTCGTAAACCACACAACCAAAGCAATTGGCGTCACTGCTTCCAAACAGATTTTGATTTTTTTGGTGTACTTGAAATTTTTAGATATTCAGTTAAAATTAACTAATTTAAAACAATTATTTATTATTTTACTTAATTTTAAAAATTATTATTAATTATTATAGCTGTTGAATGATAAGATTATAGACGAATGCTTAACATTAGAAAGACCATTCCGATCATTTTGACGGTTTTTCATTTTTAAATATTTGTATTTTCTTTAGTATTTCTATCAACTCTTGCTTTGATGACTTTAATGTTTTTATCGGGTTCTACAATTAGTTCTACAATTAGCGTTTTACAATTACAATTAGGCAAGTTCGATTGTATACTTTTCGAGATATCACCGGATTTAATATGTAGTCTTTGTAGGTGGAAAACTTGCAGTCTTTCTAGAGTTAATTGATACTTTTTCAAGAACAAGAACCCAAAAATATTTGGGAGCACAAATGATTGATGCTCCTGTTGCTTTCATTGTAATCAAGTAGTTGACATGGCAACGGTTGAAGCCGACGCCGTTTCACTGCCATTTTCAATGCATTCAGCCCATAATTTCAGAAAGAAACGACCACTCTTCGCTACACTTCCGCCCTATAAATTTTTTCCCAAAATATTTTTAACACACTGCAAATTTGCATCCATCTGGCAACATTGTCACAGCAGCAAATGGGCCCTGCTTGTGCACAAAAATCCTTGCACGCACCCAAACACAGAAACACACACACAAACAAATGGGCACGCAGAAGGCAAAATGTGCTGGCTGGCAGAAATGGTGGGAGAGGCGAGCAGCCGCAGCAGCAGTCTGCCAGGCGGCAGTGGCGCCATTTGCTGCTGATGCGGCAAATAAAGCAGACGACGCAGCAGATGAATTGAAATCACGGCAATTGCCCCAATGCCACTGCTGTTACATACGTGTTGCTGCTGTTGTTGTTGTTGTTATTGCTTTGGTAGAAATGGTGTAGGTGTGAGCTGTGGCGTTTTGCTGCCGCTGCTGCTGAGTTGCACAAAATTGTGTGGGAAATGTTGGCGAACAAATTGTGATAAGCTGAAAGAGCGACAGAGGGCAGAATTCCGGCCCGTTTGGGAAAATTGAAAGGCCTGAGAATGCGTGCGGCCCGTTGGGGGCCCACGTCGATGCTGTGTGACATTGCGAAAATGATTTTGTGCAAATGTTCAATTTGAATGTGACACATGGCTCGCCCCGAGCGAGATGCCGTAAAAAAATGTGTGGTTACGAATTTTTGCGATTTGCTTTGATTCGCTATTAATTCGCAGCATTTCTTATGGCGCCGAGTGCCCGAAACAGGTGACAATTGGCGTTGTGTGGAAGACCTCAGTGCGGGCACGCGCCTCTTATCGGCAGCAACAGCGACAGCGCTCACCACTCCCCTGCAATTAAAACCGACACACGCTTAGCTGCTGTCGACTAAGTGGGCGCCGACCGCAGCACGCACACACCTCGAACAGCAAAGGCCACGCGTCCGCTTAACGTTCTTATCAATGCCGCCAGAATCACCAACCAGCTCAACTCACCTCACCTCGCACCGCACCGCAGCATATCCACCAGCCGACCGAGGCGTGCCGCGTGTCCTTTGGAGAGCGTCGCTCGGGTTGCGCGAATGTGTGCCAATTGCTGTTTATCTGTCAGCTCGTCTGTTTGCCTGCTTGTTTGTCTGTCTATCTGCTCGTCGGCATTGCGTTGTCTGTGTCCTGCTCGCTCTGCGCCTTCGACTCGCCTGTTGTCGTTGTCCTGTCGCTCCTTGCTGTGTTTGCTTGCTGCCGCATTATCGGCTGCGGTGTGTTTCGTGGCGATAAAGATGCTGTTTACTCGGCGCAATTGTTTGGCAGCCTTGTTTGTGTCAGCGTTTTAATTTTTTCGACATGTCAACAAAAATTTTGTGCATTCGCATGAAGCGGATTTGCGTTGTGCTTCTGCATTTTTCGTCCAAGTGGGATCTTAATTTTTGCAATGCTAAAGCAAGTGGAAGATTTGTTGGCTACAATATTCCTCCAACGCTATTCGGTTATAATGACTTGTAGCAACAAAATGTGGAATGTTTCAGAAATGTTTACTTTATAAAGAAAATAAATTTATTTTGTAATTTTATTCATTTGTCTAAAAATGCTAACCGGCTATGAAATTTGTTTATGTTTAGTTCACAAATAATTATGTAAATAAGGAAAAGAGGCGATATGAGGCCATCTGGTGTTGCCAGATAAAGAGATTTGTTCGTAGATTTTGGAAATCTCAGCCTCTTAGAAGGAACAATGATTTAGGGGAAAGTTCAGGAGACTTAAGTGGATTTTTGCGAAATTTTTGAGAAGGAGAATCGACAGATAGAGCAGATATGTATATATATAACCTAGAACCCATATCGCAAATAATAATAATAATAAAATTGTTATAACCTGAATTGTTTTTACCAAATTTAAAGTTAAAAGGCGGATTGGTTTTAGTTTTTTAAAGTATACAAACCTTAACCCATTGTTGATCCGTCAGATTTTGATTTAAAAATAAACAAAACCCCTCTTAAATTATTCCTCATTTGAAGTACATAATTTCACAAAATTTTAAGAAAAATAGACCCATTAAATAAATCACATTCTCAACAAAAACTTTTAACTATTGGTACACCCGTCAAATTTGAAATTTTAAAAAACACTTTTTTCCTATTTTAAGTGTTTTCAGAAAATTGTTACCCTTTCCGACATGAAAATAAACCCGTTCTGTACGAATTATATGGGCTGTAGTCCAATATATTGGACATTGTGGCTGAAATGGTTAAGTCAATCGGTGTATTAGTTCTGGTTCTTTCATTGTCCAACCGTAGACAGAGCTTGACCCATTGCTGTCCCCATCAGATTTTGATGTTTAACAAAAAATGAACAACACCTGTCATATAATTTTTGATTTGGAATATTTTCACAAATATTGAAATCTAATCTAATTTTTGCATAAAATCTTAATCTGAAAGCTCCGGTCTTAGCGGAAGTTCGTTTTCTAAAATACACCTATGGTTAAATTTTCATGTTTGTAGCTGCAGCGGTTTGAGTTCAGCGATGATGAATCAATCAGTCTGTCGAGACAAACATTTATATATAGATTGAAATTTTCATTCTTAAATGCAGTAAATTTAAGTTATTTGTTAGATTTATGAGAAAATCATTTCAGGTATGAGGCAACAATGAAGACATCAGCTATACACATTTCTTATAGTATATAACATGTAAATATTTATTTTTTCTAATTTTAATAAAACCAAAATTTTGTCTACTGTTTACAGTTTTTGAAATGTGATCTAAAGAGGTTAAGTTTGTCCATTTACAAACACTTTTTTTGCCATTCTTATACAATTTTGCAAGACTTTCCTGTATTTATGATACTTACTGTTCATATACTCAAATCTCTCTGTCTCACTCTAATCATAAGCCTATTTCTTAAATATAACGTTAAACGTTATAAACTTTTAAACTTAAACGCTTAAACGTTTTATAATTGTTTTCAGTGGTGTTAAGTGCTTGAGTTCAATTAAACTCGACACTCTGCAACATTGTCCACTGTCCACTCA
This sequence comes from Melieria omissa, assembly GCA_963971225.1. Taxonomy (NCBI): domain Eukaryota; kingdom Metazoa; phylum Arthropoda; class Insecta; order Diptera; family Ulidiidae; genus Melieria; species Melieria omissa. Next base: position 90,037,091 of record OZ020269.1, read on the forward strand.
TCGGGTTCAACATACCCCAAACGACCAACTTTCCGGCAACCAATATTTTGTTGCACAGTTCGCTGACACAATTCCTATAATAATCCATTCCCAACCAATTGTTCTTGTTGCTTTGTTATAATTCCAATGCTTTTGTTGTTGTTATTGTTATTTTCGTTGTAAACGAATTGGCGCTGTGCGGCGCAGGTGTTTCTGTCACAATTGCCACAATTCCCCAAGTATGAGCGCAGCACAGCTGCTATTATGTTTTAGGTATTTTATGTTTTATGCTTTTTTATGGTGTTTTTGTTTTTTTTTTATTTTTTGTTTTTGTGTCGCACCGAAAAAACGCAGCTGCATAAATTCTCATAGAACTATAACTAAGTGAAGTTGAAGCTCCGTAATGAACCGGGTGCCGTTTTAGTGAAAATTATTACTTCGAAACGTATAAATAACAAAACATCCTGCTTTGAGTAGATAGATATTCCTTTCTCTTGTTTGTTTAATTTTGGAATTTTTAGATTTAGGTATTAAAATAGGGAAATTAAATATACAAAAATTTTTATTATTTTTCAATGTGCGAAATGTTGATTGTTTTGGATTTAACACTAGAAAGAATGCAAGTTTTCCACCTACAAATACTATATATTTGCTGATATCTCGAAAATTGGATTTGGTTAGTTGTAATTGTAGAATCTTAATTGAAGAACTAATTGTAGAACCCGATAAAAAACCCAAGACATCAAAGCAAAAGTTGATACTGAATTGTTGATATTTATAAATGAAAACTCGTCAAAATGACCGCAATGGTCTTTCAAGTGTTAATCGTCGAAATGACCGCAATGGTCTTTCTAGTGTTAATTGTTGAGCACAGTGAGGAATTTTATGAAAATACATAATAATTTGTTTACTATAATTTGGTTGATTATAATTCCGTTCATATGATTATTTGCTTTGAAATCTTAATATAAAATATTGTACTTTGTGTTTTTCATAATCTCCGGTTTCAACATGGATTTAAAAACAGGGATGTTGAATAAATATTACTAAATGTTCAATCAATTATTTTTTTTATACGTATTTTTATACATAAAAAGGGAAAAAACGTTCTTCTGTTAAAACAAAAACATGTTCGATAACATAATCGATAACAGCTTAATTGAGATGTTAGCTAAATCGAGGTGTGTGAACAGCCAAATAAATAAATATTACTAAATGTTCAATTAATGTTTTTACATAAGTTTTTTACACATAAAAGAAAAAAACGTTTCTTCTGTTAAAACAAACATATGTTCGATAACATAATCGATAACAGGTGTAAACTAAATTGAGGTGTGTGAATGTTCAATAAATGTTTTTACATACGTTTTTTATACATAAAAGAAAAAAACGTTCTTCTGTTAAAACAAAAACATGTTCGATAACATTTCCGATAACAGCTAAATTCAGATGTTAGCTAAATTGAGGTGTGTGAACAGCAAAAGAAATAAATTTTACTGAGATCTATCAGGTGTACAACTTTGCTTCCGCCGCTTTCCGATAGGTGGCTGTACCGGCTGAGGCTGGTTGAAATACATAGATGGTAATGCCTTTAAAGTGAGTATGGACAGTGCCTAACGAATTGTAATCGCCGTTTCAGTGACAGTTGTTCTTGTTTTCGTATTATTCACGCTCGAAAATGTCCGTTTATATGCCCAATTCTCGCCATTTGCGGGAAGTTTTACTTTTCTGTTACAATTCGAAAAAAAATGCAGCTGAAGCGCATCGAATGCTCTCAGAAACTTACGGTGATGCTGCTCTGAGTGAAAGAACGTGTCGGGAGTGGTTTCAACGTCGCACGCTAAAAGAACAGCGGCCACAATATCAAGAGCGACATGACAAAGTCATCCTCCAACACGACAATGCTCGGCCTCACGTCGCAAAAGTGGTCAAAAAGTACCTGGAAACGCTGAAATGGGAAGTCTTGCCCCACCCGCCGTATTCCCCAGATGTCGCCCCTTCTGACTTCCACCTATTCCGTTCGGCCTGGCAGATCAACATTTTCAATCCTTCGAAGAATTGGAAAAATGGATTACTTCATGGATAGCGTCAAAAGAGGACTCCTTTTTTCGAGCCGGGATCCGAAAATTGCCGGAAAGATGGGAGAAAGTTGTCGCTAGCGACGGACAATACTTTGAATAATACATCTGTAAGCACTTTTTCGCAATAATGCTTTTAATTTTGGAAAAAAACGGCGGACGCAAAGTTGTACACCTGGTAAATTGTCTCAATTTAAGTATTTGGCTGCCTGAACAGAACGTAATGTTGTGTAGGATGCTTTATTCGAAATTTGCCATAATATGAACTTTAAACAGAAACGGATTGAATCAAATAATAAACCATAAATATGAAGAAATTAGGGTACTTTTCTCAAATTAATTTGAATTTGGTAGCCATAACAACAGCTAACAAGACGTGATGAACCTCTGACAGGAAAACATTGAAATGCCTACGAAAACCTATTCATATTCAACTTCTCTTTTATGGCCTCAATCGACTCAAAACGCTTTCTGCGAAATGGTAATTTGAGTCGTGGGAATAGGAAAAAGTCACAAGGAGCCATGACGGATGAAAACGGAGCTTGTTGAGCAGTATGAAAGTTGTTTTTCGGCAAATTGTCCTTTAAAAGATGAGATGTGTGAGCCGGTTCGTTGTTATGGTGAAGAAACCACAAACTGTTTTCCCACAATTCTGGTCTCTTGCCATTTTCCTTTAAACGCTTCAATCAAAGATAATAAAAATCAGTGCTTTGTTAGAAACACAAAATTTCAGACCAACTCTTTACTCAACTAAATTCGTCATTGCAAAATTCACACAACACAAAAAACACTGAATTGTTTACAAAGCTATCTCGCACAAACTTCCAACCAAGGCGAATTCAATAAAGGTGACCTTGTTGAATCACCTTATTTGTTTTTTGTTTATTTTTTTTTTTATTGGAAAAAGTCTACATAGTCAAAGTGGTTGTTTTTGGTTGGTTGGTTGTGTATGGCTTCATTTTGATTGGCTGATTTTGACAATCAAGTCGCACAAACTGAACAATAAAATATTTACATGGGAGAATTTTGTTGTTGCCCTTACGCGGCCATATTTATTAATTCGCCTTGCTCCCAACAAATGGTGTTCAAACAGATATTTGAGTACCAGATGGCAGATGTATTAACCCAGCAAAAATATTATGACAACATCTAAGAGCGGTTCAGTTGAATAGGAAATTGCTGTTATTTTTTACCAGAAGGTATACGAATTTTACAGAAAAAAGTGTTTTGGTTCAGGCAAATAAATCAGGAACAATTCCTGAACCCAAGTCAAAGAATTCAAGCGTCATTAATAAGATAAAACCACATCTTTGTTAAAACATCATCCGAAGCCGAAAAAGAGCAACGTGCAACTGTTCAAAGCTGCGGGGGCCATTTGCCGGATAATTTGTTTCATACTTAATGGGAAGGAGTTGTTCTTGGAAAATGCAAAGGTTTGTGTATTTGACAAGCTTATTGTGGTTGATGTATGACATTAGCCGGAACTGGCATTGCCTGGTGTTGTTGTTATGTTGCTTGAACTGCTCATCACAACTGACTGAAAGTAAAAAAAGCTTGTCCAAAGGTAAAATATTTGACTGGGTCATACTGAATGGATGGAAAAAATATGAAGAAAGGACTGAATATTTAAAAAACTGCGAAACCAGTTTAGACACGAACCCAAGCCTTCAGGAATGGAAGCACAGTGCAGTTTACGCTGAGCTACATAAGCGAAAGCCCATTTCTATATCTATACAAGTTATTGTCCGACTGAAACCAATTTTTTTGGCCGAAACCGAAACCAAATATTCGGTCGGACACTAATGAAAATTGATGTCTGTTTGTATTTGTTTGTTGGTCATACGACACTAAAACTCCACAACCAGATGGCCGATTGAGCTGAATCTTTCACAGAGTGTTCGTCTTAACTAAATATTGGTAAACCGTCAGGTGGGCGTGACATCTCCCATACAACCTACAATTTTTAATATGGAATATCTTCGGAATTATAGGTCGGTAAGCATTGAAATTTGGTACAGGACCACAGTTTAGGTGTGTTGTGTCACTGGTAAAGTTTCATAGGTAATAGACAAGGGGCGTGGCTCTTTTCAAGCGATAACTTTGGAACTACAGGTCATACTTCAATGACATTTGGTACAGACTTACGATTTAGCACTGCTCTTTAAAACGGGGAATGGGGTGAGTATTCGACGAGGGGCCATGGCATCGCCCATACAACCCAAATGTTTATTGTGGAATAGCTTTGGAGTAAAAAATCGCTTGCATTGAAATTTTGTGTACCGTCGTTCCATAGATGTGTCATTCTAATGGTAAAATTTAATGGGCGTTGGATAAGGGGCGTGGCAAATTGTTTGACTTAAACTTTCCGTGTAACTTTGGAACTGTAAGTCGCACATCAATGAAAATGGGTCACACCCTTCGACTGGAGAAATAGATAGGGCATTGCATAATAGGGGCGTGGTACCGCCCATTGACTTTAAACTGATGTTCAAAGCCAAGGGGCCCTGCTAGTATATAACACCGTGCGACAAAAATTAAAAAAGCGTGAAACCAGAGACCAAACATAGTAATATTGCTTACTTAGTTTGTCATTTCTACATCCATTGTCCTTTTAAAAGAACTTCAAAATTTTGAAGGGGGTACAAAATTAAAAAAATATAAAAAATACTTAACCTTATTAGAATATGGAAATATGTATATCAAATGAAAGAGGAGAGGCTCAAGAATTTAAATAAAATTGTTTTTTATCTATTTTGTAAAGCAAGATATGGAAAAGGTCCTTTGAAAATTTAAATTCTTTATATCCCTGAAATTTTATATAGAATTTCCTTGAAAAGTTATAAGTTAAAACCTAAGGTCAAGGAAATTTGGGGGTTTTAACATAGTTACTTTTCAAGAAAAGTCTATGTAAATTTCCAAGCATATACATTTTGCAATTCTTTTAAAAGGAGAAAGGAGAACACAGAATTACTTTGTTTGGTCTATTTTCACGCCCATATGAATTTTTTTCCGGTGAGAAAATACAAGTAAGTTTAGTATTTTTCTCTTCTCTCCAGGTGCCTTCTCGCAACTGATCACATCAACAGGAAGCATTACTAAGCTCCTTCCACTTTCACCGGAATCAGGTCTCTTCCTCTTTATTGGCGATCCCCGACTTTTACACCGAATAGTGGTTTCATTTAAACTGTGTCATCTGTTACCTTTCTATTTTTATCGTTACTCATTGATATTCCAATTGAATTTTCTCAGGATTCAGAAAAATATTTCGTGGGGTTTCAAAAAGTAATTCTTCAATATTCATAAAATGTCTTTTAATTTGTATGTAATTTTAAAGTCAATCCTTATATTTCGGGGGGTTTCAACCCCCAAACCCCCCTGAATCTACCACTGAATTCTCTCCTCGCTGTCACAATATGATTTACAATAATTTTAAATTTAGAATTATAGAATAAAATGTTGAGTTCATATCTCAATTATGCTATGATACTTCTAATCTCTTAGTCCTAGTCTTTTCTAGTCACTAATCAGGTATCAAATTTTACTATGTTCAAATTTTCAATTCAAGAATTTAAGTAATATTTAAATTTTACAGTCTCTCCGTTTTCTTTGAGCCTAACAATGCAATTGTTCGGAGCGGCAATTGAGCCAGCATGGAGCACCGCGAACGCAACCGAGAAGTGGGCTGTCAGTTGCACTGACACTTCAGCTTAGTGTCGCCGCTGCCAGTGCCAGAGCTAGTGCCAGTGTGCGCAATAAGACATCAGTGTGCAGCAACAACGGCCACAGCAGGCATGTTGCTAATGATGATGGCGCCACTTTGGCTAAGAACGCACCAAGACGACGACGACGACGGCCATGGAATAAACAAACAAACAGCTAAGCAAGTAAAAAATTGCGCCGAGTAAAAATTGCAAATGAAAGCCGGACAGTCGACAGCCGCGTCGTGAGCCAAAGTGGGAACAAAAACGTGGAGCTGCTATTAACACCAACACTTGAAGTGTCGTCGAGTGTTGGCGCACAGCGGGATCGTTCGTGTCCCACACAGCTGCTAAAGCTGGCGTTGGTGTTGGTAGTGTTGGTGTTGTTGTTTGTAAATGTTCACGTCAACGCAATTGTTTGAGCGCAACAGCTGACAGCTGCCTACTGGCTGTTGGTGTCTTTGGCAATTATGTCGCCTATTTTCTAGCTTGATTAATATTTGAATTAAATTCTTTAATGGAAATTATAAAAATATACAATAATTGACTAAATTCAAGCAGCAATATGGAGAACAACAAAACGTGACACTGCGTGCCCGAGTGACAAGTGTGGAGCACGGCAGGTGGCCTATTGACGTGCTCACGTTTCACACCGACAATGACAATGACAGCGTCGTCAGCGTTGGCCAAACGCTGCCATTGAGTCATCCATAGCCAAAGCCACGGAAGCCGAGACAGTTGTTGACACTGTTGCTGACGCCGCCGCTGTCAAAAACGGCCAGCAATTTGCTTTGCTAGACTAAAACTAAACGAAATTCGTTTTGTGTTCGAGCGCGTTTGAATTCGAGTTGTTGGAGTGTTGCGCAAATGCGACGCGCCCACGCCGCAAAATTGCCGCACAGCTGCTGCGTTTGGCTGCACGTGCAGCATAAACGAATTTGTGTCGCCGCTTGGACGAACGAACGAACGGTTGGCGGCGCCTGCAGCTGCAGCTGGCAGCTGGCAGCATCTTACATCATGCTGCAGGTGCACTCACATGCCAAATTGTCGCTTTGTGTGTGTGTGTGTGTTTTTGTGGCCGAGCGAAAACAGTCACGAAAAAAGGATGCAAATCAATTGTTTTTGTACTTTGGCCTTAACTAAATTGCTTCACCCACACAACAAGTGCACAGCCATGCAGTAAACAGGTATAAACACATCTATAATGTATGTATGTATGCATTGTACTGTGTGTGTGATTGTGTGCATGTCGACACTGCAGTTGACATTGATTGCTTTTGATGTTGTGCAATTTTCAATTTTGCGCCCGCAGCCTGCATCGTCTTTGTCAAGCTGCTTTCATTTATCCATCGACTCCTTTCTCTTCTCTACCTGTACACACCTACACAAGCCTACACACACACACGCACAGCTTCACTCACCGGTTGATGTTGGCGCCGCTGTTGCGGAGCGCAGCGGTTGATGAAGAAGGCGCGCACAATTGTTGCCCGTCGAGACGTTTTCACGCACAGTTGCAGGCCAACTTAAGGCGAACCCCCACTCTCCACTCTCCACTTGACACTCTGCATGGCGTTAGCGATGTCACGTTTATCTATGTCTATTGACATTTTGTAAGCGATTGATTGCAACTTCAATTGGCTACGAGATGTTGAATAATTCTGAAATATGAAATGGGTTTTGAACAATTTTTCAATGCAATTTTTAAGGCAAGGTCTATTTATCTTTTAACACATACACACATACATATCGCACACGCACTACAAATGTGACACAACTCAAAATTTGTAATTTTTCAGGAAACGCAAAGAACTGTTTTTGAGCTGAATACAATTTTTTTTAAATAACGTATAGACGTTTAGTAGAAAATGTCTACAGATTATGCTTTGGGATAAGTTACAAAGATGTTGTTTTAGTTTACACTAAAAAATTCAAACATTTTTAGTTGTGACTTTTTTGATGATATTGTAACGATGAGCCAGTCTGTCGCGGTGCAAAGCAACCCTGCCGCTACGTGCCGTGCCATAACCCAATCTGGCAACGACGGCCGCGATAGTAACTTTTAGCCCAACCTGGCAACGATGGTCGCGGTCATCAGGGAAACTTCTAGTCCAATCTGGCAACGTGCGAGAACGATCTGCGCGACGGCCGGACAGAGTATAAAAGGTGGCCAGATGCGGTACAGCGAGCCAGTCTGGTTTTGACAAGTGAAGTTGCCACACGGAATAATCAAGCAAATACTTAAGTGTACGAACAGTAAAGTGTAAACTGTGAATAATAAAGTGACTGTTGGTGTATTTTATTGTCTGCGTTTAAGAAACTGACTGTGTTTTATTTTCAAATCACACAATCCAGAGATACGTGACAGCCCACTAGGCTTAATATTCGTAACAATATTTTAATTCAATAATTTCCGAATTATTTCAAGTTATGTCACTTTTGCTGAATTGAATAATTATAAATGACAATTAAAAAGTTGAAAGAAAAATTTTGAAAATTCAAAATTAATTTTTTTATTTGGAAATAAATATAAAATATGTACTAAAATTGTCACAACTTCACATACAATTAACTTCAACAAACATTTATTTCATCAAAAGTGTCACAATTTGAATTGGGACTCTTTTGCATTGAGCTGCAGCGATCAGATATCATCAGACTTATCGACATGAAGAGAACCCTAACTGGCAACAGTTAACCACAACAAAATATACTAAGCTTATGCTTATTGGTAGATAGATGCATAGTGCACAGTATTAAAACATAAACACGAAAATTAAAAATGTTGAGTTGTGTCACTTTTGAAGTGGGAGTGAGATATATTTGTTTTCGAAAAATATAAATGTAGACAAATTACACTGTACAACATAAAAACAAAAAAAATAACAAGATTCTGACAACGGATTCTGGTAGAGGGGGCCAAAAAAATCATATGTGTGTCGGCGTTTTGAAAGTTTACGTCTGAATGTTTTTTAGGGCGAGTCAAAATTTTCCCCTCTTTTTGCACATTCTTATAGTGAATCGGCATACGAAAACCATGTACGCTTACATTTGAGGTACCTGATGTGTTCAGTAATTTGATGTAAAATACTAAAACCACATTTTTGTGGAACATTTTAACCCTCTATCTCCCATGTTTATGGGTCAATTGGACCCTTTTTTCTAAAATGCCAAAAATGTCCCGTAAAACAGGGCTTTTTAAGGACAAAATGTGCCACAAAAATATTCACCATCAAATTCTACTATAGGTCTCTGAATACACTAAAGCTCAGAAATGAACTTGTATGCCAGAATTAAGCCCAAACTGAAAATGAATTAGTGTTTATTTCGTACTTATTTAAAATTGGTACTAAAAAAACAGATATAAAAACGCTGCCATCGTCAAAGGAATTCCGTTCTAAATATTGGAAATTTTCTATATAATCCATAACCTCTTCTCAAAATATACTTTACTACAAAGAACTCCTCGAGGATTAATTGGGAAAATTCTGAGATAACAAAGGAAGCCTTCAATATGTTTACCTTCGTTGCGAATGGTTCAAAGATGAACGACAGAGTAGGTAGCAGTTTAAGCTGCAGGAATCCAAACGTTTGACTGTCTTTTAGACTACCAGACCACTGCAGTGGCTTTCAAGATGAACTTACATTCAAAGTAAATGCAATACAAACTCTTATTAGTGCTAATGCCTTTCGAAAACAGCTCTCCACATCCGCAAGTCTCTAGGTAAGGTTAGGTTATGGTGGATGAGGCCCATTGTGATATCACATATCACATATCTATTTCACCCGTTCTATGAAATGTGTATGGTTTTTCCACTGTTTTTTTCAACATGTATTACAGCACACATTTTAAGCGGTTAGGGAGAGAGGGGAGGGTACCTACAGTTTAGCGCCGAATCCGAACTACGATCGGCAGTTTTACTAGCCCGAGCTAGGACTCGAACCTAGGGCCTCTGTATGAGAAGTCAGCGCGCTACCCACTGGACTATCGAGGCCGGACACCGTAAATTTCTTAATTGGTGTCTGCTGGGCTGTCTGGTCACAAAGACCTAGAGGGCAAACTGTATAGCCGACGAGCTGGCAACAGCTGGCACTACAACAGCTCCACACGTAGATTACATCTTCAAACTGTTTACCTAACCAAAGCTCAATTAGCTCAAACTAGATGGCTCAATGAACAAACATGCACGACGACAAGATGGATCGGGCCTACGACCAATCAGAGCCTACGACCAATCAGAGCAGTTCATTGGATCTGATTCTACTAAGCAAACTCTCCATAGGGATTGTGGTGGAATCATCATTGGCCTTATGGGTCTGCACGCTAACAGATTTCTGCGGAAGTTGCAGCGATGTAGACTGCAAGGAAACTGTTGAGGAACTACCTCTGCACATTTCCAGCACTTGCCAGAACTCACCCTAGAGGTGGCCATTTAATCTACCCATATGTGTACTTGTGTCCACTGGGACGGATTTAGGATCTAGTAAGACTATTCTGCAAAAAGGTTTTGTCATTAAGCGTGTCGAAGCTTTATAATTTTAAAATTACAAAAAAAAAATTTTAATAAATTTCATAATTTGTTTTGCCAGCGGAGCTGAAATTTGAACTCCATACCCCCGAACTGGCATTTGAAAGCATGAATCACTAACTACTGACCAATGATTCGTCGCGGACTATTGAACTCCAAATTTAATTATTGACATACATACATATGTATATCATGCAACAATATACAAAATTGTGCTTCTTCTTCCACAATTTTTATGTTTTTTTTGGTCCACATTTTTTGCTCCGCCTTTCACTCACAGACTGGGTGAAAATGCAGCAACATTAATGCTCAGCAAATCACACACACACACACACATAACATTTTTACCCACCCACTCACACACACACACACATATACTTAACACACATACACTTTGACACGGCTGCGGCGAAACGTGCAGCATGTGTCGCTGACAGGCGAACAGCAGCCAGCAACGCAGATTTCCTTCAATTGCTGCTGTTGTTGTGTTGCTGCTGGCAGCATTTGTTGTGTTGTGATGCCTGGCTGCTGCCATTGTTCTTGTTTGTAATCTTGCTGTTCTTGTTGTTGTTGTAGCCTTTGTCGTTGTCGCTGTTGCTGTCGCTGTCGGTGCTGTTGCTGTCATTCTTGTGCTTGAGTAATTAAATAATTTAATTCCATTTCATTGAAAATGCGAAAATGCTGAAAATGCGTTGATGCTGCCGTTGCTATTGTTTTCTTGTTGTTGTTGTTGTTATGTTTTTGCGTTGTGCGTTGGCTACTGTCACCAACAGCGACAGCTGGCTGCGCTGCTGTTGCCACAGCTTCCACTGTCTCAGCTATCATTCGCCAATATTGCTGATAAAATGCCATTTACGGCTGTTGTTGTTGTGTATGTTGCTTGCAACAATTGTCGATGCCATCAGCGCATTGGGCCGGCAAGTGACGATGATGCAGCAGCAACAGCCAACAACAACAAAAAACTCGTGCAATTCTTATGGCAACAGCAGCAGCAGTGTTGCTGGCTGTCAAAAAGCAAACGCCAACAGTTGTTGCATTTCAGTGTTAACGTTGTTGTTGCTGTTGTTGTTATTGCCCGTGGTGACGCTTTTGACAACAACAGTAAATTCAATTAAAAAATTCATACTGCCTGTTGTTATGGTTGTTGTTGTTACTATTGCTGTTGACAGCCAACGTTTTCGTTGGGTTGTTGTCATTGTTGTTGTTGTTGGTAATTTGCTTTCAGTTACATTAAAATTATGTAAGCACACTTAATGCATTGCGCCGATTAATTGCAGTTCGACTGATGATCCATGAAAATCTTCCAGAATGGCAAAGTGTATAAAGTGATGAAGTGAATGAAGTGAAGTGTGAAGGTGAAGAAGCGTAAGTTGTGCCAATCAAAAAGGTTGGTGGAAAGGTTGGTGGGTTGGTTACAAAAAGGTTGGTGGAATTTTTACTTGAGTTACATTCGATCTTCTGTGAAAAAAACTGCAAGGAAAACACAAATTCAACTCAATATTTATGGACCGAAAGAATGGAGTTCACATTTTTAAGTACTTTGTCTTCTTGAAGTATGGAACTTAAAAATTAAAGATCAATAAGAGAGTTGTAAATTGTAGAGTTATGTTCAATTAAGTTAGGTTAAGACTTGCTTGTGTGCGAAAGAGTTGCAGTCATTGAGAGAACAAAGAGAGAGTTTACTGCTAAACATTCTATGGCGACAATTCCCAACACCCGACCTTTCGAGACCTCGAGAAAGTTACAGTATTTGTGAACTTCTGTAAATGCCTGAATTCTGGGCTCAAAGTTTGCTTCAGTTTCGGAAAATTAGATCCCATGAATGTTAAAAAAAACCCCAATATGACTTTCAAGATTTTGTACTTCAAAGTTCAATGTAAATGAATGTTAGTTATGCCAATTTTCTTTGCGTGAGCTACTACTCTGAAGTAAGAAATATTAGCAGGAAATCACACCTCAAATTCCTTATTACATTTTAAAATTGTTTGTCCTAATCATTTGGATTATGTTGTAGTGACAGGTTTCTCATGAAAACTCACATAAGCATCTAAGGGACGATTTAGTGTGTTACCACATTAGGATGGGACAGCTCATTTATGGCACTGGGAACCATGAGGGTTCAAATATAGACTTTGCTATTTCTGATAGGCTTAGATAAGTTAACTCAGTAACATAAATAATGAGCCTGGAAGTCTACTCTACTTAAAAACAAAATAACTATGTATACGCTCAAAAACTTTTTCTATAATACTTTTGTCCAGAAGAATGGGAGGCATCAAGTCACGTGTGCTGGGAAGGTAAATATCCGATAGATCAGTACATAATATCATGGTACACGGATGGCTCCTTAACAGAGAAAGTTACCGGAAGTGGTGTATATGGGCCGAGGTTCAGATACTTGGAACCTACAGGTAAGCACACTGCTATTTTCCAGGCGGAAATTCAGAGGTGTGCTTACTTTAATTTAGCGATGACATACCAGAACCGGAGGATAGCGAATCTTTCTGATAGCCAAGTGGCAATCAAGGCATTAAGATTATACCAGGTATCCTTGAAACTGGTATCGGAATGACTTGAGAGACTAAACGAACTTGGCCCATACAATCAGGTATGGGTCCTCTGAGTTCCGGGTCACGCTGGAATTGAAGGAAATGAACAGGACCTTCGTTGGCCCAGGACCCTTCTATGGTTTGGGAAAGAGAGCTTTATCGAGATAATCAGCAGGAATCAATACTGAGAAAACCAGTTTGTCCCACCAAGTTGGGCGCCCTCAACTTGGTACTTCCACCGGAGACACCGCCTTCCTCTTCATATTCCATCTCCAACTATCGCATCGAACACCATTTTCGCCGGAGCTTCATTGTCCATATGGGAGATATGCCAAAGCTAACGTAGCCGCTGGATGTTAATTCGCTGTGCTACGTCCATGTTTTTATACAGCTCGTTGTGGGTTCGTATATGATAGTCGTCGCCAATAGGAGGAGGGCCAACGATTTTGCAAAGTACCTTCCTCTCGAACACCGCAGGGGCCACTTTGTGATTACGAATCAGTGTCCCTGCCCCAGCACACGGGCAGAATAAGCGTCCTATTGAGTGCAAGTTTTGTCGGTGGAGAGAAATTGTTGCTACTCAGTTGCCTACCGAGACCTTAGTAGCACCTATTTTCACGAGTAATCCTTCGCTTTATCTCCGGGCCGACATCATTGTTGCTGTTTATGGCGGTGCCAAGGAAGCCAAGTTCCTTGACAACTTCAAAAGTATACCTGGCACATTTTATGTACTGAGGTTCCTTATTGCATTCGATAGGGAACCTCAGTCCATGGTGACATTGAAGAGGTCGCATAACAACGGATCGCTCTGTCTGAAGCCTCGAACGGTATCGAATGGCTTGGAGAGGTCACTTCCCAACTTGCCGGAGCTAGGTGGGAAGTGCAAGTGGGCAGGTATGGTGTTTAACATATGGGAGCTAGGGGCACATAACTTCTTTTTCCTTCTCAGAAAAAATCCCTGGGCACATTTTATGTACTGAGGTTCCTTATTGCATTTGATAAGGGACCTCAGTCCATGGTGAAGTTGAAGAGGTCGCATGACGACGGATCGCCCTGTGTGAAGCCTTTTTTGTTTGAAGTATCGTATAAAGAATCGTATAAGTCCATTGAATCTTCGGGTAAAATAGCCTTTCTAGAACCATTTAGATGGATTTGTGGAATAAGCTGCCTACAGTCGGATGTGGCATGAAGACACACATAAGAAAGTAACAGAGGCGGATTCAGAAAAATATTTCGGGGGTTTCAAAATGTAATTCTTTAATATTTATAAAATGTCTTTTTGCAATCCTAATATTTCGGGGGTTCAACCCCCAACCCCTCCCCCCTGAGTCCGCCACTGGAATGTAAGCATCAATACTAAAGATTTTCATCAAAGTTTTCTTCATAAGAGAGTAGAGTTTTACTTTGTTTAAAATAATTTTACCAACTTAAATCAAAGGCTTGAAGGGTCTCAGTTTTTTTTTAGAAAAGAGCATTAAAAGCTACTGAAACTGACACATTTTAAAATTGAGAAATTCTGAAAAATTTTCCCAAAATATTTTCTGTATTCTCTTTTCTCACACTTGCAGATAATATAAGAAAATTGATATCCATTTAATTTTAGAAAACAAAATCCTCAACTTGTGTAAACTGACAACACAATCATGAAATTAATATTTTTTTAAATTGCTTAAAAATCACGCAAAGTCTTTTCCCTGAGGCGCATAGCGTCAACTCGTAACGGAAATGCAGCAATACGAAAATGGAAGGTAAAGCAAAAATAATACGTTAACTGAGCAACTCTGCATGTGACAGCACCGGCAGGCAGTAAACAATTGCACGGCGCCTTAAAGGCGAACAAACGACTGGTTAGCGCCACAAAGCAGCAACAGAAAACACAACAGCAACTGCACAGGACCTTACAACAAAACAACAAACAAAAACAACAACAACAATAATAATAATAATAATAACAACAAAAATCAGAAACAACAAGTGCGCACACAACGTGGGAATCGTACTTTAAGGATAAGAGAAAGTAAGAGGGAGAGAAGCAGTATGCGAAGTTACATCGACGCCACCCAAACGAACTGAACACCAACCGACAACCGAAAGACTCATAGTTTGGAAAATGGAGTGAAATAAATGCACATGGCATGGACAACACTGGCGAGCAGCCGGCGAAGGAGGAGCAGCACGGAGCAAGGATCAGAGCACTGCACATTATACACAAACAGAATGCGGCAGCAGCCACAACAGTCGGAGCCATGGAGCATAGTGGAATTTTTGTTATTAAAGATTTTGAATACGTAATTATGAAACTGTCAGTTGCAAAAGTTTTTCGGCAAAAGACTCTACCACTCGGCACAATCATTATTAACAAGTTTTTATTGTTGTTGTAGCGGTTGTTGTTGGCTACTGCTGTTGTGAGCACTGCAAAAGAAACGTTAACTAAACTCGTAGTTGCTGCGGTAGCAGTTCCGCAAGTGTCGAATAAATACAGGTTGCGTACAATATCGGCCAAGCGTCGGCTGTGGCAAAGTTTTCACAAACTATTAGCAGCTCATCATTAGGTTAATTTTTAGCAGCTTAACAAAAATATTTGCAGTTGGTCAAAAGACCTTAGCTAACTTGGCTTATTAGCAAAGAAAAAAATATTAATAGAAAACCGAAAGATACGTCTAATGTGAGGACTTCGGCGGCGAAAAGGCGAGAGTAAGACAGAGGTAGTAAGTCAGTCAGAAACTACTATTCTATATGGCACGATATCTAGTTATTTTCAAGATCTGACTTGTATTGATTTGTATAATACTCGCCCTTAGCAAGAAGTATTAGTCTCCAAACATTTAGAGCCTCATTAAGAATTCAAAATACATCAACATCAAAGACAAATCATCAAACCATCTTAAAAGGAGGAGCTTTAATATGCTTCGAGATGCACAAAGATTACAGTATGGGAAATACTGAATCATCAAGAATCTGATGCAATCCTAATACGTCCCTGAGAATTGCTGAATCAGTAGCTTTTCGTGTTCTGGGCATGCTTGTCCATAAAGATGAATTCGATGGAACAGTCATTATTTCTGCGTATCGAAAAACGACACCAAGTGCCTCGGCATTCTGCAGCGGTGCAAAATAGCGAAGAGGGTCGATTTTAATCCTCGCAAAACCCAATGTTGCCTGTTATCCCACAAACGAGTCTCCCCACATCCCAACACAACACATCCGCTTACAGGCTCAGCTCGCTGAGAGTCTGCTGCGCCTTTAGATCTGTCTCGGGCAAAGCAGCAAACGTGATTGCCAGCACTTGGCTAATCGATATACTGGCCAGAGAGGTTGCAATAATCTGGCGAGAGTGCAGAGACACTTCGATCCTAAACAAAGAAGCGTGGTGCAACAGAAAAAACGGCGAGGTCAATTACTTCTTGACTCAAATGCTCTCAGGACATGGATGCTTCCAGGAGTATCTGCACAAATGTCAGCACGCAGACGACCTGTTCTGCCCTGCATGCGCCGGGAAAGCAGAAAACGCAGAGCACGTGTTGCTGGAACGCAGCCGCTTTGTCGACGAGAGACAGTCCTTAGAATCCCTTCTCAATGAGCCGATCTTTCCTTCAGCAGTTACACACTGCATGCTGAGCTCGCCCGATGCATGGGAGGCCTGCAGCCGAATCATAACACTTATGATGTTTCGAGTGAGAAGTGAACGCCCGGCATCAAACGACGACAGCACTGCTTCAACACCCGAATGCGGCAACGATAGCTGCGCCGTGCACATCGCAAAATTAGCGCGGTTATTCTGCACCGCCATGGCAACACTTGCCATAACACGGACGAAAGACTGACAAACGAACGATAGAGCGACAACGCTCACGACGGTCTCCTGACGTAATACCTCACGGTGGTCCCAGGAGGGCAAACCGTCTGGACAAGAGGACGGTTTAGCGGTCCCGCAAGTCCCGCACTACCTGAGGCTTTCCATGCTTCCCTCCCTGGTTACGGGTGGTGTAGGTATTACGAAATCGGCAGCTCTTGGTGTTTGGGCATGTCCATTAAGAACGATCTTCGTTGGAACGATCATATTTTTGGCGTGTCGAGAAAAGCAGCTAAGTGCCTCGGCTTCCTAAAACGGTGCAAAAAATAGTCTGATATATAGTAAAAATACTCCGTCTGAACTCCGCATTATTTACACCACTCATATCCCACCTAAAATGGAGTTTAACTCGCACCTATGGGCAGGGGCTCCGAAAACCCATTTGGAGCTCCTGGATCGGGTGTAAAACAGTCCGATTAAACTTATAGGGGACAGTAGGGCATCCAGCTCTATTGACTCCTTGGAACATCGTCGAAACGTGGCACTTGTGATGTTTTATGTTACCGATACTTTTTCGGTAGATGCTCAGTGGAGATGAGCAGCTTGATGCCATCACTCCGGGTATTCCCCCGGACGACCCGTTTGAACACTGGCGCTCATGCATTCCACGTTGAAACGATATTCCAGCGCATTACGTACTAAAGAGAAAGTTCGTTTCTGGCCCGTACAGCGCGGTTGTGGAATGGGCTCCCTGCGGATATTTTCCGCAGCACTTATGATCTTAATGGATTCAAGGCAGAAGTCCATAACCACTTCACTCTTTATCCTATTTCCCAACCTTTATATCATTCCTGAACCAACGCAATGTCTCGCATTAATAGGGGTCATCCCCTGCGCGTTTGTTCGAGTTAAAAAAAATATATATCGTGAATACCTTCAATATTAGCTTTTTGTTCTTTACCAGAAACATACTGTCACTTCAGACCTAATAACTCCGATTATATTTATTCAAATATCATGACATTTTATTACTAAATCACTGAAAGATCCTCCTTTCCAAGGCTTGTAATTGTCCATAGATGATCTCACCTATTTTTAAGAAGCCCTGCTTTCTTAGAGCACAACATGTAGTTATCACCCATTGGATCGTCAGTCTGATCGAAAGTGTAACAAACAAAAATGCTTAAGAGAAACCATAAAAAAGTAAACCAGAAGCTTACAGACACACAATGGATATTGTGAGCACTTTTTTATTGGAGATCTTATTCAAATGTGTATCCATTGGATCAACAGAAAAGTAATCAAAGAAGTAGTGAGCAGTGAGACCCATAATAGTTTATTTGTTGGTTTATCCATTAAAACCAGTGACCGGACTCTCACCAGGTGTCTCTGCTCGTCACACCAAGAAATGTTTGTGTGTTTTCAACTCACTCCTTCCACCTCTTCGTCGTCGAACTCCAACTACTTCTTCAAACACCTTTTTGGCCGGGAATTCATCATTCATACGCCAGAGGCCAGGCGCTACGTCCATGTCTTTAAATAGCTAATGCAGCTCGTTGTTCGTTCGTATTCGATAGTCGTCAGCAAATAATTATCATACGATCTTTATAGTAATAATTCCTATTTATCATAGAATCCTATTTTCCTATACCTATTTTTGAGTTCCTTTTTCAACGTAAAAACGGTGAAGTCTAATTTGTAATTGTTTTATTTTGGGCACAATTTACTGAAACAAATATGGCTGCATTGGCCAGTTGAACTGATTAAACGTTGCAATACATTGTCTCAACGAATCGTATGTGAAAACAATCAGTTGCTTAAGCACACAAAAGCGCATTCAAATTTTTGTAAAACATACTCGTACCAATCCTCTCAACCCTATTACAGCCAACCCGCCCCTCCCCCTTTTTGGTTATACTCAGCCGATACAAGCGATCTGAGTGCACCGCAACCTTCGTTTATTTACCTCGTTAACAACACTGTGCAGTGGTGTCGTTCCACGCCTCGTGTGTGTTTTTGTGTATCGGTGTGTTGGACATGTTGTGTTATTGTGTTGTCGTTGTTGTTGTTAATAATGTGGTTGTTCCATTGTTGTTCTTACTTCTGTGACATCTGTAATTGTCATTGCTGCTGGATGCATGTGTGCCGTTGCTTTTCGAGTAAAGTAAATTTTATATCAAGCACTACAACAACAACCATTCAACAACAACAACTACCACACTAAGAAGAGCTGAAGGGCTCTGAGTGTTTGTGAATTTTCATTTTCCTGTCATTCAATGCAAAATGGAATTTCTGCAAGTGAACACACATGCGCCAACGTCAGCAGCACGAAACTAACACACACAGAGGCACGCACACACACACACACACACACTAGAACAAGCACGCAAATTAATTTGCCAATGGCAGACAAATTCAAAATTGTGAAATTTTTTTTATATTATTGTCGACACTGTCCGGCAACATGGGTGAAATTTTACACGCACCAAACGATTGATTGTGGGAATTGGAAAGCAGCAACACTGGCCGCAGACGCAGGTGCACAAGGCCGGCACAAAGTGTTGATTAGACGTGCGAGCAATTGATTGCCTTTTCGGTGCATTTGTTTGCGGCCGAAGGACGAGGGGCAGCTGCACAAACAAACACCAAAGCGAAGATGGATGTGTGAATGGCGGACAACTGCAAAGGGTTAACGACTAAGATGGATGGACGCAGCGCAGGAAATGAAACTAAGAGGGTGAGTAGTGAAAGTAACGAGAGCACAGATGCGCAAACAAGTAAATAAGTACTAAAATAAATAAAAACCAATTAGAAAAGTCATTGGTTATTCACTGATGCACATTGTGGTCACAAGGACATTTAAATAAAACTGCCGTGGGACCAACTGCCTTGATTTCAGCAGTTCAACTGTTGAAACGATGGTCAGCAAGTGGATAGATTGAGGTATCTGAAAAGATGAAAGAACACAGCTAATAGCATATTTTGTAGGATTAATCTGAAAAAGATTCTTAAGTTATACCAGAAAAGGCTGCGATGGCTGACTGCAATTATAAGAGGATAAGGGGCTTGGAGGCGTCATCTCACATACCGAAATCTTATTGAGAATGAAACTTGAAGGTTATAGTTCAATACTGCTGAGACAGTGGCAGAGTTGTAGTTTGTCTTTGTCCAGTCTTGGTGATCATGTCGGATAGTAATGGCATAAGTTGTGGAACTTCCAGCGCCTAAGTATCTACTTGAGTTTTTTGAGGATACATTCACCAAGTGTGAGGTTTAATGATAACGTCAAACCTCTGAATAATCCTCGTCCCTTTGAGAACGATAACTGGTGCGATTAAGAGACCTGTTTTGGCAAATTTCCAACCAGAGAGAGAGATGGGGGTTTTTTAGCCGACAGGAATCTGATTACACTAGCAATGCTAGTAGGTCCCTTGAAAGACTTTCTTCTTCTTGATTGGCACGACAGCCCGATTACGAGACTAAGGCCTACCTACCCACAACCAACCGTGTTGTGCGTGCGAATGTTTTTTACAAGGTTGGAAAAGACCTACAGTTTTATGTCGATTCCGAACGGCGAGTTGGGAGCTTTTTCATAGGCAATTTTACTCTCAGAGGTTTGCCATTTCCTGCTGAGAGGACATCCGCCGAATGAAAAATTGTTGTTTTCTTTTTTTTCGGTATTAACGCAACGGAGTATTGAACTCACGGAGTCTTGACTCGCGGCCCAATGCACTAGCCAGCTGAGCTGAAGGCTGAAGGACTTTACTTCCCCTAAATAAAACTAAAGAACCTAGAAGGTAAATTCTACGACATACGAAATGGAAAGCTTGGAAATATACAGCGAGAAAAAGTAGAACATATTAACTACACAAAAACTGGGAACAAACTACAAAAAAAGGGACGTGCAATATACAGTAAAATCTGCTTAAGTACCTCACCTATACAATCTTTTTGAGGTCCTTAAGAGAGGAGGTCACCATTAAACAAACGCGACTGAATAGGGATCATACTACCTACAGACTAAGAGATATGTTATACTACAGGAAAATCCTAGGGATCTACTATTGAATAAGGTTACCGATAGACTATGGGACAAGCTTAAAAACATAGTAGGGTACATTTTATGAACATTGTAATGGAAATGCTTGTAATACACTTGCTTGTAATCCCTATATGAAGGATCAGGTTACGGGGATTTTACTGGGCATGCTTATACAAATAGTAGGGAAAGCATGATTAGGAACATATTTAGTAAGGATAAGTTATGAACACAGTACTTAGAAGATATGCTTTGAAGGATACCCATTAGGAATGAGGAATAGGTACATACTACCGAACTAGAAGTATGCAAAAAAGCTTAGGAATATAGTAGGCGGAAAAAGTTGGAACAAAGTAGGGGACTTGAAATGTTATAAACATAGTAGGTAACTTTCCTTGAAGGATACCCATTAGGGATCAGGAATAGGGACATACTACGGAAGTTGTAGTGGGGAAAAAAGCTTAGGAACATAGTAGGAGGAAAAGTTATGATCATAGTACTGGACTTGCTTTGACGGATATTCATTAGGAATCAGGAATAGGGGCGTACTACGTAAGTAGAAGTAGGTTAAAAAGCTTAGGAACAAAGTAAGGGAAAAGTTATAAACATAGTAGGTGACATCTTTTAGAGAATACCCAGTAGGGATCTGGATAGGGGCATATTAACGAACAAGCTTTGGAGTATACTACGCGACAAGCTTAGAAACATTGTAGGGCACAAGAAACCGGAAACTTAGCAGAACAAGAAACTTAGGAACATTACTAAGGAATATTCATATTTACTACGAAACAACTGGGGAATAAACTACAAGGAAAAAGAACATACCATGTACTTGCAAAAGAAGTTACTACGAGGCAAATGTGTTAAGCTGAAGAACATACTACATGACAAGCTTGGGGGAATACTATGGGATGAGATTAGCGATATGCTACGCGATAAGCTTCGAAATAGAGTCGGAGACAAACTTAGATGCACAATAAGGGAGATGCTTAGGAACATACCCGCTATAGGGAGTGGAAGTGGAAGTGGAAGTGGAGTTCAGAGTGGAAATGATTAGGAACACACTCGATCCCCCATAGTGGAGAAAAATCTTGGGAACATATTTAGAAAAGAAAAAAGTTATAAACACAGTACTTAGGAGACAGGCTTTGAAGGATACCGAATAAGTATCAAGAATGGGTATATACTACGGAGGTAGTAGTGGGGGGAAAAAGCTTAGAAACACAGTAGAAGAA
The DNA here is from genome assembly GCA_963971225.1 of Melieria omissa. Classification (NCBI taxonomy): domain Eukaryota; kingdom Metazoa; phylum Arthropoda; class Insecta; order Diptera; family Ulidiidae; genus Melieria; species Melieria omissa. Next base: position 90,058,988 of record OZ020269.1, read on the forward strand.
AATTTGTAGACATAGTAGAGATGCTTGGAAATATTTAAAGGGAAGATATACTTGAGATCTTTTTCGATACACAGATCAGGATTAGATAGCTACTACACCGATGGCCAGGTCTATGGACATACCCGGGTATGTGTGGATCCGAATTCTTAATAGAAAGTGGTGGGCCTTTAGATTATTTTGAATACAGATATGGAAAATATGTACACAGATCTAAAAAGAAAAAGTTAAAGTTAAGATATCTGAAACGTAATTAATGGTAGACCATCCATACCCATTTTTGAACAGCCGAGAAGTAGTAAGGACCTTGGCTCTACATTTTAGAAAATTTTACTGCAAACAAGAAAAGTGAATAATTCTGTATTGCCAAACATTTTTGGCAACCAACAGACTATTTTTACCATCAACAAATACAACAACAAAAATACAATATTAGCATTTTTTTCAACATTTGTTTTGTTCAAAATTTTTACCCACCTGCCATCACATGGCAAGAGAACATTTTGCACAAAATGTTGTTCAAGTTGTTGTTATCGAGTTGGTTGACGTTGTCGAAAATTGTTGTAGCGGCGTTGGTGGTGTTGGTGTTGTTGTTGCACCTATAAATAGTGTGTGTCACATGTGCGGCAGCCACAATTTGTCGAACATGTTGGCAACACATTAACGAAACGAGCAATTGCCAACGCCACAAGCACCTCTCGCTACCCCCCTGCCACGTACCAGACGCCGAGCCAAACCAGTAGCCAAACTGAAATGTGGTGTGTTATAGAAGGGGCTGAGGGGAAAAGGGTGGAGGGAGGGGCACAAGTGTGGCTGAGCTGCAAACATGCAAAAACACGATAATTTTTGCGCTTATGCCGCACACGCACGCACGCACACACACATACATATACACCTCAATGGCCACCGACCGCATCACGTGCGCCATGTTGACATGCGCGCCATGTCAGCGGCGGGCGCTGGCAGCGAGGTGTGTGTGTGTATGTGTGTGTGTGCGTGCGCGAGGTAAACGCTGACAAAACCACCAAAACCAACAACACGAGGAGCCAGCAGTATGTAGCAACAGCGGTGGCAGCGTGTCAGCAACAACAAACACAACACTAGTGGTGGCAGGAGTTGGTCGCATAAGCGGCTGGCAACATGTTGCAACAACAAAAACAACAACGACATTGCCAAATACTATAACGTAAAACAAGCACAAGTGCACGAGCGACAACAACAACAAATGAAAAAAAATCCCAGCAAAAACAAATGCGAAAACTTGGCAGCAGTTGTGCGGCAATTATTGAAAGTTGTTAAAATTCCATAAACGCACACAAACACACAGACACACATACTAACAGTGATGTCATTTGCGCCACCATTGGCCATCAAAGTGTTGTTGTTATTGTTATTGTTGTGCCTTGAGCATTTCATGCCAACACCACAGCAACATGCACTGCGCATCTTGGTGGGTGGATGGTTGGTCCCGCGGCCGGCTCAAAAAATCCACAAAACAAATAGCAATAAAAACAACAACAGCCATGGCAACAAAAATTCCCAATCATCGTCGCACCTCATGTGCTCAATTGCTGTAAAAATGTGATCAATTATCCTTGAAACAATTCGCACAGACGGTTCGCACATGTTGTGGTGAGAGAATGGTGCGAACGTGGGCCGAGCGTGGGCTGCATTCACACAGCAGAGGGGAGAACGCAGCAGAGCGGGTAATGAAAACATTATCGAAGTGGCCGAATAAGGAAAATATCACCAAGAATTGGATAATTTAGAAATTAATAGGTATATCAGAGATACCAGGGCCATGGGGGCTGAAAGAAAAGAAGAGAAGAGAAAGGACTGGGAAAAGGGAAAAGAAAACGAGGCTAACAATGGAAAGTACAAACGAAGTCAAGAGTCAGCAGAAAAGATAAAAAGGCTTCAAAAAAGTAAAGCAAAACTATTAAACAAAATAAAGGAAAGGGAAACGGAAACGGAAACTGTAGGGAGAAAGAGAAATACGTAAAGTATAGAAGGAGAAGAATGCAAACTAAACCAATAGCGATATTCTCACCGGGCTCGTTACTACCAAAGTGACAAGCTGGCAGGCCCGACAATTCGTTCCTTTCTGTGCACTTTTTACAACAAATTTGTACAAAATCGGCTGTTGTAAACGAGACTATAGAAAAAAACTCACAGTTAACAGCTTTACCGAGTTAAAGCTTCATTACACGTAACGAGTAGAGTGAGAAGACACCTCGCCTTACCGTTTCGTCTAAACGGTAAGGCGAGTTCTTGATTGAGTCAGTGACCGATGAAAGTGGCGAGAGAGCCACTGGAATCACTACTTTACCGTTATATTTTTCTCTTTTCGCAGCGATTCGCGCAATCGCTCGTCAGTTGCTTTGTAAAACCGAACTGACTCGCCGCGTGTCGAAATACATTTGAACAACTCGTCGCTTTTGCTCGCTATCCCAATTCTTTCGGCCCAGTACCATTTTGATGTCTCGTCACTCTTAAACAAAATAACAAGCAAAAAAAGAAGAGAGAGAGAGATGAAAACTAACCTTTAAAGCAGGTCAGGTTAGATTACATTGGTGAACGAGCCAACGCGCAGGGGATACCCCTATCAATGCGAGGCATTGCGCTGGTTCCGGAAGGCGATATAGGTTGGGAGAAAGGATGTTGGGTGAAGAAATTATGGACTCTTGCCTTGAATCCATCAAGATCATAGGTGCTGGGGAAAATATCTGCAGGGAGACCATTAACAACAACAACAACAACAAAATAAAATAAGTAAAATAAAATAAAATAAAATAAAATAAAATAAAATAAAATAAAATAAAATAAAATAAAATAAAATAAAAGGAAAGGAAAGGAAAGGAAAGGAAAGGAAAGGAAAGGAAAGGAAAGGAAAGGAAAGGAAAGGAAAGGAAAGGAAAGGAAAGGAAAGGAAAGGAAAGGAAAGGAAAGGAAAGGAAAGGAAAGGAAAGGAAAGGAAAGGAAAGGAAAGGAAAGGAAAGGAAAGGAAAGGAAAGGAAAGGAAAGGAAAGGAAAGGAAAGGAAAGGAAAGGAAAGGAAAGGAAAGGAAAGGAAAGGAAAGGAAAGGAAAGGAAAGGAAAGGAAAGGAAAGGAAAGGAAAGGAAAGGAAAGGAAAGGAAAGGAAAGGAAAGGAAAGGAAAGGAAAGGAAAGGAAAGGAAAGGAAAGGAAAGGAAAGGAAAGGAAAGGAAAGGAAAGGAAAGGAAAGGAAAGGAAAGGAAAGGAAAGGAAAGGAAAGGAAAGGAAAGGAAAGGAAAGGAAAGGAAAGGAAAGGAAAGGAAAGGAAAGGAAAGGAAAGGAAAGGAAAGGAAAGGAAAGGAAAGGAAAGGAAAGGAAAGGAAAGGAAAGGAAAGGAAAGGAAAGGAAAGGAAAGGAAAGGAAAGGAAAGGAAAGAAGAGAAAAGAAATGTGAGTGATTGGCTCTCCATCCTTACTTGAGCGCATTTCTTTTTATATTCCTAAAAGAAGTATTCGGAATAATGAATTCTTTTAATTATTTTTTCTTGAATGTGTCAGAAAGAAAAAAAGCAAAAAGAAGAAAAATAAAAGAAAAAAAACAAAAAGAAAAAATAAAATAAAGGAAACGAAACAAAAGGAACGAAAATTAAATCGTTGAGCATTAGAAAAGTTGAAGGTGAGTGAAAGCGAAATAAAGGTACAAGCTAAAGAAGGGATAATGGGAATTTAACTGAACCAATTAACTTGTAGTTAACGAGTTAACTTAAAGGTCAAAATTAAAAAAAATACATAGGAATAATATTACATAAGAAAAATAGAAAAAATATAGTAAATAACATACATAAATTAAATAGAGGAACAGTTGAAGAAAAAATAAGAATGTCGAATCTACATACTAAGCATTAAAATCGATTAAGTTTCAATAAATATTTAATAAACAAATGAACCGCAGCAGGTCCAGACAGATACCGATAATCATTGTCAATATTAGCAACAATGGCGGCAATCATCCACAATATTGTCATCAACCACTTCAAACTTCATTTTTCATTGTCGACACCCCACACCGCTGGAATTCCGCGCCCATCAGCGCAACGACAACAGCATCGCCAAAGTGCCACTATGTGAGACTTTTGCCACGTTATCACAGCTGCAGTTGCTACGCTCGCTTGCGTCCCAGTGGCCCCCACTCTCACACACAGGCACACAAACGCACGCACGCACAATGCCGGCAAGTCTGTGTGCGGTGGCAACAATCCGTGCCACACGTTGCGGCGTCACTGCCATTATGTGGCATTAACCCCTTGTGAGAAGTGCGGCAAAACGTTTCGGCCCCTCTCGCCCCCGTACACAGTCGCACCCCACCCGAGCGTCAGCTGTTTCTTGCCGCAAAGCCGTGCAAAGCGTTCTATGAATATATATGTGTGTGTGTGTATGTGCATGTGTGCGTTGGTTCGAGAATGTGTGCGAATTAATTACGCACACATGGTTACAAAAATAAACACACTTTATGCGCTGTGAGCGAGAGCACGTGCCGGCGTGCCGTCTGCAATGAGTGCGCGAATCTATGTGTTTGTGTGTGTGTGTGTGTGCCTGTTGTCTCAAGGAAACCCCTTCATCTTTTATGCATTGAATTGCATTTTTTGTGTCTTTTTTTAGGTATGCGGCTTTTTTCAGTTTGCTATTCAAAAACACCAACAGGCCTGAATGGATTCTCGTCCAGTCTGGCGCTTTGAACATTCCGCGCTGAGAAAATTGGCCGCGCACGATGTTGCGTTTCCCAACGCGTTCGCATTGATGGCTTCGCTGATAAGTTGAGCGCATGGGGAGAGTTGCTGACGCGCTTAATTGCGTTGATGGATTGGTTTTGGTTGGTATGAATAAATATGGTTGGGAGAGAGAGTGAGTCAATACAGATGGTCGAGTGGGTGGGCCAAGGAAAAGCAACAGTTAATTAGCTAATTAGTGGAAGCTGTTGTGATGATTTTTCTTCTTCTTGACAAACTTTGCTATGGAAATACTGATATTTTTATCCAATAAAAATAAACAAACTAAACCAAAAGGCTTAAGTAGGTTCTGCTCACATCGACGCAATCGTGTGGCGACATGTGGCCAGACATCAACAGGCGGCAGTAATGCTACACCGAAATGCGTATCACAAACGCCGCCATCAAGCAATGCGAAGCAAATAATCAACAGAAGCATTCGCATGCGATTGAATGTGGTATGAATGTGTGTGTGTGTGTTTGTTGGTGTCTGTGTATGTGAAGGTCACAGCTGTGAGTAAAACGAATGCTAGCAAAATGTAAGCTGGATGTCTAAGGTTGCCAAGCTGTGCCTAGAAAATGCACAAACCTGTTATTTGTGGGTATGGATGATTGATGTCAAATATTGATGACCAATGAAAGTTATATACAACGTGATTGTTATAAACAACGTGTTAATAATCATTTAAGTTGTAATCAAATTTAACGACAATTATAGGCGAATTAGTAGCATTGATGATGATTGACCTTGACTTGGCATTCTATGCTCATGATTGAGCATTACATAAGATATAGTTTAAAAAAATCTATTACTTTTTCAATAAGTATACTTGATTGTTATAAACAACGTAAGATTGATGATGATTGACCATGACTAAGCGTTATTCTCTTCAGATTGAGCAATATATAAGATATAGTAAAATGGAATCCTTTGCATTTCTAACGTGTGAGTAATCAAGTTGAACTACAATGATTGACGAATTAGTAAGATTGATGATGATTGGGCATGACTTAGCGTTATTGTCTTATGATTGAGCATTATATAAGATATAGTAAAATGGAATCCATTAAATTTTCAACTTGTGAGTAATCAAATTGAACTACAATGATTGACAAACTAGTAAGATTGATGATAATTGACCATGACTGAGCGTTATTCTCTTATGATTGAGTATTATATAAGCTATAGTAAAAATAAATCCATTGCATTTCTAACGTGTGAGTAATCAAATTTAACTAGAATGATTGACGAACTAATAGGATTGATGATGATTGACCATGACTGAGCGTTATTCTCTTATGATTGAGTATTATTATATAAGCTGTAGTAAAAGGAAATTACAATGATTGACGAACTAGTAAGATTGATGATGATTGATCATGGCTAGACGTTATTCTCTTATGATTGAGCATTATATAAGATATAGTAAAATGGAATCCATTACATTTCCAACGTGTGAGTCAAAATCAACTACAATGATTGATGAAGTAGTAAGACTGATTATGATTCACCATGATTGAGCGTTATTCTCTCATGATTGAGTATTATATAAGATATAGTTAAATAGAATCCATTACATTTCTAACGTGTGAGTAATCAAATTGAACTACAATTATTGATGAACTAGTGAGATTGATGCTGATTGACATAGCTAAGCGTTATTCTTTTATGATTGCGCATTCTATAAGATATAGTAAAATGGAATCCATTACATTTCTAACGTGTGAGTAATCAAATTTAACTACAGCGATTAACGAACTAGTAAGATTGATGATGATTGACCATGGCTGAGCGTTATTCTCTTATGATTAGCATTATATAGGATAAAATACAATTAAATCCATTAACTTTCCAATAAATGCCTTTAGTATTCAAGATTTCATACTAAAAAAACTTCACAGACGGTTTGGTTGAGCGCTCGTCAAAATTGAATAAATACGCTGTATTTTGCAGATTTTCTTCAAGTCGGACCGGTAAAAAAGTGAAAAAATTGTATGGTCCTGAGACTCTAATCACTGCAATTTTGATTTCGTCGAACCCATTCTGGTCAAAGATGTACCAAGCTCTGTTGGACCAATATGTAGACAAAATTGGAAAAAAAATCATGGAAGCCATCGAGTCCGACAATCATTCAAGCACTGACTGTCCAAAAATTAAACATTGCACCAAAAACTGGTTGAAACCACTTGAATAAGGCTGGATACCAAAAGAAGCTCAGTGTATGGGTGCCACACGAGTTCAGGCAAAAATCGTATAGACTGGATTTTCGTTTACGAATCGCTACTGAATCACAAATATATCAACCCATTTCTGAAGCGGATAGTGAATGGTAATGAAAAAAGTATCACCTACAGCAAAGTCAAGCGAAAACAGTTGTAGTTAATTCGCGGTAAGGCACCACAAACAGTGTCCAAGCCAGGATTGACGGTGAGACTTTGCTGTGTGTTTAGTGGGATTGACCGGGAACCAATTACTTTGAGCTTTTTACCTGCATTCAAACTCCTAATTCGGGCCTGTACTCTCAAGAGCTGGATCGTCTGAAGAAAGCAATCGTCCAGAAGCGGCCAGCTTTGGTCCATAGAAGAGGAATTGTGTTTCATCAGAACATCGCCAAGCCATACACATCGATAGTGACTCGCTAGAAGCTTCAGAAGTTTTGTTAAGGGGTTTTAAGGTTAGGTTAGGTTAAAGTAGCTGCCTGGGCAAAGAGACATATGCACTTAGGGCTCAAAATGGGGTCGAAGTGATACTACAAGGAGAGAGTGATATGGCTTACTGCAAATCAAAGAGCCTAAACCAGCCAAAATGTTTTGTAAATAAACCCTAGCAAGCCTCTGATGTTGACTGAACTGAGATCATCCTAGTTGTCGAAGAAGGAATAATCTAGTGATTTCCATTTTCGTCTAGAAAGAGCCGGGCAGAAGCATCCATCTTTCAGACCTTACCTCACACCAAGTGTGCCAGCTGTTCCTGTCTATTGTGAATGATTTCGCAAGAGAAAAGTTTGACTCCAGAGAAACATGTAAAAATCGACTGACCTTGTTTTTTGACGAATAGGGATAATGCTTTCCATAGGAGACTTACTTTCAAAATGAAAACAAGTTAACGAACAAAACGGTACATATTTGACCTAAATTGGATTAACTATTCCAATTATGCTCAATCAAACATTTTATTTCATGAAAAACTAATTGATTACGGGTTTTCAAAAATCAATACAAAATCAAAAGTCATCACATGTACTAATTTTAATAATTGATTGGCACGACAGCCCGCTTACGCGAGACTAAGGCCTAGCTTCCCGCAACCACCCGTGTTGTGCGTGTGAATTTTGTACGCGGGTGGAAGGGACCTACAGTTTTATGCCGGTTCCGAACGGCAGGTTGGGAGCTTTTTCATAGGCAATTTTTACTCTCAGAGGTTTGCCATTTCCAGCTGAGAGGACAGCCACCGAAAGAGAAAACGAGTTTCCCGTTATTTTTTTAGGTGTTACTACATGCAGTATTCGATCTTGCGTCGCTCTGCATGCGACTCGTTGGACCGCGCACTAACCAACTGAGCCACGGCGGCTGAGCCACGGCGGCATCACATGTACTAGTTAGGTAAATTCAGGCATCTGGCAACCCTGTTTATAATGGTGATGTTGTCTACTATGAATAGAGAATGTTGATTTTAGTTATTTTTTATGATGAGTGATGAGGAAGCTTTGATTGACAAATAAATTAGTGAATAATGACAAATTGCATACAAATTCTTTTTCCAAATGAATGAAAAACTTCATCATGCAAGAATGAGGAATGATTTTATTGATTTTTTTATGATGAGTGATGAGAAAGCTTTGATTGATAAAAAAGTGAGAGACTAAAGACAAATTGCATGAAAAATCCTATTTTCAAATGGATGAACAAATTCACCATGCAAGAATGAATGATTCTATTGATTTTTTATGATGTGTGATGAGGAAGCTTTGATTGATAAATAAGTGAGTGACTAAAGACAAATTGCATGCAAAATACTATTTTCAAATAAATGAAAAAATGCGTCATGCAAGAATGATGATTTTTTATTTTTTCTATGGATCTCATATTCATATTCTTATTTTATATCACTCATGTCAGCTTCAAATTCTATTCACATTCACACCGCTAACCTTTTCTTTGCATTTCTACTTAATTGACAGTTGGCAACCCATCACCCACCAAGTTCGACACCCACAACGCATTTAATGCCGCTCTGCAAGATTCCAGTGTAAACAGCAATCTTGAAGGCGTTCGTTACCATTTCCGCCCACTGACCTCCTTCCCACCCGACTACAGCTGCTCGTACCGTTATTTGGTTTTCCGCTTTATTGGGATGGGGGATATTTGTGCTTGAACAGCGCCGCGTCGCCAAATGGTGCCAACGATGACGAGAAGAAATTGTCTCAAGCTTTTGTTGTTTTTGTTTTTCTCAAATTTTTCCTGCTTTCTTTGTTTTCAATTTTCGTTTTGTTTTGTCGCTTGTTGTGTTTTATTTTTTTTTTGTGTGCTGATTTTGTTGTTGTTGTACTTTCCGTTTGCATTGGTTAAGCTCGAGCGCCCGCATTGCCCGAAATGACACCACCCGCCCTGCCCTGCCCTGCTACCCGAAAAGCAAACACAATTTGCAGCAGCTGACGCTGACCCCACGCTTACTAAATGCCAACAACGCCAGCACCCGAGCGCCCACACGCCCAGCGACCCAGCGCTCAGCGGCTCGGCTCGGTCGGTCGGTGGCAGCAATGCCACAGTCTGACAATGCGGCGCGCGGAAGACGGTGCAACCTTCGGCAGCGGTGCCACATAAAAAATTGGAAAGTACGACAGCACACACCGCCATTGCCGCCGACACTCTGGCACTGGGTGGCACCGGCATCGGCGCTGGCGCTGACGCTGGCAGTAACCTTTTTCTGGCAATTCAAAGTTTGAACAGCTGCAACAGTTCGCACAAACGACACCGAATCGCATCAAACAAGAAACCGGCAATTGTGCCAAAATGCTCAGCCCAATTCGGTGCGTTGCGTTGCGTCGTTCGGATGCGATGCGGGCGGGGCGGGCGCGCGGCATGCCGTCATAAGCTCCAATGCAAGCAGGCGAGCCAAATGGCTCATATGTGGGGGGTAATTGAGTGCGGCAGGGGTCAGCTGGGTGGACACACAGAGTGCTGTGACAACCCCGGACGGCGGCAGGTGGCCGCGCCACCGATCACCGCCGCACAGTTAGAGTGCAGTGGGGGCTCAACTGGCGCTTGGGGTGTCGCCAACGATTGGCAATCTTTACGGGAATGGCGAATTTTATAGATTTCGGTGGCTGCAAATTTTTGACAATACACATTCAAGTTAACGAGCTGCACTGCTGTCACAGCAAACTTACTCGCCGGCAGAGTTGCCAAGTGCAGTAGTGATGGCAAAGAATTACTAACACCTTGTCAGAGTTGAAGGCCAGACTGAGTTGGGGGCGGGGACAACAATTGTATGGGTTGAAGAATTGCCTTAAAATTTGAACTTTCAATGCAATTTTCAATGCCGTTCGATATAGAAAGGACATCTCTACTAACTATAGCAGTGTTTTTTTAAGTGTTCGAATAAAACCAAATAAAATAATAACAATAAACACAAACGAACAACTAAATTTTCTGGTATTTTTGACAAAAATCCAAACGACTTTTCAATTGAATATAAAGTCCCAGAGTGCAATGCATGAAAGTCTGTTGACTGTACAAGCCGGTGTTACCTTCTCTTCGCGCATCTACTCGCCCCGAATTCAGATTCAGTGTACCTATTCTCATAACTCGCATGAATCATAGCAGTAGCCGCCACTCTGACTCCGTCTCTGTGCACTAAAGCTGTCTTCCATAAAATCTTGACCAACTGTTGGCATTCAGCAGAAACGTTGTTATCGCCAATTGTTGACTTGGTCCGAATATGCAAATGAACTTTGAATGCTGCAAACACATACACAAATACACCAACACACACACACAGTCATACGCAAGTGGCAATTGTTTTCTTTTCTTTATTATTTGAAGAATCAGCAAGTAGTACGTCTGAGGTGGCCAACGTTATGAAAAACTCGTAACAATTTTAATATAAAATACATAGAGAAAAAATAAAACAGAATGAAAATGAATGATAAAAATTAATTCAATAATACTTAAATAATATTAAGGAAACATGTGGTGATACATTTCTGAAAAATCTACATTTTTATTCACAATGTCAATGTTCCAAGTCTTGAAGGTCTTTTCTCTTATCCTACTCAATATCTCAATTCCAAATGATTCAATTCTTGTTCAGAATATCGCACCAAACTTTTAATCCTTCTTTTTGGAACAGCTTTTTTTAGCTTTTATTCTCGATTGTGAAAGAACGAATTGATCGATTTGGGGTTTTCTCTTATCGTATTTTTTGTTAAGACTATTCTTGAACAGAGCTTTAACAATTTTTTTTCAAGATGTGACAACCAGTTGTAGACCGTCAAAAATACTGTTTTCAGAATGGTCGCTTTTGAGTCGATTTAGTTATTTGTATTTACGTTAGTCAATGGTTTACTGAAGTTTGACTCAATACATTAGGTGCGCAACTAAGTTCTCGCTGTCAATAGATGGCTTCAGCAGTAACAGCTCATCGATTTTAATATATCTAAAGAAACATGAATCAAGCTTAGACATATGGAAAACAAACCTCTTTGGCGCATTAGTGATATTATTTTTACGTTATATACTTTTATTTATGCAAAAATGTCTCATTTTTTCCGAATAATTGTCATGTGCAGCAAGTTTTGATTTTCTTCTTTCATTCGAAGAAAACGGCGGCTGAAGCGCATCGAGAGCTTCAATAAGTATACAGAAATGCTGTTCTGAGTGAAACAACGTGCCGTTATTGGTTCCGTCGCTTCAAAGAAGCTGATTTCGATGTTGATGACCGTTTGGGTGAAGGAAGGTCAAAAACCTTCAAAGACGCTGAATTGGAGGCATTGCTCAATTAGGATTCGTGCCAAATGCAAGAAGAGCTTGCTTCAGCTTTAGGCGTTACCAGTCAAACAATTTTCAAGCAACTGAATGCGTTCGGAATGATTCAAAACCAAGGAACTTGGGTTCCTTATGATTTGAAGCCAAGAGACGTTGAATGTAGTTTTTCCGCCTGTGAACAACTGATCCAGAGGCAAAAAAAGCAGTTTTCTTCGTCGCATTGTGACTGGCAATAAAAAATGGATTCATTGCAGCAACCGAAAGAGCAAAAAGTCTTGGGTCACGCTTCTACATCGTCGGATCGACCGAATATTCACGCTCTGAAGGTTATGATGTGTATTTGGTGGGACCAGGTGTGTATTATTTATTATGAGCTGTAGAAGCCAAACGAAACCATCACTGGGAAACGGTATCGAACTAAATTGATGCGATAAAAAGGCACGAAAAATTGATTCTACTGCATGACTACGTTGCCAAACCTGTTAAAACCTACTTGGAAACAATCAAATGGGGAGTCCTACCCCACCCGCCAGATTCAACAGATTTTGCGACGTCTGATTGGTACTTGTTCCGTTCGATTTCACATGGTCTGGCTGATCAGCAGTTCTGCTCATACGAAGACATCACAAAATGGCTTAGTTCGTAAATAGCCCCAAAAGACGAACACTCAAGAAAGACGAACCTTTAAGTTATTCGAGCTCTGCCAGAATTATGGGAAAATAAATATGGGAACAAATTTTAGCTAACGAAAGGTATGAATGAATGATTCAATTCTAATCATATTTTCAAAATAAAGTTGAATTTTCATCACAAAAACAGCAAGAACTTAGTTACGCACCTAATAGCATATTTTGGTTTCTTCAGTTGGAAAAGTCTGGAAGGATCATAGTTACGGTAGGTAACAATTTTGATAATAGGTTGAGATTATCGGAAGAAAAGTTTAAAAGAGTAATATACTTAGATAGATATCTTTGGGTTTTCGAGAAGAACTAATGGGAACCCATGAATCCAAAAGCCGGATAAGAAGGGGCAAAGTGCCCCGGCCAATTTTTTATATTTTATTTTTTTAATACTAGTATTACTATACATAGGTAACCATAATAGTTAATCCCCGATTTGCCAGAATTAATATAGTAAATAAAAAACAAAAGTAATGACTTTGTAAGTAGTCATCCGAATCAGATGAGATTTAGATATATTATTGATATCCCTTAGGCGTATTACCAGAAAAATCGGTGGAACTCAAAAGTGAATACATATAACCTCAACAATTTTTTTTTTTTTTTATCTAAAAAATTTTTTTTTTAATTTGTACAATTTTTTTATCTAAAAAAAATGTTTTTATTTACAAAATTTATATATTTATTTTTATATATTTCTCACATAATGTTTACCAACATATGTATATTGGTTCCCCATTTTTTCCACCTTCGTGAAATCTTTAAAAACATTTTTTTTAGGTTATGTGTGCAGTAATACTGATACCAAGTTGCGATTAAGTTATGTGGCAATTACAGAAATTGACACATTTTGCGGCCATCACTAAGCTAAGCACAAGTTTCTCTAAAAATTCTACTTGGCCATAAGTCAGAGCAGGATTTGTTCAATATGTGTGCATGTGTCTGATTAATTGACCCGAAATAACCCGTAAAGTACCCGTTTGACTAAATCGGCGACTTCACAACTGCCTGCAGAATCGCTGTGTTCAGGAACTCTCAGTGCCAACTAGTGGAATGTCTTTCATAATCCTAATTAAGGCGCATCCATATTGAATCTGAACCATCTCCAAAAGACAACTTTTTCTGGGATATTATGGCCACTTAAAAAGGTTAATAATCTCCACATCACTCACAGCGTATGGTCACCTCATACCCATAGTCGAATCGAAGCTTAGAAATTGTGAACAATTCGACTCTTCCATTTATGCTGCATTAGAACAACAAAAACAACATCAAACAATAACAAAAAGCACAATAAACACAACGTTTCGTATAAGAAAAATAAAAGCCATGGCCAAAAATTATAACAAAAACATTCATAAAATATGTGAAAAGTTTCGTCGGTGTGTATTGGTGTATGTGTGTGTGTGGATGTTGATTAGGTTGTAGGTGTAGCTGGCTTGGGGTGGGTGACCGTTTGGGGAACGCTGTGGCACGTGAGCACAGTTGGCAGCGAATTCTCGGAAACAAAAGTCACAAGTTAAAGGCAAAAAATTTCTACATGCAAAAAGGCTTTAAAGCAGCAGAACTCGAGAACGCAGAGATTGCAGGATTGAAATATTCCTTAGTTTCTCATATTTTCCCATCGAAAAAACAATTCTTTCTGCTGTCATCAAAGAAACTTTCCCCCCAGAAGAACTTCTTCAAAGCATAAACAACCAACAATGCGGGTCCTGCCCAGTAATCGGTACAATTGTTTAGTACAAAAACAAAACTTGGTCTCCTAACCACTGGGCAAAATTTCACGCTGCCACGTGTGTCACAGCGCCTTTGTGGCCCAAAAGTAAATTTTTTTGTGCTTGCAACAGCAAAGGAAAACAAGCCAGAAGCGAAATAGGGGGCCAGAAGAACGACGGCAAGAAATTAGCTTTAATGAAAAGTGTGGCTGGCAGTGGCCACCAATCGATGGCGGCTGCTGGCCCGTGCGCGCTCGGCAAGCGTGCAAATGACATGAACATTTGAATAACGTGCAAAGTTCTTTCAATAAAATCACAACAACAAAAAACACGCGCATATAGTAGAGTGAAGTAAGCCGAAGCGTGACAAAGAAAATCAAACTTAAAGCCGAAATTGCGCAGCAAAAGCGGCTGGCGCTGGGTGTTGCTGTTAATGTCAGCGACAACAGCGCCACCTGGTATTGGCATTAAAAAATGTAATTGCCACGAGCGAAAAATTTCTGTAATTAAAAAATCTCAAAGCCATTGGCACTGGATGCGTTTGGCGTAAAATTGAATTTTCTGAAATCAGCCACCAGCCGACGAGTACGAAAAATTCTGTTTGATTTCTTGGAAGCGGGGAATTTCAGTATTCAATTTCTTGAAGCCAAATTGATGGTTTTTGTTAAAAACAAGAAATACTAGGTAGCTCTTAGGGGGTATTCTAGTCTAGAGATGATTTTGAGGTGATAAAAAATAATAAAAAAACTAAAAAAATAATAAAATTAAAAAAAAAACTAATAATTTGTACCATCCATGTTTTTATCAGTTTTTTACTGATACTTGAAAAATATAAAATGTAAAAATATTGAAAAAAAATTCAAAATTCGAAGTCGGTAGACGCCGGCAAAGTGGGGATTAAAAAAAGGGGGTCTCCTGGTTGACGTGATTCCAATTCTCCTGGTGATTTGAAACATAAAAATAAAGTTAATTCTTATTAAACAAGGATGAAGAATTGTCTGGACATAGCCGATTTAAAAAAATAATAATTTTTGCATAAAATGGCGAGACAACTTTGATAGTATTAAGAAATAAATCGGTGCATTAGAACTTGATATATCATCTCAACCGTATCGAAAAATGTAGTTTCGAGAAAAACTTGTTTCAAGTTTACAGTCTCAGTTCGGGCAGCCTGAGTGGCGCGTCCCTAAATTTAACTCTAACTCCGAAAATAATTCGAATTTCCGTAAATCTTCTTAGAGGCTTATTCTTAAAGGTCTAAACTTTGAAAATATGAAATTAAAAAAAAAATCAATTTTTTCGAATTTTTTTTCACGAAAAATGAAATTTAAAAAAGTCTACTTTTTCAAATTTCCAAACTAGAATACCCCTTTAAGATGTATGTAGAAGTAATATTTGCTTGAAAATAAAAGTATTAAAGGACAGTACTAATTTATAAAGTCACTCGAACAGTGTTGCCAGATACCTGAAATGACTTACTGAATTGAAACTGAAAATTTAAAAATCTCCTAAACATTTTTGTTTATAATTTTTGTCACTATAAGCTAAGAAATTAAACTTCTTATAAAAAATTATAAAACAAAAATTATTATTATTAAAAATTATAAAATAAAAAATTATAAATTAATATAAATATAATATAAATATAAATATTTATAAAAAATAAGTACATATAAAAATAATATTAATATATATTTAGTTATTTAATGGCAGCCTTTTTATTGATTCAGCTACAGTTTAACCCTTAAATGCATGGCGTACCATATATGGTACAGTTCCTAAATCCTTCGTTAATCTGTTAAATCAATTTAAATCATGTTTGTGCTTACTCTAGATTGATTCGAAAATAATTGCCCCATGCATTTAAGGGTTAAGGACACAAGCAACCCGTATCAAAAATTTTATGGGTAAGAAATGGGCTTTTGTAAACTTTCTTCATTTATTGAAAAATTATACACTTTAAAGCACTAAATGTTATTTAATTAAATTAGACATTTTAGCTTTCAATATTCAAGGCTTCAGTGCACAAATGATGTCACATTTCTGACCATCAAAATCTCCTTAAACATTCTGCCTTCTAAATATTCTCCTAAAAAAAAGCCAAGAATCTTCTAAATCTAGAAGGAAATCTTCTGATCTGGCAATACTGCACTGGAAGAATTTTCTTTGATAAATTTTAAGTTTAAGAACACACTTAAAAAAAGGATCTTCATCTAATATCACTAAAGACCGAAAAGGGGTCTAGATGAAATCTGCCCAATTGGTCATTTCTAACCATGTAATGATATATGCATGCACAATGTACGTGCATACTTTTTTGATTGATTTACTGAGCCTATTTCTCTTTGTTTGTAATAGCAATTAGCTCGAACGACTACAATTTGTGATTTATCTATGTTTTCAAAATTAGATTGTTTTAGTAGCTATAGGGTTAACATAATAAAGACATTATTTTTCCCAACTTTTTTGTCAAAACAACTTGTGAATTCATATTCAACAATCGATAGCATTTTGTTGTGTTAATGGATTCGCGGAAATTTGCGGAGATAACGCAACTAAAATGTTTGAATTCACCTTTACCCTAACACCAATTTTTATATACGCAGACTGACACTATTTACATACATACATATGTAAATATTTTTGCTTTCATAAAATTTTTCGAGGAAAGTTTTGATTTTTTAGATTTGAGGCAGAACGCCAGCAACTCTCTTTCCAATGCGAACAAATTTAATCTCTTGAAGGAGATTCGAAGAAAATAAGAAAGTTGAACTACGGTTGCGTTTGTGAGGCTCGTCAGGACGTTTGCCATGCTAATGGCGGTATTCACATGTCGCTGACCGATCGAAGCTCTTACTTGCCCAGTTTAAGCATTCAAGATAATTAACTGCTTGGACAGCAGTTTAATTTAATTGCTTACTTATGTAATTGTCTAATATAAGGTTGAACAGCATCAAATCTTTCTCAAAGCGTTCTTAAATGATGTCGGTTATATGAGTGCTATATTTTTTTACTCCAGCAGAG
Organism: Melieria omissa; assembly: GCA_963971225.1. NCBI lineage: Eukaryota > Metazoa > Arthropoda > Insecta > Diptera > Ulidiidae > Melieria > Melieria omissa. The sequence continues at coordinate 90,076,130 of OZ020269.1, forward strand.
TTGACCATACCAACAAAACGACATCAAAATGACAGTCAAGTGTTGTTTAGTGCTCAAGTGCTGCTTTTTATACTTTAGAGTTTTTTCGAAGGACGCTAGCTTATGCGTTGTTCCGTGAGTGGGGAGTGTTCGAACCCAGAACTATCTAAATTAGATCTGGCGAGTTCCACCATTGGGTGATCTGGTAGCCTTCAATCAGGCAACGCTTGTCATTAAGGGCCCCAAATACTCTGCATCTTTTTATCCAATCTGTTGCTATTGTCAACCCAAGAATGTTCGATTGTTCAAGATCCATTAGATCATTCTTTGTGAGAGTAATTTTGCCAATTTTTGTCACATGCATTTGGGGCCCGGAAAACTGGGCACTCATCCACATTTTTTAGTATTCAAGTGCTAATTACATTAAATTTATTAAAAATATATGAGGTAAGGAAAACATACATGTTTGGATCTCAGTCTGTAGATTCATACAACTAAATTTTATTCTATATTCCTCCTTCATTAAAAATTTGGCACTTTGAACTTGTAATGTGTCTAAGACAGTGAAAAGTTGAGAAAACCCATATAGAAATTATTTTGCAGCTTGTTTTTAATAAACAAAAATTACACTCATTCAATTCTGCGTTGAATTATGCCAGAAAACTCAATTTCAAACAATAAATAGGAACTTTATTTCTCATTGTGCTAATCATTACACCAGCAAAAACAATTTCTTCAAATCAATTTTCAGGTAATATACAAGCAAATTTTATTTAGTAGACATTTGATGGTTAAAAGTTGTTAGTATAAATGTATTTTAGTGGAAGGGGAGGAGGAGTAGGGCAAACCACAACCGAACTTGTTCATAATGCGTCTCTGGCTTTCAAAACAAATCTGCCTTAGTTAATCTCGCCTCGGTTCTACTTGCGTGGACACGAGACAGCAGTCCAATGGCAGTACTCGTTCGATTTCGAGTGCTCTTTGTCGTCGTAGCCGTAGATATAGCGTCGCTCTTTGTACTGGTACAGCTTCGGCGAGGCGCACACCAGATACCCGTCCTCCTCGAGCACCAGAGCGCCCTCGACGAGCTGCACCGAGAACAGAGCGCCGTCCGGCTGATGGGCCGGCTCCCACGCAGCCACCAACCGGTCGTTCACGCTGTCCATGAACATGTACTTGCCGAACCTTCTGCCCTTGAACGCCACCCGGAACGGCAAGTCGCCCGCGGCGGTGGCATTTTCGACCACTTGGAAGTTCTTTAGCCAGGCACCCTGCGTCATGTCGCCACCCGCCGGCACCCAGTTGAAGATGAAGCGGCGATTTTGATCGTAGAACATGCCGTCCGCCATGTACATGTACTCGCCGTAGCCCTTGTTGTACAGACAGAACTCGGGCTCGAAGTAGAAGTAGCGCAGCGTGCTGGGCAGCCGATCGATGGCGGTGTCCAGGTCCACACGAAGTCGGCTGTCCAGCTGCGCGTAGAGCTGATCCTGCTTGGCTCTGTAGAAGTAGTAGCCGACGTTGAGCAGATACTGTTCGTTGATGCCGCCGCGATTGTTGAACTTCGAGTAGAGATACAGCTGCGCCTCCAGCATCGATCGGAAGCTGTCCATGTTGCCTTTGCGATAGAACTGCCACAGATAGGCGGCCAGTTTTTCGTGGCTTGTGCGCATGTAGAGCGCATCGGCGGCCTCCGCGATGATGGCCTTCACCAGGTCCACATTGTACATGGTCATCAGGAATTCGTGAAATGATAACACTTCCTCAATCTTTGGATGGCACTCGCCAGCAAGCAGTTTGATCAAGATTTTCGAATTTTTCGAAATGACACGCTCGCGCAGCAAATGTAAAGTGTTGCCGTCACTGTCCGCGTGGCCGATACAGGAACTGCCAAAGTGAGAGAACGATTTTTATTTGAATAAAATTTTTTTTTTAAACTGTACAATACGCACGCTGTATGGTCTTTGGATGGAACCACTTCATCCATAAGTGGCAAATGAAAATCCTTTGCCAATGTTGGCGCCAGCAAAGCCAGCAATACAAAGCCCCAAGTTGAAGTGTACATGTTGCGCGTCGTCGTGAGACTGTCATCGCAACGCCGTGTAATTGGTTATTATTGGAAAAAATCGACAACAAAAAGTCAATCCATGTATGAATTGACTACTTGGAAGTATTGAGTGCTGAGAAGCTGGTTCGCTTCTAAGCCACATGTGGAAGCTTATGCAGACGTCACTTCTCGGCGGCGGCAAGCTGGAATTCCCAGCGCAACAACAAACCCTAATTGATTACAAACGTGTAAACAATGCGCTCTCGCGTATGTAGTAAAATAATGATTTGCCCAAGTCGAGAACATTTGAGACAGACTTGCCAGACAGCCGGTATGTGTACGCTACAATCTGTCGCTGAAGACTGGAGGCTGATAATGTTCTAAGGATTTTCTATTAAATTTCATTGATTAAAAATTTCATAGTCGTTTTTATTGCTTACAAGATGAACTTTGTTTCAATATATGGAATTTTTAAACTCAGTTTTTAAAGAAATTTATAAAAAACAAAACCTCAAGATCTTTTAAAGATCTCTGCATTAATAGACTTTTCTTAAATTTCTTCAGACAAGAGAAAATTGGGAAACTCAATATTTTATGGTGCATTCTTCATCAAATCTTCTTTACAGGAATCTTCTTTACAGGATTTTTTAGCCGGTATGAGTACGCTATAATCTGTCGTTGAAAACTGGAGGCTGATAATGTTCTAAGGATTTTCTACAAAATTTGTTTGCTAAAAATTTCATTAATTCAATTTTATTGCTTACAAGATGAACTTTGAAGTGATGAACTTTAAAGTTTTTAAATGCAGTATTTTACAAAATTTTATAAACAAAACAAGACTCCAAGATTTATTAAAGATCTCTGCATTAATAGATTTTTCTTAAAGAAAAAACTTTGAAAAATCCAGAAAAATTTGGGGTTTGATGCTGTAAACTAGATCCAAATATCATCCAACAGGTCAGAATCGGGAGCCTAATTTCTATGGCTTTCAAAAGGCTTTCAATGTATTCTCGGTAGTCGGATATTTTACTGATGAAGTGGGTAATTTAATAACTTCATTTGATAATTCGATTATCTAAATCTATTGTACGTGAGCTTTGGTCGAGAGCGGACGTGTTTTTACTGCGCTCCGTGTTATTTTTAGTTTCTCCATTCCCATATGGCCTCATGTTAAATAAAGTGATTATCATAGTTCTGTGCTCGAGACAGTGACTCTTTTACTTAATAATCGTTAAAAGCATACTCGCTTTATGCAGAAAATGCCTTGTGAGTGCGGGCAAAAAGTGGATCGGAACCAAGCTAAAGTGCAGTGGGGCAAATGTAAAGATTTGTTCCACTTGAATTGTGTTGGTCTTTTGCCTGCTGATTTTGAATTTTTGCTTAATTCTGGCAAACAATTTTTTTGCAAAAACTGTGTTACTGTTCGCCGTAAATCCATCTGTTCTCCCCCTCCTCCCGTGATTCGGGAAGAGAGAGGAACATCTATAAACGTAGCTTCAACTGACTCGCCAATTCCAACCCAACAGCGAAGTGGAAACAAAAACGCAACTGCTCAATCGCAAAAACAATTGCTTAAACCTGAGGCCGCTCAAAAGCGTTGCGACAATAAAAATGAGTCTAACTCTCCGGTCTCTTTACTAACTGTTCTTAATGAAATTGATGTTCTTAAATCCGTACATGCTAGTGCTATTTCCGCGATTACTGCTCTTCGTACTGATAAGCAGCTTCTGATCGGCAAAATTGAAGAGTTGCGTGTGGAGGTTAAAGCCATTGCATAAACTCCACACCGAGGAAGCCTCTGCCATTGCGCTGCTAACTGCTGAGATCAAAGATCTTCGTGCCAGCGCAGTTACATGTGGGTGTCACAACAAAAACAACAAAAGTGAAAACAACAACACGATGCGTCAAACTATCTCTTCGCTGCCTGCACCTGGTATAACTGCAGTCTCGCCTCCCCTGCTGTTTTTGATGCTAATCGCTCTTGCTCAACTGGTAATGATCATTGCTTCTCCTCCCATCATTCGCCTGGTGCTCGTCTGGTACGTACAACCGACCCACGGAACTCTGCTGCTGCAACGAACACTGTTACGTCGGTTGTTACCTCCGCTTCGAATGCTGTTGTTGCTTCGCCTGCTTCCTACGCTAATGTCGCTCGCTTGCTTGTTCCGGCTGAGAAAAATAACAATCCAGACGAGCCTGCTGCCTCAGTTTCTGTTGCTTCGATTACTAGCAAACCCAGCAAGAAATTGAGAGCCCAAAGTATTGTCGGCTGTAATACGAGTGACGAATTAGATGTCGTACATAGAGTGAAGTGGCTACACCTATCATCCTTTAAGCCCTCAGTCACCGCGGAAAACATCGTGGCGTACGTCTCGAAACACTCCTCCATTGAGGCAAAAATGATCTCCTGCTACAGGCTTGTCAAAAAGGATGTGGAAATAGGTTCTCTGAAAAGTGTGACGAAACCCTACTTAACTCATCGATCTGGCCTGCTGATGTACGAGTTCGCCCGTTTAAGTTTTTTCAGCAACCAGCGAACGAGGAAGGAACCACTTGAGTGCCGTTCCTCATGCCGCCGGTCCTCCTCAGACTAAGTGTCTAAAAATCTATTTTCAAAATGTTTCTGGCTTGCGTACTAAGTCCAAATCTCTCTTCGATATGAGTTCACACTTGGACCATGACATTTTTGTACTGATTGAGACGTGGCTGAATTCGGATTTCTATGACAGTGAATTTTTCGACGGCAAATTATACAACGTTTATCGGAAGGACCGCGACGCTGAGAAAACGGGTTACTTGAGAGGTGGTGGAGTGCTAATCGCTGTGCAGCGTCGCAACCGCTCATCATTAGTGCACTTGGTTACCGAAGACTCCCTTCTGGATCAACTATGCTTCCTGGTGCATGGAATCTCTAAAATTTATATATCTGCTTCGTACATTCCTCCGGCCAGTACCGATGCATTGTACAAGGCGCACGTTGATAATATTCAGGCTTTAGTCTCCCCTCATGATGGCTGCAACTTCTGTATTCTTGGCGACTTCAACCTATGCAATGTAGAATGGTCATACTTAGATAATAAGTTTGCTTTATTTCCTAAAAACATTAATAGTTTCGCCGAATCCTACTTAGTTGACAGCTTTCTAAGTCTGGATCTTATACAAATTAATTGCTTAAAAAATAATTTACTTAGAATTCTCGATCTTGTCTTCATAAATGATATCATGAATTTTGTATTGAACGAATGCCTCGACCCATTGTCAGGGTCTGGCTTACACCACGTACCGCTTGTTATTCTATTAGAGTTCTACGACTTCAAAGGTCTTAGTGGTAACAATCAATCTAATAACTTTTGCTTTAAACGCTGCAATTTTGATGTTGTTAATGAGGAAATTTCTGCTTAAGATTGGGATTCGTTATTTGCTCATGCTAGTGTTGCCAAATGTTTTGATATTTTTAAATTTAAGATTAGTGATATATGCATTAGGAATATACCACGTACAATTAAGAAATGCTATAGTATTCCGTGGTACACCAAAGAGTTAAAAAAGCTAAAGAATTTGAGAAATAAATTTTATAAAAAGTTCAAATCTTCAAACTCTCTACTTTATAGAAATTCCGTCGCTATTCGATGGAGTTTAAATCCTTGAGTAAAGTCCTTCAACGTAATTATGCTCGTAAATTCGAGTCAGATATTAAATCAAATCCGAAGGCATTCTGGCATTATGTCAAGTCAAAAAAGTCGTGCTCAAGTATTCCGTCTGAAGTGTTTTACAATGGTAAGCATGCTTCTTCCCCCCTGGAAGCAGCTAATCTCTTTGCGGATTTTTTCCGAGCTAATTTTGAACCTGCCAGAACTAATTCAGTGGATGTCAAACCGAACGTTAATTCCCCCATTAACTTTGGTTCGCTCTCTCTATCCCTTGACGATGTTTTGGATGGTATTCGGTTTATCAAAAACTCTTCTAATATGTATAATGATGGTCTGTCTCCTTAACTCCTTAGGAATTGCTCTGCTTTTGCCTATCCACTTCTTTTAATTTTCAGTAAATCCCTCCAAACAGGTGAATTTATTGATGCTTGGAAGGTTACTTTTATTACGCCCATTTTCAAAAGTGGCAATAAGAACGACATTTCGAACTATAGGCCTATTTCAAAACTGACGGTGGTCTCAAAGTTATTTGAATACATTGTCAAACAAAAATTGTCTTTTACAGTAAAGCGTTTCGTTTGCATTAACCAACATGGCTTTATGACCGGCAGATCAACAGTCACAAACCTGGCGGTTTTCTCGGAATTTTGTATGTCCGCTTTTAATGATCGTCTTCAAGTTGATACTGTATATACTGACTTCTCGAAAGCTTTCGACAAAGTGAGTCACTCTATCTTAGTTTCAAAACTGGCTAGTTCGGGATTTCATTCCACTTTCTTACAGTGGGTTAAATCGTACCTCTCCCTCCGTAACTGTGCAGTTGTTGTTGACAACACTTACTCCCAATCCTTTGTTGCCTCATCCGGTGTCCCCCAAGGAAGTATACTTGGTCCCTTGCTCTTTGTCATTTTTATCAATGACATCTCTGAATGCTTTAAGTTTTCGAAATTCCTCCTGTATGCGGATGATTTGAAAATCTTTAATCGTGTTGCGAGCCCTTCTGACTCGGCTAAGCTCCAATCTGATCTCAACAATGCAGTTGCCTGGTGTCATCAAAATCAATTGCTCCTACCATAAATATTAGTAAGTGTTCTCATGTGTCCTTCTCCAAATCCCGTTCCGTAATTCCTACTTTGTATTTCATTCATGGTTCGCGATTAAAAACTTCCTATGAAATCTCTGATCTTGGTGTAGTTTTTGACTCCAAATTTTTATTTCATAGTCACTTAAATTACACAATTTCTAAGTCCTATTCTTTACTAGCCTTCATTCGGCGCTTTGGTTCTGATTTCACTGACCCATATACTCTGAAATTACTTTACAATTCTCTGGTACGGTGTAAGTTGGAATACGACGTCTTTATTTGGAGACCGTATCATGTTTGTCATATCAATAGACTCGAACGCATTCAGAAATCGTTTGTACGATTTGCATTGAGATCGTTGAATTTTGTCGATCCTATTCCATCTTATGATGCACGATGTATGCTAATCAACTTCAAATCGCTACACAGTAGCAGGGTTATCCTTTCACTTTCCTTTGTTTTCGACATTATTAGTGGAGTGATTGATTCCCCATGCCTGCTTGAGCGCATTTCCTTTCATATTCCTGCTAGAAGTCTTCGGAGTAATGATATATTCTTACTTGATTGCGTCAGAACTGTGTACGCTTCCCATGCTCCCATATATAGAGCTTTGAAAGAACTGAATTCGCTCTCAAATTCTTTGGCAATTGACTTTTCAATTTCTAAAAATAGCTTTAAGCTAATATTAAATGAATTAATTACATAGTAAACAGTAATGGTCTCACTAGTTCTACATAATCTGTAAGGAATACTGTATTTCTAGATTATTTAATTAAATACATTAAATAAATAAATAAATCTATCGGTTATAAAATTAAAATCTTGCATATTTACGTTAATTAGTGCTCTAAGTGAAGGACGAACGTAATGAACATTAAAGAAAATGGACCATGGCATTGTAGTTAAATTCTTCACAAAACAGGGAAAAATTACACAAATTTTTATGAAGAGATAATGGCAGCTTATCTCGAATCGGCACTTTAATTATGTATGAAAGTGCTCAAATGAATTTAAAGAGTCTTTGAGAGTATTAAAGGTAATCCATGCTCGGGCGGCCTCCTTGCTGCCACTGCAAAAGAAAGTGTAAAAAGGTAAACAACTTGTAATTGAGAATGCTTGAAAAAAGGCTAACAGAAATGGCCAATCTACCCGTAGGAAGCATTCACACTATTCTCCATGATAATTTTAACATCTCAAAGGTCAGTGACTCTAAAAATAGATTTTCACATATTTGAAACTTAAGTTATAAAGAACTGTTTGGCGCCTTGAACTCTACTTATAAGAATAAATAAAGCTCAACATTACTCTTCTGTTCATATCCATCCATTAGATCAATTTAAAAAAATAAGCAAGAATTGAACAGCAGATGATAGATGGTACAGTCTGCAGTGGACAGGAATGGGGTACAGGTAAATATGAAAATATTACATCCTAATTAGATACAAACAAACCGATCAACCATATCAAAGAACTTATGGTGAATTTAAAGTCACAAATCACTTTTAATTGCCTACAAATGATATCATAATTAAATCCGAAACCGAAACAAAACATCTCAACAACTATAGAAGCGCAGTTCTTAAAAAAACATCATGAAGACTTTGATAACGTAACTATCCACCTAATACGTACGACAACCGGTTCTCTAAAGTTATATATGAAAATATCTTCTTTGTTAGAGGTACTCATGCAGACAAATCTGACTAAACCAAGTAACTTAACTAAGATACAATTTGAACAAAACCAACAAACTTTACTATTAATCAAACATCTTCAATGCGAACCCTATATTAAATCATCTAATCTCTAATATCATCTTCAGACAATTTAAATGAACTAAAAATGCCTTACAATTTCTGTATAGATTATAAAAATGTTTTTATTTTACTATGTATTATTTTTACCGCGATGACACTGATAGAATAGAATAGAATAGATACGGGAGCCGAGCACCAACTGCCCAAGACACTGCGTCCAAAGAGAACTATTGTGCCGTATCCCTTATTCATTATTGGAGGAGTTCATCTCCCCCAATACTGTCCAGGAACTCCTTGATCTTTCCCAGATTAATTCCAGACAGCTCATTCGTCTGAATTAGTTCCCTTCCCAGTATACGCTTCCTTGCGTGTAGGAGGGCGGGACACTCGGTTATTATGTGCACGGATGTTTCGTCATCTTCCATGCAGAACCTGCATAGTTCGCTAACTGTCAATCCCAGTCGCGCTTTATGCATATTTAGCAGGCAGTGCCCACTCAGGACTCCCGTCATGAACTTAAGCTCCCTTCTGCTTAGGTCCAGTAGGTATTTAGATTTAACTTCCGAATAGGCCGGAAAGAATAGCTTGGAACAGCGCTGTCCCCCCGTATTGGACCATTTCTGGTTGGCCCGATTTTTGAATTCCTGTTTGACACAATGCCTGAAATGAGCTCTGCTGACACCTATGATCGGCTCAGGTCCATAGGGTCGTTTTGCCGCCCCTTCCTTTGCCAATCTGTCCGCCTCCTCATTTCCATCGTGCCCACAGTGCGCAGGAACCCAGTGTACTATCACCCGGTTATCCTGTGAAATGTCTTGGAGAACATTTGCTGTCTCCCAGACCAGTTTGGAAACAAACGTCGTCGAGCCCAGAGCTTTTATCGCAGCCTGGCTGTCGGACATTATGATTATCCTCTTTCTCCTGACATTGAGAGTCAGTATCTTTCTGGCACACTCATTTATGGCAAAGACCTCAGCCTGGAAGACCGTGGCCGTGTCACCCAGACTGACTGCTGATTGGAAGCTAGTATTAAATATTCCAGCTCCCGTTCCGCCTTCCGTCTTTGAGCCATCGGTGAACCAGACAATGTCATCGCTCGTGAGACTGATTCTATGAACAGCCCAGTCTTCCCTGTGCGGTATGTACGTAACGTAGTTTTTCCTGAAGAGGTATCTCGGTGGCATCAGATCCAGAGGCATCCAGAAGCCTCCGTCTCGCCTCCTATCCTTCAGCAGCGATAGGTGACCGATTGCATGTGCATCCCTATATATGGATCCATTATGCATTAGTCTGTGTGCGCTAATGGTTGCAGCCATTTGCACATTTAGTTCCAGCGGAAGTATCCCTAGTATAACATTAAGGGCTGCCGTTGGTGTAGTACTGAGACATCCTGTTATACAGGTATTCGCTAGTCTTTGAAGTTTTCCCAGCTTAGTCATAGTTATTATTTCCGTGGTTTTCCTCCACCACACTATCGCCCCGTAGGTGATAGTCGGCAGAACTATTAGGGAGTATAAACTCTGAAGCCACTTCGGTCTCAGTCCCCAATTTTTGCCACAGATTCTTTTGCAACTCCAGAGAGCATTACCTGCCCTCTTAATGATGCGATCAACTTGAGGTTTCCCGTTCAATTTGCTGTCCAGGATTACCCCTAGATACTTAACTTCCTTCGAGAAGTTCAGTTCCTTTCTAAAGATCATAATCTGTCTTAGTCTGTCTGTACTGATAACTTTCATTCGCGTCAATTCAAGAATTTCCGAAACATTTAGTGATCAGTTGTTTATAAAATGTAAATGACATTTTTTTGGGCTTATCAAATAATGATTTATCATATTTACTACGTAAATATGAACGCTCAATTTTGTTCTCTCTACAAATGAAAACCAAGACGATTATGTTAAAGAGCTAGAATCTCAATTCCATTCAAACAATACATTGATATAATGTTAAAGTTAAATAGTTATCTGTCATTACGCTCTCCGCAACAACTCAGCTCAACTCATTGAGCTGAATTTCACTATTCAACCAGATTTTTCTTTTTTCGAAAAAAATACAAAATTTATTAAGTGATGAAAATTATTCTATACGTATAAGTATTATTGTTTCGATTCGATTACTCCATCTGTACGTTTGTTAATAGATATAACTTTTGAAAAAGTTGAGAAATTGCAATAAAGTTGGGTGTTGGGCGCTGGGTGTTGCTGTTAATGTCAGCGACAACAGCGCCACCTGGTATTGGCATTAAAAAATGTAATTGCCACGAGCGAAAATCTTCTGTAATTAAAAAAATCTCAAAGCCATTGGCACTGGATGCGTTTGACGTAAAATTGAATTTTCTGAAATCAGCCACCAGCCGAGGAAGGCGAAAAATTTCGTTTGATTTCTTGGAAGCGGGGAATTTTCAGAATTCAACTTCTTGAAGCCAAATTGATGGTTTTTGTTAAAAACAAGAAATACTAGGTAGCTCTAAGGGGGTATTCTAGTCTAGAGGCTCGATGTTGATGTGATAAAAAATATTAAAAAAAATAAAAATAAAATTAAAAAAAAAACTAATAATTTTTACCATCCATCTTTTTATCAGCTTTTTACTAATACTTGAAAAATATAAAAATGTATAATACTGGAAAAAATTCAAAATTGAAGTCGGTAGAGGCCCCAAAGTGGGGACTCAAAAACCAATTCTCCTGGTGATTTTTAACATACAAATTAGGTTAATTCTTATTAAACAAGCATGTAGAATTGTCTGGACATAGCCGATTTGAAAAAACAAATTTACACAAAATGGCGTCTTTTTGAAAATAAAGGTACAGTGCACTCGCGAATAGAGTCCGACCGATTAATCGGCATCGGCATCGGCTAGTATCGGCCAATAAAATTGGTATCGGCATCGGCTAGTATCGGCATCGGCCAAAAAAAAAAGAATCGGCATCGGCTTCGGCCTTTTTTGGCCGATGCCACATCGGCTTTTTTTGGCCGATGCCACATCGGTTTTTTTTGGTCGATTTTCCTGCTTTCATTTCTTGTTTGTTTTTATTTGCAGCTGAATCGCACTGTCTTTTTCATATCTCGCTTTGTATATTTATTACATTTTTATTATACGTTACAACCCAGTGTTGCCTGATTAGGGGGTTTCTCCTTAGATTTGTTTGGATTTTATGACAAATACTTAAGGGGACAATATTTTACAGATATTTTTAACCCGGCATCGGTGTGGTGGGGTATACCATACCCCAGAGGTTGTATTTTTGTAAATATTACGCCTATCAGTTTTTTGTGGGCACTATCGCTTCTAGTAGCTATTTATAACAGTCCAACCTTACAGATTTGCTATCCAAAAACAACTTGAGTTTTACCAGATTTCAGTCACATCCCGCTAAAGTTCATTGGGGTATGACATACCCCACCACACCAATAACGTAACTTTTTGTGTAAATGATTTTGAATTCAAATTGATACTTTTGATGGTCTAGTAGTCATCGATTTATTCAAAAACTCACCGTACGGAAACATAAGACGCAAATACGAACTGTCCAACTGCTACGTGCAAGAAAAGCTCCCAGTTCAGTATTCGCATTATATCGCCGTAGAAAACGAATGTCGTATGTTCCATTGAACTTAATAGCACATACGACAACCGTTTTCATCGTATCATATATTACAAAAAATATCATTATTTTTGTACATCATCATGATTCTGTCATTCCTTGAAATAATGCGAAGCTATACCAAAACGTCATCAGTACAGCACACAATGTTCGGTTTGCCTGAGAGCAAAAACCTTATACATCTTGCAAAAAATGCGCTAATTTGGAGACCCTGTATTTCGCTTCTCTTTCACCGTAGCTACCGAAAATTTTATGTCACATAAGGCTTGTCCACGAAATAATTTTTACATTTTCTATTATTAATAGCTACTAAATAAAATATTGAACTAATGTTTGTGTGAGTATTTATTATCTCTTATAACTCAAAGTTTGTGATAATGTACAAATATTTTAAAGTTCAATTGGATTTCTTACAAATCTACGTATTTTTGCTTTCAATCCCCTCATCAAATGTTGCACACCAGATTTTCCAATTTTTTTGGCCATACTGTTCCACTTTTTTATAAAATCAGTCTTTCCCTTAGCACGTTTTTTATATTTCAGTAAGTTTCGTTTCATTATTGCCCAAAATCGTTCGACTGGCCGAAGCTGTGGGCAATTTGGGGGATTGTGATTTTTCTCAACAACACGGATCGTATTCCTTTGGTACCACTCTTTGACAATTTCTGCATAGTGGACTGTTGCTAAGTCTGGCCAAAATAAAGGTGGAACAGCGTGCTCTCTGTACAATGGCAGAAGTCGTTTGTTGAGACATTCCTTCAAGTAAATTTTACTGTTAAGACTGCCAGTTGTAACAAAAGGACGAGTGTATTTGCCACAGCTGCATATGGCCTGCCAAACCATATACTTTTTACCATATTTGTCCATCCGTTTATACTTGAACCTTTTCATAACGCTACCCTTCAGGTATGCTGTGTAATATCCTCGACCTGGAAGCTGTTTGAAATCTTCTTTGACATACGTTTCGTCATCCATTAACACGCAGCCTTTAAAACGACACAGATCATTCGATAAACGTTTTCGGGCTCGATTTCTGGCACGCTTTTCCACTTCGGAGTTACGATTTGGCACTTTTTGAACAACGAAAGATTTGAGCTCGTAGTGTCTTTTAATTTTCGCAATGTATGATTTCGAAACTTCGAATTTTCGTGGCAAATCTCGTAAAGATTGGTTTGGATTTTTTTCCAGAGAAACTTTCACCTTACGAGCTATATCTTTATAGACGAAACCTTTTTTTCGTCCGGCTCCGAGGATACGGGATATGGACAGGTCCTTCTTGTATTTAATTACCACATTTCTAGCTGTTGCCCTGGAAACTTTGGCTAGTCTTCCCAACAATGCGTACGAAGCCGTTGGATTTTCGAAAAAGTGGGCAATTATTTTTTGTCGAATTTTCTCTTCTTTAGATGCCATTTTGATTGAATCACTTTGAATTTCAAAATACAATTGACCACTAATAGCTGAAATTTTACAGATTCTGAAAAGCGAATTTTTTTTTTAGAAATTTCGGTGCTTACTATACTTTTTTTCGTTTTACATTGTAAAAGTTATTTCGTGGACAAGCCTTAACTACATGTATGTCGTTTTTAAAACAGACTATGGTTTTTGGAAAATTATACAATGTAATTTTTTTAAACCCCATTTTATGAAGTCAACCTATAAATCTCAGTATTTTTCGTTTATTTTTCTTATATTTGTTATTTTCTTTTACAAATTGCTTGCACATTAAATTTTTTTGCATTTTCTTACGTAAAATTAAATGAGGAATAATATGTAATTGCTATCTTTTATATTTGTGTTGTTTCGTGGGGTTGGTGCTATATAAAGTTTTGGGATATGTCATACCCCACCACACCAATAACGTAATTTTTTTTCACCACACCAACGCCGGGTTAATCTATTTTTGCTACATCAACACCTTGTTCAGCTATATTGGCTATTGGGTCTTTTGTTAATTGCTTGTGCCAAATAGAATGAGCAATTTTCATGAAATATTAATTTTATATGTTATAAATTTGGGGGAAATTTTAGTTTAATGTATTTAAATTCTGAATTTTCTTGTAATTTTATTTAGTTTTTAGTTGTTTATTTTCTCGTTTTTGTTTGTTAATTTGCGATGAATGTGATGAAATGTACTATATACGTAATAGTTCCTTTTGTTGTTTTATAAAATAAGCTGTGTTTTTGATTGAATTCATTTGTGTTTTTTTTCTATGGAATCGGCATCGGCATCGGCATCGGCATCGGCCGATTTTCGGCCTTTTGACCGATTAATCGGCATCGGCTGAGAATTGGCCGATGCCGATTAATCGGCATCGGCATCGGCCAAAAAATTTGGAATCGGTCGGACTCTACTCGCGAAAACGTGAACTAATAAAAACCAAGGCTGTTCACGTTTACGAGATTGTTCAAGTTTACGATTGTTGAAAAATACGTTTCTTTTGTGTAAAACTACTTATAAAAAAGTTAATTGAATTAAGTTTTATAACAAAAAGTTAAAAAGGGACGAGTATATAAACATTTAAGGTTGTGGGCGATGAAGTATTTGCGAAAAAGATACACAACAGGGTGTACACATTTTTGGAGCCTTCAAGCATTGTTCACGTTTTAGATTATTCAATAGGAAAAAAAGTGTTTACGCAATCGAGTGTTCACGTATTCGAATGTTCACGTTTTCGCGAGTGCACTGTAATTTTTTGCCTTCTTTTTTCAAGTTTGGAAATTTTTTAAAAACAGCAAAAAAAAAAATTGAAAAACCCCCAACGTCGAGACAATTTTGATAGTACAGTCGTGTCTGGGTATAGTGAACCCCTATATAGTGAACACTTCGCTATATTGAACACCCAAATTCTGACATCGAGCCTCTAAATATGGAACAACATTTTCAAGCAAAAAACAAAGAGTGTTTTTTAAGCAAATAAATCGAGTTTTTGAACAAAAATGTTAACCTCGATATAGTGAACAACCTCAATATTGTGAACAGCCCTTGCAATAATTAGTTCACTATATCCAGATACCACTGTATTAAGAGAGTCTGTTACAAATTTCAAGTAAACCGGCATTAGAACTTGAGATACCATATCAACTATATCGAAAAAAATAGTTTCGAGAAAAACGTGTTTAAATTTACAGTCTCTTTTCTGGGTGTGGTGAGTCTGTCTGAGTGGTGCGTCACAAAATTAACTATAACTCCTAAAATAATTCGAATTTCCGTAAATCTTCTTAGAAGCTTATTCTCAAAGGTTTGAACTTTGAACATATGAAATTTTTAAAGTATGATTTTTCGAATTTCTAGACTAGACCGCCTACCGCCTAAAAATTTATGTAGAAGTAATGTTTGCTTGAAAATAAAAGTATTAAAATCAATAGAAATCGTGCGACCTGTTGCACAGTAATAATCTGAAAAGTCACTGGAACAGTGTTGCCAGATACCTGAAATGACTTACTGAACTGAAACTGAAAATTCCTCCAAAACTTTCCTAAACATCAAAACAAAAATCTCCTAAACATCTTTGTTTATAATTTTTGACATTAACCCATTAAGCCCTGAGCGTTGCGTTTGCGCAACGTTTGGGAATTTCGCTACATTAAGGGGGTGTTCTGTAGTAACAGCTCGTTTTCTTAGGTGTTTTTTGAAATTCTACTGTGAAGTAACTATTCAATTTTTTTTATGCGGTTTTTTTTCAATGCTTTATTATACTTTTAACTACAAAATTCAGTATAAGGTTTGAAAAAATATTGATTCGTTGCTGCACTGCAGCGCCGCAAAGTGATGCCCTCCAAAAAAACATGCGTTGACGGTTCAGACGATTGCTCCAGTCTGAAACATGGAAATCGGAAAACTTTTTTTTTGTTGTAATCTATATGAGTGCGATTATCGTCCGACGGGAGCTTTTTTTGTTTTTCATCAAAATTCTCAAAATGGCGCGACTTGAAAGTAAAAAATTTTTTTTGTCCCATTTTTTCAAATGAAAAAACATTTATTTAACACTAACTAATAACAAAATCGAAAAAAACGCTCGTCGGACGATAGCGACAACTTTTAGAAACATTTAAAAAAAAAAATTATCAAAATCCGTCTACTCAATCATTTGTAATCGTGTGAACCAGTTCGAAAAACATGGTTTCGGGAAAAACGCGTTTAAAGTTTTTTGTTCTGTGGAAATTCGGCGCGTGACGAAACCTCCTTTACAAATGACTTTCCGGTCCGAATTCATCAAAGACCTTTTTTTATACGATAGATAACAACATTACCTGTTGAAAAATGCAAAAAAAAATCGATTTTTTGACAATTTTACTACAGAACACCCCCTTAAGTCATTCATAAAGATATAAGACTTGAAAATGGGTAGAATTGGATTCGAATTGATCATTTTAGATTCTGCCATACTCAAATTTCAAAATTTTTTAAATATTCATATCTTTTTTTCGATCCAAAGTCAAAGGTTTTTTTGGGGAATTTTTTAAATTCAATTAAAAATACTTATTCTTCAAACCTATCAAAATCCCTTTGTGGGCTGCATTTTGCAATGCTAAACTATTTAAAAATACATTTTGAAAACAATTTTTTTTTTTGAAATTTTAAGTTTTGTATGTGACTAAGGCCCAATATTGCGTTGCGCAACGTACCCTCCTGGTTCAGGGGGTGGGGGTATGAATTATTTGCTTGATTTTTTTTCTTGATTAGGTCTATTACTAAGATTGTGTAAAATTTTATGGAAATCGCACAAGCCTTTCTGGGGTCAGGTTTTAATGGGTTAAACTAAGGATTGAAACTTTTTATAAAAAATATAAAAAAAATATATATATTTTTTAATATTAAATAAATAATACAAATAAATATAAAAAATAAATATATATAAAAATAATATAAAAAATATAAATATATATTGAGCAGTTTTAATTGCAGCCTTTTTATTGATTCAGCTTCAGCTTAACAACACAAGGAAAACGTATACAAAATTATATCGGTAAGAAATTGGTTCTTGTAAGCTTCCTTCATTTATTTCAAAATAATACACTTTAAAGCATCAAATGTAATTTAATTAAATCAGACATTTTAGCTTTCAATATTCAAGGCTTCAGTGCACAAATGATGTCACATTTCTGACCATCAAAATCCCCTAAACATTCTGCCTTCTAAAAATTCTCCCAAAAAAGCCAAGAATATCCTAAATCTAGAAGGAAATCTGCTGACCTGGCAACACTACAACACGAAAGAATTTTCGTTGATAAATTTGAAGTTCGTTGAAAACACACATAAAAAACGTAACACTTGTAACTCGGAAATAAAGGGATATCGCTAAGGGCCCAAAAGGAGCAACAATGAGATCTGCCCAATTGGTCATTTATCGTGCAATAATATATGCAAAGACAAACAAACTATAGTGTTACTGTCAAAGACAATGTATGTACAATCATAGTGAAATTAATAAAGTGTGCCAGATAGCAGGAACTCTCTCTTCATCGTACACTTATTTTTTGACAGTGAATGTCATTTTGCTGCCAAATATCATAATTCATAACCCGTCTGTGCTGTATGAAAAAATTTCAAAATAAATTGTTGTTTGAAAATACTTTCTGCACCAAAACCGACAACAAAAACGCATCTAGATGCCAGGAAAAACGTGCTGTATCTGAAAAAAACGCACGGCAATGCAGTTCCTATGTTTTTCTAACATCAAATATATATATTTCTGGAGTACTGAAAGGAAATTTTAAATTTAACGACAACAAAAATAAAGGTTAATCGAACTGACACAAATAAATTGACACATTGACAATTGCTACTCAGAGAAATAAGTGTACGTCATCTACCTGGTACACTTTATTGATTTCACTATGTGTACAATGTACTTACTTTTTTGATTGATTTGCTGGGCCTATTTCTCTTTATTTGTAATAGAATTTAGCTTGAACTACTGCAACTTATGATTTATCTATGTTTGTGTGTTTATATAAGCAGACATTGGCCACTGCATTGCAATACGATACTATTGCAAGTTAGGCAGCAAAAGTGGTTCAGTGTCCGAGACATTGACCGCTGTCATATTTATGCAAGTTAGGCATTTTTACCTTTTTGTTATTATTCTTAGCATATTGTGCATTTATGCAATTTTGGTATTTTGGGTTTTGTATTTATGTATATTTTAGCATGCAAGCAATATTGTCAATATAAATAAGGGTTCGATAATCAATAAAGAGTGCAGTGGTAACACAACTTCACAGCGTTTCACTACCATTGTTCTTCAAGGCGACACAGTTCAAGTACTGTTTTCGCACTGTGCTTACACTCTGGTGATATGACCAGAAGTGATATTTACTTATATAAACAATTTATGTTTCCAAAATTAGATTGTCTTGGTGGCTATAGGGTTAACTGATAACCTTAGCACGTGCGCTTATGATTTCAACATAATAAATACATTATTTCTCCCATCTTTTTTGTCAAAACAACTTGGGATTACATAGTCAACAATCGGAAGCATTTTGTTGTGGTAATGGGTTCGCGGAAATTTGCGGAGATAACGTTTGAATTCAACTTTACCCTGGCCCCAATTTTTATATACGCAGACTGACACTTTTTACTTACATATGTAAATATATTTGCTTTCATAAAATTTACGAGAAAAGTTTTGATTTTTTTAGATTTGAGGCAGAACGCCAGCAACCCTCTTTACAATGCGAACAAATTTAATCGCTTGAAGGAGATTCGAAGAAAATAAGAAAGTTGAACTACCGTTGCGTTTGTGAGGCTCGTCAAGACGTTTGCCATGCTAATGGCGGTATTCACCTGTCGCTGATCGATCGAATCTCTTACTTGCCCAGTTTTAGCACTGAAGATAATTAACTCCTTGGACAACAGTTTCATTTAACTTATTTTATTGTATAATATTAGGTTGAACAGCATCAAATCCTTCTCAAAGCGTTCTTAAAAGATGTTTCACCACCATTGGGTGATCTTGTGGCCTTCAACCAGGCAGCGCTAGTCATAAAGGGCCCCAAATACTTACTTACTTACTTAACTGGCCATAACAACCCGTTATCGGGTTACGGCCTGCCGCAAAACTTCTCTCCAGGCGCCTCTGCTTCGCGCGCGCCTTCTCCAGTTGGTCACACCAAGAGATACCAGGGCCTCTTCCACTTGGTCCTTCCACCTGAGACACGGCCTCGCTCTTCGCCGTCGACCTCCAACCATCGCATCGAATACCTTTTTCGCCGGAGCTTCGTCGTCCATGCGGCTGCGCTACGTCCATGTCCTTATACAGCTCATACAGCTCGTTATTGGTTCGTATGCGATAGTCGTCACCAACCCGAACAGGGCCGAAGATTTTGCGAAGCACCTTCCTCTCGAACACTCCAAGGGCCGCTATGTCGTTTCGTGTCATTGTCCATGCTTCAGCGCCATAGAGGAGCACGGGCAAGATAAGCGTCCTATAGAGTGAAAGTTTGGTCGGTCGAGAGAGGTCTCTACTTCTCAATTGCCTACCGAGACCGTAGTAGCACCTGTTGGCAAGAGTTATCCTTCGCTTTATCTCCAGACTGACATTATTGCTGCTGTTGATGGCGGTGCCAAGGTAGACGAATTCCTTGACAACTTCAAAAGCATACCTGTCGGCCTCGACGTGAGACCCTAGCCGCTGCAAGTCCCTGCGTGTAGACAGCATATACTTCGTTTTGCCCTCATTTACCACCAGACCAATTTTGGCAGATTCTCTTTCGATAGCCGCAAAGGCAGCGGTGACATCTCGCTTGTTACGTCCGATGACATCAATATCATCAGCGTAAGCAAGGAGCTGGACACTTTTGTTGAAAATTGTGCCATTACGATGTACACCGGCCTTGCGCAGAACACTCTCCATGGTAAAGTTGAAGAGGTCGCAGGACAAAGGATCGCCCTGTCTGAAACCTCGAACGGTATCAAAGGGGTCGGAGAGGTCACTTCCAACCTTGACGGAGCTGCGCGTATTGCTCAACGTCGCTCTGCAAAGTCTAACGAGCTTTACAGGGATACCAAGTTCAAGTTATCGGGCTATCGAATGCTGCCTTGTAATCGATGAAGAGATGGTGTGTATCGATTTGGTTCTCATGGGTCTTCTCCAGGATTTGGCGTAGAGTGAATATCTGGTCGATGGTGGACTTACCAGGTCTAAAGCCACACTGATAAGGTCCAATCAGCGCCTTGGCGAGTGGCTTTAGTCTTTCACATAATACGCTCGTCAGGACCTTGTATGCAATGGGAAGTAGGCTGATACCCCTGTAGTTGGCGCATATTGTTGGGTCGCCTTTCTTCAGCACAGGACAAAGGGCACTGAGGTTCCAATCGTTGGGCATTCGTTCCTCCAGCCATATTTTGCAAATGAGCTGATGCATGCACCCAATCAGCTCACCGCCGCCGGCCTTGAACAATTCAGCTGGTAGCCCATCCGGCCCTGCAGCTTTGTTGTTCTTGAGTCGCTGGATAGCGACCCGGACCTCGTCATGGCTGGGCGGTGGCACATCCACACCGTCGTCGTCGATTTGTGCCATCTGGACATCTTCACCACTGGCGGTATTGTTCCCTTCGTCGCCTGCGAGCAGCTTGGTGAAGTGCTCCTTCCACAACATCAGCACACCCTGCGCATCCGTAACCAGATCCCCGTTTTCGTCTCTGCAAGAAGATGCCCCAGACTTAAATCCTTCCGTGAGACGCTTAACTTTTTGGAAGAATTTTCGGGCGTCATTCCTGCTCCTGCACTCCTCGATTTCCTCACGCTCGCGCCTTTCTTGCTCCCGTTTCTTGCGTCTAAAAAGGCACCTCTCTTTCTTCCTCTCCTCCCGGTATTTTTCTGTAACGGCTCGCAGGGCAGCCGACTGCAGGGTCTTCTTGTAGGCAGCATTCTTCGCTGCAGTGGCTGCGCGACACCCTTCATCGTACCATTGGTTTTTTGGTGGTGGGCGTCGAAAACCAAGGACATTTTCTGCGGCGGCGCGCATAGAGTGGGATAAGTGAGCCCATAATCCGCCGATGTCATCAGGTGGAGAGGGGGAGCGACCGAGCTGGTTGGAGAGTTGAGCGGAGTAGGCTTCGGCTACCGTCGTATACGTCCTCGAGGTTCGCATAGAAGGCATCCTTGGCCGCATCGTCCTTCTCTTCCGTCGGGGCGTGCGCGCAAATTAGGCTGATGCTAAAGTATTTAGCCTTGATGCGGATCGAAGCCAGTCGTTCGTTCACCGGAGTGAACCGAGAGACGTGGTGGCGAAGTCTCTTACTGACCACAAATCCGCAGCCAAATTCGCGCTTCTCCGCATGGCAGCTGTAGTAGATGTCGCAGTCTGCTCGCTTGGAGCAACCTTGTCCTGTCCATCGCATTTCCTGGATGGCGGTGATGTCAGCCTTACATTTCGTGAGGGCTTCCGCCATTTGGATAGAGGCACCTTCCCTATAGAGGGTCCGGACATTCCAGGTGCATATCCTCAAATCATGGTCCTTGAATAGTTTGCTGTGGTCGTCAACATTGTGGGTTCCTTCCGAGGCTTGCTTTTTGGCTTTCATTGGTATTTAGTTTTCCGTGGCGGGCACCAAACCCTGCGCACAACCCAAATTTTAAGTCCTGGGGATTGGACTCGCTGCACACATTAGTTCACTATTCAGCGGGTGCCAAATAGCTATCCAGAAGGGCCGCGCGAAGGCTGTGCATCAGCTTGGATTGGACAGGGACAAGGATCGTTCTGGCGTTCGCCAAGTTGAACGCAATCAGAGACTTTACCTTGTATGTCCGCTCCCTTCCTTCCCCCCTGCCCCAAATACTCTGGGTATTTTTTATCCAATCTGTCGCTATTGCGAAGCCAAGAATGTTCGCTAGTGCGAGGTCCATTAGCTCATCCTTTGTAAGAGTAATTTTGCCAATTTTTTTCACATGTGGAAAGCTGGGCACTCACCAATATTTTTTAGTTTTCAAGTGCTAATTAAATGAAATTAATTAAAAATATGTCAGTTAAGGAAAACACAAATATTTTGGATCTCAGTCTGTAGATTCATACATCTAAATTGTATTCTATTTTGGCCCTGCAAGTTCAAAATGGAAAATTTAGTAAAAAGGAGACAATATTCCTATTTCATGGGTCTCGACAGAAATGGTTTTTTCTTTGTCGCACGGTGTAAAAAATGTAAAGTTGGTATTTTCACTCAATGCTTCAAAACTTTGTAATTTGTCTTTCAATTTTATTTATGTAAGGCCTAATATTAGCACAAATAATATATCTCTCATCTTAGATTTCAAAACCAGAGGAGACGGTTTATTTTATGTATAAAAAATCATTCGATAGAGCCACAAAGTTTGACTTTTTATTGGCTTTTATGGTTTTGACATCAGTTCTAGGGTAACTATGGACCGCTGGTTGCGAATCCGCAAGCCGTTTTTAAATTTAGTTTACATTTTCGCCGAAAATGAGCGTGTCACTTTTTTGGATTTTCCCTGACTTTTTTCCCGTTTTCGATTGTAATTTCTAAACCAATCAACCGGTTGACATGATTTTCACTTTGTGTAATTTACAACACCTCACGGTTTCTCAAAGTTTTAAAATTTCGCGGTAATTGGACCTCAAAGTCGGAAAATATGGAATTTCATGACGTTTTCTTTAATGTTGAAAAACATGCACATTTTTGGTAAATCAATTAACGAGTTAAGTGTTAAATGGAAACGAAATCATCAAGTAATACAGCACAGCCAAATTATTTGGTGTGATTCCCAATCTCATCGAAATAATAGCAAAAATGTTCCATAGTCATTTTCATGACTTTTCATACTTTTTCCTTAAAAAATTAGGGGCCTCAAAATATGCTTTTTTATGTGTCCGATTTATAGTC
The DNA here is from genome assembly GCA_963971225.1 of Melieria omissa. Lineage (NCBI taxonomy): Eukaryota > Metazoa > Arthropoda > Insecta > Diptera > Ulidiidae > Melieria > Melieria omissa. The sequence goes on from OZ020269.1 coordinate 90,099,101, forward strand.
TGGAATACAAGCAAAAAACAAAATCATTTAAATTGCTCAAAACAAAAAAAAAATAAAAACTTTGCATGTAATGCGTGTAATGTGTCTAAGACAGTGAAAAGTTGAGATGTGTTTTCTCATAGAGATTATTTTGCAGCCTGTTTTTAATAAACCAAAATTACACTCATTCAATTCTGCGTTGTATTATGCCAGAAAACTCAATTTCAAACAATAAATAGGAACTTTATTTCTCATTGTGCTAATCATTAAACGAGCAAAAACAATTTCTTCAAATAAATTTTCAGTTAATATACAACCAAATTTTATTTAGTAGACATTTGACGGTTAAAAGTTGTTAGTATAAATGTATTTTAGTGGAAGGGGAGGAGGAGGAGGGCAAACCACAACCGAACTTGTTTATAATGCGTCTTTGGCTTTCAAATCAAATCTGCCTTAGTTAATCTCGCCTCGGTTCTACCTGCGTGGACACGAGACAGCAGTCCACTGGCAGTACTCGTTCGATTTCGAGTACTCTTCGTCGTCGTAGCCGTAGATGTAGCGTCGCTCTTTGTACTGGTACAGCTTCGGCGAGGCGCACACCAGATACCCGCCCTCCTCGAGCACCAGAGCGCCCTCGACGAGCTGCACCGAGAACAGAGCGCCGTCCGGCTGATGGGCCGGCTCCCACGCAGCCACCAACCGGTCGTTCTCGCTGTCCATGAACATGTACTTGCCGAACTGTCTGCCCTTGAACGCCACCCGGAACGGCAAGTCGCCCGCGGCGGTGGCATTTTCGACCATTTGGAAGTTCTTTAGCCAGGCACCCTGCGTCATGTCGCCACCCGCCGGCACCCAGTTGAAGATGAAGCGGCGATTTTGATCGAAGAACATGCCGTCCGCCATGTACATGTACTCGCCGTAGCCCTTGTTGTACAGACAGAACTCGGGCTCGAAGTAGAAGTAGCGCAGCGTGCTGGGCAGCCGATCGATGGCGGTGTCCAGGTCCACACGCAGCCGCCCGTCCAGCTGCGCGTAGAGCTGATCCTGCTTGGCTTTGTAGAAGTAGTAGCCAACGTTGAGCAGATACTGTTCGTTGATGCCGCCGCGATTGTTGAACTTCGAGTAGAGATACAGTTGCACCTCCAGCATCGACCGGAAGCTGTCCATGTTGCCTTTGCGATAGAGCTGCCACAGATAGGCGGCCAGTTTTTCGTGGCTTGTGCACATGTAGAGCGCATCGGCGGCCTCCGCGATGATGGCCTTCACCAGGTCCGCATTGTACATGGTCATCAGGAATTGGTGAAATGATAACACTTCCTCAATCTTTGGGTCGCCCTCGCCAGCGAGCAGGTTGATCAAGATTTTCGAATTTTTCGAAATGACACGCTCGCGCAGCAAATGTAAAGTGTTGCCGTCACTGTCCGCGTGGCCGATACAGGAACTGCAAAAGTGAGAGAAAGATTTTTAGTTGAATAAAATTTTGTTTAAACTGTACAATACGCACGCTGCATGGTCTTTGGATGGAACCACTTCATCCAAAAGTGGCAAATAAAAATCCGTTGCCAATGTTGGCGCCAGCAAAGCCAGCAATACAAAGCCCCAAGTTGAAGTGTACATGTTGCGCGTCGTCGTGAGACTGTCATCGCCACGCCGTGTAATTGGTTATTATTGGAAAAAATCGACAGCGATCGCGATTAAGCCACATGTGGAAGCTTATGCAGACGTCACTTCTCGGCGGCGGCAAGCTTGAATTCCCAGCGCAACAACAAACCCTAATTGATTACAAACGTGTAGGCAATGCGCTGTCGCGTATATAGTAAAAGAATGATTTGCCCAAGTCGAGAACGTTTGAGACAGACTTGCCAGACAGCCGGTATGTGTACGCTACAATCTGTCGTTGAAGACTGGAGACTGATAATGTTCTAAGGATTTTCTATTAAATTTCATTGATTAAAAATTTCATAGTCATTTTTATTGCTTACAAGATGAACTTTGTTTCAGTATATGGATTTTTGAAATTCAGTATTTTAAGAAATTTTATAAAAAAAACAAGACCTTAAGATCTATTAAAGATCTTTGCATGAACAGATTTTTTTTTAATTTCTTCAGACAAGAGAAACACTTTGTTCTTTCATAATTATGGTTTATTATATAAATTAGGGAACTCAATATTTAAAGGTGCATTCTTTATCAAAGCTTCTATACAGAAAAATAATTTTGGAAAATCTCGAAAAATTGGAGACTGATAATGGTACTAGAGATTTTATTGTTTACAAGATGAACTTTGTTTCAATATATGGAATTTTTAAATTCAGTATCTTAATCAATTTTATTTCATCAATTTATATTAAAAAACAAGACCAAGAACAAGATCAATTAACCCTTATGTGTGTGATAGGGTACCCGGGTACCCAAATCACTTTTATATCGACATTTTATACACTTGCGGATAACCTAGAAAGATGAATCTTCATGACAACTCCCAAAATAGTATTCTGTCTTTATTTTTCGGGGGTTTAATTCCATTAATTTTATTTTGGAGGGTGTGGCACAACATTTTACTTTTTACACCCTTACCCGTGTGCTGGGGTACCCGGGTACCCCAATACATTTTATATGGAGTTGCATAGATTTTTCCTGTAAGTGAAACTTTCAACGAGAACAATCACTCAATCGATTTTGAGGAAATTAAAAAAAATGATTTTGGTTACATAAATTCTGAGATGGTCAGTTTCTATGCAACCCGCAGGCTCGGCGTCAGAAGCTTCTATTGCTGCGTCGTTAACTGATGGAATATGTTCATCTTCGCCTTCGGAAATGGAAAATTCTTCATCACTTTTACTCTCGCACATTATTTCTTGAACTTCAGCTGAGATAAATCTTTCACAACGAGCTCTTGCTGAATAAGAACTCATTTCCGAAGTGGTTTAGCTCTTTCACACTACAATTGAAACTAATTACTAATGATTAATTCATTTGTTACAAAGTTCAAATATAAAAAATTTCCGCGGGGAATGACCTTCCATTGAAATTTACAGCAGCGTATGAATGGTATTCCCCTTTTTATGAAAGCGGGATCCAAAATTGCACAAAAATTCATTACTGGAAATTAAAAAACAAGTTTACAAGTCATTTTTTGTAACAAGGGAAATCCCAAAATGTACTTTTGTATTACTGAGAGCTTTAAAACCAGTAAAATTTCTTACAGTGCGAACAAAAAGTGAGACATTTTCATACAATTTGTACTGGGGTACCCGGGTACCCTATCACACGGATAAGGGTGTTTTTTTCAGCACACACTAGGGTTAAAGACCTCTGCAAAAGACTGAAAGTCTATAATATCTTTACAGAACGAACAACTTGGAAAAATCCAGAAAAATATGCTGTAAACCAGATCCAAATATCATCCAGCAGGTCAAAATCGGAAGCCTAATTTCAATGGCCTTCAAAAGGCTTTCAACGTATTCTCGGTATTCGGTTATTTTGCTGATGAAGTGGGTAATTTAATAACTTCATTAAATAATCAGATTACCAACGGATATAAAAATAAAATCTTGCATATTTACGTTAATTAGTTCTCTAATCGAAAGACGATCGTAATGACCATTAACGAAAATGGAACATGACATTCTAGTTAAATTCCTCACAAAACAGGGAAAATTTACAAAAATTTGTATGAAGTGACAATGACTGCTTATTTAGAATTGTCACTTTCATTATCTATAGTTCAAATAATTTAAAATCATGATCAAATTAATTTTAAGACTTTTTGAGAGTATGAACTAAAAATGCCTAACAATTTCTGTATAGATTATAAAAATGTTTTTATTTTACTTTGTATTATTTTTACCGCGATGACACTGATTACTTTCATTCGCGTCAATTCAAGAATTTCCGAAACATTTAGTGATCAGTTGTTTATAAAATGTAAATGACATTTTTTTGGGCTTATCAAATAATGATTTATCATATTTACTACGTAAATATGAACGCTCAATTTTGTTCTCTCTACAAATGAAAACCAAGACGTTTATGTTAAAGAGCTAGAATCTCAATTCCATTCAAACAATACATTGATATAATGTTAAAGTTAAATAGTTATCTGTCATTACGCTCTCCGCAACAACTCAGCTCAACTCATTGAGTTGAATTTCACTATTTAACCAGATTTTTCATTTGTCGAAAAAATTACAAAATTTATTGAGTGATGAAAATTATTTCAATTCGATTACTCCATTTGTATGTTTGTCAACCCATATATAAGATATATGTAAGTTTTGGAAAAGTTGGGATATTGCAATAAAGTTTGGTAAGATTTGTAGTGAGGGTTCACTGCCTCAATGCCAAGGATCTTCCTTAAAGGTTATAGCTCCAAATGGAGTAAGGAATGCGACAGACTGAGGTAAAATTAATCACCGAGCTTCTAAGTGGTCACTGCAGGTTGAGAAAACACATGATTTCGAATAGGTTAGAGTCTAGACGTTAGACTTATGTTAGTGAAACCATAAAGTAAATTCCTGAGTACATCACACTAACATATATACATTGTGATGCAGTATGTTGCAGGCCATATCTGTGATAGCACTGAATTGTAGTAGGGTCAAAATTTCTCAAGGGGGCCACTTTAAAATCGATGGTCTCAGTTTTCGTTGATCAATACGATTTTCGAATTTTGAAAAAAAATGTTTTTTTCATCAGTTATTTACAGTTAAAGTTTTTGTTCATGTTTTTTTTCAAAAATTCATAACTCACGAACGGTTTATCGAAACTCAACGTTTTCTACATCAAAATTTTTGTCAATTAATATACTTTGCAATGAAAAAATCTTTCTTCACAAAAAAATTATTATTTAGCTGAAAATCCTATTTGTTGTAAATAATTGAAAATGAATGAAACTTCTCCGCCAGCGAGAAAATTTTGACACACTTTGAAGCTGAATCTGAGTATCAATGAAAATCAAATAATATTCATGAAGATTTTTTGTTTACTTGAAATTATTGTGTGAATTGTCTAATCAGAGAAAAGACAAAATTTGTTAAATGGTATAAAAATATAAGTGTGTGTGTGTATATGTGTGTCTTTTATTACTTGAAGCTTCTCTCACTTGGCATTAAATGCTGTCTGTAAAGTGCTCTCCGCTCAGTTAAACCAGCAACTACTGATTTTTGTTTTTTTTTAGTTAGCTCAGCTCATCAAGCAGGTTTTTGATGCATTCTAAGAAATTGAATATAATTTTTTTTGAATTAAATAAAATTTGAATGAATTATGTTAATTTTGGTTTTATTTTGATTTGCTTAACTTTTGTTGTTTTGTTTTTGGTCATTGTTAAAAATAAAAGGCAATGAAATTATGTTTGATTTTTAAGACAATTTATTGTGCTTTTTTAGCTAAAATTTGGTACAAATTCTACAAATAAAAAAGCTAAGGTAGTAAAAAAGCTTGTAATAAAAGAGTTAAAGTGCTTAATCTGCAAAGAGTGAATACCGACAATGACGCTGGAATTGTTAATAAATAAAAGACAATGAAATGTTATTAGATTTTTAAAGAAAATTGTTTGTGTATTTTTATGGTTTTGGCTATAATTTGGTAAAAATTGTACAAATAAAAAGATAAAGTTATAAAAAAGCTTGTAATAAAAAAGCTATAGTTTTAAATCTGCGAAGAGCGAATACCGTCAATGAAGCTTAAATTATTTAAAAAAAATAAAAGACAATGAAATGTCGTTAGAAATTTGTTTGTGTTGTTTTTTTAGCTAAAATTTGGTACAAATTGTACAAATAAAAAAGCTAAAGTTATAAAAAAGCTTGTAATAAAAGCTTGTAAAAGCCACAATGAGGCTAAACATTACAGCTCATGTGATAGATTTGTCTCTGTTTGTCCCGTTTCATTGGGGTTAAGATCCGAGCGCAACACAATGGATGCTTTTTGAAAATCCTTATACTAGACTATTTATAAATAAGTATGCAAAATTTTAATTATAAACCAATACATTACAACTTATGTTAACTATACAATCGTTTTTTTATATAATCAATTGTTTTTTTTTCTTTTTTACAATCAATTCACTGCATCAATGAGAATCACTTGTTCACACAGTATTTTAAAAACGAAATTCTTTGCAAACAAATTTACAAAATGTAACAAATGTAATTCACAACTCATTTCATCACAAGTACATCAATCATCACATTTCTTCCAAAATCTAACGCCTCGGCTATGAGTTTCCCATTTTACAGTGGACACTCGACCGCTGTCCACTGGCAGAACTTATTCGAGGCCGTGTGCTCTTTGTCGTTGTAGCCGTTGATGTAGCGCCGCTCATGGTTCTGATCCAGCCTGGGTGAGGCGCACATCAGGTACCCGTTCTGTTCCAACACCAGTGCGCCCTCCACGTACTGCAGCGTCCACAAGGCGCCAGCCGGCTGGTAGCCGGACTCCCAGGCCAGCAGCAGATTGTCGTTGTCGCTGTCCATGTACAAATATTTGCCATACTTTTTGCCCTTCAGCGTCACCGTGTAGGGCAGTCCGCCCCTATGCGCATTGCTTGCGTTCGTTGGCAGCTCGAAGAGCCTGAGCCAGGCGCCCTGCGACATTTCGCCGCCCGGTGGCACCCACGTGAACATGTAGCGCCGATTGCTGTCGAAGAAGATGCCCTCAGCCATGTACAGGTACTCGTCGTAGCCCTTGTTGAACAGGCAAAAGTTGCTCTTGAAGTAGAAGAAGTGCAGTGTGCTGGGCAGCCGATCGATGGCTGCGTTTAGGTCCTCACGCAGCCGCCCGTCCAGCTGCGCGTAGAGCAGATCCTGCTTGGCTTTGTAGAAGTAGTAGCCCACGTTGAGCAGGTAGGCATTGTTGATGGTGCCGCGCTTGGTGAATTTCGCATACAGATACAGCTGCGCCTCCAGCATCAGCTTGAAGCTGACCATATCGCCTTTGTGATAGAGCTGCCACAGGTAGGCGGCCACTGCTTCGGTGCTCTGAATCGTGTAGAGCATGTCGATTGCCTCGCAGTAGATGGCCTTGGACAGCGCCTCGTCGTAGACGGTGGTCAGGAAGTTGGCAAACTGCAGAATTTCCGTGTCCTTGGGAAAGCAGTCGCTATTGAGGAATTTCACCAGCACTTTGGCGTTCTTCGAAACGAGCCGCTCGCGCAGCTTGTTGAGTATGCCGACGCCTACTTCGTCGCTGCCCGAGCATGTGCTGCAAGAAAATATTTGCAGCCATGATTGCAGCATTCGAGCAGAGAGTGCACCACTTACCTGGAGCTGCCCATAATTTGATGTTCGAGTATATCGTCCAGAGACGCAATGGAGAGCGTGAGCAATGCCAAGAACACAACACACATGCCCGACGTGTTCATCATGCGAGCCAAAGCAAGACTGGTCAGCGCAGCGACTCTGGATTTTTATTGAATCGTAATAAGAAATGTATCCCCTAAAAGACATAGCAGCAAACTGATCAACTCAACTGATATGGTTTTAAAGAGGTTAAGAGAGCGCGCCAAGAGCGTAAGAGAGCTCAAAGATTAAGCCAAGATTCACTATTGATCTCATTGTAATCGCGACCGGCTTTGGTGAATGCAAATCTTGTAAGCGGCAAAACAAGAAATAAGACACTGCTTTCTGAGTATTGGGTCGGTTTCGAGTTAGCAATAATAACAAATAACAAAGAAGTAAACAAATGTGAAATGTCTATAAACAAAGAAGCGCGGCTTGACTGCGATTTCTTACTGCAGCTGCTCGATGGGCAGAAACGCTATGAAAGATATGCTCGCGAAGAAAGAGAGCCGCAACCTGATTAAGCTCCGAATCGTTCTGAGAATCACAATCGGTGGGAGTTGCGAGAGAGCATGATTTATAAATAAATTACTTTAATTCAAAACATTCTATCATAATGAAATTTTAAATGCTATTAAAAACTTCATTTGCATAGTCGATAAGACAATAATTGCTATTCACAGGGGAACTTTTTACAATTCTATGCTAATTTTTGAATGCTAATTTCTGGAGGCTTGGTCTCACTTCAAGACCATCGAGTCTGTTAGAAAATACAAAAATATATTTGCAAAGTTGTCAAAATATTTCATTTATTAGACTGCAGTTAAAACGCGGGATTAATGATTTATATTATCACTAGAAAGACCGAAAATTTTCCATACCTAGAAAGACCGCAACAATCAGTTCATCACTGGAGCTTTTTATCACTGGACATTTTTTTTGGTATTTTAAAGGTTACTTTGTACATAATTTTAACATTTCAATACTAGAATATATATTTTTTAGATCACTTTTACCTATATAAAATAAAAAAGGAAAATAAGAGCAATTGTCTCGTATTTTTATTCAAATTGCAGTATTTTCAAAAGTTTTTTTTGGTCGGTTCTTTCATTTGCCTATTTTATCTTCCAACCATTTTCTACTGTTGTGCTTCATCTGAATTTTATTTTCTGATCTATTAATTATGTATAAAACTGTATAAAACTCAATGTTTTGTATTTGTTTGTTTGCTTGTCCTTTACAAACTTATGTACTTCTGGGCCGATTGAGCTGAAACTTTAACAAAATATGCGTTTTGTGCACATTTAACGGGATCACCATAAACATATGTTAAAAAATGTATTTGTTGATTGAATACCGATTTTCCGGGATCAAATTCTTCAATCTAAAAATCCCGCCATTTGAAAAATAACCAAAATGTGACATCCCTAGAAAAAGAATTCAGCGACGACACTGGTTTCAACACGTCAGTCGTATGACCGATGAAGCTTCTGGGAAGAAAGTGTTCGGAAACTCTGAAAACTCTCTTAATCATCACATGTTATAATGAATTCAAGATGGTATGTGCGGAGCTGACGCGCCTGACGAGAGGTTTTGTATTAAGCTATGGAATTTGGTTAGGGGGTTCTTATGGCCAGGTGGGTAAGTAACGATATTAATTAGTAGACTGGTATACTGTTTGTGAGTTTTTTCTTGTAGTCAATTGTTTTTCACTCCACATTTTATTCAAGAGAATTTCGCCGCCCGTTCCTGAAATTCATATTTCTGTAGTCTTTTTCTTCATCTTGCGCTCACAGATCTCAATGGACTGACAACAATTAAATTTTTTTTAATCGTTGAAATATTTTCCAGGGTTTAATTACATACTTGGCAAATAAAAAAACGCTAAATTACGATAGTGAAAACTTGGTATAAGGAAATAATCTGAGGTTAGGAAAGCAATCGCTGTGCCTCCATCTTTCCTTTCGTCCTTTTTTCAGCCTTTTTCCATCTTTACTTCTGTTCTTCTTTTTTAGTTTTTTCTTCCTTTTTTTCTTTATTTGTCTATTTCTCGTTTATTCTTTTTCTCGCTTTCCTTCTTTTTACTTCTTTTTCTTTTTTGCTTTCTTTTATTCTTTAATTCCTTTTTTCTGTTTTTACTTCTTTATTCTTTATTTCCATTTTCTCTTTAGTTTTTTTCGCCACCTTGCTTTACATCCTTACTTTTGACTCTTTCTTTACACGTTTTTTTACTTCGTTATTCTCTACTTATTTCTTTTTTTTTTCTCTATTTCCTTCTATCTTTCCTTCTTTCTATCTTTATTTCTTAAATTGTTTCTTTCTTTTTTGCTTTCTTTCCTTTTTTGATTTTTTCTATATGGCTTTGCTTTTTTTCTTTTTTATTTTTGCTTTCTTCATTTCTTTCTTTCTATCTTTCTTTGTTTAATTGTTTGTTTTTTCTCTATTTTTTCTTTTTTTCATTTCTTTTTTTTCTTGTTTTATTTCTTTCTTTCTTTTTTTTATTTTCTTTTCTTTCGTTTTTTCTTTCCTTTTTTTCTTCTTTAGTTCTTTATTTTTTCCTTCTTACTTTCTTTACGAACTTAATTTTTTTACTTTGTTTCTTCCTTTATTTCTATCTGTCTTTCTTTCTTCCTCTACTTCTTTCTTTTTTATTTCTTTCTTTTTTATTTATTTTTTCTATTTCCTTTTTCCATCTTTTTTATTTTGCATTCTTTATTTGTTCTGTCTTTATACCTTCATTACTTCTTTCTTTCTTTAATTCTTTATTTATTTATTTCTTTTCTATCTTTCCTTGTTTCTTTATTTCTTTTTATTTATTTTTTTATTATTTCTTGCTTTTATCTTTCTTTTGTTATTTTTCCCTTTCTTTTTTTTCTTCTTTCATTCTTTATTTCTTTATTTTAAGAAGTAAGAAATACTTTCTTAACATAATTTATCTTTTTACTTTGCTTCTTTCTCTATTTCTATCTTTCTTGCTTTCATCATTTACTTCTTTTTGCCTTTTTTCTGTCTTTATTTCTCTATTTCTTTTAATATTATTTTGTTCTTATATTTTGTTTGTTTCTTTGTTATACTTTGTTTGTTGAAGGTAAAAAACCTTCACCACTTGTTTTAATTACTTATTTATTGTTTTCTTTTCTAACTTTCTTTGTTTCTTTATTTCTTTTATTTCATTTTTTATTTTTTATTTCTTGTTTTTTTTCTTTCTTTTGTTATTATTTCTCTTTCCTTTTTCTTTTTTCCTTCGTTCATTCGTTCCTTCTTTATTTTTTTATTTTTTATTTCTTGCTTTCTTTACATCATTGATCTTATTCACTTTGTTTCTTTCTCCATTTCTATCTCTCTTTCTTTCTTCCTTTACTTTTTGATCCTTCCTTCCTTATCTTTCTTTTTTATTTCTATTTCTTTATTTACTTTTTCTATCTTTTTTATTTTTTTATTCTTTATTTACTTTATTTTTTCTCTCTCTCTGCTGTTCTTACCTTCTTTCCTCTCTCTTTCTTTAATTATTTATTTATTTATTTCTTTACTTCTTTATTTCGTTGTTTTTTCTTTTTATTTTTGTACTTTTGTTTGTTTTTATTCTTTGTTTCTCCCTTTCTTCCACTTTTCTTCTTCTTTTTTCTAACATCCTTTTTTGTGTTTTTCTTTGTTTTTTCCTTCTCTTTTTATTTCTCTTTATCTTTATTTGTTTCTTTCTTTATTTGTTTTGTTTAATTATTTCTAAATGTTTAATTAATTTGTTTCTCTATTTTTTTTTACCTTGGTTTTATGTTTCCTTTATTTCTTTTTTTTTCTTCCTTTCTTTCCCCTCCACAATTCAAGTACCTTACTTTTATCATTCCTACATTTCCTTCGATTAGTTTCTAATTGTTTATAATTTCCAATTCAAGTTTTCCTTCATTCCTTACCATTTTTGTTGTTGTTGTTTAACTATCGCGCGCCAATTAACATGTTCAATGATTGGTTGGCCATGTGCGCACAATAGTTGTTATTGTTATTGTTGTCGTCATCGTAATTGTTGTTGGTGGATTTTATGTTCCTGCGCAATAATAACAACAACAATGCGACAAGCGGCTTGGCGCCTGTCACGGCCCGCTGTGTCGATGGCGGAAAAATGGGCCGCCGTTACGAACGTTTTGGGCGGCTGCTACCGCAAAAATGTTTTCGCGGTGAACATTTATGGAGATTAATTGCCACTGAGGGTACTGTTGTTGTTGTTGTTGTGTTCACTGCTGCCAATTGCCAGTGCTGCTGGTTTTCGCTGTGACAATGCAAACTGGTCGCCAATGGTGGCCAATAAAATTGGCAGCTGGCCGCGTGGTGTCGAGTGCGATTTATGAAATGCGAAGTAAATGTCGGTGTGTGTGTGTGTGTGTAAGTGTGGTCTGGGCATATGGTGGTTGTTGGTGTGAATTAGAATCTAATGTAAAAATCTAATTTGCGCCTTTATGGTCGGTTTGTATGTTGCGGGAGGTTGGGCCATAATTTTCGCTAATGTACACACACACACACAAACACATTTAAACGTTTACAGTAAACATTTGAATTTGAGTTTCCTGGCGACATGGCTGCCCATCCGCCGCCGCCATTGTTCGTGTGTTCCATGTTTGTGTTGTTGCGTGCGTGCTGCTCGCGACGGCGGAAATGTTGACGTGTTTGTATACCCTTTCCGCTTGCAATGGCGCGCGCGTTGTTACGATCACAACAACACAAAGCGATAAGACACGCTGCACAAAGCTGGCTTCACTTCCTACGGCCGTTCCTTCCGCTGCCGGTTCCTGAATGAACTTAACGCTTTCTCCACTTTTCGTCACTTTTAACTTGCAATTTGCGAATGATGTGATTACTTTAACCCATTGGTGGAAAGTAGTATAAAAATGCGGAAAAATGAAAAGTAAAAAATAGTAAAGAAAGGATGCACAAGGATTTCAACATAAGATCAAAGTACATCTTCACAGATCGTAAATGCCACCAATGTTTTTAGTTTTACATAAAATATATCAAACATCAAAATTGACTCAACAAAAATAGATATGTAGGCCCCTCAAACAATGGGTTAATGAGCGACCTTTTCATTGCTTCTTCTCTTTGCCAATTTTTAATGCAGAAAATACAATCCATATTTTTTCCAAATTCACTTTGCAATTTTGCCAAAACCAACATCAACATTGGCAAAATGTAAACACGCCAACACTCACACACACTGAACCCACAAAGCCCGGCCATCACCACAGCCGACACACACTATCGCACCCACACACTTGTGCGCACTCACACTGTAATCACAACGCAAAAAACAAATAAAATCAACAAAACAACAAAAACAACAGCTCGCACACACACATATTTGTTGAGTTTAAATTGAGCTTAGCGCGTGCTATACCTATGCGTATGTACAAATATATGTATATATGTAAATATTTATATGTAGCATAAAATTGTAGCAACAGAAAAAAAACAAGTTTAAATACCATAAATTCACAATCGAAAATCCTTTTGCTAGCCTGTGGGAAAAGGCGCCAATTGCGGATAATGCGGGCAGCATAGTGATTGCGCTGTCCGCTGGTATTACTTGTGCAGTGTTGTGTAAGCCAAATACAGTGAAACTTCGACTCCGAATTTCGATTTTGAAATGATGACAATTATTTTTATGTTTTTTAGATTTTTCAAAGTAACACTTGCAAAATATTTAGAATAAAGTGTTAAAAAAAATTACTCCGAAATTTCGGAGTCAATTTATTTGTATTAGAAATTTTATTTTTGTGCTTATAATTCATTTTTATGCTTAAAATAAAATTTTCTATGGCATTCTGTAAATAAAATTTCTTACTTTCTACTGGAAAACTAAGTTTATTAAGTACTTAGTACTCAGTATTTAGTACTTAGTAGTTTTGTATTGAAAAATATCTTTTGAATCGAATTTTTCATAGCAGCACAGGTAAGTAAAAAAGGCAGATCTCAGCCGTAAGAGACCAGAGACGCATATAGACTAGTTTAGTCCGTTGTGATACCTCAGGACTTAGACCTACTTTAAACTCAAACCATCTGGAACTGATAATAAGACGTGGTAAGCCATTTATACACAACGTCGGAGAGGTTTTCTCAAAATACTTAGACCGAAATTTCAATAATCGTTACTCCGAAATTTCGGAGTTAATTTATTTCTATTAAAAATATTATTTTTGTGCTTATAATTCATTTTTTGTTCAAAATAAAACTTTCTATGGCATTCTGTAAATTAAACTTCTTACTTTCAACTGGAAAACTTAGACTAGTACTTTATTAGTACAAAATATTTAGTACTCCGTAATTTTGAATTCAAAAATATTTTTTTAACAGAAGTTCTCATAGCAACATAGGTAGATGAAAGAGGCAAACCCCAGCAGTAAAAAACCAGAGACACATATAGACTAGATTAGCCCGTTGTAATATCTCAGGACTTACTTACTGACTTACCGACTACTTAAAATTATTTAGCCATTTATGTTGTCATTGGAGATGGCGGAGAGGTTTTTTGAATAGAAGAAATAGCAGATTATATATGTTTTGTAATTTGAAGAATGGTTTATTAGTTATCAAATATTGAACCAATTGTGTCAGTGGCGGATTCAGGGGGGTGTTTTGCGGGTTTAAACCCCCCGAAATATTTGGATCGCCTATAAAACTGCATACAAATTAAAAGGCATTTTACAAATATTAAAGAATTACTTTTTGAACCCCCCCCCCCGAAATATTTGTCTGAATCCGCGCCTGAATTGTGTGTTAAATTTCCTAAATAAAACAAAAGCCTAAAGAGGTAAGTATATTTTCTCAGATGTACTGGAAAGTCAGCCCTTAAAACCAAAAATTGAAAAAATTTAAATTTAAAAACAAAAACCGTCACATTTTAAAAAATACCGAACAGGATAGCAAAGGTTTTCCTTTTGAGTTTAGGAAAGAAAGATCTTAGTCGAATTGTCGCACTAAACACAGGATACAAATCATGGGGCCAACATTTGACCAATATGGACATCATCGAAGATGCAACTTGCACATCTTGTCTGGAGGAGGTAGACAACACAGAGCATTTGCTCTCTTTGTGCAGGAAGGCATAGTCCCCTTCGCTATAGTCCCCTTCCCTTTCTTTCTCTTTTATAACCCCAACTCACTATCTTCTATCACCCTTTTCTTCTGAAACCTTAAGTACAATGGGGTACTTTGCCTGAATACTTAAGAAATTGCACCTTCTAGGGTTCACTTTCTCGACTCCCTCATATACATTGATACATCAGGCAACGCCGAAACTCAGATTTTGATACAAAAACTATTTCCTTGTATAAAAAACAATACCCACAACTTTTATTGACAGATTGTGAATTTAAGATTTTCTTTTTAGAACTAAGATTTTAGTGCACAGAAACTGAACGAAGTATGAAAAAGTATGTTTTTTGCACAGAAGTAATGTTTACAATTGAAATAAATTGACTCCGAAATTTCGGAGTAACGATTTTTTTGACAAAAATTTTTTGTCACGCTTGCGAACTCAAGTTTTTAAAATTAAAAAAATTCAAAACTAAAGTTTTTATGCTGAAAAAAATTACCAGAAGAAAATTCAAACGTTTATAATTTATAGTTGAACAAAATCATTCATTTTCAAGCTGCTTCTAACCCATTGTGCATGATTCAGACTTTAAAATGGATAACGATTGCAGTTTGGACTCTTAAACTTGTTCTGTTTTGACAAGAGAAACAAGAACAACGTGTTTCTGTCATGTTATGCATGTAAATTGTACTCAAATAAATTAGAATAACATATTACTTACACACTCAAACTAAATTATGATCACTCCGAAAATTCGGAGTTTATCTTTTTGGCGCAAAAAGCTGGAAATTTTCATAGAAACTCGTAGAACCAACTATAAACTTCTACTTGTTCGGATTTGTTGAAGCAGACTATAAATAATGGGTCTGTTCTGGGTCGTACCCATGAGAACGTAATAGTCATTCAGAAGTCCGCTGTAATCATTGACCTTCATTAAGTCATTTAGGTGCCCGCTAAAGCCACCTGTAGGTTACCAGGGCCTCCCTATCCACCAACTAGGGATGCATCCAATTGGATATCAAGCAAATCATCAAGGGAGAATTGCTCTTAAGTTTTTAAACTATCGCTGTCATTCGTGACTTTGATAAAGCACTCGTTCAATTCCGAAACTATTTACCATAAAAGCATTATTTAAATAATCGTCTTGGTTACGTATTAAAATAAATTGGCATACAATACATTACAAATACATATGTTGATTAATTAAGATCCATAATTTTATAATAAAAATTCAAAATATTCCGATTTCCAATAACCAACTCCGAAAATGCTTGTCTCTAGTTGAAATATTATTCGTGCACTACCAAATCGGCCGCAACTAATGCCACGCACTGTTTACAGCGCACGTGTTTAATTTCACATACAAGCATACTCACTCACTCACACTCATACATATAAACACACATATATACATACAGTGCACGCAAAGTGCTGGCGCCGCCACTGCCACCGCCACCGCCGCCATTGCGATTATCGCATTTTGCACTTATTTACTTTGGCGCGTGTGGCTGTGTGCGCGCGCGCGCTTAACCGGAATGCGTGTTCAATTTGCCGCGCACCGCACATGCCGCCACGCTGTTTGCCACCTCAACCACACGCACACACAGATACACGCTCCAACACACACACACACACACACGCAGGCAACGTAATGCGCCTTCATTCGTATGCGGCGGCACGCAATTTCGCATTTACCACCGAATACGCGCTTGTTTCCAATGAAAACAAAGCAGCAACAACAACATCTACAACAACAATAAACAGAAAAATTAAATGTTTTTTTTTACAAAACACAACAACAAACTGATTTCACTTCCTCACCATTACCTATCATTGCTTGGCGCCGATAAATGCCGAGCGCTCCAATTCCCCGCGCGCTGCACTCATTTTCTTTATTTTCGTCAGCGTTTTGTTTATTTGTTTGTTTAGTCGCCGCTATCGCAGCGGAAATGCAGCGCAAAATTTAATTATGTTTTTGTTGTGTTGTGCTTACTGCCAGTTCCACTGCTAAAATCTCATCCCTCAGCCGCCGCTGATATCGGTCGTTGCCATTTGGAGCGCACGAATTTGCAGCACACGCGCGCCGCAGCCGTTGAAAAATTGCCATTTCACATGTGAAACGCAAACAGGCGCTGTCTGCTCGAGCGCTTTGCAATATTTATGATTGCATACCTATAGGCGCCCGTGCCCATGTGCACTCACAAGCCGATAAGCAACAGCCACACACACACGCACACGCACACGCACACACTTGCGTTGTGGCTGTGTCGGCTGTCAGCGTGTGTCGCATTGGAATTTCTTTAGGATTAGCCACACGCTGTGTCAACAACTGCATTCAGTATCCCTTTCCCGGCGTCTCATACGCTTCCGCCCCCCTATCAACTATAATATTTGGTATTGCAAAATTCCTATGTGAGGTCCTTCTCTTGTTGTTGTTTTTGTGCTTCTTATCAATTTTCGCCACTGTGTTGTGGTGTGGTTTGTTTTCGCGCCGCTCTTCTTTTTACAGCGTTCAGTTTGTGTGTGTGTGTGTGAGGTAGCTTTGCATGTGTGCTGTGGATAAACAAATCTCAATGGCTCGCATCAATTTCACTGCGTTTCGACCAGTTCTGGCAGTGAGTTTCTTTACCGAATATGCAAAAATTAAAGTAAAATTGTCTATGAATATTTTAAGTTTATAAAATTGTGAATTCAAATTCAGATAAATTATAAACTTATAAACTATGGGTCTACTAGGTTCACAATCTAATCTAATCTAATCAAATCTAATCTAATCTAATCTAATCTAATCTAATCTAATCTAATCTAATCTAATCTAATCTAATCTAATCTAATCTAATCTAATCTAATCTAATCTAATCTAATCTAAGTCTAAGACTAAGGCTAAGTCTAAGACTAAGACTAAGACTAAGACTAAGACTAAGACTAAGACTAAGACTAAGACTAAGACTAAGACTAAGACTAAGACTAAGACTAAGACTAAGACTAAGACTAAGACTAAGACTAAGACTAAGACTAAGACTAAGACTAAGACTAATACTAAGACTAAGACTAAGACTAAGACTAAGACTAAGACTAAGACTAAGACTAAGTGTATTGTACTCATACTGTTTCTTAGAAGAATCCTTTTCCACAGCCTTAACCAAACTTAGGAGTTCTCGCAGATGTGTTTGACGTCCCTGATTGCAAACTGGAACTGGCGCAGATGCCGTCTCCTGTTGTGAGAGGTGCTTCAGTGTTTCCTTTGCTCTTCCGCCGAACCTGCAAGTTGATTCTCGTGCAAGATAGGACACCTATTTCCCCCAATCTTCAATGTCCAAATATCCGATGATTTTTTTCTATAGCCACAAGCGAGTCACAAAAAGCTCAATTTTGATTGGAAGAACTTCAAGAAGATTTCCGAATGCCAGATATTGGGTCCACTATTGCTGAAAACTGACTGTTTCCTTTTGCCTAAAGGATTGCATGTATCTTCTAAACCCGCCCCTGGTGAGTTCCTTTAGGCCCAAAATATCTCCAACTATCCAGTGGCGTATCACTTATTTTTTAGTCGACTATTCTTCAATGAATAGTTCTTTATTTTAACTTTCACCAATTCATTACCCAAAAATAAAACGTTTGAGCGCCACTGACTCGCACCACTCTCAAGCTCAAACCATCTACCGGCTACTTATAACACTAACATAAAAAGCCATCAACGTGAAAGCTCCAACCGGCAAACCAACAAAGCTCGTCCACCTTCCCGCCCGCTAGTGCGCATGACAAGCAACAAGTGGTGCGATTTGCTGAGCAACTGTGCGAACAGCTGATTGTCAGATAGCTAACAGTTGTTGGAGCTGCATTTGCCGTACGAAAAAGCCGCGCCTGACATTTCTAATCCGCGCAGCGGTCCAAAATCTTTGTTACTTTCTCCCCGATTGACGACGTAAAAGCATCGCCGCTAGAATGGAAAAAGTGGTGGTGGCCAATGAAGCCGAAGTCATCTATCGGTTAATCAGCGAAATGGAGCTGTGCGCCAAGCGAGCACTCAGCGAGACGGGCGTTTTTCGTGTGGGACTCTCAGGTGGGTAGTGGCGCATGCACAGAGGTCATGCGACTGTGACCTTGATACCCAGCCGCGCGTGTTTGACTTCAATCTGTGATAATACAATGAAATTGCTTTGCAGGCGGCTCGCTGCTGAATTTCATGTGCAATGCCATTCCACGCGTCAATACGGACAAAAGAAAGTGGAAGTTCTTCTTCTGCGACGAGCGTTATGTGTCCGAATCGGATCCCGAGTCGACCTATGGCGAGTACAAGAAGACACTTGTGCCGCTGACCGGACTGCACAACGAACAATTCGTGCCGATCAACACGTTTCTGCCGCTGGAGCAGTGCGCCGACGACTATGAGGCGCGCATTGTTAAGGAGTTCGGGACGCGCGATGGCGAAATACCGCAATTCGACTTGTTGCTGCTGGGCATGGGCCCGGATGGGCACACGTGTTCGCTGTTTCCGGGGCATCCGTTGCTGAACGAGCAGAATCTGCTCATAGCACCGCTGGAGGATTCGCCGAAGCCGCCGCCGCAGCGCGTCACCATGACATTCCCGCTGATCAACAATGCAAAGTGTTGCATATTTGCAATGTGTGGCGCCGGCAAAGCCGACATGGTGAAGGTAAAGAGAGAAGAGCAGTGACTCGACAGATTTTTTGAAATAGTAAATTTTATTGTTACGTTTTCCATTAATTTTTTTGTTGTTCGCTTACAGCGCGTTTTCGTGGACAAGGAGCCGCTGCCAGCTGGCATGGTGGCGCCCAAAAATGGCAAACTTCTGGGCATTTTCGATGCTGCCGCCGGCAAATACTTACTCTAGGTTTAAGCAAAAACTTGCCATAATTGATATGGATTGCGTGACTATGGGGTGATAGGTAATTGTTGTATGAACAAGATTAAACACTATTATGAATTTTCTATTTTTTATACAAAAATATACACTAAACAAAAACAACTTCAAATGTCATATTTATTGATTTATTTATCAAGTATGAACCAGTCGGCACAACTTTATTGCTTTCATGTATACTTAAGTCATCATTTAATGTATAATTTAAAGCTATTTGTTTGTATGCTAAGCTTACATTTAATCGAGGTAAAATCTTTTGAAAGAAATGTATTAAAATTTACACAAAAGCAGCAGCAAAAACATAGTTGGGCAAGAACTATCGAACCCAGCAGGGTGCCACATCAATCACAGGCGAGTAGTTAACCGAATAAGTTTCTTTTCACATTGCCCCAACAGCCCACCGGCCCGTTGTCCTCATTTTCCAGCTGCTTGTGATACTGTTCGCGCAGCAGTGGATCCGATGGACCCCAATCGCTTTTCGGTCGAAAGGCGCCGCGCACCTTCTCGCCCCAACTTTCGCCCGGCTGACGCACAATGGCCACAACGGCCCAAATTGGTAGCTGCAGCACACCAAAAGCGGTTATGGTCCAACCCAGCGCTGAAAAGCAGATGCAACAATTAAACAATATTTTTTATAGTAGATAAAAGCGAAAATGTTTACCATACGCCCAGCTGGGATAGCGAATGTTATTGTAGGTAACTGGTTCATAGGTGGCCAGAAAGTAGATCAAAATCAGCGTCATAATGCCTGGCGTAATGAAACTCCAACACCAACGCCAATATGGGCCCACTTTGTGACCAATCATGAACTCGACATCTTTGCATAGGCGATCCACACCATACACCCAGCCCAATACATAAAGCTCTGTAATGCCCAGAATTAGGGCGATCATCGAAGCGCCAAAATAGTCCACCAAAGTCAATATGAATTGGCCACCCTAAAAGATATATGAAAGAGGATTTAGATTTAATTTAAAATATTTATGTAAACTTGAGTAAAATTTTAGAATTTTGAATTTGACGTAAACATTTTGGGTACTCAGGAACTCAGGAACTTTAGAAAAGCGTAAACCTGGCTAAGCCTCAAAAGGTATCAGTCTATTATTACTTCTCTTATATTTCAAAAATTCTTTTTTATCTTTCAAGTCGAAATCGTTGCCATTGAAGTACGCATCAGAGAATAATGACAAGCGACTCTTAAAGCTCTAAAAGACTACGTTGCCTTCTCAAATTCTGTCAAAGAATACCTTTCAGATTGAACTGGGAGGACCAAGGCGAATTCATACAGGTGATAGCGTTAGGACAGCAACAAAATATCAATGTATTTTGTTTTCTGGGCTTAGATCAAGGCGAATTCATACCAGGTGATAGCGTAAGGACAGCAACAAAATTTCAATGTATTTTGTTTTTGTTTTCTGGGTTTAGATTGTCAAAATCAGCCAATCAGAACAAAGCTTGCTTTTTCATTTTAAACTGTCAAAGTTTTACACAGGCACTTTGACAATCTAGACCTTTTCCACCACAAAAAAAAATCAATTCGCCTCATTTAACGCTATCACCCAAGGCGAATTCATACCAGGTGATAGCGTAAGGACAGCAACAAAATTTCAATGTATTTTGTTTTTGTTTTCTGGGTTTAGATTGTCAAAATCAGCCAATCAGAACAAAGCTTGCTTTTTCATTTTAAACTGTCAAAGTTTTACACAGGCACTTTGACAATCTAGACCTTTTCCACCACAAAAAAAATCAAATCAGCTGATTCAACGAGGACACCTGTATTAATTCACCTTGGAGAGATGTGCCCAGATGTGCCAAGCAGGAGGACCTTTGTGTTTCCAATGGATACACATCCATCATCCAAAATCCAGGGGCGTCGGTTTCCCACAGTGAGCGGCAACTGGTCTGCGTCTGACTCCGGGGCGGTAGTTTTTCTTTCACCTGGCAGTACGTATAAAATGCGAACCCCCTTCTTTACAATGGTGAAGCCTACTCCCGGGTTTTCTGCACGGGGTAACCAGACTTATGGGAACCCTCCCGCCGATCCGTCGGCAGCTTGGGCATTGGATGTGCAGGCCCAAAGCTCACCGTCCCTTATGACCGAGACTGTCACCCAGGGTCCCGGAGGAAGTACATTACTAGCGGTGGACGATGGCACATTGACTATGTCAATGGAGAGCCTACTGCTGGAGGAGCATGTGGACAGACTAATGTCAGCCGTCAAGGCGGATGGAAATGTGGAGATGTTAGATAGTCCATCTACTTCAACGAGTCGAATTCGGGTACCATGCGTATCTCCGAAAACGGTTAAACCTGGTGCAAACCGGGAGAGTGTCGGTAAAGAAGTTGCTGGCATCGGGGATTCGAAGGCAGATGAATGAGCTGTCTGCCAGGCAGCGCAAAAGAAGGAGGCAGAATAAGAGTAAAGCTGCCGTAAAAGCGGCGGGAAGTACTCAAGTTCTACCAACTTCAACACCTGTGATGCTCACGGGGAAGCGTGAAAGAATAGGCGATGTTTCGTCTGCTATGGCACACTCTTCTGAGGCTGCTCTGGGGTCTGAGAACTCGGTTGTAAAGAGTAGCACGGCAAAGAGGAGGAAGGTCCTTGGGCCGGAATCGGACATGCCGAAACGCTCGACGCAAAAGTCTGCGTCTGAAGTCCCTTGATAAGGATAAGGCTGCGGTATCCAGAAAATGCCGAATGACACTCAGCCGTCCACCTCTGGTGCCACTTTCGAGAGTGCGGCTGCCAAGGTGATGATGGTTGAGATACATACATACCGACAAAGGGAATGATCTGTTGTCCCAAGGACAGCAATACTACCTACCAACAATACGGCCTACCTTTGGAAGGCAATCAGTGAGTCGAAAGAAACAACGATGTTCGAAGGAAAGCGCGTGGAAAATGGCATCATTAAGGTGCAATGCTCTAACGCGTTTTCTCGAGAATGGCTGGAAAAAGTCGTAGAGTTGTACCATGCCGAGCAAGCTCATCTGCTTTACAGTTCCCTGCAATATCTCCCTGACCCAGCATAGGCGAATTTGAAGCTACTTGGCAGTCTTGTTGGGAGATTTGCTGCATCCCTATGAGCCGATTGGCTGTCCAAATGTTCGAGGAAATTTTTTAGTTTCATTCTGTTTACCTTCTACCAGGGTTTATTTAAATCCAAATCAACATTTTAGGGATCCTAAACCTGAATGTTTTGTATCAGATCTCCAATACAAACACAAAATCCACCACTACATCAACTTGGACAAGTTCATTCCAAAGACTGTTTCAGTCTTTTCACTTACCGGCGTGACATAGGCCAATCCTATGCAAAAGCTAACAATTGCTATCACCAGCGCGCACTGCCACTGTTTGACCTTTGGAAAGTTGTCTCGGACCGCTGTGGCCGTACATGACGTCATGGCTATATTCGAACCGACGCCCAGAATGAACAGCATGAGGAAGAACAGCACCGAGAAGATTTGCGGCAGTTTCTTGAACTTGGCAATTGCATCCGGATACGAGATGAAGGCCAGACCAGTGCCGCCCTTGACCACGGAGCCAATGTCGTCGGTGCCAATCTCATGCGCCAGATTGCCAAGTATGCCGAAAATGGTAAAGCCCGACATCAGCGAGGTGAACGTATCCAGAGTGGTCACAATCATGGCATCGCGATGGATATTATGATGGAACTTGTTGTATGAAGCATACATGATAATGTTGCCAAAGCACACCGAGAGCGAGTAGAAACACTGCGTGACAGCTGCGTACCACACCTGGAAAAAAATTTAGCTTAGCGGAAAGAGGAAATGATTTAGAAATTTAACGCGCACCTTGGGATCTAGAATTTTGCCCCAGTCGGGCTTGATGAAGTAGATTATGCCATCCACGGAGCCGGGCAGTGTAACAGCACGAACGAGCAGTACGGCCATAATGATATAAGGAAAAATGGCCAGAAAGTAGGACCACTTGCCGGAGCTCTTAACGCCACGGCGAATGATTAGAAATATGGTTGTCCATGAAACCAAAAGCCCAATCACCAGCTCCCAGTTGGGCAGCCCAATGCCGTCGTTGATGTTTTCCTTTTCGCGCAGCACATTCTTGCTGAAATTTTAGAAGTCATACAAAAATTTTAGATTTTTTTTAGTAAAATTTGTTTTTCAATTTAGTTGAAGCAGTCGTCAAACCCTCAACCCGTGTTATTTGAACTTAAGGCGTGCATTGTTAAACTTACACAAAATACCACTCCGAACTAGAAATCAGGCGTTCCGTATTATCGGTTCGATTTGTGTAATTTGCGCTCGAATTTCGACTGTACTCCGGCGCCGACTGCTGTTTCAGTTCATCGATCCAGCTGCGCGGCGTCGAATCAATGCATTGCTCGCCCCACTCTGGCCGACAGTAGGACCAGGGCAGCGGATCGAAGAACGACTGCACCAGATAGTAGGCAATGAGTGAGCAAATGGATTCGTAATAGGTGGCCAAAAGGAAAACCATGAACGCCTGACCCACGCCAATACCTTCAAGAGTTATATCCACAAGGGAATCGGGGGTTAATTTGGGGTTAGAGAAGCAACGAGTGGATCATAAGATAAATGAATATATTTTGCGGTGAAGTAGGTTTTCTTGCAGGCAATAAATATGAGTAGAGTTGATGAAATAATCTGAGAGCAGGTGACAAATTAGTGAGCTGGTAACAAATAAGTGAGCTGGTAAGTTACAAAAAGCGAATAACACAAACACATATACAGAGATTTAAAAGTATAATCAACTATGTGACACAAAATGACTTAAATGAGTTACATATTTTATTAAAAGCATTTTATTACATCACTGTCTGAGAGAAAATCTCTCTACACTTTTACTATTAAAAAAAAAAAATAAATGGAACAAATGGAAAAACTAAAAATATTTTTTTTAATATTTAAAAATGTTTTTTACAAAATATTTTTTTTAATTATTACCCCATTTAGTAACATGATTCCATAAATAGACCACTATTTATGGAAGCTTTTACTGTTAAAAGTAATTGAAAATTCATAGCTTGTGAAACAGTAGATTAAACTATAAACTAGAACGAATTATAGATTAGGTTAACCTGGCAAAAGCACCTAAAAATCTAGTAAACTTAAAAAAAAACCCAAGTTTACAAAGAGATTTCGTAGCTTGGCTACATGTTAGACTACACTGCTACCAAGTGTAAATAAATTTAATCGAATTATATGATTTTCTAAAAAAAAATTGCATGCAACATAATATATATGCTCAAATTTATTGCATGCAATATTTTTTTCAAATTTTTTTTATTGAAATTTCATAGCGATTTAACTTGCAATTGCACTTATAGCATTGTTGTAGCATGCAATTAAAATGCAAATATACTAAATACTTCATAATTCATGGAAATGAGTAAAACATTTTCATTTACAAATTACAACAATGTACCTTTGATGTGATTGTGTGCATTTAATTTCACACTTTACTGCACACAATTGAAAGGGCAAACATTGTGCACTGTAAAATTAACACAAAATTACTTTTCTGTTTGTCTAACTGGCGGCGGCACTGCACTGATTGATGTGTTGGTGCTCGGTGCCTCATGTCTAAATAAAATGTCATAAATATTTTTATACCCTGCACTGATTTTTACAACATTTAGATAAATTTGCAGAAAGCACTTGTGACACACAATTACAAACGTCAATGTTACACGCAGAGAAAAGAGACGTAAACATTACATGAAATGCAAAAGTAAATCAAAATAATTTTAAAAAAGTTTCCATATTAAAATGTTGAATGGTTCAAAACCTAGTTGGAAATATAAACGCAGAGAAGAGCAATTAGTCCATAAGGCCTAAGTGTGTCCTGGTCTAAACTCAGCTCACTTTATTTTGCCATCTATCTTCGATATGAAATTCGAAGCCCTTAAACACTTTTGGACACTTTTGGTGGCCCATAAATGAAAGCAATG
The DNA here is from genome assembly GCA_963971225.1 of Melieria omissa. Taxonomy (NCBI): domain Eukaryota; kingdom Metazoa; phylum Arthropoda; class Insecta; order Diptera; family Ulidiidae; genus Melieria; species Melieria omissa. Next base: position 90,124,283 of record OZ020269.1, read on the forward strand.
TTTTTAGTTAATGTATTGAACCACAAGTTGGAGAGTCAAGGGCTTGAATGACAACTTAATCAACACCAAATAAAAGAATTAACTATTTTTTGCAACAAAAATTTTTAATTGACTATAAAAACAACGTCTAAAACGTGATTTTTTTAATGAAAAAGTGTCATCATAATTCCCACAGCACTATCACCAATATTTTATGATATATGTACGAATATTTGTTTGTTTGTTTATTTATTTGTTTTCATAAATCACTTCTTGATTGATTCTTCAAGTGTATTTGACACTCGCTGTTGTCACTTGCCGTGGTTAGGCCTAATAAAGTTTGATTGCTTAATTGAATTGGCTAGATTGATAAATGTCTGGTGCAATCTTTATGGAAATAACATCAGCCAATGTGAGCCAGAAAGCTCAAGCCTTCTTCAAAAAATTACTACACATAGTTTTTGAGGTGTAGAAGAAATATTAGTTGGAGATAGTAGTTTAAAAGATAATAAATTTTAACTTAAGAAACGTGGTAAAAGGTGCATAGTTCTGCTTAGATCAAAAGGAATGAAGAAGATCTTTTTGAAAAATTTAATTATTTACTCAAAGCACATTCTTGCATATCTAATTTTTCCTTTAAGACGCCTCTTGGACATTTAGGGTCTTTACTATTCATTAATCTTTCAGCATAACAAATGATTAGCCTGGAGCTATGTTCACATGTTTTTTTGACCCCTTCTTCATTCTGATTGATTGCTTAGAGCCTCAATACGTCAAATTTTGGTCACATTAATCACTTGAAATTCTAACGGAATGAATGACTAGCCAACAACAAAGTTCCTAGTTTATTTACATATATCTGCTAATAATTTGATGGATAAAGTTAAGAAAGACATAAAAATGACTGTTCTTCATACACAAGTTTCATTAAATAACTTTTTCTTGAGTGGTGCATACAGGATTACATTTTGGCTGGTTTCGAACATATCTTTTGCACCTAATACCATCTGAGGCCACATTTTCGATCCACAATGATGATGTACTTATATAAGATCCATGATCTTAAGCTTTACAAATAATTCAATAAATGAATAAAAATAAATAAATAAAACAAATATTTGGGGAGTTTGAAACTCGTTAAAACTTCTTTGCGTGCACCTATGAGTCTGTTCCTAATTAATCATCTATGTACAATGTACATATATTTGTTTGTCTTGGCTGGCTTATTGACAGACTGACTGATTGACTGACTGACTGATTGAGTGATTGACTGACTGATTGATTCATCATTGCCCAACCCAAACCGCTGAAGCTAGAAGCATAAAATATAAACTGTACACATGAACACATTTTAGAAAATGAACCTCTGTGAAGACGGGATTTTTTTTTTAATTTGGGGTCTAAAGGACCACAAAACATGGGTTAAGATGTTGTATGATGAAACGTGATTTGATGGGACAATTGATTTCAAACTTAATGAAAATACTCAAAATCAAAAATAACGCGATAAGTATTTTTTAGTTTTCAAAACTAAAACTTTCACGAGGTCAACAAAGAGTTAAGGTTCAGAATTGGTGAGAAACTTGAAACGAAAAATATTTTTTTGTTTTTAAATATAAATCTGACGGTGTCAACGATGGATTAAAAGTTCGTATGGGGAAACATGATTTAATTCCCTAATTCCCAGAATTTTAAAAGTAACGTAAATCCAGGAGTGAGACTGTCAGGCTTAAATGAGCTAAATTACCGAAAATATTTGTTTAAAAAGAACAAAAACTGTCTAAAATCTTCAATTTAAGAATGCAATATTATTCTAACTTTCCATTACAGGATTACATAAAATAATGGAATCGAAAATATTTTAGATTTATCGCCATTTGAAATCTTTAGTGAAACTTTGAGGCGCACTTTTGGGAATTAGGGTTAATGGGTTATTTTTACTTCAAACTACTCCAAATAAGAATTGATTTGACAAGTTGTTTTAATTTTAGTGAGATATATTCTCTTAGTGAGAAATATTTTGACTCGGGTTTTCAACTTCTTTGAAAATCAAAATTAACAATGGGTTAAAAGATTGTATAGGCCTTTTGACTTTAAACTAAGTGAAAGCACTTAACATGCGAAATAATTCGATACGTGGTTTTTACTTTTTTGAAAATCAAAATCTATCGGGGTCAACGATGGGTTAAGAGTTTGTGTGAAGAAAAAAGATTTTATGGATTAACAATGAGTTAAGGTTTAAAATTGGTGGAAACGCTTAAAATAAGAAATACTAAACACGTGTTTTCCATTCCTTTTTTAATAAAAATCGGACGTGGTCAGCGACGGGTTAAAAGTTTGTATGGAGAAACTGTAGAAAGCATGAATTAATGGGCCTATTGACTTCAGAATAGGTGAAAGTACATTTAGTGAGAAATATTTCGACAAGTGTTTTTCATTTTTTCGAAAATCAAAATCTAATAAGTCAACAAAGGGTTAAAAGTTCATTTGGGTCTTTTGACTTTAAACTTAGTAAAAGCACTTAACATGCGAAGTAATTCGATACGTGTTTTTACTTTTTTGAAAATCGTAATTTGACGGTATCAAGGATGGGTTAAGAGTTTGTATGAATTAACAATGAGTTAAGGTTCAAAATTGGAGAAAACATCTGTTTTCCATTTTTTTTTATAAAAATCAGACATGGTCAACGGCGGGTTAAACTTTTGTATGGAAAAACTGTAGAAAACATGAATTAATGGGCCTATTGACTTCAAACTAGGTGAAAGTACATTTAGTGAGAAATATTTCGACACGGGTCTTTCACTTTTTTGAAAATTAAAGTTTAAGGGGGTCAACAATGGGTTAACAGTTGTATGGAAAAACATGATTTGGTGTTGCTATTGGCTTCAACTATAGAGAAATCTTTTCAAATTAGAAATAATTAGGCAAGTATTTTTCATCTGATGGTGTCACCTAAGGGTTAAGAGAAAGTGGATTTATTGGGTCAATTGATTTCAGATTTGAAGAAAGTACCCAAAATCATGTCTTTCAGTGTTCGAAAACCAACATAAGATGAGGTACAAAATTTTTTTTATGTGAAAAACACAGAGGCGGATTCAGAAAAATATTTCGGAGGGGGTTTCAAAAAGTAATTCTTTGATATTCATAAATTTTCTTTTAATTTGTATGTAGTTTTAATGTCGATCTTAATATTTCGGGGAGGGGGGTTTCAACCCCCAAAACACCCCCCTGAATCCGCCACTGGAAAAACATAACTTAACATTAAATTTAAAAATAAAGTGAGGAAAAATTATGTCAATAAAATCATAAAAATCGTGAGTGCAAAGCTGTCTGGCACTGCTAGTATAGCATTAAAAAAAAATAGAGATTCTATTCTGTACAAAAAACATATTAAAAAAGGGATTCTGATGACTTGGGACTCTATAAACTTTTTACTAACATTTGACATTTTGTGAACATTTTACTTACTTGAATTTCATTAATCACTCTTAACCTGCACCATTGTTAGTTCTGTTAATTTAAAATCAAATTATGTGAAAAAACCAAACCAACCAATACACCAAAAACACCTAACAAATTCACTTACAGAAAGAACAACTCGGCGGACGACACAGCTTTGGTGGTATTGGACGCAATGCTATAACTGACATCGGTGAAATTGTTCACTGCCCCGATGAGTGTTGTGCCATTTAGCGGCGACAGTGTGGACAACGCGTAGATGGGCTCCTCGGGCTCGTACTCCGCGCCCGATGCCGAGCACGTCTCGTTCCACTCATCCAGGCACTGGGTCCACGGCAGCGGCGACTTGAACGACTCGAACAGGTAGCGCACAATCATGGCCATGATGGCCACATAGTAGGTGGTCACAAACGAAATGGAAAAAATCTGACCAATGCCAACGCCTAACGGTGAGCGATGAGCGATTAATGTACATTGGAACGAGCACAATTGCGACGACAAGACAAATTTATCAAACATATTTATGAATCAAACATATTTATGTATGGAAGTGTGACATGAAAACAGAAAATGATGCAAACTTGTTTTACTTGATGCTGCGAGCATAATTATGAGTTATGAGCTAAGCGACATGCAGTGGCACTGATGACGCTGGTACGTACCTCTCATGGCGGGACACAGGTCGAAGACTTTCACTGAGCCGCGACTCGAAAACTGGCCAATGGCCATTTCCACATAGTAGATGGGCTTGCCCACTAAAAATAATACTATCAGGTAGGGTATGAGAAAAGCGCCGCCACCATTGTCCAGCGCAGTGAAAGGAAAGCGCCACACATTGCCCAGACCCACAGACATGGCAATGCAGGACATTAGAAATTCGACACCTTTGCCCCAGGTGGCGCGATCTTTTTCTTTGGCGCCCTTGGCGGGTGGAGGCTGAAAGAAGAAATAAAAGATAATGCGTGAAAAGGTTAGTGGTAGGGGGAAGATTTATACAAGTATTTAGATATAGTTGTGACAAACTAACCGCTTCTTCATCTATGCTGCTATCAAGGGGGAAGTGAGGTTGTCGGCCGTTGGTAGTGTTTTTGCCATCATCGCCCACGAAGGCAGGATTTACTCCTGAATGATCCATTGTGTATTTGTGGCAAAACTGGAGATCTGAAATAAAAATGAAACGTTATATGAATACTATATGTGGATTTTGTTCAAAACAAGGCAACAAGACACTTCCGCCTTTTTCTTAATAACTTTCGAACCAATAAACTTAGAGTAATTAAACTTTGGCACATGATCAAGGAGATTTTGGGTTGTAACATAGTTACTTTTCAAGAAAATTCTATATGAATTTTCAAGGATATAAAGGATTAAAATTCTCAAAGAAGCTTTTTCATATAAATTTTTTTTACAAATAGACAAAAAATCAGTTTTATTTAAATTCTTAAGCCTCTTTCATTTGATATACATATCGCTATACTCTAACGAGGTTAAGTATTTTTTAAATTTTTATTTTTTATCCTCTTCAAAATTTTTAAGTCTTTTTAAAAGTACTTTACTTTCGAATCAATAAAGTAAGGGTCATGAAATTTTGACACGTGATCAATGACATTTTGGGTTTTAACATAGTTACTTTTCAAGAAAATTCTATATAAATTTTCAAGGATATAAAGGATTACAATTTTCAAAAGACCTTTTTCATTTCATTTTTTTCCAAATAGACAAAAAATCAATTTTATTTAAATTCTTGAGCCTTTCCTCTTTCATTTGATATACATATCGTCATATTCTAACGAGGTTAAGTATTTTTAAAATTTTTATTTTTTATTCCCTTCAAAATTTTGAAGTCCTTTTAAAAGAACAAAGGTTGTATAAATGAAAAACTGAGAACACAGTATTACTATATTTGGTCTCTAGTTCCAGGCACATATGGATTTTTCCCGGTGTGAAAAATGCTGTCGCACGGTGTTATATACCAACAACTGTGGCAACACCGTCATATGAACCGTCGACAAATACAACACTGAGAGAGAGCTGAATTTTGGGAAGAAAAACGTTTTGGAGGAAGGGGAAGAACATGATTTTAGTGAAAGAAGAAGGCAAGAAAAGACAAAATTTTTACATGAATACTGTTTAAATTGTTTTTTCTTATTAACAACAACAACTAATGCCGTTGGTTCGAAGATAATATAGGCCATATGGCAACCTGATTTGGCACTAACCTAACCTCAACTAGAGCAGTGAATATAAAATCCATGCATGAAGAATCGGAAAGCACGGGCTTCTCTTTTGAAACTTTGCTTCTATTCGAATTAGAATCGAATACATACAACTGTGAAATACGGGCCTACAAGAACCCTCCTAAACGTCCCTCTCCCTCTCTTTATATACAGAGCTGATTTCAATCTTAAAGTAATAAATGTCCTAAGAGTTAAAGTTGAGCAAAAATTGAAAGAGTTAAAAGTGACAAAATTGAAACCATTATAGGGACACTTACAATTCTCTGAGTTATATTTAGGTTAGGTTATGTTAGGTAAGCTGGCTAGCCAGATTTGCCACGCATAGACCCTATTGGATCCTAAGCGATACCAGTTAGAGCTCCTTAATGTTGCGGATCGCCGCGGCGTAGAAGTAATCGGTGAGAACGCGGGTGTTCCTAGCAAAGTTCAACATTAAATTATAGTTTACTACGCCAAAAACTACGGTTTATACTTGAAGTAAATTCTAAAAAGTTGTTGAAATAAGGTTCTAAACGATTTCTGTTCATGCCCTGGATTCACTGTTAGACTCTCAATCCACATAAATTGCCACCTTTTCGATGTTTTGGGGGTCTACCCTAATAAACCGCATCAGCTGATTCAATGAATACTGGATAACTGATGACTAAAGAATGCAATGTCACAGTGGATCCCACATACCCAAATGTAATTTCTTCATAATTTTCAAGAAAAAAACTCTATTAGGGAACTCCGTTTTACGTTTGCGTCTGTTGTAAATTCTGATAAAAACCACAGGCAATGTAAATCATTTGTGTTTTATTTAATCTCTCTGACAAGACTGTGGGAAACTTATGTTTTGCAAAAAGTTATGAAACATTTATAACGTTTTACAGTGTCGGCAAATTTCTTTGATGACCAGTAAGTGTGTCTCCATATAATTTAAAACAGTTCCACTTCTATTTTTACTCTTATCAGGTTGTCTGTCTGTTCTAGTTTTTGTTTTACTATTTCAACTCTTATCAACTTGTCTGTCTTTCTAGTTTTGTGTTTTGGGTAAAACAGACTTAAAGTCTGTACAGCCACGAGTTAGTTATCGTTAAATCCGTACAGTATGTAAATTGTCATAAACGAATTTTGACTCTTTTTTAGTATTAACACACAAACACACGTAAATAAATACATATACAAAAAAGTTTTTATTATTTTACAATTTTAATTTAGAAGCACGCAGACATGATTTCGACTGCGATTAGATATAAAAATTGTATTGACGTTGTTTAAGGAGGGGAATTGAATTTGGTCTGAAAATAAACAAATGGGGAAAAAAATTCATTTTTGTTATTTTTTATTTGAGTGCGTTTTTTGTTTCTGCTTTTCTGACAGATTTTTTAATCAAAGTAATTTATTTGTATTATCGTTACATTTATTAACTGTACAGTCACGTGAAGACGTCAATGTCTGGTTATATCCCAACGAGTGCAAGTAGCGCAAAGCTAAAAAACTAAAGCTTAATCTAAGTACTTCTTTTGACAATTCATGTTCACGTGAGAAGTTCAGTCAAATAATAAATCTGGCTGAGATTTTGGCAAAATTCGATAGTTCAGTTTTCCATTCTAACTCCAAAGCCTATAACTCTAACCCAACTCTCTTTGGACCGCCAGCTAAATTTAACATAACTAAACGTCTAGTAAATTCAACTTACTTAACCTAAATTAAACTCCTCCACAACTAACTCACACCTGTGTTCAACCAGCTCGACTTAACCTTAACTTAAAGGAGCAAGTAAATGCTTAAACTAACTCAACTCTTTTGTGTCTAAAAGCGCGACTTAACCTAATAGTTACATAAACTGTTGTTAAATTAAACTAAGCAAGTTCGCCTTAACCTTAAACAACGTAAACTTACGTCAAATTAAACTAAATTTAATGCTTACAAGTCTGAACCACAATCTGTGGTTTACCAGCTCTGCTTAACCTAACTTAAACTAAGGTATACTCCAACAGATCTAACCCAACTGACTGTAGTCAGACAGTTTGACTTAACTTAAACTGAAGTCAATTAAAGTAACTTAAAGTAAACTAAGTGCCTACAAGACTACTTAATTCAACTCTCTGTGATCACCCAGCTGGACTTAACCCAACACTAACACAAGTATATGCCTACAAATCTAACCCAAGGCTCTGTGGTCAGTCAACAACTCAACTTAAACCAACTCAAGTAAATTCAACTTATGTAACTAAATAAAATACACACAAATGTAATCGTTAAGAACCTAACTAATCTATGAATGGTTTCAGTAAGCCATCTCAACTTAACCTAACTTAAACTCCAACCTAACCTAACTTATACTCCAGTAAATGCCCATAAATCGAATCCAATACTATGTGGTCAGCAAATTCAACTTAAACTATTTTGAACTCAAGTAAACTAAACTTGAACTAAATTAAATGTCTGAAATCTAACCCAATTTTTTCTGTTCAGCCAACTGCACTTAGTCTAACCTAACTTCAATTCAAGTAAATTTAACTCACTTAAACTAAACTACATGCTGCCAAGACTAATCTCCAACATTTCGCCGTCAGCCAGATCGTCTTAAGGGGGTCGTCTACGTAGCGGCCCGATTTTCGAGCCTTTTTTTCAAAATTTATTACGAAGGAACGAAAAAAGATATTCACTCATTTGTTTCTGTTTTTTGTTTATTTAATCGTAATCCTTTAAGAGGCAAGATCTTAAAACTTATATTTCTACATATTCGAGTGTAGGATGACCTTGGCCGTCATCAGAATTTTGTTAGGTATCAATTTTCCTGCAAGATTTTTGGCCAACCACGTAACCTACAACAAAAAATGAAACTAATATATAATTGATATTACATCAGCTATACTTAGACACGAGCTGTTTGTAAAATTCAAAAATCTCTCGAAATGGTGGACATTTGGAAAAAAAAGTTATTTTTCCCCTTTTTTTCAAATGTTTATTGCCTGTTATAATAACAAAAACAACATTTTGTCAAAAGCTCGTGTCTAATCATAGCGACATGTTTTCTGAGCAAGTAAAAAAAGAAATCGAAACGATGCGTGTAAAACTTTTCTTAAAATCGTGCAAGTAAGTTAGAAAAATACGACTTTCGGGAAAACGTGTTTAAAGTTCACAGGGAGCGTGCGGAAACACCGCGAGCGAGCGTGCTCAATGCTCTACAGCTCAATAACCGTGAAGAGTTTACCCAAATCCTTTGGAAATAACATTCCTCACGTCTTCCAAATGAAATTTATGTAAAAAAAAACAAACGATTTTTTAAAACTTTGTACGTAGACGACCCCCTTAACATAACTTAAACCCAAGTAAATGATTACAAATCTAACTCAACTCTAACTTTTCTTCTAGTTCGACTTAAGTCAACTTAAACACAAATCAATGCTTACAGATTTGTAATTCAACTCTTTCGGGTCAACCAGCTTGATTTAACTTACTAGTAACTAAAAGTTAAGTTAGTTTAAGTGACTCACTGTCTGTGGTCTACCAGCTCCACTAAGTAACTTAATTAAATTAAACTAGCCTAAAATAAATGAAATGTCTGCAAATCGAACCTAACTTTCTTTAGTTAGCCTAACTTAAACACAAATAAATAAATACAAATCTAACTCAATTCTACGTTGCCTCTTAGCTCGATTTAACCTAACCTAACCTAAACGTAAGCAAATTATTACAAATCTAACTCAACTCTTGCGGGTAGCCAGCTTAACAAACCTACGAGTAACTAAAACTTAAGCCAGTTGAACTAATTTAAACTACAATTAATTAAATGTCCACAAGTGTGACCCACTGTCTGTTGTTACCAGCTCTGCTTAATCTAAAACAAAAGCCAACAAATCAAACCTAACTTTCTGTGGTTAGCCACTTCGACTTAACCTAATCTTGAGTAAATTACTTAAACTAAATTAATTATCTACAAATCTATCCCAACTTTCTTTGGTAGCCAGTTCCACTGAATCGGAATTAAATTCAGGTAAATTAAACTCACTTAAATTAAATCAAATGCTTCCAATACTCTACATAACCTAACTAACGTACTCACAAATAACCACAAATTATCAATTCCCAACATCCAATTATCTATGATCAGCCAGCCCGACTTAACCTTATTGAAACTCAAATTAATTCAGCACACTTAAACTAAGTTAACCCTTTCGCTACAGATTTTTACTGGGGAAAGTTAAAATTTTAAATTTTACGTTTGAAAGAAATTCTAATCTTTTAATTCTAATTTAGTGTCTTTAAAACTTCATTCACCATATATCAAACTATTTGGAATGATAACACTTTTCTAACTAAATTCTATTTCACCAAAACCAAAGCTTTTCATTTATAGATTAATCTACTATGTGCTAGTTACATTATTTTATCTTTTTTTTTTCAAACTAAACCTTGTCGAAATTGTTTAATGAAATATAAATAAGATAATTTCTTTCCAGATAACATTCTTAGCATCATTGCGTATATTAAATTACTACGGAATAAAAACAAAAATAAAATGCTTATAATAGATACGAGAATTGAGTCGTCTCCAAAATAAAAAAATAAAGTAATAAAAATTGCCTCAATGCAATAACTAACCTAACAACATTTGCTAATGTAAATATTTAGTTAATTAGTTTCTCTAACCCAACACGCAAACTGACTTTTATAAGTCAACTTTTGCATACATTGGCTACGAGCTTTTCCACACGTTGTCGCACCTTGAGTGATTTATTCAGTTGTGTCAGAGACTAAGTCAGAGAGACTTTACTGTCAACTTGAAACGCTCTCTTGGTCTCTTTTAGTCTCTTTTTTCTTGTGCTTTATGTTTTTTTGGTTATCATTCAAGATTTCGTTCGTAGTAAATATTTAAACACAATTAAAGACATCTTTTGTTCAACTATTTGTTAATATCTCATTTAATTTGTTTGTATCTCAACACACTTTTGACATGAGGCTGTGAAGTGTGAAATATTTATACACTAATTACGGTAATGTGCCTATTTGGGTTGAGGTGTCAATAATGTTTACCCTTTGCGGTTGAACTCAGTTTTGTGTTTCATTTGTTTTGGAAACAGACTGATCACGTTCTGCCTGGGGGCTTTCCCCAGCATTTTCAGTACAATTAAGAAATTTAAAAAATTAAATAAAAACATACAAAACACAAAAGAAGTCTGCGTGTCACACTCAGTTGCGGTTGAGAAGGCACCTTCAGTCAATGAATAATGTGAGAATTTTGGGGAATTTTTAAGTCGAGTACGTCTGCGGCGATGCAAAAACGTTAAGGAAAAAACTCAAGTATTGTTTTTTCCTTAACGTTTTTGCTTCGCCGCACACGTACTCGAATTAAAAAATTGAAAAGTGAAAAGTGACTAAGATAAATGACTAAGACAATGTGAAAGAAAAAAACACATATTTTAAAAACATACTTTTTTCACATTTTACTTGCTTTGCATTCTTTCCCTTTTGACTCTCCATTCTTTATTGCCCCTTTCTTTCTGAGTTTAGTGTATTTGCTTTGAACATTTTAAACCATTTCAATAGTTCAGTTGGAACTGGTTATATCAAACCATTTAGAAAATGTACTTTTAAGATTGAGTGCTTTGAAATATTTAACCCTTCTTTGCAAGATTTATTTTCCCTAAAGAAAAAACAATTTAGTCATATTATTCTTGTTGCTTTTTAAGTTTTGATAATAAAAATTAAAATTTGTTGAATTCCTGGAAGAGGGTTTGCGTAAATTTGGCATATCCCAAAAGTCGGTTTTATCCATATTTTTGTGTTTACTACTGAGCGTCGAACATATGTCAGTCGTCGTAGTATACTCGTAGTGCAATGCACTGAACAGCTGACGCATCACCATTGACATCACTAACCAAAATTATTTCACCAAATCGAAACAATTGTTGTTTTTTCAACTCTTTTGCACATAAATACTTTCAATGTTATTCACAAAATAACTTTAGTAATCAAATGTTTTAACATAAAAGACACAACTGAAGAATTAACGACCATAAAATGCTGAATTGAATACATATTAAGTTTGCAAATCTATAAAAAGTTAACATTGCATAAATGCAATGCCATGCAGCGAGGGGTTAATAAACGAATCTATACAAAACTAGTCTTTAATTGTAGTCTTTATCTGATATTCGACTTTTTTGAGACCTTTTTTTGCTTTGAGTTTATAATGCAAATTACAAATTAGTTAATTCATTAACACTAGAAAGACAATTGCGGTCATTTTGACGGTTTTTATTCTTAAATATCTGTATTTTCTTTTGTATTTCTATGAACTTTTGCTTTCATGACTTTTATATTTTTATCGGGTTCTACAATTAGTTCTACAATTAGGGTTCTAAAACTTCTATTAGCCAAATCTGAAGTGTATCTTTCGAGATATCAGCGGATCTAATATGCAGTCTTTATAGGTATGGAAAACTTTCTGTCTTTCTACTGTTAAGTTTCAGACACGGTTGCCTTTTTCTGGTTCATTTGGTTCAATTTTGACCTTTTTAACTTGGCCCATTGAGCCGTTTTTGTGTAATTTGGGCATTTTTATATAACAGTGTGCAAACAAAAATTATAGACCAACGTTTTGAGGGTAATCAGTGAAGGTCACTTTGGGATTTTTTATGAAAATTTAGGTACAAAAAATTACAGTTGAGTCGACTGTGGTTTCAGGTTCATTTGAACATATGGTACATGGACGACATCAGCGACACTACAGTATCTGTCAAAATATAGAATAAGAACGTTTGTACGGAAACGATTATTTTGATGACAGCACGACTACACGAATAGCGTACACAGTTGTCGTTGTCGCCAAACATAAAACTATTTTTTTTTCTTAGGCGACAAAACCAAAGCAATTGGCATCACTGCCTCAAAACTGTATTTTTAATGGAATTTTCTTGCTTTTTCGGTGTGCTTTGAATAAGAAATTACAAATTCGTTAGTATTTCAGTTAAAATTTACAAATTCAGACAGGCGCGGATTCAGAAAAATATTTCGGGGGGGGTTTCAAAAAGTAATTCTTTAATAATTGTAAAATGTCTTTTAATTTGTATGTAGTTTTATAGGCGATCCAAATATTTCGGGGGGGGTTTCAACCCCCAAAACACCCCCCTGTATCCGCCACTGAATTCAGAAAATGGTTCGAATTGTCATTTGTTTTGAATTGATAGTAAAACGATAAAATAAATATAGACGAATGCTTAATAAAGGAAGCAGTCTAAAATTTGCGCTTAGAAGCTTCAAAATTTAATTTGAATGACGTTGCTGCCGCTTTGATTGTAATCACGTAGTTGACCACATGTCGAAGTCATAAAGTTGTGTGCCCGCGTCGCTGCCGTCTTGAATGTGTTCGGGGCTTTAACCCTTCTGTCAATACGAAAAATTTCCACCTATTTTCAATACGAAGGTACCCGGGTACAATTTGTATGGGAAAAGTGGAAAAAAATAGCGCACAAATTAAAAAAATCGTTGTTAGCTTATAAAATAAAGCGTTATTTATTGATAATTCAAGTTAAAAATATTACATGCTTATTAATAGTGCAATAATTTTAGCATTTTCGTGTTTTACGTTATTGCTTACGTTGATCGGAACAGATATAGCATGACTCATTGGCTTTTGGCCGGTGGTCTGAGTCTCGTTTTGTTCCTGTTGACGGTTGCAGAAACGAATATAAGGGTTTCTGTGCTTCGCAAACTGTTTGAAAACCGTTTTTAGTGTAACCGTTGTAGTGTAGTGTAAGAAATTCTCAAGATAAGGTTTAGAGCTTTGAATAAAAATTTGTAATTCTTTTGAGCCTACTTGGGTCTTACGCAGAAGCCAAAAAATGGATCGATGATTGGTTTCAGGCAAAAGACGAAACATTTTTTTGGCGAGGCATCCATAAATTGCCTGAGAGATGGGAAAAATGTGTAGCTAGCGATGGCCATTACTTTGAAGAATAAAATTGTAATCATTTCCTCACAATAAACGTGTTTTTTTTTTAAATAATTACCGGTTTCATAGGCGCATACCTGGTACATACGTTGGCAATTGCCTACTTAGTTTTTCAGAGTAAACTTCTCCTTTCAAAGAGTAAAACATCTTGGAGTAACACGCATGTGAAGTCGATGACTTCGATCGGATGTCCTCAATTTAACTTATATTTGAATACAATTTTGATTTCAAATTTAAAATGGGGTCCACTTGAATATGAACGAGTGATTTCACGTTGAAACTGTATTGTTTTACTGTATTTTGTATGAAGGCACCCGGGTACCTTCGTATAGAACAAAGGGGTAGTATTCAAAAATCGGTTCTAAAAGTTATCTAGAAAAAGATTTCTTTCTATATAAGTTATCTAATAGGTAGTCAATTGATATTTAGTAAGATACTAAAAATATCAGCATAGCGTGCCTTGTTCGAAAGTAGGATATTTTTACTTCAAAAATGCAAAAGGTACCCAGGTACCTTCGTATTGACAGAAGGGTTAATGCAGTAACGAAAAGGAGACATAACCTTTTCGTTACTGCATTAAAGCCAGAATTAGTTCAGGTTAATTTTTATTTTTTACGAAACTCTTCATTATTTTTCATTGGGCCTACTTGTGAACAGCTAATGTGTAAACATTTTCACAAATTTAGACAGCTTATCGTCTGAGTACGCTGAAGCCCTTGCAACGAGAAAAAAGTGAGATAGAGACATTGCAAAATTTTACTGGGGGCATTTTCGCCAGCAGCATCGAATCAGCAAGAAAAACATATGATCGACTACCATCGAGAAATAACTTTTTCAAACATTTAGATGCAAATGAAATAAGCAGAAAACTTGTGTGTTCGTAAAACTACTCAAACACAAGAGTGTTGTTGTTATGTTCCTGTTGCATAAAATAAATTAATCAAAATTAATCATACATTTCCTTATAGATTCAAACCTTAAATGAAACTTTGAAATTAGTTGCTTCTTTCTTTAATCCTCTGGTTTACAACCTTTTTCCCCTAACTGCTGTATTTGTGACAAGTCACAGTGGTGAAAAAAAGTTAGACTTGCAAATTTTTACAATTTTGTAGCTGTTTACTTTTTTGTTTACTATTGGTTTTCATTTTTGAAAGCTTACTCTCTTGAGTTTAGTTTCTAGCAAACAAATCTTTTATACACCAACGATATCTGTCGTACATACATACATACATACAAGTTCTTTTAAAATTTTATCTTTTTCGATTGCTTCACTTAACACATTTTCTAATCGTAATATTTTATATAAAACTTCCTTATAACACAATAATAATTAATAATTTAATGAGTCTTTTTGTTATCTCACTCTTTCTCTACTTTTCTTAATTGCAATACCAACTTTTTTTTTCTCTGTTTTATTTCTCTTTGACAATCTAAAGAGATATGCATTGCAAAAAGTGCATTTATAGCTCAGCGCATGTCTGTGGTTTTTTGCGATAATCAACGTCTCGTTTGAATTGCGACAATCAACGCAAACTTTATGCTTTTTATCGTCACCTATCATCATAATTAGAAATAATAATAAAATTGTTGCCGCCATTTCATTACGAATTATAACTGTGAACCGGTTTCAATTGGTCTGAGCCAATTAAATGATTACTAATACAAATTCATTGAATAGTCAAAAATGTATTAGGAAAAAAACTTTGGTTCGTTCGAGTACAGTGATGACGTTCGATTGTCAGGGTCAGTTGAATACGAAAATGAATAACAAAACAAGAAAAAACGTAAAACACAAAATAAGCAGTTAGTTTGAAACTAACAAAAAACTCGAGACGAAAAATGCACCTCGGGCAAAAGAATTTTCTAGACTAATTTTGAATTGATGAACGCCATAATGAAAATTCAAAAATTGTTTAACAAACCTTCCAAAAACGAGTTTTCTTCCTCTTTCTTTAATTGTTAACACATATCGCAAAGACTAAGATTTAGTTTAGGAAATACTTTTGTTTTGAGGTACAAGCGATTAAACCATTATTTGTCGAGTATTGTAATTTGATTACACTATTTAACCCTTTCGTTAGTTTGTTGACATATGGCAACATGGTACTTTGTGGACGTCTATACCCTAAATGGTTTTAACTATAAATTTTATATTAGTTCTTACAATAGTTTGAAGCTTTAGGAATAATACAAAAATAATAAACTGAATATTTAAGTTTAAAAAAGATAAGTATACACTTGTTTTAATGTTATATCTGTACATAGTAAAGAAAGAAGAACCAGAAAACAATGGGAGAAATTTGACTTTTTACTTCAGTTCAAATACATTTTTTAAATATTTTGGTTGAAGTAAATGAAGAACAATTACATTTTTGATCATTTTTTTTAACTTTTTAATTATTACAGCCAGAACAATATGGTTGCTGTCATGTGAGAATACTCAAAAAAGAAACAGCGTTCGGTAACAAAAATTGAAAAAATTATTATGTGATGTTGTTATCGCACAAAAGACTAAATCAATGAATTTAAAATGTTAACCTTCCCCAGTGGCAAACCTCTGAGAGTAAAAATTGCCTATGAAAAAGCTCCCAACCTGCGGTTCGGAACCGGCATAAAACTGTAGGTCCCTTCCACCCGCGTACAAAATTCACACGCACAACACGGGTGGTTGCGGGAAGCTAGGCCTTAGTCTCGCGTAAGCGGGCTGTCGTGCCAATCAATTATTATTAATTATTATTAACCTTCCCCAGTAAAAAACTGTAGCGAAAGTGTTAACAAAATAAAAAACACAAAGTTGGCTCATTTTCTACATAAACAGTAAAATTGTTTTCGAAATATTTTATTGCACAAATTTTACATGTTTGTGCTGTCAAAAAGTAGGTAGGTAGATAGTAGTGTAGTAAATCGACCGAAGGTGGATTTTTGGCCGAAGCCGAAACAGAATATTTGGCATAACTAAAATATTTAGCGGAAGCGAAATACTAAAACAAAACTTTTAAGAAGAAATTCTGATTAAATTGAGCCGTTCTTTCTTTATTAATTTCCTTGTTCCATTTAAAAATTAAGAAAAGAATACATATATATATATATTTCAGTAAAAACAACCAAAACCAGTCTTAGAGTTCAGTTTCTTGCAAAAACAAAAAACAATTAACAATTCAATGGACATACTCGTAAATATCTGTTTAGAGAACATTTTTATTAATCGTAATCTTGATCTCCGAAATATCGATAAAACCGATACCGATAAAATACCGATACCGATTAAATACACCTAAGTCTGTTTTTACACGGTAGATTGGTTCCAGAAGAAGCCGTGTAAAAAAAAACCGTGTAAAAAAAGACATTGATCGTATACAAAAATGGGTGATTTGTTCCTAATCTCTAAAACCTATTAAAATTTCTTTGCCAAACACGTCTTATTGCATTGACAGTTCACAAAATATTAACACGTTTCAATTGCTCTGACCAGTAAATTTTATTGTATGCACATAAAGGGAATTCCCCTAAATTAGTGCTATTCACATTTGCTTTGACCAGTAAAAATTGCTTGTACGCGCTAAAAGGGAATTCACTTAAATCTTTAAGCTAGTGTTCGCAAACTATCGATAGCACTATCGATACTATCGATGGTTTCAGACTTTTTTCTTTCATAAATACTTTTTTGTGATATGAACATACTTCGCAAAAATTAAATTTGACAAAAAAAATTTAAGTACATAAAATTTCAAATCGTGCTAAATGGAATAAAATCGTGTAAAAAAATTAAAAATATTCAATTTTCAAACCGTGTTATATCAAAACCGTGTAAAAAAAGACCGTGTAAAAACAGACTTAGGTGTACTTCGAAAAAAATCAACTTGACTGTCATTACAGGGCAAAAATCTTCGGCTAAAGTATTTGGCTGTTTTGACCGAAGCGGAAGCAGAAGATTTAAAATTTGCACAATAAGCCAATACCGAAGCCGAAAACGAATATTTGGTCGGTCGGTTGGGTTCCACACTTAGATATATTTCTTCCAAGAGTAATAGTCTTAAGAATTATTGTTGAATTGTTTAATTGAACTTTATTATTTTATAATATTCTAGTTTTATCGATGGTCTGTATTATAAATAACTGGACTGGATTATTTATAAATAAATAAATAAAAATGACAGCCACCTGATAGCTCTGACAACGGCTTCTCAAGGTCCGTCAGGCAACTGAACAATTTCTGTTCCAAGATACGGAAAAATCGCGTCTTCGTTCCTACAGCTTCTGCAGAACTCGTTTTACAGCAGATAAAGTCTTGTGAGGTTTCGGCCGAAGGGACGGTTTCCAGTTATGATTCCCACGACAATCCTCATCGAGGTTTGTTAATAAGATCAGCATCCTGGATCCGCTTTCGTCGGTCGCGGGCCAGATCTATCTTGTTGAATGTTTCTTCATCGAGCCATCTGGTGTTTGCTCTCAGAAGATTTGCATTCATCGAATGAAACTTACAAGTGAAGACGGGAGTACGAACTTGATGCTTTGTAGCTCGATGCTTGCCATTTCCTTCAATGTTCTTGTGTCCAGGCGCAAGAACATAGATCCTTGATCTCTCATTTAGAGATCAGTGCGAGTGGAGGACTGTTTTTGAACCAAAATGTGAAAAAGTATTTCTGAATTTCCCGCAAAGAAGTGCCAATTAATATAAAACTAATTTTTCTATTCAACCTTCCAACGAATTTTTTTACATAGGACTATAAATTAAGAATTTAATAAAATGAATTTATGAATGATTACATACAATCATAAACCATTAATCGTAAAGTGATTCAAATTAAAAACTCATTCAACATACTAAAGAAAATTGAAAGTACATATAAGTATTTATTAAATAATATCTCGAAATTTTTTTTAAAATTTCGTCATAATTTCTGAATAACCATTTCTCGTTGAAATGGTTTTTGATTGTTGAGCATACAAATCGCTGTACACCAGTTTTATAATTTTAGTAATTAACTAATCAACAAATCCAAGGCAAAAAATGTCAACAATTTGAATAGTAACAACAATCAACAATTGAAAATAAATTTGACAAAACCTTAACAAAAACATTCAAATATTATACAAACAACAAACAAAAAAAACAACAGAAAATTGTTAACATCCCCCTTAAATGTAAAATAAAACTAGTTCAAAGCCAATGTTGTGGCATGCATTTTCAGAAAAAACAACTACTATAACAACAACAATAATAATAGTACAGTAATTAAACTTGAAACCAAACATTGCAGTTAACTTTATTACAAGAGCGACCACGCTTGGCATTCACTGACAGTGACTTGTATGGATTTTACAGGGTGAGAACTACTAACAAACATTTTTTTTTAATTCTTAACCTTCGAAACATTTATTGTAAAATTTAAAATTACTTTTTAGTTAACTTTATTACAAGAGCGACCACTGATAGTGACTTGTATGGATTTTACAGAGTGAGAACTACTATCCACTAGTATATGAAAATTTTACAAAATTCTTAAATTTCGAAGCATTTATTGAAAAATGTAAAATTAATACAAAAAACCAAAATTAGTTATTTAAGTTTTGAGTTCACAACTATTATTTCAGTAGAAGTGGTAACGGGGTTCTCGAAGATTTTAAGGCGAAGAATTATCCTAAAACAATTGTGTTTTAATTTACTTTAAATTTTTGTAGGTTACAGAGTCAAAAACCATTCAAAGTTTTCTTTGGTTTGGAATTTCATCCACTATTACAATATCTTCTTGGTTTGGTTAAAGTCTTTTCAGACAGATAATTTATTTTATAGATTTAAAATTCATTGTTCTAAAATTTAGTTCAAAATGAGTTAAGAACAGCACTTTGTTAATTCAGTTCACATTTGACCGCACCCTGTGAACACCTCCTATCGCATTGGCAGGTGTTTGGCTTTGAATATCGCACAACCATTAAACATTCTATACACATTACTGTCTCTCGACTATTCTCAATTAATTATACTTCGTTTACATTATTAATAAGATCGACTTGAGTAATCACAGCTGTGTACACCGAACCAGTTATAGATTACTAAGACTGCATAACTGTATGTCTGCAATTGCAAATAAATATGTTTGTTTAAACATGTATTTATGAGTGTATGAAAATATATGAAAACTAATTGGAAACCCTATACAAAAGTAAGAAAATATTTATTAATTAATGCTTAAGAAAATATAAAATTATAAAATCAAACAAAACCCAGTATATCGTCGCCTTAGAAAACGAATGTCGTATGTTCGATTAAAGTTGGTAAGAGAAACGACATTTGTTTTCTCAGGCGAAGATATGACTAAATATTGGATCGAAAAATGGAACAACTATAAAGCAGAAATTTTGAATAGGTATTTAAAAACTTTTGAATTTTCAAAATGGGTTACTTTTTAACGATGGGATTTTGAAACTTAATAACTTAATAAATAAGATGCTTGTATGAATTTATATTCAAGCGATTTATATTCAACACTAACAGAATCTAAAGAGTAATTTTTACACTTTCCCTTTCAATCCTTTTCGTCCTTCTGCTTCAAACTCCTTTGTGTTTCCATATCAATCTCCTTGGCGAACCCACACTAATCTCTTTGCTAAAAATTAGTAATAGTCCCATCTCATCTCAAACAAATCTATTATCTCCCAATAATTTCCTTCCTATAGGTCAAACTAGGTTAAAATGGCCATCAGGGCCACAAATTGGACCTATTGTAATACTGCCAACGAACGAGTGATGTGTCTTTAGTGCAAGTCATTCGAAATCTAAACTAAGTCAGTAGGATTTGTAAATGAGTCCTTGTCTCCAGGTCTCTTATGTGGGCTATTCTAATGTCATTCAAGTAGTCGAAGAATAGTGAGCCTAAAGCTTCACATCTTCGTCTAGTGAGAGCCGGGAAGTAGCAGAGGAGGACAGTTTGGCAAGTGTAGTTAATAGTTCAAACTTCCAAGGAACATTGCGCAGGACCCTCTTAGAAGATTAGAAGATTAGATCCATTCTGATACCACAAACGAAGGAGTGATGTGTCTTTACTGCAATCAATCGAAGGATAGTTTGATTCGTGAATGAATCCTAACAGGTTTCTTATACGTTGGCTTTTCCAATCCAAGAAGATTGGTGAGCCTTATAGTTACTTTCCATCTTTGTGTAAAAAAATCAGGACAGTGACAGAGGAAGTGACTTATAGTTTCCTGTTTCCTTAGCAACTGCGGCAATAGTCTCAACTCTTAGAACCTAATCTGTTAAGCCAATCTCATTCGTGAATGAATCCTTACAGGTG
The DNA here is from genome assembly GCA_963971225.1 of Melieria omissa. Taxonomy (NCBI): domain Eukaryota; kingdom Metazoa; phylum Arthropoda; class Insecta; order Diptera; family Ulidiidae; genus Melieria; species Melieria omissa. The sequence continues at coordinate 90,145,195 of OZ020269.1, forward strand.
TCTTATATGTTGGCTGTTCTAAGGTCATTCAAGTTTTTGAGGAATCATGAGCATGAGCCTAAATCTTTCCATCTTTGTCTTAAGACAAAGACATTAGTGTGAGAAGAGGTTATTTATAGTCTACTGTTCCTCTAGAAACTGCGGCAGTAGTCTAGCGGCAGTAGTCCAATCAATTTAAGCCAGTTTTATTTGTGAATAAATCATAACAGGTGTTTTATATGTTGGCTGTTCTTATGTCATCCAAGTTGTTGGAGAATAGTGATTGGCCTAAAGATTTCCACCTTTTGTTTAAAGAAAACCAGGTAATGAGTTATAGTCTCCTCTTCATTTCTAGTTTAGCAAATGCGGCAGTAATACCAGCTTTTGAAGCCTAGTCTGCCTTCTGTCTAGAAAAAGAGAGAGAAGAAAGAAAGATCTGCTTACTTACACATAATGCAAGAAGTCTTGTCCTCCATATGTTTTATTGTTTATTATTTCTTATTGCGGTTCTTTGAATTCATATAACATTTTTAAGGGTAAAAGCAATTAATATCTTATCTAAAGAACATTCTTCAATGACTATGAAGTCATCTGTCGAAGCATATGTTTAGTTTACAGATAGCTGGAGGTATGCCAACTCTGATTGTGGTGTTGCAGTTCGTCGCGGTAATGCCACACCTTACATGGCACTATCGCTGTAGTCTCTTACCCAAGTGAGGACAATATGGTCCAAGTAAGTATATGCATCAGCTTGTGGAGCAAAGAAAGACAAATAGAGACCGTTCGATGTGGTGAAAATATTATCAGGGGTTTTAATAGCAGTTTGACTGACACAAATATAAACCATTCTACTAGAGAGTTTGTGTTGTTTTAACAGAGATAGGGATTTAAAGGTGAAAGACGCTGAAGACGCTGACTGTTTAAGTTGTTCCCCCAAGATTTCTTCTAAATATGTCATTTCCTTTAAGAAGTCTCACAGTACTGTAATGAAAAGCATTTTACATATCCAAGCAGATTTCTCTGATTGCACATTTTCAAACCCCGATAGTATATCTAACAAAAGACAAACAGACACAAACAAACATGGAGACACAAACATCTGTACATATTAACTTGAAAATCCCCATTCAATGATTTGAATGCACTTAATGTCACCAGCTGCAATTTATTCAACGTCTGAACAGTGCCGCGTTTCTCGCTAAACTCTCGTTTTATGCATTGTTGCAATCACGTTTTAGTGCTGCCAACAGATCGCATAATGATTTATTGGCACACCACCACATATGCTACAAGAGCTTTTGTTAGAAAAGTGCATATTTTTCTTAATGAATCAATGGTTACTATGAAGAATTGACATTTATGTATACAAAAAAATTGCATGCGATTTTTGCAAATCACTTCACACAATGCAACTTTCACTATAGTTAAGAAATGTGCTTCCCTTGTTCAATTACTCGTTTCCTAGTTTCTATACTATTATTTCTATATTAATTAAAATTATTGTCTTGTTGTTGCATTATTGAGATTGTTTAGTTTTTTACAGTCAGAAAATTAGTTTTCCGGTAAGGCGAACCTAACAACTGAAAGTCATTTCAAATATGCAAATTTTCAGTTGTAAACTACAAAACCGCAGACTAGTTTGTTCAGTCATCAATCAATCGAGATTATATACTCTAGATATATCCGCATTTTCTAAGCTGTCACAGAACTGTTTGTCACTTTCAATGCTTTTTCTTACGCAATACTTAGGTGAGAACAACAGGTGTGAAGTTGTGTGGCTTTCACTCGTAGTTGGGGCTCAGTAAATATTGTAACTTGGTATGGAAATCATTTAGATTAGATTCTGTCAAAGTTCCAGATCGATTTATAATGCAAAAGACGTGGCATACTGTAGACAGAACGAAAGATCTCTACTCTAGAAATCTCTTTGCGCTCTTCACTTTCATTACATTTGTGACTTGTGTCATATTAACCTAAGCTGCAAAATAAGTCATCAAACTACTTAACACACACAGATATATCAAACTTCTCACCACATTTTCTGCTTTTTACAAGTGTGATTCTTTAAGTATATAAATGTTTGCTCGCCGCACTCGCCACAGCGACATTGTGCCATGAATTGGCTGCGGTGTGGGTTTCTTAATTTATTTATTGTTTTATAGCTGCATTGGCGGGCTTCCGTTCACCACAATTGGAGAAAATGTGCAGGGCACCGCGCATGCGCGCCAACACATTGAAGTCAAGGTGACCACAACTAATCGCTTCCAACAATGCACTGTGTCTCCATGAACCCAATGGCTGTGGCGTGCAACTATTTAACGCCATTAGAGCAATTTTAAGGTCTGGACGGGTGAAGATTGCAATTGGATACGAAGTTAATGAGCTTATTGTGGCTGCAGGCGTTGGCAATTTCCAAATATTTCGACGTAATTCATCGCAACTCATCACGATTACGATTTTATTCGACTTGAAGCAATTTTATCTGCACTTATTTCGAGCCTTTCTCTCACTTTCGGAGGCCTTAAGCTGTGCGCATCTGATGTTTTAACTTAATTTTACGTCATCACTAACCGGTTTTATTACAAAAGTGACACAAATTGATGGAAAATATGATATAAAATCTGAATGCAATTAATTGATTTTTATTGCTTTCATTTTAATAAGCAAACAACAACACAAATTAATATTTTGGTATTAAAATTTTGGTATTAAAAATAATACAAAAAATTGTTATTAAAAATCTTAAAAAAATTACAAAATCTTCTAAAATTTATTGTGTGCAAATGTGTTCAATTCACTAAAATCGTTTCGTTTTTGCAGTAATTAACACTTCTTTGAGATTGGACAAAATTTTGTATTTGACTCTTGGTAACCGGTTCTTGATATCAAAAGCGGCTTGAGCGGCTTTTAACTTTCAGACACGTGTCAAGTGAAGGAGCATTCACAGGTTCTTCATTGTTTTTAACTTTCAAACACGTGTCAAGTGAAGGAACATTCACAGGTTCTCCATTGTTTTATGTTTGCTATCTCGGGATTGATTGAAGCATTGGTCTTCTAGGAATGATCCAACACACAACTGAACTAACTGACAGCAATGTTGGTCCTTGTCTTTTGTTGTCCAAATCATGATTCGAACCACGGCTCTGTGAGAGCGATGCAACACACTGACCACTGAGCTAAGACAGAAATAGCTTTTGACGCCTCTGAAGCCCGATAAAAACAATCTTGGCTCCAAATCTCAAATTTATCAGCTGTGCCCTTTTTGTTGACGCACTATACCATTTCTAGGAATTTTTTTAGTATCTAAAAAAGTTCTAAGGTTTTTCCCCAACATAAGTTTAATTAAAACAAAGCTAAGCCTGCGCACTAATAAATTTAAACACTTCTCCGAAGACATTGGAATACATTGCGTGACTCATCTGATTGTCAGTCAATTTCAACAAGTAATCTTTCATGTCTTAAATCTTTTCTTAGATTTTGACGTTTTTCTTGGTATTCTAACAGCAACCGGCTGTCCTAAAGCATTTCAAGCCGTTTGTTAGTTTTTTGGCTGTGTTTGTTATATTTTTTTCTAGCTGCTGTCCGGTTTCCGCATAGCAAAAAACATCTCATTAGGTTATGGAAATTTTTTTTCAGCATTTAAGAAAGTTGTTTTAAATAAATGCAAACGTCAAAGCAATATTGCAAATTTTTTTTGCTTCAACAAACTCGAACTGGAAATTGTTGGAATTGGAATTGCAATATTGCAGAATGTTTTTTATGATTTATTTGTTTACTTATTCTTTTACATTTTTGGTTAAGCAGGTTTCCTAAAATGTAATTAAATAAATTAAAAAAATTATTTCAATTAATTTATATATACCTACTATATAAAAGTTTACAAATGGAGTAAATTTATGGATCTGGATTTGTTGATTTATGAATGTTTATTGTTTTCTTAAAATAATTATATGACGTTATATGAACAATTAAAATGAAACTATAGCACTTGAAATGCTTGAATGCACAAATTTGATTCCTGCAGCTGAAAGTAGTCATTCATGAAAACCACTTCCAATTGTAGGAAAGCGCCTACAACTTTCTGACATTTCCAAAGGCAAAAAACTTGTAGGTTAGGTTAGGATGAGGAAGGATGGAAACGGACATACAAAATCGCTGATTGCGTTCAACCAAAGAATATGAAGTGTTTATTTTCTTTGGTTCAACCCAGCGTAGGACAGCACGATCCTTGTTACAGTTCAATCCAAGTTGACACAAAGCCTTCTCGTAGCCTCCTTTGATAGTGTTTTGGTGCTCGCTGAATAGTAAACCAATGTATGCAGCCTTTCCCTTCCCTCCCCCAGTCCCCAGAACATTATATTTGGGTTGTGCGCAGAATGAAAAGCAATGAAAGCCTAAAGAGCTTTGAAGGAACTTGCTATGCACTTTGAGTTGACTCATAACAAAATTATATCTTTTTATTCCAATTTTAATCTCAGAACTTTGTCATTGCTATTTTATTGTTTCTAAGTTTGTTGGTTTTATTACCAAAATGTGATACTTAGGCGAGCACAAATTTATCTAAATTGCTTCATTGCTTAGTAACAGCAGTGAGAAAAATGAATTTCAAAGCCATGAAAACTCCATGAAGAGTGTTGAAAACGAAATTAGTCTTTTTCTAAATGGATATTACTTTACATTCATATTATACTTTTTTCTTTGTTCCGCTTGGAAACATAGAACCTCAAAAATGTCTTTTACTGGCTACTGTAATCGATTGAAGCTCTGCCAAAATGGGTGACTAACCTATTAGAATAGAATAGATACGTGAGCCGAACACCAACTGCCCGAGACACTGCGTCCAAAGAGAACTTTTGTGTCGTATCCCTTATTCTTTATTGGAGGAGTTCATTTCCCCAATACTCCTTGATTTTTCCCAGATTAGTTCCAGACAGCTCTCCCAGTATACTCTTCTTTGCGTGTAAGAGAGCCGGACACTCGGTTATGATGTGAAATGAGCTCTGCGGACACCTATGATCAGCTCAGGTCCAGAGGGTTGTTTTGACTAACCTATCGCTAAGAGTTCTAAGTGATAGGGCGGCCATTCGACTTTCGACGGAGCCCTTTGTGCTGCTGGTTGTTGGAGAACCGTAGAGGTTTTTGTCTTTGATAAGCACATTTGGATGAAGTATGCGCTGCAACATAATCGTTTCTCCGTTAGTCCGAACAGCAGTGCCAGCTAGTGGTGTTGTTGTTCCGTCAGTTCGACGAATGGGTATGAAAATCTGAGAGCAAGCGTGCTTTGATCATCCCAACTGACTTGAGTGGAAAGGTTAGGAGCTTGTCCCAAGGTAAAGGATTTGATTGAGTAATGTTGAAGGGATATGAAACAATAAGAAAAAAGGAAAAATTGGAAATTTAGAAAAGTACAGTACCAAGTCAGGTACGAATTGAACACACGACCTCTGAGTTGGGAACACAGCATGAAGAAGTGTGATGGAAGTAGAAGTAAATGTGTGAAAATTACGAGTAGATTGGTTTATCTCAACCCGAGTTATTAAGGGACCAAAGACCTTTCTCTTAATTTAATTAACTTTTGTTACAGTCAAATTGCAGTCAAAATGTCAAAATACTCCTGTCATACAACGCATAATTTCATTGTGGAAAAATACCACATCGAGTGTGATTTGTTGCATGAGAAAACGTGAAAAGTGATTAATCTGTCTGGGTATCTACTCATATTTTTGTACACATAATCATTATTAAAATTGTTGAAATAACATTTTAATGACGCGCAACATTTCCACGTAATTTCAATCATTTCATTCACAATGTGCGCCGAAACAAAGTCATGAAAAAAAAATTCAATTATGCCAAAAATAAAATCAAAACAAACGCTTAATCAAAAATCACAAAATTCAAAAATTGCCGCAACAACAAACAACAATTCAGCACGTTTTAAATTTTTCCCAAAAGCAGCCAAAGCCAGAGCAACACAAGAGCACTTCATTAATTCACAGTTGACGCGCTTTTTCATTGTTGTCGTTTGGAGGGATTTTGTTTTCTATTAATGGAATAAATTGTACGGTGCCAATTTGTGCTTAACACGAAAGCGAACGCACAAAAAAATAAAAAAAAATTAAGCAATACATACATAACAACAACAAAGTGGCTAGAAATGTTGCGCATACGTCATGCTCATCTGTCGCTCAGCTGTGTCAGTCTTCGCGTCTGCACATAATTACAAACATTATTTCTTGCCAACGTTTTATGTTTGGTCTTCGCATTGAGCGGCCACAGTGCACATGCGCAGCATTGCCAAATAAGCAACGCAGAGCGCAAAAGCTAAAAACCGTAAGCAGTCACTGACACACACACACACGAACACACACATGCACACAGCTTGTGAATTATTGGGTTAAGCGTTTGGTTAAATGGACGGACAGACTGTTGGCAGCGTCATGGCAACAGGTTGTGGCTATTAAAACGTCAGCGTTCTGAATTAAATTTACCAGTTGTAAACAAAAAAATTATCAGTTGGTTGAAAGCAACTGATGAATAAAATAAAGAAACCAACACAAAGTCAACGAGACAAGTTTTGGTTTTAGCTCAGCGGGTTCGAACGAAGTTCAAGAGCACTGCGACAGTGGTTCACCGATATGGGATGTGATGAAAAAGTATTGTAAAAATATTATAGAAAATTGTAGTGCAGATTTAAAAAAAAATAAAAAAAATTTGAAGGTTATGGAATTGTATTTTCTATCCCTTTCTAGCCTAACAAATTATAAGATCAGTTGAAGCGAGCGAAGCATGGCAAAAGAACAACAAATGTGTACAACGTATGTTTCGTACTTAATTTACTACTTTTTGAATATAAAAACGCGCAAACTATTGAGCTTTGTACTAGGTGGGTTTTTTATAGCTTTTTTATTTAGCCTATTTCTTGCTTAGAAAAAATTATATTTTTTTTAATTTAAAAAATTAATTCTTACTTGGATAAATATATTTTTTTAATATAAAAAAATAATGAATTTAAAATAGGAAAAATTTTAATTGAATTATTTAAAAAAAATAATTAATTTAAAAACAAATAAATTTTGTTTAATTAATAAATTTTTATTAAACTAATTTTTTTTTACTTAAATTTTTAATTAATTTTTATAAAATTAATTATATTTAAAAACATAATTTTTATATATCTTTTATTATTACTTTTTTATTTTTTAATTTAATTAATTAATTTTATAAAAATTAACTAATTAAAAAAAATTTATTTTTTAATTAAGTTATTTAAAAAAATAATTAATTTAAAAACAAATAAATTTTGTTTAATTAATAAATTTTTATATAATTAATTTTTTTTACTTCAATTTTTAATAAATTTTTATCAAATTAATTAAATTTAGAAAAATAATTTTTATATTTTTTATAATTATTTTTTTATTAAATTAATTAATTTTATAAAAATTAACTAATTAAAAACAAATATTTTTCTAATTAAATTGCTAAAAAAAATAATTAATTTAAAAACAAATAAATTTTGTTTAATTAATAATTTTTTATAAAATTAATTTTTTTTACTTAAATTTTTAATTAATAAAAAAAAATATTTTTTTAATTCAATAATTTTTCTTAATTTAATCTACAAAATTATTAGTTTTTTAATTAATTAATTTTTATAAAATTTTTTTTAATGAAACTAAATACTTAAAATGTCTGCTAAACTGTTTATTTATGTTATTTCTTCTAATCACCACAAACAATTTTGCCTCTTACTTAAAAAATTAGCATCTGTTAGCAAAATATTGTCACGTCTCGAAATCTCATATCCTACTCTACATATTTCACTTCTCCAATTCTTGGTATTTCGAATGCTGTAGCGCACCCAAAACAAAAGATTAACCAATATTCACCTGAAAAAAATCAATAATGTTTTTCGCATGACTTCTTATTTGCTTCTAAAGCACACAGACGTTATTATTGTTGCTCAGCATCGCGTTATGCTAAGCGAAAAATCGTCAGCTGAGTCAGCGCGGTTAAAAAGGGGAAAATACTACTCTGCGCATGCGTGCGCACGTTTTCTAAACAAGTTGAGAAGTTGTTGCGACGCTTAGTAACAGGTTTTTTTCTGTTGACGCTAAAGCGATTTTATTACAGTTCCGGAAGGATAACATGGCGTATGAGTCATTTGTGGGATGTGAAGTGAATGACTGCATGTGGTGTGACTGGTAGTAAGTACTTAAAATAGAATGCTGGAATATCATTTTTTTGATAATAATTTGAAGAGGAAAGAGTGTTCATCATGTTGTATATTAAATACAAAAGAGTCACAACTCAAAATAGCCCAAAATTGAAATTTTTCCTATAAATTAATACACAACTCTAACTACTTCGAAAAATGTCATTCTCACTTATCCATTTCAACTACTTTCTTTAACTGAAAAACTACTTCATGTCTATTTTTATGTTAATTGCATTGTTTCTGCAGGATTAAAAGTTTTCTGTCTCTACTGAAAATTTTTGATTTTTCAGTTGTGACTCTTTTTTGTTAAGTCTACAATTTGTTACCTAAGAACTTTAAGGATTTTCTCTTCTCTGACACTGAAGCAAACGCATTCAGCTAAATAAGTTAATAGGTAACGTTTGGGAAGCTGGCTGGCCAAGTAGGCCGCGCATAGACGCTATTAGATCCCTAGCGATACCAATTGGAGCTCCTAAGAGTTACATATCGTTTCGTATTAAGCAGCGACTTAATGTCTTGCTTGGGGACCTCCTCGAACCTAGAAAAGAACGAGGTCCATAAGTAAGTAAGTCGTAGTCTTGAGAAGCAGAGAATGTGCTCCTGGGTTTCCTTGGCACGAATTTCTCTGCATAAGTAAGTAAGGGAATGACCAACTCAAAAGGTCATTAGAAGCATTGAACCTGAACAAGGCAAATGATTTGTGTTGGTTACGTTCATCATTGAAATTTTGCCAGGGTGGGGATAAGCCCGTCGCCGTAGCTCAGCTGGCTAGTGCGTTGGGCCGCGAGTCAAATGCGACACACGAATCCAGGTTCTATACTCCGTTGCGTTAACACCGAAAAAAAACAAAAACAAAAATGTTTCCTCCGGCGGAAATGGCAAACCTCTAAGAGTAAAATTGCCTATGAAAAAGCTCCCAACTCGCCGTTCGGAATCGGCATAAAACTGTAGGTCCCTTTCAACCTTGTACAAATTCACACGCACAACATGGATGGTTGCGGGTAGCTAGGCCTAAGTCTCGTAATCGAGCTGTCGTGCTAGTCAAGAAGAAGAAGAAGAAGAAGAAGGGTGATAAGCCCATTTCTAGTATTTTTAGGTGATAGGGCTGCTATCTAACGTCTCCTAGAAGAGACATCTCCGTATGGAAAGTTTTTCTCGTTTATTATATAATCTGCATGATATATTTTTTGTTATAATATCTTCATATCCTTTGCTTAAAAGTAGGATAAGTCTATATCAGAAAGCATAACAAAACTTATTGGTAAAATATAAGATTCAAGAACATTTTTCTTAGTCAGAGTACAGTCGCAAAGTGAACCGAGAAAAATCTTCAAGGAATTATGACAAGTAAAGTTAAAAAAAGTTTCATTGAGCGCAAAGAAACCCGTTTGGTAGGAACTGACTCATTTAGATGATAAAGTTATATTTAAAGAGATTAACTGCCACTGGAGTAGTTTTTATCTACCAGATCACCTCTCTTCTATACAGAAGGTCTATTAAACATATTAAGTTTTTAATATCTTTAATCAAAATAAAATGAATCTTAAGTGTCTTTAATGGTTTTCAACGCCGATAATTATAGAAATTTCCAATATACCAGGAATTTGATGGGGTTTATTGCACCAAGACCAGAAGTGATCTATTGTGCCCTCCAGCATACCAAATGTGATTTTGAAGTTAATGATGTCAAAAGCGAAGACAACACAACCTTTCTGTTAACATTTTTAACTCTATTCCTGCACACATTAATGATTATAATCATTTGTCATCTTCTCTCTCTTCTTCTTCTTCGTCTTTTATTGTTTTTGGGTGCATAACCCAAAGTTTCAATTAATTTATTAACACTAGAAAGACTGCAAGTTTTTCATACGTACAAAGACTACATTTTGTATTTGCTGATCTCTCGATAAGTGCACATCGGATTTGGCTAATTGTAATTGCAGAACCCTAATTGTTGAACTAATTGTGGAACCCTATAAAAACATTAAAGTCACCAAAGCAAAAGTTAATAGAAATACTCAAGAAAATACAAATATTTAAAAATAAAAAACCGTCAAATTGACCGCAATGGTCTTTCTTGTGTTAAGTCTGACAATCATTCCACTAATTTTGGAGTATAAGATGTCTCGACTTTCGCCCACTCTTCTTTTATGGCCGGTTTCAGTAGAGTCTGAAAAAACGTGGTTTAAAAACTTCTCATGCTTAATGACATTCAAATCAAAACACTAAGTAAATGTTTGGAGCTCATATCAAGGTTAGACCTGTAGATGGTATTGAAAGCTATTATAGATCTGTAACCAGACCTGTTGCGAATCTCCAAGTACATAACTGACATCACTGACTTACAAATAAAGACATACGTTAAGTAATTTAATCCAAACAGTAAACTTTTACCAGTAACTTCATTAGAAAGAATTCCTTCAGAAACTGTTTTCCTTTCTGTAATCCAATCCAATCTCAATTGTCAACCAAAAATGTATTTGTGTCACATTTTCTTGCCAACTTCTTGACTCCAACTCAACACCCAACCACATTACTTAAGGTTAAATAATAAATTTGCAATTTAATGTTTCTTGTTCTCCTTTGTTATAACTTCAACTCACCTTCGATTGAAATTGCCGGATGCGCACTCACAGTGGCAATTAATGGCGTAAAGCAACGCTCAGCGTTCGGTACCTGGTGGGTCTGTGTCGTGTCAAAGCACCGGCCAATTCAAATGCCAAAAAGAAACGTTTACTACTTCAAATCAGAAGTGAGCTGGTTGAAACCGCTTTTAACCAAAAATTAAACAAACAAAAAAAACATATATATTACGTTGTGTTGGCGTTCCAGTGTTGCTGAATGCTTTTGTTGTTTTATTTTTTTATTATTATTATTGTTTTTGTTGCAATATGTTGGTATACAAAACTAAATACCAACGCTTGCGCTGCTAGCTTGTTTAAAAAAGGTTTATAAATTGCGTGTTTGTTATTGTTTTTGTTGTTGTGATTTTTTAATCATTTAATTGCATTTTTGTTTATATTGGTATTAACATTTTTATATCTCTGACACTCAAAAATTAAATAAAGCTCACAAATGTAATAACAAACAATTATAACTGCAACAGAAAATAAATTTAAATTACATGTTTTCTTACTTTATATTTTATTTTTTTACTTTCATAATGAAATAAATTAACTGTGATGCAATATGAAGTGAATGAATATTTTGTTTATATAATTGTTTACACTTGTGCGATGTTTTTGCTTAACTTTGAAGTATTTTAGGTTTTTAATTCAGAACATTTATCATTACTATCATTTTAAATAATTTATAATTTTATGTTTTATATTTTTTACTTTTGCATAATTAAAATTTTGATTATTTGACACAAAAACTAAATACAAATCATGCACATAAAAAAATTATCACAACAAAACGAAACATGCATGAAAATATCACAGAAAAACAATTTTAAATAGTTTGTTTATTTAAAAAAAAATATTTTTTTTATAAATTATAAGTTTTCTCATATTTTAAATTATAAATTTTTTTTCAGTATATATTAGTTATTAATTCAAACAATTTAATTTGTCTTATTTTTTATTCTTATTTCTTATATTTTTCTTCTATTTAACTTTTCATTACACTTTGTTTGCTATTTTTTCGCTTATTTAATTTTTCATTCTTTATTTTATAACGTCTTCGCTTTTTGTCATTTATCTACACTCAATTTATCACTTTTTTCAACTAAAATCTTTACACCATTCACCTTGTTTTGCTTTGATTAATTTCCGTTTCAAAAACGGCTTTTCAACATTTCCGTTTCAAGCTCTGAACACTTTTATTTGATCTCACAGTTCGTCTCAACGCGCCACTTGTGCCAAGTGCAAAACTCAACTGAGCGTCAAAGTGGCATTGCAGACATTCTTATATCCAACATTGTCGACATTACTCCTTCCGATCTTGCACGTCGTTTCCATACCGCTGAGGGCGCAACCAAAGCGCGCTCAGTAAAGTTAACTGACGTAGACTGGGCCAGTGAGGAGAGTGCAAACATTTATTGGCACTTGGCTTAAAGCCCAAATCAGCAATCAAGAGCAGCGTAGATCGTTGAAATCGTTGTCGATAAGGCAGTGCGCCGCTAGCAGCTTGTGTAGGCAACACTGCTGGCGAGTTTGAGTTTAAATGTTGAATTTCCTCTTGCGAGCTTTTGTGCAGCTTAATACTGTAACGGTTTTTTCATGGTACAATAACAAATGTTTCTTCAACAGTTTGAAAGTCATTGTGACGATTGTTGAATGGGTAGATTTTTACTCTGATTGGGTTATATTGCGAAGAGTGGATGCAATGTGATGGCGTGAACCATGGAAGACGACATCGACAAGGCCACTTGAGTGAAAGATATCAATTGATTTGTTTTGTTGCCTTCGAAATATTGTAGTTTTAAGATTAGCGAAAGACTTTAAGCGTAATCGTGCATTCGTGAAAATAATAGTCTCTCAGCAGAAACCTTCTGGTTCAATATTCTGAGGTATATTTTGACAGATGTCTTGGCTTACTTGGCTTGGCCATATCTGCCGTATTGAGGTTGAAGCTCCAGCGAAAAAGGTTTTCGGGAGGCCGTGTCTCCGGTGAAAGGACCAAGGATGTCCTTGAGGATGTCCTATCATTTCTTGCTGTAACCAACTGGAGAAGGCGTACGCAAAGCAGAGGCGTCTGGAGAGAGCTTTTGCGGCAGGCAGGTTATTATGACCAGTTAAGTAAGTAGGTAAGTAGGTGGCCATCTTACTGCCGTCGTCAATGTGTTCGGGGCCTCAGCTGCTTTTTCACTGTTAGTGCTTTAAAAGAATAATTGCGAGTCTTTTCATAGAGGTGGAGTAAAATCACCAAAATTTAGTCAGGTTTCTAAGGTTTATTAGTTTAGCAAATTCAATAGTTCGGCTTCGGCTGTCTAATCTTTAATGACTTTGCTTGTGACTTAATTTGCTGAATGACGCTTGTTATGTTAACTTAATGAACTCAATTAGAATGTAACTAACTGAAATTTCATCAAGTGAAAGTTTCTTCAATTGTTCAATTGGGCGAGATAACCCAGTTCCCAAATCTATCTTTGAAAAATATTCATCGGTGCATATCAATATTGCCAGATACCTGAAATGACTTTCTCCTAAATCTTAAAAAAAATACTGAAATTTCGTACTAAAAGTTAAAAAAATCTCCAAAATTTTTTTTGAATGAACACAATTTCAAACAATTATTCCTCCTAAAAATTCACCTAAAAGGCCCAGAATCTAAACCTGAATCTAGGAGAAAATCTCGTGATCTGGCAAAACTGGGGCATATGTTGAGCGACATGTGGCACCGTCTTGGTCACGTCTAATCGGTATTCATATCACCCAATTTAGGCCACAAGAAATTGCTTATGATACGAGACTCGTAGACCTGTAGTGCTCACTGTTGGTTGTTGTGGAAAATAGAGTTTTGTTCTAGAAAAAATACAGATTGACAATTCCAAAATTCGAACCAGTGAGCAGTGACTTCCTCGGGAAACATTAGCTTCTAGTTTATCTTGTGACGATTTTACTTGGTTACATATGAATTCCTAGAAACAAATTTCGTTCTTTGCTAAAAATCGTATATTACAATGTTTCTCCATGAATTCAATAATAAAGTGATTACACAGCGCAACAAAAAAACACTTTTTTTCTGTTGCATGGAGTTTTTCTACTGTTTCTTACTAATTTGGGTGCGCTGATTCCGAATCTACCCTCCGATTTTTTCTAGCAGCTCTAGTTTGTGAGATATAGGTACCCTGTCATTTTTTCAGGTTTTCCTCTACTTTTTCCATATTTTCGATCGTAGTTTCTAAACCAAAAAACCGATTGACATGATTTTCACCTTATCGCATTAACAACACCGCACGGCTTCTTTTCCGATGCAACTTATTTTTATAAGTTTTAAAATGCCGCGGTAATTGGACCTCAAAGTTGGAAAAAATTGAATTTTAAGGCGTTTTCTTTGATGGTCAAAATCATACACATTTTTTGTAAAACCATTAACGAGTTAGGTGTATAACGAAAGTCGACACATCAAGCAATACAACACAGCTAAATTATTTGGCGGAATACACATTCGCATCGAAATAACAGGAAAAATGTACCATCGCGATTTTCATCACTTTTCATACTTTTTCCTTAAAAAATTAGGGGCCTGAAAATATGCAAAGTTTTTAATGTTTTTTTGTTTCGAGAAATTCAAAATATTTTTGTTTTTGCTTGTATTCCAAACTATAAATGGAACATATAAAAGAGCATATTTTGAGGCTCCTAATTTTTTAAGGAAAAAGTAAGAAAAGAGATGAAAATCGCTATGCTACAGTTTTGTTATTATTTCGATGCGAATGTGTATTCCGCCAAATAATTTGGCTGTGTTGTATAGCTTGATGTTTCTTCTTAAGATATTCATATACTTCGAAACCTGATTTATGAAACATCTGTGCATTTTTCGCCATCACAAAAAACGCCTTGAAATTCAAAATTTTCTTACTTTGAAACTTTATTACAACGCCAATTTAGAACGCATAAAATTTATGTCAGGAAAGTTGGCAACGATATAAAAATCATGTCGATAGGATTATTGGTTCAGAAATAACAGTCGAAAACGAGAAAAAAGCCGAGGAAAATTCTAAAAAGTGACACGCCCATTTTTTGCAAAAACTAGAGCTGTTACAGAAAAATGGAGTATGGTTTTGAAAACAGCGTGGAAAAACGATTCAGATTCATGTAAAAAACTCCATGCAACAGACATGCTGTTGTGCAGTGTTATGAATGTGTCAGTGTTTTTACAGATCAGCAGATTTTCTCCTAGATTTTGGAGATTCTTGGATTATTATGGGATTATTATGAGAGTTTTTAGCAGAAAGAATGGTTTAGGAAAAAGATTGAAAGATTAACATTTTGTGTAGAAGTTTACAAAAGCAATTTTGATGATAATACATTTGACATCATTAGTTGCTCTGAATTCTTGAATATTGAAAATTAAAATGTCTATTTTAATTTAATTCAATTAAATTTTATGCTGCAAAGTGTATGATTTATGCAATGAATGAAAGAATTTTAAAAGCGAATTTCATGCCTTTCTAATTTTTTTTATGTTTTGTTTGTGTTAAGTTGTTGTTAAGCTGAAACTAAATGAATAAAAAAAACTGCAATTAAAAAAACAAAATTGATTTTATTAATTTATAAATTTTTTTATTTATCAGAAGTTATTTTTTTTTAGTTTGTAATGAAAAAAAATTTTTTTTTTAATGAAATTAAAGTGAAATTAATAATTTGAAGAAATAATTTTTTATTTTAAATTATTTTTTTAATACATTTATTATTTATTTCGTTTTTTAATTTTCGGGAGGAAATTTAATTTTTTTTAAGATTTAGGAGGAAGTCATTTCAGGTATCTGAACCGTTTCAGGTATATACCAACCCAGGTATATGGATCAATGATTCAATTGACATTTTCAGAAACAGTTCCAAGTTAGAAATATAGACTTTTTCGAGCAAACTGGGTGTTCGGGTTTTTTTTTTAGCCCACGCAACTGTTTTGGCGTCTTTCAAGCTAAATTCATGTCCACATGTCAAAGTGAGTCCTTCACAACAACCTGTACAATGTTAATATCCACAACAATATTCTGTTTGAACAATCAAGCAGTAATTAAGTTTCTGGTTGGTGCCATAACTACATCAAAACTTGTTGCTCCCTATACACCGCAGCAAGTCAACGTTTTGTGATTAGTTTGTAAAGTCAGTTTCCAATGAAAACCCATGCTTAAAAAACTCAAATTAAAACTAAGACTTGAATATACAATTTTAGTTTTTATTTTTAACTTTATTTTTTAAATAATGTTTACATTTAATCAAATGAGATTATAGCATTTCGAAATTGTTAACAAAATTTTAACATATAAATCTCTTTACACATAAATCTTACAATGCATTAAACTTACTATTAAAGAAAATCATATTTAATACATTTTATTCAATAAATTTTAATACAAACATTTTTTGCAAATTTTTTGGTATCTTTGAGTGCACTTAACTAATGAAATGAAAATAAAATTAAATTATTTTAAACATACAGCACAAACATGGCCGATATGGCACCAAGAACGGCCAGAAAAGTGGATGCATACAAAATGGCACACGTAGTCTGCAGCCACGAGACAAGCGGACCAATGGCCAGTGAGATCACCAACTGTGCAATGAAAACCATGCTGCTGATGATGGCCACGTCAGTGCCCAAACCGCGCGACTGCTTGAGCGGCACTGTCTCGCCGTTGTGTACGCGGAACTAGTAAAAAGGAGGAGTGATTAAAAAGATTGTATAAAGTTTGTGATAGTGAAAACTTACGCAATTCTTTGCATGATAATTGGCCACCAGAATGTAGGGAATTGTGAAAAGTGTCCCATAGAGTATGCCGGCCGAGGTGCTGAAGACGAGCACACCCCACTTGGTGGGCCAAATGCCCAAAATTAACATACCGAGGCCGTAGTACAAAATGCCAGTGATGTAAACAGTTTTAATGCTAAAAAGAAGAAGAATATGAGATTTGAATTAAATTCTTAATATACCTTTTGTAGTCTTGAAAAAATTACAATTATAAGAAAAACTATAATCATGTCATTTAAGGTTAGGTTTTCTACAAAAGGAAAGGTGACTTATGTTTCTGAGCTCTTCTTTCGAAATCTTATCAACTTACCCCAGCCAACGCATCAGTTTGGTCACAGCCATTGAATAAACCGAACAGGACAACGCATAGATGGACATGCCAAAGCAGCCAAAGCGCACACCGGCCTCGTAGAGATCTGCAGCCTCTGATTGTGGTGGCGCCTAAAGTTATGCGATTCAAATTTTATCTTAAATATCACTGTTCTTCTTTTCTAATGAAACTCACAGTGGGATCGCCCAGGAATACTGCTTCACCCACAAAATCGGTAAAGTATAGACAGTAGGTGACATGTCCCATCCAGCAGAGGAGATTCGTCAGCGCCAATATTCGCATCGAGTAGGGCATCACAACAATGCTGCGAAGGTATCTGGCCAGCGAGACTGGCTTGTCAAAGTCATCGTCCAGCTCAATGTCTTTATTGTGATAGTTATTATTGTGGCCATTGTTGTTGTTGTTGGTTTTATATGAATGCGACGCCGGCGAGTAGCCATTCTGATAACTCTCCATTGGCGGCAATGTGCTGTACTTTTCTTCGGGTGTGGCTGTCTGCAGCTCCAAAACGGAGGTCTGCAAAAAATACATAAATTTGCTACATACACATTTATATCAGTTTGTAAATATATTTACCTCTTTAATGTAGTACACTGCATTGTTGTTCTTGTTCAGTTCTTTTTTAATGGCCGCCGCGGACAGCGGCTTCAACATTGGATCTCGTTCCATCAGCTTGAGCGGTATTTCGCGAAACGTGGTTATGGTGACCACAAAGCAAACAATGAATATGATGGTAACTAATCCAAAAACAGTGGGTATGTTGCCACCCAGAAAGCTGCCTGCAAAAACAACAATAAATAATCCTTTATAATACAGATTCATCTCACCACTTCTCCTTCTTCTTCTACTCACCAATTTGCGTGGTCTCCCAGTCAATGCCACCAATCGCATAGCCAATGGTGCCACCAATGCCCGCGAGCAGTGTAAACGTGGTCAGACCGCGTGGCTGATCCTCCGGTGTGCACATGTCCAGCATGTAAGTGCGCGCCGGTGTCTGGCACGTGTCCGCGTTCAGGTCCAACAGCACCATGCCCAATATGGTCAGAATGGCAGCCCATTTATAATTCGACACACTCGGTCCCGTGGCCGCCTGACCATCGTCGGACAACAGCGCCTCCGCCACAATGTCGCCATCACTGCTGAAGTTGCTCAGCGTTGTGTAGTTGTAGCCAACATCGCCCAGCACCACGCCCAGTTCTTTGCCATATGGCACCAGTATCAAACCCATCAGAATGCCCACCGAGAGCACCGTTATGATGGGTCGACGACGACCCCAGTTCAGTTTGCAGCGATCGCTGACCGATCCCAACAGTGGAGATATGAAGAATCCAATCAGCGGCGATAGACCCCAAGCCATGGTCATCAGCTTGTGATCGATGCCTATTTGGAGCAATATCGGCGAGACGAAAGACGTCTCTGCGGCATAGGCGAATTCGATGGCCATGGCAATGATGGCCAGGCGAAACATCTCGAAACGAGTCTTTCTGCGAAAGACATGCGAGTAGTCGTGCTTCTGGTCGCGTGCGTGATTTTCGCGGGACTTCAGCATATATTTGATCATGGGATTGTTGGCCGATGAGAGCTCATCGCCATCGGTTGCAGCTGCAATACCCACCATTTTCTTTCTCTTGTCGAAGCGCTACTGTCAGTGGTTTGTGAAAAACTAAGCAGTGGTTCGAGGAAAGAAGCTGCAATGAGAGAGAAGGGTATAACTGGTGAGTGAAAAATATTGATTAGGTTGTTGTACATGATCAAGTGCTCAATTTTTTAATTTCGATGCTCCGAAACTTCACACTTTATGCGGTTTAATGAAAAATTGCATGAGCCAAAAAATATGTTCAAAAAAGTGCTTACAAATTCGACCAATTGCTCCACGGCTGCTCAAAAATGGCTCTTAGAGGGTTTAAATCTATGAGAGACCCCCACTAATTTTTCCTTCTGAACATTTTATTCGAACATACCTACACCCTATGTTCAACCCTCAATGAGGCTCCCATACAAAATGATGGTTTTTATAAAATAGACTCTCGTCGCTCCCAGGTTGCTCCAGACATATGAAATGTAAGACTGACCCCCATTAATTTTTCTTTTTAAATGTTTTTTGTATACACACGTCATCACTATCTCCAACTTTTACGGGGACTGCCATACAAAACTGGCCATTTTCTATGAAAATGACTCCCCACTTGTAAATGTAGTAAAGTAAGAAACATCATATCTCGGAAACTATTGAACCTATTTGAATGATTTATTCAACAATCAACAACATTTTTGAGTGCAAAAAATACAAAATTTATAAAAGTTCAAAAATTTTCCAGAGGGCACCTCCCATACAAACAAACTTGTGAAATTGTCAAGTTTTGAGTTTCTACAAAGCAATAATCAAAACATATTGTCTAAGCCCCATTAAACCCCAAATCATTGCCAAAATTAAAAAAAACAAAAATTCACTTCAAATCAAACTACCCCAAACACTTTAAACATGTTTGCTGTGCTTTCATTGAAACATTTCTAAAGAGTCAACAATTGTAAGCTTTTTACTTTGCACTTTGATGCTGTAACGAAAATTGTTTGGTGGCAATTAATTGTTACAATCGCCAACAGCATCGTCAACATTGACTTTGTCTATTGTCACACTCGCAATGCACACCAATACATGTCGAACAATCTAATAAATCATACACACAATTTGTTCAGACCAGTCAACCGGAGCAAACATCTCCCCCGAACCATCTTCGAGTACAGACAATTCAATTGTTGAGTGGTGCGAGTATGTTCAAATATTATCATTTTTTTCGTCATGCTATCTCACCGCTGACTGAGTATTTATTATTTATTTATTTGCGGTCAATGTTTTATGCTTGTTGTCACTTGAAGTCAATTGCTGTGCAATACGCATTGCCAATTTATCAAATTTCAACTACTCAATAGTGACATTCACAATCTGGCTCAATAAGAAATTGGAACATAAAAATTAAAACATATAGATAACCAAAACTCAATAAAGTGTAGACAACTTTATGACATTCAACTATTTTCCTGTACTGCACTTTTGTGTGGATTTTGAATCTATGCACTTTTTCCACACACTCACATCCAGCATTGCATGAGTCGTATGGAAAATAAATAAGAAATAAGTAAATAAATATTAAAAAAAAATTTTTTTTATTTGTGACTGATCGTTTAATTTCTGATCGTTTACAATCTTAATTAACACTCTGAGATTCTGCTCTTTCACCAAGGCAGTTACCAGAAATCGTGAATACCAGCGTTGTGTCAGCTCGATGTTCATTTGCAAAAAACCAATTTGAATGTATTAAAAGTGTCTCGAGTGTATGGCAAACTAGAGATTCCCATGAAATTTCAAAATGTGGAGACGTTATGTGAAGGTTTTATGGCATGTTTCAATCTTTTTTCTATTGCCATGCAGAAATGGAAACAATCATGAACAATATTCATAGATTATGTTAACAAAGACTATATATATCGACTTTATTGATAATAATTGAAATTTATTGCTAATAATCATTATTGAAATCGCACTATATACGAAATCACTCAGTGATATCTTACGATGATCCAAATAGTTTTTAATTAAAATTAAAGGAATTGCAGGTTAGGTTAGGTTAAAGTGGCTGCCTGGGCACGGCACTTGTCCAAAGATACACTTAGGCCACAAAAAGGGCCCATTGTAATATCAGAACGATAAAATGATGTGACTTACTGCAAGTCGAAGTGCTTATACGAGCCAATTTGTACTGTGCAACCTAGCAAGTCTTTTATGTTGACTGATCTGAGGTCGTCCAAGTTGACGAAGAAAGCAGAGCCTAAGGATTTCCACCGTAGTATAGAGAGAGCCGGGCAGTCACAGAGGATGTGACTTATAATTTCGCCCTCATCTACATTTTGGCAACTGCGGTAAAAGTCTCAACTGTCAAAACCTAGTCTGTAGGCATGACATCCCGTCAAAATTGAGACCATCGTATTGATATGTTGTCTGTTGAGCGCGACAAGTGTTTTAGTGCGCCCGGGGTTAAAAGTGGGCTACAGTTTTTTGGATACAAAGCAAGTGCTCTCTTCCTGCCACCGTTTGCTGGCTACGTCAAGGAAGGAAGAGCATATTTCGAGTTTGCATGTATTAAGAGAAATGCTTACTGCAATAATTAATTAATTAATAATTTTTAACAGTTTGGAAAACCAAAAAAAAAGAATATGTTTAGACTTCAAAGCATGAAAAATTAGTGTTTGATAGATATTGTAGATGCAATTTCTTCTCCTTCTTTTTCAATTCTCTGAACAGCAAATCAAGCGCAGCTATCAAGCAGAGTGTGCGTCCATTGATGTTGCCTGTTAATTTGTCTTAAATCCTTTATACTGCATAAGAAAAAGAAAAGTTCATCTATAGTTTAAAAACTCCAAAACTATCGAAATAAATACTTAATTTGGCAGGAAATGTGTCAAAAGTGAAGAATACTTTTCCGAAAAGGCAAGTCTTTTGTCAATATAATTAAAAATAATGCTTGAAGAAGTGAAGTCCAGTTGTTATTAAGAACTATGATACGGCTCTGATGCTATGGCCTGACTTGACAACAAACCATTACTGCAAACAATCCCAGAATTTAACGCAACATATTCAGCCAATGTTGTGGCGAACAAGGGCAACTCTTCAAATTGCTCGGAGCTGCAACCGTTTGAACGATATTCGTGCCGTATGAAATCAATATTTATAAAAAAAATACTAACTCCGTACCGCAGAATATGATGACAAAAGTGATGTCCAAGTACTGAAGAAACGCGTTTCAAAACTTTCAAAAAGAATTTTCGAGTATTTTAGTGTAAAAAATGGTTCTAATAACTGTGGTTAATTTTAAATTTAAATATAAACTAAAAACAATGCTTTCCAAAAGTTTCAAACAAAATTTTCGTATTAAATTAATTTATTTTTTGTTACTTAATGACTGCCAGATTACAACTGAAGTAGCTCTTGCTTCATAGAATTTACATTGAATATTTTATTATCTTTGGTCCAACAGTGATTTCGATTGATTGCTCTGTTAATCATGTCATGTCAGTCCGGACGTTTCGCAAGCAGATATTTCATAACGAAATCTAACATTAACATTTTTATATATTTGTGGTATCACAACGGGTCAATAGGCCTAAGTGTGTCTCATACAGAGGCAGCCACTACAACCATATATTTACTTATCTTGAAAATTTTCTATGGCCAATATCAGTAGGTTACTTTTTGCTTTATAAAAATGCAATTTTATTTGTATTTAAAATTGTGTATTATATTTCCTTTGCAAGCTTTCCTCTTCTTAAGGAAAATTCTTCCCATCACTTATGGCAATCATTCATCATTTAATTTGATACATAATTTATATATTTTTATGTTATCGTTTGTGTTTTAACATTGGTTGCAATTCAATAATTCGCATTGATGCAAGACAGTTGCGTGATCTGATTTCATCATTTCATGCACGTGTCACTCACGTATGAACGAAAGTGCACATAAGTCACCTGGCAATGCGATAATCGAAATTGAACGCATAAAGGCGATAACTGGAAAATTGACTACAATTTGCATAGAGTGAAGCCAAACAATTGGAGAACTTACAACAAAATCATTTATAATTTTTGCTTGTCGTTAGAAATAATAGTGATAAATATTTTAAACGTTTAGAAAAATATTTAAATTTTAATCTAGTCTTGCAGTTTTGAACTTAAATGGCGTATATTACACTAAAATATGTTGACATTTATTTAAATAAAATAAAATAAAATAAAATAAAATAAAATAAAATAAAATAAAATAAAATAAAATAAAATAAAATAAAATAAAATAAAATAAAATAAAATAAAATAAAATAAAATAAAATAAAATAAAATAAAATAAAATAAAATTAAATTAAATTAAATTAAATTACAAAATATAAAATAAAATAAAATGAAATAAAATAAAATAAATTAATAAATTAATTGTGAAAATCATTTATTTTAACACTTTATTAAATTTATTATTAGTTCATTTAGTGTTGAAAAATTACAAAATTAAACTAATTGATGTAATTAACGGTCAATAAAGTCATTTAAATAATTGTTTATTAATCCAAATCAATGACTCAATCATTACTAATAGTAGCTTTAAATTTAGTTAGGTTCATATAAACACATTTAATAAAGCATTATTACATGCATATTACATGTATGTGAATGATTTTCTTAGAAATAATCTCAAATAAATCTTCAAAGAGTTATCGACTTTTCCAGTGAAAGGCAGTCCAGATTAATATTAATTTAATTATTTCATTTTTTAACTTATTTTTATTGAATCATTTACAGCCATGAACTTATAAATTGCAAAATTTATTTAATACTTTTTTATTGGATCATTCTAGGTATAATATAATAATTTCAAATAATCTGAATGAAAAGAACAACAATAATATGATTGACCGCAAAAAAGAAACCAACAAATACAATGTTTTGTGTCAGAAAAAATATAATGCAAAAGCAGTTCACGTCTTATCACATATGCAAAAAATCAGTGAGTGGAATAAATGAAGTGAAGAAGCAAACACAAAAAAAATTGTATTCTTATAATAAATTGGTGCAATCTGCAAAATTTTGCAATGCAGAGAAGCAACTCAAAGGCAATCAGCGTTGCACTAGTGCGACTTATTATGAAAAGAATGTATTCATTCAAACCATGGCGTATGCCGTTCATAAGAAGAATAGTTATATTCTGTACATACATAAAAGTTAATTGTAACCGGACTAAATATGAATTGAAATTGTAGAGAAAGACAATGTAAAATTTTATAAAAATTGTATGAAATTAAGATAAACCTTAGTGAGCTGCATATAAATTCAAATGGAAGTGAAAATCCATGTAAAATTAATAATACAAATAAAAAAGTTAAAAAGAGATAAAATAAAAAAATATATAAAAATACAAAAACCATATATGAGCTGAATATAGATTCTAGTATGGAAAAAATTTAGAACATAAAATTAAAAATATGTAAATAAAACAGTGTACATGAGCTGATGGCCTTGCAGCCTTGTACTCGAATAATGTTGTCCTTATAAAAGTGTACAATTTAATTCAAAAATAAAACACGCATTTACTAACCGAATGGTGATGCTTTTATTGCATTTTAAAGAAGACATGTTTCTACTAAATATGGAATAAAAAAATTTGGCAAATCATCGCTGTTTTGAAGACAAGTCGTTGCTCTTTTTCGAGTCTCGATGACATTTTGACAGAGCAAGCCACTGAATCTTGACCTTGAGCTCAGGAATTCTTTGTGCTTTATTTTTACAGATCTGTCAACTTTACAAAACTTCAAAGAAAGAAATCGCACGGCGTTAATTCGCAGGATCTTAGTTGGTCAATTAACATTGCATTTTCAGATTCGGTCTGGATCAATCAATAAAAACGCGTTCTTCCTTTTTGTAAGAAAGTAAAGTACCTTTAAATGGATCGAACTGATGGAAATGGGCAGTTCAATCTATAAGATTGTGGGTGAGAAGAGTAGAGTTCGAAAAATGTCCAAGTATGTAAGACGAAGCTTATACATGGGTTGCGCGACATAATAAACTATATCTTATCTGAGTTCCTGGACACTGTGGTGTTCAAGGTATTGAAACTGCCGAAAAATTGGCTAACTGTAGATCATCGTGCACGCCTTTGGGACCAGAACCAATAATCGGCACCAGTCTAGCAAGCACCCTGGACTGGATCAAATCCTATATAAACAGCTTACATAGGGAGCGTTGGTCTAATTTATGTTTCTAATTTCCTGTAAGACTCGAGCATTCCTTCTGAATCTAGGAGGGAAAAATCTTCACCGGATCGTCACAGGACACAATCGATGACAAGCGATCCATATGGCCATATGGCCACAATCGGCATCATCGAAGATCTAACTTGCGCATCTTTTGTGTAGGAGGTGGACAGCACAGAGCATTTTCTCTGTGTATGACTTTCGCTAGAACGAGATTGCGCTTTTTTGGTTCTGATGTTATGAGAGATACCCTGAGATTCATTAAAGAATCCAGGATATTCGGATTCATTTTGGGCTCCATGTGCACCAGTTAGCACAGTTGTTGCTTTTACCGCTGGTGTCCCAGTAAGGAAAGAATGGGACTGACTGTATGTCATCTATTTTGTCAATGCCTGTTCTTTTTCATATACAGGGGAAGGGGAACTCTTAAATACCTGTTTTTCTTTGGCTTGATAATCACAAGTTAATTTTTTTTCCCCGATCTCACAGAGGATTTCAAAACTAGCCAATATCAACACAAATAAGAAGGTTGTGGTTTTATGTGATTTTATTTGATTTAATTTAATTTCATTTAATTTAATTTAATTTTATTTTAATTTATTTTATTTTATTTTATTTTATTTTATTTTATTTTATTTGATTTCATTTGATTTAATTTAATTGTATTTTATTTTATATTATATTATTTTATTTTATTTTATTTTATTTTATTTTATTTTATTTTATTTTATTTTATTTTATTCTGTTTTATTTTGTTTTCTTTTATTGTTTTTAATTTAATTTTAGAAATATGTTTTTGTTTTAAATTTTTAAATTTGATTTCTAGATTTTGTTAAGATTTCTTTTCTTTGCTCATTAAATTATTTTTTCGACAATTGCTCAACAAACTCTCAATTTTCTATAAACCTTTTTCCATATACCGAAGCTTGTTTGACATGCTCATTAGAACGCCGGAAAAAATCACCCGTTGCCACTAATTCTTATGCGGATATAAGAATATATTTGTATATAGTCTGCGCATGTTGCTAGATTCGATTAGCGCGCGCGCTATCACAAAATGTTAATGCCATATTGACAGCAACACAAACCGATGTTTACTTCCTTCTTTTATTTGCATATCCACTTTACAAGTTCAATGTCAACAGCAAACTAGCCGAAACATCTCGATACAGTCGAATTTTCTCGCTGTAGTGCAAACAAAATAAAAAAATCTTGTCTCATCGACTAAGTATTGAAAGGCCGCACAACAAACTGAATAAGTGAATTGAATGTATAGTTTTAACAAAAAAGGAAAAAAGTTAGTGTGCGATTAAATGTGAGAAGTTAGCACATCTCAGAAAATTGATATCACACTTGCAATTGTATTTGTATTCAACTATGAAAACCCCACATTACATCATACAAATGCGATCGAACATTAGACAATACATGATAATGTTTTGTAATTTTCTGATATTAAAATGTGAAAGCAGTAAACAAACTGCTAAAGTTCTGCCGCCCATTGTGAGCTGTGCGAAAATGTTTTCTTTATTATTCAATTAGCATTTATCAGCAGAATTTACTGCAAATGCTGCACGCAATGATCTATTGCGAACATGCAGCGAATGACAAAATGTTTGACTAATTCAAATCAGCGGCAGTCAAACTTTTTTTGCGAACCATTGGCATTGCTGTGTCGATCAAAAGGTTTATCACCTTTGGAGAGTTCACAGACCACTGGTGACGTGCGTGGAGGGTAATAACATTTTTGAGTGCCAAGACCAGAAGATTTTATTAAAAAAAATATTGAATAGAATTGTTTCCACATGGGTTCAAGTGCTGTATGAAGAAACGGGATTTATTAGATATATTGATTTCAAACTTAGTGAAAATACTGCAAATCAAAAATGATTCGGCACGTATTTTTTTTTAATTTTGATTTTAAATCAAAACTTAACGGGT
Organism: Melieria omissa; assembly: GCA_963971225.1. Classification (NCBI taxonomy): domain Eukaryota; kingdom Metazoa; phylum Arthropoda; class Insecta; order Diptera; family Ulidiidae; genus Melieria; species Melieria omissa. The sequence continues at coordinate 90,171,884 of OZ020269.1, forward strand.
TAACAACAATGGGTTAAAAACAATGAGTTAAAACTTTGTTTAATTCGTCCCGTGTTTTTCATTTTTTTAGATCAAAATTTAACGAGTTCAACAATAGTTTAAGGGAAATTTACGAAAAAACTATGAACTGATATATTTCAAAATTGTTGAAAACAATTGAAAATAAAAAATAATTAGAGACGTGTTTCCTATGTTTTTTTTTGGAAAATCGAAATCTGACCGGTGAGTATGGGGAAATATGATTGAATGGGCTTTTGATCTCAATTATAGTGAAAGTACCGACATGTGTTTTTATTTTTGGTAATCAGGATGGTTTGAAAAATCTACGAAAAAATTATAAGCCGATTAATTTCAAAATAGTTGAAAACACTTACAATAAAAAACATGTTTTCCATTTTTTTATTCTGGAAAATGGAAATCTGACCGGTCAACGAAGGGGTTAACAGTTTGTATGGGGAAACATGATTGAAAAATTTGTTAACCTCAATTATGGTGAAAGTATTTCAAATGATAAATAAACCGACACGTGTTTTTTATTTTTGGAAATCCAAACCTGATGGGTCAAACCTGATTTACGAAAAAATTATGAACCGGTTAATTTCCAAATAGTTGAAAACGCTTAAAATAAAAAATAATTAGAGACGTGTTTTTAATATTTAAGATAATCAATATCTAACGAGTCATTGATGGGTTAAATGTTTATATAGGGAAAGGTTAGGTTAGGTTGCGGTGGCTGCCTCTATAAGAGACACACTCGGAGGCCTGAAAGGCCCATTGTGATACCACATATTTCACCCGTTTTTGAAATGTGTATGCAACACTGTTTTGCCAACATATGTTACAGCACACATTTCAAGCGGATGGGGAAACGAGGGAGGGGACCTACAGTTTAACGCCGAATCCGAACGGAGATAGCGATAGAAGTAGACGAGTTTTTCACCGTCGTCACATCGAACCTGGAGCCTTTGGTATGAGAAGCCAGCGCGATACCCACTGGACTATCGAGGCCGGCTTTTATATAGGGATATATTATTTAAAAGGTCTATTGACTTCAAACATGGAGAAAGCACTTCAAATGAGAAATGATTAAAGTATTTTTTCAAAAAATTTTGAGAAACTTGATTTGTTGAGCCCATTGACTTCAAACTTGCTTACAAAACCGCCGGGCCTTGCAGTATCATATACAAAATTTGTGGAAATGTGTCCTTCAAGAATTAATGAATTAATTCAATAGATTACGTATATAAATTTAATTAAAAAAAATACTTTGATAACATATGTAAATTCTTTAGAGCAACGAGATTGATTTGAATCAAAAACATATGTATAGATATTTTTCCCAAAACCCGAAGAACTTTTTGCCAAGCTTGAGGCACTGAGAATCTTTTCAAATCAACTGGATCTCCGTATGAAATGTTCAATGTGGCAACGCTATACGCCTATTATAAATTAAGAACCGCTGTATGGCCACTGTATCTTAAAAACGCCTACGAATCTGCTTCATTACAGCTGCCTTCGTTGCTTATTTAGTTGGAGCATTGCTCTGCGAGTCTGCAATGACGTTCGCACTCAGGTTCGAATCTCCAGCATAGTGAATATCAAAAGTATGGAAAAAACTATCTTTTTTGATTTACATTCTAGTGCACTAAAATGGATGGACCATTGTTTTTAAACCTTCTAGTATGTAACAAACCGCATCGGTAGACCAGCGTGAAGTGCACTTGACTTCCATCACAGAGGTCTTGGGTTCGATTCGCACCTGGCTTGGTCACGCAGTTTCTTAAATTTACAATTTTTCTTTTTGTTAATTTTCTCCCACTTCTTCAGCATTGCCCAGTCAAATATTGTTTGATAAAGCTTCCCTTCCCTTTTTTCTACCCACTTCAAACTTCATGATCAGGCGCCTTCTCAAGCAATGTAAAAAACAATCAAATGAAAATGGAAACTCGTCCATAAAACTATTTTCAATTGCTTGATTTTAATGAAATGTGAATGTGAATTTATGTTTTGTTTTTTTTTTAATTTTTTTGGGGTTTTTTGGGTTTTCTTTTTTGTTTTTTTTTTGTTTTTTTTTGTTTTTTTTTTATTTTTTATTTTCTTTTTAATTTTTTCTGCTTAATTATTATTTTTATTTTTTTTATTTTATAATGTAAGCAACAACCAAATGAAAATGGAAACTCGCCTATAAAAATATTTTCAATTGTTTGATTTTAATGCAATGTGAACCGGTCTTTTGTTTGTTTTTTTGTTTTTTTTTTGTTGTTTTTTTGTTTTATTTTAATTTTTTTTATTTTGTTTTTGTTGTTTTTAATTTTTATTTTTATTAAATGCTTTTAATATTCGTAATATTTAAAGTTATGCTTTTACTTTTCCTATTTGTTTTTGCGCATTCAAAGCATTTTTTTGCCTATTCACGTATCATAGAAAGCCGCAATCACCGGCAATGAATATTGTAATTTCATGCAAACTAGTGACAATCCTTGAAGTTATTGACATTAAGAGTTCAACTGCATCAAACGGTAGCGTTCATTAAGTCGAACTTCCACGAGTTTACTCGCATTTGGTTGTGTTTTTGTTTTTATTGTGTATTTGTTTTTGTTTCTATGATTTCATCCGTTTAAAAATCAATTAATGATTTTATTTTTAAAATCTATTTGCATACACAATGGCGGTGTTCACAATAGGCGACAAATAACTCGAGCACACGCGTAGCGTCATGTGAATTAAAGGTCCAGTTTCAAATTTTTTTTGGATTTTTTGATACTTTCAAGTTTGCGTTTTCGGATCTAGAAGGTTAAAATCAGTGGCGGATTCGGATTATTCATATTTTATGAATATTGAAGAATTACTTCTTGAAACACAACTGATGAACGTAACCAACACAAGGCTGTCTTGTGGAGGCCCTATGCTCCAGAGAACAGTGAACACGGAACAAAAAAAAAAAACTGAAACTTGAAACCCCGAAAATATTTTTCTGAATTCGCCTCTGGTTAAAATGGTGAACGGCCTTAATGAAGGCAACCCTGAACTTGACACAAGTACAACACATGAATTATAGAACATATATATTATAGTCTATTCTTTTTTTTGCCAAAAACGGTTCATGAATGCCGCCAGTAAGTTTGCTGTGCGTTATGGTGCCATGCAACTTGTGGGGTTTTGAGTTATTTCGAGCTGTTTCGAGGTGGCGAAATACACGTCATTTGCAGTCGTTATTGGCAAATTTGGTCAATATTTATGCAAAGCAAGTGGAAGTAAAAAACAAATAAAACTATTCGAAATAGTGTAAGAAGGTGAAGAGCGTACAACAGATGCTAAAAGTTAGCAAATGCAAAAAAAGACGTGATGTCTTGTTGATGTACTGCAAAAACATATTCATTATGACTAACATTTTTAATGGAAGCTGTTACAAATTAGATTCACATTTAATTTAAATCATGTGAGCAGGAAATTTTCCAAACGTCTTTTGATTTAAATAAACAACAACTACAACCATTCATTCTGCATTAAGGCAGCTTATCGCATCGATCGCTTCTGCTTTCAGCGTGCAATTTTACTTTCGGCGATATGCCAACAACTGCAGATAGCCAACCGTTCATCCACTAATTAAATGTTGTTTGTCATTAAAAAAATTATTATTATTAATCAATAAACTATTTATTAATAAAATTAAAACCTCTAAAGTAATTTGCAAGCTACCAGCGCAAAAAATGCATTGAAAACTGATACTAAACGTGTTTCTGTTGCAACTCTCTCTTCAGTAGTCAGTCACCAAATATGCCAATGTCTGTCTCACAGTTTTGTAATAGAAAAAAATTTTGTAAAAACATTTTATTTTCCAAAAATTTCATGTGTCTTAAACGCCTTTGCTGCATTTTGTTTCGTCTTTTGTAAACAAAATTAAAATCTCATAATTGCCACACAGAGCTGCAAAATATTGCAAAATTTCCGCCTGTAAAATTTCTAACCTGTAATTTTCCACAATTTTCATAAACATGACCATTACACGATTTTTATTTGCTGTATAAAATTTACATAAATTTTGTTTAGTTAAGTGCCGTGACGACACCTTCTCCTCGCACATTTTTTAAGTTCCTTTAAATTGTCGTGTCTGGTGGCAATTTGACGAGCAATTGATTTGTGATGTTTGAAAGTAAAATTTATTTGTTGGTAGTTTTTATTGCACAGTCATAATTTCTAGCGGATTGTTGCAATTAGTAGCGGTTATTAATGACTTTAATTTTAATGGAAAACTACCGCGGCAATGCAAAGACTGCAACTGCATTGACACAAGCGCGACATACAAAGTGACGATAAGGTTATCAAAAGTGAGCAACAGCAGTGCAGGTTTTGTATTTGGATTAAGAATTCAAATATTAGTTAATATGTATAAATAAATAAATATATAGACATGAGTGTACGTTTTTTAGTTATATGATTTTTAAGTTTATTGTTTTCAACTGCATATCATCCAAAATGTCATATTTCAATCTAATAAAATCTAGTAAAATTAAGTTTCAAAAACTACATTTGGAAATTTTTATTTTTTTGTTTTTTCTAATTATAAAATAATTAATAAAAAGTGTTCTATATATATTGTTGCAAGATTAGTCGCAACCCAGTGACTTCATATCTGTTGAGTGCAGAGGCATAAAGGCATAGAGAGAAATGAGTCAAAAGACTCAAGGACTCCGAATGGGCCACTTGGAACTTAAGTATCTGATGAACTGCAAAAGTTATGCAAAGATCACATAACTTAGTTCGAGATTGCACTGCCTTGTTCAGACTACAGAAACTTTAGAGATGTATTAACAGAGCATTGCCCTATCATCCTAGGATGGGTTTGACAGACAATGAAAGTTGTACAATGTTCGAGGAACATGAAGTTTGGGAGATTGGCATTTTTTGGGTTACATGAATCAAGACCAGCCTCGATATCCTAGCGTGAGTGTACTAGCCAATCATCCTAGGGGTCGTGGGTTCGACTACTACCCGGTGCATGGTCCCGCATTCTTCCAACTTTTCCAATTTGTCCTGTCCTTTAAGTATTCCCTAACTCAGCAACATACCCAAGTTAAAAAATTCTGACCATCAGATGATCCTTTCCCAGACACTCCATAAAAAGAAAACAATTATACAGCTACACGGTACACCGGAAACGCCTGTAAGGGAAAGCGGGCATTAGCAAAATCAGGAGGCCCCATGCCCTCGAGAAGAGTAAACAAGTAAAACAATGAATCCAGAAAACAATTGATAATTTTGGGGTTATATGAGTTTGCCGGACGGGAAGTGGCGGCGCCAGACCTGAACAGTTTGCTAAAGTTTTTCAAAACCTCTCCTAATCTAACAAAGCAACCTTCTCTGCCACTGCCCGGCTCTCTCTATACGAAGATGGAAACCTTTAGGCTCTACTTTTTTTGACAATTTGGATGACCTTAGATTAGTCAACATTAGGGACTTGCTAGGTTTCATCCACAGTACAAATGGGCTTGTATAACCACGTCGACTTGCAGTAAGTCAGATCACTTTTTGCTTGCGGTATCACAATTGTCCCTTTTTGTGGCCCAATTGTGTCATTCGACAAATCCCGTGCTCACACAGCTACCTTAACCGAACCTAACCTAACAAAGCACTATTACAACTCGTAAGTAGGACTCCATCCTGTATCGCTAGGGACCTAATAAGTGTCTATGTGCGGCCATATGTGGTCAGCCGGTTATATCTACCCACCTCTCTACCTAAAGGAACCTCATAACTATATAATCGGAGAGTTAATTTTGTTTAAGTACAAATATTTTAAAGATTGAATTAAAAGAAAAGCCATAAACAATACAACACTTTCAGAGCTACTGCCTGGCTATGCAGAAACGTCCACTTTGTACTCTGGGGTCAAGATTCCTAAAATATAGGATCTGCTCTCTTTCATTAAGAGATCGAACTAATTTGCCCCGGATTAAAACTTTTAGTTGGCTTCATAGAAAAACAAGAAGAGCTTCACAATGGGCCAATTTTGCCTCCTACCTAACCCTACCTTACCATAGCGAAAAACTGTATAAGAACTTCCGAGTGAACCATAGGGAAAGACTGTATAAGGACTACTAAACTTGTACATATCAACTGTTTCCGAAAAGCATTTCCTTCTATGTTTACTTTTCTTATATATTTACTTTTCTGTAAAACAACGAACATCAGCTCAAGCAAGCGACTGAACGTTATCAGGTCCAAGTAGCCAGGGACAAATAAACCTCTGGCAGTGATTGATTCTTATTCGTATAGCAACCAAAAAGAAAGCACCCAGAAACACAGAGAATATGACAAACAAGTGCACAAATATATATAAATGACCCCATATTTGCTTTACTGCACTACTCTTTAGGCTCTTAGGTTCAAGTAGCCAAGGACAAACAAACTTCTGACGCAAAGAACCAGCAATTCATTCTCATTAGTTGTGCCAACCGAAAGGAATACGGAAAGATCCTGATGATCTTACGAATTATTTAAGATCAGATAATTTTCTTAGTGCCAGATACTCAAAGCCAAGATTCATATTTGCCTAGTTTTCAATACAATCGTGTGTTCATTAAAAATCACATGCATCATGCTTTCATGATTGTGTGGAAAAAAAATTGGAAATGGACCGCAGGTCATAATTAATTGTATAAGAAATTCGTTGATGCACGATTACGATTGATTGGAAAATAGTGCACGTGGAATAAATTGTTGTGATAACTTGGTACTTTTTGTAATGATGTTCGAAATTTGCATAATCAAACTCAGAATTAAGAACTCACTGGCAGCAAAAAATACAGATTTTATAGCTTTGATATTTGAACACCAGAAATTTAATACAAATTTTCCAAGGACTACGGAAAGTCCTTATTTGATTAATGAACAACAGTGATTGTTTAATAGACCGATTGATATCATTTTTCATATGAAATGAAATACGTTAAATTATTTGGTCGAAAAGTTGTATTAAATAAAAACTTTCTTTAACCCTTTTGACCCCGAATTTTACCCTGTGTCTCGATATTACTTTTTGGTATTTAAATCATGAAATATTCGGCTAAGAAGTGTGCACACGACATTTAAAGTCACCACGCCTCTTTGTTAGAATCTTAGAGCTAGTGTACTTTCTAACAATTTTAGCTTAAAACGGGTTAAATAAATTTTGTATCAATATTTTTTAATTACAGAAAAATTATTTAATATTTATGGAAAAATACAAAATTATCACTTTTTGATTTTATTAAAGAAATTGGGTTTCGATAGTACGCGCCCAATTCGTAGACTTCAATTAGAACACAAACTTTCCCTGATATCGCTGCAAATAATTGGAAATTATTTTGGCGATAATAGTAAAATTTTTGTAATTTGCTTTGAATTCACTTCTACAAAAATTAATTTGTTGGTGCCTACTTAAATAAAACCCATACATCAATCGTAGCTTTTGCTATAAGATGACAAATAGGTAGATAAAGTTACTCTCAGGCAACTTTGAGGTCGAAAGTTTTAAGCGCAACTTGCCCACAAAATTACAGATAATGTACAATTCCGTTTTAATCATTAATAAAGTAGCGTCCTATAACTTTCAAAAGCTACACCAAATGACTGCATCGATTTCCGATTCCAGACCGAAATTTTGTGTTAAATTTCAAGTAATTTTTAGAAATAAAAAAATTTACAAATCAATCAATTAAAAAAATTAACACCACTTGAAATCTTTTTCAAAGTGAAAAAAGTTTATTTAACTCAAGTCACATATTCAAGTCTTGTATTTCTATTCAATTTTCATATTTATTCCAGTTTGTAGCACAAGAATGCAAAATAAGAAGCGCTCCAATACTCTAAATCACAAATCTTAAGAAGTAGAGTTAAAAAAACTCACCTTTGGTTTTGAGTCCAAAAATCCTCAGATTGGTTAAAACTTTCGCTACCAACAATTTATTTTCACCAATAAGCTCTCGCAACCTCTGAGTAATCTTTTGATGTAAGAATTTTTATTTCAATTGATTTCAAGATATTTTCAAATCTTTAACAAAATCACCGTTCAATGTTCAATCACCAAAGCTCACTTCGCAAACACGTCTCTCATTCAGTATCGGTTGTTGTGAGTCGTTTAAAGTTCTTGGTTTGCATAAATTTTTAAACATAAAATAGATTTGAAATTTCTTCAACTTTGATTTCAAATTACGGTCCTTTAATGTGGATTTTAGCGCGAAGCTGTTACAGTATTTGGCGTATCGGCAGCTGACTTTGTTGAAATTTGTCGTTGTCGATGGATGCGTGTCTGACGATGGCACTTTCATAACTCCAACCATGCAATGGGCACTGATGCTTAACAATTTTCTTCTCAAAAACTTGTGCACAGTTTATATTTAAATTTAGGATTTTTTGGAAAATTTACACCGTTACACTTTAGAATACTTTGAGACTTTTATGCTGTGACATTTGGAATCTTAGCTAAATTTCTGACATTTTTCCTTCCAGTTTAGCTTCATTCTTGTACACAGTTTTTTAGTTTGAGTTGTTTTAAATAACAAAAACGTTTCACAATAAATGCTCAATTTTGTCTTTAGTGGGTTTTCACAGCGTCTGCGTTATAAAAAAAAATGTTGTTTTTCACTGTACTATTTATTATTTTTATTTTCAAATTCAATCTAAATTCGCTACTGGTTTTTGAACCGTTACTACTCGTCGAACTGTTGCGATCTGTCTTGGTGCCTCGACACGACTGCGGCTGCCCATTGCCGAGCGAGCGCATTTATTGGTTTTTCCGCCTAAAACCGTGGCGCGATACTTTCGCCGCTAACGCTCCGCAGCGACGGATGCAGCGCTACTGTTGCGGCGAATTCACTTGGTTGATCGTGCGCAAAGATTTTCATTGACTTTTCTTATCAGCGACGCTGCAATTTGTGACGTTGCGCATGTCAGCGGTGCATTTTTGTCTGGTAGCCCATTAAACAGCTGTTTTTTGTTTTTGTGTTTTTGTTTTGCTTATCTATTTTCAGCTGCCAAATTTTGACTATCGTTCAAGTAGTGATTTAGTTTATGTGATTAATTTTTTTAGTGATAAAATTGAAGTGGATGAATTTTGAAAAATGTCAACAAATTGGTCAACAAATTTCAGTCAGTTTGCTACTCATTTCAGTGTCCAGATCATAAAATGACACTTGACTGCTGCTTGAAATGCAAATACAGTCGTGTCTGGATATAGTGAACTAATTATTGCAAGACCTGTTCACAGTATCGAGGTTGTTCACTATATCAAGGTTAACCTTTTTGTTAAAACATTCGTTTTATTTGCTCAAAATACGCTTTTTATTTGTTGCTTGAAATTGCTTTCAAAATGTTGTTCAATATTTAGAGGCTCCATGTCAAAATTTGGGTCTTCACTATACCCAGACACGACTGTATTTGAAATTTGATTGACTCTAACATTACTTTACTTAACGTTGGCAGGAACAAAATATTTGCTTTTTTACTAAAATGTTATTATTTTTTATACTTTTACCAGTTTATGACGCACTTTTTCATAGACAAACAAACAGCGATAAGATTCTAAATCTTTTTTTAATGCATTGTAATCTTTATGTCACTAAGCTTAGTTACAGTCTATGAATTTATGACTGTATGGCGGATTCAGACAAATATTTCGGAGGGTTTCAAAAAGTAAGTCTTTAATATTCATAAAATGCCTTTTAATTTGTTTGTAGTTGTAAAGTTGATCCTAATATTTCGGAGGAAGTTTAACGCCCCAAAACCCTCCTGAGTCCGCCACTGACTGGGACTTGTAAAAAAATGTTTATTGTTTTGACTTTCTACTGTCACCTCGAGCTGCTTTCAACATGATTTTTCAACCAGAATAAACGCCACCTTGCGCCATTTGCGTCAGTTCTAGTCCTCTGACGGTTAATATTTGCTAATTTTAGTTTAATTTTTGCTTGTAATGTCTGTTTGCATTAAAACTATTGTATATACAATTGAAATACTATATACAGAAGTTAGATATTTATTGATAAAGATTTAACACATACAAACATATGTCGCATAGTTAAAGTCAGCTACAAACAACAACAAACAACAAATAATTCGTAAGAATATAAGCAAGTGGCAACAAACCTCAAGACCTCAGTTAGCATATCTCATTTCCAACACTTTCCTGATTGTTTACATCTTATGTGCATCTCATTCTGTGCATTAAATCTATATAAGTACATACTTACAATAAACTAATACTGACATACTTACATTTTACATTCTGCGGCACTCGACTTGAACTATACATCACAATTGACTAGCAACAAATCAGAGCGTTACAGTCAGTCTTGAGCGACTTATTTGTAATGTTGTCAATGGTTGTTCTCTTTCTAATAAAAAATGTTGAACACTTTGCACAGTGATTCGTTCCATAGACAAAATTCAGAAAATTTATAGTCTCAGAATTTAATGATTTTCATGTCATTTGAAAGGTAAAACTCCAACTAAGAAAACCCAAAAAAATCTGTGCAAAAACTTAAAAAACTTAAAGCGGCTCAAAGTTGAAACTTTTTTCCCAAAAAAATGTAAACACATCTTTTCTGTTTTTTAGTCTATTGAGGAAAAAAATTTTAAAAATACACGGTTACCAAGAAATTACTGAAACTTCTGATATAGATTAAGAAATGATGTGGCCATTTTCGCTTTTAATGTTATCTCAAAAATTTGCAAAGCTGAGGCCTTTTTGAAAGTGATGTTCAAATCAAAATATTTTTCCAAATTAAAAATCTGAAAATTGGCAAAACTTAGAGGGAAATATCTAAAAAGTATGTGAAAGTATGTTCCTGGATTTTTTTTATTTTAAGAAGCATTATTTCTTTGTCGGCTAATGTAATTACATCCTCCGATATCTTACGATCTCAGAAAATAATTCAATTTGGAAAATGGTCTAAACACCTATTTTTCGACAAAATTGTTTTTTCATGCCTAAAAGTATGCAATCAGCATGAAAAATTGAGAAAACTGCAAAAAAGCAAAACATACGTCTATTTTTATCGTTTTTATTGCAAAACTAAAAGGTCCTGAGACAATTTCTGTTACTCTTTGCAATAATCAATGTTGATCTTACTGATTAAATGTAAAATCTGAAAAATCTAGCCAACACACTTGGTGCTATAGCTCTCCAAAAGTGACGAAATTTGAAAATTTAAGACTCAGGCATTGCCAAACTAAAAAAGTTTAAGAAAAACAAATTAGAGATTTCAATTCAGCAGACCATGATTAACTAGTATGCCAAATTTTATGAGGAACAGACCACTCCTTATAATTTTGTCCCGCGGTTGTATGGAGTCGAATCACTGTGCTTTGCAACAAAAAAGGCGATATTTCTAGTAAAAATGAAGACCTTAGCTTTCTTATCCAGCAGGGGCAACACATTTTTTTTAATTTAAAATTTTTTTTTATCAAATTATAATTTTGACACTTTTTTTTAATATTTAAATTTAATATTTTCTCATATAATGTTTAACAACATATATTTTTTTCACATTTGTACCACATAACCTTACATAACCTTAAAATATGTATTCTTTAGGTACTGAGCAGGTGGAAAAAATCTAATAAAATATATATTTTAAAGCACTATATGAGAAATCTACCTATCATCTACCCTGGCAGAACAACACAACCGATTATCGTAACCAACACAAAGCAAAGCCACAGCCCAGAACCACGTAAGATGGAAGAGTCTTGTGGAGGCCCTATGCTCCAGAGAGGAGTGAAGAAAGAAACAAAAATATGAGGAATATATAGAAAATAATTGGTGATTGTACGGCAAACATAACCTAACAAATATTACAAAAATTAAATTAATTTAGTTATAAAAACATTAAATGAAAACATTATATCAAAAATATTAAAAAAATACTCGTATGTTTATTGTACCGCTCACATAACCTCAAAAGAAAATTACATTTTATTTTTTAGGTATGGTGGAAAAAATTTGGAAAAAATATATGTTGTTAAACATTATATGAGAAATATATAAAAAAAATTGTTGATTGTACCAAAGTTCTAACGTGATAAAAATTTTTGTTTTTAACAAAACAATCTTTTTTTTTGAGGTTATATTCACTTTTGAGTTCCACCAATTTTTCTGGTAATGCGTTCGGGTTCAACAAAGCTGCTACGCCTAGATTTTCTAAGGTGATAAACATTTTTTTTTTTTTAAAAACAATCTTTTTTTTTGAGGTTATATTCACTTTTGAGTTCCACCAATTTTTCTGGTAATGCGTTCGGGTTCAACAAAACTGCTACGCCTAGATTTGGACTTTTTAGTTCCTGGATCAAATGTAGCCTCAGATTCTTAGAAAGATTTGCTTCTTACGGGAGGCATAACAACAAAAATTCAGAGTTTGAACTATCAGTTCGAAGAGAGGATTGCAAGCTACTAGTTGGGGTACTCATGGGAAACTGGCTCATACCGTCTTATGTTGCCAAACTTGACTGGGTACCAAGTGACGCTTGCACGAGATGTAATGCAGACAACGCCAAAGGTACCCTGGAGCACTTGGTTTGTCACTGTCCTGCTCTCTATAGATCAACGATCAGCTGGTTCCACGTCGTTCTCATCGTTGAAATGTATTACAAAGCAAAGAATTGGCGACCTACTCAGATTCGCTAAGGAATCTATTAAAGACAGATTGTCTTGGTCTATGTGAGACCCCCTGGGGTCAGCCAACCTAACCTAACCTATTCAACAAAGTTTTTACCAAACTTATCGCGAACTTTTTGCTCGTCGTTTCATGAACAAGCAAAATTGCCGCCTTTGGACAGTAATCCACAATCATATCAGAAAATTTGAGTCACCATTGCGTACAGACAAACCTACTGTTTGGAGTGAATTTTAATCAATCGGTGTTATTGCGTCCTACAAACGAGAATAGCCAGACAGTGGTGTTCGTTATTTGGCCATGATAACACATTTTGTTTGGCCTCAATTTCATATCATAGACCTGAATCTGATAGAAATGGGGGTTCCAGCAAGACGGCACATTGTGCATGACATTAGATTCATTTTTTGCAAGGAACGTTTTGCAAACGTTTTCTTCATTTAAATTCATCTTAACAACAACTTAACACAAACAAGACATATACAAAATTAGATCGGTATGAAATTTGTAAACATCTTAAATTCATTACATAAATTATACACTTTAAAAAATAAAAATTAATTAAATTAAATTAGACACTTTAGCTTTCAAGACTCAAGGCTTCAATGTTACTAATGATGTCAAATATTTTGCCATCAAAATCTCCTATACTTTTTTCTAAACAAATCTCCCTTCTCAATATTCTCCTAAAAGGCTAAGAATCTTCTTAATCTAGTAGGAAATCTGCCGATCTGGCAACACTGTTCCAAACTCTATTACAAGCTAATTATGCCGTGGCACAGCAGTGCAGTGCAAATAAAAAAGTCAATCGTCTCACTCACGTTACATTAAGTTTATTCTGTCAACTTTACAACGCAAAAGTCTGCATGTATGAAAAACATATGCAAAATTGGTACATGTCAAGCTGACAGCTTGCATACAAACATACTCATTAGTATAGACTTATTAGTATAGATATAAATTTAATATGTCTACTCATCTACGTGTCTGTTATAAGTTGGTACGTACGTCTGATATTCACATAAGTGATAAATTCAAATTGATTATTTTACCGCAAGAGATCGCAAGCGACGCATATATATAAACATGATCGAATATAAAGCTTAATGGCCTTTTTAAAGGTAATTAACAAGCGTTGTCTGGGCACATTCTCATTATGCATTCAGCTATTGCACGTGCGACATGACTGCAACTGCAGAGTTTTCCTAACGTAACTTTCTTTAAAATTGCATAATACATAAGTTTTTAATAAATAAAACACTTGTTTCTTATAAATAAATAAAACTCATGTTTTCGTTATTTATGTACATACAAATTAATTTTGAGTTAAGTACAATATTTCCAATTCACATAAGGAGCAATGAGCAATGGGAATAGGAAAAGTCTTCAAAAGCCATTTCGGTGATGCGAAACGGTATGAATTATTTTATTTTTTGTCAAATAGTCGCGTAAGAAAGAAAGAAACTACGAGTTGTTTCTTGACAACTTTGGCCTTTTCGATAGAATATACTTCGAATTGTTCCTCTAATATTTTTTGGATTGCAAGGACTATCCGAAAAACGGTTTCAGAATTTCAAATTTCAGTCAAATTTTTGAAATTTGTCCTATAACAAAATCTCAAAGATAGATTGTTTCAAAAAAATGAAAACAAGTATTTGGAGTTTAGTATCTTTCAAAGAAATTAAGTCAAGTATATAAATATTACTAGAAATCTGAGGACCATTTATTAACTGCAAGCATGTTATAATAAAAAATTTTGAACAAAGTTCCATTCACATCCATAAAAGTGCGAAAATAACCACATAATTATACTAAAAATATACTTTGTTATTGACTTTGATTATTATTTGTCTTCATGAAATGAATCACACTAATACATACTTAGATACAATACCATCCACATTGTTGTGCTTCGCGGATAATGGAAAATTTTTCACTCGCTCATTCCCATTACTGGCCCATCTACTGTTTCCCTGACTTCACTTATCTCTCATCCCGAATGAATAAAACTTTGCCACAGTTACTGCAAATGAGAAGCTGACTGCAAGCAAGTATTCCAAATTGCTTTGATGTTGATGACAAACAAAAATTGTTTACATAAGTCAACAATCAGCCGCTCGGCTCTGTAAAACATGAGTTCCATTGGCTTATCTGTTTATATGATGGTTCTAGAACATTGAACAACAAACTTTATGGTAATTTTTGTTATACTAATTCTAGTCAATCTGAATAAAGTTCATTTTGTAAAAGTGATTATTTATAATTTAAGAATAATTTTTTTTCTAATTATTGATCATAAGATTGATTTACATAAATAAATATTCAGCTAATGACTAACGAGTAGCTTGCATGTCTTTACATAATTTGAATATTCAGAAACTTGTTTGCACTATTTAAGTCATTTGTTGGTTGTGTCAATCAAATCAAATCAAATAATATAAAACATAATCAAATTAAAAAAAAAAAATCAAATGAAATAAAATAGAACAAAAAAATAAAATAAAATAAAATAAAATAAAATAAAATAAAATAAAATAAAATAAAATAAAATAAAATAAAATAAAATAAAATAAAATAAAATAAAATACAATAAAATCATATAAAATAAAATCAAATCAAGTCAAATAATATAAAATAAAATAAAATAAAATAAAATAAAATAAAATAAAATAAAATACAATAAAATCATATAAAATAAAATCAAATCAAATCAAATCAAATAAAACAACATAAAATAAAATAAAATAAAATAAAATAAAATAAAATAAAATAAAATAAAATAAAATAAAATAAAATAAAATAAAATAAAATAAAATAAAATAAAATAAAATAAAATAGAATAAAATAAAATAAAACAAAATAAAATAAAAAAATTAAATAAAACAAAATAAAATTAAATACAAAAATGAAATAAGTTACTCGTATATTGATGGCAATAATGAAAAAGGGTCTTATCGAGGATAAATGAAGCCACCCCCACCTCTGCTTTGTTATGTAATGTTGTGTTTTTGAAAGATGAAATAGCATCTTAAACCATATTAAACAGTTGAACGACCTGGGAACAGCCGCACAGCCTTCAAGAAAGATAGCAGATGTTGTTTTGGCCATCAATTGGTTAAGCCAGAGATAGCAATGTTTACGCTTCAGTCGATCTAATGAATAGTGTAATTGAAAGTAATGGTCAAATGGGTGTTTACCGCAGCGCAAAGTGTTGAAAATTGCCAAAATCTTATTGCAGCTTCACGAGAAACAAACATTGACACGAAATTTTCGCAAGCAGCCAACCGATATCTATTAACATATCTATTAACAAGTGAGGGGAAAACTTTGCCCAACTTCAGGGTAAACGAATGTGCTATGAATAATATTGTTTACACGCATCAAGCAATCAATCAAATCAACCTCTCCCAAACAACCGAAATTCGCAGCAATCTCAGTTGCTGAGTTGAAGCTGCAATTTGGCAGATTGCTCGAGACTTTTGTGATACTGACGAATCGCCAAATCTGTGTGGGACTTTCAACAAACATTATTGCTCGAATTGATAAGATTAGCAGCACTAACGTTGCTTTCTGAAGTCAGCTGCTTGTGTCGGAGGAAATGAAAAAGCAACACGCAAATGTGTTTTTTGTTTTTTTGAACTAAAGATAAAGCACTACTTACTTTGAATTCAGCCTAAAAGTATGCAAAAGTCTTGTGTGCAGTTTCAATGAAACTACAAGTTTAGTTGGTAGATACTAACGCTCTGGGTGCTTAACCCGGTTTCTCCTACTTGGACACTAGTGTCCCACCCAAGGTTCAGTTGACCCAAAAACTGGTGCTTTGAATTACAAACTCAAACCAAAAAGAATCTCTTAAAAGTCGAAAAGAAAATTTGTACAAATGTCCTACAGTGTCGCCGTTTCATATAGTGAGTGGCTGAAGTTATTAACCCTTTCGCTATTTAGTTGCCATAGGACTCACTACTTTGTAAATGTCTGAACCCTCTATGGTTTCAAAAATAATGTTTTGTTCCTTGGGATAGTTTAAGTTTTTAGGAATAATATAAAATTAAAAAACTGAATATTTAAGTTTCAAGCAGAGAAGTATATGTGCAGGTTTTTTAATGGAATATCTTTACATAGTAAAGGAAGAAGAAGCAGAAAGTAATAAAAATTCAGGTACAATTTTTTGAATTATTTTAGCTGAAGTTAATTAAGAAATATTCAATTTTTAATGATGTGTATAAAATTTTTTTGAAGTAATTATTACAGTCACAGGAATATGGTTGTTCCTAAATCCGGATCCGGTAATACAAATTCAAAACATTATTATGGAATGTTGGTAAGCTTCGTTTATTCTGCGGTTCAATAACAAGAAGGTACAAATTATGAATATTTGATACAAGGAATACAAGATACAAGGAACCCAAGTACAGGAGGCGATGGAAACGATGGTATCAGCAATCGGATCAACGGATCACTCAACACAGCCTGAGAACCTCTGAGCTCATCGAGCTCTTGCAACTATTAGAAAGTAATGTATAACTATCACAACTCACAAATGGATCTCCCTCTGCTAAGCATACAGAAGACTAAATCTATCAATTAAAAATTTGTATTTTCCCAATCAAGAGTGGTCGAATTTTGATGAAATTTTTCACAGATAATTTTTATGAAACCATAATGTTATATGGAAAAAATAAAAAGAATCGAACGAAGGACAAATCAAAATACGTTCCATACAAACAAAAATGTTGATTATTTTTAGCCCATATTAACATTTTTTGAAAAAGGTAGGCACAAACCTTCCCACAAACAACACTAGTAAATTAATTTTTCCGGCAATTATTTCATGTTTTCAATTTCATTTTATTTATTTAAAGTATTAATTACTCAACTAATTAGATTGTTAACTTCTAAGACACAAACGTCTGTGTTGAACTCAACCAACACTCGAAATTTTCCTTATCTCAAGACACAGACTAAACAGTCTGGATTGTCATAGTATGAACTGTTTAGTGGTTTTAGTAGTTTGATTGACCATTGAGGGTCTTATTACCACAATCTTACTGACTAAGTATTTGACATTAAAATATTTAAAACAAGGAATTGTGTTTACTGTTATTTATCTCTTTTCTAACTTTCTTAAGACTTATTAAAACGACAACTGTCATGCAATAAATAACACATAACATTTTCACTACAAAATTAAACAACAGTATCAACAACAATTGTCATCATCACAGTTCAACAATCATAAACCACGCCCTATTGAAAGCACAACACAATGCAAATTCGACTTGCAAATTCGTAACATCAACAATGAATAGTTTGGAGAATAAAACCACAACAAAGCCAAAACGCTTAGCAACGAGGCGTCGCAATGACGTGTCGGTGCCACTGACCATTTGGCCCATAAAAAACATAAACAGAGCATTTAACTTGAGCTATACACAAATAGTTAGGAAAAAGAGAGAGAGAGAGAGAGTGAAGAAGAATTCTTCAACAGATTAGTTAAGGGGTAACACGACTCAAGGGTTTTGCGAAAATTGGCCGCTACTCCTTAAGAACTTAAAAAAAGGATCTTAATTTCAAGCTTCGATTTCAGAAAGAGTTCAATAAAACATAATTTTGCTATTTGCTGAAATAAAAATTACTAAACAAAAAAGTCAATAAAGTATCAAGCGTTCTGTGTCTAATGCATCATACATGTATGTTGGATATCCTTTCTCGAATGATTCTTTCCAGTTTTTTATTATTTCTTTTGACACAGCGTAGACAATTTAAAGTTTACTATAGATTTAGTTGGCGTTACAGCCATAATTTTATTTACTTTTATATATTTATTTTTTGCTTTAACATTACAATTTTTAACAAACTTAATCCAAAATCATAATCAAAGTTTTTCATTCATAGAAAATTACAGCCAAAAAACATTGGGTGACAACTTTTGCGCCACTTTGTGTGTGTTTGCCTTAGATTTTACTCTTATAAAATTTTCAAATTAAATAAATAATTTTGTGGCAAGAAAATATAAATTGAAAAATATTTCCTCAAAATGAAATTTTCCAAAGCCGAATTCAAATCTTGAAAATGCCTAGAAACTATTGCGAGCGTCTTGCATTACCGATGTCATCATGAATACACGAATTTCGTTCAATCGAGACAGACTATACCACAGTTGGAAAGAAGTGCTGGACGTGCACTCTGAGAAAACGGAAAACTTCAATCTAATTCATGGCGATTGGACTACTTCCTGAGGCCCTGAGGAGTGACACATGTGAAAGATAAACTCACTATGCTCCTGTGCTCCTTAATGGCCTGGAAGCTTGGAAACCAGAACTGTCTGAAACTGGAAACTGTCACCAAACGGCATAGGGGGCCTTGGGTGTTCGAAAGAAGGTGCTTCGCAAAATCTTCGGCCTGTGCGAACCGGCAACGACTACCGAATTCGAACAAACAATGATCTACATGAGCTGTTTAAAGGCGAATCAACACAGAATTAACATCTAACAGCTACTTTGGCTCTGCCATGTTTCTCGCATGAACCATGAAGCTCCGGCGAAAACGGTGTTCGACGCAATAGTTTGAAGTCGAAGGCGAAGAAGGAGATCGTTTCTCTGGTGGAAAGACCAAGTTGAGGAGTCCTTATCATCTCTTGTTGTGATCATGAATCATAATTTTTCTGAAGGCCGTATCCCGGTAACGGATTGTTATGGCCAATTAAGTAAGTAAGATTGCTCTAGAGGACTAACACTTCAAGTAAATCTTTAGTATCTTTAATTATTCGAATACTTAAAAGAAAAACTTAAACTTTAGCTAACTAAAAATAAATTTAAATTGTTCTATACATAAAGCACAAACATGGCCGATATGGCAGCCAGAACTGCCAGAAAGGTGGATGTATACAAAATAGCACACGTCGTGTGCAGCCAGGAGACAAGCGGACCAATGGACAGTGAGAGCACTAACTGTGCAACGAACACCATGTTGCTGATGATGGCCACGTCAGTGCCCAAACCGCGCGCCTGCTTGAGCGGCACCGTTTCACCGTTGCGTACTTGGAACTAAAAAAACGTAGGAATGATTAAAAAGATTAGACTACATTTTAGAGTAAAAACTTACGCAATTCCTTGCATGATATTTGGCCACCAGTATGTAGGGAATTGTAAAGACTGTTCCGCAGATTACGCCAGCCGAGGTGCTGAAGACTAGTACACCCCACTTGGTGGGCCAGATGCCCAAAATTAACATACCGAGGCCGAAGTATAAAATACCAGTGATGTAAACGGTTTTAATGCTGAAATAAAAAAAAATGGATACGAGACTTGAATTAAACTTTTAATATATCTTTCGTAGTCTGGAAAAATTATAATTATACGAAAATTATTATAATCATGTAATTAAGGAAAATCTTAAAGGTTAGATTTCCTACCAGGGTGCGGAAAAATTCGCTCGCGAACGATCGAAAATTCGATCTTCTCATATTGGCTCGTTTTGCGATTGTATTTTATCGCGAGAAATACTTGAGCAAACGAGCGGTTGCGAATGCATTGCCTACGTATTCGTTCGTGAGAGATCGTATGCAGCGAGTTTATGTATACACATTTCAAACGAACGAGCGTACGAAAGCGATCGGTCGTGGGAAGAACGCTGATGCAGAAAATCAGTCGCAACCGCTCGTTTGCTCAAGTATTTCTCGCGATAAAATACAATTCCAAAACGAGCGTTCGCGAGCGAATGTTTGATCGATCGTTCGCGAGCGAATGTTTGATCGATCGCGAACGAATTTTTGTAAGGTTCGTCGGTAGAGCGTGGCTGCAAACAATCATTGAATTTAGTCTATTTTGCGATATATACGGACGAAGGACGATTTGTGAAATTATTTTCTTGTGCGTTTGCTTTTTTTATAACAATATGGGCAAAGTGTCAAATATTGACAAGACGAAACTTGTTACATATAATAAAGACACAGATTTTTCAAAGTGCATTTTGTGTGGAAAACAACTTAAAGGATACATATAAGGAAACACTTAAAGGCATTACGAGACCATATACAAACATAACACAAAGTTTTCTATTTTTTTGTTATAATTTTCCTAACAAGAGGTCTTTAAAATGTACAAACTTCTATACATAAGTTTCCTTTAGGAAATAAACTGCAGTTAGTAGCAGCCGAGTATAATAGCAAACTGCTCAAACTCCTATATACATTATTTATTGCCCAGACGAACGATCGCGATCGTTCAAAGATTCAATCTTCACAATACGAGTTACTGATTGAGTTTTACAACAAGCGCTCGCAACAAACGAACGATCGCGAGAGATCGAACTGACGACGCTTGCAGCGACATTTTCTCATTCGCGATTTTTCCGAACATTTAGATTTCTCGTGAGAGATCGTAAATGCTTTTGCTCGCAGCGCAACTTTATCGCTCGCGAGAAATTAGAAGCACTCAGTTTTTGGTTGCGATTATTCGTGAGAAAGATCGTATTTTGATCGTTCTCCGCACCCTGTTTCCTACAAAAGGGAAGGACTTATGTGTAGGAAGCTTATAGGAAGTATGGACTTATGTTTGTATATCTGAACTCTTCTTTCGAAATCTTATCAACTTACCCCACCCAACGCATCAGTTTGCTCACAGTCATTGAATACACAGAACAGGACAAAGCATAGATGGACATGCCGAAGCAGCCAAAGCGCACACCGGCCCCGTAGAGATCTGAAGCCTCCGAATGTGGTGGCGCCTAAAATTATGCAATGCAAGTTTTAACTTAAACATCAGTGCTCTTTTTTTCCAAAGAGACTTACAGTGGGATCGCCGTGGAATACTGCTTCACCCACAAAATCGGTAAAGTACAGAGTGTAGGTGAGATGGCACATCCAGCAGAGGAAATTCGTTAGCGCCAGTATCCACATCGAGTAAGGCATTACAACAATGCTGCGCAGGTACACGGCCAGCGAGACGGGCTGGTCGACGCCACTGTCCATTTCAATGTCTTTGTTTGTATCGTTTTTTACGTCGGTTTGGACCTTCCGATAACTTTCCAAAGCGGCGGTCTACGGAAAATGTATGACATGACACCTAAACTATACATATATCAGTATGTTGTTAAGTATAGGGATTTACTTCTTTGATGTAGTAGTCTGCATTGTTGTTCTTATTTAGTTCCTTTTTAATGGCCGCCGCCGACAGCGGCTTCAACATTGGATCTCGTTCCATTAGTTTGAGCGGTATTTCGCGAAACGTTGTTATGGTGACAACAAAGCAAACAATGAATATGATGGTAACTAATCCAAAAACAGTGGGTATGTTGCCACCCAGAAAGCTGCCTGCAAAAACAATAATAAATAATCCTTTATAATACCAACTCATCTCACGACTTCTCAATGCACTACTCACCAATTTGCGTGGTCTCCCAGTCAATGCCACCAATGGCATAGCCAATTTTGCCACCAATGCCCGTGAGCATTGTAAACGTGGTCAGACCGCGTTGCTGATCCTCCGGCGTGCACATGTCCAGCATGTAAGTGCGCGCCGGTGTCTGGCACGTGTCCGCGTTCAGATCCAACAGCACCATGCCCAATATGGTCAGAATGGCAGCCCATTTATAATTCGACACACTCGGTCCCGTGGCCTCCTGACCATTGTCCGACAACAGCGCCTCCGCCACAATATCGCCACCACTGCTAAAGTTGCTCGGCGTTGTGTAGTTGTAGCCAACATCGCCCAGCAACACGCCCAGTTCTTTGCCATATGGCACCAGTATCAAACCCATCAGAATGCCCACCGAGAGCACCGCTATGATGGGCCTCCGTCGACCCCAGTTCAGTTTGCAGCGATCGCTGACCGATCCCAACAGTGGCGATATGAAGAATCCAATCAGCGGCGATAGACCCCAAGCCATGGTCATCAGCTTGTGATTGATGCCTATTTGGAGCAATATCGGCGAGACGAAAGACGTCTCTGCAGCATAGGCGAATTCGATGGCCATGGCCATGCTGGCCAGGCGAAACATCTCGAAATGAGTCTTGCTGCGAAAGACATGCGAGTAGTCGTGCTTCTGGTCGCGTGCGTGATTCTCGCGGGACTTCAGCAGATATTTGATCATGGGATTGTTGGCCGATGAGAGTTCATCGCCATCGGTTGTAGCTGCAGTACCCACCATTTTCTTTCTTTTGTTGAAGCGCTACTGTGAGTGGTTTGTGTAAAACGAAGCAGTGGTTCGAGGAGAGAAGCTGTAAGGAGAGAGAAAAGGATAACTGGTGAGTGAAAAATATTTAATAGGTTGTTGTACATGATCAAGTGCTCGATTTTTTAATTTCGATGCTTCGAAATTTCACACTTTATGCGGTTTAACGAAAAAGTGCAGGGGCCAAAAAATATGTTCACAAAAGTGCTTAAAAATTCGACAAATTGCTCCACAGCTGCTCATAAGTGGCTCTTAAAGGGCTTAAATCTATGAATGACCCCACTAATTTTTAGACCTTTGTTTTGCACAAATCCTCGTGAAGTGGGAATGAATGGGATAGTTTCTCTGTTGATGTTTAAGGCCTCTTCTATCATTTTCAGTGAAGCATTGCGGTCTTCCGCAATAAAATCACGAACTTTCTGGATCATTTCCGGCATCCGAACTGAAATTGGCCTTCCTTCTTTTATTTCATCTTCCAGCAACTCTCTGC
Source organism: Melieria omissa (assembly GCA_963971225.1). NCBI lineage: Eukaryota > Metazoa > Arthropoda > Insecta > Diptera > Ulidiidae > Melieria > Melieria omissa. Next base: position 90,195,197 of record OZ020269.1, read on the forward strand.
CATCTATAAAACGTTTATGCCATAAAAAAACATTTGATCTTGATAAACAAGCATCGCCATACGCTTGCTGCATCAAAAATACAAAAATACCGAAATTTCCTCCTAAAAAAATCTTCTAAAGTTGTTTTTTTCATTTACGTAATTTTAAAGGAATTAAACTTCTCATAAAAAAAAAAATAAAAATAAAGACATAATTTTTTTAAAAGCAGCCTTTTTTTATTCATCTTCAGCTTAACAACAACAACAAAACATATAACAAATGAATTAAACAAAAAGTGCAACTTTTAGCGGGATTTCATTGAGACAGCAATAAGTAAGAACGAGATAGAACGAGCTTACATTGCGTAAGCTTAAACATTTTTAACACAATAGGGTGATTTGACTATTATTAAAGTTGCCAAAATATGTTTTATTGCCAGTGTTCCCAATGCATTATACTTCGTTATCCAAAAATCTCCCAAAAATCCACTAAGGATCTGAAAAATCCCCTAACATAAAATCGAAATCTCCTAAACATTCTCCTCGACAATTCTTCCTCCTACAAATTCTTCTAGAAAGCCAAGAATCTCCTAAATCTAGGAGGAAATCTCCTGATCTGGCAACACTGGTGTACAATTCATGGCCAAAGTCAGCTTTCTTGAGGTTTTGAGATCTAAAAATCTCCCAAAAACCCACTAAGGATCCGAAAAATCCCCTAACATAAAATATAAATCTCCTAAACTTTCTCCTAAAAAATTCTTTCTCCTAAAAATTCTCCTAAAAGACCAACAATCTCCTAAATCTAGGAAGAAAACTCCTGATCTGGCAACACTGCTTTGCTCCATGTTAAAATTTCAACATCAAACGAAAACGTGTTTTGCAAAATGAATTTTAATAAATATTAAATGTCAACCAATTGTCATGATGTCCTTTTGCCAGTTAGTAGAGGAAGGTTGAAGCTTCAAAACGCATGTGCTCGCATGTACTGTTGTCTATGGTCAAAGACTTTGCAATGGACTTTTAGTTTAGCTCTTTAATTGCTTCATTGATGTGACTTGAAACTTTGTTTCCTTGTCTGCTTTTAAGGAAATCCACTTGCTTGTCTCTCATAATAATTCCCTGACCCTACAACTCAGTTGAATTGGTACCAACAAATAGGCACATATATATATTTAGTATATGGTTGTTTGTTCTGAAAATAAATCGTGTTCTAACGAAGCTTTGAGCGAAAAAACATTATTTTGTATTTTATTATGCAAATTTTATTTTATTTGTTTTTATTGTTTGCACAAAATATTCAAACATCAATTGTAATTTTATCCAGCGGCCGATATTAATGCCTGACCTGATATAGGTACGGGATCACTTGAGATCGCGCCACTATTTACTCCTCCTGTAACCTCTTCAATCTTGGCAAGGAGTTGCGAAAGGTCTGCTTGATCGAGCTGGATGGGAATGTCTTGATCCGAACGACTGAAGGAGAGAGAAAGTGCCAACAGGTTGATTATTTGAGTTCGGACTTTCGAACCGTGTAGCCTTACCGCATCCTTGCGGCCGCCAGAGTGTGTCCAATCAGACAAACAACTACCAGAACAAGGCACTGCAACAGCATTGAATGAATGAAACCTGAAGGATATCGTTTAGTTCTGACACCAATTTAGCCGCCATGATTCTGAAGGCTGCGCAGTATTTTTTTGTTTACTCTTAGTAAGGAATGTTCTGGCACTTTACAGATGCACCCGTTGTCGGTTCACTCATCGTCGATGCACTTTCAATGTTGAACTATTTTTGCACAATTTTTATATGAATTTCACTGAAAGTGGTTTGGAAGGCCGGCGTAGTGAGACGCACGAAAAAAAATCAGTAATTACTTTAAACAAATGAACTACTTAATTTAAGTGTGGCACACTCCAAATTTTCTAATTAGTTCTATTATATAATATTCCATTATAAGTAAAATGTGCATTGAACTCATATGTTGAACTTAACAAATGCCAAGGCAAAGCTTCGGTGGTTGTTCAATTTATAAAAACGCAAGCCTGTCATAATAAAAATACTAATTTTCAAACCACATTTTCCATAAGAAAATGCATTAATTTGCACTTGACTGCAAAAGGTTCTAATTGGTCCATAAAACTATTTCCTACTAGTAGGGCCCTGCGGCTTTGCACGCAAGCTTAAAGTCAACGGGCCCAATAAATCAAGTTTCTGCATACTACACTCTATGGGCGATGCCACGCCTTTTATGTAATGCCCAATCTATTCCTCCAGTCGAAGGGTGTGACCCGAATGAATGACAGATCTATGGGACGATGGTATACAAAACTTCAAAGCTTTCCAACTTATTGTTCCGAAGCTATTCCACATTAAAAATTTGGGTCCAACCCTACTCGCCCTGTCGAAGGGAACGTTCCAAAGTTATTGAAAGCAATAGGGTCGCTTAAAAAGAGACACGCCTTTTGTCCAACGCCCATACAATTTAACCACTTGAACGACACGTCTAAGCCATTATGCTATATTAAATTTCAATGCTAGCCGACTTATAATTCCGAGGATATTTCACATTGAAAACTTGGGTTGTATGGGCAGTGCCAGGCCCCCTCGTCCGATTCCCACCCCATTCCCCATGTCGAAGGGCACATATAAATCGTAAGTTTGTGTCAAATCTCTTTAATTAAAAAATGACACGCCCGTTGTCTAACGCTCACAAGGTTTTACCAGTGAAACGGCACATCTAAACGGTGGCCCCGTTCCAAATTTTAATGCTGCCTAATTTCTCATTCCGAAGTTATTCCATATTGAAAATTTAAGTTGTATGGGCGGTACCACGCCCCCTTGTCAAAAACCCACCCCATTCTCCCTATCGAATCGCTAAATCGTTTCATACCCATATTCCTATGACAAATATATCATGGCTAATTTGTTATTATAGTGATCGTGGCGAGAAGGCGAATAAGTTAGGCGTGGTCAATCTTATATATCATATGTTAACATCAATGAAACACGGAATCATTTGATATTAATACTGATTTACAGACATGTACCGTAGCTTCGTTTTGTTAGTTTAGTGGGCGCGGGAAGTGGGCGTGACCGATTATATTATAGCCTATGTTTGCCGAAATGACACGCTGAATCGTTTGACACCCATAATGCTGTGACAAATATACCATGGCTGATTTGTTATTATAGTGGGCGTGGCAAAAAGGCATATCAGATGGGCTTGGTCAATCTTATATATCCTATGTTGACCTCAATGAAACACGGAATCATTTGATATTAATACTGATTTACCGACATGTACCGTAGCTTCGTTTTGTTAGTTTAGTCGGCGCGGGAAGTGGGCGTGACCGATTATATTATAGCCTATGTTTGCCGCAATGAACGGCTGAATCGTTTGACACCCATATTCCTGTGACAAATATATCATGCCATATCATTCCGTCGAAACTAATTGACCGATTCACTTGATTCTTGTTTTGCTGTATTCAAAACTTTTTGCTCCACGAGTTAACCTACGGAGATTGCGCTCCATTGACTAGCCGATTTTTTCAGGGAGTTTTTAGAGCAAAAAGGGCGAATTTCGAAAAAAAAACACGTTAAAACGATGCCGCGGGTTCAATTTGGATCAGATCGGGTTCATTATAGGTCATCCTTTGATTGGAGTAATGCTTTTTAAGAGAAAATTTTCAAATTTTCGAATTTCAGACGAACAGGAACAAAGTTAGGATGGCGCAAACGCACCCTTACAAAAAAAATGGCCGGTACTCAGCTGGCGGACCCCCACAGTGTTCGCGGTAGCACGTAGAAACATTTTTTTTTATAATTCAATATACGAAATAATTCTTCTCATTTATCATTTGCAGTTTCTGAAAAAAAATCCCAAAAAAAGCTTTAAAAAACACCGTTTGTATTAGAGGACACCCTTAAATAAAAACTTTATTTAACCCTTTTGGTCCCAAATTTTACCTTGTGTCTCGATATTACTTTTTGGTATTTAAAACAAGAAAAACTCCACACGTCTTTGTTAGAGTTCTAGAGCTAGTTTACTTTTGAATAATTTAAGGCTTAAAACGGGTTAAATAAATTTTATATAAATTTTTTTAGTTACAGAAAAATTATTTAATATTTATGAAAAAATACAAAATTATCACTTTTTGATTTTATTAAAGAAACAGGGTTTTAATCAAACGCGCCTAATTCGTAGACTTCAATTAGAACACAAACTTTCCCTGATATCGCTGTAAATTATTGGAAATTATTTTGCCGGTGCCTAGGTAAATTAAACCCATAAATCATTCGTAGCTTTTGCTATAAGATGATAAATAGGTGAAGTTGCTCTCAGGCAACTTTGGGGTCGAAAGTGCACGACTTCACCACAAAATTACAGTAGATAGTGTACAATTCCGTTCGATTAATAAAGTCGAGTTTTGAGCCTTTCAAAAGTTGCACCAGATGATTTCCGAGTCTCGACCGTTTTTTTGTGTTAAATGTTGAGTTTCTTTTAGAAACAAAAAAATCATCAAATCAATCAATCAAAAACTTAACAACATACCGAATTTTCGTGTGAAATTTTGACTTATTTTTAATAATAAAAAATGATCAAATCAATCAATTAAACAAATTTAAAATCTCTTGAAATATTTTCCAAAGTGAAAAAAGGACATTTAACTCAAGGTCACATATGCAAGTCTTATTTTTTCTATTCTATTTTCATATTGTTTTGAAGCACTAGAATGCAAAATAAGAAATACTCCAATACTCTAAATCACAAATCTTAAGAAGTATGCTTAGAGTTTAAAAATTCACCTTTTTTTTGAGTCCAAAAATCTTCAGACTTCAAACTTTCGCTAACAACAATTTATAACAATTTATTTTCACCAATAACACAGCGCAACAAAAAAACACTTTTTTTCTGTTGCATGGAGTTTTTCTACTGTTTCTTACTAATTTGGGTGCACTGATTCCGAATCTACCCTCCGATTTTTTCTAGCAGCTCTAGTTTGTGAGATATAGGTACCCTGTCATTTTTTCAGTTTTTCCTCTAGTTTTTCCATATTTTCGATCGTAGTTTCTAAACCAAAAAACAGATTCACATGATTTTCACCTTATCGCATTAACAACAACGCACGGCTTCTTTTCCGATGCAACTTATTTTCATAAATGTTAAAATGCCGCGGTAATTGGACCTCAAAGTTGGAAAAAATGTAATTTTAAGGCGTTTTCTTTGATGGTCAAAAACATACACATTTTTTGTAAAACAATTAACGAGTTAGGTGTATAACGAAAGTCGACACATCAAGCAATACAACACAGCTACATTATTTGGCGGAATACACATTCGCATCGAAATAACAGGAAAAATGTACCATCGCGATTTTCATCACTTTTCATACTTTTTCCTTAAAAAATTAGGGGCCTGAAAATATGCAAAGTTTTTAATTTTTTTTTGTTTCGAAAAATTCAAAATATTTTTGTTTTTGCTTGTATTCCAAACTATAAATGGAACATAAAAAGGAGCATATTTTGAGGCTCCTAATTTTTTAAGGAAAAAGTATGAAAAGAGATGAAAATCGCTATGGTAAAGTTTTGTTATTACTTCGACGCGAATGTGTATTCCGATAAATAATTTGGCTGTGTTGTATTGCTTGATGTTTCTTCTTAAGATATTCATATACTTCGAAACTTGATTTATGAAACATCTGTACAATTTTCGCCATCAGAAAAAACGCCTTGAAATTCAATATTTTCTTACTTTGAAACCTTATTATCACGCCCATTTAGAACGCATAAAATTGATTAATGTCAGGAAAGATGACGTGAAATGTTGTAAGTGCAACGATATAAAAATAATGTCGATAGGATTATTGGTTAAGAAATAACAGTCGAAAACGAGAAAAAAGCCGAGGAAAATTCGAAAAAGTGACACGCCCATTTTTTGCAAAAACTAGAGCTGTTACATAAAAACGGAGTATGGTTTTGAAAACAGCGTGGAAAAACGATTCAGATTCATGTAAAAAACTCCATGCAACAGACATGCTGTTGTGCAGTGTAATCTCTCGCAACCCCTGAGTAATCTTTTGATGTAAGAATTTAGATTTCAATTGCGTTCAAGATATTTTCAGACCTTTAACAAAATCACCGTTCAATGTTCAATCACCAAAACGCACTTCGCAAACACGTCTCTCATTCAGTATCGATTGTCGTTTCGAGTGGTTTAAAGTTCTTGGTTTGCATACATTTTTAAACATAAAATAGATTTGAAATTTCTTCAACTTTAATGTGGATTTCAGCGCGAAATTGTTGCAGTATTTGGCGTATCGGCAGCTGACTTTGTTGAGCTTTGTCGTTGTCGATGGATGCGTGTCTGACGATGGCACTTTCATAACTCTTGCATGGTTGGCAATGGGCACTGATGCTTAACAATTTTCTTCTCAAAAACTTGTGCACAGTTTATATTTAAATTTAGGGTTTTTTGGAAAATTTACACCGTTACACTTTAGAATACTTTGAAACTTGTATGCTGTGATATTTGGAATCTTAGCTAAATTTCTGACATTTTTCCTTCGAGTTCATCCTCATTCTTGTACTCAATCTTTTTAATTTAAGTTGTTTTTAATGACAAAAACGTTTCACCATAAATACTCAACTTTGTCTTTACTGGTTTTTCAAAGTGTTTGCGTTAAAAAAAAAACATTTTTTGTGTTTCACTGTACTATTTATTTTTTGTTTTATTTTCAAATTTAATTCAAATTTGCTGCTGGTTGTTGAACCGTTACTACTCGTCGAACTATTGCGATCTGTCTTGGTGCCTCGGCACGACTGCAGCTGCCCATTGCCGAGCGAGCGCATTTATTGGTTTTCCCGCCCAAAACCGGGGCGCGATACTTTCGCCGCAAACGCTTAGCAGCGACAGCTGCAGCCAAGGCGAATTGATACAGGTGATAGCGTAAGGGCAACAACAAAATTGCAATGTATTTTGTTTTTGTTTTCTGGGTTTAGATGGTCAAAATCAGCCAATCAGAACAAAGCTTGCCTTTTTCATTCTTAACCCATTAAGGACAGAGCCCTGAAAATTGATGCAGGATGTTGAAATTTGCAGCACATGCTACTTTTGTACAGTTAAATACAAATCAGAAAAAAAATGTCAAAATGTTGGCAGGGGGCGTCAATATCGCCTGTGACGTATACGTCACGTTGGTCCTCATACCCACAAAGTGCAATCATACGTGAAGATAATTTTATGTGTTCGAATATTTGCGAATTTTTTGGTTTTTATTTTCCTTTTTGATGTATCATAAATTGTTTCATTATTTGAAATAGAAGAAACATCTAGCGAATAAAAAATAAACTTTACATATCAGACAATAAAATGAGTAAAACTACAAATTAAGTAAAAAAAATTATAGTGTCTGAAGCATTTGGCATACAAGCCCATATTACATATTTCACATACAGTTATACACACTTTTGGGCAATTCTGACCACGATATCGTCGACATTTGCTATTTGCAATCACCTCCACAAAGTGATCGATGCATTCATCTTCACTCTTCGGCTTTCGATAACCTTCAGGCGACTTTCTAACGCCACGACTAGCACAGTAGTGGCTTAAAATTGCTTGACGAAAATCAAATTGGTAATGAGCTAACTGTCGTAAGATCCTAGGTGGGAAGTAAGGTCGGAATGCGTCCAGTAAGGTGGAACCAATGTTGGTAAATATGGACCACCACCATTTCTTGCGTCTTGCGATAATTCTGTATTCATTCAAATTCTAATAAATACGATCCATACCGCCCATTTAAACATCGCTACCGCATGTGGTCAAGGAACGTCGATTATTCGCCGATTTTCTCGTGAGTATCGACCGACTTGGATACGTTATGTTATCCGTAAATGGTTAAAACTATAGAAAAAACAGCACTTTCCAGTTTTATTCTCTCTATGTGACCACCTTGTTTCTTTTTTAGTGCCTTTTTGTCAGACAAAGGGAACGATTTAGGTATCATAAAGAATCTCGTATTACTCCAGTGCCATGGTAGCCCCACTTGAAATAGAAACCAAGCAAAACTCGAATTGAATTAAATAAATTAACGAAACTTATGCAACACGGACTTATGCAAAGGACAACAAACTAAGAACATCCTTGATTAAAGGATCCTTCAAAGGATTAAAGGACGATATTGTCATCGATTTTGACAGGAATGCCATCTTCGTCATCGTTAAATACTAATACACATGGTAGTAGTTAATTTTTGCCCAAATTTTCGATAGTACCGCTACAGTCTTCTTCCCCCGAATCTTCATCGGACACCATAGTGTCATCGGGAGGCTCTATAAACAATGTTTTTAAATTTTCATCTTCACCCTGTAAGCTTTCAAGCTAATTTGTCATTTAATATGGGTTTTTGAAGTATTTAATGACATAAAAAAGTAACATAAGTACTTGCACTGTATTTGGACCAACGTGACGTATACGTCACAGCAATAAAAAACACAATCAAACACGGATAAATAATAATAGGTTGTCATTTATATTTTGCATAATTTATCTACATACTATTCTAAGTAATACTGCTTTTAAATATTTTGTTTACTTGCATAAGAAAAAAATTTTCAATATAATTACTTTTTGACTTTTGTAATTTTCGATATTTTTCCTTTTTTCAAATTACACACAATACTAAATCAACATGAACTCGTTTCTTCACAAAGGAAACTTGATTGCAACTGAAGCAATTTCGGCCGTTATGCTTATGACGAGGTCATGATATAGTTTTTATTACATTCTCAGTAGCCAATTTTTTTTTTATTGGCCCATAAAGATGGGATATGCTATCGTGACGTATACGTCACGTTGGTCCATAATGGGTTAAACTGTCACAGTTTTACACATGCATTTTGACAATTTAGACCTTTTCTACCACAAAAAAATCAATTCGCCTCGTTCAACGCTATCACCTGGTATGAATTCACCTTGGATGCAGCGCTACTGTTGCGGCGAATTAACTTGGCTGATCGTGCGCGAAGATTTTCATTGACTTTTCTTATCAGCGACGTTGCAATTTGTGACGTTGCGCATGTCAGCGGTGCATTTGTCTGGTAGCCCATTAAACAGCTGTTTTTTGTTTTTGTTTTGCTTATCTATTTTCAGCTGGAAAATTTTGACTATCGTTCAAGTAGTGATTTAATTTGTGTGATTACTTTTTTTGTGATTAAATTGAAGTGGATGAATTTTGAAAAATGTCATTTAATCGATTGGTCAACAAATTTCAGTCAGTTTGCTACTCATTTCAGTGTCCAGATCACAAAATGACACTTGGCTGCTGCTTGAAATGCCAATACAGTCGTGTCTGGATATAGTGAACTAATTATTGCAAGGCCTGTTCACAGTATTGAGGTTGTTCACTATATCAAGGTTAAAATTTTTGTTCAAAAACTCGCTTTATTTGCCCAAAATACACTTTTTGTTTGTTGCTTGAAATTGCTTTCAAAATGTTGTTCAATATTTAGAGGCTCCATATAAAATATTTAGAGGCGCCAACAAAAAACGGCAGCCGCCGTAGCTCAGCTGGCTAGTGCGTTGGGCCGCGAGTTAAGACTCCGCGAGTTCAATAATCCGTTGAGTTAACACCGAAAAAAAAGAAAAACAACCAACACTGGAAATTTTCCTTATCTCAAGGCACTGACTAAATAGTCTGGATTGTCAAAGTATGAACTGTTTAGTAATTTGATTAACCATTGAGGGTTTTATTACCGCAATCTTACTGACTATTTAACATTAAAATATTGAAAACAAAGAATTGTGTCTAATGGTGTTTATCTACTTTTTTTCTAACTGCCTCAAGGCCTAAGACTTATTGAAATGACAACTGTCATGCAATAAATGGCTCAAAATATTTTGACTAAAAAATAAAAAACAGTATCAACAACAATTGTCTTCATCAGAGTTCAACAATCATAAACCACGCCCTATTGAAAGCACAACACTATGCAAATTCAACTTGCAAATTCGTAACATCAACAACGAATAGTTTGGAGAATAAAACCACAACAAAGCCAAAACGCTTAGCAACGATGCGTCGCAGTGACGTGTCGGTGCCACTGACCATTTGGCCCATAAAAAACATAAACAGAGCATTTAACTTGAGCTAAACACTAAAAGTGAGAAAGAGAGAAAGAAAGCGTGAGGAAGGATTGTTCAACAGATGAGTTAAGGTGTACACCGCTTTAGGGTTTTGGCAAAATTAATTTTTATTTTTTTTGCCTTAAACAATGCTTTGGAGTCATAAAAAGCATATCCAGTAATTTATACAGCCAAAAAATATTTTAACTGGTTCAATTCTTGATTTTTTCAAGATGCCCCTGGAGCGCTTCACTCGCGTTTTTCTTGTCGAAAGCACTTTGCGTAAATTGGATAGAAAAATTACTCGAACATCATTGCATGAATCTATTTGAAATGTTGACACGAGCTGCAAAATTTTATGTTTACAATTTTCTTTCTTTTTTTACAAAAAGAAAGACTTTTCTTCAAATTGCACAACAATTACAAAACTGTATTCAAAAAAACAAACAATTTACTAAAATGTTGTTTATTCAGAAACACAAAAACAATTTAATAAAAAAACAAAAAGAAAGACTTTTTATTCAAAAGTGCAAAACTAGAAAAATTCACTCAGAAAAAAATCCTACATACTATCATAGGCAATAAAACATAGATTTAGATGTAAATTTAAAAATGTTTTTGTTTTTTGTTCCAAGTCTTAAAATTTACAAAAAATTTGTGCACCCGTTAGGTAGTTCAAATATAAGACGATTTCAAGGCGTGACGCTTCCGTCGTTTTTTTTAATAATAATAATAAAAAAGAAAAAATAAAGAGAAATAAAAATTATAATAAAGAAAGTATGAATTTCTTCATTATTATTTTATTAAAAATTGTTTTTATTTTATTCATATTTTTTATTTATTAAAAATAATAATAAAGAAATCCATACTTCTATAAGTGCTCAATATATCCTTTGAAAAGAAATCCTCTTTCTTTTTCCATAGTTGCGAAATTTCTCCTTAAGAACGTAAAAAAAGGATCTAAATTTCAAGCTACGATTACAGAAAAAGTTCAACGAAACATAATTATGCTATTTGCTAAACAGCTAAACAAATTTTAAGTTTATTATAGAAAAGGTTATTTTGGTGCTAAAGCCATTATATTATTTATTTTTATTTATCTATTTTTTGCTTTAACATTTGTCAAATAAACAGATAAGACATCAAATGAACTTAATCCAAAATCATAATCAAAGTTTTTCATTCATAGAAATTTACAGCCAAAAAACATTTGGTGACAACTTTTGCGCCACTTTGTGTACGTTTGCCTTAGATTTTATTGTTATAAAATTTTTAAATCAAAATAAATAATTTTGTGGCAAGAAAAGATAACAATTTATCTTAAAACGCTATTTTCCAAAGCCGAATTCAAATCTTGAAAATGCCTAGAAACTATTGAGAGCACCTTACGTCACCGATGTCATCATGAATACAGGAATTTCGTTCAATCGAGACAGACCAAGGCGAATTCATACCAGGTGATAGCGTTAAATGAGGCGAATTGATTTTTTTTTGTGGTGGAAAAGGTCTAGATTGTCAAAGTGCCTGTGTAAAACTTTGACAGTTTAAAATGAAAAAGCAAGCTTTGTTCTGATTGGCTGATTTTGACAATCTAAACCCAGAAAACAAAAACAAAATACCATGAAATTTTGTTGCTGTCCTTACGCTATCACCTGGTATGAATTCGCCTTGAGACAGACTATACCACAGTTGGAAAGAAGTGGTGGACGTGCACTTTGAGAAGATATACTGCGATCAAGAAAAAGGAAAACTTCAATCTTATTCATGGCGATTGGACTACTTTCTGGAGCCCTGAGAAGTGACACATGTGAAAGATTAACTCGCTATGCTTCCGTGCTATTTTTGGCCTAAAAGCATAAAAACCGGAAACAATTGTCTGATTGAAACTGTCACCAAACGGCATAGCGGGCCTTGGGAAGTTCAGAAGAAGGTGCTTCGAAAAATCTTAGGCTCTGTTCGAACTGGCGACGACTATCGACTTCGAACAAACAACGATCTACATGACGTCCCCTCAGAAAATAAATGTCGTATGTCTCACTAGGCTCCATGGAACATACGACATTCATTTTCTGTGGCGACAATGAGCTGTTTAAAGGCGAATCAACCACAGATTCAACACCCAACGTCTACTTTGGCTCTGCCATGTTTCTTGCATGGGCCATGAAGCTCTGGCGAAAACAGTGTTCGACGCAATAGTTTGAAGTCGAAGGCGAAGCAGGAAATCGTTTTTCTGGTGAAAAGACCAAGTTGAAGTTTTATCATCTCTTGGTGTGATCAACTAGAGAAGACGCGCACAAGCCAGAGGCGCCTGGAGAATACTTTTGCTGAACGCCGTATTCCGGTTACGGGTTGTTTTGGCCAATTAAGTAAATCTTTAATTCTTTAATTATTCTTATACTTAAAAGAAAAACTTAAACTTTATCTAACTAAAAATTAAATTAAATTGTTCTATATATAAAGCACAAACATGGCCGATATGGCAGCCAGAACTGCCAGAAAAGTGGATGCATACAAAATGGCACACGTCGTTTGCAGCCAGGAGACAAGCGGACCAATGGTCACTGCGAGCACCAACTGTGCAACGAAAATCATGCTGCTGATGATGGCCACATCAGTGCCCAAGCCGCGCGACTGCTTGAGCGGCACCGTCTCGCCGTTGCGTACTTGGAACTGGAAAAAATAGAAGTGATTAAAAATATTTGATTAAATTTTCAGAGTAAAAACTTACGCAATTCCTTGCATGATAATTGGCCACTAATATATAAGGAATTGTAAAGACTGTTCCGTAGATAACGCCAGCCGAGGTGCTGAAGACTAGTACACCCCACTTGGTGGGCCAAATGCCCAAAATTAACATACCCAGGCCGAAGTATAAAATACCAGTGATGTAAACTATTTTAATGCTACAATGAAGAAGAATACGAGATTTGAATTCAGTTTCGAAAAAACTATAACCAAGTCATTTAGGAAAATCTTTAAGATTAGATTTTCTACAAAAGGGAAAGACTTGTGTAGGAAGCTTGGACTTATATTTGTATCTCTGAACTCTTCTTTCGAAATCTTATCAACTTACCCCACCCATCGCATCACTTTAGTCACAGCCATTGAATAAACCGAACAGGACAATGCATAGATGGACATGCCGAAGCAACCAAAGCGCACACCGGCCTCGTAGAGATCTGCAGCCTCCGAATGTGGTGGCGCCTAAAATTATGCAATTCAAATTTTATTTAAATATGACTGCACTTATATTCGACTACAACTTACAGTTGGATCGCCCAGGAATACCGCTTCACCCACAAAATCGGTAAAGTACAGACTGTAGGTGAGATGTCCCATCCAGCAGAGGAGATTCGTCAGCGCCAGTATCCACATCGAGTAGGGCATTACAACAATGCTGCGCAGGTACACGGCCAGCGAGACGGGCTGCTCGACGCCACTGTCCATTTCAATGTCTTTGTTTGTATCGTTTTTTATGTCGGTTTGGACCTTCCGATAACTTTCCAACGGCGGCACAGTGCTGGGTGTGGTTGATTGCAGTTCCAAAGCGGCGGTCTATGAGAAATTTATGATATGGCACCTAAACTATACATATATCAGTACATATTTAAGTATAGGTATTTACTTCTTTGATGTAATAGTCTGCATTGTTGTTCTTACTCAGCTCCTTTTTAATTGCCGCCAAGGACAGTGGCTTCAACATCTGATCGCGTTCCATCAGCTTGAGCGGTATTTCGCGAAACGATAGAATGGTGATCAGATAGCAGACTATGAATATGATGGTAACAAGTCCAAAGACAGTGTGCACATTGCTACCCAAAAGTGTGCCTGCAATAAAAAAACAAATTACAAATCATTCCAACTCATATTCCATAAACAATACACTACCCACCAATTTTCGTGGTTGCCCAATCAATGCCACCAATGCCAAAACCAATTGTTCCACCAATGCCCGCCAGCAGTGTAAACGTGGTCAGACCGCGTGGCTGATCCTCCGGTGTGCACATGTCCAGCATATAAGTGCGCGCCGGTGTCTGACCCGTCTCTACGCCCAAATCCAACAGCACCATGCCCAATATGGTCAAAATGGCTGCATATTTATAGTTTGTGGCACTTGTCCCCTTCTCATTATCATCGGACAGCGCTTCTGTTACACCACTGGAATTGCTCAACGTTGTGTAATTGTGGCCAACATCGCCCAGCAAGAGCCCCAGATCTTTGCCATATGGCACCAGTATCAAACCAATCAAAATGCCCACCGAGATCAATGTTATGATGGGTCGACGTCGACCCCAGTTCAGTTGGCAGCGATCGCTGACCGAACCCAGCAGTGGCGATATGAAGAATCCAATCAGCGGCGCTAGACCCCAAGCCAGGGTCATCAGTTTGTGATCGATGCCGATCTGCAGCAGTAATGGTGAGACAAAGGATGTCTCGGCAGCGTAGGCCAACTCAACGGCCAAAGCAATCAATGTGAGGCGCAGCATCTCGAAATTAGTTTTTCTGCGAAAAACATGCGAGTAGTCGTGATTTTGGTTTCGTGCATGATTCTCGCGGACTTTCAGCATATATTTGATCATGGGATTCTTGGTCGATAAGAGTTCATCGCCATCGCTTGGCGCTGCAACACCCACCATTTTCTTTCTTTCGCTACTGTCACTGGTTGGCGGAAAACGAAATTAGAGTAGAGTAGACGAGGGAGAAAAGAAGCTGTAATGAAAAAGAGATAGAAGGATGACAAATGAGGGCAATGAAGTTTAGTTCTATACTTGTTTAAAGAATGAAATTGTTTTTGGAACCAAATACTAATACTGGATCTAATTGAAGTCGGCCTACTTTTGTATCAGCTGTTCGATTAGACTTTCAGTGTAGTCCGGATTACATTTTATTTCTATGTCTCAATTAATTCAAATGTTGTTATAAATATACAAATGTTATTAAGTTGACAGTCAGACAGACAATTTGGCTCATTAGATCCTGGAGATTATTTTTCCAACCCTCTGATAACCGACAACTTTTTAAACGGCCAAAGCCCAACAAGATCCCCAGGGACCTCTTTTGTAATATTGCATATAACACGTGTAATTGTGTAATGTAGCGTTACATAATGTGTGTAGATGTGTTTGGAAAGCCAAAAAGCTAAGCTTCGTGTTTATTTTTTAGTAAAAATATATGAATTGTTTGCTACAGACAGATTGGCAAAAAAGTATATAATACAAAATAATTGCATTTAAAAACGCCATACGTCCCTATGGACTTTGTTGGTCATCGGAGGGTTAATACGCGGTTTTTTTTTTTTTTTTTAAATTGAATAAATTGTCGGCAGTGCGGAGGAAGAAAATATGGTCGAGTTTCAGTTTTTGTGTTTATTTGTTTGTTGTTGTTGTATTGTTGACGTTTTGCAATAAACACTGCACGAAATAAACGGCTGAAGCCGGGGAACAGAAATAGGAGGAAAATGAGTACAAAGGGACAAGAAAAGGAGGGGATCAGAGATGGGAACAACAGATCACTAAACACAGCACTCATTTGTATAAAAAATAAATAAACTTCTGCAAAAGTATAATTTACCTAAATATAAAAAAAAATATTTAAAAAAACCAAAAACTTCACCTCTGCTTGCGGCACAAATATTTCACTTTAATAGTTGATTTCAAAAAACTAAACCAATTAATTTAAGTCCAACAATAAACTCTGAACATATGCACATTTTTGCTAAAGAATTTTGCTAAAGAAAAAATTTACCTCGGGTTGCGGCACAAATATTTCACTTCAATAGTTGTTGATTGTAAAAAACATCCACCAATTACTTTAAGTCCAACAGTAAACACTGGACACGTTTTGTTTTTATGCACGTTTTTGCTAAAGAAATTATAACCAAACTGGTTTTAAAAGTTAAAAAATTTGAATATTCAAACAGCGAAGCTCAATGCTCGCTCTGACATCGATTGTTTTGGGTTATTTAAAATTTTTAGTTTGCACAAACTTTTAAACATAAAATGGTTATGAAGTTTCTTAATTAACTTGAATTTCAAATTAGGATCTTTCAGTGTTGATCTCACTTCGAACTGTTGCAGTATTTGTCGTAAAAGCAGCTGACTTTGTGGCACTTAATCGTTGTCAATTGGTCGTTGGTGGACGATTGCACTTTCATAACTTCAACCATGCAAAAGGCACTGATTTTTAGCAGATTTTCTTCTCAAATTATTTTCAATTTATTCTCAATTATTTTTCCAAAACTTTACACTTTAAAACACTTTGCAACTTTTGCGTATATAATGTCACGATTTGAGTTTCAGCCAAGTTTCGTCATTTTGCCTTTCGTATAATTTTCGTTCTCACACACAATGTTCTCAGATCTTAATGGCAAAAACTTTGCTTCACTTCGCAGTTTTCCACAGCATTTGATTAAAAATAGATTTTTTGCCTTTTTGTTTACTAGTTTTACTGTACAATTAATTAATTCAATTGCTTGTTGAATATTGCTGAATTGTTGCTGCTCTTCGAATGCTTGCGATCTGGTTTGTTGTCTCGGCACGACTGCCACTGACTACAGCTGAGCGAGCGAATTTATCGATTTTTCGCTCAAAAATGAAGCGCAGTACTGACACTTCGTTGCATTTAACAACTTGGAACAATGAACAAACAATAATATTTTTGCTCTTTTTATAAAGTAAAAATTTCTCCTTGAAGGATAAACCATTTATTTCGACATCCTAAAGTTGTATCAGCGATCTCAACATTACGAGTAATTTTTGTATTTTGAATTTTTAATAAAAAAACCAAACAGAAATTATGAAAACCCACCAATTAATTTGAATTTGACTCAAAATGAAAATGAACTCTAATGGAACAAATTCTAAACAGTATTTTTATAACCTCCAAAAAAAAAGTCATGATGAAAAAACTTTATTTATGATGGTAATGATGTTTAAATTAAATTAATTAAATTTCAATTTTGATTTAGACTTGTTTAAACTTGTTTATTTTGTTTTATTTTATTTTATTTTATTTTATTTTATTTTATTTTATTTTATTTTATTTTATTTTATTTTATTTTATTTTATTTTATTTTATTTTATTTTATTTTATTTTATTTTATTTTATTTTATTTTATTTTATTTTATGTTATTTTATTTTATTTTATTTGATTTTATTTTATTTTATTTTATTTTATTATTTTATTTTTTTTATTTTATTTTATTTTATTTTATTTTATTTTATTTTATTTTTTATTTAATTTAATTTAATTTTATTTTATGTTAATTTATTTTATTTCATTTTATTTTATTTTATTTTATTTTATTTTATTTTTTTATTTTTTATTTAATTTAATTTAATTTAATTTCATTTCATTTCATTTTATTTTATTTTATTTTATTTTATTTTATTTTATTTTATTTTATTTTATTTTATTTTATTTTATTTTATTTTATTTTGTTTTACTTTATTTCAATTACTACTTACAGCTTTAATAATCTGAAAGAAGTTTTAATTTTCAGATTAGTTGTACAAATTAACGAGTCAAAATTTTTACAAAAATATGTTCAACTAAAATGTCAAGAATGACGAAATCACAGAAAAATAACTGCAATTAAAAAAAAGCCTATTAACCACAGCATGGAATCAATATGTATGACAGATGTTATATCAACAATAAAATCGATCGAGGTAATGAACAGTGAATAAATAAAGCAGCAAGCGTTAAAAAGTGATTTCAGCTTCACGAAATGCAAATATAGACAGCAAATTATCACAAGCAGCCAAACAATATTCAGCGGCGGCGAGTCGAGGCAAAATATTTGCTATTTAAACTACAACGAAGTGAGAAATCTTTTTCAAATTTTCAGACGTACACCGGTGATGTTAGTAACTCAATCTATACACATCAGGCAATGAATCAAATCGGTCTAACTAAAGCAATAGAAAATCATTGAAGTTGAACTGACAGATTGTTGGATAATTTCACAATGTTGGCAAATTTTTTACCAGCAAAGTCAGTCGACATAGGCAGGAAGAGATGGTAATCATTGGATGACAGGATCGGACTTTAAGGTGACTGCATAAGATCCTCCCGAACAAGCTTTAGGAGCTTCTGGCGCTGTCCTGATGAAACACATTACTCTCCTAATGACCAAAGCTTCCTTCGAGTAAGGAGTTTGACTGTGAAGTAGCTCATAGTATATGATTCCCTGTTAATTTCACCAAACACACAGCAAAACCTTCCTAGGCGATTTCCAGGATTTTATAGAAATCTTCAAAAATTGAACTTTCATAGCACGATGCATTTTTTATTTAAAAATTTCCGACACGGAAGCGACCAAAACTGAGAACAATTCGCTGTTAGAGTATCAGAACTACACTAAAACATCGTTCATTCCGGCACTCAATTATCCGGCGCATCCAAATCGGTAAATCAAAAATTGTATTATGTATAATATTTGTTACGATGGATTCCACGTCTCGAAAAGAAATCCGAAACTACCCCCAATCATTTCTGAATTATTTATAGATGACCTTAATAAATTGGTATCTTGTGAATGAATATGTGAAAATGTCTTTTATTTAGACTATTTACAGGTGATTTCGTTTAACCCTTTCGGTACTTCTTTTTTGTTTTTAACTTTAAAAGTCATTATTTTCTATTTTATTACTGTTTAAGCCTACATAATGAATAATCAAAAGTAATATTTTAAAATATTGTTCGAAAAAGTGGTTTTTGGGCATCATGAAATATGGCATAGTAAAAGATAAAAAAAATCGTACAGCCTTAGTGAACTATATTTGGGATCTAACTTTTTTTACACTTACTAAAGCAATAAATACCTACTAGATTACTTACATAAAACTATGAAATAAATTGATTTTTGTAATAGAATAACTAAAAGTACGAAATGATCTCTTTTTGTAAAATACGCAGCTCGATAGGACTGCGCACTTTCTGAACCCTTACAAGTTACTTGGTACACTAATCAAAATATTTTTTTCATGATTTGGTATAAAAATCTTCAGAGAAAAATACAAAAATTGAAAAATATAGTATCCACAAGTTTTTGACCTAAAACAGGCACTGAAAAGAGACTATGCCATATGGCATAGAATAACCGAAAGGGTTAACCGGCGTTTTTGTTATCCGGCATAGGCTTGGTCCCATGCTCGCCGGACGGTTCTACAAGGTTCTATTCACATTTTCATATGCTTAGCTTTCATTTTTGCGTTCATTAAAAAAAAACTAACTTTAAGCCTCTTTGCTGATGTCCATTTTGATTAGCGCTCCAACAAAAATGAGTCAAGCAATTACAAAACTGGCTAAGAAATTTGTTTAATACCAAATCGCATCTTTCTAAAACCGTCTTCTATAATCCAATCACATTTCTATAACGCGAGATACAAATTACTAAAGCCATCATTGGAAAATGTAATGAATTTCTTTTTACTAAACTTTTACCCATGAAGCACATTGATTTTTTGAGTTTGTATCTTAGTTTCAGATATCAATTGGACTCAATTAAATTGGAACAAGTTTACACTTCTTGGCATTACATTTGTTCCAGCCTAAAAGTAGGCTTGGCTTTTGGGCGTAGTGGCAATGAAAAGACAAATCGCTGTGTTGCCAAACTCCATGCAAGCAAGACGCGCTTTGGGCAAATGTGAACGATGTTTTAACAACTAAAGAAAAATTTTATTAACAAAATCCTGAATTTTATAGATTATAGTTTAACACAGCCTATAGCTGAAAATTCTTGACTTGGTTATAGTCAAATCCTGAACTCAAATGTTCGAACAGGAAAAGATGAAATTTTCACCCAACAGATTCTTAGCTGTAGAAGCTTATCTTTTTTTTGTTTAAAATTATATGCTCATTTTTTAATGTATATTAAAAGCTTCTACTTCATTACTTTAATGTCACCCCAGTATACCATTAATTTAATTTTGAACTCAAAACTAATTGAATATATAAACAGACTACTCCTCATATAGAAGAGAATAGCGAGTTCGTTGTAATCTCAAGTAGTCTAAATTAAAATCTGAAACAATCTTAACGATTTGCTTTACACATCACATTTATTATAATTACACCGCTTCAATAAAAATCGTATCTACTTTTAATCTAGCAACTGATTTGGTCACTGGGTTATTTCAACGGCAACGATAGCGAAAACCATTGAGACAGAGCAGCAACAAGTTTCATATCAGACGCGTTTTCAGTTGCTAACTGATAAAAAATTTATACAATTACTATGCCGTTACATCTTTATGTCGTTATAAACATTTACAGTTCTCCTTTTTTTTTAATCAACAGCAGACTTTTTAAGCAAACACAGTTCAACTCGCTATCACTTTTTATTGTTAATGCAGTGAAGAGTTGAGTTCTTCGAGTGCAGAACAAACAACTTGAAAAATGTGCATGGTTCATAATTTCTCTGCTCTCTCTGCTGCATATAAATATTTAGTGACTACCTCAAGACAGACACTTATGAAATTGACAGCTGTCAGGCAAAATAAGTAATAATTATTATTATTTACTAGCTGGGCCCTGCGGCTTTGCACGCAAACTCTCCTGTTTCCCCATATACGAAATCTTATCCATTGTTGAGCCCATCAGATTTTGATTAAAAAAAGAACATGTGTCTAACTATCTTTGATTTCGGGTATTTTCAAAATTTTGAAGTCAGAAGGCCCATTCAATTATGTGTTTTCGTATTTACTCCAAGCAAATGCTTAACCCTTGGTATACCAGATTTCGATTCTTCGAGTTTCGGTTTTCAAAAAATTAAAAGCACCTTGTTATTATTTCCCGACTGAAGTGCTTTTGATAAGTTTGAAGTCAGAACGGCCAATAAATCTTGTTTCTCCATACAAATTGTTAACCCATTGATGACCGCGTTAGATTTTGACTTTCAAAAAAGTGAAACATTATATCTCGCTAAGAGTACTTTCACTAAGTTTGAAGTCAAAGTTAATTCGTATTTTTCACAGTTACTCCATACAAACTTTTAACCCGTCGCTGACCCCGTCCGATTTTAATATTCGGTAAAATGAAAAGCACGTATTGAGTTATTTAACATTTAAAGTACTTTCACCAAGTTTGAAGTTAAAACACTCAAAAAAGTTGTTTCTCCATACATACTTTTAACCTGTTGTTGATTCAGTTAGATTTCGATTTTAAAAATAATAAGAAAACTAACTAACTTTATTTATTTCAATTATTTTTACAATTGTTGAAGTCAATAGGCCCATCGGTTCGTGTCGGAGTTCGTTTCGATAATAAATCAATCAATCAATCAACCAGTAAGTCAGTCAGGATAAACAATCTATGTATAAAAAAAATGAAGACGGTACCACGCCCCCTTGTCCAATGCGCACAACTTTCGTCTATTCGAGTTGTGGTACTAAGTGGACAGTTTGTACCAACTTTGATTGATTTGCGACTTAGAGTTCTGTTGAAATGTTGGGTCATACAAAATATGCCACACCCCTTTTCAAACGCCCATCAAAGCTCATTAGTAGAATGACACATCTATGAGACGACGGTACACCAACTTTCAATGCTGTGCAGCTAACGATTCCGAGGAGATTCCTTATTAAAGAGTTGAGTTGTATGAGCGGTGCCACGCCTCTTGTCCAGAATCTACCTTATTCCCCCTGCCGAAGGACACGACTAAATCATAACTTGATACCGAGTATCATTGATGTGAATGCTATAGTTCCAAAGTTACACCGGAATTTATAAAGTGCCACGCCCCTTGTCCAACGCCCATACAATACAACCTGTGAAATAATACGTCTACGCCATGACGTTGTACAAAATTTCAACGCTGAGTGACTTATAATTCCGAAGCTATTCCACATTAAAGAATGTAGTTGTATGGGCAGTGCCACGCCCCCTTGTCAAAAACCCACCTATTCCCCCTGTCGGAGGACACAACTAATAATAAGTTTGTACCGAGTGTCATTTAAGTGAACGCTATAGTTTTAAAGTTTCACCATTTAAAAAGTGCCACGCCCTTTTTCCAATGCCCATACAATACTACCGGTGCAATGACACGTCTACGCCATGACGCTGTACCGAATTTCAATGCTGTGTAACTTATGATTCCGAAGATATTCCATGTTAAAGAATTGAGTTGTATTGGCGGTGCCACGCCCCCTTGTCCAAAATACACCCTATTCCCCCTGCCGAAGGACATGACCAAACCGTAAGTTTGTACCGAGTGTCATTGATGTGAACGCTCTAGTTCCAAAGTTACACCGGATTTTAAAAAAGTGCCACGCCCCTTGTCCAACGCTCAGTAAATTTTACCGGTCGAACGGCACGTCTACGCCATGACACTGTATCAAATTTCAATGCTGTCCAACTTATCATTTCGAAGATATTCCATATTTAAAAATTGAGTTGTAAGGGCGGGGCCCCACCCCCCCCCCCTTGTTCAAAACCCACCCCATTTCCCCTGTTGAAGGACACGACCAAATGGTAACTTTGTACTGAGTGTCATTCTATAGTTCAAAAGTAACACCGGAATTAAAACAGTGCCACGCCTCTTGTCCAACGCCCATTAAATTTTAGCAATAGGAACACACTTCTATGAGATGACGGTACACCAACTTTCAATGCTATCCGACTTATAATTCCGAAGATTTTCTATGTTAAAAAGTTAAATTGTATGGGCGGTGCCACGCCCCCTTGTCCAAAATCCATCCTATTTCCCTCATCGAGGGACCCGACCGAATCGTTAGTTTGTACCGAATGTCATTGATGTGACTGGTATAGTTCAAAAGTAACACCGGAATTTAAAAAGTGCCACGCCCGTTGTCCAACGCCCATTAAATTTTACCGGTGCAATGACACGCTTATGCCATGAGACTGTACTAAATTTCAATGTTGTCCGACTTATAATTCCGAAGATATACCATATTAAAAATTTAGGTTGTATGGGAGGTGCCACGCCCACCTGCCGTACAAACATGTAATATCGCTATAAACCACCGCATTGACATCTTCTATCACACACAAAAAAAATGTTCTCGAAAGAATGAGCCGTTTTCGCAAACACTGATTACACACAGAACGTTAAGTTTTTTTATATATAAGATTATTATTTATTATTATGCCCCGTTCTGACTATGTCATATATGGTGTCATTTGTAGTCAGTTAAATGAGAACGGGTTGTCATATGGTGTCATTTGCGTTTGCCTGCATGTATGACTACAATTTTCCAATACGAAACGAGAATCAAATGAGAACGATCGAATTTGTGTCGAACGAACGATTTGACTACGTTTGATGAGAAAACAAAAAATGTCAACATGCTGGCAAACTTTGTCATATGTATTTTTCGTCAGTTTTGCCGTGCAATGAGAACGCATTTGACGACATAGGACGAACATGACATATATGGCAGTGTTTGTCGTCATTGAATATGACACCATATATGACATAGTCAGAACGGGGCATTACAAAAAAAAACATCAACAACAATCAACATCTTAACTATCTAACAACAATAAGCCACGCCAATTTGATAGCACAACACTATGCAAATTTATAACACCAACAAAACTTATTTGGAGAATAAACCCACAACAATGCGTGACAACGACGCATCGTAATCAAGTGCCAGTGCCAATGACTATTTGGCCCATCAAAACATAAACAGAGCGTTCGTAGTAGAGATAGTTAGAAAGAGAGTTAGCAAGAGAGAAAGAGTGTTTTAAACAGGTAAGTGAAGCGAAAAAGAGAGCAAAGTTTCGAGCTCTATGTGAAGAATCTACACTGCAGAAGCTCAATGAAAGCGAAATTTTGCCATTTGCTAAAATATGAATTAAAATTGAATTTTATTAGCTGAAAGCCATTACTGTTATAACTTTAATGTATAGTAATAGTTGGGCTGAAAAGTTCGTATCGTTTCTATGAGATGGCACCACTAGAATAAAATCCGTATCATTTTTAGATAGTACCAACCTTCAAAAGAAACTTTTATAAATTTGACAGCTGTCTGATTATTAGTTTGTGAGATACAGCATTTTCAGTGAAGCAACTTTTGTTATTTGGAAAAAAATGGTTAAAAAGGAATTTCGTGTTTTAATGAAACACTATTTTTTGATGAAAAAAAGTGCTGCTGATACCAAAAAGTGGCTTGATGAGTGTTATCCGGACTCTGCGCCGGGCGAAGCAACCATTCGTAAGTGGTTTGCTAAATTCCGTACAGGCCATATGAGCACCGAAGACGATGAACGCAGTGGACGTCCAAAAGATGCTGTTACGGACGAAAACATAAAAAAAATCCACAAACTGATTTTGGAAGATCGTAAATTGAGGTTGATTTGTATATATAAGAGTATATAAGAGTACTATCGATTAGTCTTGGTCGGTTCCGGGTTAGATTCCATGACCCCAAAATTGTCGCACCGTATAATATAACGAATTGTTAAACGATTTTGAAGGAATTGTTGAAAGTGTTTTTATTTGAAAGATTGAACTCCGTTTTCTGAAAGTTGGTTTCTTTGAAACTCTATATCCTGCAATTTCCTGACGGTGACAGCTATTGTTTCTCATATTTATGTGTGCAACTAACAATTAAATTCATTCAATCTCTCTTTCGGAGTTTTACAGTTTTATACATCATTGGCTTCAAACATTGAAGATCAATCAGAATAAAAGCCATGTATATCTGGAGTTATTTCATTCCACAAGTTAGTTATCTCATCTATTCCATTTAAAATATTTATGCTGTTAGAATCTTCTAAATCAGAAGATGTTGATGTTGATAAACCCATATTCCTGAGTAATATATTGAATACAAACTGGCTTTCAAGGAGTCAATTGTGATGAAAAATCGCTATGAACAGGAATGCCGCAGCATTCACGACCGCGAACGTGTTAACCATAAAACTGATTGAAAACATTCTTTGAGGACTTACGTTCTTACATATCTCGTTCCATCGATGATTGGCCAAGCGTTATGACGACGAGTTGTTTTTGCTATTAGGATCGTAAAAATGAAATTAGTTCTTAATATGAAATTAATATGATAGCATATTTTGTACGTTAGTTGTTTACTTAGTCTTCTGCACGTCGATTTACGTTTAACATCCTTTTTGTTTTTAAAACTTGTCGTACAACCCTCCCGATCTCATTGTTCAGGTGTTATTTCATTATTTTATAAAGGGTGGCGCAAAAGTCATAACTAGGTATCGGATGTATATGGAAAAAATTCAAAAATTGGCAAAATATGCAAACATGCAGTGCATGTGTTAGCTCATTCTTAATATTTTTCAATAAAAATAGTTTTTGTATATTGTCCCGTTCAAATCCGAAGCTCAAAAAAAATATGCACTTGCATATAATTCCGATCCCTAGTCATCACTTTATGGCAGATGTTATTAACTTTTGCAAATGGCGGCAAAGTTAAATTCTGCTTTGACATTCATTCATTCAGATACATGTAAACAAATTAGGCAAACAAATTAGAAGACAACTTTTGCGCCACCCTGTATTTCGACTGGGATGCTTGAAGTAAGTGCACATGTACCGATGGATTTAGAAAAGGTGGTATCGTTGGTCCAGGTCTGCCTTTTATTAATCAGAGGGCAGAATAATATTGAACTTGTTGCCACTGTTGCACTGCTTCCAGAAAGGATAAGCGTCTTTCACAAACTTTGCAAAGTGTAATGGCCACCGATGCCGAAGCTATTCGGCTATTCGAAGCTATCATAGCTAATTTAATGCATCGAAAGCATTAAAGAAGGCCGCGGATATTATTTGGACCAATTTAGTGGCCACAAAAAAATATATAAATTTTTTATAAACACTCACTTATATTTATTGATTTTTTTTAACTATAATTGAGGTATTTGCAAATTTTATCCGAGAAAAATTCGACCAAGCGTTCGGCTTCGGCATTGATTTTCAACTGAATTTTTGGTAAGAGCCAAATGAGTGCCAAGTCAATGCTTGGCAAGTGAGGTGAACAGTGTAACAGGTCATAAAAGAAAAAATTGCCCAAAATCGTTTGCTATCAAATTTTATGATCTAACTTACTTTACTTTTATGATCTTTACTGATAAAAATTTAGTTAATGTATGCACTTAAATATTGAGTGACATTCATAAGGAATGGTTCACTTATATTGAAAAGTGCCTATGTGCGTAACTAAGTGTGTGCGGTCACTGTTCTCAGTCAATGTTTATGCAAACTAAACTACTGACAAAAAAAAAATCGTTAAAGTTCTCAGCTATAGCCGACAGAGTTCCGAATACGAGTTGGTTCTAGTAGCAAGTAGTGTTCGATTTAAATATAATGTTGTCTGTCAGTTAGCAGAGATTGACTCTAAATTTCAGAACCAGTTTAGTTAATCTGATTTTCATAAATCATATTCAACATTAACTTTTATAAATAACATTTGAGAGAGCGCCAAGAGTGATACGTGAATCATGAGTCGTGTGCTCGTGCAACAGCGGTCGCGTTGACAACATTTGTTACGATCGCTCTTAACGTTTATTCAACCGCTCGACGCGACGGTTAACAGCTGTTATACGCCGACTAAATGTCAGTTTTCAACCAACCGTAGCGGTGAGAAGTTGTTTTAAATGTGAATAAACTGTTTTTATTTGATTAAAATTTAACATTACGAGCAAAAGTGAGAATTCATATTGAAAGTGAAGTGATTTCAAGCAACAAAAACTTATATGTTTTTGCTTGTTTAATACTCATTTGAGTGAAGCATTAATTATCACCAGAACTCATTAAAGTTGGCACAGTTTATAGTTGAACTGCAACCAATACTCAGTTCAAAACTTAAAGTGTGACGCGAGCTAATTGTACGTGTTCCTTGACAGGTAAATAATCCATAACGAATTGTTGAAACGGACAAAAACAAATATTTACAAACGCGAGAAAAATGTCAAAAAAGTTTGCTCGAGAAATAAGTTGAAAAATGCAATAAGTAATTGGCATTGTTGTTATGCTGTAATAATCAAAAATATCACAAACAATAAATAATTTAAAACAACAATGAAGACAAATACCAATAAGTAAACAATGAAACAAGCTATATGAACAATGAATACAAATTTAATTCGTTTTTAACCAATTGTGGTTTTGATATGCAAAGAACATGAATACAAATATTTTAATAATTTAATTTCTTTTAATTTTCTTTTTTCTAAGAGAAAAAACAACAAACAAAACGAGTGATTTGGTGAACTATTTTGTTGTTAATACTTTGGATCACTAAATTTGTGAAGGCTTTCTGAACGAATATGTAAGCCAAAACTTGTGGGGCTACAGTGAAGTTAAATAACTTCATATAAAGTTCAAAGTGCTCGAAAATTTGAAAGATTGCTCCACAACTACTCGAAAGTTGCACCTAGGGATTTAAAATCAATGAACAAACCTCACTAAATCGTACTTCAAATATTTTAGAAATTGCTTCACAAATATTTGGAAGTTGCACTTAGAGGGTTAAAAGCCTTAATCAACCCTTAATAATTTTCATTTGAAAAAATTTTCCTTTCGACCCCCAATTTTAACGTTTTTAGTATTTAAAACGGGTTAAATAAATTGTGTATCAATATTTTTAAATTACAAAAAAATTTTTTAATATTTATGGAAAAATACAAAATTATTACTCTTCGATTTTATTTACCCATTATTAAAAAAACAGGGTTTTGATCAAACGCACCTGAGAGTTAACCCCAGACAGTCAAAATCTAAGACCAAAAGCCATTTATTTTCGCTTTCAAATGTTTCTTAAAAACACAACTAAACTCGAATTTTAAATTAAAAAAAAATATTTAATATTTATGGAAAAATACAAAATTATCACATTTCGATTTTATTTAACCATTATTAAAGAAACAGAGCTTTCATCAAACGCGCCCAATTCGTAGACTTCAATTAGAACACAAACTTTCCCTGATATCGCTGCAAATTATTGGAAATTATTTTGGGGATACCAGTAAAATTTTTGTAATTTGCTTTGAATTCACTTCTAAAAATATGAATTTGCTAGTTATTAATTATTATATTAATTTGTTGTTGTATTTATATTAATTTGTTTTGTAATTTAAGTAGGTTAAACCCATAAATCAATCGTAGTTTCTGCTATCAGATGACAAATAGGTGAAAGCAACTCTCAGGCAACTTTGGGGTCGAAAGGGATAAATAACACTTATCTTCTACCTTTAATGGGTCTCACATAGGAAATACTTGTTTTTATAAGATCTGCTCTCAGGTTAACCCCAGACAGTCAAACTCTAAGACCAACTGCCAGTTATTTTCCTTTTTAAATGTTTCTTAAAAACACAACTAAACTGGAATTTTGCATCTTGAGGCAGCTGTCATACAAAACTTACCATTTTCAATGAAATTCTCACCACTCACACAGCTCACCACTTGCATATGTAGTAGTAAAGTTTGTAAGAAATCATCATATCTCAGAAACTACTGAACCGATTTGAACAATTCTTTTACATTCAAACAACATAAATTGACTCAAAAAATACAAAAATATTAAATTTTCCCATACTCAACACCCATGGCTATCTCCCATACACCTGAAGTTTGTGTGAGTACTTTGTGATTTCTATCGCGCAAAAACCCAAATTTATTAAAGAAATTGCATTCACCTTCCCAGTTTATACATAACTGCAATCTTTATTGAGTGTTGATAAGAAGTTATTTTTTTTTTAATTTTTTTATGAGAATATGTGAATTTAATTACCTAGTTTTTTTGTATTATATGAGGGATATAACATTTTGGTGCTAACGACTTGTGCAAATAATATTCTTCTTTGTAACTTCGGCACAAGACGTTTTTAGAATCATTTATTAATTTCATGGCCTTTTATAATCTTTTATTAATTTCATGTCTTTTTCGACAGCATGCAAATTATAAAAGATGACTTGTGCTTACTGGCAGCTTTAAAGCTATGACCAGGTTTTTAGTTCTTTAAATATTTAGACTTTGGGCAATGCAGACAAGTGGAAGTTTGTTGATTGTATTTTTCATTGTCTAAAGAAATATAATATTAGCAAAATCTGCGAATTACAAGAATAAAGTCAGTCAGAAACGATAAACGTTAAATTTAAAATTTATATTAAAAATTTCAGTGAAAAAGGAGAGCAAGAAACTTATCATGAAACTTATTATGAATTGTCGATACGGACAGAAACTAAATACCTGGTCGCGGCACAGAAGCTAACAACAAATACAAGGCATCATGAGTAAATTAATATAAAACTATAGTAACTAAATGAGTTGTTGTTGCTAGACCCAATATCTTGGCTGAGATTTGACAAAACGAACGTTTTATAATGGATCACTACTACAACTTCTAAACTATTCTCCATCTGGTATCTCTTAGAACCCAATAGAGGTCTATGAGCGCCAATGGCGCCCAGCAAGTTACACCAACCTACCATAACAACGTCTTGAGAGATAAAAAGAACTTCTTAGTAATTAAAGAATTACTCAGTTGACTTAAAAAATCAACTTTAAACTCAACTTTGAACCTCAGTTTGTACCTGAGTTCACGCTAATTCATGACAAAATAGTATAACAAATTTTTATTTGCATGCAATGTGGCTGCAAAAATTGGCGTCATTAATTATAGCACCAACAATACAGCGCACTATTAAATTCTATAGAAATGCGCAAAAACAAAAGCAAAAGGAAAAAAATTCCATTAGCAAATGTCGCTCATACGTCACCGTGTGCTGCCGTGTCTGTGCCATTTTATTCAATTTCCATTTCATGTCATTTCATTAGAACAATTGATGCATTTCACATGACTGATGTGTGCAGAGAGATTTGAATTTTCCGCTACTGTTGCACTCAACTGCAAAACCCCCTTTTATACAAAGTAGCAAAGCAATTAGGCAAAAATCAGACCAAAGTTTGAACAAAGTTGTGTTGCCACCTTTCATCTTCCATCAATTACACAACTGATCTTTGCAGTCATCACTCAGTTGCAGTTTTGTGTTTTATCATTGTTTTATTTTGATTTTGCATTTTTTTAATTTTTCATTTGAGTTTGATGCTATTTTTATTTTTTCATTTGTTTTTGTCAATTTTTATTGCGCGTCCCTTGTGCGCGTCTAGACTACAGCTAGCAATTTCCGTAGCGACTGATATGCGACATGAGCGCCGCGTGTTTTATGAACTCTCATTAACTGATTAAGAAAAAAAAGCACCAAACTTCAAGATACACGCAACACGCCACAGCAAATATGACACAATTGCATTGCCGTGACGCCTGACTGCAACGTCAGTTGGTGCTATTCGTTTATTTGTTTTTATTTTCTTATGGTTAGTCGTTTTAGACGCCAAACGCCAAACGCTAATCTTGCGCATTTGTCTTTTGCAGTTTCAGTCACTTTTACTATTGTTGACAAAGTGATTTCTAATTTTCCGTTTATGTTTGCGATTATGGCATTGCGTATGCATTCGTTTTGAATGCTGTTTTCTGTTGCTAACTTTGCACTTCTTTGCTTTTAATTACTTTTGGCTCATTCAGTTGGTACCTAATCTTTTCTTGTTCAATGTTATCTACGAAGTGCACATTCTAACCAGTCAAGTTAGAATGTGCAAAATTCATTTGATGTTGTATGGTTTAGAACGTACTTGCGTCTGCGTTTTAACTGTTTTGATTTATAATTTAGAAGGAATATTTTATGAAACAAACAAATAAAACACAAAATCATAACATTAAAATATAGTCAAAGTTAAAGTCTACTTTTTTTTTATATTCTTGAAACACAAACGTGTCGACAGTTCGGACAATTTTACTACTAAAAACGTTGGGTTTGAGTTTTTTTTTACGTTAAACAAGTTAATTTGGGTGCTAATGGCTTAGTCAGCAAAATTTAAAATAGATAATGAAAAAGTTAAATATAGAAGCAGAAAAATATATAAATATAGTAGCAAACAAGTTAATTTGAGTTCTAATGGCTTAATCAGCAAAAGTTTCAATAGATTATGAAGCAGTCAAGGTTAGGTTAGGTTAAGGTAGCAGCTTAAGGAGCTCACGTAGGCCATATTGCGGCCCGTTGTGGTACCACGTGAAGGACGTGGCTGCCCTTCAGGCTTACACACCCCCTCGGGTGTTGGGCAGGAGCCATCCCGATGAATCGGGCAATGCGGCCGATGCTGACTGCCTTTTCTGGCCAACTCGTCTGCCATGCAATTGCCAGTGATGCCACTATGCCCCGGGACCCAACTCAGGTAAACCCTGGCATGCTCCGATATGTCATTCAAAGCGGCCCGGCACTCTGCAACCAGCTTGGAGGAGGTAAATACACCTATCAAGGATTTAATTGCTGCCTGGCTATCAGAGAAGATACAGATGGCCGAAGGAATGGGAGCTGCGTTCGCAACAGCTTGGAAGACACTACAGTGGCCAGGGAGACGAGCAGAGATACTGGCCCCTAGTTGATCGCAGAAAATCCCACAGCCGACCCTATTTTCAAGTTAAGAGCCATCTGAGCAGTCAAATGTTTGCCGAAAATCCATTCAAATCAAATCAATCAAAGTTTTTTGCTAAAACATTTTTTCAACATAAAACATTTTCACAGAATATTTAAACGGTCAATTTTATGCCGAAAAGACTCGCTAAAAAAATACTTAAAAAATCGTCCATTTATGCATTTAAGGGTTAATCTGATAAGTTCAAATGACTTATAAAAGGTAAAAGTTTTTGGCAAAAATGAATTAAATTCGAGTTTAAATTTAATCGATATAGCATTGGACATCCATATCAAAGCTAAGTTTTTGCTTGATTTGTTAATTCAAGGTAGCATTGTTGGTCTTGATTTTTAACGTTCGATTTTGTACCGAAAATAGAAGCGGAAAGAGTTTTGAACAATTTAATTTGATTTCTAATGGCTTAGTCAGCAAAAGTTTAAATTTATTGTGAAACAGTCAAAAAAGTTTAGAAAAAATTTATTAAAATTTATTTATGATGAAATCAAAGTCTAATTGTTGAGATTTGGCTGAATTCATTCTTTCAACGAAGAAAATATTTATAGAATTTTTTTACGGTCAATTTGATACCTAAGAGAGTAGATGCGAAAAGTTTGAAAAATCGTTCATTTATGCATTAAAGGGTTAATCTGGAAAAGTTCAATTGGCTTATAAAAGGTCAAAGTTTGTGGCAAAATAAGTTTGATTCCAGTTTCAATTAAATCGATATAGAATTGGAGATTCATATCAAAGCTGAGTTTTTTGCTTGATTTGTTCATTCAGCGCAGCACTGTTCGCCGTTCAGTTTTGTACCGAAGAGAGTTGCTGAAAAAGTCTTTAAAAAACACTCGTTTAGGCACTAATGGGTTAATCTGTAAAATTTAAGGTCATCAAGTTTGGCTGAAAGTAATTGAATAAAACCGATGTTTAATGAAATCGGAATCAAAGTTGACATTCTTCTACATAATCTGCTTTCTTTACTGGTTTCATTCAAACATTATTTGAATAGCGTATTGAACTCGTAAGTAAACTTTACCAGGTTTAAGTTAAAACAGATTATAAAATTCAAATATTTGACAAACATCTATTCAAACCCATTTATGATGCAAATTGAAATCATTTTGCTAGGCTTTTTACTAATTTGTTCCTTAAACGTAAAAAATTTTGGTCTTTGCTAATGTTCGATTTTGTACCAAAAAGAATTGCTGCAAAAACGTTCGTTTAGGCACTAGTGGGACTCTGAAAAAGTTTAAATAGTTTATAAAAGGTCAACATGTTTAATTAAAACTAATTAATGCTGTTTTTTAGTTCTGAGTTCAGTCCTGTGACATTGTTTGAATAGCATCTCAAACTGGTAACTAAACTTTACCAGGTTTTACTAAACATTTATCATAAAAACACATGTAACAATACGAACTAATGAAACGTGTTAAAAACAATAACAAAATTCTTAATACTTATTTGCCATAACTTGTCAATGAATCATTTTAAACGTTACTAGCAAACTTCAGTACTCGTAACATTGTATTTGTTGTTATTACAAAAATATAGAAAAACGCAATCGTCGCGCAGCACCCAGATTGAAATGAAATGCATGCAAACTTGTTGCACATGAACGTCACAACAAGGTAACCAACAACAACAACTACCATCAACAAAATATGAGGGAAACTTTTCGATTTTTCCACACCACGAAATTCAGTTGAAGTTGACGCTTTGTGCTGTCTGTCGGGCATTAAGTCATCAGTAAAACCGCAAAAGTGCACAACAAGAGAAACCAAACAAAAAATATTAAACAATTATTTGGTGGTATAAAATAAAAATAAAACGAAAAACATTACACAAAATACAAAAAATTTTTGAAAAATAGCAATAATTACAGAAATTGCCAGTGCAACGTAAACCCAGTGACACTTTAAATATTCACATACACACATACATACAAACAGTAGTGTACCCACTTGCGACTTACAGCCGCACTTGCTGATGAATGTTGCGAGAATTATCTACGCGCATGCGCAGACGCCGCAACACAGCCGGCTGCATTAACACTTGCAACAATACGAAATAACGAAACATTGTTAATAACGCCGACAACAACAACAACAATAACAGCATAACATGATAAATAAATGCAAATACCAACAATGCAAGCACACACCGGGCGCCGTAAAGGCCAGCAAGTTTTTGGCTGTAATTTTGTGTTTCTTTTTTGTTTATGTTTTCGTTTTTTAAATTTGAGTTACTTTAGCTATTGTTTGGTTATATTGTTTCGTTTTGTTTTGGTCGGCGTTTTTGCGGCGTTGAATTCTTTTTTCAATAACGCTACAGTTTTTTAGTGCGTCTACTAGTTGCAGATATTTAAAATTGGCAAACATTTTTCAAGTTTGAAGTGAAGTTTTCTTCATATTTACAAAGAAGTTCAATGAGGGTTAGGGTTCATTAGAGGTAAAAATAATAGGTTAGAGTTAAAAAATAGGTTAGAGTTTCTGTGAAGACTCAGGAAATCACAGCAAGATACCTTAACCCTTTCGGGACTATTGGGATAATAGGACCCACCAAGTTTTTAATGCATCTCAAAACCATTATTCAAATCGTACCACCCACGTGAAATATTTTTTCGATTTCGGTGATCCCGGATGAAAGGATGCTTTCATAATTTGTAAGCATCCAATATAATTTTCTAACCCCAACATTCATAGAATGAGAATATTTCTTCTGAGAGTATTTTGGATTTCAAAATTAAACTTCGTCCCGAAAGGGTTAAAGCAAGTAAATGGGCCTGTTGTATGTGATATTCATTTAATTTCGTTTGGTATATGAAATATTTTTAACTTTATTGAGAGTTTGAGTTGGTATCGTCTTTTTATATACAAATAAATTACTATATATGCTTTGATGCGTGAACTGAAAATCGAAATTTGCTTCTTTCTTTTATTAAATAAACAGTTTTAATAGATCAAAAAGTGATGGATGGCTGAAATGATGATCTATTGCTTGTTGAATTGAATGTTTCAGAGAAAGTTATCGAGGAAGTAAAACTAATAAATCTATAGGAGGACTAAAGAAAAGTTAGGATGAGGCAAAACTATATAAACTACTAGCACGGAAGTTTGAAGTCAATGTGGCCAATAAATCAATTTATAACCCTTTGTTGATCCCGTGAAAAATGAAAAAATACTAAACTAATTATTTCTTATTTGAAGTGCTTTTGTCACATTTGAAGTCAAGTGGCGTAATAAGTCGTGTTTCCCCATACAAACTCTTAACCCATCCTTGACACACAAACTTTTAACCCTTGGTTAGGTTTCGTGAAAAACACGTGTCCCATTATTTTTCATTGAGAGTACTTTCACTAAGTTTGAAGTCAATGGCCAATTAATTCATGTTTTTTCACAGCTTATTCATATAAACTTGTAATAAGTCGTTGATTCCGTCAGATTTTGATTTTCAAAAAAATAAAAAACACGTATCGAATTATTTCTCACTAAGAAATTCACCAATTTCGAAGTCAAAAGTCGTAAAATATCATATTTCTTCATACAATTTTTTAACCCTTTGTTCGCCCCTTTAAGTTTTCATTAAAAAAAAAAAAGAAAAGAGAAATACGTGACAATTTATTTTTTTATTTCAAGTGTTTTCACCAACTTTGAAGTCATTAGGCCAATCGATTCAAGGTTTCTTCGTAATCTTTCCATTTACGAACTTTAACCTTTGGTTCGCTCCGTCAAATTTTGTGTTTCGAAAAATTGAAAAATTCGTGTCCAGTTAATTTGGGTTTGGATTTTTTTCAGCAAGTTAGAAATGAGTAGGCGTACTATACTAAGTTTCTTTATATATACAACACCTCAACCCATGGTTTATTCCAATTTATTCCATCCTGGCGAAGGTTCATTTTTCAAGATGTACCTACAGTTCAAATTTAATATTTGTAATCAAATCAAAATATTTGTCATTCTCATCTAACTATCTACCACCTACTACCATCTACTACCAAAATCCTTTGTACAGTTAAAAGAGTTACCAAGAAATTGAACTGTAATAGGTTGAACTAGAAAAGATGGAACAATTTCTAGGAAGTCTAAAGAGTACAGAGGATGAGGCAAAACTTCATACATTAAGTTATTGATTTTTAGTACCGTTATTTACAAGATATGCGGTCATACAATATCTTTTCATTACATAAAAGAACAAAAAATTCGAGTATATATTAAGAAGTAATGAGCGACATGTTCACAAGTCTATAATAGAGAAACGGAAAACTTCTTGAATGAAGTGGAACCTTGGGTTCTTGCTCTGAGCCCGAACTCACATTGCACATCCATCCATTTTTCATACCACTCCCACATCCCATCACTAGTCACTTGTCTTTGCGGGAATGGATCAATATATTTTTCATTCAAAAGAACAGCAAACATTTCAACGTATTCTAATACATTTATTAGTAGAGTCAGTTCGTGAGGTATTCATCTACTAAGGTCTCTCTATCTAAAATCTCTATTGCCTGTTATAAGGCCATGCAAATCATTAAGACAGTACAGTCAAGGGCTTTTTCTTCAATGGGAGCTTTGAACTATTGTCTTTTGTATTAGTCCTCTTTCTGATTAGGCCCAGCTTGTTGATTCTGAATAATTTCACGAAGCAGATACTGCCTGTCCCTCTTTGGTCATTTTCGACCTCCTGATCAAATTTAGTGGATACAATAACTGAACCTCGACTGCATTAGCCAGAGCTGATAAGACTCCATATGGTGTCTTCGATCTTAAAGAGTTTATCGACAGACCCTTAAAAAGTCCAAGTTCTACTTGTTCTTCATCGAATCGCCTATGTTGACCAGCTGTAGCGGTCGCTGTCATTCGCAATAACTTTGTTTGTTTGCTGTCATTGCAACATGTCTAGCGGCACTTGCCGCCTCACTGATCGTCAGTGAATTACGAGGCTACGTTGCCGGCTGCATATGCAACAATCTAATCATTTTTTGTACACATCTTACCGGCAAATGAGAAACTCAACAGAGAAATCGAAAAGAGTGGAACATACAGTGTTACGTCAAATTATTTTGTAACCACTAATTACAAACTCAAGGTATTCTTATTGTACAACACATAGAAGTTATATCGCATAATAGAATCGACACAACTGATAACAGAAAACCTTTGTGGCTCAATTAAACCGATTCAAAAGATAATTTATAAATTTAAATAATGATACAGATAAATTTTAAAAACTTATAAAAAAAAATATTTTTTGTTTGGACTCAGTGTTACTTATTTTTTAGTAAACTAATATCTTATTATTTAAATAAAAAATAAAACAAATAAAATAGAAATAATAAAACTAAACTAAAATAGAACATAAGAAATAAATAAATATTAAATAGTTAGTAATAATAAAAAAATTCAAAACTGAATTGAAAAAAAATTAATAAATCCTTGAAGCTCTAAGCTAAATTTTATAATTGTTCTCATTTTTCTCTTGCCCAATTTATTTTTATTTTCTTAATTGCACCATCTGGTCACCTTAAACATTTGTTGCTCTAATACCCAAACTATGTTTAACAAATTCCAATTCAAATTTATTGGGGCTCATGACCAACGCAAAGTGCAAGGCTGCAGTAATTATTCGCTAATTCCACCAATAAATTGTTTGTGCTTTATTACAGAGAATGTGCGCAACGAGCTTACAGTGATTTCTAAAACTTAACAGAGGCCCGGCAAAAGGCTAATTAATCCAAAAATGGGTAACGATGGCATTGTAAATGAGGCATATATCAGCACATCGTTAAACAATTCAATCACATCCATACCGGGCGAGTATCGGTCGCAGAACGAGCCCAACACAACGCCAAATGGCAGTGCGACACTCACGAGAACAGCAACAACAACAAATGGTGCTACAGTGGAAGAGGTAATTGAGAGGGTTGCAAAGCTTTATGTGCTTTATTATCGATTATCCAATAATAATCGACAACAAATGTAGACGAACCAAATTAGACAGGTCACTGGTCCTCTAACTGGGCACTAAAGACTGAGGTAACATATGCATACA
The DNA here is from genome assembly GCA_963971225.1 of Melieria omissa. NCBI lineage: Eukaryota > Metazoa > Arthropoda > Insecta > Diptera > Ulidiidae > Melieria > Melieria omissa. The sequence goes on from OZ020269.1 coordinate 90,232,812, forward strand.
ATGCGCAGTGGGCGAAATGGTCAATCTAGGGGAACTTAATTAAAAACTCTTGAATATTCGAAATGGGGAAGTTAATGGAGTTTCGACAGTACATTTTGATTATTGCTTTGTAGAAACCCAAAAGTTGACAACCTCACAACTCCGATCGTATGGGAGACGCCCTCTGGTGGTGAATTTCTGAACTGTAATTAATTTTGTATTTTTTGTACTCAAGAATGTTGGCGATCGCTGAATAAATCATTTGAATCGGTTCAGTAGTTTCCGAGATACGATGTTTTCTCTCTTACTTAACTACTTCATTTACAAGTGGGGACCCAATTCCGTAGAAAATGCCCAATTTTGTATGGCAGCCTTCTTAAGCCTTGGAGATAGCGGGAGGTATGTTTGGAGAAACATTCGGAAATGAAAATAAATGGGTATCGGTCATACATTTTACACGTCTGGGAGCAACCTGGAAGTAATGGGAGCCTATTGTGTGAAAACGGCCATTTTGTATGGTAGCCCTATTAAGGGTTGGAGATGGGCTATATATATGTTTGAGAGAAATGTTCAGTAGAGAAAACTAGTGGGGGTCAGTCATAGATTTTAACCCTCTAAGAGCAACTTCTGACCAACTGTGGAGCAATTCGTCGAATTTACCCGCTTTTTTGTGAACTTTGACTTCGAAGCGTAACCATTTAGCTCCACTTCAGCCCCAAAATTGTTTGCCACATGCACTTTTTCACCAAACCGCATAAAATGAGAGATTGCGGAGCATCGAGAACCTATTATTAAGAATCCCCATACAACTAAATTATGTCTAAAATACACTATCACAAATGTTAACTTCAACGACGATTTTTTATTAGAAAAAATAAACACAGGCTACTAACATTTATATTATGATAAATACATACCTTTTACTTTAATCAAAACAACTTGAATTATTCAATCATTGACGAAATACTTTTCTGGAATAAAACATGTGCACTGTGCAAAAAGCGCGCGAAACTATGTTGGTGCAACATGTGTTGAGTTTGAAAGCTCACAGCTGTGCGAATATAGAAAGCAAAACAAAATGGAAAACATCGATAAGTTCGATAGTGTGTTAGGGATCAGAACAATCAAATAAAATTGGACAAATCGAAATTTTACATTTCTAACCCATTCGAAGCTATAACCCAATGGAAGCTATAAGACAGTAATGTGCAATTATCAGTTTTTCTGAGTAAACTAGTCGTCGAAATAAGATTTTACTGGAACTCATGAAATCTGTAAAGTACAGGAAAACAAAATTTGGTATTGGTTTTACTGTGTACAATACAAAGAAAAAAAATTTCCTGGAGACCGTGTTCGAAAAAAATCGTCGTCTCGAATGGGTTAATTAAGTTCTGCTAGATTGACCATTTCGCAGTTCTGGCTTGCAGAATAGAAAAACAAGCCCTTTAGGCTTGCAGAATAGAAAAACAAGCCCTTTAATCCCCATGAGTTAGAGCCTATTTACACGAAGGCTTTTTCCCCCTGCGTTTGTTGCAACTCTCTTTTGAAGTTGCTGCGTAAATCTTCATGCATTTACATGAAGACTTTTTACTTGCAACTTTGCTTGGCTTTTTGGACGTTTAAGCGGCCAATCTTCTTTCATTCACATTTTCGCGTAGTTTTTGATATTCCCATTATTAAAGAAAAATGGATTTAAACAAAGAAGAAATTATTGAAAATATTTTAGAAGTCACTGAAATGGCTATTAACTGCTCAAATTTAAATAATAGGGAAGATGTAAATATAATTGTTAGCAAAGCGTCCGGCCGGTTTGAAATTTGAAGAAATGTGCGAAAAAGAGCAAAGCAAATGTCAAAAAAACCCCTGTAATTCGCTGACCGTGCGTGTTTGCCTACCCCGCTGACTTCTCACCACTTCTCGCCAATAAACTCGTCACGCATGACTTTTAACGCAGGGGGAAAAGCCCTCGTGTAAATAGGCTCTTACTAAGCTTTATTAGGTCGGTGGGTCTAAGAGATTTTCTCTAATAACTTGAAAAAGGCACAATAGATCACTTATGGTCTCAGTCAACAAACCTCATTAAATTCTTTTTTTTTCCAGGTTCCACTTTTAAACCATTTTAAACATATTATCCGATTTACGCAATTTCGAATTTCTATAAACTCTACAGTTTCAAAGAGACAAAATGATCTAATCGTAATGTTATGACCTCCCACTTAATTCCATCAAAGGGAAACAGCCACTTAACAAGTGCTTTACCTACTCCCGATCTGCCTTATAGGTCAAACAGAGACGACTATCTAATTTAATATGCCAATCCTTTTCGTGTACTGAGCTCATGGAAAGAGGTTCATCACCAAGTCTTCCAAACCTATACAGTGGAAACATGTCTCCAAATTTACAGCAATTTGAACGATTTTATGACAAATTGACGAAATATGCTTGAAGTTGTACCGGACATTGTCCAGCATATAGGGAGCTGAAGTCCAACCTGCAAAATGTGGATTATCTACAAAGAAAGTGCTTTGTATCGCAAACGTCCCACATCCCAATTCTTATCTTCTGCTTCTGATTCCAGGCCCGAGTTGAATTCCGGCCAATAATTTCTTACAGGGTCTGTTCTATATGAACAGAAAGGATTCAGTGCGTTTGAGAACTTCCTTTCAAACAACACTTTTCTCACACTTTGATTGCAAATCTCCGTGCAGACTCATTTGTCAAGCCACCTTAGGTGCCCTAATTCGCTTTTTATTATTTTTATTATTAATGTGTAGGGAGCGTCCAAAAACGCGGGCGAGTAGGAAAAGGTCTACCTTTTGTGCCCTGGCTTGCGCCTCCCTCCTTGCGAGCAAGTAACGAGCCCACTTCCGTTCGCGACTCTCATCGCCAAGGCAGAAGGGGCCATTTCTGAGAAATACTCAAGTGCGCCCCCGTTCACCAGTCACGAGACAGAACCTGTCTCCAGTGACATATTGCATTCAAGTTTGCAGTCGCCCTAAGAAGGTTCCCAAAAGTTCTGGATCTCAGTTAGACGGATCGTGGCTTTAGCAAAGTTGAGCACGTCCGACAACTTGAGGTTCCTGAGCTCATCCTCGCGGAGGATCATACTGCCGAAGCATACTGCCCTAATTCGCTTATCTCAACTGTAAAACAATAATATTTTTCTTTGACATTAAACCCCCCTAACAAGTACCGCAAAATCGAAACGATAACCCTTTACGACAGATCGTAGTTCATTCAAAGACATTGAAAGTCTATGCACTATTGCCCATTTAATCACTTCACACCAACTTTTACTTCTTTTAAATACTCTTCACAGAAACCTCCAGAGCCGTCCACACCGCCCGAACTTGAAGATGGCAAACAACGCGACAATTGGGGCAACGACATTGAATTTCTCATGTCCTGCATTGCGCTGTCCGTGGGTTTGGGCAACGTGTGGCGATTTCCCTTCACGGCGCTGGAAAACGGAGGCGGAGCCTTTGTCATACCATATATCATAGTGTTGTTGTTGGTCGGCAAGCCGGTGTACTATATGGAAATGCTGCTGGGTCAGTTCTCCAGTCGAGGCAGCGTAAAAGTCTTTGACTTTGCGCCCATCATGCGCGGTAAGTGTCCATTCACCGAAGCTGAGAGTGTTTTCACCTCTCAAGAGTATTTCAACTCTTGCAGGAGTGGGTTACGGACAGGTGCTTGGCACAGGCATTGTGACCACCTATTATGCCACATTAATGGCATTGACGCTGCGCTACTTCATAGCCTCCTTCTATCCTACGTTGCCGTGGAGTTATTGTCGCGAACAGTGGGGCGATGTATGCATAGATTCCAAGCTGAATCCACAAAACAATAGGACCGAAATGACAGTGAAAACCACATCGGCCGAGTTCTATTTCACGTAAGTCGTTTAGCCAAAACATTTCTTTTATCAAGTTGTAAGCTTTCGATGCTTGCAGCAACATTATTCTACGCGAAAAGGATTCCATCGACGATGGTATTGGGTACCCCAGTTGGACGCTGGCGCTGACTTTGGCCGTCTCCTGGCTGATAATTGCGGCCATTCTAATCAAAGGCATCAAGAGTTCGGGACGCGCTTCCTACTTTCTGGCCATCTTTCCCTACGCAGTGATGCTAATATTGCTGATACGCTCGCTCACACTGCCGGGCGCCTTCGATGGGGTGCTGTACTTTCTAAAACCTCAATGGGACAAACTGCTCGTGCCACAGGTCTATTAGGAAATTAAATTACAAAGTAAGCTTATCGCAAGCAATTCAAAACGTTTTACAGGTCTGGTATGCGGCAGTGACACAGGTGTTTTTCTCGCTGGCCATTTGCTTTGGAAACATTATCATGTACGCCTCGTACAATCGATTTCGTCACAACATACACAGGTACGAGTACTTTGGGACAGTAGACATGTTTGCCATAACTAATATAAGACCTGCTCTTACAGAGACGCAACCATTGTGACCACTTTGGATACGTTCACCTCATTGCTCTCTGGCATTGTCATTTTCGGCATACTTGGAAATCTGGCCCATGAGTCCAACACAACGGATATCAAGAGTGTAGTAAAGGGTGGCACGGGACTGGCCTTCATCTCCTATCCGGATGCGATAGCAAAGTTTAAATTCATGCCACAAGTAAGTGAGTCAGACTAAACCAAATAGAGAACATCTGGCAGGGGCTTATGGCGCCTCGAGTTGTGAGAGTAATAAGTACCGGAGTGCTCAGAGTGAATACTTGATCGGAGCGAATTGTAAGTAGTAGGTATCTAAATTTCTTGTGAGCTTCTGGACACAGAGGCAGCTTCAGCTATTGTGAGGCTGATGTTCAGTCAGAAGGGGTACGACAGTTTTGGTATTTGCCTCAGCGTTTCATGGTTCTGGACCAAGCAGTCCTTTACACATATAGTGAATAGATCTTACTCAGCAGATTAGCTATGGAGATTCTCAAAGGAAAGTTGAAAACTTTCAACGTGACACAATCAGAACTATGTTGTCGGTCTTCTAGGACTTTTGTACCTTTGCTCAAAACCGAGTATTTCGTTTAAGTTCTATAGATGAGGAGGGAAAATGAACGCATGACAAAGTTAAATATTGACAGTATGGGTCACCTTATAAAGGAATTGGATGCACTTAACTAGATTAGGTTAGGTAGGGAAGGGTGTGTGCGGCAGGACCGCACTTCCACTCGGACACCAAAATGGCCAATTGTGAATCCCTTCTTATGGTATTCAGGAGCTAACCAACATTCTCAGCCAAGGGGAAACCAGGTCGAGGCGCCATTTGGTAACCATAGATCTAATAGCGCAGTGTCCGGTGTGAACTCCAACGAGCTACCGAATGGAGGTACGACTCAGGAGCAATACAAATCGTGTTTTCGTCAAGGAGAGGGGGCCAAAGTGTCCGGCGGGTGCAGCAGTCGGTCCTGGTTCGCCATGACGACTCAACTTCCTTTTTGGTCAACCTATCAATATACATATACAGGGTAGATATCGGAGGAAACACAGAGGTATCCACCTCGGTGGCAGAAAAGGCGAAAGTCCGCTGCTTCATTCCCTGCCACTCCTGAGTCGCCCGGAACCCAACAGAGAGTGACCTGGTGGTGCCCAATGCCTTAAAGTGCGGTACGATACCTCTGCACTACCTTTGATTTTACAACAACTGATTCCAGCGCTCAAACCGCCGCCTGACTATCCACGAAAATTTTTACATCTGTGGGTGGTATTCTACTGTCACGGATAAGTTCGGCAGCTTTCCAAATTGCATAGATCTCTGCTTGGAAAATACGACAGAGGTCCGGCAGTCTTAATGACATGTGTGTCTGCAGTAGGTCAGAGTAGAGACCAGCTCCAGTACCTTCCCCGATTTTGGAGTCGTCAGCTCCCACTTCTCCCTTGTGGGATATAAGGCTAGTGCGTGGGTGTTGAAATCCAGCTATGGGATCAGAAAGTTCGTGCAGTAATCCAGCTGATATCCGATATCCGCCCTCGCGAATAACTAAAGGGCTCTAACTAAGAGCTTTTTAATTTATTTTATAGGTTTGCAATTTTTTTAATTTGAGCTTAATGCGAATCACTCACGTATTACTTGACTTAACCTTTAGAGAACAGAAGCAGGTAGACGAAACTTTTCCGGAAGGAACAACGAAATATGTACACGTTTGACCTTCTTTTCAACGGTACATTACAATCCTCAGAACGCCTCTTAAAAACCCAAACATTTACTACAAATCTAATCTAACCAAACTGCTGTACTTTCTTGCAGGTCTTCTCCGTTCTATTCTTTTTGATGCTCTTCGTCTTGGGTATTGGCAGCAATGTGGGCATGGCGTCCTGTGTCATGACCGTTCTCAAGGACAAATTCACAAATGCCAAACAGTGGGTTCTGGTCGCTTCCATTGCCGTGGTTTGCTACTGTGTGGGTCTCATCTATATAACGCCCGGCGGTCAATATATCTTGACTTTGCTTGATTTTTTTGGCGCTTCTTTTGTGGCGCTGGTGTTGGCCATATTCGAGCTGATTGCAGTGGGCTGGATCTATGGTAATTTCACTCGAATATGTAAAAGTTTATTTCGTCTAATAACACTAAAATACATCAATTCCAGGTGTGAAACGTCTGTGCCGCGATGCGCACTTCATGTTGGGCATCAAAACCTCCATATACTATCGCATTTGTTGGGGCGTCGTAACGCCCTTTTTCATGGCTGCCATTCTGCTCTACACACTTATCAACTACAAGCCATTGCAATATAATGGATACACCTACCAGCTGGGCGTGTACAGTAAGTTGTAGCAAATATAATAATATTTTTTTTAATTACACTTGACCTCAATTTTACTTTTATAGTTTTCGGCTGGTGTTTGTCGGCTTTTGGCATTGGTCAGTTGGTCTTTTGGGGCATTCGTGCTGTACGCAAACAATCGGGCGACACACTGTGGACGCGCTTTTTGCAGGCTTTCAAGCCGACCACGGACTGGGGTCCCCTGAACCCAGCCACACTCAAAGAGTATCAAAACTTTATGGACGAAGCGCAGACAGTTGAAATGTTCAAGAAAAATGGTTTCTGGTACAAAGTTTACGATAATATATTTGGATAGCATTAGTTTGGTGTTAATTGTTTGTAAATATTATAGTATTTAGTGTAAATAATTATTTTTTATTAAACGAATTGAATGAATTTTTATACAAAATGCTATTTAAATCAACATTAAATTGAGTTTTAATAAAAAATGAGTGGTAAGTTGCTAGAAAACGCAATCGAGTTTAATGTTAAAATTGTTGTTTTCAATAAGATATGTTTTTTAATTTATATTTTCAATTAAAGATATTGTTTGCTTGAGTCACTATAAGATTTACTTTCCTCAGAAGCCAGAATTTATGTATTTATTCGAAATTTAACTTTTTAATATGTTAAAGATTTGCAAACTCAACTTTTGCAGCTGGCAATGCTGTTGATTTGTTTTTTGTTTACTTCACTTAATTTATTGCCATACACGCTTTGTTTCAATCTTCACACAGGAAATGATTTATGGGGTTGTATTTTTCTGTATTTCTCTATTATATCGAAGTAAACCAAATCATAACAAGAGCTCAAATAAAATAATAAAACTGCGAACCTTACGCGTTCGGTTCCGTTTATTAGCTCACGTTACAATAATCGACGAGAGTAATAATCGCGATTTTCAAATGCTTGGAGTTAAGCGCTGCTTCCAACTTTAAGAATTGTATTTAACATTCGACTTATCTAATAAAAATGTCTTAAATAAAGCAACACTGGGAAAATAGTACTGCGCACTTGCGATATTCAATGCGCTCTGTTGGGTTTCGTACTAAACAGTGTTGCTTCTCTCCAATATGAGTGTGAAAAATAGTTCCCTAGTTTCTTATTAGCCCATAATTTTATACACTTTATAAAAAATGTATTTCTTGGCTGTGTAAGTAATATTTGGCTTTTGTATTTTATACATAAAAGACAAATTACTAGTTAAATTCTATGAAAATTCACTACAAACTGATATAACCGAGCAAAACAAATGCATTGCCACATTCCGAATAACTGGCAACACCGCAATCTGTGTGCTCTCCGAAAATCCACTCGCTCTTGTGCAAAGTTTTGCTTGGAAATTCTTCTCGCTCACTTTCAGCTTTGGCAAACTTTTACAAAAAGTGCGATCGCACTTTGCTTCTGTCCGAAAAGCAGAGCAGACTTTATTTTCGTGTGACGCGCATATTTGTGAAAAGGGCAGCAGAGCTACACACAATAAATTAAACATCCCTGTTTCGCAGCTAACAGGACAGGTGTGTTGCGCAGCCGAAACGACAACGACGAGCAAAAATTGAAATAAAACGAAAGCAACAAAAATTGTTAACAGAAAAATAAATATATATGAAAATAACGAAATTAGCATTGCATTAAAATTAGTTTAGCAGAAAACAGCGTGTTTTAGTTTGTGTGTGTGTGGCAAATTAAGTGAGAAATTGTGTTGGCGCAGTGAATTGCGTGCGCCTATGTGTTGGTGTGCGTTTAGTTGTGCAAACCAGCCCAATGAAAACAGCAACAAAAATAAATAGAAACGAAGTTGCAAAAATAAGATTAATTTAGTGGAAAATTATTTCAAAAAGAAAAACACTGATAATTTGTGCTCTACGCAGTGAAAATTGGCATAAACAACGAAAGAAAATGAAATTCAAGTGAAATTTTCACAACAGACGTCATCGCAGCAGTCGTAGGCTGCTTGTGTGCACGTCGCGCTGCACAGACGTCATCGACATTTGCAACGCAGAGGCGAGCAGCAGACACACCAAATTAAAACCAGCTTCCAACATAACCAGTCGCGCGATTTGGCATTGTGAGAACGTCGGGGAAAACCAGTCGCTTTTGGCCCAGTACACTAATGCCCAGTGGCCAGCGTGCGCGGGCAGTCGTCAGCCAGTTCTAGAATCGCGCGTGCCATCACCAACCACAGCGGTGGACAGTGGACCAGTTGTGCGCTACCCCTGCCGTGGCTGTCAGCTGCGCACTTGTTTCGTTCCTGCTCGACTGAAAAAAAAGGCAAATCCAGTTTTCCCCTCAACTGCTGCACTGCCTCCTGCTTCAGCTGCTGTTCCTGCCATTGCAGTGCTTTGTCCAGCTGGCTTTGTGCAACAGGAAATTAGCAAAGAGCCTTTTGCGACACGCATAAAAAAGAGAAGCATCGGCAGAAAGCAAAGCAAAATAAAATAGCGCAGCACAAACAGTGGAATTGGATTTGCTGGTGTCCGGCACTCAAGCTGCGAATTTCGCTTTTTTGTTTACATTTGCTGCGGGCGCGGCAACACCAGCAGCTGTTCGGTAGTCGCTGACCGCTGTTGACGTCAGTCACACCGTCGGCGCATCTGGATATTTTATACTATTTTAAGGTAATGTTTGTGCAGCTCCGCATTCAGTTGTACTCAAATTTCTTTTCTATTTTTAGTAGCGCATTTTGCATCCTTATTGACTTCCTGCTCACTCTGCTTACTTCATGTCTTTTCTATTAACACACCAGCTGCATACATTGAGAATCTTCAGTCCGAGTGTCTGACTTGATATCTGCACACCGCTGGGAATTTGCGCAACTGTTGCAATTCGCAGCACTTCATCATCGAGATTGAGAAAATAATGCGCACATGTGTGCTTCACAGCAGCATCAGCTGCTATGATACTTGTCGAGATATCTACTGTTGTTGTTGCTTTTGCAATTGCCACCCTCACTAATCTCCGCACTGGCCACCGCATCTCTGAAGGCCGTCACTAAAATCAACAGCCGCTTCAAATGAAATGCTTCTCAGTTCAAAAACTGTGTCAGCACGCACGTCTGTGGTTTTTCACATCATTTCCCCAACCACAAAAGTGCTCTCTGCGCTAAGTCAGTGCGCTCATGACGCGTCTGTTCATTGACTTCACGCCCTACAAGGGGGTTGTTATTTAAAGTGTTTTGCGCGACAGTAACGCAAACGTTTAATCAGCGCTTAAGTGCGCCCAGCGTCACTGCCCTGCATTCGCTTAGCAAAATATAACAGAAACAACTGCACAAATGTTCTCGTCACCGTTTTTGTTTACTTTTGTGCTCATTTCCTTTGCCGCGCCAGCATCTGCCGACACTGTTGTCTCGTCTGACCTGAAGCGTATATTGACTGGCGTCGTCTCGAAAGTGCCACACCGGAAGTGTGTGTGCATAAAAATAGCCGCCCTATGTACTTCAGCACTTTTCTGAGTTATGCTTTAACGCAGCTCTTGGCGTTTCTCTTTGGCTTTATGCGGTCTCAATTTACTTTTAGAACTTCCGTTGTCTCGTAGTTTTGTCTTTGCATATTTTAAGTTGTTTAACTTGTAATTTTATTTGATTAAATAATTTGAAGTATAAAAGCTAACTTACCTGTGCGGTTACCTTAAACGTTTTCTAATCAGTGATGTCTCATTGAATGTAAATTTTAATATCTTATCTGCTAAACTTTTTAATGCATTAAATGTTTCTAACTTTATATGTCACTAACAAAATATTGATATCAGAAATGATATGATGTACAGAAATATATGTATGCCTCGTTTTGGCGAATCGGCTTAGAAATGTTATAAAATAATTAGATTTTCGCCTTAAAGCAACCACATTTTTGATTCTTAAACACGCGCACTTTCAACAAATTTCACTTTTATATAATGTTTTCGTTTGGATGTCACATTTTTATAGTTCCAAATCATGATGCAATTATATAGGTGAGATCTTCGTTGACAGCTCGTTTTTGACACTGTCTTATAGAACGAGAACCAATGTTGTCAAGTACGCATTCAAAAGAAGGGGAGAAAAACGACAAAGTAAATTAAAAGTTTTAAATACAAATTAATAAACAGCGATTGCAGCAAAAGGTTAAGAATAGTTTATTAGTTTGTGCATTTTATTTGATTTTTGTATTGATTGATTTATTATTTGATTTTTGAAATAATCAATATAAATTTTTTCTTGTTATTTAAAATTTGTACCCTACAGTAAATGCGACATTTAAAAAATAATTTTTTAACTTCGCTGACATTGTTGCCCCCTTTTTTGTAAAGCAAAAAATACAACATTCTTTCTATCGACGTTTCTATAAAACAGAATGACAACCAATTTTTTCAATTTTTTGTCAATGAAGAACTCACCTTTATAAGTTCATCATAGAGGTTTAAGCTCAACAATTATAAATTATAATAGCAGTTAGTCCACAATGAATACAAAGGACCTTTACTAATTTTTCTTATCTCGTTTGCTTAGTCAGAATGCTTTCCGCGTTTGCTACTCCTAAATTAAGTGTTTCACTCAACACAGCGAAATATTTTCCCATGCTATTTAAGTTTTATATGAGGTTATAAATTTCCAAACCTCAGTTCCTTATTGCACGTAACGTAATTATACTTGTAAAAGACCGACGAATACACGAGTTGTTATCATAAAACAGTCATAATTGGCTTTTATTATATGAATGAATACCAAATTCGTTACGTATTTATTATCTTAATAGCCATTCGATTATCGCTGAAATGATGAGTGCTTTCAGTGGAGTGGATGTTGATATTTGTAATTGACGTAGCTATCGCTGGCAATGTTTGACGAACGTAGTGAAATGTCCATATTACTTATAGAAACATTGTTCAACTGTTGTTTACATATGTAATGTTTTGATTAAAACAGTAGCACCTGATAGGAAATTCGTCTTGACTGTTAAAAAAGTCTTAGTTTGATTCTCCATCTGCATACAAGTTATGAGGATCGTAAAGGCTTGATTACACGTAACGAGTCGAGTGACGAGACATCAAAATGGTACTAGGCCGAAAGAATTGGGATAGCGAGCAAAAGCGACGAGTTGTTCAAACGTATTTCGACACGCGGCGAGTCAGTTCGGTTTTACAATGCACAAAATGAACTAAGCAACTCGCGCAATTAAACTCAACCGAGCGAAAAGTGGTGTGTGACGCATTCCGCATGTCACGAGCGATGCCGCATGTGACGAGCGAGTGCACGAATCGCTGCGAAAAGAGAAAAATATAACGGTAAAGTAGTGGTCGCTCGGCCTAGCAAACAAAATGTGATTCTAGTGGCTCTCTCGCCACTTTCATCGATCACTGACTCAATCAAGAACTCGCCTTACCGTTTAGACGAAACGAGTACTCGTTCGAGTTGCTGTCTTCTCACTCTACTCGTTACGTGTAATCAAGCCTTTAAGGCTTTCGGTGAGAAGACAGCAACTCGAACGAGTACTCGTTTCGTCTAAACGGTAAGGCGAGTTCTTGATTGAGTCAGTGATCGATGAAAGTGGCGAGAGAGCCACTAGAATCACATTTTGTTTGCTAGGCCGAGCGACCACTACTTTACCGTTATATTTTTCTCTTTTCGCAGCGATTCGTGCAATCACTCGTCACATGCGGCATCGCTCGTGACATGCGGTATGCGTCACACACCACTTTTCGCTCGGTTGAGTTTAATTGCGCGAGTTGCTTAGTTCATTTTGTGCATTGTAAAACCGAACTGACTCGCCGCGTGTCGAAATACGTTTGAACAACTCGTCGCTTTTGCTCGCTATCCCAATTCTTTCGGCCTAGTACCATTTTGATGTCTCGTCACTCGACTCGTTACGTGTAATCAAGCCTTAAGAATTTGTATTTATTGCGAGTAATATTGGGGTCACAAATTAGTTCGGTTCGTTTTTTTGTGGCTGAAAATAAATTTAATTCAAAGCAATATCGATGTATAGATAAATCAAGGTATTGTCCATCGCTGGTTACTTCTTGTTGCCATCTCTCATGCAATTTTCAAATTCCATCTCATAAAAATGTCTCGTCTTTTGAGGCGCTCCAAGTTAGTGGCCAGTTTTTGATTTCTGCAATAAAGTGACCCGGTCATGTGCCAAATCGTTCTGCATCCATCGGAACAATTAGTAATCAGAAGGAGCACGGCTTAAAGGAATCAATTGTTGTCTATACAGATCACTCGTAATGGAATCACCAGATTGTAGTTTATAGAAGACAAATCCCTTTTGGTTCCACCAGATATATAACATTACATTAGAACCATAAATATTCGGCTTTGGCCTTAATGTTGAGGTCGATGGCAACTATTGAGGTCATACCTTAGTATTTTTTCTTCTTGGTATTGTAGAATATTCGTTTTTCATATATTCCCAGTCTCAATCCGATGTTAACAAACCCCTTTCTTGTTTCCCTTTGAATCAGCTGCTCGCAAGTGATTCATTCACCTCCCGCAAATGTAACTTTGTTAACACAAAGTTTGACATATTGAAGACTGAAAAAACAGAATGTTTTATAAACTCAAAGCGAAATTAAATGAAAATTTTTAACAAATGTCTAAGGTCTCTGGAACCATCACAGTGCGCTGTAACTAAGAACTATCCACAATAGCCAGAGCCATCATTTGAAAACGGATCGAACTTACTTGTACTTCAAATATATAAAGTTGTGTATGTGTATATAAGGTATAATTAGCACTATAATCCGAGAATTTATGTCTATTCTCTCGCTTTAACCCCCAAATTTTACCCAAGAAAACTTCCTTTTTAAAAAAATCACAGAAAAGTTCGTGGTAGAGATATCTCAAAATCATTGATAGGGATGGTTGGGGTAAAGATGAAAGTACCTTAGCCTAGTGGAGGTCACCCTAAAATTCCGTAATCTAGCTAGAGTTACCAGACTCCGAAAATTGTAAATTTTCCGGAGGTGCAAAATGTGGTGAAACGTAGTGGCCCTAGAACCTCACAAAAATCACCTGTAAACAATACGTTCACGTGTTCACGTGTTAAGCTGATCACTTTAAAAAGTATGGAAAAACCTAGCATTGCTGCCTAATGGGTACAAAATCTCAGTAACGTGCCGAGATAGACAGCTGAATCTGTTTGTTTTTGATCATTTTGGGTTACTTCCAGTTCGTGTATGAAATTTTATCAAAATCGTATGGGCGGAACTGGTACCCGGCAGCAATTGGTTAAAAAGTTGAACATTTCTGGTTATGAATCCATGCTGAATTGTCTTTTAGAAATCTTTTGAACTCACTGCAAACACATCATACGCCATCAAACAATTTATGATTTCCAAATATTTACATACTAGAACTTTTCTAGGATACTTCTCAGAGGTTTCTATCTCAAAGGAGCTAGAAAACCTAACAAAAACCAATTCAAAAACAATCACTTACATCTTTTGCAGAAAAATTGCTATGACCTGGGACAGTGGGGCACACAAATAACTTTTGAGCCCATTACCACATTTCCACCTAAAATCTAATACGATCTGTAACAAACAGATATTCGAAGGGTAGTTTGAGCCACCAACACGCGCCCTCCTTGCGTGCACCACTGACCTGAAATGGAACTTGGGTTTACAGCCCATGCCGCTTTCATCTATCATAATTATTAAGTTACTTAAAAACAGAAAACGAAACTACAAAGAAGTAAAAAACTTAGTCTTTATTTGATTCAAACTTTTTCCTCACTTTTACGTCACCTTTGTGACGTAACTGATAGTTCATTTGTGCTATTCATTTAAACTAATTTACCGTCTTGACACTTCAAAACTGAACATGAACTTCGTTGTAGGTGAATTAATGGAACACGAATGCGATCTTAGAACGCAGTACTTGGACTTCTAATATTTTTTAGATTTGTTATTATTTTTAAATTTTTTTTCATGACTTTCTTCTTACTTGGATATTATCTATCGAAATCAAACCGTTTTATATTTTAAAAACTATGTTGGCAGTGTGATGGTTTGGTTGGTTATGTGTGTGATTTTAATCTGGCTCTACAGCATACATCACTGCTTAGATAAGGGTAACCGTCACCCTAACCTGTTTTGTGTTTGCCACAAAAAAGAGAAAGACCTGTAGACTACACACTCTCGAATTGAAAAGGGAAGCCATTTGGATTCTTATGAAGCGGACACTCGACATTTAAAGTCCCCCCGAAAAGGGGTTCCAAACTGATGAAGTCTCCTTAGATGTAAAACGTCCTCTTTCTTATCTGTTAAATCACAGCTGTGGCAGTACTTCTTTAAAGGGGAACCCAGTTGCCACAACCCAATGACCAGTTAGGGTCATTGCTTGGATTTCTGATAATCTGATTATCCGTAAATTGAAAATAATATGTATTTCCCATTGTGTGCATTAGCAGAGTTTTGTGGTACAACAATTTAAAGTCTAAACGCCATCTGCTAAACGATATTAAATACAAATACAAACTTTTTTCAAGCCGATAAGACAGGTGATTCATAACCACGACCGTTGAGTATGCAAACTTTCCTGTTTCTGTTTCGTTGCTTTCAAAAGGGCTTGAAAATCAATGTCAACTATTATATCGACGATTTAAAAATGGCACATAGCCTCTTAATTCCAACGCAACAGTTCTGGAAAAACCTACAACAAGCTGTACATGAATTATGTCTCAAAAGCCCCAACTGAAATACCGCTTCAGTATTAATGTGTGACAAATTTTTATTTGAGAAGAAAGTGAAACTATGTCACTATAAAAGAAAAATAGGGCAGGCTGTCATGAAGAAGATATTCATAACAGATTAATAGGTCAACCAATGATTATAGATGTCATAGAATCCGAAAACAGAAATGTTGCCAATTTTTTGCATCAATTCGCTTGAAAGCAATTTTTGTTATATTCAAAATTGTTCTGAATGACTTTTAATAATTATTATAATTTACTAAAACCGCTGTTTCTGGCAAACCAACTAACAAACCTGGCACAGCAGTCTCATTTCATTGAACATTTCGATGCAAAGTCTACAATCGAGCCATAGTACTATATGTCGTATTATTCAAACCATCTGTCATCATCAAAACGTATTGAAGCGTTTCTGCACGTTCGAGGGTTCAGTGCTGCACCTGCTTTTGTTTTATGAAATTGCACCAAAAGGCAGACTTCGTCGGCGTATTGCTGCATCAAATTTCAACGCAAACGTGTGCAGCAGCTGAGAAAGCCAAAAGCAACGCCAACGTACACAATGGCAGCAACATTGTTGACGACAATGCTGTAGTAAAAATTTAAAAATAAAATTATGACAACGTTGCGTTGCGTCGAAACGAAACGAAACAAGTAATTGAACAGACTGCACACTGAGAATCGGCACAACTGCAGTGAGCATTTTTAACACACAAACGCTAATTGTCAAAGGTATTTGCATTAGGAAATTGGAAGTTTCCTATATACAGAAAATGTATCGAATGAGTTTACTACTACTTGAAATGCATGTGAAGAGAGCGTGCGGACTTTAAAACGCTGCACGTGTGTCCAAGTCAAGTGACTAGCGTTCAGTGGCCGTTGAGCTGAAACTTGGCGCGGAACAAATTGAATCAAATCGACAGCGCATGAAGGCGATTAAATTGAAGGAAGCAAAGTGCCGATGTATCAAATGGACGGCGGCAAATATCGATAACATATTAAAGAAATTGAAAACTCTGTAAGCTGAGTTTTCAGTATAGCTTCAAGTGTTATTTGAGCTGACGCCCCGGAGATGAAGTGAAAGTACAAACGGTACAATACTTCCGACCCTTCGAATGCGAGAAGAAGGCAGTACACTTACTGTCTATTTATGAAGAGATGGAAGTGGTTTGAACTTTTCTTCAAGAAGGGATTTCCTATGAGCTGTGTTGGCCTCTGAGTGAATGTGCATGCATCGTTTGCAACCTAACCTAACCTAACTTAATCTCTGCTTGGCCAGTGATGACTTGGGATAAAATATTTCAGCAACACTAAGCTTTTTAAAGCATTCGCTTTTTTAAGGTAATTGTTGAAATTTTCCATACAACCCTTCAAATCACAACACACTGAATTCATTTCTATCCATTTCAGTTTGTTCCCATGTGTACGAACGAATTACGCTCGGCCCAGTGAGACAGCAAAGCTGAACTTTAACACGCAGGATGTGAAATTAATTGTTCCAGTTTTACTATAATAATGAAACTTGCGCTAAGCGTTAAAACAATGCTGCTGGAAATCACTTAAACTCTCCAAAGCACAACACAAAAGACAGCAACAATGAAAAATATTAAACTGCTGCCGGTGCCACTTGAGAACACATTTCGCCTAGACGTGCATACATGTACCGCCCGAAGAACTGCAAAAAAAAGAAGAGCAGAATACAATGGAAATAATAAAACGTTGGTAAAACACGAACTGAATGGACGCTAATAAGATGCTCCCAGCGGACGCGCATGTGCGCCGCATTAAGCGTAAATGAGCTGCAGGGGGAATGCCGCCGCTCTTGGCCACACAGCAGCGCGTATCGTTCCGTGCTGCCGGTCGACAGCACAATTGCCATAGTTAGAGGCATTTACTGCTCCATTTCTTCAAAAACGATTGGACACAACAGCAAAGCAAAGCCAAAAAAAGAGGAACAATAAAAGCAAAGCAAAAAATCGTAAAGGAAAATTAAGCAAAAATGGCAACAGGGCAAAAGTGAAGGCAACAAACTACAAATTCTGTGGTAAAACACAAGCAAAAAAAAAATACAAATAAATAACTAAGAAAAATTTTGCAAAAAACCCAAAAGGGGAAGTCAGCAGCCAGCCGAGCGCGTAAAGCAGCCGCCAACGGTGGCAAAGCCGTTGAGACAAGACGCTTTGGAGCTAAACAAAAAAAAAAAAGAAAAAAATTAATCAACACCATAGCAACAACAACATAATATTATAACAATAAAATGTATGTACGTGAGTGCGGAGTGGCAGTGGCAATGTTGTTGCGGCAGTCGGCGCACCGGCGTGCTGTCATTTGCACATTGCTTGCCAGCAACTCCCATCCCAGAGTACAATAACCGCAAATGCGCAACTGCGCCGCCGCGTCGCATTGACAACCGGCCGTACACCATTGCTCGATTTCATTGAATGCGCCGCAGCGACACCGAGAATCATTTATTTGCCGCCGTGCTGTCGTGTCTCTCAATTTCTGTTGTTTATTAGATTTCGTATAAATTAAGTTGGTAATTTGTTGCTGCAGCTAATTTACAACAAACCCAACAACAACAACTGATTTAGTTGTTGTGCTGGGTGTGTGCGAAATGCACACGCATCGATTACCGCTCGTCCACACCGGCCGCCAACCAACAATGGCCACTAAATAGCACGGCTCGCCTGGTTCATATAATATTACGCACACATGCGCCATGCGCCAAGCACGCTACAACTGGCCCTCGCATCTCATTCATGGCAACATAGTGTTTTTGCCGTTTGTCTACAGTTAAGTCGGATAAACTATAATGAAGCATTGTTGAGTTTTAAGTTGGCCGTTCAGAATGTTTAATGTGAGCCATTCAAATGTTTGAGCTGGTGTTAGTTGGGCGTTATATGTGCACTGAACTGTGTAACAACGTTTTGAAGGCGTTAGGGAGTGAATAAAAATTTTAGTTTTTTTTGCACTCAAATTTACAGCAATTAATTTCAATTGAACCTAATTCGAGTGTAAAACTTTCAGCAACAGTTGTGAAAGTTTTTTCGCCAGCAATAATTAAATTATCTTCAAGTATCACACACACAGTCTCTCATTATGCTTTGTTCGTGCTGAAATTTTGCTTAAATTCATTTACATGCTTAATTTATACAATGTTTGACCTTTAAGTGCTCCAACAGTGTTTTTTTCTTAGTTGTCCAGTCATGATGTGGAAGCTGTCTTTGCTCTCGTTTTGTTATTGTTTGGTCTTTGTCAATTTAGTTGGAAAAACTGAGCAAATAGAGGAGAGTACAGCGTTTGAGTTGGCTTGTTGTGTACGTTCGAAGGGGGAAAGAGAGAAGCGTTGACACTTTTAACCCTTTCGACCCCGAATTTTACCCTGGGTCTTGATATTACTTTTTGGTATTTAAATCATGAAACACTTGATTAAGAAGTGTGCACACGACATTTGAAGTTGCCACGCCTCTTTGATAGAGTTCTAGAGCTAGTTTAATTTTGAACAATTTTAGCTTAAAACGGGTTAAATAAATTTTGTACCAATATGAGAAAAATTATTTAATATTTGTGGAAAAATACAAAATTATCACTTTTGGTTTTATTTAACCATTATTAAAGAAACAGGGTTTTAATCAAACGCGCTCAATTCGTAGACTTCAATTAGAACACAAACTTTCCCTAATATCACTTCAAATTATTAGAAAGTTTTTTGCAGATAACAGTAAAATTTTTGTAATTTGCTTTGAATCCACTTCTAAAAATATTAATTTGTTGGTGCCTACTTAACTTAAACCCATAAATCAATCGCAGCTCTTGCTATAAGATGACAAATAGGTGAAGTTGCAGTCAAGTAACTTTGGGGTTGAAAGGATTAAGCTTCACTGTCATCGTTATTGAATAAATTAATCTTGAAATGAATGAATGAATACAATTTTTTAAAACAAAGTACTCAGTGCCACCGATTTTAATTTCTGGCTGGTTCAAGGCTTTAACCCACAAACCACAACAAAAATATTACTGAGAAATACAATTAAAATATCGTTGACCTTTGTTTTTTGCGCAAGAAACAGAAATCCCAATCAAAATATTAACCAGAAAACACAAAATAAGGTCGACTGTCTATAGCTGTCACATTGGTTTTTGAATTAAAACTCACAATGAATTCTTTTTATCGGTGAAATATTAATATTATTAATATTACTAATGTTAATTTAAATTTTATCAATGAAGTATGTTCATTTAATGCTCATCCAGACTTGGTTTTGGGAAAGGAATTTGAATTTAAAGTATCAAATTGACACTAAATTAAGTTTAATTTGATTAAAAATTGAGTGAGTGGAAGTATTGACTCCTGAAAGTCGAAGTTTGTCTCCTTAGTGTCATACTGACATCAAATCCGGATTAAGATTAACTAAATACTATATGTTTTTTTCACACCTTTTGATATTACAAGCAATAACAACTATGCAAGTTTCCAAAGCACTTTTTTGTAGGCTAACCGATCACTTTAACACTAGAAAAACCGTAAGTTTTCCATACCTACAAAGACTGGATATAATCTCGAAAAGAACACATCAGATTTGGCTATTTTTTCACAAAATAAATTAAAAAAAATATAAAATTTTTCACGATAAAAAATAAGTCACCAAAGCAAAAGTTGATAGAAATACTATAGAAAATGGAGATATTTAAAAATGAAAACCCATCAAAATTACCACAATTGTCTCTCTAGTGTTAACAATTGTAAAGAAAAATTCAGCAAATTTTGCAAATTGTTTTGTACTCTAAACTACCCTACTCTACTCTACTCTACTCTACTCTACTTTACTTAACTCTACTCTACTCTACTATACTTTATTCTATTCTAGTCTACTCTACTCTACTCTACTCTACTCTACTCTACTCTACTCTACTCTACTCTACTCTACTCTACTCTACTCTATTCTATTCTTCTCTACTCCTTCAAACTATGTTAAATGTAGCTTGAATTTAGTTTGAAGCATTTAAAAAAGTCTTATTTAATAATGCAGCAATTCAGGAAAACGTTAATGACTGTAGACGATCATGCGGGATTGAGTATTAAAGCATATCCCAGGATATCAAAATGGGTCAAGTTGGCCTAAGTGTGTCTTCATTCTACACTTGACCAAAGAAACCTATTTTTACCCAACTAACATCGAGTATACATATAAGAAAGACATACCAGGATTTGACATCATGCTTTGAAAAATTAGTTTCCTCAATACAAACCTGTTGTCCAATATTTTCGGATATCTTTAATGGCACCACGAATTGTGCTGACATGATGTGATTGTAAACAACCAAAATTGTATAGTTCCAGCTACATAAAGAAAGATGTCATTGAAATTAGCAATCCATGTTTAAGTTTAGTTTAGTAGCCTCGTAAATGATTAAACATTTATAATAAATCTTAACGCTTATATTCCGCCACTATCCATTCGTATTGGTTGGCAATTAGTTTAAGTTTAATTTGCATTTATTCAAACAAATGTTTTGTCTGCTTTAAATAGCCGCCAACTTAAATATTACTTCCAATTAACTTGTGAAATGTTTAAAATTTATTGGTTGCTGTGAAAGCGCCAACAGATGCTAAGAGTATAAAAGTTTGAGTATAAACAGAATCAACCAGTTTATTGTATAACGCAATATAAACACAAATTCAAGTGGATTTCAAGTGCCACCACACAATTTAAACAAATCCCACGCATTCCTCAATTTTTATTAGCAAAATAGTTGGCAAACACTACTTTCTAATTAAATGTGATAACACAAAGTAATCAATTAATTTCTATTTGTTGCATTGTGCACACAAAAACAATCGAATTAGTGTCATCGATACTACGCTACCAGTTATATTTTCATGATTTCCGGTCTTGCCAGTTTTGTAAAAAAATCTCAATAAAGTTCCCCCTCCAAGCACGTGTACAGTGCATTAGTGTGTTTCGATTAACCATACATTGAATAATTCCCAGAAAATAATACATATTAACTTGGTAAACATTCCACTCGTTAAAGCCGCACGTTGACGTGAATACGTTTGTTACGTTGCTTCTCGTTTTGGCTGCACTGACGTGATGCGCAAAGGCCCAACTGGAATTTTTGAAATGCAAAAAGCCGATTTTAAGTCTGAACACGTACGTAAGGTGACTCAGTGGTTGGTGCGTTGTAACCCGACTCGATTACTTTCTCACGAACGAAATGTTTGAAGGCTGCCTTCTTGGCAGGCAGTGGCCTCAAATGTTGATCCCTTTCATTCAAGTGCGTACACATGGTTCATTGTTGGAATATGTTCAGTTAGTATAAATTCATGCAATTAACTTCATAAATTGGTAGAATAGATTTAGCCTTAGAAAGTGATATTTTGTTTGCAAAGTTCCCAACTTGCCTATTAGAATCGTTTCATACTGTTGGCCCTTGCATGCGTATAAAAACTCACGCAGATGGCTGTGGGAAGCTCAGTCTTAGACTTACGGTCCCACATCACATAAACTACTTATTAGTCTTTAAACGGTGTCATAGATTAGTCTACAGTAGCAGAAAATATATGCAAATCATTGTGAATTAATTAATTAATACTTGAAGTGATTGTAAAATATAGTCTAAGAGTTAGTATATTATTTTTAGTTTAACTGCTTTCCTACTGCATTCCTAGACATGTAGAAATAGAAGGAAATGAAAAGGCACCTTTTTAAAAACTCTGAATGCGGTCTTAATTTCATCAAAGACTGTTCTTAGGTAGGTAGGTAAGTGTAGCTGTCTCAAGAGGAGCAGACTTAGGCCACGACGGCCCATTCTGATAACACATTCGGTCAGGTCAAAACCCTTCTCTCATTGTACCAATTGGAGCTTTTTACGATCGAACAATCTTATCAGCTAGATCCCCTAGAAAGTGGCCTAAAAAGATCACCCTTCTTCTGGATAAAGCAGGACAGGTGCAAAGTAGCTGAGGCATATTTTCTCCCTCTTCGTCGTACATGCAGCTGCGACAGAAGTCGTTTATAAACACTCCTCGCCTTTTTGCGTGAGTGCCAATTGAGCGCTGAGCGCCGTTTGAACCCCGATCATGGTTCTGGTCCGAGTTCTGTCCAGTTCTGTTCCTTAGAACGTCGCAGGGTTAAGGTTGGCGAAATTTGGGGTCCAGGAAACTTGTGTTGCCTTCAGCCTATCTTAAATAAGGGTCTTGTATAGAGCTCGTGTGGGTATGAAGCTTACAGGTTTAGAGAGGGTCACGAAACTCTGTCATATCTTGACTTAACTGCTCGTTAGTACCATCCCGAGCGATCTCGTCTACTCTACAGATCCCTAGAATATCCCTATGTTTCAGGACCCAGCATAGGCGAATATGAAGGTGCTTGGCAGTCTCATTGAGAGATTTTCTGCAGCTGTGTACAGTTGTTTTTAGTTCTAGGAAATAGAGATATTCCAGGGAACTGCAAGGCAAACGAGCTCACTCGTAAATGAGTCAAGATGTGTCTATTCTCCGTTTGCTCTTTCAACCTGTAAGCTTTTAATATAAGCTCTCTACAAGAAATTAACAAGGCGCCAAATGTGGTCAACTATAAACTTCTGTCGTTCTAGGGAACTTTTTGCACTAAAGAAACACCATCATTGGTGCTCTGATGAGCCACTGTGTGATAGGTATCCAAACAAAAAAGGTGTCTTCTAACGATTTCTTCGTGAGTTGCTTGGATGAGGAAGAAGAAGAAAGTGTACTTCACTTTTAATGCGTTTGTCCTGCATTATATTTATGTTATGTGAGTAAAAGAACTCACTTGACTCACTTTTTCGACAGTCTACTCAGAGTAGCTCAGGACTTACTATGCGCAGTCTACGTGGCCTTGTAAGAAGATTATGGTTTATGCACCTGTCTTGTAGTGTATGAGATGATAAACTCACTTTAAAGAACTACTTTTTCGACAATCTGAGAGATCTAGTCCATAGAATTGTGCGCAGTCTATGTAGCTTTGAGATGAAGAACTCACTTTGAAGAACCCATTTTTTGACAATCTGGGAGATCTGGCCGATAGAACTGCATGCAGTCTACTTGGATTTGTTAGAAGCTCAAACTGGTTCCATGGGTAAAGAGGTCTGTGTTAAAATTTAATGCGGAAAGAGAATAGGCATCTTTGGGCTCAGTGTGCTTTTCTAGCAGCAGTTGTTTTCATCTGTCTATCTACCTACAGAAGGTACACCCACTGTACCAATGCCCCGCCTCCTCTAGAATTCCCCTCACGCACTTAAGAGCGCCGACCTTTGAAGGACTAGAACAGGTCTCGAAGCAAGGCGTCTCTGGAAGTTTGTGAGATCAACGAGTATCTTAATCACTCCTTTAATCGCACCTAAACGGAACTCCGACTGGCATCGCTAAGGACCCAATAGAGTATATGCGTGACCTTGCTGGCAGCCAGTCTAACCTAACCTAACCTAACCTAAAGAAGAGGAAAAAGACCTCCATTAGGAGCATTCAGAGTTGGACTGATTTTAAAGTATTTGAACTAACTATAAAAGAGCTAGAGAGCTTTTTGAACTAACCTTTTGAATTTCAACTTTTAAATACTTTTAATTGAAAGGGAAGACTAAGAGACGTCTCCGTAATTCTTCCTCTCTCTCCTTGGATTCCGATCCAATTAAGCCTTTTTAACAATTCTTTTCGCTTAGAATAAGGAAAAATTAAAAGTGCACCTTGAAGACGGACATGGTTGGATAAGTTTGTTAATACTGGTTTCTTACTCTTCGCATTTTAACCCTTTCGGGACCCTTTTGAAATCCAAAATACTCTCAGTAGAAATATTCTCAGGCTATTTGTGTTAGGGTTAGAAATTTATATTGGATGCTCACAAATTCTGAAATAATCAGTTTATGCAGGAACACCGAAATCGAAAAAACATTTTGCGTGGGTCGTAAGATTTGAATTATTGTTTCGAGGGGCATTAAAAACGTGCTGGGACGTATTATCCCAGTAGTCCCGAAAGGGTTAAATCACAATTCGAAAGTTCTGTCCACCGTTGTCCGTAATAAATGGATGGATAGTCGAATGCGCGCATCGGCACAATACGAATTTTTCCCACTGGGTTTCAGCATAGTTCAACTTGTGCGTATTTGCATCTTTGTGGGTGAACTATGGAACGAACTGCAGTGCAGTGTAGTAGTGCAGCGATAAGAGTGAGTATTTATGTGTTTCAGTGGAAAGTAAATGAATTTGATTTTACCGCAGCGCCAAGATGACTTTGCTTGCTCTGGCTGCTGTTGTTGATGCTTTGATTTGTTTTTGTAATTTGTTTGTGCAAGCGCTGACATTGAATAAACAAAAACGTAGAAGAAACGAGTAACAGCCAGACATGACTGCGACTGTATGCAAAAAGAAACCTGACTGACAGCGCAATGAAAGTGCCGGGATGTGCCGAACAGGGGGTGGAAGAGGACTGACTGCAGCAATTTCATATTAATTAATTTAATTCAGCGAATAAGCCAAGTACAGCAACACAAAAATAATTGAAGCAAATAGTTGCTTGCTTGTGTGAATTGTTGCTATCCAGTCGCATTCGATGCTGTAGGCGAACGTTGAGCTGCGCATTCGTTGTGGCAATTGTGCGCACTGCACTGAGCAAAACAAATAATGCCAGCAATTGTAAATATTAAATTGCAAAAAAAAACTCGCGTGTTGAAATAGTTAACATGTTTCTACGTTTGTGTTGGATATATATTATCAATATATAGAAGATAATAGTTTTTTGTGTAAATAAATGACAGCAGTCAGTTCGAACGGTGACTCAAACAGTAAATACGAGTACATCATGTTTTGACATTTTTATGAAGAGTTATTTGTCTGTGAAAATTAATTTCAATATTTTGCTTAGATTCGGAGTAACTCCAAAAGAAGCTCATAAATCATTTCATTTATTTATATTTATTGTGCAGAGTAAGACTTAATCTTTTAGTTGTACATTGAATTGTTTTAAAATTTAACATAATAAAAAAATTTAAATCTAAAAATTGAATGTGACTGCATGAAGTTAAATTTAAATTTCCGGTGGAATTATCTCGCTTCAAAGACACCTAAGGTTCTGCGAGTTTAGGTTAGGTTGAATGGCCGGTTTCAGGGTTTGTAGACTCCGTTTCCTTCTCTTGAGTTACTCAAAGTTCGTTATGTTTTGTAGATTTGGTTGAAATTTACTTCAATTGAGTACAATAAACTGAATTGTTGATTGAATTGAAGACAACCTCAAACTTAATTTGAAATCTCTAAATTTGTATTAAAAATAAGTAATATCTTAAAATTCTACAAGTTTTAAACAGCTCCGATTTTAAACTTTACTTCGCTTCTAAAGAGCTAAGCGTCTAGTAAACAATGAACTTCTTTCATAATCATTCAACATGGACACATTTCATTGCATTCACCCATAACGGAAATGCTTATAGAAAAAAGATAAAATACCATTCGTTCGCATGCCCCAACCCGCATTGATTGAAAATCATAGCAACAAAGAATATTCTTTCATTCGTCTACTGAAATGTTTAGATTTTAATCAGACGTTTTCAAACTTCTATAAATTTTTCTATTAGTTAAAAAGTTAATATGAAAAATTAATTGCTTTTGATTTTTAAATACTTAGGTTAAAAAAGTTAATATGAGAATTTAATTGCTAACAATTTTTTAATAAAAAACTTAAATTTAATTTTAATTTGAATTTAAACTTTAATTTGAAAAATTTAACTTAAATAATTTAATGCGCATATTTAAAGTTAGACGATAGGAAGCTCTAACTATTGTTTAAAAAATAAAAAAAAAATTTCTTAATATATTGATTAAATCTATATACAGTGCCTCACAAAAGTATTCGGAGTTTAATATTTCCATTTCCATATTTTTTTCCGCCTTACTTTTTTTCCACAATCAGGTCAAAAAATGTTAAATTTAGTTTCATCGCTAAATATCACTTGGTACCAAAGCTCAATTCCATGGTTTTTGTACTTCTGCGCGAACTCTAAACGCTTCTTCCGGTTCTTCGCACTGATAAGGGGTTTGACACGTGGGGTTCGTACAATGGTAACTCGCAGAGTTCTGCACACGGTTTCATCACTGAGGTGGACTCCATTGTATTCAGTAATACTTCTGTTGATTTCTGGAGCAGAATTTCATGGTTGTGCCTAAATTTTCCTAATGATAACAACTTTTTCGTGGGGCTTTAGTTTTTGAGGTCTGCCACATCTTTGACCCAGCTTAAGTGAATTTCTTTGCAGAATGCTGCGGATGGTACTTCGGCCCTTTTTTTTTTACCAATTTTGTAGGTTCTGTTTAAGATCTTATTTTTGATAGCGTTGCTATTGGTGGCGTTCGATTCGTCACTGCATATGGTGTCACTACTTAGTTGTTTAAAATGAATATGCATTGATTTAAAAGCTCTTTTTCTTTTAAAAAATGCTTACGTCATCAATATCCATTTTATGGAATGGTCGCGCACTTCAATAATAGTGAATTACATTTATATGTATGTATTGATATGATATGATATGCTCCTACACGCACGTATGAATCGTTTGCAAGCAAGTCATTCGATTGAATGATTTGATTGTTATAACAGAATTTTTCATTCACCTACTTTGATATAAAGTGAGTGTCACACCAATATACTTCATAACAAATAATTTCAGGATAGCTTTATCTTGTTTGAAAATAATTCACATGAATACAGTGCAATGCATTGAGTTCATACATTTCACACTAAAACAAGTATACCCATGCTGCTCTCTGGTAGATTTACTATACTTCTTTTTGTAGATTTCACAATCTCTTTGAGAATTTTTCCCTCATCTCGTAGGTTATACATAATTTTTCTCTAGTTCAAAGTGGTTTCATTAGATTATCTACCCATTTGGTCAGTAAAATTTTAAATGCAAACAAAAACCAAACACACTTGTCAAATTCTACTGCTCAAATGAATGTAAATCGTAATAATGGCGAAATCAGCTTGATAATATGACGGGATTTTCGCAAAGGATACCATGATTGGGCAATTACGAATACTTTTGTGATGTGAATTATGTTGTATTTCTGTTTAAAATCAAATTTAAAGCCATTGAATCCAAATTCGATTGAAATTTAATGCAACAATGAAAGGTAATGAACCAATCATAAGATGATAATACTTTTTATATAGGGTTTTCCAACAAGAGGTGTTATTTTGGTATTCAAAGAAAAATGCCATTTTTGAGATAAATGATCGGATGTGTATTTCATAATAAAGAGGAAGGTATGCCGTTAATAATAAAAAACAACATCAGCCAAATGGCCACCACGACCACGCTTACAGGACCATATCCTTTTCATGAAATTTTCCATAACCAAATCGCAAACTGGCTGCCCTATGTCCTCGATAGCCTCACGAATTCTATCTTTGAGGTCTTGAATCGACGCTGGGCTGTTGGCGTACAGCTTATCTTTCACGTGGCCCCAAAGGAAGAAGTCGCAAGGTGTTAAATCACAAGATCTCGGTGGCCAATTGTGATTACCTCTTCCAGAGATAACACCCAGAGGACCCAATCAGCAAAGACACGACGTTGTTGATGATCGGTCGGCTTGAGTTCTTGTGTTAACTGAACTTTATAAGCCTTAAGACCCAAGTCTTTATGCAAAATACGGTGTAATGACGTTTTTGGAATGCCCAATTCCAAAGAACGACGAGGAATCGACAAACCTGGGTTTTCTTCAACACTTTGGGCTACAGCAGCAATATTCTCAGTTGTTCTTGAGCGACGTGCACGGGTTTTATTCTTCACATCACTAACTTGTCCCAACAGCTCGAATTTTTCCACCAATTTCTGTATTGCGGTCCGACAAGGTGCTTCACGACGACCCAAAAATGCTTTAGTTTTGCGAACTGTGACTGCAAGATTTTCACCGGATTTTTTAATAATTTCAATGCGTTGTTGAAGCGTGTATCGTTCCATTTTTAGTAATGGCGTAGTTTCTACTTGTCAAATGTCAAAGAATAAAAGCTTCAAAAGTGAAAGCTACCGAAATACCGGGTGATTCAAAATAACACCTCTTGTTGGAAACCCCTATACATAATAATTTAGATTAAATTTAGATATTTTAATTATCTTTTAAAAAAATTTAAATTCCGAATACTTTTGTGAGGCACTGTATATAGAATAAGTTTGCCGATTGTGTTATTAGAAAAATAATCTCCAGAGTATCCTTCCATCCTTTTTATAATGTGGTGATCTGCAATAGACTTAGTGAAGAAGGACATACATTTCTCCTCTTTAAACTACATGAATTTCTTAATTTCTTCAAAATGGTAGGTTTAGGGTCATTCTGAACAGGAGGTCATTCATGTTCGAATCACCTCATCTCTTGAATAATCGTATCTAGTCCCTTTAAAGCAAAGAGAGGGGGGACTTATCACCATAACCATTAAGAGGGCATGGGATTCAAGTCTATGATCTAATGTTCTAAACATAGTTTTCGGGAAATGTCCACACTACTAGTACACTACGCTTCTGAGTAAAGTCTCAAATATTGAGGGACCCAAACTGGATACCATTCAAAAGAAAATAAAATGAATATAACTCTACCCAACTTATTCAATCATTTATCTGTTTTAAGATTAACTAAGTTTTGGTGGTTAAATGGCGCTAAGGCGCTCATTATCGTTGCTGGATCCAGTCGGATTTCCCTTAATCTCTTCAACTAACTAAAACTAGAGTACTGCTACTACACAATAACCCTCAAGTAATGACAGAAAATACCATTAGTATAATTATTCTCCATTTTTGTTGTGTGTCAGCAAATCAAGAGTTCAAATTCTCTTTCAACCAGCATTAAAAAAAAATTAAAAAAAACAATTTTACTTTCGGTAGCTGATCATCATGCATTTACAAATCTCAGCGAATTCTTTGAATTGCTTGAAATAGCTCAAAACGTAAAGTTTGCATTTTTTAAATATTTTCAATGCATTTATAACCTTTCAATTTCATCTTCATTAATGCCACGTAGTTCAGTTCGCGAGCATCATGACAACACCCACACGCAAATGTCATGCATTGCATTTAAATAATAATAATTTCATTTCCCCATGGCAATAACAATCATAACAAACAGCGGTTGCCGGCTTTGTTGTCGTCGTCAATGCAGCCGCCCGCCTGCCAACCACATATGGTCGCATTATGAAGACCAGACCGCACCGGACCGGACCTCCAACGCAAGTCAACTGATGTAATCGCGTGCCGCTTCCCTTTTTATCAACAACAGCAACAACAATAACAACCACAACAATAGCCCCTAATAACAGTGACAGCATTAAAGCGTCCGCCAACGCCACCAATTGACAGTTCAGCCACACACTTGGCCTGATAAAGAAATATATAAATAATCACAATGAAAGCAACTTTTCCAGTTCAAGTTTAACGCACGTTTTCTTACGTTTCTTTTTTGTCTGTTGGTTTATTGAAACTATTTATTTGCTTTCGGTTTTTTGTTTATTTTGTGTTGCTTTTGGTGTCGTAGTACTACGTGCGTTTCGTATTTCTTTTATTTAATTTGTTTCCTTCCCAGCCATTTATCTTTATTTACAATTGCACGATGCACATTGGGCGGCTGGTGGTAATTTCTCTTACATATTTTTAACCCTTTCGACCCAAAGTTATTCTCATCTTATATCAAAAGCTACAATTGATTTATGGGTTTTAATTTAAGTAGGCTCCAACAAATTAATATTTTTAGAAGTAAATACAAAGCAGTTTACTAAAATTTTACTGTTATCGCCAAAATAATTACCAATAATTTCCAGTGATATCAGGGAAAGTTTGTGTTCTAATTGAAGTCTACGAATTGGGAGCGTTTGATTAAAACCCTGTTTTTTAATAATGGTTAAATCAAATCAAATAGTGATAATTTTGTATTTTTGGTTAAAAATTAAATAATTTTTCTGTAATTAAAAAATATTTATACAAAATGTATTAAACCCGTTTTAAGCTAAAATTGTTCAAAAGTAAACTAGCTCTAGAACTCTAACAAAGAGGCGTGGCGACTTCAAATGTCGAGTGCACACTTCTTAGGCAAATGTTTCATGATTTAAATACCAAAAAGTAATACCGAGAAACAGGTTAGAATTCGGGGGTCGAAAGTGTTAATTAAAAATTTTTTTTAGTCAGGTCCTGAACTCCTTTCTTTTCATAGCTTTCGATATTCTAACGACTAGTTTCCGACCGAAGGTGGATTTTTGGCCGAAGCCGAGACAGAATATTCAGCATAACTGAAATATTGGAATAAAAATTACACAGTGCAACAAACCCGTCTCATTCGATAGAGGACCTCAGTAGATGAAAAAGTGCCAAGGGATTTTTCTCGGAATGTTCGAGTTGTTTTTTTAAATGCAGTTTAAAGATGGCGGCTTAATGCCCCTTCCCGAAACTTTTAAAACATCATATCTCTTGGCTCAAATGTCGGAAAGGAATAATTTTTACGTCAAATGAAAGCTAATGATATGAAGTCGATGACACAATATCCTTTTTTGAAAAATTTTGCACTTTTTCATCTACTGTCCTTTATCGGATGAGACGGGTTTGACCTTGTCCCTTTTTTCAGTGTTGCAATGTGTTATTTGAAGAGAAAACTGATCAAACTTAACCGTTCTTTCTTTATTCATTTGTTTGTTTCACTTAAGACTTATTAAAAGAATAAATATTTTATATTTTAGTAAAAATAAACCAAAAACGGTCTTACAATTCAGTTTCTAACAAAAACAAAAAACCTAAAAATTCAATTGACACAAAAAGTTGATTGGAAACCATTTTAATTGCTCGTAATCTTGAAGTTCGAAATATCGATAAAACTCGATATTTGATACAATTCTTCGAAACAGAGCGAAAACCTTCGGCCGAAGTATTCGGCTATTTGGGCTGAGGCCGAAACCGAAGCTGACGATTTAAAATTGACCGAATAAGCCGAATATCGAATACCAATACTAAACGAATATTAGGCTGACACAGCTGCCAAAGGAATTTATTTGATAGTTAAAAATTTTAACTTTTTATATTTTGCTTGAATATTGCCCACTGTGCTTTGCATATTTTTAAATAAATTTAATTCGCCCTGGTTTTATTCAATTTTTATTGCTTGTATGTATATTTGCTCACTGTTGTCATTAGTGTTGTTGTCTCCAAAGTTGTGAGTTGCTATTCTCTATTTAACTTTATTTCATGCAACTATATTGAAATTGTTGCTTACTAAAGAGAAATCAAACAAAAGAGAGCGCAATGGAAACACACTCTCTTCAATTAGTTCGAGCGTGGTGTAGGGTTGCCATGTAGCAATGAGCCCGCTTTCAAAATTCGAAATCAGTTATAATTGAAGTCGCATCGGTAAAGCACATTCAGCGGTTTATAAAAATTTAAGAGGATTTTAAGTTAATAACATGACCCCTTAACCCAGTGATGACTATTCTGCTACTAGCTACTACTCATCACTGCCTTAACCCTTTCTATGCAATATATAATATATACAAATATTTCATTATTTCTATCCTCACTTCACTCAATAATCATTGGCTCTTCTCTTTGCCATTGCAGATCTCCTCAACTACAAACATCATCACCGTAGCAATACAAACACACAATGGCCTCACCCATAGATACCGATTCGTTCAACGTGACCCATACTAGCAACAACTCCAGCGCCAACATGACCTCTGAAACCGAGTGGCTGGAGGATCTGCTGCACGAAGTGCAATTGGAGGCATTTCTCGAACGCATACGCAATGATCTGCAAGTGACGCGTTTGGCACATTTCGACTACGTCAAACCCGAAGATCTCGAACGCTGTGGCCTCGGCAAGCCGGCCATACGTCGCCTTATGGAGGCGGTGCGCAAAAAGAAAGCCCATCAATGGCGCAAGAATATACTATCCAAGCTGATTGGCGGCGGCAAGCAGCCCTCATCGAAAAAGTCCGCCAACTCGACCAGCAAGGAGCAGCAGAACGCACAACTGACCTGTCTCATTCACGAGAAAGACATCACGCTGGGCATTAAGCTGGGCGATGGTTCTTTTGGTGTGGTGCGTCGCGGCGAATGGCATGCAGCGCCCAGCGGTAAAGTGCTGCCCGTGGCAGTGAAGGTGCGTTGTCTGTTTGCATTTTTTGATTAGACGTTTCATTAATCATTTGTCTACTTCTTTTAATTAAAGGTGCTGAAATCAGACAGTCTCACGCAGCCCGGCATAATCGATGATTTCTTTCGCGAGGTGCAGGCCATGCACGCCTTGGATCATTCGAATTTGGTGCGTCTGTACGGCGTGGTGTTGTCACAGCCCATGATGATGATCACCGAGCTGGCCGAGCGCGGCTCGTTGCTCGACACGCTGCGCAAGCAGTGCCGGCACACACCGCTCGCCAACATCTGGAATTGGTCGGTTCAAATTGTCACCGGCATGGCCTATCTGGAGCATAAGCGTTTTCTGCATCGCGATCTGGCGTGTCGGAATGTGCTGCTCGCCTCGGGCAATAAAATTAAAATTGGTGACTTTGGTCTGATGCGCGCACTGCCGCAGGAAGATGACTGCTATGTCATGTCCGAGCACAAAAAAGTGCCGTTTCCCTGGTGTGCGCCCGAATCACTGCGTTTTCGTCAGTTTTCACATGCTTCGGATACGTGGATGTTCGGCGTGACTCTGTGGGAGATGTTTACCTTTGGCGAAGATCCCTGGGTGGGGCTGAACGGTTCGCAGATTTTGCGCAAAATTGATCGCGAGGGTGAGCGACTGCATCAGCCCGATGCCTGTCCGCCGGATGTGTACGAAATGATGCTGCAGTGCTGGGACAAAACGCCAGCCGAACGACCAACCTTTGCAGCATTAAAGTGAGTTTAAATTTGTTACTGCATGTTCATGATTCTCGCGTTTTAATGTAAAATGCATAATGAAAGTTCATCTCATCTGCCTTGATTTTAAAGACCATAAATTCAAAAGTGTTTTTTTCAACAGAGAATTCCTGGTGGGCATGTCGCCTGCTCTGCTGAAAGCCGCTCGCTCGCATCACGAGGCTAATCAGCTGCAAATTGAAAGTGGTGACACAATTGCAATTATTGACGGACGCATTGACTTGAAGCTAATCAAAGGCCAGAACCAACGCACCTTTGATATTGGCGTCTTTCCACCGAACGTCCTGGAGAAGCAAAAACACACTAATGGCGACCTGCTGCGTCCATTGCACGAAAGCATGCGCCACAGCAACGCACATCCGAGCTCGTCTTTCGGTTTCTGCTGGGGCGGTGCAGGCAGCATTGGCGCAGCGAGCGACCTGCAAGCAGGTTGGTTGCATAAAAATCTTCTTACACATTTTATTCAGTTTTAATTGCTCTCCCCTCTTCCTTTCAGAGCGCAATCGTAAATGCAAGTCGCTGCAAGTCGGTCCAAAGGGCGCACAACACTCTCCACCAGCGCATCACGCCAAGGAGCGAAAGTCTATCTCTAGTAAACAATTCTCCTATAATAAATTGGTCAATGAACGCACTGAGCTGCAACGCCAAAAGGCTATAAAAATCAAAAACAAAGCAGGTCCTCAGCGTCCGCCTCCCCCACAGCAGCAAAAGGAAGGCATACTTATTGATATATCGCCGGAGTTTGCTAGCGCCGGTCCGCCGGCTGCACTCTTGCATAACGAGGGAAGCGCGTCACTGAAAGTGGATAGTTCCTTCTGCATACTGGACGCGCCCATTGATGTGCCCACTGAGGGCGAAGAGTACGATCCCACACCTGTGGACGCCCAGACACCACCCTACTCCAACACACCGCAGCAGCAGCAGTATCAGCAGCAACATGAGTTCAATGCCTCACCGGTGGCGGCACGGCTACAGCCGCCGCCTTACCAAATGCCGCCCACGTACTCGAATACAATGGAGTTTGCACACCAGCAACAGTTGCAGCAGCAGCTACACGAACTCTTTGATACCACTGCCACTGGTGGCGGTGATGCGGACACCTGCAACACCGATAAAATAATGGCGCTCTTTGCTAATGGCCTGCGCCCGAAACAACAAGAGTCTCCACTGCATGCGGCGAAGCAGAATGCGCACTACAGTAGCCCCTTGGCGCGAAAGAGCCTGTTTGGTGCACCTGCGCTCACGCTGGGAAATAAGGAAAACATACCAGACCAACCCTCACTCGAGGAGAGAACTGCGCAAAGCGATGAAATGTTGCAGTCTACACTCAGTACGCTTAGTCTGGAAAAGCAGACGCCTCAAGCCAACGAAACGGTGCTGCTGGACAAATCCTTTATAGCCGAGCTGGAAAAGGACATGTACAACAACAAGGGCCAAAACGACTATGAGCGAAACTCCACACAAATGTACATGAACAAGGAAGCCATCTATAAGCAAAATCTGACGCCACTGAAGCACACCCCCGCTGGCAACACAAATCTCAGCAATAGTGTCGCCGTTACAACTGCAGGCACTCCGCCCAAAATGCAAAATCTCGAATATCACAGTCAACAGCAACAACATCAACAATACTCAACCACTGTCAACGGCAGTTACGCGTCTAATCAAGAGCAACAAAAACAAAATAATCTCGAATTCGCCACTGCGTCGGCATCATTAGCTGCCGGCACTTCGGCCACACCCACTAACACCAGCAACACACAGGCGCTGGTCAATAGCATTTGGCACGAGCGCCTTACGAGCGGTCAGCCCACATCACACGCCTACTACGCACAGCCGCCGGAAGGCATCTACCAGAACCACAACACCACCGAGACGAGTCACGGATTTGTGGCCATTTCCAATCGTGTAGTGGCGCCCAAGTCACAGCAGCAGCAGCAACAACAACAACAACAGCAAACTCATGTCTACTCCTCGACGGCCTCCATGTATGGCAGTGTCACTGGACGCGAACTGTACGATTCAGTGGCGCCCACACCCGCCAGTTTCTATGGTCAGATACCACTCATCGCTCCAGGCGTTCACTACATGAACGGCATGACAACAACAACAGCAACAGCTGCACTGCCCGCAATTTACGATGAAGTGTCGCTCGATGAATATCTGCAACCACATCGGCCCGCACCATTGGCGCCGCCACAACTGTCCGCTCAGCAGATACAGCGACGGCTGGAGAAACTGAAGCGGCAACAGGAGGCCGGCATTGGCAACAGCAATCTGTATGCGCCCGTGCCTGCAGACTATGCGCTCGAGAATGAAAAGGTGCAGCATATAATGCATGATTTGGGCACGGACGCTGTGGAGCAGGATGTGCGCAATGCACTGCGCGCTGCCAGTGGCGATGCCAATCTGGCCATACGGCATTATAAAATCGATCAGTTGTCGAAGTAAGTTTTGCTACACAAGCTTTGCTTCTAAAATGTACTCAAAATTTGTTGTCCTTCCTTACAGACTTGGCTTGGCCAACCGTTCACAGTGCGAACAGGCATTGCAGAAAACCGGTTGGAGTCTGGAGCTGGCAGCTGTGGTGCTGTTGGAGGAGACTTCATAGAAGCGCTCACCACTCCGGATACATCATTCCAAATCGTCTCCAGTATATGTCACAAAGTGTGCCGCATTCTCAAAGTTTATTTCTTTTAATAAGTTTTCCAAGTACATCAAGCAACAAACACATCACAGACGGCTATGGCTTTATGGAAGTCTTTAACAATGTCAATTCAGCTGGGAATTTCCGCAACTCATGCACCAATCATTAAAGCACGCACTTAGTCACTAACCGTCCCCGCTGTATTACTGCAAACGAGTAAAAGAATACGAAAATTGGAAATGCAAATTTAGCATAGTTTAGCATTCTATTTATATTTTAATTATAACTGACTGTAACTTAATTTTAACAAAAGCAACGGCAACAAAAACATAGTGCGACAAAAGAAAACGAAAAAGGCAAAGAAAACAATGATATTCTGAATTAATGCCCAGTTATATAGCGTAAAATTCGTAGTTAACGCAATTAGTATGTTTATTGCCAGCAACGTGCAAGTGTTTGTTTTGAAAATATCGACTTGCAATCACTGTTGCGGTAAACTATTTAAAAACTGTTTATACAAATGTCTGCTATTAATAAAAAATGAATATATTTGCCCATGAACGTATATATTTTTATGTAATGAAATGTAGTTTATACACCGAACCGACTGGTTGAAGAATATATCGAAATAGACGCACGTTATTGTTATCACATGTAAATAAAATATCGAAATGATACTATATGAAAAATATTCCAAAACACAGGAATAATCGTTTGTGTATGCTTCAAAACCTGAATAATTCCTGTTGAAGTAAATTAAAATTGAAAAACAAAACTGTAGTTAGTTTTAAAAGCAAATTTATGAACAAATTCGATTTACTGTTTGTGTGACTGTAAGCTAAGTTATAGTTTAGCCAAGAGAACGTTGTCGTCGAGAACATTTGCGTATAAAGTTCACAGAAATGAATTACAACTTGAATCGTCGCATATGAAACGAAATAAATGTGGTTATTTGAAAAGAACCAAAACAAATGTTAAACACTGTTTTAAATGGAATAATAATTTTACTTTGAAGCGCAATACAAATGCATGAAATATAAAGTTGAAGAACATTTTTGGGTTTTATATAAAAGTATACAATTTAAAACTGGAACATAGGTGATGTCGATTAGACTGAAATTCAAATTAATTTACATTGAATTAAAACTCAATATGACATCAAATCAAATTACGCGCATATTACTGGCACAAAATAAAATTTGTTCAAATCACAAGAAAATATTTAAAATTAGAAAAAAAAACACTAAATGGAATAATTAGTTATTTGAATGCATCTGAAATAAATGCATTTTGCAAAAAATTAAACCAAAATAAAATTGAAATGAATTTTTTAAAAGTATTTTTTGTTTTCGGTAACTAAGTATAACCGGAAATCGATAAATGGAATATATAAAAATTAAATACAATAAAAAACAAATTTATATTTCATATAAATTGTGATCCAATCAAAAAAGAGTAAAGTGCTACCATGGTTTGCTAAACTCACACTTCAACTCAAATACTGCAGCAACTGTGATTCCTTATAATGAATTTGAATGGCATTTGTCATTAAAAAACAATACCTGCAAGTGCGTGTTAATGCCGTCATTGATAATGTCGTCTTTGTGTCAGGCAATTAAAATCGAATGCAGTTTGTTTTGGCCAGCAAGTTTGCTTTGCTTGGCCGCCGCACAGCCCTCGAAGATGCGCGATACCTGTGCTCGTTTAAATTCCATAAACGCGCGCTTGTGTATGTCCATGTGTGAGTGTATACATATGTACACATATTGGTTTATGTGTATATAACTTTTGGCTCTTATATCAATGTATATCTTTCTCCTAATTACAACATTCAATTCAACGTTTGCATATTCGTAGCACTCATTTATTTATTCATTTATAATTTTTGGTTGTGTCTTCTTCACTACTGCCCACATGTGTCGTACGCATAAACTTGTTGTTTTTAATTATTTATCGAATAAGCATTTATTTAATTGGCATGCGCAGCTGGCGTTAAAACTCGAATGGACAACCAGCACCAATGCGCCAATCGTCTTTCAACTTGAAGTTAAAACTTTTTTTGCACTTTGCGCACAGAAATAACCTTCTGACGTCGTGTGCTATGTGTGAATTTTACCTTTGTAGCGTTACAAATTGGTTAATACTGGGTAAAAACTGGCTGCCAGTTTGTTGCTTAAGTCTTTTGTTTTTCATTTGCATTTACGTGTTCGAATATAACTCTTGGCATGCATTCAATGCGCATTACAATTGTTATTGCCAGATGTGGGTGCATTGCTCCTTAGTGACTCAATTGTTAACCATTTTTATTGACTAATTTTCTGGTATAATTTTACGACTTTATATAATTCTTTATCGGTGCTTAATGTTTAAATATAATTGATAATGTTCAAAGGTACAATTGAAGTGTAGAACAAATGAATATTGAAGGACAGCAACTCTTAGTAAGTTTTCATTGTTGAGGTTTTCTCAAATGGCCTTGAATTGGTCAGTCAGATGATTTATATGGAAATTTCACATTTAATGGGCTGTTGAAGACGATAGCAACTGAACAAGTTAAAATAAGAGAATAAAATTTAGTAATAATGCAGATGATACTTCAAAGAAGAATATCAATTCTTCTTTGAAGTATCATCATATCATGAAGTTTACTGATATGGGCATGGTCAGCTTTTTTTTGAGCAGGGTTTTAATGTAAAAGTAATTAACGAAATAAGAAAATTTTGATATAAACCAAAATAATCAGTTGGCCTATGAACATTTTTGAGAGAAAAATTGTGGTAATTAGAACTTCCCCATAGTCAATTTTGTTGCTTTTCTAAATTTATTTATTAAAATTTAAAAGGGGGGTAAAATAAAAAAGACATGGCAGATTTTTCTTAATTTGAAGTATATTTCATGGCATTAAGTGTAGATTTTCTTTCTTATTCGGAAAGTCAAATTTTCAATGATTTTGACGCGTGAATCTGGCTGATATTGCTTGATGCGTTTGTTTGCATTTGTTACGTTGAGTTCTAAGGTGTGGATTGCGATTAGATGACCTCAAAGCAAGAAGTCTAAAGGCGTTGAATCAAACGATTTCGGTGGCCAGTTCACATAGCATCATTCTTTCAAATCGCTTGAGCCAAGTGTCCATTGTGGTCTGTACCAGGTCTCTACTGTTTGACGTTATTAGTATTCATACTATCCAGTTTAGGCCACACAAAGTTGCCATTGATGGTTATGGCAATGTGAATTTCGTTTGGAAGATTTACGGACTCATGATTCCGCCAGACCAAATGTTGGTGCTAGTGTATCATGTGTGGTGAAGACGAAGTTATGCTGTCTGCACGCACGAATTCACAGCAGCTGGGATCTCTGCTACGCTGGCTTGATCATGTCTCCCGTATGGACGATAAAGATTTGGCAAAAAGATGTTCGACGCGATAGTTGAAGGTCGACGGCGAAGAGGGAAGTATCTTCGGTGGAAGAACTAAGTATGGGACTCTTTATCATCTCTAGATGTCGACGAGATCTTTTGCAGCAGTTGGCCAGTTAAGTAAGTATAGTAAGTAAGTGAGCTACTAAGAGTTGAGTAAGAGTAAAGAACGTAGAATAATAATAAGGTGATTTTCAGGATTAGGGAATATTACCTCAATCCGTTATATATAATCAATGGACCTATTGACTTAAAACTTGGTGAAAGTACTCTTAGTGAGAAATAATTCGATACGTGTTTTTAACTTTTTTGAAAATCAAAATCTGACGGGGTCAACCATAGGTTAAAAATTTATATGGAGAAACACAATTTTATGGGCCTTTTGACTTCAAACTTAGTGAAAGTACTTCACATGTGAAATAATTCGTTGCGTGTTTTTTATGTTTTCGAAAATAAAAACCGACGGGGTTAACGACAGGTTAAAAGTGTATATGGCGCCTGCCACACGTTCAATATTTATTGACGGCGATCCAGTATCGCGATATTTACTGAACGTTTAGCATGCACTGTCAATAAATATTGAACGTGCAAGCAAATTTTAAAAGAATTTATTTTTAAATTGTCAAAGTCAAAAAACAATTATGTGAATACTGACGCGATAAATATTGAACATGTAGCATTCGCGCGCGATCTATCAATCGTTCAATATGGATCGCGATCCAAATATCACAATAAATATTGAACGTGTAGCAGGCGCCTATGAAGAAACTGTGAAAAAAGTTAATTAATCGACCTACTGACTTCAAACTTAGTGAAAGTACTTTTAGTAAATAATAATTCGACAAGTGTTTTTCATTTTTTCGAAAATCAAAATCTAAATCAGTGAACCAAGGCCTACAAAATTTATGCAGAAACAAGATTTTATGGGCTTTTGACTTCAAACATGGTGCAAGTACACTTAAAGAGAAATAACATGTTTTTAATGTTTTGGGAAATAAAAATCTGACGGCGTCAACGATGGGTTGAGAGTTTGTATGAGAAAATACGACTTAATGCGCCAATTGACTACGAATGTGGTGAAAGAAGTTCAATTGAGTACAATTGGATAATTATTTTTTCATCAAAATCTGACGGGATCAACAAAAGGTTAAGAAGAACTTGATTTATTGGGTTCATTGACTTCAAACTTGCGTGCAAAACCGCGGAACCCAGCTAGTAACAGATAAAAATAACTTTAACAGCTACCATAACCTAACAAATTTTAACCATTCCTATGGAAAACTCTCTAAACATTAAAAATTAAGAATAATAGTAATTAATTAATTATTTTAATTAAAATTAATTAATTCATTAATGAATTATTTGGTCGGCAAAAATCCACTTAGTTTAACCCTCCTCGCGGGTGCCGACCGGGCAATGGGCACCGCCGTGTCTATGCGCAGGTAAACTGGCAA
Organism: Melieria omissa; assembly: GCA_963971225.1. NCBI lineage: Eukaryota > Metazoa > Arthropoda > Insecta > Diptera > Ulidiidae > Melieria > Melieria omissa. Next base: position 90,273,662 of record OZ020269.1, read on the forward strand.
AGCACGGCGATGTCTGGCTAAGAGTGAGGTGGGGCTCCACAAGTCATGCCTGAGGTCCAGCTTACATGCCGCCCGAGGGGTGGCTTGTGGAGTCCTACCTCAGTCACGCTAAGTGGTGCCTGGCGGATAGGCATAAAACGCTAAGGGAGGAGTCCCTGAAATAAAAACCAGTCTGGAGTCGAAGAAGGGGAAAGAGCGGGTCAGGATATTGACCCAAACGTCGGTGGAAGAAGTGACTGCTACCACCGGCGGGCACGGTGGGGAATTTGATTCCCCTCTGCGTGTCGCCAGCGGTCACACCTCTGCTAGAGTGGTTGCAGGCTCTAGCAGTCGTCATGCGACTGCAAATTTTACGAAGGCTAGGTTAGTCACTAGGGGTACTGCAGTCGACACAGACTCAGACCTCGACAGCGTATGCAGCGTGGCAACCACAAATACGATAGCTGAGGAGGAGCTGCTGAAGTCCCCGAAGGCTCTCGACCCGAGCATCGCATCCACTAGTAGGAGCGAGCAAAGGAAGAAGCCCAATAAGGAGGGCCTGAAAGCGCTCGCCCAGTACAAAGCGGCAATACGCATCAAGTTGCGCCTGGAGAAGAAGGACACTCTTTCGCCCACGGAGCGAGAGGACCTACGATGGGCAACTGAGACGGTCACGAAAGGCAGGGAGCACTTCTCGCAAAACGAACGGTTTGCGACCACGCATCCCACCTTCGTGAACAAAATAGAAGAAAACGTAGCGACGGCTATGAAGGGAACGGAGGCGAAGAGACAGAGGTCCACGGAGGGAGAAAAACCCGCGGCCAAACGTCCTCGCACTCACACCACAGCTACTCCATCTGACCGGCCGACCTCGTCCAAAAGAGTGGCGACGACCAGCGAAGTAGCCAAACGGCACTTGACCGTGGCGCTCGTTGACCGACGACACGAAAATGGCCAGATGACGGCGGAACAGTGGAAGCTAGTGGACAGCAAAATTATCGAGGCCATTGTTGCGCAGGCGATCGACGAACCTAACAAACCTTCGCCCTCCTTTGAAGGAGCGGGGTGGTACAGGGGAGTCAAGATTCTAAAGTGCAATGACGACCTCACGCTTAAATGGGTGAAGGAGGTGGTCCCGAAACTACGAGGACTGTGGCCGGGCGCTAATCTGGTTATAGTGGATAGGGACGATATTCCCGGTCCACCGCGGGCTAAGGTACGTGTACCAAGCGAACATAATGTCAACAACACAGAGTTTGTACTATCACTCCGAAGAGATGATTGCAAACTATTGACCGGGATACTCACGGGACACTGTCTCACACCGTCCCACGCTGCCAAACTTGGCTTGGTACCAAGTGATGCATGCACAAGATGTGGTGAAGACAGTGCCAAGGGTACCCTGGAGCATTTGCTGTGCCACTGCCCTGCTCTCTACAGATCACGGGTCAGCTGCCTCGGATCCGCGTCGTTCCCTTCCTTGGAAAGAGTCGCGGAACAAAAAAGCAGCGACTTACTTAGATTTGGCAAAACGTTTTTGACTAACTACATACAGGTCTGAAGCTCCAGAACCTTTCTGGTACCACTATGGACCAACATGGTCTATGTGAGACCCCCCCGAGGGTCAGCCAGCCTAACCTACCTACCTACCTAATGAATTATTTTAATTAAATTTAATTAATTAATTTTATTAATTAATTAATTAATTAATTAATTATTTTTTTTATTTTAATTAAAATTACTTAATTAATTTATTCTGACTATTAGCACAACAAAAAAAGTATAGAATTTTTGGTCATTTTGACTACTGGAAAACTATACCTCGGCCTTTGACTGACTGTAAAATAAAGTAAGAAAGACACATTTATTACATACTTTTATTAATTTTTAATTAAATTTAATTGTTTTAAATAATTTTTTTTAATAACTTTTAATGCAGTTCAAATTCTTTACCATTTAAAGCGATTTGTTAACATTCTTCCATGGCGTCAAGTTATGTTGTTAGTCCAACAGCTACTGTGGCGTCGACCATTTCACAATTGCTTGGACAAAATCTCTAATGAACGTGTTTGGCAACCTCAGTCGTCTACACCAAATGAGACAAATAACAAAATGCCACAGTACGCAACCAGCTACAATTTTATAAAGTTGCGCAAAGTTTCCCCTCCCTCGTCAACCTCGCCCGCACATTACTACTGGTCGGCAATTACACAAATGTAGCAACAATAAATTCGCCGCGAATCGTTGTCATTCAGAGCGATTCTTTGCTGCAGTCCACGTCTGGCGGAGTATTGCAAAACGCAAGCAGCCGCACAGGCCGAAGTCAGCAATGTCATATCTGGTCGAAAACTACGCACAACTCGCACCAATTCGCCACTGGGCAACTGAGGCACCGTCGCATTACAGCGCCACTTGGGCACCACAATTAAATATGGAATTGGTCAATCGCCTTGTAATTGTTAGTGTGAGCGCGCGCATGCGCCATAAAACGAATCGCAAAATCAAAACAAAACCAAATGAACACAGTTTTCTTGCAGTGGTCAGCGCAGGGTCGGTGTGTATGATTGTTCGAACAGTGTTGTGGCGCATGTGTTGATGTCAATACTCAGCGTCGAACCATGCAGCTGACGCTTCCAACAATTGGTCATAGCCTCATACGAATACGCAGGCCACTTCTGTGATCCGCGTCCATGTGCCGCTCAGTCACATTTGGCTGATTGAAAACATGCAAAAAATTATAGTTATAAAAAAACCCAAATTTAACTACCTAAACATTAATAATAATGTGCACTGTACAGTCCAACGCTAACAACAACAACAACAGAAATAGCAACAACCAGCTGAACAGAACGCATACATCTTGATTGGGTATTAGTTGGTATTGGAAATATCCAGCACAATGTCCATTGCAGCGTAAGTACGTAAGTAAGTAAGTAAATGTGTCTGCTGGCACTGGTTGTGTACTGAAGTTATTACACGCAGACCTTCGCATGCCGAAATGCTTGAAGACTACTTTGAAATAATTTGTGCGAACACTTGAAGTGTGTGTGCGTTGATTTTCTGTTCGTCTCTGTTTTGTTGCTGATGTTTTTGTAATTTATTGACTTTGCCGTTTTTGGCAGCTTACCAGTGTTAAACATTTCATTATGGCAAACTAAGAGGTTATCGAGTATGTAAAATATTAGCGAAAGTTGTTAGTGTCGAGGTGACCATAAATTTGTGTAACCAGCACAAGAACAAGTTGGCACTGATGTTCGATTTATGGCTGTGGGAACTTTGCTAGAAGTTGTCTAGTTCTTGATAGTTGATTTAGAAGCTTTCAAATAAATTTAGCACAATGTGGCTAATCTCGCTAACCTTCTAACTAAAGCAAAAAGCTTGAAATACTTTATTCACACATAGAACCTGTAAGAGGCCAAAGATGGTATCAGCCGCATAGTCAGAGTGAGTTTTGATCAAAACTTAACTGAAGAGAAGATTAAATTGGCGCCTTTGAAGAAATTTTTCAGTATCATTGCTTGATGGGAAGATAGGTTAGAAATATACTTTTTCGCTGAAAACAGAAGCTGTAAAGCTGAAAATTATTGTTGGAATGACAATGTTTCGGCAGCCAATTGGCGCATAAACGGCGATTTATATAAAAAATGTTTTTTTGGATGGTTTAATCTTTCTGTCAATACGAAAAATTTCCAACTATCATCAATACGAAGGTACGAAGATATTCTTGGAGAGTATTGTGGAAAATTAAAAAAAATAAAATGATACTCTCACGGCCTTGGACTTTCTTCGTACCATCTAATTTGTGTTTGCTGCGAGTAATATATGTTGCGAAGCTGTTAATTTTGAGTATATTAGACACCATTTGACAATTTTTCGTACAACGCTTAGTACGAAAGCCATAACGTCTACCGACCTTTGTACTATTTAGATGCGATTCATGTTTGGTTTCGGGTTGTCACCTGACACTGCTTTGCCGTGGTACATAGTTCAAAAAACCACCTCAGCTTCGTTACTCTTTGAAAGGTATAATTCCAAAGTTGTCTTTGGAAACCGAATAGCGATAACTTTAGCGGTCGAAAATTATTTTTTAGCACCAAAGTGCGATTTTTTGTAAATAGGTATTTCACCAGTGCCTCAGAATTAGAAACGTTATCTGCCGCAATATTACATCTTCAGTCTTCAAAGCTGTGAATCGAAAGTTGTAATACTTTTGCTCTTTGTTGGATCTTATAGACGAAGACAATTGGCCAATCTTCCAGAGTAACTTCTCTTTTCAAAGGGTAAAACATCTCAACAGGCTTTAACGATAGATTAATCAGCTAGTTTTTAAAAGCTTTCTTCTTCTTCTTTATCTATTCTTAAGTTTATTTTAAAGGTTGGGTGAATGGATATATGTGGGGTCACCCGAATACTAACAACTTGAAGCTAGTTTTTCAACCACTGAGGCTTAGCAGCCCATTGTACTTAAAACTTAGAAGAGAGGATGTCAGTAGAAAATGATAGAAAGTGCTTCGATGGGAAAATTAAAAACAAATATGGAGAACTCTTTCACCCAAGTGAAGAAAATGATTTTTTTCCATTCGTTTAGAGGAAATAAATGCATACTAGGGATTACAATCGCGGGATCTGGAATCCCGAAATCCCTGAATCCAAAACGTTTTAAGTCCCAAAAAACCCCGGAATGACAAAATTCCGGGTACGAAACATTAAAAAGTTTACTTTTTAAACTTCTCCAGTTATTGGTACTTTACCAGTAAAAATTTGTCCGTAGCTAATATGATTAGAGTAAGCAAGCTTACGCTTCCAACAATGAAACAACCCAAAAAATTAAAATTAATTAAAAATTAAATTTACAGCAATTTGTAATTTGTCACATTCAGAAAAAGGGAAAAGGATGTAAATAAGAGGGTTAAAGCAACAGCTGATATAAAAGCTTCATTTGAGGTTTGAAGCTATAGAGAAATAGAAGACATTTTGGATATTCCTCATATCGAACTTGACTTGTTCAAAACTGGCGGAAACCGTCATACCAATACTTCCAAATAGGATATGAAGATTTTATACGATTTCACCTACTAGTATTGAACCAGAGAGATGCTTTTTATCAGCACGTTTGCCAGGAAGTTGCATTTTTAGGTTATTTATTTTATGTTGTTCTTAGTTTTAAAGTAAGAACACTGAACTGTATTTAACAAGAAAATAAAATGTATTTAAATTAAAATAATAAATTCAATTCCAAAAAAATCGGATATCCTGGGATTGCAATTTTCAGTCCCGAAAAAATTTCGAAATTGTTAAACTGGTCCGGGACTGCAATCCCTAATGTATACATATACCTATAGAAGAAATGCTGTCTATTTCCTCAACACAGAAGGAGTAGGTTGCGTGCTGATCATAAGCGCAGATTGTGCTTCGTGATTAGTGTTACTGCACCATGAAGGTGCTTTCCCAATAATTTCAAAAGGAATTTACCTTTATGCCTTTTGGATTAGTCAAAAACACACTTTATACGGTAAAACTAGAAAAAAGCTGGGGCCCAAATTAACAAAATTCTAGTCTCATAAAAGATCGAATATGCCTAAGTGAGTATTCCTATAGAGGTACCAACCTTAATCTAACTTATCAAAATCTAAAATTCTTTAGTTCTTCAAACTATTTGAAGTTTCTTTATAAATCAATCAGTTAGTTTCTTTGTTAGAATAACCAATTTCCCAACCCCACCCCCACCCCTCTGCTATGTTCCGCTCAAATTGATCGACTTTTGACAAATTAGCATTCAAGGCTCTAAATTAATCTTTTGCATAGTTTTTGTTCTGTTAATAAAAAAACGTATTTAAAAGTTAATTTCATTTTCTGTTGAGTTTGAAGGTTTTCTTCTAATTAGATCAATTTGAGCCTACAACACAGTGGTAGGGGCATATTTTTTAGCACCACTGAAAGGTTTAAAGCAAACTACTAGAACTTGAAGCTTGCTTGTTCGAATTAAGAATCCAAGCACAGCAACAAAACAACTACGGCTGTAAATTCAAACCAGTCAGTCAATATGGCAAAAGTAATATTACGAACTCTCTTGATTATAGAGTGTTTTTCTCCCTAATTTCATGAGCTAAGTACATTCACACTCTTACTTGTAGATGCATATGGCTTATTCAAAATGTTTCTTGCTGAACGCTAGAAATATTCACAAAATCAGTTTGACCTCCTTATGGAGCAGAGTAGATATAAAATTTCGATATATAACGGACATGTACGTTAGAATTTTTGAAAATTATGAAAATTTTCAGAATAGATAAAGTGTTAACAAGTGTGAAAAGTTTAACATTTTGAACAAGTTCATCATATTTTTAGTTTTAATTTCGACATTCACATGTCTGCCAGAAATTTTGACCTCAGGGTTAAGTTAAAAATTAAAAAGTTTCACACAAAATATTGCATCTTTCTGCAAATCTTGCGGAGATCTGGAACTGGCAGATCCAAATCTCCACAGCTGCCGCAGACATCATTGGATCCCATCAAACCCCAAAAACACTAAAGACGCACCTAAGCTCAAATTTCTTTCCTCAATCTAAATTATTAAGCTAAACAAAAACCATTTCGACATGACACAATAATTGCATTAATTTATGCAAACACCCAACAGTCCCAGCAATCCGAAACAAAAAGTGAATAAAAAAAAGAGTTCGACAAAAGAGTGAAAAAATCCCAAAAAGCGGCACACGTAATTGATGAGGATGCTGCACGCATCGCTTGCGTTGATGTGAAATATATAAACAATATGAAAACAAAAAAAAACAATGGAATTAAAACTGAAATACACAGCGCAGAGTTCGTTGCTGAATGCTGAATTCGAGAAATTCGAAATGAAAACAAAACTGAAAGAAAATACAAACAAAACGAAATGATTCAAGTTTGTGCGTTGGACTTTGCGTAATAATGCAACTTTAAACTTGAACCGGTAACAAATGCAACAACAATAACGAAAGCAGTGCGAACAACAGTCAACTGTTACAAAAGCAACACCAACAATGTTAGCCACAGTGTGCAATTGAAAAAAACTCCAACGTATTTTTAATCAAATCAAAGCAAAGCAAAGCAAATCAAAAGTGAAGCGCACACATTGTCACGGCCGGTGACTGGTGGCTAATGGCTGAAGACTGATGACTGCCGGTTGGCTTAATGGTTTGACGGCCAGGGTGACCGGCGGCCGATGGCGGAGCGCAGAAATTGAGACAACAATTTGTGCAGCGACATGGACGCTGGCCGACAAGTGTCGACTTAAAGAGTTACAAATGGCAATGGGAAAGATGGCAGCAACCACAACAACAACAAGAAAATACACATAGTTTGAGACAGGAAAACAGCGTGAATGCAGTCACAAATTGTGGCAAGCGATAAGTCTGATGAATAGCTGCGGCCAGTGAGGCGGGCGGACAACAATGTGAACGCCACGTAATAGTTGGCCGCACGCACAACGCGCGACGTCCAGTCAGTCAATGAGCGAGCGAGCAAGTGAAAGATTGTGCGATTTGCTATATTTATGCCCGGTTACAGCTCATAAACCGCCGCTGCCGCCAGCAGCTGTGGCCACCTTGTTGACGTGATTTGTTTTCGATGCGAATAGCTGCCGCCCGACCGACACTGGCCGCGGTGTAGAAAGCACGCGAACGCCAAAAAGGAAGAGAGATGCTGGCTGTGATATTTATGAAACCACAATTTTGAGCGCACAGTTTTCCCAAATGACGTAAAGACGACCATTGTTGCTATTACGGGTGCGGTAATTATTGCTGTTGTTGTTATTATTGTTGTTGTCAATTGCTGTGCATCTACTCGATCGTTGAATGTTGCCATTGCTGGCAGATTCAATATCTCCTCTCGCCAGAGGATGTCGTTGCTTTTGATGTTTATCGGAAATGCATAAAACCGATTATGTTGGCATAATGGCGGCATTAACAACAGCAACAACAAATTTGTATTACAACAAATGAATTATGGGATAAATGAATTATAGGATTGACTGTTGACTAGTTGGAGGCATTGAAACGGAAGTGGTTTATAAATAGATTGAAATTTATTATAGGATTTAAAAGAGATTAAAAATAGAGGAATAGTTGTAAAGTGTAGTAGTTGCATAGTGTCTAACAAACTGTCTAGGTGGTTGTGCTTTTTTTGTATATGGAACTTTTGACAAACTCGGCGAAGTGACTAATGTACCAGCAGATCTTTTGGTCAGGTTTAACCGAAACGGGGGACAGTTTAGAGATACCTGAGAGCAATATAATTTAGAACATGTTCGGGCGATGTAGCTTTTTTGTAACTTTTTGTAACCTGTTTTGATCACCAATTGATTGGGAAACTGTTCTATAACCTAACTAACCTAACTTTGAAGACTTTAATGTTAACAAATATTTAAGTGAGATGCAATGAGATAAAATGCAAATGAAAGTAAATATCGTTTTAAAACGATAAACGAAAATTCAGAAAAATATTAAAATATATGGTAACTAAATTGATGAACTTGTTCAAAATCTTAAACTTTTCACACTTGTTAGCACTTTACCTATTCTAAAAATTTTCTTAATTTTAAAGTCCTTAATTGCCATTTTCTAATGATCACAAAATACCGCCAAAATATTGCAAGAAAACTTTCCAAAAAAAGTCGATTCTCTAGTTGTCTATATTAGAAAAAGTGTTTTATATTTTTCAAAAGCTATCCGAATAATTACTGAAGCATGTCTCATAAGCACAAAGTTTACAATACTTGATGTTAAAAGCTCTAAATAACTATTTTTACATATACAAAATGTTCCTAAAGTACGACAGTGAACTCAAAATCATAGGTACCAAAAACTGCTCTGGATACCAGGGCAAGAGAGTCAGGAGGGTAATGTTGTAGTGGGGGCAAATGAATCGAATGGATGTGAACCAACTCCGAACTGTATGAGATATGGACGCAGCGCAACAAATCAATATTCAGAGGCTTTGTTGGCCTGGCTATGTCTACCATTGAGACTATGAAGCTGCGGTGAGAAAAGTGCTTGACGCGATAGTTGGAGGTCGGCTGCGAAGAAGTAGAACGTGTCTCCGGTGGAAGAACCAAGCGAAAGACTCTTTATCTTCTCTTGATGTGACCAAAGGCTCCTGGGAAGAACATTTGCGGCAGTCAATCAACTGAGAACTGGTTGTTAAGGTCACTTAAGTAAGTAAGCCAGTAAGTAAGTAAGTAAATTAGTAGGAAGTAAGTCAGTAAGTTAGTTAGTTAGTAAGTAAGTAAGTATTATAACTAAGTAAGTAACTAGCTAAGTAAGTAAGTAAGTAGGAAGGTAAGTAAGCAAGTATTATAAGTTAGTAAGTAAGTAGTATAACTAAGTAAGTAGGCAAGTAAGTATTACAAGGTAGTACGTAAGTAAGTGAGTAAATAAGTAAGTAAGTAAGTAGGTAAGTAAGTAAGTAGGTAAGGTAAGTAAGTAAGTAAGTAGGTAACTAAGTATTATAAGTTAGTAAGTGAGTGAGTGGGTAAGTAAGTTGGTAAGTAAGTACTATAAGTTGGTAAGTAAGTATTAGAAGTAAGTAAGTAAATAAGTAAGTGAGTAAGTAAGTAGTTATGTAAGTATGATAAGTTAGTAAGTGAGTAAGTAAGTTAGTAAGTAAGTAAGTAAGTAAGTAAGCAAGTATTATAAGTATGTAAGTATTATAAGTAAGCAAGCAAGTAAGTAAGTGAGTAAATAAGTATTATAAGTTAGTAAGTAAGTGAGTACGTAAGTAGGTAAGTAAGTAAGTAAGTGAAACGTAAACAGGACATCCGCACCTGACTTCAAAAACAACAACTAAATTACTGGAACAATATTGAGGGACTACATGACGCCAAAAAAGTATTCAATTTCAACACAAAAATAACTGAGTTGGATTTACTTCTAAGCAGAAGTCAGTTCAGGACCTATCTGGTGTCCTAACAGGACATTTGCTTTGCTTCCTTTATTACTTCCACGAGCTATGCTCACGAAACACAGTCCACGAAACAATAGAACATATCAAACATTTCAGCTGAGGCACACAGACGTGAAAAGTTTTTGACGAAATATTGCGAGTTGCAAATGTTGTTTATATATTGCAAAAAAATTTCATATCTGAGCATTTTCTTTTCAGGGGCCCAATGAACCCATCAGCTTGAAAAACGCAAGTGCCATGTCTCAACTCATAATCATTAAATTACATACATTAACTTTTAGTGAAACACCTCTTTGCTATACTAATTTATATTCCCCTCCTCCTTGGTGTATCTTCAATTCAACCTGTACATCGAAAACCCAATGAATAGGAAAATTTTTAATTAAAAAAAGGATTTAAAAAGAAGACGAATGCGTGCAGGAAGCAATTAACTAGAAACAACATAGCAGTCAAAAAAAAAATCATAAATAGTAACAGCAGGAGGCTTGTCAGCAATAACAACAATGGCAGCAAAATGCAGCTGCAGCAGCAGAACATGCAGCATAACAACAACAACTTTCACTTTCATCTCATACAACATGGCAGATGCACGCTACATTGCACACCACATGCAATACACACACACACACACACACACCCACAAATACATACACGTCAAAGCATCATTCAAGCAAGCAGTCAACCAGCCAGTCAGTCAGCCATCCACCCAAACAACCAACCAACCATGTGGCTGTCTAACAGTTGGCTAGTTGAGCTAGTCCGTTCGTTTGTTTTCATTATTATTAGAGTGTTTGTTATGTTGTTGTTTTTGTTGTTGTTGTGCGCAAGTATTTCAGTGCGAATGCTTTTGGGTAGGTCAGTTCGAAAGTGTATAATGGCCATAAGCAGCGCAGCGCATATTACGTTTTGCTGTAGATTGGTTGTTGTAGTTGCTGCTGTAATTGCAGCCTACAGCTCGCTGCCCGCTGCACGTTGCACATACCAACATACAACATTTCGATTTGATTTCATTGAGCTTCGAATGAATTTCAAGCGCCATGCATGACTGCACTTGAATTTTTTGTATCGCGGCGCTTTTGATACTAATAGCAATTACAACAACAACAATAATATTGTAAAGTGCATCAATTGAAGACGTTATATTTGGTGTAAATATGCCGACTGTGATTGCTGAATTGTGATTGCCGTGTGTGATTACAACAATAAATATCCAAAGAAAGCCCAGATGTGGCAATAGTAAATTTTTCCAAATCCAAAACTGTAGCAGAAGTGCTGCTGCTTCAGTGGTTTATTTAGATTTATTGTTGATTTTCTTTTATAGACGTTTTGATATTTCAACAGGTCGAATTTCAAAAAGCGTTGGGTTGATTTTTGTATATTTTATTTGTTTTTTCACCCACAAACATTTTTCCCTATTTCATGCGTTTAGTTTGTGAACTGCGCTGGCTGTCCAGTCCACAGTCGACATTACGGCACAGCTTGTTATAAAATCATCGGCTCTCACTGCCTCGCACCTTAGTCGATTGCTGCGCATAGCTAATGTCATAATTAATAACGGCGTTTGCAATGCTTCGACGTAAGCCCGAACCGTGTCTTACGGGCGTTGCTAAATGCGAGTTTGTGTCTTTAGTCTTTCGTTGATGGGTTTTATGATTTCTGTTAGGAATTTTAGTGGTATGAAAGTTTTCACCGAAAACTCCTTTTCCTTATTTGCATTTCAGGCGTGAATAACTTTATTTTTATTTATTTTATATTTGTTGTTGTTATTTTCATTTAAGGACGGCTAACTTCCAGGACAGTGTTACTAACAGCAATATGAGAAAAATATTTTTGAATAAATTTCAATTAGTTTTAAAACTAAACAGAAATTGTAGCCTAATTTCGCTACTACATATTTTTTAATATGAAACCAAAAATAATTTTATGATGAAATTTGAGCTAATTCCTAATAAAAATAAGCAAATATCCAACAAAAATATACAAATTCCAATGTTTCTTCCCAGCACATTCACTTTTCTATACGAGCAGATAGAAATATTTTGCTTCCATTGCAATTGAGTTAAATTATTTCTCTCTCACCTAAACCAGGCATGTACCATCATACAATCGTATTTGTTAGAAAATGCAACCAAACGTAAAAACTACTTAAACATAAAATCAATGATTAAGCATTAAATTCCCATAAATATTTTCCCCAAAAAATTAGCATTACTAATTTCTACGTGAATTTTGCAATACATTACAATGTGCAGTTCGTTGCTTCAGTCTTTTGTTGGCGTTCAATTGCTGACCCACTTTAACAATTGGCAATAAAAAGTGAAAAATTCCATATCTAATGTAAACAATGAGGAAAAGTAAATATTTTTATGTGTTTACAAAGCATCGAATCAATGTTGAAATAGAAAATAGCAACACAATGACACAAGCAACATTTGCCCAGTTGCCAATTGGCGTTATGGCAATAAATTTGAAGAGGTGAGAGCAATTAATAGAAAATAACAAGAAATTATAAAAGAATTGTAACAAGCAAAAGAAAAGTGAAATTTGGCACAAGCAAAGATACAAACTACTGTTTTCAAAGAATTGTGAAGCGAGAAAGAGTGGAAAAATTGGAAAGTAAAAGAAGTAAAGAAGTTTAAAATTAAAAAAAAGAAGAATGTAATTGATAAATTAAAATTGAGTTAATTGGGTTTAAAAAACAATTTTTATTGTAATTATATATATAATAAAAAAATATATACTTACAAAATATTTTAAATAAAAATAATAGTATAAATAGCCATAATGATAAAAATAACAAAAAACATTATCCACTTCTTGGACACTCTGAAGTGGAGAACATAACAGCAGAGGAGATGTCAAAAAAGTGCACTGTATGGAATGAGACACAGAGTGACAACTTTGTGATCTCAGCGATGTTTAATAATTTATTATTCAGACATCGGTATATATGTCTGAATAATAAACAAGGAAATTTGCCTATCGAGGAGAGACACTTGTCGCGCAATATGGCCTACTTTGCACGGGTCGTTTAAACCTAAGGTAACCCGAAAGTGCTTGCACTTCTGATTTTTTTTTTTGCCAAAAATGGTCTCCGAGGCAAATTTGTCTATGAAGAAAACGTAGTTCGTTTAGTCCCTGAGTTGAACATCTGTAGGTCAGCTTACTGGGATCATAACTTGGCACTGACAGATTGGTCATCAAATGGCGACTGATTGGTCATAATTGGCTTTTGCCCTGTGTCTGCAGTAGCTGTGAAAAAAAGCAGCAGACGGGAAAGAAACAGTAGATATGAAAGCAGCAGACACGATATAAGACTTGCTGTGCCACTGCTCCGCCCTCCAGTAGTGGTTATTTCACACCATGGAATCATAATTACTTAGCATTCTAGAAGCGGTGTTTTCACACCGTGGAATCAAAGATTCTCAGGAAGCTACTTTGTTTCATCAACTGGTCGAACTGGTTTGTCGCCGAAAGAGGCTAATGGGTTTCTCTTCAATGAACGTGAAGGAATTTACAATGGGACTTTTTTGGCTTTCGAGTGGAAGTTCTGCTTGATCTCTGCCCAATCTATTCCAACAGCATACAGTTTGTTCCAGAATTAAGTGTTCGGGGTTTTGTCGAAGCTACTGAACGTATTTCTGTAACTTTTTGGTATATAAATATACAACTAAAAGTTGTATGATTTCAATTGTTGGTGTTTTTGATTTTGGTCTTTATTAGGTTTTAAATCATATGCGTACAAATGTCTTTTTCAGCATAAACCAAGTATAGCTCGCTGCATTCTTGTCTTGAAGCACTTGAGGAATTTGTATAAAAGCTAAAGACGAATGTACAACTTGAAGATAATGGGACTATGTCACTTCCAAGTAAAATACAATGGCGTAAATTATTCAAAGCCACCGCCAGCATAAAGAATAGCCTGACATCTTCAATGCATACCGTCGGCGAGATTTTCAGCATAACTTGCGCAGAAAGTGAACCAAATCTTTCGAATTATTCTTGAAAGTTGCTTTAGATTGTGAACATAATGCCCAAGAAGATGAATCTGATGACCGAGAGAGACAATCCACAGTGATAATAGCATTTTCCTCCTTTTAAGTAGAAGAGGCGTCTCTGATGCTTCGAGTCATTGTCAACGTGCAAGACCCAATTCTCGTTATCTGGTCCAAATATAATCTTGGCCAACTTTGAAAAAGTACGCAACCGAATTGAAATTTTACATGAAGAGCTCCAATCACTCAAATCTATTCCTTGAAAAGGTATTTGACAGCGCGCCGAATGAAAGTTGCTTCAATCCGAAAACAATCATCAGATCAGGCGGTTTTCTCCTGGATTTAGGGGATAAATGGCTCTTTAGAAGCATTTTTAGGAGGAAGAATTGTTTAGCAAAACATTTAGGAGATTTTAGTGTTATTTGACATCATTTGTGGCACTGAAGCCTTGAATATTGAAAGCTAAAATGTGTTATTATTATAATTAATTATTTTATCAATTATTTAATTTATTTAATGATTATATTATTAAATTTAATTTTTTTAAAAGACAAATATAAAAAAATTTTAGGAGATTTTTTAAATTTTTGAGAGGAAATTTCAGTTTTTTTTAATATATAGGAGAAAGTCATTTTAGATATCAGGCAATACTGCTGGCTAAATGAGTGCTGTGGTTGTTCAGTGATCTGTCGATCCCACCTCTAATCCCTTCCTTTCCTTTTCCTCTGACGTTCCCCCTATTTATGCTCCCTGGCTTCGGACGTTTGTCTCGTTCAGTGTTTCTTGTATTCTATTGCTATTCATTATTCACCCGTCGAATAATAAACACAAACTAAACGCGAAACCTCACCGCGTTTCATTTACTCTGCTCCGCGACGAATTGTTCAACTGCAATCAGATTTTTTCAAATTGTTGGGAGCGAATTTTGGTTGTTTTTAAGATTTAGGATAAAGTAATTCCAAATATCTGGCAACATTGCAATCACCTTCGACCAATAACGATCTGCATTCTCACTCGCCCAGGTCAAACATTTTTGAATGTGGGTTGTCTTAAGCAGAGGTTTCCAGCTCATAGAACTGTATAGTAATTTTGCTTCGTTTTAATTATTAATTTTCTTTTGTTAGTTACCTTTTTGGGAAGTTTCAACTTGGCTTCATGCATGCGCAGATTGGAATAACTTCAACTGCGACTACTGATTGTGAACACAACTTTGTTATCTTTGCTGGCCGTTGCTTTCGTTTTCGCCCCATTCAGGAAAGTCATCAACATTTTGCAACTGTTTGTACCGTATCAACCACTTCTCAACGAATGCCTCCAACATTTAAACCACTTTGGGTGCAGCTGCATACAACAATTTTGGGCCTTTGGTATGTGTGCCTAAGAAGACAGCCTCAAAGTGCTTTGCGTACGCGAAACTAATTTTGAAATTAGTTAGCAGTGGCGACGTAGCTCAGCGAAGGGACAGTTGCGCAAAAAATGAGAAATGCAAACACCTTTCATTTTACTGTTAAAAATCTCTATTCTTCTTAAACCAACTGGCTTAAGTATTATTAAACAATTTTTTCTTTTATTCAATTAGCTTCTAGTTAAAATGTTTGGCAAACACTTTCTTCTGAAATCAATTATCTGAAGTCTTATTAAATTTTTTTTTTATTCAATTAGTTTCTAAACTGTTTGGCAGCTAATTTTATTAACATTAATCTTTATGCGGCAAAATGGGGTCAACAAATTTTCAATTAAAAATTATGACTATGATTTTTTGAGTTTTTAAAGTGTAATTAATGTTAATTGCTAATTGAATTGCGCCAAACTCCTCCCAATCTCGAACTGTTTAATAACATTTCACAGTCTAAATGCCTGCAACCGATAAGTTGATTGACCTATGCCAATACACGCAGCGGGTACGAGAAGCAGTCATTAGCGGCAAAGGCCTATTAAATGCCTACGAAGCAATCGTGCGTTAAATTGCCATAACGGTAACAGCACCAACAGCAGCAGCAACAAGCAATGCAAGCGACACGCAATTGTCGCCGCACACTGTCGATGCTGTTCATGCTGCAGTGCACACACACACACACACATGCAACAATTGCTAGAAGAAAAATTACATAAATTGCATGCCGCCCTGTAGCTGCAAGCTGCAGAGATGCTAGTGGCTACTTTTTATGAGCACAACAACAACCAAGCCGAGGCGCCTAACGCACTGGCCGTCACTTGACCCAAATTCGATGACAACTTTCAGTGCAACATGCACAAAGTTTCAATGTGCGCCTAAAGAACATTTAAGCCGCAGGCAACACATGACGACTTTCAGTTTCTTTTCGCTTGGGTTTTTTAGTCAGTTCAACTATTCATTCAATTTTTTTAGATTTTGTTGTTGCGTATAAATTATGTGTCTTGACGTGTTGCTTTATTGTTGTCATTACTCTATTTTCGATATTTTTATATCGTTTCGCTTCATTCACTGCGCAAGTTTTGCCATCATTTAAGAGTTTTTTCGCACTTATTTTTTTTCTTGCAATTTCGAGTGCGTTCATTAAACATTCACTTGTCAGCAAAACAAAAAATGTTGCACAGTGTAGAGCAACAATTTGACAGTTCAAGCTGCGCCTGCTTGCATCATTTTGTTGTTTTTGTTACAATTTTTATTAATACATTTTTTCGCAATGTTTTCGTTGACTGTAAATTGTTGTCTTTGAGATTGTGCGCACCTTTTGTGCGCCGAACTAAAGTACCAACGGTCGAGACCTGTCGTGTGCATGTGCACCATTTGCTGCTCGACGATCACATTCGGACTTTAGATACTTTCAATTTTCATTTCGTAATATTTTTTATATTTGCAGTTTTTTTTTTAGTTTGCAAATGTTTCCCTTACCCGCATTTGGTTTCGAATTTTTTCTCCTACGTCAGCGTGCAGCTGACTCGCTGATTTGGCACACTTTGTCGGTCGCGGTTGGAGCATGGAACTTGCTCCCCTTTGATGCTGGCGCTGGTTGCTGCCAGTGTCGGTGCGGCTGGTGTCGTTGGCGTTGTTGCATTTGCACGTGTGCACTGTTTGCAATTTGTTGCAGCTGTAGGTGTCATTAATAGATGTTGTTGTTGTTGTTTTTGTTATTGCGAAAGCATGCGTAAACACACATATCGATGGCTGCTGGAAAAGTAGTGCACTTTTTGTTGCCATGCGACTTTATGCAATTTTGTTTTTGCTATCGAACGAAATACTTTCAAGTGTTTAGGTGTTTGGAAAGGAATGCAAAATATTATATATATTTGTAATTATGTATTATCTGTCGATTATGTAATAAAAATTTAGGTTTTATATGACAGTTTGTCGTTCAATCTGTTTGTCTGTGCTCAATGCTAATGGACTCTGGAGGAGATGAGAGCAAGGAAATGCAATTAAAAAGGAACATAGTTCCTGCATCTGAGCGTCTTTTAAGTTGAGCTGCAATGTTAATGGTGAATGGTCAGATCAAATATGACTGAAAATTCCAATGCAATGAAGTTTTGTATATCATTAACAGTCATTTGTCGTCATCATTAATCATCATTATGAAGTCATTACTTATTCTCATGGTTCTACTAGAAAAATTTGATGTGCATTGTACCTTCTGATTAAAACATACCCGGAATTCTTTAATAACCGGAAACGATTCAATTATTCATGGATATTAATTTTATTTGCTTCACAGTAATCTCCATTACAAGCAATACAGATATTTTAGCTATTGAATCTTAAAAACACTTTTCATAGGCGAATTCTATTTTATAGACTCAATTGTCTGAAAAGGCTTTCCGCAAAGTAGTAACTTGAGTCGCAGATATAGAAAAAAGTCACAAGGATGAACGTTGATATGTGAACGGTATGAACGTTGTTTTAGTCAAATTGACGCGTAAGAAATGAAATGTTTAAGCCGGTGCATGGTTGTGGTGAAGAAACCATGACTTGTCTGGCCTCTTGCTACGAAATTTTCCCTCAAATGCTTTAAAATTTTGTTTGAAATACACATTTTTTTTTAATTTGACATTGCGATATTCGCAGAACACAATAAGCAATGACTGGTTTTCAAAGCTATCACGCACAAACTTCCTTCAGATCGCATTTTAACAGATATTTGAGCACCAGATGACAGATTGACAGGTGACCCAATTGTCTTTCTCACTTGTTTCGGTTGATTAGAGTTCTAGAAGAAGAATCGAAAATTTAATGTATCTCAATGAGTTTCACTGACCTAAGGTCTTAACCTTCAAGCTGTAAGGCGGCGTCAAGCCGACCGCATTTGATACATCTTTGATACAGCATTGATACAAAAATTATATACAATCAATCAACAAATGCTCAGGCACTTATTGGTGTTAGAAGCTGTGGCGTGAGCTTAATACCGGAACACGAATTAAAATCGCAGATTTTAAGGTTGAAGGTTAAGAAATTAAGGCATGACAAATTTTTTTCAAAACAAAAAACTTTAAAGATATATAATTTCTAAATTAATTTGCATCTGTTCTAAAGAAAGTTTAAGACAAATTTTACGAAAGCAATTGCTTATTAAACTTTGTGCATATTTATACGATAAAGAATTTTTTAAATTATCCTAACTTGTACCTGACTCTCTTAACACGTTCGAGACTACTGGGATAATACGTCCCAGCATCTATTTAATGTCCCTCAAAACAATTATTCAGATCTTATGACCCATGCAAAATATCCATTCGAAGTCTGTGTCCCCGAATAAAAGGATGATTTCAGAATTTGTGAGCATCCAACATAGTTTTCTGACTCCAACTTTCATAGCATGGGAACATTTCTACTGAGAGTGTTTTGGATTTTAAAACTAAACTCCGTCCTGAAAGGGTTAAGGTAATACAATTTTGTTAAATATTCAAGCCTACAAAAAGTTTATTATAATTTGATTAGAATAAGTAGTTTTAAATTTTTCTCACCTTCTGTGTTATTTCTTTGCTAGTACCTAAATATTAAAAAAAACATAAATTTTGTTAAAAAAAATATGAAATGAAAGGAAAATAATAATGAAAATATGTAACTATTTCATTGCAATAACAACATTCATTACTAGACATAAAAAGAGCATAAAGTTTGCTAATACCATATTACAGAACATGTAAATCTGTTTGCGTATTTTCGTTGTAAAATATTAAAGTTTATTTCTTTAGCGATAAAATTGCATTGCAAGTGAAAAATTACATAGTTTTCCTTAATTTTTTCTCATTTTTCATTTTTTATATTCATTGCGGCGTGCAATAGACGACTAATAAAATGTGTTAAAAACACTTAGTTTGTGTCTTAAGTCTTTCATTTGCTTTCCTCGTACTGTGAAATTTCGTTAAATATTTTCGCTAGCTTTATTATATATTTTTATATGAAAATATCACAAATGTTAATAAAAGTTGTAAATATTTGCATATTTGGCGTTTTTCTTGTATTGGTAATAATTTTTTTTGTAAAGTAACAGTAAAATTTATTTTGATTTTTGCATAATTACAAAAATTTTGCACAATTTTACATATTTATTTTATTTCCTGTCGTTTATTTGATATTTAAGTAAGTAATAGTAAAGTATTAAGTGCATACTTTACTATTACACATTTGCAGTTTGTGTCTTAAGTCGTTTGTTTTTCCGAGGCTCTGTAGAACACAGAATTAACTAAAAATATGAAATATTCTGAATATTGCCATAGTATGCAACATATCCTATCTGGCATTATTACACCTCAGTGGCGTAAACAAGGGGGATTTAAGGTGTTTCAAACCCCTTTCAATGCAATTTTTTCCAAAAATTATAGATCTCAAATATGGTTTCAAATGGCATTGGCTTCAAAAGTTGTGTAAGAACTGCCTCCACCCCAAGAATGAAATCTTGTGCGCGCCTTTATTTCAAATGTGACATAAAAATTGACAAAAAATTAGAATTTTAGAATTATTTCAAACAAACCGCTGATAGTTAAAGAAGCATAGAATGTAAGTAGGAATGAGCACAAAAACAAAGTTTTTATTATCACCTATTTTTTTCTAAATTTAAAAAGTATTATCACATTTAACAGAGTTCATTTTCATTCTAGAACAATTTCAAACTCAGCCGTAGGCTGTTTAATTAAATCACAAAAAAATCCAATCTCAAAATAAGCAGTTGGATCGCAACTTATTGTTGTAGGCAACCAAAACATTAACAAATAAACTAAAAAAATTCGCTTTAAATGCAACCAAACAAACAGCAAACCTGCCAAAAGCCCCAACTCCAACTACAACAAGTTGCAGCTGCTGCCAGCCCACAACAGCAGCAACAGCAACTGCAGCCACCAAGCAACCAGTTCATCAGTCGACTACTGCAACGAGCAGCACACAATCAACACACCGCCGCCACATTCAGTTTGGCACCAAACTTTGCGCACGCCGGTTGTTGGCCGCGGCAACCACGCGATCATTGCCCGTTAGCCGATTTATTTTATTTTTGGTTTTTTTCGTAACGTTTCGGATGTTCATAGTGGCGTCTGTGTAATTGCGTTTCACACTTAACTGGTTAACGTGGCTGCATTGATAAAGTGTAAAATACGATAGTCGGTAAAGAAATAAAAATAAGTTTGTGTCTTTTGGCCAAAAACGGCAAAGCCTAACGGCATTTTTTTAAGCCAAAATCGAATTTAGTCAGTTGACAAATTGGCAAAGCAACAAAAAACAAATACACACAAACCGTTCAAACGTGCTTTGGATTAATGTAGAATTTTGCTGCTTCGAAAGAACAGTAAACGAATTGCGGATTATTAAACCACAAAAGGAATTAGCTGACTGGGCTGCAGAAGGTAAACAAAAAAAAAATATGTGAAGGGTTTTTATTTTTGTTGTAAATTATGCAGTTTGATAAATTGCAGTTTGTAAGGAAATGTTTAAAATTTCAGGTAGATAATGAATGGTATGTGTAGACAATGCGTAGTATATGTAAACAATTACCTTAAGTAAAAATTTTGCAAATTAATTGAGTCAATTGTTTACATTGACAGTGAACATAAATTATGATTTAGGCATTGTCTACATTTATGGTAGAAAATATGTAGGTTCACAATAATCTTCATTCAAGAATCTAAAAATTCTGCCTCCAAGCTAATTAAATTTTAAGATTTCCATAATCTACAATTTAATTATTCCTCCAATCCAATCCAATTTTAAGATTTCCGTAACCCAACATTTTTATTATTCAAATACTATGATTTAAGCATTCTCTACATGTAAAGTAGAAAATTTATAGGTTTGCAACAATTTAGTTTGAAGAATACAAAAAATATGATTCCAATCCATTCAAATGAAAATTTTTCATAACCCAAAATTTTCATACTGCAAAATGCATTATTTATCTTTAAAGTAGAAAATATATCCATAATTGTTTAAGTTAAAGAATTCTTCAATTAAGGCTAAGCTCTCCATTCAGAGAGGAGAGAGGGATGTGAAGTAGTCTCTAAAATTTTAGGTAGATATTCCCTAACCATTTCAGGTAGATATATCATTAGATATATCTACCTGAAATGGTTAGGGAATATGTAAACATGAAACAATTGGTTTAAACTAAAATTAAGATAATTCTTTAAGCATTGCCCTGAAAATTGTTGACCTTTAAAGTAGAAGATATGTGAGTTCACAACAATCCTTGTTCAGGAAATTGTCCAATGGAAAACATGTGAAAGCCAAGCTTAAACAAATTTTTTGTGTACATCCCAGAAAGGATTAATTGTTTACATTTACTATAGAAAATATTTAGGAAGTATGTAGATTTACTTAAATAATTATTTTTATGATTAAATAGAAAGTTTGCAAACACTAATATTGCTCTGTAGCGTTCTTTAATATTCAGTCAGACAGTATGAATGTGAAAAATATTGAATAAATTCTCAGTTAAATAGTTTGTGAATATAAATTTGACATTTTTTTACAGTTAAAACCAAAGATGTGAATACCCAAGAGCTTTTAAGGTTTTTGGAAAAATATGTCAATGAAATCAAATTGAAGAACTTTTTACATTAACATTAGAAGTTTATTAGGAATTGTTGACGTTGAAAATTTGTTTACATTTCCAGGTAGAAAATATAAATAAAAGCAAGGTGTAGTTGATGCTATTTTACATTTAAGTTAAGCTGGCTGGTTGGTCGAATTGGTCACGCATAGACCCTGTTGGGTATATCTACACATTTACATGTAAATAATATATTGAAAACAGCTTTAACTGATTAATGATGAACATGTAAAGTATACAATATTTAAATAAAAGCTTTAGGTTGGAATACTCTCAAATTTTCACGCTTAACTGTCAGAGTTTGTTTGCACTTCTTTGTAGATAATATCTGTGGAATTTTGACAAAAGCACTTAAGTCGACTTAAGTCAAATTTCCAATTTTTTTAATCATAAAGAAACAATTTAAAGACGATTCTATTGGTGTAAACGGTTTGTTTCTATGACATTTAGTTACAGAGATATGACGTGTCTAATTTCAACTTTTCTCGAGTTTTGCATCAGATTTGGTCTGCACCTCATCAGTTGTTTCGCTCTCCTGAACATTTGGAAAATTAGACTTAGGTTGTTTTGTCAAAATGCCACAGATATATATGTAGTAACAACAGATTAAGTTGGAAATTGTTTACGTTAATGGGTACACAATAGTAAACAATTCTAGTGAAATTTGAAGAAAATTATAAAACTAAAAAATTAAAAAACCATAAAGTGCAAAATAAAATATTATAAATTTTGATATTTTGTAATCTTTCAAGAAGAAGGAAGATTCAAATAATAAAAAAATGAAAAATAATAATAATAAAAAAAAAAATGAAAAAAATTTAAATATGCCAGCAAGAAATATTTACTTCTGTATATTTTTAATAAATTCTCCAAGAGTTCAACATTTAAAAAGAATTTTACTTACTGTCGGTTTCTGTTTCACTTTAAAATATGTAAATGGTTCTTACTGTAAAAATACAAAGAAACTGCTTAAATATTTTCAACAATTTTTTTTAATTGAAAAAAAAGATTTATAAACCACTTCGCAAGCAAGAAACAATTACTTCTGTATGTTTCTTCATTGATTCTCCAAAATTTAAAAAAATAAAAAATTAATTTTACTTATTGTCGAAATACATATAAATACATAGAAATTGCTGAATATTTTTTTATTTTTTTAATTAAACACAGATATTTATAAACAACTATGTAGCCAAGAAATATTTACTTCTGTATGTTTTTCATTAATTTTCTAAAAGTAAAAAAAAAATAATTTTACTTACTTTTGGTTTCTGTTTCGCTGAAAGAAAGAAGTAAATTTTTCTTACTGTAAAAATAGAAACTGCTTAATTTTTTTTTATTTTTTTAATTGAAGAAAAATATTTATAAACCACTTTGCAAGCATGAAATAATTACTTCTGTATGTTTTTTCATCAATTGTCCAGAAGTTTACAAAAGAAAAAGTTAATTTTAGTTACTGTCGGTTCCTGTTTCGCTTAAAAAGATGTAAATTCTTCGTACTATACAAATAGAAACTGATGAAATTTTTTTAAATTTTTTTAATTAAAGAAAAATATTTATAAACCACTTTGCAAGCAAGAAAAATTACTTCTGTATGTTTTTTCATCAATTGTCCAGAAGTTTAAAAAAGAAAAAAAAATAATAATTTGACTTACTATCGGTTACTGCTTTTCAAGATGTAAATTCTTCTCACTGTAGAAATACATAGAAATTTCTTAAATGTAGACAGTGACAGTAGAAATACATAGAAGTTGCTTAGAATTAGGCTGTAAAAATACACATTCAAATCTAAGCAATTTCTATGTATTTATACAATTCTATGTATTTCTATGTATGACAGTAAATGTAGACAGTGACATCTGAGTAATTTCTATGTATTTTTACAGTGTGTTGCAAAATCTTTTAAAGCAAAACAGGAACTATGTATGTTTTTTTTAACATAAAGAAACAATCATTAATTGCTTAAAATAATGCAACAAATAATTTCCTTTGCATGTACATCCAAGAAAATATGTTTATTTTCAAGCAGCTTATTGATTGATTGATGGCCGCCGCTGCGCCCAGTCAGCCTGTGATTGATTTTTATAGGCCATGTGGGTTCTGACAGACAACACGGAGCTAATCACTCTCTGTTCGACAGCGTTTTCAGTGCAACTAAGCGCAATGGTGTCATCTCTCTTTCGAAAAGAGAGAGAAAAAACCCCAACGTGTGTCGCAAAGACGCCCGAATGTGGCAATAAGCAGCAGTCAACTGTTTGCATATACGTCAGCAAAAAAGGATGGGCTTGTCTTGCGGTCGCTTCTGTTTGGAGTGTTGAGGCGTCTTCAAAGCGCACTGTAGGCTGTCTGCCAATGTCATTGGAATGTCTTTATATGGGCGCCAAGCTGATGTTTCGAGTCATGCAATACATGAGCGCTGATTGCTATTGCATTGTGTTGGCAACAAGGGAGCACACTTCAAGTGTATTGCAATCGTTTTTGTGCTCAACAATGAGTCACAGATGTGTGCGCGGCATAAATTAAACAATTCGCAATATATTTGACAGTAGTTCTTCTTTTTGATCACTGCGTACTTTACTAAACATAAAACCGGTTTATGCTATTTTAATGCGACAACATTAGTTGTTATTTCACAAATTCTAAAAGATAATTTGAGAGATTTGACCAAACCTCGCAATCAAAGTCGCCATGGCTAAACGCGCATGCAAATTTATTGTCCGAAACTACACAAAAACTACACAACGAGTATTTAGTTGAGTTTAAAGACAAGCAAAAACTATAGAAAATTCTATATTTTTGTTTTTGTTCTTAGTTAAATGGTATCTAATCTGCAACCAACACTGGATCTAGAAATCCAAAAGAATTTAAAGTGGAAATTATGCGCGCTTTGATGAGCTCAACGCTGCCGGTGGGCGTTGCGTTTCAGTTGGCTCAGTTCAATTACTATTGAAATTCCCATCGAATAACTATGCTACACACTTGCGTCAATAATCCAGTGACAGTTGAACGGCGCCGTGTGCCACAGAAGGCAAAGCACGCACGCACAGCCGCAAATTTTTTTGTTAAGCGCAAAGTTTTAGAAATTCAAATGAATTCTAGCTGCTCTTCGCATATAGTTTTTTTAATTTTTTGTTTGGGTACTGAAAATAACCGGCAACAACAACCATTTATATATATGTAAATGCTTCCTTATAAGATGCTTTGAAATAATTGAAAGTCTGCCATTAAATACAGTCAGTTGCGGTACGTGCAGCCTGACAAATTGTTCGTTTGGAATTTTTGTATTTTTGGAGTAGATAGAAATCAGCAGTGTCAAGTTGTTTACTGACAGATTGAGGTCAACATGTGCTAAAAAGGAGGTGAAAATATTTTCGTTGCCAATTTTAAGAATAGAAGAAAGGAAAACGTGTTGTGTATTTGACGGTTTAAAGACCTTTTAATTTAATTTCAATGTTGTTGTGCATAAGTAAGGTGTGCGCAATTTTTTGATTTCTCTGATAAGAAGATTAATTTTATTTTTTTTTTAATTTTTTGTATTACTTATTTTTGTATTTTTATTTTTATTTATTTATTATTGAACTAGCAGAAAACCCCAGCACATAACACTACAAAGTCTCATACAAAAAATATAATAAAATAAAAAAATAACTGAATTATATTCAGAGCAGGCATTGATCTGTATTCAGGACTAAGTCTTAAAGGGAAGAAGCCAGTTGTTAAGGAGATGTTCTGATTTATTTATAATCTGAAGTTAGGTTAGGTCACACAAGACAGGAAGCTTGCTGGTTCTTCAAACAAGTAGACTCGGAAGCCTCAAAAGGCCTATTGTGAGACCCATAGTTTGAGTATGGAAGGCTCTGCCATCCTGAGTTCTGTGTTGTCTAAAACCAACTTGAGTGTCGAACGAACCTGGCAACCATGTCCAAGGCGTCTGTAGTTCTACCCCCTAGATAGCAGTGAGTTATGAAGCGCAGGGAACTTGAATACGAGTTGCTGCACAGACTCTATTTCCTCCTCATTCTCGCAGCTGCAATTGTAGTCTCGATGGGGCCAGATAAGTCCCTGTGCAAAAATACCGATGGCCCTGTTGAGACACCTGTGAGTATGCAAAGTGTCGCCTTGCTAAACCATAAAAGACACAGAGTTGTGTTTTGGTTCAATTTTGGCCACATCGATTGTGAGATCTTGCAGTCAGGTGGAAAACTGTATTGGAATCGCTTGTTTACCTTTCAGTAAAGGTGAATGTAAAAATACAGGAGTGGCGGGAAGATATATTTATTTTGTACTTATTCTATTCTATTATTCTTTCTCATACTGTATCATTTGAGACCCAAGTACAGGTGTGGCACGCTAATTAATTCATCCTATTAATAGCAGCGAAAAGTAGTAAAAGTAAAAAAAAATGGATAAGGAACAATAATATTTTCAATTACACTGTACAACAGTATTTCTGCAGCAGAGTAACTACTATATATTTCTGAAAGAGGACATCATCCAGATCATGTTTGCTGAACAAAGCAATAGTCCAGCACGTTTGAGTTTTTTTTTAATTTGCTCATTAAGGTTATTGAGACTTATAGACCTTAACACATAAAGTATGAAAGTCAAGTTGAAGAGCTTCGATGTCTGGGTTAAAGTTGTTTGGCATAAAACTGTGAATATATTTTTGTTTTATTTTTATTTTATTTTATTTTATTTTATTTTATT
Source organism: Melieria omissa (assembly GCA_963971225.1). Taxonomy (NCBI): domain Eukaryota; kingdom Metazoa; phylum Arthropoda; class Insecta; order Diptera; family Ulidiidae; genus Melieria; species Melieria omissa. The sequence goes on from OZ020269.1 coordinate 90,300,306, forward strand.
TTATTTTATTTTATTTTATTTTATTTTATTTTATTTTATTTTATTTTATTTTACTTTATTTTTTTGTGTTTTTTTTTGTGCGTCCATTTCCTTACCGCCCTTTTTCATGTTTTTTGCAAATTTTTTCATTCATAGCTTGTTTTGAGAATAATATTGAAGAAAATATGATGCAATCTTTTAGAAAAATGTTTCTCATTAAAAATTAGAGAAGGTCTTCTAACAACAAAACTTGGGATCGTTTTTTTCAGACCTCCACCAAAACAATAAAAAGTCTTAAACACAAAGCGTCAACTTAAAAGAAATCTTTATTCTGTTTGAAATGCTGAGTAAAAATTTCTTAGCTTAAAAACAAAATTTCCTTTGTTAAATATAGTGGTCTCCTAATAATATAAGCCTTTTCTTAAAAAGAAAGAAATTTTACGCCATCTTTGTTGAATAATAACACTGGGGACAATACAAATTAGTAAATATATAGAATTGTTTTTAGGTGGAACTTGAAAATAGTAAATTGCTACTTCTATTATTACTAACACTAAAGAAATCTAACAATCGAAATTGGCATTTTACTCTTCCTTATCCGGTCATGCCAGAGGCCATAGGTTCGATTCCTAGCTCGGGCAAGTTTACCTCGTAGCTGGGAATTACAAAAAAACTCACAGGTGCGCTTTTGGCAAAAGTAAAACAAAAATGCTTTCTGATCGCACTTATTTGTTGATATGCAACAGAGGAATATGCAAATCTTCTCACAGCAAAGCAAAAAAACAACAGTTAGCAATATAATCCTTATCGAATTTGTCTCAATGCGAGAAGTGCACAAACGCTCTTCTCAGACTGGACTTTTGGTGAAGTCTGCGGTGTCACGATTTGTTTTTGTGCAGAAATATTTTTGCATAAATCTTGCTTTTTAATTTTTGATCGATTAAAATAGGATCTCATTAAAAATTTGATGACTCTGTAAATGTTTTCTTTTTTAAAAAGTAAAACTTACATAATTCCGTAGAATTCCATGTAATGGTTGTTACTGCAATAATGGAAAATTTTCCTAGTTTTAGATTTGGCAATCAGTTTTTGCTTGTATTTTTTTCCACCGGTTTATCTCTTTGATGTTTGGTTGAAGTGCAAGAAAGAAGAATAGAATGATGATGTACTTAATCGTATTTTGAGTTCATTTGGAAGAGATGTGAATCGGCCCTAATTACACTGGGCAACAGCCAACATTTTTCCGAGTTCAAGTATCCCTTTTTTAAAGGATCTTTTGGACGCTGATCACAACTGTGTACTCAAATTTTAGATTGTAAGAGCGTATAATGGTCAAAGAACAAGGAAAACGCCCTACAAGGAAAACCATAAATATTTCCTAAGCCGCTCTTACAATCAAAAAACTGAGTACGCAGTTGTGATCAGTGTCTAAAAATCCTTTAGAAAAGTATGGTTTGATTTCAGAAAAAAAATAAATGTCAATTTTGTTACCCTCTGTTATGAATGATCCCCCAAAGACCAAGTTATGTAATAATTTAAGCTCAAGATAGTCGGGTCATGTCGGAAAAGTAACCGTTTTTTCGCAGTGAACTGTAACCGGATTGAATCTCAAAATAAAGGTTTCAAAATAAAAATGCTTGCATCTGCAAGAATTTGTAAATCAACCCTTTTTTTATTACATCCACCCTGACAAAAGCTATTATATTAAAAATTAATAAAATTGGGCGGACTACGGTCACTTACGGATTACGGTTTACATTATGTCATAATCCAATTCTTTATCAATTCATATAAGAACAGTAAAATATTTAATTCATGTAATTTCTTGAAATTTCACACCCAAAGGAACACAATTTTCTCACCTCAATGTCATCAAACAATCATTTTCAATGCATATAAAATCATTGAAAGCATTAAACTCATTTAATTTTATGAGATTTCATAACCGAAAGCTTAAAACCAACGCACCAACAACATTAACAACCATCAAATATTATCAGCCTATTGATTATAGAAAACAATCTAATAAAACACAACTAACGAGACACCTATGAGGCGCCAAGTGAGCGCACAATCGTTACTCTATATAATACCAAAACAATCACAATGACAAATATGACTAAAACTCACAAATCTTTAATGCCACAGACACAATTGACAGACAATTGACAGCAACACTTATGGCTTGAAACGGTTGAAAGATCTAATGAGTATTTTAGGCCTTGGCTTAAAGTGTTGTGTGCCACGCTTGAAGACGCTCATTTGTGCTCGTTTACAGTAAAAACGATATTTTATAAATAATAAACATAATTGGTGGCTTGTTTGTGTTTGATGTTTGCTGTTCAAGTGACAGTGAGCAGCAGCAGACTTTTGCGGTTGACTTATGATTTGATGGTTTGTATTTCGTTTGTTGTTGTTGTAAATGGTAGCTTGTAATTGAAGTTGGGTTTTAGACTATATAGGCAAATTTAAAATCCATAAATCCAGAATGTTGAGGTGAAGATTTCTTTTATTGATTGGAAGCTTCCTTATTACTTTTGATCTTAGAGTTTTAGTTGCTTTGAGAGTAGACATCTAAAGTGTTTCTGTGTTTTAGGATTCGAACAGCAACCTGATGGTTCAGGGTCACTAAATACTAGAGCACATTATCTATTTATATTATTTACATTAATATACATGAAAATAGTAAATAGGTTTATTTCACAGTGAATAAACTAAACAATTTTTTTTAAAGGTTATTTAAAACCAAATACAACAATTGTAACTTTTTGTAATCTAAACAGCTGCTGAAACCGCAGTTTGTCTAATTTATGTATGTAGCACCCTCGTCCGTTGCCTTTTCCCCACTTATGGCCAACACAAATCTGCGCCAGCTGTGCGCTCAATGATTTCCCTGCCACAGCATTTGTCATTGCCACAGCAATTGGATTATTTTATTGTTACCATTGTTGTTACTTGTATGTATTGTCTGATTTTCCTTGATTTTTCATATACACCGTGGGATCAGTGTCAACCGGAGATACCAATTCGTTTTATTATGCTAACAGTTGCAACAATAGGCAGTCAAATTGTAGCTTTTCTGTTGATGACTTCGCGCAGGTTTGCATGAAAAACCATGAAATTAACATGAAATCTGAACTTTTCTTGTGAGAAATTTTCTATAAAATGTTTTCTATAATTGGGTATTTTTATGTTCTGCACAAGACATCATATCACCAAATATTATTTAACTATTTATCATATAATTTTGTATGAAAAATTGTCCCAAGGCAAAACATTGCCCCAAGTGTGAACACTTCGTGTCGATTGTTGGTTATTTTAAATATTGTTTATCAACAGAAGTCAATAGCCCGCAGAAATATTTAGGTCTCTAAATTTGCTTATAAAACCAATTTCATATTGTTTACGAAGCTTTTTGGTATTTTTGTTTTTTGGTATTTCACTATTCGAACCTACGTTGTGTGCGATTGGCTAATGTGTCTGTCTGTTGTGCGCTTGTTTGAAGTGGGTTAAGCAATTTCGTCGAAATCGTTGTGTTGTTCATAGTTATAGTTTTTATATTTAAATTTTGACTACACGCTTTAACCGTTTAGGTGGTATTTAGCCATGTGGGGCATTTAAAGGGAGAGTTATATGAGTTTTGAGTTAAGTTCATTTGATTTAGTTCGTGAGGTTTAAAGACCTTTAAAGTGCCCTTTTTAATTTGAACTTGAGTTCGTTTGGCTTTAGAGTGAAGCCCTAACGAGGAAGCATGTATGGTCCCGCGGTCAAGTGGAAATTTTCATGTATATTTAGTGCATGAAAAAGGGCTTTAAAGTTAAGTACACAGAAATATGCTCACCTTGAGCAATAATAGAATTGAAAGAATATTTATTATTGGGCAATAATAAAATTAAAAAAAAAATATTAAGAAAATTAAATGCATATAAATTACTACCTAATTTTTTGTCCCTTTTTAACCCTTTCGACGTCGAATTTTACCATGTGTCTCGATATTACTTTTGGGTATTTAAATCATGGAGATTTGAAATCGCCACGCATCTTTGTTAGAGTTCTAGTGCTATTTTACTAGCAATTTTAGCTTAAAACGGTTTAAATTAATTTTGTATCAATATTTTTAGTTACAGAAAAATTATTTAATATTTATGGAAAAATACAAAATTATTACTTTTCGATTTTATTTAACCATTATTAAAGAAACAGGGTTTTGATCACACGCGCCAATCCTTAGACTTCAATTAGAACACAAACTTTCTATGATATCGCTGCAAATTATTGGAAATTATTTTGGGGATAACAGTACCTAACATTTTTTTTTCTCATACCAGAGTCCCTAAGTTCGATTCGTAGCTGGGGCTCTTGAAACACTTATCTACTTCTATCGAAAACGTGTAAAATTTGTGGTACCTATCACAATGTCTCACACAGGGAGAGGTCTAAGTGTGTCTCATACACAAGCATTGTGTCTCATACAACCTACCTACTTTCCTAAACCAACTAACTAGTTAGATTTTGTAATTTGTAAACAAACTGTCTTGGATTTTATATAAAAAAAGTATCTCACCCATTTAAAAATGAGTAAAGTGTTATCTTCCTCTTACCTAATATTCAACTCACATCTTAAATCACATTTGCGCAATAATTGTCTTCCACCAACTTCCTGAAAAAAATATTAAATTTCACTTTAATCATTCCTCATTGAAGATTTTGTCATCTGTCTTCTGTTTATTTTGTCATTTTGCATCTTAAATAAACAAAAAGGAAAAACGTTCACTGCGCCGCCGTGCTCTGAAAACCCTAAAGCGTTTCAAATGATACAAAAACTTACGTAATTTCCTAATGAATGCGAATCGCATAAGCTCAGCGAAATCTAAAAGCATCGCCACTTGTTTCTTTTCACATCTAATTTTAGCTACAACATCGTTCAGCAGTTCATCATCGACATTCATGGTTTTTGCGTTTTTCGCTGGCACACTTCGTCAACATTGTCTCTAACATGTCTTGAGCGTCAAACATTGGCGCCACCTACTTCCAAAACTATTTTAACTATGACCAACTTTACTTTTGGGCCTTTCGGTCATAATTATTATGCAGATTATTACATCCATCAATAGCAGCCAAACCAATGCGTCTAATATAATCACAAGCTGCATCATCATTGCCAACATCTAAAAAGTATATAATTTATTGATCATAATTGCCATTCATCAGCTCACTTAATCATCATTCAATATTGTCATAATTTGTTAGTGTTAGCTTAGCTTTTGTTGCTTTGAACTGTTGCCCTTCCTTTGCTGCTCATCACTGATCATCGTTTGGTTATTACATCTTTATTTCGACGCTTGGAATTTGTGTTACCTTTTGGCTTTGTTTTTTTCATGGTTAATTATTGTTGCGCTGTTTTTATTTTGTTTTTGTTGTTTTCTTCTTGCCTTTGGCGTTAATTTTTTGTCGCACGTCCACTATTGACACAACCTGGTCACTTTTTCTCGATTGCCCATTGACTTAGTTTTAGTTGTTTGTTGCTGTTTTTTAACACTTACTTGTTGGCAGTATTTTGCACTGCATAACTCAGATGAGTTTTTGTTTTTATTTTACCTTTCAATACATATTCAACTGAGATAAAAACTGATTGACAGCGCTATGGGGAACTAAAGTCAAGCTTCCTGGAATCATATTGTATGACTGAGTGTGTGTGTATGACTTTTACTTTTATTTATAATGATTAGATTCGAATATTTATTGTATTTAAGTTGAATGTTTAAATATCTATTAATCAAACAATTTTTAGTATTTTCCTTTTTAAAGTGAAATCTTCAATTAACACTTTTATATCCAAAGGAATAAAAATGAAGTCTTTTATTATTTTATTTTATTATTATTTTTTTTTGTTGTTATTTTTATTTTCTTTTATTTTATTCTATTATTATTTTTGTATTATGTTTATTTTAGTTTATTTGATTTGATTTGATTTTAATTATTTTATTTTATTTTATTTTATTTTATTTTATTTTATTTTATTTTATTTTATTTTATTTTATTTTATTTTATTTTATTTTATTTTATTTTATTTTATTTTATTTTATTTTATTTTATTTTATTTTATTTTATTTTATTTTATTTTATTTTATTTTATTTTATTTTATTGTTTTATTTTGTTTTATTTTATTTTATTTTATTTTATTTTATTTTATTTTATTTTATTTTATTTTATTTTATTTTATTTTATTTTATTTTATTTTATTTTATTTTATTTTATTTTATTTTATTTAAAGACAATAGCTTCAAAAATTTTTTAAAACTTTTTAACCATACAAGCTTCATAAAATAAACTAACCAAAGATAGACTAAAGGCATCATAGGTTTTTCTGCGTGCCAAATTTTTTCAACTTTAAACTTCTTCTTTCTTTCACTAAAAAGTAGTCTACGACCGAAAGTGGATCTTTGGCCAAGACCGAAGTAGAATACTCGGCATAACTATGTTAAAATATTGGGCCGACAACGGAAGCTGAATACTAAAAAAAAAATCCTTTTGAGGAAAGAAACTGATTAAATTTAACCGTTCTTTTTTTATTATTTTCTTTGTTCCACTTGGTACAAAAAAACCAAAAACAGTCTTAGAGTTCAGTTTCAAACAAAAACAAAAAATTTAACAATTCAATTTACATAAATATTTAATGAAAGACAATTTTGATTAATTGCAAATTTGATCTCAGATATATCGATAAAACCCGTTATTTGAAGAAATACTTCAAAAGAAAGCAAATTGACTTGCAACCCAGGACGAAAACCGTCACGTAAAATATTCGACTATTTTGACTGAAGCTGAAGCAGAAGATTTTAAATTGACGGAATAAGCCGAATACCAAAGTGGACAACGAATATTCGATCGGACACTACTAAAAAGGCACCAAATCAGAACCATGATGGGTGCTCTAACGCTCCACTGTTTTATTGGCATCCACGCAAGCAGGTTGAATTTGCTTGCAAATGTTTTTATGGACAAGAAAGAGGAAGAAAATGCACCGCATCATCTATGTACTTGACCCGCATTATCTAGAAGAAGAAAGACTCATCTGGGTAACTTCTTCTTCAACATTCTAGGGGATCAAAACCATAGGACTATTAACACATTAAAAGCGGGCCGGGTAAAATTACCCGTTGTGAAAACTGCTGCTTATAAGCGGGGCGGGTATTTTTACCTTTTGAATGTAGGCACTTTAAAAGCGGGAGACGGTATTTTTACCGGATTGGTTTTCATATAAAACTGAAAGTATTATTTCATATAATTATTTTAGTTTCATAAATTTCAAGTTTTATTTATTTTGGATCGCGCAATTTTTGCTTGTTTTGCAAGTAATGCCCGCTACGCAGCATAGTTTCATATACTAGGCTACCCGCTTAAAATGTGTTAAGAGTCTATTAGGCTTTTTGTGAAAAGTTCAAATTCATACGATTTCAATTATTCATTCAATTCAATTCAATTATATTCGAAATCGGTTTAGCAATACATTTTGATTTTTGCTTTGTACCAACCCAAAAGTTTACAACCTCACAGCTTCAATTGTATGGGAGACGCCCTCTGGTGGTGAATTTCTGAATCTTAATTAATTTTTTATTTTTGTACTTAATAATGCTGCCTATCACTGAATAAATCATTCAAATCGGTTCAGTAGTTTTCGAAATGTGAGGTTTCTTCGCTTACTTTACTACGTTTACAAGTGGAGAGCCAATTCCATAGAAAATGGCCACTTTTGTATGGCAGCCCCCTTAAGATTTGGAGATAGCGGGTAGGTATGTTTGGAAAAAACATTCAGAAGAGAAAATAAATGAGTGTTGGTCTTACATTTGAAACATCTGAGAGCAACCTATTTTATAAAAACCATCATTTTGTAGGGGAGGCCCATTAAGAATTGGAGATAGGGTAGTAATATATATGAAAGAAATGTTCAGTAGGAAAAATTAGTGGGGGTCAGTCATAGAATTTAACCCTCTAAGAGCAACTTCTGGGCAACTGTAGAGCAATTTGTCGAAGTTCCCAGCTTTTTTGTGAACTTTGTCCTTGATGCCCTTTACCTCACTCTAGCCCTAAAATTTTTTGACTCATGTACTTTTGTACCAAACTGCAAAAAAATTCAAGATTATTCAACATCGAGAACCCATTATTTAGAATCTACATACAACACTAAATCATGTCTAGGGAGCAGTTTTAAGTTTCATTGTTTGTGATATCGCAAGTGGGCTCGGCCTTGGGTCAGTCATTACTATCAACCTATCTTCAATTAGATTAAGATTAATTAGATTAAGTTTAATTAGATTAAGATGAATTAGATTAAGATTAATAAGATTAAGATTAATTAACATTGTTTGACTAATCACCACTTGATTATTTCTTGTGCGCCTATTTCAACTCATTGGTGTACAGCAGCAAACCACAAACACTTCACGAACTTCAGCACAAAATCATTGATAAAAAAAATTAAAAATTTTTAGTTTTCACTACTTTTACTTTTATGACAGTTTTTTTGTTTTTGTATTACATGCAAATTAATTTCCTTTAGTCAAAAACTCTCGATTTTCTCACCTTTTGCCCGAAGCGTCAGGTCAACTTGTGGTTATTCAAACATTGAGCAATGCCATCAAAAGAAACTGATTTTTGTATTATTTGTGTGTGTTTGCTTTGTTTTTGCTGTTTTTGCTGTTTGCTAAGGATTTCCTAATAAAGTTTTTATTGTTGGCAGTTTGTGTTGTTTAGTTGTGAGTTTTGTATTTGTTGTTGGCAATTTATTTTGTGGGTTTGCTGATGGCACGTTGTATCTTCAATTCATTCAAATTTTTGTTGTTTTTTTATTTTAGTTGTTGTTTTTGTTTGTGTATTTTGTTGTTGTTGTTGTCTTTTATTGAGTGGTTTTGCATTTAGTATACCCACGTAATTATCTCACGAACTCTGCAAAAATGTTACAACACCGACAATGCTGAGCGCAGTGTATTTTGGGAACTATGAGCAGCTTCATCAAATGTTTGATGGCTGTCAGTGGAGTGAAGATTTTCTGCAACGGTGCGCATCAATTTCTGCAAATGAACAAAAAAATTGGCAATTAAATTTCATTTACAAAATTTTGTTATAGCGTCTGACAGCCGCATACAGATTGCTTAATTTTAGCTCAAACAATTTGTTACGCCCATAGAATGTTTGGCTTAAATGTTGTTATTTTTTGCAGAAGTGATGATGAAGTGAAAATGTCTGCACTTGAATACTGAGAAAATATTGGCAAATGATTTAATAAAACCGATTATATATGTAGATAGATTTCACATAGAACTCTTGTCTTCAAGGTCATCTACAATGACCGTCAGCCAATATCTAAATACATATAAACTTGATCAGTCAAGCCAACAGCGCATTTTTTCAATAACTATACAACAACAACTTTTAGTAAAACTAATTTCCATACATTACTCGCCGCAATGGGCAACGTTGCTAACGTGCCAAGGCGACTTTGAATTTTTAAACCAATAAATTCCAGTATGCATTGCAAAAGTCTTAATAGAAATAAACGCGACGTCCACGTCGATGTTGGTATGCGGTGTTACCACAAATCATTAGCGTAACTACAGACAACTATTGACGCTGCTCTCGGCTGCTTGAAAGCTGCCCGCGTTCCCTTCATGCACATTAGTTGTGCAAAAAATATTTGCAATTTTTATTAACAAGCCACAAATGTACGATTAGCTATGTATTTATGTATGTATGTATGCATATATTTCTGTATGTTTGTATGTATGTACTTTTTCCTCTGCTTGTGATAATTTTTTATTTTTTCTAATGGTTTCCATTCAATGTGGCTGACATGTGCCTAATTAGCTTTGTTTTTAAGTGTTTTCAAAAATTTTGAAGTCAAAACGCCCATTAAATCTTGTGTTTTCACATTGACACCAAACAAATTCTTAATCCTTGATTTAACACGGTAGATTTCGATGAAAAAAAATTAAAAGCAAGCAAAAATTGAAGTGCTTTTGCTAAGTTTGAAGTCAACGGGCCCAATAAGTCGTGTTTCTCCATACAAATTGTTAACCCATTGTTGACCCCGTTAGATTTTGATTTTCAAAAAAGTGAAAAATACGTGTCAAATTATTTCTCACTAAGAGTACTTTCACCAAGTTTGAAGTCAATAGACCCATTCATTCATGTTTTTTCACAGAGGCTCCATACAAACTTTTAACTCGAAGTTGACCCCATCAAATTTTTATATTCGCAAAAATGAAAAACACGTATCAAGTTATTTTACATTTGAAGTAGTTTCACCAAGTTTGTAGTCAAAAGGCTCACAAATATTTGTTTCTCCATACATACTTTTAACCCGTCGTTGACCCCGTCCCATTTTAATATTCGGAAAAATGAAAAACAAGTATCGAGTTACTTAACATTTGAAGTACTTTCACCAAGTATGTAGTCAAAAGGCTAAACAGTTGATCCAGTTAGATTTAGATTTTCAAAAAAACAATGAGAAACACGTGTCTAATTTTTGTGATTTCAAGTATTTTTAAAACTTTTTAAGTTAATAGGTCCATCAGTTCATGGTTCATTCTTTCAGTAAACAAACCTTAACCCTTTGTTGGCCCAGTTAAATTTTGATTTCCGAAAAATTATAAAATATGTATGTGTTGAATTATTTCGGATTAATTATATTTTCAGGAAGTTTGAAATCAATATGTCTATTAAATCAAGTTTCTAAATACAGAATCTTAACGCATGCTTTGCCCTTTTAGACCCCGAATCCCGAAAAAAATCCCGTCTTAGCGGAGCTTCTTCAAGAATTATCTACAGTTCAAATTTTATGCTTGTAGCCTCAGCGGTTTGGGCTGAGCAAAGATAAATCAATCAATTAATTAATTAATCAATCAATCAATCAATTATTCAATCAATCAATCACTGAATCACTGAATCAATCAATCAATCAATCAATCAACCAATCAATCAATCAATCAATCAATCAATCAATCAATCAATCAATCAATCAATCAATCAATCAATCAATCAATCAAACAATCAATCAATCAATCAATCAATCAATCAATCAATAAATCAATTAATCAATTAATCAATTAATCAATCAATCAATCAACCAATCAATCAATCAGTCAGTAAAAACAAACAATCTATGTAAATAAAAAAAGAGGTGGTACCATGCCCCCTTGTCCAATGATCACAACTTTCTTCTAGTCGAATTGTACTACTAAGTGGAAAGTTCGTATCAAGTTTCATTGATGTGGACTAACAGTACTGCGTAAATGTTGGGTCATTAAAAAGGTGCCTCGCCCTTTGTGGAAGACCGATTAAATCTCATCAGTAGAATGACACATCTATGAGACGACGGTACACCAAATTTCAATGCTGTGCGACTTACAATTCCGAAGCTATTCCATATAAAAGATTTGAGTTGTATGGGCGGAGCCACGCCCCCTTGTTAAATACCGACCCCATTCCCTCTGCAGAAAGTTATGACTACATGGTAAATTCGTACTAAGTTTCATTGATGTGCGACTTACAGTTCTGCTGAAATATTGGGTCATAAAAAATGTGCCACGCCCTTGGCTAGCGCCCATTAAATTTTAACTGTAGAATGTCACTTCTATGGGACCATGTCATACCAAATGTCAATGCTATGCGACTAACGATTCTGAAACTATTTCATATAAAAAATTTTAGTTGTATGGGCAGTGCCACACCCCCTCGTTCAATACCCGCCCCACTCCCTCCATCGAAGGACATGACTAAATTGTAAGTTCGTACCAAATTTTATTAATGTATGACTTACGGTTCAAAAGTTATTGTATAAAAATGTATGCTGGTGCTGGTGCCACGCCCTGTTTTCCCGATTTTTATTTTTTTCTGCTTTTGCTTAGCAATTAGGAACAAACCCGCCCAAGGAAGTATCCAATTTGGTCCAGTCATTTTCAAGTTTTAAGCATCCGAACGGACCAAGATTCATTTTTATACGTAAAGATTTGATCTTTTTAAACTAAAATTTGTTTAAAATTTCTCTATTCTATATAACTCGACCTGCGACATTCAACTGTATAAGATGTATTGAATATTTTGTTCGATTTTAATGCACTTGCAAACTTTTGCCGACTTGTTTATATACAATCGAATGTATGGAAGTCTTTCAAAAAAATCTGATTTAAAACAAAACTATGACATGTGGGAACAAAACCAATTTAATTTTTGAAATCAGCAGACTTTTGTTCAATTAGGAACTAATTTTCTTCAAATTCGGATCACTCCTCTATGTTTGCAGGACAATAAGTGCGACGTTATTACGGCAATGGCGTCTCGAATGTTGGCCTCGAGCTCGGCTTGTTATCGTTTCGAATTTTGGCCTCGATCTTGGCTTGTATGGTAAACTAAGGACTTGACATAGATCTAAAAAAAATATTTGAGTGTTGTCAAGTCTCAACTTTGAGTCAAATTGCTGCGCACTGAAGTCTTGATGACCACAGACCTCACAACGACATTCACATTGCGCATTTACAACTAAGCTGGAATTTCGATAATATTTTTTTATAATTCCCACATGTTCGGTAAAAAATCTCATAGAATCAGATATGGTATGATGTATAAATAAATGTTTTGAAGACATACAAATATAGGGTTTTCCAACAAGAGGTGTTATTTTGAATCACCCGGTATTTCGGTAGCTGTCACTTTTGAAGCTTTTATTCTTTGACATTTGACAAGTAGAAACTACGCCATTACAAAATTATTAAAATTCACTAAAAAAATGGTGAACATTTTGCAGTCACAGTTCGCAAAACTAAAACATTTTTGGGTCGTCGTGAAGCACCTTGTCGGACCGCAATACAGAAATTGACAAGTTAGTGATGTGAAGAAGGTGTGAAGATGTGAAAATGAGGTTGGATCAACAGTTACGTTGAATGGATTGCGCTATCGAGAGATGATTCATGATTTTTTATGGTCGGAGTTGGATGGTATTGATCTGAACAACGTTTACTTTAAACAAGACGGCGCTACGTGCCACACAAGCAGCGAAACCATTGCTCTTTTACGGGAAAAGTTTCAAAGATAGAATTCGTGAGGCTATCGAGGACATAGGACAGCCACTTTGTGATTTGGTTATGGAAAATTTCATGAAAAGGATATGGTCCTGTAAGCGTGGTCGTGGTGGCCATTTGGCTGATATTGTTTTTCATTATTAACGGCATACCTTCCTCTTTATTATGAAATAAACATCCGATCATTTATCTCAAAAAATGGAATTTTTCTTTGAATACCAAAATAACACCTCTTGTTGGAAAACCCTATATAATAAAAAATATAAAAAAATCACAAAATTAGATTCAATTCTTTCTTCTCCACATCGTAAAACAATCAACCAGAATCTACTATTTCGATGGCCTAATTGTCAAATAATTGTTTTACAATATGAATGAAGAAGCCAATTTTCACTTCAACGAATATGTTTTCTAAAGCAAGAATAAAGAAGCCAGATTCGTGTCGTAAGCATTTTTCGAAAGTTGATTACATGTTTGAAGGATGCAGCGATACATGAATCCTAATCCTAACAAAATACAAAACATATTTACTCTGTAACATAAACTTTTTAAAAAAAGCATAAACTTTTACACAATGACACAATGATGCGAAATTCAATGCGCCTCCGAAGAAAACAAAAACAATGATGAGAGTGTCGCATGAAATGTGAGCATCGCAAAAATCACTCATACGCCATGCGTGCAACACAATCAACTTACCCACACTTGCTTTCACTTTAGGCCCAACAGCTCAACGGTGACTGCGTTTTGGTATTCTACAATTTCCATTTCAAGTGCAACAAACTGAGACTGTTGAAGTTCGCTGCTGTCGCGCCAATTGTTACATTTTTCTCGCGTCGCCGTCTTCACATTTTCTTCCGCGTTCACAATAACTCAAACTTTTTTTCATACAACAGCAAATAGCTTAAATTTTTCAGTTTGTTAACAACAGCAACAATTTGCATGCCAAATTCGCTACAGCCTATCAAAAATTTGCCGATGGCAATTAAGCTGGGTTGTTGTTGTTGTTGTTGTCGTTGCAGCGGCCGTTGACTGGCACCTGACAGACACCAACAGCAATGCATTGTTTTGCCCACTTTGGCTCTTAGTTGCATCGTCATTGGTTGCAATCGCCTGCAATCTGCAATGCTGCAATATTTAATGCTGCAACCTTTTATGTTGCACACTTCATTAACCGCTAAAATAATGCGAAGAAATATTTTTGAGACGGTCGCAGCAAGTGGCGGCGGAAATTATATTATTTGCAAAGTTTACATGCCGAATGCAATTTCGTGTTGTGTTAAATTGCAGACAATGCATTGTGTGGTTGTGTTTTTGTTGTTGTTGGCTGGCAGCTGTGGGATGCACATCTTGGCGTACGCCAGACACAATTAAAGAAGTTTCACTTTTTTCGTTTCATTGTTCTTCGTTTAGTTTTTTGTACGAACGCTTTTTCTTATTATTTTGTTATTTTTGTTTTTTTTGTTATTAATTTTTTATTTGTTGTTGTTTTAGATTTTAAAGCCTTCAACTGATTTACACTTGAACGCCGCAACGTCAGCGAAGAGTTTTTTTTTAATTATTGTTGTTTGTTTTTCTTGGATAAGATTTATTTAATATGAAAATGTAAAAAATAATAAGAAACACCCCAACTGTGTCGGTTGTTTATAAAGAAAAGCCCAAAATAAACGAATTATCCAACATAATTGCACACTTAGTAGCAATTAAATTATTTTGTTAATTCTTTCATTTGTGTTTTGGTTTCACGCTTCGATTAGCACCAAATTGTGAGTAGCGAAATAAAATTTATAAGCGTTATTAAAGTTAAAATTAAAGTTAATTATTTGGATGTTTGAATGTGATATTTATTCAATTTTTCTGTAAAGAGGCGCTTGAGAGTCTTTAGATATTAATAACAGCTCGTAATGGCATTTGAGATGAGAAAAAGAATAATGTGAAGTTCGATTGAAGTTCAAATCCCAAAGTAGCCAAAAATTTATTGTAATAAAAAAAATTAATAAATGAACATAAAATAAAATAAATTAAAATAAAATAAAATAAAATAAAATAAAATAAAATAAAATAAAATAAAATCAAATCAAATAAAATAAAATAAAATAAAATAAAATAAAATAAAATAAAATAAAATAAAGTAATAAAGACATTTTCAAATCAGCAAGACTTCTTCCTTAAAATAAATGAAACGTCATTGTTAAATTCTCCCTGACACTTTTAAAATATAAGGGGTTCCAAATAAGTTTTAAGTTATTTACGAAAAAAATACGTAAAATTCATTTAATCGCATTGGACCATCTTGTATCTGTAATGTTCAAGCTCATAATTTCTCTCTATAAATAAATATGTATCTTTTTGCTGAAGTAAATACTTTTCTTGTGCTCTTATCATGTCAAGCGTTGTGTCAACAATGCTCTGATCTGTTCTGATCTGGTCTGATCTGATCTTCCTGCACGACAACGCTTGGCCACATGATGCAAAGCGTCAGGGAAACTTTCAATGGGGTGTCCTACCCGCCGTATCCAACATACATTATTCCATCAAACTGCTGGTTGTTTCGGTTGATGACTAATGGCCTGGCCGAGCAGCACTTCTCTTCATAAGAAGAAGCCAAAAATTTCGTCGACTCTAGGATCAACTTAAAAGACAAGGAACAAATTCCTTAACGCGTAATCCATAAGCTGCCTAAAAAATGGAAAAAGTCTTAGCTCACCATGGAAGATATGTTAAATAAAATAAATTGTTTTAATTTGTTTGAATAAAGATTCAAAAACAAACCTTAATAAGTTATTTGTATCCATACTAAGTAACCATGTCTGCAGGTTGTAGTTGACTTAGATAAATATTTATCTCTTTTACTTTTTTATACCGAAAGATCTTCAATATAATTAATTAATAATTGATTGGCACGACAGCCCGCTTACGCGAGACTAAGGCCTAGCTTCCCGCAACCACCCGTGTTGTGCGTGTGAATTTTGTACGCGGGTGGAAGGGACCTACAGTTTTATGCCGATTCCGAACGGCAGGTTGGGAGCTTTTTCATAGGCAATTTTTACTCTCAGAGGTTTGCCATTTCCAGTTGAGAGGACAGCCACCGAAAGAGAAAACTAGTTTCCCGTTATTTTTTTTTAGGTGTTACTACATGCAGTATTCGATCTTGCGTCGCTCTGCATGCGACTCGCTGGACCGCGCACTAACCAACTGAGCCACGGCGGCTGCCAAAGATCTTCAATAACATATTAGAATATTTTAGATCAATTAAAAAGCAAGATAAATCAATGGTTTAATCTATCTGTAAGAAGAATGATTATGAATTGTATTATGTATTCAATGATTATGTAGAAATCAACGTTGTTCTATGGCAGTAAAACTTGGCTGATCTCGAACCGCATAGAGGAACCAGCCTTCTTCAATAAGGAGTTTGCAAATCGTTTGTAGAATATTCTGGCTAAATACAATTAGAAACGATGAGTTCTGGAAATTGACGAGTGAGGAACCCTTCAGCAAATAAAGCGAAGAAAATTGCGTTGAATAGGCTAAGAAATCACTGTTCAACCACATTAAGAATCATAAGAATAGTGTTTGACTGGAACGCTTCAAGGAAGCAGAAGTTGTGAATGACAGAAAAATTCCTGGAAGAAGTCAATTTTATGTGAACGTGTCTTTTTCATCATAAGATGGAACCTCAATTCAAATGGAAGAGTCGAAGCGCTATACTCCTAAATAAAGTGAATAAGGAGCAAAAAAAATCACTCAACACTCAACTCAACAATCACTCAATATCTGCACGTTTCTTAGTCGGCTATAGATTCTTTTAAGAAACAACTTCAGAATCTTCGACTTCAAAGAACCTATTCAAAATTGGAGAAATTGTTGTAAGAATTATATGGTCGGAGGAATTAAATAGTAATAGAATAGTAAATAGTAAATAATAGTAATAGAAAAATTGTTATAAGAATTATATGATTGAATTGCTAACAAAAGTTCAATAGCTCAAAGACTGAATTAAGATTTGAGAGTAATAAATTATTGATTTCATATTTTTTGTTAGCACCTAAAGTACAAGAAAATTAATTAACTGAATATGAAAACGATTTTAGTATTTTTTACCTCTTGATTTAGTCTTCAAGCATCTATTTACAGACTAGTCAACCAAGCGCAGTAAACAAGATATTAGATAAATAGATAAAACAAGGTTCAAGAAAGAGTTCTCCTGCAAGCCAATTTTATCCAAATCCTAGTTTAACCCTTTCGACTCCTAAGTTGCCTAAAAACAACTTCACCTATTTGTCATCTTATAGCAAAAGCTACGATTGATTTATGGGTTTAATTTAAGTAGGCACCAAGAAATTAATATTTTTAGAAGTGAACTCAAAGCAAATTACAAAAATTTTACTGTTATCCCCAAAATCACGTCCAATCATTTGCAGCGATATCAGGGAAAGTTTGTGTTCTAATTGATGTCTACGAATTGAGCGGGATCGATCAAAACCCTGTTTCTTTAATAATGGTTAAATAAAATCAAAAAGTGATAATTTTTTTTTTCATATATATTAAATAATTTTTCTGTAACTAAAAAATATTGATAAAAACACACTTTTCCATCTGTTAGATTTAAAACAGTTTCAACTTAACCTAACCTTGCAAAACGCATTCCACTAATCGATAAAAAGAACCCACTGGCATTTTTTGTCACCATTTTCGAATTTATAGTCCAATAACTGTAAAGCACGAAAAGGTGCCACCAGTTACTTGCGCCACATACGCATCGCACACAACAGTTAAATCTCGGGTTTATGTTATTGCAAAATCGCGCAGCGCATAAAAACTGCAATTTTATTGAGTACGCACTGAAATCGCACAAAGATCAGCAGCCCGAAAGATGTAAAATGCGTAGTGGACAACGCACAAGTCGCCACACCGGTTGTGGTCAGCCGGCCAACAGACCAACCGAACCAGCAGCGGAAGCTGCAGGCGGCCTGAGCCGCCAACAAGTCCAGTGCACCAACTCGGTGGCGGAAGACACTTGAACGCTGTAATACGATTTGCTATTTTAAATGCCAGACTAGCAGTAAAAGCTTGAAATAATGTAGTAAAAATTGCAGTAATTGAAAAGAAGAAAAAACGCTAAGCTGCAGCGACGGTTATGCAAAAAGTTGCAATGACCAAATGAACGCACTGACAGTGATTCGTGCGCCGCGGCGCAATAACTGGAATTCAGTGCAACTCGTAGCGGTGTCTGCAATGCTTTTACCGTTACTGCGCCATACGAATGCACGTTCGCACAAAAAAGATGTATTAAAATATCATATTTTTAAATGCAATTTTCCGCGTGATTACTGTGTGTTTTTATAAACGTTTTTGCTGAATGTTTCTGTTGATATTGAAATCATACGTATTTTTTTCAATTGGTACTCCTGCAAATTTTCGCTAATAGTTGCAATGTTGTTATTGTTGGTTTCATAGACGACCGATTAGCGTTTGACTCAAACTTGAACTTGACTCTTGAAGCGGGTTTTTTGGCGTTTGCGCGTTTGTTTTGTTTGTTTGATTGCATAAAGTGAATGAAATTGGTTTTCTCTAAGGTGAAGAAAGCTGACAATAATGTTATTAAAATTAAAAAATTGTGGTTTAAAAAATAAAAGCAAAATAAGAAAATATAACAATTTCCGTTTCCTTTAAGTGAAGTCAAGTTTGGTTAGTAATCTTTTCGAGGAAGAGGATAGAGAGGACTTTTTAATTTTATTACATCATGGTTTAGGCATAGTTCAGTTAATTTAGTTAAAGGAACAGATACAAGTTTCAATAAATAATTAACACTAGAAAGACCAATGCGGTTATTTTGACGGTTTTTCATTTTTTAATATTTGTATTTTCTTTAGTATTTCTATCAATTTTTGCTTTGATGACTTTTACTTTTTTATCGGGTTATACAATTATTTCTACATTTAAAGGGTTCTACAATTACAATGAGCCAAATCCGATGTGTACTTTTCGAGATATCAGCGTATATAGTACGGGGTGCAAAAGTTGTCACCCACCCTGTTTTTTGGGTCTAATTTGTTTGTGAATGAATAAATAAATGAAAAGAAGAATTTATTCATTCATTTATTAATGAATTAGTTAATTACATTAGTTCATTCTTAGTTCAATTAGCTAGCTAATTATTTAATTAATTAGTTAATTAGTTAGTTAATTAATTAACTAAATTTGTTTATTAGAAGTTTATTGATTCATATTATTAATTAAATTAGTTGTTTATGATGATTATTTTTAGAATTTTTTCATTAATTTATTAAAAAATGAGTTAATTATTTCAGTTTATTCTTAGTATAATTAGCTAATTAATTCATTAACTAGTAGTTAACTAAACTAGTTTATTATAAGTTTATTGATTCATATAAATAGATATTTATTAGATGATTAATTTTTAGAATTTATTTATTTATTAATTAATGAATTAGTTAATTAGTTAAGTTGATTCTTAGTTTGATTAACTTAAATTAATTAATTAATAAGTAGTTAACTACATTAGTTTATTAAATGTTTATTGATTCAAACTATTAATTTTATTAGATATTTATTAGGTGATTAATTTTTAGAATTTATTCATTCATTTATTTATGAATTAGTTAATTACATTAGTTCATTCTTAGTTAAATTAGCTAATTAATTAATTAATTAGTAGTTAACTAAATTTGTTTATTATAAGTGTATTGATTTGTTTATTAATTAAATTAGTTATTTACTGGATGAATATTTTTTAAGAAAATGAAGTCGGCTTGGATTTGAAACTGCTTGATTTTTATAAAATCTCATCTATATTGAGTGGTCCTCTCCTGTCTGATCTGGTTACACCATACATATCCGGTCTGATTTAATGAGGTTCAGTCCAAAGCTGTTCTCGGCTGGTTTCTTCTCGTTGGTTGAGTTATTTAGTCCAGTTCACATTAACAACGATTTGATGTAATTTTATTTCGTATAGTAAGATCAGAACTTTCTAAGCGTTATTTAGCCCAATAAATTGAAGTCCGGCTTGGTGTGGGATGATTAGTCAAGTTCTAAAAAGTAAAGTCCGATATGAACTCATCCATTTTCGTTCTAACCAGCTTTTTTTCTAAACTAATATGACATGATCTCATTCGATTCAGTTTGATGTTGGCTTGTCTGGTTGAAACTGCTCTGACCACTGGTCTTATATGAGCAATGCTTGTCTGACTGAGCTGACTTGCTTTCATCTTGTCTCGACTAATGGAGCTGAATTGAATTGATTCAGTTTTATCTGATCTTTTTTAGTCTTGTCAGTTTAGTCTTTTTTAGTCGGTTCCGATTAATTCACTTTTCTATTCTAATTCTGGGGGGTTCAACTATAAAATCATACTATGGCTGATGAATAGATTTAATAATTAAAAGAAGAACAGACCATCATTGTTTATTTAGTTAAGAATATTATTCATTCCATTGGAAAAAGTGTAAAGTAAAAAGTTCTTAAATTTCTTAATATGAAATGGAGTGAAATTGGAAACAAAGAACTGCCTCAGGAGGGAGTAAATGAGAATTTGATTTTTTTTTTTTATTTGCACATCTTGTACCTAAACTAACATCTTGAATCTAAACTAACCTTTGTTTCCTATCTTTTCCCATTCCCATCTCCTCTATCAACCTTTTTCCTGAGCCTTAAGTACAATGGGCTATAAAGCCTGAGTGCTCAGCCGGCTCTCCCTCATATCCATCTATCCATCCAACCTTCGTTAGATAAGGTTAAATGGCTGTTAGGGCGCGGAATCTTGCCACAAAAAACATGTAGGGCCGAGACACATGGTCCATCTAAGCCAGTTTAATCTAACTTCAATGAAATATTAAATAGAAAATTTGTCTTCTTTTGAGTTCTAATAAGGAACTTCTAAATTATTGAATACTTAAAATGGTAATCACTATAGAAAATCTATATTTAATGATTTAACTTAAGAGCTGAGGAAATACTCATAAACGTAACCATTTTATTAAACAATTCTTTTCTTAATACTGCTGAATAAAAAACCAGTAAATTTATAATAAATTTATAATAAATATTCTAAAATTAGTTAAACTATTTCCATTCGATTGAAAACGATGCTCATAACTTATCATCTGTGCTCGATTTCACTATGCACTGTCACCTTGAGGCAAAGTAGGAACCAACAGCCGAACAACAAGAACAACAGATTTCCCCACAACCACAACTAGAACAACTAAAACAACATTAACAACTACAACAACAAAAGCATTCGAATGGCACACGCTAAATGCTCACTTTGGCGGCAGCACTTAGTCCAAAAATCTAGATCGAAGCTGTCGATAATTCAGCGCTAAACGACGAGCGATCGCACGCGGCCGAACACATGTTTTGTGGAACGGAAACGGATGTTAAGCAGTGCGCGCTGAGCACTCGTCAAGCGGCACTTCCTCACTTGGCGCCGCGTCTAACATGTGCGGCCACAATTCCCAAGGTCACTCACGGTGTACAGCGACAGTCGATGCGTTTCACCGGCAGATAATTTCAAGCAATTTTAAGCATTAAAAAAAAAACATTCAGTCGTTAGCGTAATGAGTTGTAGTTGGCGTAAGTGGGCAGCGCTCGCCTGAAGAGTGGCACAAATGTTGAAGTGGCTAAGTGGCACGGTGGCATTTTGTTGCTGGTATTTATGTGTTTATGTGTGTGGCAATTATGTATTGGCAAATGCCGTGACGTTCTCATGTTATCAATTTGAATTTTAAGTGTAACTGTTTGAAGCATCACTGCGCGCGGCTTCAAGTTGGCGGCACTCGAGCGTGTAACACGTTCACTTGGACAGCCAAAGAAAATTGTTCATGCGACATTTAATATGTACAGAGAAATATGTTAGTGTGAATTGCACCAAAGTAGAAATACAAACATTTATATGCAACACTTATGTTGCACTGGTCGTGAAAGACTTAAACAATTCATTGAAAACTAACTAAAACATTTCTTCTACATTTATTTAATTACAGTTGGGCCTTAGAACATAGCAATCAACTTATAGAGAAGAAAGATGCGCGAACGCAGTCGCACCACACCGCGCCGTCGCGGCCCCAAGCTGCCACTGCCGCCACCGCGGCGCGACATCTACGAGGAGCAGCTGGATACCTCCGAGTCGCCCTACTACACCATTGACAACACAGAAGACATTTACGGCACAACGCTGCTGCCGTCACAGCGCTGCTACGTCGACCCTTGGGATCTGGAGAACTACGACTATGTGCGCAAGTGCGTCAGATCTCACTCTGTAAATTTTTTTAAAAATAAAATTTTATAAACCAACACAAATCTGCTTTACGAACAGAAAGCTGAACACCACACCAACTCGTTCAACGCCGGAACGCTACTATGACACATCACTGTCGGCCAGTCCTTACTACATGCCGCCGTCGCCGCCGCTGCTGCACGAGGAGCTGCCACTAGCGCCGCCGCCGCAACGCATGGCCGCCACCATGCCGCGCAATCGACGCCGCTCACACTGGAATCAGCCGTGCGAGCTGGAGTGCTGCAACGGGCTGCCGCCAGCGCCGCGACGCCGCTACGACGATACGCGCAGCGAGCTATACGGCGCTGGCCGCGGCAAGTACGACGACTACATGCTGCACATGACGCAGCATCTGCAGGCCGACGACAACGAGGACATGTACACCGGCTACGGCGGTAGGTGAAAGTTATGGATTTAATAATTGACGCATTTATGTTCACTGTTGTTTGCAGGCTTCTCGTCCTCTTCGTCCATGGAGCGTCCCAGCTCCATTGAAGACGACTGCCTGCTGCTGCCCACAACGACTGGCTACGGCGTTGGTGGCGCCACGCAGCGTCGTGCACTGGCCCATCCCAAGCCAGCACCACAGTTGGAGTTCCCTGCGCCGCCGCCGATGCCACCGCCCACCTACGACTACTGCAATCCGTATGCAACGCTGCCGTACTGCAGCGTTTCCGATTGCTACGACTGTTCGCTGATTTATGCCACGCCGCCGTCGCTGTATGGCGGCATCGGCGGCGGTGGCGAAAGTGGTGGAGTTAGCGCCGATGGCGGCAACAACAACACCATCTATGGCAGCACGCTGGGTCGACGGCCGTCCTCATCGCTCTACAACGGAATTTACGGGCATAAATTCGGGTTGAGCAAAAAGGGACTGCTGCAGATCGACTACTCGTGTAGCTGGAACGATCTGGATCGGGTTATGGGGCGGAACTATTGAGCGCAGCTGAACAAAGAGTTGGGAAATGATCAATAAAATGGGAATTAAAGCCGTTAAGAAGTGGTTCCAGTTATGCAATGGACAGCAAAGAAAATAAAAAGTAGCGTTATAACAGCTCTGCTGTCAAAATTTACCATTTTGACAGTTGCAGCAAGCCAGGGGTTCACTTCGTCGCTGCAGAAAACGAATGTCGTATGTTGCAGTGTATTCCATAGCACATATGACAATCGTTTTCCCACGCGACGACTTGCTGTCGCATTGGTTGCAGCGTAAGCAAAGGAATTATATATTTTAACTTTGTACAGCAATATGCATGCTACATTATGTTTTTTTTTTGTTTTTGTTGCGTTTACTTATTTTTCATTGTAAATTGGTAAAACATATTTAAGTCACAAATTTACACCAAATAAAGTTAAACTTTAGTCGTAGACATAAATTGCGGAGTTTTACTGTGGTGTTGTTTTAATGCCTTGTGGTTCGAGTCTCTGCTATATCAAAGTAAATTATGTAAATTTCTAAAGAAACATAAACCTATTTCAACTATTCCCAATTGCATTTATTTTACTATATTCTCATAAAGTCAGTGTCAAGCAAAAGTTTGAAATTCGTTTTCGAGCATTAACTCTTTCGCTATTTTGTTGCCATATGGCATATTGCTACTTTGTGGACGTCTGAACCCTCCGGGGTTTCAAGAATAACTTTTTTGTTGGTCCTTAAAATAGTTTAATGTTTTAGAAAAAATACAAAATTAATAAAATGAATATTAAAGTTTAAAGAAGATAAGTATACACGTTTTTTAATGGTATATCTTGACATAGTAAAGGAAGAAGGAGCAGAAAACTTTAGATAAATTTTTAACTTGTACGTAACCTAAAACGTAAAATTTAAAATTTTAACTTTGTCCACTAAAATCTTGTAGCGAAAGGGTTAATATGTGCCTCATTATTTTATTATTACAATATTCAAGCCATTCTGCAGCGTTTCCTCGCTCACAACTCACCCACTTTGAGTTGAAGTTAATGCACTGAATTGTATAATTTAAATCTGAATCACATTATCCAAGTTGTTATTATCTATTTTTCTATAATCAATTTTAGCACAAAAGAATTTTCAGTTTCTTCAGCATTGAATATATCAAAATTTATTAAGAAAACTCTTCAAATCAAAATTGGTATCCAACACTTCCACTCTATTGTGAATACTTTTGTCTATGGTGAGTACTTTTCTGTTTGCGCGCCTTGATGGTGAATTTTTAGCTCGCACATTATTTTTCCAATTACACTTTGTGAGCACGAATATTCGTGCGAGACGCATTAGCCGCTGGCTGAATTGCTGACACATCGCTGCGGAGCGTGGTGACATTTGCTGCCGTCAGGTTGGCAGAACTGCTCGAAAATGGCTAACGCCAATAATCACGATTTCTTGTTTGGCAATTTGTGCGTAATGAAAACGCAAATTTAGTGCATACGCAGCGCACTGAATTGTGAATATTAGCAAAAAACATTGAATATAAACAAACCGCCAACGCGTGTGTATATTTTTGACTGCGTAGTGCCGAAATTTGTAGCGTAAAAAGGCTGTGAAAAAATTACACAAGTTGGAAGTGAGGCTGAAAAAGTGCAAAGTGTGCGCTGCGCTGGTGCTCCGCCGTTGCCATCGTCGTTGTGTAGCTGCTGCCGTCGTTGTCTTGGGCTCGTCGCAGTCGTCGCGCAGAGATAGGCAACGAGGCGCTGGCCTAGGATTTCGGAAAAGAACGAAATATGTGAGTCTCGACGATGGTAAAGGCGCAATAAAACCTGTGCGTTTCACAAGTTTGTGTTGGGATTGCGCGTGTGAGTGGCGCTGCAGCGGCAGCTGGTGGCCATTGGCAATTGGAATATTGCCGAAGGAAGTGTGCTGCGGCTGGGTTATTTGAAAAAGAGGGCGTTCGCACAACAGCCTAATTGCAGCATCATTGCGCTATAAATTTGCTGATAGGCTAAGCTTGTTTGCTACTAATGTTGCCGTTTTGTTTAGTGCGCGCAATCGAATTTCGATTTGTGCACCGTCGCACCGCGCCGCGCCGCTTCGTCCCATGAATTTTTGTAAATGTTAAGTAATTATTCTGCCATAATAATTATAAAAGCGTTTATTTTTAGTTCTTTTTTCGTGTTAAATTACTGTGTGCGCTTTGGCTTTGTGCTTCTTGTGCGGTTTGTTGTTTTTTTTTTGTTATTTTGTGCCGCCTCGCTCATTGTGTTTCAATTTGTGGTTCTTTCTTATAGTGCGTACTGCTGTTGTTTTCTTCGTTTCGGCGTGTTGCCTGCGAATGGCTGTGTAACGAAAAATGTAAATGATTCTTTTTGTGAAATTTTGTGCTATTCGATTTTGCACATTTCACGCTTATTTGTGTTTCTTGCGTTCTTGGCATTTTATTTTTGTTCGGCTTCCGCGATTTCTTTGTTGGATGGGCCTCAGCGAGCAGCACACCACGCCACACACACACACACCACGAACAACAGCAAGCCGACAACAACAGCAAGCCGACAACAACAACAACAACTACTGCGCCGACACCGCAGAGTAGCAGAAAAGGCGGGCGAGTTTTTTGTTTGACTTTTTTCGTCGCCTTTTCGCTGCCCTTCCCAATTTTTTTTTTTTATTTACACGCACATCGTGTTTCTTTTTTGTTTACATTGTGTGCCGCTGCTTTGCTGCAGTTTTGTTGTTGCGTGCAGTCAATGCCGGGTTTGGTCGAAGCGAAGCGTTAAAAAGAATAGGAAACCATGTGCTCCGCTTGAATGGTCATGGGAGCAGCGGTGTTGCCGGTGTGAAGCGCGGGGCAGGCGGAAGCAACTCCAATGCTGGAGCCGAACTTCATTGCGTATGCGATGCGGAAAGGCTACAACTGCTCATTTGTATGCTGCGCTGAATATGCAAAGGGGAA
Organism: Melieria omissa; assembly: GCA_963971225.1. Classification (NCBI taxonomy): domain Eukaryota; kingdom Metazoa; phylum Arthropoda; class Insecta; order Diptera; family Ulidiidae; genus Melieria; species Melieria omissa. The sequence continues at coordinate 90,326,527 of OZ020269.1, forward strand.
GGCACCACGTGTGCCGCATGACTTGCTGGGTTATATGTGTATTTGTTGTTAGTGGCAGTGAAGTGTTGGCTCCACATTTGTATGCTGGGGGTAGTGTTGAATGTGAATGTTTGCAAGAAAATGGCCGTTTTACGGTATGAATAAAAATTTACAGTGTGGGGGCCAAGTATTCGCAGAAAATTTGCGTAATTTGTTGTGTTTTTCAATTGTTTGTAATTGAACAACAAATTGATAATCCGCTATTACAGAATACTGTTCTGTTGACCATAAATCATATTCAAAATCAATTTTTTATATATTCAGGTCCACTGTTGCAAAATTGTTTAGCATAATTTATATCAGCTGCCTGTTTGGCCTAACAAATTAACTTAAAATTCTACACACACATATTTATTCGAATCTAAAAACCCGTTTAACCCTTTCGGGACTACTGCGATAATACGTCCCAGCAAATTTTTAAGGCTTCTCAAAATAATTATTCAGATCTTATGATCCAAAAGCAAAATAATTATTCGAGTTATATGTCTCCGGGTAAAAGATTAAGAAATTTGTAAGCATGCAGCATAATTCTGTAGCCCCAAATTTCCATAGGGAACATTTCTACCAAGACTATTTTGGTTTTCAAAACCAAACTCCGTCCCAAAAGGTTTACATTTATTATTCCTCTGTGTTTCATACACGATTCCATAGCTTTTGTAGCAATATTTCAGTTTTAAATTCATGGTGATTACACGATACGACTTTCACGTCTTCACCGTTGTTTTGTAGAATATACCTTCTTCAATAAATGTGCTGTTTTGCCTCCCTTTTTCAAACTAATCGGCTTAGTAAAGTCAAGTCACAATAGTTCGAAGGCCACATCCTTCTTTTCCGGGTCCCAATTAGGCGAAACAACAAGATTGCAATACTCGGAACACTTCCCTTCTGATTGTGAATATTTATCGTTTAAAAGATATATTTTTCATATTTTTCAGGATAGATTGAGTATCGAATATATCGATGCTAAAATAAAAGAGTTTGAAGAGGTTCACTACTCGATTTATTGTTGAGTATTAAAGACAAGTCCATGTGGCTCAGTCGACTCTTTTTTAGGGAATAGATCATAGATCTACGAAGTGATGATACAGACTGATCAGAATAACCAATGCCAATGTTCTGTGGCATTTTATATTTTATGGGTTTCATAAGTATTAAAAACTGAAATCCCCTGCTTCCTTTCCTTTCCACCAATGTAATTGTGACTTGAAAAATTTACACATTATAATATAATTTATTTTATTTGTAAAATGTTTGAATATACATTTTTATAATCGCTTTATGTATTTTTAATTTTTATATTTAAATTTTCTCTGTTTCGCAGTTCTCACTTGAATTGATCTTATTTGAAGCTCAACTTAATGCCGCTAAACATTTGCAAATGCTTCAAATCGGGAAATGTTTAGGTAGGTAAAAGTACCCATTTTGTCTTACTCACTTATTTCGTTTCGTTACTTACTTATTTCGTTTCCATTGCAGCGCATAATTGAAAAATGATGGAAACTATCAAACAGCAACAGACGAACATCGATTCCAACGTGGACGCTGCACAATCAATTAACGATGAGGACAAACTACACATAAACATTAACGATAATTCGGAAAGCTCAAACAACAATGAAGCAAACGAAGTTGAACTCGATGCCAATTCAATTGAGCAGCCATCAGAGGAGGCTGAAAGTAGCACAGACGTTGCACAGCCTGCAGTGGAAGAAACGCCAGAGGTTGATAGTGCGCCGCAAGTCACAGCAACCTTGGAGCAACATATAACCGATGCTAATGTCGCTAATGACAATGAGGCAGATGATAGTTTAGAAGGCGCTGCTGACGTTGTGGCAAACACAGATGCAAGTGAACCTGCTGCTGCTGCAAAGCAAAATCATCAGCCATCGCCGGCAAGTGGGAGTGAATCATCAGCAGACACACCGGCTGCCGGCGAAAGCTTCGATTATGAGAATGACGTTGAGGATGAGGTGCTGAAGCCGGATGAGGATGAGCTGTTTAAGCCGAATGAAGATGAGCCGCTGAAGCCAGATGAGGATGAGCTGCTGAAGCCGGATGAGGATGAGCTGCTTAAGCCGAATGAGGATGATCTGCTTAAGCCCGATGAGGACGAGCAGCAGCAGCAACAAAGTCCTGACATTTCCATGGAACAGGAGCAGGAGCTGCTGAAAAGTGATGATTCTGAAAATGCAGAAAGCACGCAAATCATAGCAGAAACAAATGAAGCACAGGTGGAACCAACTGAACCAGTTACAACAAATGAAAACTGCAAAGAAGTGGTTACCATCAGCGATGATGAAAGTCGGCATAGTGCTGTGCTGGAACCCGCAACCCATGATTCGCCCAGAAGTGAATCGAACGAGGCACCCGTTGCCGCTGAAACTGCAGAAGAGTCTGAGCCACCTGTAACTAACGTTGAAGTAATAAATTTGGACGATGATAGTCAAGAAGCGGCTAACGCAAAAGCCGCACTGTCGTCAGCGATTGATAACGAAAGTGCAGCGCCAAATGTTGTTGAAACCAGCAGCGCTAACGTTGAGAATGAGAAGCAAACGCCGCCAAGAACCGACATGAACGGTGCTGCCAGTGGTCATCGGTTGTTGTACAATTTTGTCATCGATGACAGCAGTCAGGAGAGCGCCTCTGATACAGCAGCTGTTAACATGACTGAAGACAGCACTGACACGTTTGGTTCCTGCAATGAGGATAGTCAAATACACGATCACAGTCCGCCACACAAACCAGCAGACGTTGCCAGTGTGGAGAATGTGGAGAATGGTGCGCTAAATATAGATGACTCGAACAGCAGCGCACACAGCAGCCTGGCAGAGTTACATAAAAAATACAACAATAATGAAGAGGAGGCTAGTGAAAAGTCCGAGTTGAGCTTTAACGCTGTAATTAAGGCTGCCGAGTCACCGGAGCCCAAAGTGAATGGTGACTACAAGCGCGCATTGTCTGATGATTGCAGTACGCAGGAGTCATTAAAAGCAGCGGAGGATGAAGAACAGCTTGCGGAGAAGTCAGAAGACGAGCTGAAGACAGAAAATGATGTAACGCAGCAGTCGTTGGCTGACAGCAATGACAATGCTGCTGTCGATAGGGATTTAAAAGAAGAAGCCATGGATGTTGAACCGGCAAACGACGAGCATCTGCTGATGCGCCAGCCGGCAGCGGTGCCCAACAAGTTTGCGATGGACGATGACGATGATGCCAGTCGCTGCTCGTCGTTGGCCTCGTCGGTGTCTTCCTCCACTGCCACCTCTTCGTCTCATCAGCTAGTGATCGATCATCCAATGGAGGATTTGGAGGCGGTGGCAGCAGCGGCTACCAAAGCAGCAGCGGCTACCAAAGCAGCAGCGGCTACCAAAGCAGCAGCGGCTACCAAAGCAGCAGCGGCTGCTGCAAGGCCGCCAACGCCCTGTGCCCAGCCACCAACGCCCTGTGCCCAGTCACCAACACATATTGCGCCTTTGAAGCAGACTTTAAAGCGCAAGTTGAGCAATTCTAGCGATAATAGCCAATCGCCGCAACACAAGCAGCCACATCTGGAGTTGGAAGAACGCATAGAAGAGGTTAAAGAGCACATCAATGCTTGGCCGCCGCCGACACCAGAAGCCACAGAAGCGGCAACACCAGAAGCCACAGAATTGGCTGCTAGCATAGTGGACGAGGCTCAGGAACCAGTCATAGAAGCGCCATTGCCAGTCGAGCCAGACGTCGTGCAGAATAAGGTTACTCAATTGTTTTGTACCAATTTGTGCTCCAACTAAACCATTTTTTCCATGTTTTTAGCATTCTCCACAAAGTGCGGCACCGGTAAAATCTCTGCTTTTGGAGCATTTGCAGAGACCACATAAACCGCCGTCGCCCATGTTGGATAAATTCCCCGCATCGAGTTTGCCACTTCCGCCCGGCGAGGTTATCGACTTTGCCTCTGGCGCGACCAAATATTTCTGCTTCAACTGCAAGACGAGCAGTTTCGATTCGTTTGCTGCGCTTAACGAACACCAGCGCGAGTGTCTGGCCGACATGCGTTTGCTGCCGGCACGCGTGCAGCAAGCGGTGAAAATGCAGCCACCCAACAAGGCCGTGTTGCCACCAACGACAGTGCCGCCGGCCGTTGAGTTGTTTTCCAGTTTGAAAACCGTCTCCTCGGTGCTGTCGGACAAATTGCCCACTGTGGTGGATGTTGTGCCGCAGAAAAAACGTTACTACAAATGCTCCAGCTGTGGCACATACCACGAGAACTGGAACCTCTTTCTGCACATACGCGAGAAACACAACCGGCACATGTGTCTGTACTGCATACGACTCTTCCCCACCGCCGAGAAGCTGTCGGTGCATCTTGAAATCAAACATGATCTCGAGCAGAATCACTTCAACTCCGAGGAGGCGTTGCGCAACAGTGTGCCGCTGCTGGACGAAACGCCTAGTGAGACGCGTTTTCTTATGTGCTGCAACTGCCAGCATTTGTTTGTGGAGAACGAACCGTTTTCGGATCACAATTGCGCCGAGTTCCTGAAACCGTGCACGCTGTGCGGACAGAAGGGACGACACACCAATCAATGCAAGGCGCATCCGGATGCTAAACGCTCGTCAAAGGTCAAAAAGAAACCCAAGAAGCCCGCGTCAACTGCTGCGCAGCCAGCAGTGCCAGGGTGAGTAGCAAACGCTAAATTTTTCATTTACATGTACAAAACTTTTGTTGTTAATTTTTGCAGGCAGCAAAGTACATTTTCCGGCGCTGCGAATGTGCCGAGCACTGCTGGCACTTCAGCTCACTGTGATAGAAAAGATAGAAAAAACCATCAATTAAACGATGCCAGCACCTCGTTGCCGCCCGCTGCTGCTGTTGGCGCCTCAACAGCATCGATGCACAGTGAGGACAGCAATAGCAGCAGCAACATGGTCATTGATGAATCATGTACCACCACACACGGCAGCTCTCTGGTGAATCCGTTCAAAGAGCTGGACGAACGCTGGCGACTGGAGCAGCAGACGCGTGCCGCACATGAACTCAACATGCCGCCGGACCGAAGTGAATCGCCAGCAGTGCCCAAGCTGATAGTTCCGAAATTTAAGCTGCGCGTGCCCAAGGAATTTCAAAAGTCTGTCGATGCGGCCATCAGTTCTACGGAAAGCGAAGAAGATGAGGAGGACGAGGAGGAAGAGGAATCGGCGGAAGCTAAAAATGACAGCGCTGTAGCCGCCAGAGCACCGTTCGAAGGTAGTAATATGTCGGGCATGCTCTCGCAGGATGATAGCCGCCATCAGGCAACAGTCGATGAGGACGACTCACTGGATGAGCCGAATTCCAATTTGACGTGGATACTGCAAGAAATCGAACGCACCAAAATGGACATACAGCGCACCAAGAAGACAATGCATCAAGCGCCGAAAGGTTCGGCCACACCAAAACCAGCGCTGCAAATGACACCAACAGCTGCTATGGCCGAAGCAGAGCAACTGAATTGGACGCCAACGCCACCAACGTCGCCGAAATCTACGCGTTGGCCTCTACCGCCACAAGCGGAGTTGGATGAAGCGGCGTCGAAAGCACATGAAGAGGACGAGCAGCATCAGTCCGATCGGGCGCAACAGAGACGCGACTCGGCGGGCAGCGATGCCATGGATATTGACGAGACAATAACCAATCCAATAAATCCGCCAGCTGAAGCGTAAGTCTAAGTGTTTGAAGTTTAAAATGTATTAATAATAAATTTATGTGTATGGCCGCATTAATTCTTTACTATTCTCAATTAATGTTTGTTAAAATTTCATCAGAGAACAGCATCAACCAGCTACATGTGCCGAAGAGCAGCAGTCAGTTGATGTCGCCCGCGAAACTCCTTCAAATGTGGACACATTGAACAGCAGTAATGAAACTGTCAGTTCGCACAACCACACAGAGCCCATGGATGTGGGTGAAAATGACACTTCAACTGCCGTCTCTCCAATAAAAACAGCAGATATGGCTCACGCCTCAACAAGTGCCGAATCGCCAGCTCATCCTTCAGAACCTGCGGCCGACATCAATGAACCCAATTCGCCGGCATTGGATAAGGAAGACGCGTCCATATCCCAGCCAAGTAATTCATCACCCGTGCCAGAACAACGCTCGCCAGCGGTCGTCGAGAAGCCGCCGCCCGCCGATGGCATCGAAGTGGCCAACGAGGACACACAGGTGGTCGATCTGCTGCTGGATCGTCCACTCGAAAAGTTCGAGCTTGTCGAATTTGTGCGCATCTGCCTGAAAGCTGTCTATCCGCTTTGTTTGTATTGCAATCATGCGCGCCGCATAGCTGTGAACGGGCAAAGTTTGGTGCTGCACATGATCGGCCAGCATCGCTTCACCGCCACCGTAGACAGCATTACGGCCGAAGAGCTCAAGCCCGAGACAATTGTTGCGAAATTGAAGACGTTCGTACCCACGCTGGAGCACGAGTACTTGAACTCAACGAGCTACTGCACCGTGGGCGGCGGCGAGTTCACGCGCCACTTCAACGAGCGCATCTTCGAGTGCTTTCAGTGCCGCTTTGTGACGTCCACGCACAAGGAGCTCTACCTGCACAATCGCAAAATGCACCTGAAGACTGCCATTCTGTGCTTCATGTGCCGCGCGAATTTCTTTAGCTTCAGCGAGATCTTGTGCCACATCTGCCCAGGCGCGCCCAACAAGACGTCTGTGTTCGATGTAAAGTTTCGCTGCTGCCTGTGCGACACGGACAACATTCCGTCACCGTTCCGGCTGATGGTGCACCTGCGCAAACGTCACTTTGCCTGCGACGTGTGCCTGGAGGACTGTCGCGATCAGAGTCGGCTGTCGTCGCACGTGTGGAAACACAAGTTGCATCATCTGTGCTATCGCTGCGGCATTGCGTACCGCAACAAAATGGACATAACGAAGCATCTGTTCTGGAAGCACGGCACCGAGAGCATCATTTGCAAGCGTTGTCTGCAGAAGCGTTGGCGGCATGTGTACCATTTTTGTGTGCCGCCCACCACATTTGTGTGCGAAGTGTGCAATCTGTGCTTTTCGAAAGCAATGCACTTGAAGGTGCACAAGCGACTGCATAGCGGAGATCTGCGCTATCCCTGCACGGAGGAGCATTGCGAGGAAAAATTCATATCACGGCGACTGCTGCTGAAACATGCGGCCACGCATCAGCAGGAGGCGTTGCCGTCAGCACTGGCAGAGAAGTCCACAAGCGAGGTGAATGAGGATGAGAAGTCAGTGGCCAAAGGCGATGCGCCGGACGCAGCCAATGCCGAAGATACCAAGTCAGCTGTGGTGGACATCAAAAAAGAAGCCCTCGAGCATGCAGAGACAACGGATGCGGTGAAAAAAGAGTTGACCGATGACAACGCAGCTGTGGTGAAGGGCGAGTGCAAAGCAGAGGCTGCCAGTGATGAGCACTCGAAGTTGGGCAAAGAGGAAACCACAACCGCTTCGGCAGAAAAGACCTCAGAAACGCCGCGAAAGAAGAAAAAGAAAAACAAGCGCTCCAAGGAGTCGTTGGAAGACTTGAATTTGACAGCGCCAAATCTGTCCGAGTCGGATAGCAGCGATGACTCGGATGCGGAGAGCAAATCGCGCGGCGACGACGATTCGCTGGTGCCCAAAGTGATGCTCTCGCCGCCCTCCGAAGCAGAAAACGACAAGGACGATGAGACAAAGCATGGCGAAAGTGGCACAGCAGCTGGCAGTGGTGGCGGCACTGAAGGCGATGTTGTTGGTACTGGCAAAGTGCTTGAGATATGGAAGAACTTCTTGCAGGCGCAGCAGGGCGGCGTGGTTGGCGAGGAGCGAAAAGTTGACGAGGAATACACCGAAGACAATTACCCAACGCCCAATGTGCTGCATGTTGTGTATTCGGATCACGACTACTGTCAAATGTTCAGGCCACCTCCGCCGCAGAAGGAAGTCAGCAAGCAAAAGCGAGTGGCCACTCCGCAATCTTCGCCCGTGAAACGCAGTAAAACGTCCAAATCGCCCCGACGCACCAACTCAACACGTCGCTCGGACGGCTCGAGTTCATCCAGTGATTCCAGTTCCAGCTCGGATTCGAGCTGTTCGTGTGGCTCGAATTGTTCTTGCAGCTCCAGCGGTAGTGACAGCAGCTCCAGCAGTTCCAGCTCCGACGACAGCGACTCATCGGCTGCCTCGAACACTTCGCGCAAGCGTCACCGCAAAAAGTCCGAACGCGATCGGCTGCGCAAGAAGAGCGAAAGCGTTTCGCCCGTTAAGAAACACACTATTTCGGAGACGGTGAATGTGGTGGACGACGATGTGAATGAAGTCGATATGGAGGCTGCAGTGCGAGTTCCGTCACCGCCCAAGGAGCCGCTCATCTATGAATCGGACCTGGAGACTGCCGAGTCTGAAACGGACGAGGAATTCTATGACGAGCATCCGCAGAAGTTGGCCAGCGAGTTGCTGGCGCAGAAGCGCGCACAACTCATGGCCGATACACGCCTGTCGCCTTCGCACAACTACGACATCGTGGAGAATAGTCGGCCGTCGACGCCATCGCTGCCGGAAGAAGTTGCCTGCGAGACGAAGGTGAAGTTGAAGAAGAAGAAGCGCGATCGCAAGTCCAGTGGCAAAGCGGGCACGATGGCAACACTGAAGCTGCATATGAGCCACGCACACGCAACAGCGGCCGAGCATCGATCACATCACCAGCAGCCCACAGAAAATAGCGGCAACGCGTTCCCTGCACCGCCGTACGCCATGGACCTGGTGCCGCCGTACGATCTGATGCAGTCCTCGCCGGGCACTGCCGAACCGCCTACGGCGCAGCAGCCCAACGTGGGCTACACACCCACACTCTTGCCCGCCGGAGAGCAGTTGACGCCGCGTCCCATTGCGCCTCACATGCCGGGCCGCATTAGCGAGGGCAGCAGTTGTTCAGACGCTGATGGCTCGTTGAAGCGCTCGAAACGTGCGCGTCGTCCCAATAAATTCTACGGCTACACCAGCGACGATGAGAACGCTGGCGCAGGACTGGGACAGCCCGTAATGATTGGAATGCGCGCCATTAAGCCGCAGCCACCGCCACAACTCACCTGGCGCAAAGAAGATCTGCCCACACCGTCGAAGAGTATACTGAACAACAAAAACAAAGCGCCGCGCACTCCGAAAACGCCGGGCACACTGGGCATGGCCGCCATGGGTGGTCCATTCAATACGCCACTGAGCAGTGGCGCAGCCCTTGGCTCGACGAAGAAGAAACGCACCGCAAACAGTGCTGACCGGCCGGCGCGCAAGCGGCCGCTAAAGAAGACGGCGACCGACAACAAACTGCCGCCCATACCGCGGCTGAAGATACGGCCCTCACAGCTGGGCTTAGGCGGCAACGCTGCTACTGCTGCGGCGGCGGCAGCGGCGGGCAGCATAAATCACCACATTCCAGCGCCACCACACAACTACTCATCCAGCAAGGAAACGGATGACGACGATGATGACAGCAGCGATGCGAGCACGGAAGACGAGACCGGTGCGCAACAGGCACAGCAACAGCTGCTGCTGCAACAGCAACAACAACAGCAGCTGCCGGCTGCAACCACATCGGCCAATGCGGCACCAGTGATTTTCCAAGCGGCCCAGGTGCTGCCGCCAGCACCACCACCGCCGCCCACGCCGCAGGCCAGCGTCTTCAATCACAAGATACCGCCGGCGCTGTTGCCCAATCCCAACTTCGAGACGCTGCAATACTTCAAGGCCAACAACATACGCTACCCCATACGGCCGCCGGCAGGAGCGCGCCAGGCGCGCGAAGGCGAGTCCGTCTACTGCTACTGTCGCTGCCCGTACGACGAGGTGTCGGAGATGATAGCCTGCGACGGTGAGAACTGCCTCATCGAGTGGTTCCACTTCGAGTGTGTGGGCATCATGGTGGCGCCGCAGGGCAAGTGGTTCTGCGCCGAGTGCAGACCCAAGTACTCGGAGGAGCTGTACCCAACGGGCGGCAACGTCTAAGAGGGCGTGCAACGGGCAGGCCGCACCGCGGCCGCCTAATGCACGACGAACGGCCAAGGAAGAAAGGAACATTTTTCGAAGTGAAATCCTAAATACGCTTATTAATTGATAATTTCCTCTATAATCTTAAACTTAATACTTACCGAATACTTTATAAATACAACAATAAATACTTGTAGTCCTTAAAATATGCAAACGAATGCGCCACTTGAGTCGGAAGCGTTTCGTTATTTTCAAACAAATTGTGTTGCAGCGCTCGAAGCTGAGTTGAAATGAAATAAAAAATGAAGCAAAGAATGGAATGAAAATATTAAATTAATTTCATTCGAAATGCAGTTCGGTTATGTTTTAGTGGTTTTTGAAATTTTTCAAATAGTGTGTAAATATTACAATTACAATAGTTTTTTTTTAGTTGTTGAGGCGTAATGCAACAAAATCAGATTATGCTAAAAACGAGCAACATGAACCCAGAACTCAAAGCAAACAGAGTATAAACATGTAAGATTTGTTAACATTTAAATTTAACAAGTTGTATAGTTTTTAAATAGTACGTGAAGCGGACAATTGAATTTTGTAATATCCCATAGAGTCGCTGATGAACTCGCCAATTTTGAAATAGCAGCCACACATTTTGTATTTTTAAAATAATCAAAGACTTTTATTACAGCGCTGCCAGAAGCTATGCGCCACAATAGTTTTATTATTAGTTAGCACCAGGCTGAACCTCAAAATGCTTAAACGATTAGCACTAAAAGCTACACAACACAGGAGGTTTTGGCATCAGAAACGATTTTATTCAATTTTTAATCACTTGCAAAACACGAAACAAATTCCTCGATGAACTTGTGAATTGCTAGCAAAAGAAAAATGACGCTTGCCGAAAAAAAACATCAATATTTTCTTTGCCACAACCAGCTTCAACGACAACACGTACATTCTTAGTTTTCAAATTTCATCTATATTTCTCATCCAAACAGTTTCTTGGTATTTTCAAAGGCCAATTTGTAAATTTGGCAATAATTGTTTTTATATTCGAACATTTTCCTAAAACTGAACTTCATAACCCAACCGAAAAAAAAATAAAATACTGTAATATAGCAGCAGAATTAGCAATTTACATGTATGTATTAATTAATTACTACTCGTAATTTATGTATATTATGAACATAAACCCACATTTAAATAAACTACAAAATAAAAGTAAAATAATTCGAAACAAAAAAACGCAAATAAAACATTTATCGTAAAATATGAGCGAAATGGCTTAAACCAATAATCACTGGATCTCTCTCTGTCTTATTGTTTATTATTTTTTAAGTCATTCAATTATAGATTTTGGTACACGGATGGATCGAAGTTGGAAGATGGGAGCTCTGGCGCCGGGGTATATGGTCCCACGTTTCACAAAGCTTTCCCAATGGGGAAGCTAGCTGCCATCTTTCAGGCGGAAACACACGCCATCATAGAGTGTGCTAGCGAGTGCCTACGCAGGAAGTCGTCTGGCACACATATCTATATACTGTCCGACAGTCGGGCAGTCCAAAGGCTCTAGAAGCCTACTCGACTAACTCAAGACTGGTGACGGACTGCCGCAATCTCTTGAATGAACTGGGCAGACGCAACACTGTAGAACTGCACTGGATGTCAGAGCACGAAGGACATGACGGCAATGAACAAAACGACCGCCTAGCGAAATAGGGTGCCTTTCGCCCACTGATAGGCCCGGAACCACTCACAGGACTACCAAGAGGACCAATTCGGTAGTGGTTATGGAAATGGGCTCACCAGGAATTTGCTGACCAATGGACTACGGCAGGCAAAACAATTCCTGGCCCCGGACAGAGGTACCCCTCTGTCAAATAAACTCCTCAAGCTAAACCGAGAGGACCTTCGCATCCTCACTGAGTATCTAACAGGGCATTGCTCACTTAGATACCATCTCAAAAATATGAGAATATCCTCAACAGATGTGTGCAGGATACGTGAGCTAGAAAAGGAAACATCACTCCACATTCTATGTGAATGTCCTGCGCTCAGTAGAAAGAGATTTCTCCAGTTTGGTCAGGCGTCAACACCGCCATCTACCATCTGGAAACTACAACCCCAAAAAGTGCTAAAATTTATAAAAAGCCTTAACTTGGATGGTTAAAACAAAGGATGCACAAAAGATCAAATTGGTCGCAGTGCACTACCGCCTATATAATAATAATTATAGATTTTTTGACACTAGAAAAGTGTTACTTGTGTAGGAAAAATAAAAAAAATATTTTAAATAAAAAAAAAAATATTGAAAAATAAAAAAAAATATTCTAAATTAAAAGGAAAGAAAATAATCTTAATTTTAAAAAAAGAAAATATTCTAAACTTAAAAAAAACATTCTAAGTTTTTTAAAATTTGCTTAAATGATTAGAAGTCCTTTTGCAGTGCAGAAAGGATCAATGAAAACTTTAAGACAATAATTCTGTGGAAGGCAGTTTAAAATTTTATTTTATTTTTTAATCTACTATACAACTGACACCCCACAGAACTTGCGCCTGTTTGCCACTGTTGGGGGTTGTCAGCAAATTATCCTTCCACTTCACTTGTCGGCCACTGACCGGAAATGCAATGCAAGCAAGCCAATTCCACGCACCGCGAATCCAATTGACACGCGGACAATTGTCTTCATGACACCAACGAATATGTGCCACGCAACAAGGGACACTTACGCGCCGAACAATCATCAATGAACGTTGTACACATGCGGAGGGCGAAGTGGTAATTACTTGTACTTGCTTTGCGAGTGTTTTTGTTGTGACCGCTGTACTCTTGTGCTCAAATATAAACAACGAACCGAACGTGTTTGGTTAATGAGTTCGCACTAAATTTCCATTGGTGTTAACTATTTTCATGTGTGCGTACTTTAACCGCCACAATTGTCTTCATTCACATTTGCTGTCGCAGTGAACGCACTGCGCATGCTCGCCGCTTCACTTGAGGAGTACTCGTGCACTCTCCATTAATGCTTTGCGCTCAATTCGCTTTGACTCTGTGCAAATATTAACCACTTGGACTGGCGCTTCGTGTCGTAGCGCCGTGTAAATAAATCCTTTTTTTTTTGTTGTTCACTGGTAAATGCGTTAATTTACACCAGTGTGATTGCGTTATTTTGATTTATATGTTTGCGGGTAGTTAATGCGATTAGGCTGATTAAAATTGATGTGTGGTGACTCAAAAGGGGTTGAAAAGCGAACGTGTAAATTTTCTTAGAGTTCCTTACATTTTAAACTGAAAAACTAACGAAGGAATGGGATTACCCCATTGGACATGACAACGCAATCTGCTACAAAATTTAAACCTGGTTTGAGCTTGTTTCGCTGGCTCTGATTAAGGCTTCGGACTGCAAGTTTCATTGCATAATTTACGCAACGAAACGCTGAAACTTTAAGAGTAGAATTTTCTATTAAAAAGTTGCTTTCGGAATCGCCATGAAATTGTAGGTCGGACAACACTGACGACCCTAGAAAAGGAAATCTAAGCCTTGGTCGCTTAAACAATCGATCGTGTCAGTTTTTATACCATGTAGAACCTAAGACAACTGGTTCTTTAAAAGTCATTGGTTCATTGGCACGCAAAGGGGATTTTACAGGTTCAAACTTCCCCAAATATCTGTTTGTTTGGAATATTGTGGGTGGCAAATATGGTTTGTAATGGTATTGGACTAAAAAGTTGTGTACGGCAACGTTATAACACGGATCAAAATCATAATCAGCCCTGTTCCAGAATCCGAATCGGATCGAAAATGGATTTGATTCCGACCGTCGGTGTTCTACATTCCGATTATCGGAAATATTTTCCGATGCAACCCTGTTCTCAAATCCGATTAAGTTCGAACGAATTTGGATCGGAAATTTGGTGTTCTGCATTCCGAATATCGGAAATTTTTGTCGAAAATAATCCGCTAAACAAAAAGCTGGTGGAATTGAAATCGGACAGCAGCAAAACGAAAACAAATAACGAAAATGTAAGCAATAAATGAAACATTTGTAATTACGGGAAAGCATAAGACGGCTGACCAGAGCAAAATGGTCTTGGATTTTAGGGAGGAGAATGCGGACATCGCGAAAGGTTTCTGCAAAGGCGACAAAGTCGATTTTGAAAATAAATGGAAGCATTTAACGCAGTCGCTGAACGGGCAAGGACCACCAACAAAAAGTGTAACGGGGTGAAAAAAGGTGAGAAGTAAATTAAATCAATTCATTTTATAACATTTTCTTCAATCATAGAGTTGAGTTGATTGGAAAAGTGAAGTAAGAATAATAGAAGAGAAGCTTTAGTGACCGGCGGTGGACCTTTTAAGAAGCACACACTTTCCGAAATGGAAGAGTCGGTTGCCTTTGCTACCGATCGTTGATAGCCTCCTTCGGCAAGAAATTGCAAAGCCGTCGCCAATTTCAATTCTGGCGGAATGGAGCATTGCCGAAGGAAAGGTTTCACTTCGGTCAAGATCATGTTGAATGCTGCTTTGTTTAGGCGGTACTGAGTAATAAACCTTAAATAGGAAATTTTGAACATAACTGAAATAACTTGTACTAGTTACGACGAATCTGGCAATTCCATGGGATTGCTGTGGTCTCACAAAATTCTGCGCTTTACTTCTTCAACGGCGGACTGCTCGTTCTCAAGCAATACTGCAAAATAACCCAACTCATTTAATAAAATAAAAAATCTTACAATATTTTACAATTGCCTTTTTCATTTGAACATTAAAAGCAAACAGCTGATTGAAGCTTTGTTTAATTTGCTAACAATCGGATTCGAAATAAACTTCGAATGTGACAATTCTGTTCGGATTGCAGAACACCTCTTCAAATCGGAATCGGATTTCATTCCGATTCAAATCCGATTCCGACTCGGATTCTGGAACAGAGCTGAATGAATCAGTGAAGTAAAAGCGAAGTGATCTTGGAATATTGTAAATAACGAGACTACAGTGTAAACTGCGTTTAGAAATTTCAGTGTGTTTCATTTTTCCAATAATCTAACGATACGAACTACGCCTGCGTTGGCCAGCAGAACTAATAACAATATGAGCTCGGCTTCCCACGGTACGGTCTTCCACTGCTAAACTAGTCTTGAATTGCGGGTAGAACATCGTTCGCCTGGAACTTGACACACCAATATGGGGACACTTGTTTTCTGATATAAAAATAAAACGAAGTAATCTAGAATTTGTTTAAAAATTTATTTATACTCTTCGGTCTTTAAGATATGATAAAGTCAAAATTTATTTCTAATTTTTTCTTCCGTATGCCATCAACCGTACTTTTCGTCGGACTCCAGCCATCAATTTTTGCACAAAACCTTTGTCCACTTTTTTAGACCCGCACAACCACTTTCTCCGGAACTCTTCTTCTATTGATACCCTCGCACCACTCTTTAAAAAGTCTTTAACTATCGACCAGTAGTTTTTGATAGGGCGGAGTTCCGATCTGCTAGTCGGATTACACTCGCGCTGTAGGTATTCGATTCCATTTTCTTCATACCAATGCAGAGTTTCCCTGGAGTAGTGGCAAGTCAAAACAACGGCTTTGATGTGTGGCGACGAATGAGAGGCAGCAGTCTCTTTTCGAGACATTCTTCCTGGTAAATATTGCCATTTATTGTACCGACCGTTACAAAAGGGTTTGTTTTAACACCGCACGAACAGATGGCTTCCCAAACCATTGTGTTCTTAGGGAATTATGCCCTTGATTTCGTCTTGAATTCATCAGCAACATCTTGGCAATTCGTGGCTGTGTAGAAATCTTGCGCAGCTAAAAATGTAAAGTTGTTGAAGCAGTATATTTCATCATCCATGATCACACTACTGAATTTCGTTAGCAAATTTTCGAAGAAGTTACGACAACTGTGCTACACGGTGAGATTTCGTTTCGCGTCCCGATCTGGTACTAGTTGAGCATTGTAACTCTTCAAGCTAACTCGCCTTTTGGCTTTCTGAACGAACGATAACGATTTCTCCACGATTTTAGCTACCGAACGACTTGGCATTCGCGGATTTTTTTTAAATGCCGCAATCACTTTCTTCGTGCATCATACATTCTTCTAGCCATGGTCATCACCACTACTCGCCTTTCCTTAAAATTTTTCAACAATAGGGGAGTTCCTTCTCAGTATCTACAAACCATTTTTATTCAAACCAAAGAAGAAAAATATAAGAAAAATATAAAGACAAATTTAAAGTTCTATACAAATTGTTTGTATATTGTATTATCTTTGATTCAAGCAGGGGAAATTGCCCAGTTTGAAGGATAGCAATTTGTCGAAGCTGAGTTTTTTAGAGACTAAGTAAGGCAGTGTGAGTTCAGTTTGGAGTTGAAACCCTTAAAAGGGCTGTTGAGTGTTGTAATCTTAAGGGGCCCGAACACTGTAAACTGCGATTTTTCATATGTTTTTTATTTTATTTATTAAAAAAAAACGGACGTTCCGATTTACATGAAACTTTACACATATGTTAATAAATGTTTAGATTACCTTTTTTACTACCTTTTTTAATTCGATTTGCCCCTTTCAAAACTTAAAACACGATTATCTCGAAACCATGTTTTTTGACCCCGTTGACAGCATAACTGAAAAAATTTTTATCCGATCGACCTGATTCAAATTGCATTCTATTCGGGAATAGTGTCGCTCTGCTCGACGTAGCCGTTTTTCGATATATGCCAAACTTTTTTTTTTATAAATAATTTAGTGCAAAATTTTACGCGAAAAAAAAAACTTTTTCTTCAAACAGCCGCCATTTTTTTTCTAATCAATATTTTTAAAATCGCCTACGTCAAACAGTAGCCAGTAATGTATATTTCAAGAATCTTTTTTGTTTTTTGCTCTAGGAGGCTCCGTTATGCTGATTTGCTGTCAACGCGACAAGGGTCATTTTAAAAAGACGACATTTTGGATCAGCTACAGAATACAAACATGGCCGCCAAAAAAAAAAAAAAATTGTTTTCGATAATCTAAACATTTATTAACATATGTGTAAAGTTTCATGTAAATCGGAACGTCCGTTTTTTTTTAATAAATAAAATAAAAAACATATGAAAAATCGCAGTTTACAGTGTTCGGGCCCCTTAAAGTGTTTGTCCAGGTCTAAGAGTACCTCATTCACTTTTCCAATCTTAGAGGTCCAAAGCATGGCTGCCCAGCCGAACAAAGGACTCTAGCTGAGTAAATGTCGGTGGCAGTTCTAACGAGACCCTACAAGGGTCTCTCTGAAAAGTCAATAAATTGCCAATTAAGTCTGGTTGTGTAAACCAATCTGAAGTTAGACACAAGCCGTTTATTTCGCAAATCAATTACAGTGGGAACTGCTTAACTGCAAGTCAAGGTCCCATTTTTATTTTGTTTTTTTCCTTAACATTAGTTTCTTTTACTAAAAGGTATAACTAAAATATTCAGTTAAGTGAAAGAATTTTTGGGTACAAAATATAAATTTACACTATTGTGAAAAAACTTTGTGCACATTTCATAATTAAAAATACTGCGTTCGCCCTATTATTACACCCCTTATTTGTAGATCAGCTGATTTCGTTGGCTGGCGCGGTTGGCTTTTGAAATTGCAAGGAAATTTCGAAATTAAAATGTCTCTTCTTTTCAATCATTCGAAGTACGTTAATTGAAAGGAATCTCGCTTAACCGGAGTTCTTACTTACAAACACCGGTAATCGTGCAACTAAAAGGTCGGAAAAATCGACTCCATAAAACAAAAAGTTCCGAAATGTGATGAAATATGCATTTTTCTTGTGCATTGTTCTTTTTTTAAATTCCCTTTTTTTTATTCAGTGATCAAAAGAATGTGTTGTTTAATTGTTTCAATCTCTATTGTTTAGGAAAGCTATTAAAAATATAAAAAGTTATGATGAACGAAGTGCTTTGACACTTAAATTAATTTAAATTAAAAATTAAATTTACATTTTTTAAAAGGGGAGTTATTCGATTTATGCAGTGAACGGCTCCTATATGAATTTAATGTTGAATTTAATTCGAATATATACTTAGTATTAATAATAATAATTTTTTTAAATAATTTTTTCTTTCTCAAATAGTTGCTTGGTAATTCTTTCAAATAGAAAGTTTCTTTCCACACTTGAGTAACGACATGTAGAGTGCACAGAAATCGTTCACTACGTCTCATCAATGGTCACTCACTTGTTACTCGCTGGCGCCACTATTTTTATATTCGCTCACGGTGAGCAAAAAAATCTCCTTCGTTGTGGTCAACTGAGTGAAAATTACCATAAATCTAGTGTGAAGTCAGTCGGCGAGTATGCGAGACACGGCAGGACACGCCAACGTCACCAAAACGCTCAGTTTTGTGGATTTGAATAAAAAGAGCGTTGCCGGACGCGTCGTTAACAGTGCGAGTTGAAATTTTGTAGCTGCCACAACGTAACGCAAACTTTCGCGCTTAAATCGGACAATTATAATTGTCCAACAACAACAGCAGCAACAGAAAAAACCAATCACAAAGGTGCAACTAAAAAAAAACGAAAGTAACAAAAGGCTGTCACAATCAGCAGCAATTACGAATTGGCCCTTTTCTGGTGGTGGTGGTTGTTGTTGTTGTTATTATTTGTAATTGTTGTATAATTGCGCTGATTTCAGCTGACGATAACGTAGTGAAATATTTAAATGTTAACGGCAAATTGAAACATAACGGACACAGTTTGGCCACGCTTCAGTGTGCGTGTGTATGTTTTTGTTGTTGTTTGCATATCGATGTGCAAGTGTGTGTTAGGGCGCTCGACGCCGCAAAGCATGGCGCTCGATTTTACCATTGATGGCAAATAGAACTCAAAACCCGATAGTAAAAAATAAAAAACAACAACAACAACAAATATCATAAAACATAAGTGGCACGCAGAGAGTGTTTCGAAAAATGGTCACCCGCGCGTCCAGCGTGCCGCATCTGAATAGCAGCGGCGGCAGCAGCAACGAGAGCGCCACCGGTTCCGGTTCCGGCTCGAGCAGTCGACACGGCCGCATGTCCAACGGGCGAACGCGGCGCGCTGGCAAAAGTGTCACGCCCACACAGCGCGGCACGCCGACGGGCAACATGCCGCGCTCGCGCAGCCTCACCAACGGCATGCGGCGCGTCAGTCCGCAGAAACAGAATACAGGGTCCAGCGGATCAAGGAATACGCCAGTGTTTCTGCGTTCGCGCGAAAACGAGTGAGTAATCGAATAGCGACAGTTGAAGTTCAAAAGTTTTGTGGCCCCAAACTTAACGACCTTTTTGGTTTGTTGAATGGCTCGTTGTTGTTGCTTTTGTCAATGTCACTTACATAACATACTCGTATGTATGTATGTGTGTGTACATTGGAGATTGATAAATCTGTTGCTTCCCACTGTAATCGATATGTGTCCACAACGTCAGCCGTCATTAAATTTCTGGTCTTGAATATGTCATTTGTGTGCGTTGAATTGATTCTAAATTTTTAATTGTGTTGTAAACGCGTCGCTTAGTGAAGCAATGCACGTATTTATAATGTTTTGGGGCGGAATTTATAATACTGAAGAAATGTTTGATGTGCACCTAAATTTTAACAAGTCAAGGACAATAAACTGGTCAGTCGTGTCACTACACGCATTGGTGCAATGAAAACAAAATCAAATATACTTACATACATACGAGAATATTAGAAAAAGCTTTTACAACACGAGGCCAACTAACTTTGAATCACAAGTCAGAAGGTCGGCAATGTAAAACGTGTCTCAGTTAGAATCAAATATAGAGGACTTTTCTCAAGGCAATTGTTCCACTACCCAGCAAAGCATTGGCACTCAGCATAAAGGAAAGGCGGCAAAAAAATTGCACAACGTCTTCCGTAGCCTTCATTATAACAAACCAACAGGGCTCCATGGCTTTGTAAGTTTAAAGTCAATGGGGCCAAAAAATCTTAAAAAAATAAAACAAAACAAAAAAATAAAAAAAATAATTATTTCTCATTTGAAGTGCTTTCACCATATTTGAAGTCAATTCAAATTAAAATCTTGTTTCTCCATACAAACTTTCGACCAATTGTTGATTCCGTTAAATTTTAATTTTCGAAAAAATAAAAAACACGTGTCGAATTATTTCTCACAAAGCGTTAAAAATCATGTTTCTTCATACAAACTTTAACGCTGGAATGAAAAACACGTGTCAAATTTTTGATTTCAAATCGATTCATCGTATTTTTATAGTCTTTCCCACTGTTAATATCGTTAAATTTTGATTTTCGAAAAAATTAAAAATACGTGTCAAATTATTTGAAGTATTTTCATCAAGTTTGGAATCAATAAGCCTTTTATATCAAGTTTCTTCATACAGCACCTTAGACCCCGAATTTAGAAAAATCCTGCGTTAGCGTAGGTTCCTTTTTCAAAATGTACCTACAGTTTAAATTTCTTGTTTGTAGCGTCAGAGGCTTGGGTTGAGTCCTTTGATGGTCGTAGATCGGAGAAACAGAACTGGCTCAGGGCCGATAAACGCAGCCTCAGAGCCCATTTCAGCTAGGGAGTCAGAGGTCTCGTTACCCGCAATCCCTGTGTGTTCGGCGATCCAAGTAAGCGTCAGGAAATTATGTCTGCCGACATAATTTAGCAGGACTTGACTATCGTTGAGATGGTTAGAGGGCTGCCTGGCTGTCGCTAAAGAAACAGATAGAATAAATAATAAAAAAAAAAATTTTTAATTAAAAAATAAAAAAAAATAACTGATTGTTATTTAAAATATGGAGCATTGAAAAATTTGTTATAATAATAATTTTTATAATTTTAAAAATTATTTACTTAGTCATAATTACTTGAAATTACATTACATTACATTACAATATAGTACAATACAGCACAATACTACCTTACAATACTGAACTGTCGGAAAAAGAAAAAAATCGCAAATGGAACGCTGAAAGCATGAGACATGATATTTTGGCTCCAAGGAATAATAAAATGGGAACAAGTTTATCTTTGTTGCAGTTGTAGAAGATGTTGTATATAACTTCTATATACTACAGTAACTCGAGGATTGATTCTAGTTAGGGTTCGTACTCGCACATTTTTTTAAATGTTTAGAAATTATATTTTCTTACCAATCCACATATACCACATTAGCCGAACATGATATACCACAGTACTCGTGGTACTCATGCTTAGAGGTTGTACAAATTTACAAAAATATCTTTGAACATTTTCATGGAAAGTCTCTTTCAGATGCTTTGTTTTAAAGCCCATACCTGCATTACGTAAACTGTTGAATATCATTCAATTTGAGCTGAATTTGACTGGGTTTTATATACAACAAAACTGATAGGAATACCTATCAGAATATTTGAAGTTACCCCAATTTTTTAATACTTACATATTTTCAACCATATACTTTTACGATTATTCAACACGAAGTAATATCATAAATCGGAGGAAAAATTAATATTTTTGGATTTAGTTTTGACCCTTCGTTACATGACATTGAAAATAAGCAATCTTTGCTTTTTGTAGACTTGTTAAGTATTCTATTTCGCATTTGACAATGTTTCCTTCTTTAGTTGTGGTTTTGTGTGAAGTCAGTTAATTTTGAACGAAATTTTGCGCATAGCTGAGCAAATAAGTGCAAATAAGTCGAGAATAAAACACGTGTTCAAACAACAAAGTTTTTCGACGCATTATTTATTCAAAATGGAAGAGAACGGAAAAAGAAAAAAGTGCCTGGTTGTTTCTATTCAGCATTAGGTTGAATGTACACTACGGCTCTCTTTTTTGAAAAAGTTCATTCTTTTTTTGAAAGTTTTCATGACGTTGTCAATAGTTTCTATATTGTTTTGCTATGTTTGAAGCATTATCAGAGCATAGGATTTGACCCAAAAACGATATGAATCCGTGTCAAAACCTGGTATACTGTGTTTCAGTGAATAGTATCCGTCAATGCTTATCCCGTCGAAGTGCGAACTAATTAAATGTTGCGTTAAATAAAGTTTAGCTAAATAAAGTTTGAAAGACAAATATAAGTGAGTTATTTTGATTTCAAACACTTCGGCTTTGATTTCGCATCAGTCTAATTTCTAGTTAGAATTAAGTAAGTTGAAAGGTTTTTATTATTATTAGGTATTATTTGTTTTGTTTAAATGTATTTGAATACTTTAAGTTTGCTGCGTCTGCAAAATTGTTGTTATTTAAACTCATTTAATATCTAGCAATTTGTCATGTAAGTATGAAGGACGCCCATTGTAATTCGGACTTAGATCTCCCTATTTATAGACCAGGTTTGAGAAGCTGGTGAAGCTTTTTGTTTGTTTTCCTTGAGGGTGGGCAGGAAGGCTACAAGTCTTCCATAGTACTCGGTACATTTTGGACCATTATACTTTACCAATGAGGGATAGGGAAGGAGAGGAGAGTGATATCTCATATTTTATCCGTTTTGAAAATGTGTATGCAAAACTGTTTTTTCCAACATGTGATACAACACACATTTTAAGTGGATGGGGAAAGGTCGGGGGGAGGGGACCTACAGTTTAACGCCGAATTCGAACGGCAATCGGCAGTTGTTTCTTTCACACTTGGAGGTTTTGCCATTGCCTGCCAAGAGCGCACGTGTGGGATTCTTGTAATTCTCATCTGGTTCATGTGGATAGCGATAGAAGAAGATGAGCGTTTCACCACACTTAGGAATCGAATCTAGGGCCTCTACCTACCCGCTACCCGCTGGACTATCGAGGTCGGCCTGGTGAAGCTTAGCAGATAAGATGCAACTATGGATCCCTTAGATTTTCGATGGAGAAATTGCCCAAGTGAGTACTTCTACTCTTCTAGAGTGCAAGACAAGTGCATAGAAGATAAAGTTAGGTTTCTCATCGCAAGAAACAATAATTAGAAAGGTACTGCTACCAACATTGATACATTGTGGTGGTTTCCATGTCCTTGAAAAAATGTTCAAGCAATTTTTTCTGACTGACTTCTGATGACTTGGTCAAGTTCCGAGCTAGTGTTTTTGTATAAAAATCTGTAGAACAGAGATCCATCAGAAGCTCGGTCAACGATCTCAGTTTGTGCCTTTTTAGTGAGAGAAGTACTCTATATAGGCGAAAGCTTAGAGTCGGTCCTGCACTACTTAAGCTCATCTTAAGTTATTTTCTTGTATGGAACTTGCATAAGAACGAAATAAAAAGTATATAGGTAAGAAGAGGAATTCAGATCTTTGCCAATTTGCGTAATATTTCTCTACCACCTTGTCTGCCCTACAAATTCATAGAATGTTCCTGTGTGCTGGAATCCGTGCGAGGCGAGAATAAAGCTGTCATGGTTGCTTCTCGAAGCATTAACTCAATTGCATTCTGCCACTATGGTTTGAGACACAGTCTTACAACTGTTGAAATGTGTTGAAAAAATTCCAAATAATAACTTTCGTGTGTTTTGCTGTACTTTTCAAGTTAATTATGGCTAACACTTGTGTTAATAATTAGCTTAAACCAACATTCATTCAAATTACCATTGATTTCAGTACAACAGAGTACACTGTCAGCGTTATTGCCCCCGAGATTTATTTGTTGGAAATCAACAAACGAAACTGGCACACACGTGGTTCACCCAATTCAGTCAGTCAAGATGACAACAGTCATTGGCCGCTATCACTTACGAGTGTTCTACTCAATCCATAAGTGTGGGTTTGGGTTGCCATCGACATTTTAAATACCAACCCGAACTGAAGCATAGATTCTAACTGCAAATCAGTAAAACATAAACATTCATTATCCATTTGAGCGGCGGCTGATTGGTTCATATTAAACTGAATTGGGTCACTTGTATTCGAAACCAATTATGCCGATTGCAAGGGCCGTTCTAATAAAAACATTCAACCTACTTAAACCCCAAACGATTTCTATGCTTTGCTGAGGTCCCTTGGCCGTTACTTCTTTGACGGCGCGTACTTTCATTAATTGTAAAATCGATTTCGGTCAAAGCGCGCCGACTGTTTACGTGTCAATGCGCACCGGACAACAGGAAGCAAGACAGTCGGCCGATCGGTGGGCTTATCGGTGAGCCTGCTTGATGGCGCATCTTGATAGTGGACAAGTCGTCGCTCGCACTTCACTTCATACGCACATTTGCAAGCTCACCCCCGCACTACCGGCAGACTCAATATTATTTTGTTAAATATTTACGTACATACATACATACGTACATATGTACATCGTGGCGCTGATGTCGGTGGTGGTTCTCACTATTACAGTCCGATTGGCATGAAAATATTGTATAAATGACAACAAAATGAGCGGGAAATGTGTACGAGTGTGTATGTGTGTTAGTAAGGAAGGGGGGGAGGGAGTCGCAAATTAATAGCGCCCTTCTGACACATGCAAAAGTGTGAGGTTAGTTCGCAGCGGCACCTACCACATTTTGAATTCGCGCAAACTGACAGGAAAACGTGCCAGTGCGTTTGTGTCTGTCATTAATTATCATAAATTTGTTGTCGAAGGGAACTCAAAGCAAAAAAAAAGAAAAACAACAATAGGATCTAAAGATAAATTTTGTCCTTGACGGCCTCTTCATAGCTAAATCGCGTTTATTGTTTTTTTATTGCTATTCCCGTCGATAGGAAAGGGATAGTGATGACCTTAGGAGAGACAATATATCTGAGTATAAATAATTTGATTGGCACAGAGGGAAGTACTTATAACCACTGAATATTGAATATTGTTTGAATTCAATTTATTTATTTCACTATGGTTTGAACTCATATTTTTATTAAATAGATAAAAGTTGGGAAACACGAAAATAAGGGGGAAAAATAAGGAACAAATAAAAAGAAATAATAAAAACTAATGTTCAACTAAATGACTCGCTGAAAGCGCTTTTCTATTTATAGCACAGATATTTGTTCTTATACCTCAATTTGTATTGAAATTATTGGTTAGCACCAAAGGAAAATGAGAAGGGATACACAATGGGCCCTACCCAATCTCAATTTGTAAATAAATAAACTATAAATAAGACTAAACGAAAACTGCTCCTTCCAAAATATGTCCTAAAATAATTTATCATAAAAATGCAGAAACTCTTATCTGAAAATCTGAACAAAACGATTTTTGAAAAATGGTTTTCAGGTTCGTGTTCAGAGATCGAAAATTTGTGTATACAATACATGTTTTAGGAACACGCAATGAACCAAAAAATGTTAGAGTAGTGCAAAGGGCATTCTTTCTCTTTCTTTCATCTTTAGTTGGCTTTGTTAACTGATTCATTTTAAGGTGTTTGTGTTAGTGTCATTGATCCTAACATGTGCACACAGTCATGACAAAGAATTTTCAAACATTTTTGTATGGTTCCATTCCCTCAATTGTTTTCTGTTTTGAAGATTATGTTTTAAAGATTAATTGTTTTCTGTTTTGAAGATTATGTTTTAAAGATTAAGGTCATAGGTGCTGCGGGAAATATCTTTCTGTCTTTCAAGTTGATCCTAACCAGACCACTTCAGATTCTACTTCTATTTTCGCCGCATACTTACCTTGAACCCATCAAGGTTATAGGTGATAGAGGAAATCTGCACGAGGAAGCCAACATTCAGGAATTAATTCCAACCCAGACGAATACAGGTTCCATAAAGGTTTAGTTAAAAGTTTAGAGAAAGAGCACTGTGACCTAAAACTTCTATTGAACATCCTTTCTCGTACTTACTATTTGTTAACTTTTGTTCTTCGTAATAGCTCTTCCTTCCTATAACCAATACACACCAAAACCTTTACAACCAAATTTTTTGAAAATTTTTCATATCTGGATACAGTTTTACGTTTCTCACTCCACGCATTCAAAGAGATTGTCTTAAGTTTTCTCTCCGTTCCTTCTACTTTTCTGAGCATCTACCTTAAGAACTGCGGAGCCTTCTTTTGGGTTTCAAAACTCTGAGATCTATTATCTCAATGGCATTTACTATACTTTTTACGTGATTAATTTAATTGTTCACTGTTCTGTTCTTTTTTGCAAAATCAACATTAACTTTTCATCCAGATGCTTTCAGTTTGGTAGAGAACTTTATGTGAGCTTCTTCAGGACGCTAAGTTAATTAAATACAGGGTAGGCCATTGAAAGTGGAAGCATCTGGTAACCCTATAATTTTTGACAGAGCTGTCAGATCGACTAATGACATAGCGCGTTGGAAGCGTCATTCCAAGACAATTTATACCATGGAACAGTACACTCCAAAAGAACGTGCTGAAATTGTTCAGCTTTACATTCAAAATAACTTCTCGATTGTGAAAACCAAACCGAGATCATTTTATGGGGCTACTTGAAGTCCAAGGTATACACCAACAAGCCAAGGACACTAGCTCAACTCAGAGCCAACATACGCCGCGAAATAAGAGCCATATCGGCCGATACACTGGCAAAAATGATGGAAAATGAAGAAAAAAGGGCCATTTACGCGATATCATTTTCAAAAACTAACTAGAAAATTTCTCCTTGGACCAAAATAAATGAATATCGAGATGAAAACAAAAAAAAACATTTTTTGTCCTCTTTTTTTTCAAAAACAAGAACGGCCTTCCACTTTAAATGGCCTACCCTGTATATAAGGCCACGATAGCCCATTGTGTTACAAGCAGTCGAACATAAGACCACTGACTCATTGAACCAGTTTGAGTTTTCTACAAAGTCTAGAAGATTGTCCTATCCTGTCGTATAGACTTAGATCGCTTAGATCGTAAAAATAAGTGATTCAGATAGTTGAAGGATAACCTGAAGAATAAAGCAGGACAAGTGTATAAAAGGTGATGGATCCCATAAATAATTTTTCAATCGAGTTGTTACTTTAAATTTTTCTGATTTTGATGCAAGAGTACATTTGCCTATTTGATCGTCGCATATGTGCATGTAGATTAGGTCTTGTTGGTTGGAACTTATGTTGCAGTTGTCTTAATGTAAAGGAGGATATCGTAGAGACCGTAGTTCATTGTCTGACCCTCTTCAGACGACAGTGGAAAAGACTCAGATGTCTGCTCTGAAATTTGGATCACCTCAACTCAGTTAACGTAACGAACCTGCTGACGTTCATTCAGTTATCTGACCCTGAACGAGCTTTTCACATGGCCTAAGTTTGTCTGTGGCTTTTTTGAGCCTCAGACAGATTGCCATTGTTTTCTACTGCCTGATCTACTCTTCATTTCTACGCAGTCATATCCAGTGTATTGAACAATGATTTGTGTCTTATTCCATGCACAGATCATAATTATTTTGAAAGCCTTACTGCATTATGGGTTTCCACTAAATTTGAATTTGCAATTTGTGGCAAATTTAAAGAACCAAATTCATGACCATCCGACTATGCAATGGTAAATATTAATTTAATTCGATATCTTTCATATCTCCAGCAAAATCTTGCTCAAACTCAATAATTTTGCCATTTCACTTTCATGAAACTACCACCTCTGCATAGGTGAATTAATAAAAAAATATACCACAGTCAACATGAACTATTCCCATTTCATGGAATTTTTGTCATCAAACAAACAACCACGCAATATGGCTGCGCATTATAATTAGCTCAGTCATTGAGCCAGCCAGTCAGCCAGTCGAAAGTGTTAGCCATACAATAGACAAGCCTATACAACACTAACAACAATAGCAATGAAAGTAATGCAAACAGCACTGGGGAAAAGCCAAACTCTCCAACAAATGCACGAAATGTTTGGTTGAGCATGCAGGAAAATGGAAAATATGACAGAGGACTAAATAAATATAGAAAACATACATACATTTGTACATATGCATGTGTGTAGAATAAACAAATGAACGTGATTGCATGAAACTTTCAAAAAAGTTATACATATTTACATATGTTGATTTATTATTAGGCTGAAAGTGAAATGATGATTAAAAACAAATATATAAAACTCTTTGATTTTTGGACATACATATGTACATACATATATATGTATATTGTATATTTTTTATGTATTTAATATTTTTGTAATATTTGTTTTGGCTGAACCATTAAGTCTAAAGAAAATGCAGGTTAGACAATGCAATATGGAATGTCTATCTCAGGGCTCTCTCTATCTAAATAGTTGTATTGGAAAATGAAGTCCCAAACCAGCTGATTTAAACCCAATTGTTTTTATAAAACTCGAAAATGGTTTATCAGCAGACTCTTCGTAATGTGAAATCCACAGTGATTCGTTCCATAAACAAAATTCAAAAAATTTATTTAATTTAATAAATTTAGTTATTAATTTAGTTTTTCGAAATGTTGAAATGAAAATGTTTTGTTCCAATCCACAGTGATTCGTTAAATAGACATAATTCAAAAAAATTATAGTCTCAGAATTTAACGATTTTAACCCATTAAGCCCTGAGCGTTGCGTTTGCGCAACGTTTGGGAATTTCGCTACATTAAGTAATTCATAAAGATATAAGACTTGAAAATGGGTAGAATTGGAATCGAATTGATCGTTTTAGATTCTGCCATACTCAAATTTCAAAATTTTTTAAATATTCATATCTTTTTTTCCATCCAAAGTCAAAGGTTTTTTTGGGGGAATTTTTTAAATTCAATTAAAAATACTTATTCTTCAAACCTATCAAAATCCCTTTGTGGGCTGCATTTTGTAATGCTAAACTATTTAAAAAGAAGTTTTAAAAAAAATTTTTTTTTTTTAATTTTATGTTTTGTATGTGACTAAGGCCCAAATTGCGTTTGCGCAACGTACCCTCCTGGTTCAGGGGGTGGGGGTATGAATTATTTGCTTGATTTTTTTTCTTGATTAGGTCAATTACTAAGATTGTGTAAAATTTTATGGAAATCGCACAAGCCCTTCTGGGGTCAGGTTTTAATGGGTTAATGTCAGTCGAAAGGTAAACCCCCAATTAAGAAAAGCCCCCAAAATCTGTGCAAAAAATTAATTAGTGTCTGTGCAAAAGTGGTTCAAAGTCGGAACTTTTTTCACTAAAAAATATAAACACATGTTTTTATATTTTAGACTACTTAGAAAAAAAAACATAAAAATATATGGTTAGCAAGATGTTTCTAAAACTTTTAATATAGATTAAGAACTGATGTGTCCAATGTTTTCTCAAAATTTGCAAATTTGAGGCTTCTACTTCACTTTTAATTGAAAATATTTCTCAAAATTAAAAAAAAATAAAAATTGGTAAAACGTAGAGGAAAATATCTAAAAAGTATGTGAAAGTATGTTCCTGGATTTTTTTATATTTGAAAAATAACGAAAATTGCAAGTTTAAGTCTCAGGCATTGCCAAACTACAAAAGTTTAAGAAAAACGAACTGGCGATTTCACTTCAGCAGCCCATGATTAACACTAGAAAGACCGCAAGTTTTCCATGCCTGCAAGGACTACATATTATATCCGCTAATATCTCAAAAAGTACACATCGGATTTGGCTAATTATAATTATGGAACCCTAATTGTAGAAATAATTGTAGAACCCGATAAAAAAAGTAAAAGTCATCAAAGCAAAAGTTGATAGAAAACCGTCAAAATGACTGCAGCGTTCTTTCTAGTGTTAACTCACAAAACAAATTTTATTACCAAATTTTATTAAAAACAGACCACTCCTTCTACTTTTGTTCTGCGGTTACATGGAGTCGAATCACTGTGCAATCCTATGAAACGTGTTAAGTTCAAAGATGACAGAAAATTCAAATTTCTGTAGAAATTCTCTCATGACATGTGTTTGTATGGATATTAGGATAATTACTTTTTTCCTGTAAGGGCAAATCAATATTTATAAATATTTAAATTGTTTCACAAGAATTTATCAAGAATTTACTACGCCACTATTAATAATCCAAGCGCTTTAATTAAGGGGTTTTTCGCGGAAGTATTTAAAAATGTAAACGTTTAGATTGGTCAGATAACCCTAGGCAGACAATTAGACGATCGTTTAAGTAGGTTTAGTAGTAGGTTTAAGGAGACTTTTAAGGCTCCTACAATAACCTCAAAAGAGTATAAAATCAATCTGGTGATATCTTACGCTGGTGCAAAACTAACTCTGAGATGGCGGTGAAGAATAGCTCAAAGACGCGTAAGCGATGCTCCACATGCCCAGTAGTCCCGATATGGCAGGCCTAGCCTATCCGCAAGGAATCCGATGCTGCAATGCTGCGTTAGAATTCTTGTGATTAGGCAAAGTTACGCTTTGGTAAACCGCAGAAGACAAAGAGATCCTTTTTAAATTAGATTCATGAAATTCCGCAGTTAGATGCGTCTAGTTGCTTTATGAATCTCTGACATTTAACATTGAAGGGGTTAAATTGGCTGATCTGCACGCACTTGCCTTTTCCAACTGTTTTTTTTGTCAAATTTATCAACTCAATTAAAATAATTGCAAGTCCTCAAATTCGGCTGCTTAAACTCGTACACCATATACGAGAGTAGTTTGAGAAGTCAGTGACTTTTCGAATTTCCCGCGTAATAACTTTAAATGTAACGCTGCTTCTGTCAACTACTAACTCTTAGTAGGTTTCATGCAAATTTTGAACATGATGCATCATTTATTAAGTGTTTGACAGTCATTAAAAGCAGACAACTTTGTGAATTTCGACAAAAATGAAAAAAAATAATAATTTGCGTATTGTTAAATTATTATTTTTTTTCGTAAAAAACCAACACCGAAAACAAGGAAATGCTTGATAAATACTATGGGGACTCTGTATTAGCAATTTAAATGATCAAGAAGTGGTTTACGGAATTCCGAGGTGGTGGTATTAGCACAAGAGACGCCGAAGGTTCAGGTCGCCCAAAAGAGGTGCTCACGCCAGAAATGGTTGAAAAAGCCCATGGAATGATATTGTATGAACGGGGAATGAAAGTGCGTTAGATGGCTGAAGCTGTAGGCATTTCAAAAAAGCAGGTACACCACATTTTGCATGAAGATTTGGACATGAAAAAGCTATCCGCGATTGGTTCACACTCACCAAACAGAAATCCGAACGAGTTTTTGCGCCGTTTCGTAACCGTGGATGAAATATGGATCCATCACTGTCCACCAGAGAACAAGAACAGTCAAAGCAGTGGACTTCTCCGGGTAAATGTGCACCAAAGAAAGCCAAGCTGGGTCTGATGGCCAACAAGCTCATAGCAACAGTGTTTTGGTCATTTACATTGATTACCTTCAAGAGTTTAAAACAATTATTGGCACATATTATGTAGAGCTGTTGAATAACTAGATTCTATGTGGATTTGAAGCAAACAGCACCAAATTTGGTGAAGAAAAAAGTTCTCTACCACCAGGACAACGCACCAGCGCATAAAGTCACTATGGCAAAAATCCATAAATTGGGCTACGAACTGCTACTCCATCTCGCATATTCTCCAGATTTAGCCCCTGCGACTATTTTCTGTTCCCAAACATGACGAAATTTTTCACTGATAAGAGATTCGGCTCGAATGAAGAGGTCATCACTGAAACATATTGTTACGAATACTAAGTCTAGTGGGCTGTCACGTATCTCTGGATTGTGTGATTTGAAAATAAAACACAGTCAGTTTCTTAAACGCAGACAATAAAATACACCAACAGTCACTTTATTATTTACAGTTTACACTTTACTGTTCGTACACTTAAGTATTTGCTTAATTATTCCGTGTGGCAACTTCACTTGTCAAAACCAGACTGACTCGCTGCACCGCATCTGGCCACCTTTTATACTCTGTCCGGCCGTCGCGCAGATCGTTCTCGCACGTTGCCAGATTGGACTAGAAGTTTCCCTGATGACCGCGACCATCGTTGCCAGGTTGGACTAAAAGTTACTATCGCGGCCGTCGTTGCCAGATTGGGTTATGGCACGGCACGTAGCGGCAGGGTTGCTTTGCACCGCGACAGACTGGCTCATCGTTACACTGCCCACCACTTAGACTTGTTCGTCCCGAACAAGTGCCGAGGCTCCGCTGTGATAAGGCGCCAGGCGCTCCAAATGGACTACCTTCAGCTTAGCGCCTCTATTGTTGCAACGTTGAATCCGGTATACCACGTCGTTAATCCTAGTCACGACTTCGTAAGGTCCTTCCCATGACGCTTGAAGTTTTGGAGACAAACCTTTCCTCCGCTGCGGGTTGTAGAGCATTACCAAATCGCCTTCTTGGAACCCTGCTGAGTTGGCCCGTAGATCGTATCTGGCTTTCGCCTTATCGTTGACCAGTTTGGTGCGGCCCCTTATAAATTGGTGAATTTCCTCCAGTTCCGCCCGCTTATTGGCCACGTATTCCGTCTTAGCGCCTCCCGTCGTGCTGACTACCCCGAACTTCAAGTCAGCGGGTAACCGCAACTCTGTGCCGAACACTGCTCGGGCTGGAGTGAGTGATGTCGTGTCGTGCGGGGCTGACCTATACGCCATCAGGAACAGGGGGATATGCGTGTCCCAATCCTTTTGATTCCTGCCTACCACTTTCCGCAGGTATTCCTCCAGCGTCCGGTTAAAGCGTTCCACCATGCCGTCGGACTGTGGGTGCAAAGGAGTGGTACGCGTTTTCTTTATCCCCAGCAGCCCACACACTTCCTTGAATACCGCAGACTCGAAATTCCGGCCTTGATCTGAGTGCAACTCCAACGGAACTCCGAACCGGGCTACCCAGTTGTTTACCAGCTTTTCCGAGATCGTGGTGGCCTCCTGGTTAGGAATAGGGTACACTTCGGGCCATTTGCTGAAGTAATCCATTACGACCAGCACATATTTGTTGCCTTGAGTGCTAGTTGGGAATGGGCCGGCGACGTCCATAGCAATCCGCTCGAAGGGCGCTCCCACGTTGTACTGCTGCATGCGGCCTCGAGATTTTCTTGTCGGCCCTTTCGCGGCTGAACATCGGTCGCAGCTCTTAATCCACTCGGCTACAGACTCCTGACATCCTACCCAGTAGAATCGTCTTTTTATTTTGGCGACGGTTTTGGTGATGCCTAGGTGCCCTCCACTGGAGTCGTTATGGTATGCCTCGATGACCTCGTTGATTCTGCTTTTCGGCACTACCATTAGGGGGTTGCTGGTACGACCATCCGCGCTCTCCCATTCGCGGTACAGGCAGCCTTCCTTCAGCCGCAAACTTTTCCACTGTGCCCAGTAAGCCTTAGCGATCGGGCTTTCACCAGCCATCTCCTGCCAGTCTGGACGTGCGCCTTGCTCCTTGCCTTCGACGATTTTTGCAAGATCCGCATCCTCATGCTGGTCTTTCTGTAGCCTCTCCGCAGACCACTCTTCCTCTGGCATGACGCTGACCAACCGGACGTCCACTATCTGTTCTTTGCTTTCGGCTCGCGAGCATTGCCTGCATTCGACTTTGCACGGACGGCGGGACAAGGCATCGGCATTTCCATGGCTACTGCCCTTGCGATGCTCTATCGTGTAGTCGTAGCTCTGCAGTCGCTCGATCCACCGCGCCAATTGCCCTTCAGGATCTTTAAAGTTCAGGAGCCATCTCAATGCCGCATGATCTGTGCGCAGGCGAAACTTTTGTCCATACAGATATTTGTGGAAGTGTTTCACGCAGTCCAATACCGCCAGCAGTTCTCTCCGGGTCACACAGTAATTGCGTTCCGGTTTCGATAAAACCCTACTGTAATACGCTATCACTTGTTCCTGGCCGTCTATTATCTGTGATAGCACACCGCCAATACTACTCCCGCTTGCATCTGTATCCAGCACAAACATCTCCCCAGGCACGGGGAAGGCCAGAATTGGGGCACTGCACAGTTTTTCCTTCAGACGTGCAAAAGCCTGTTCCTGCTCCTCGCTCCACTCGAAAGCTTGGCTCTTTTTCGTCAGTTTGTGCAAGCTGCTGGCTATGTTCGCGAATCCCGGAACAAATCGGCGGTAGTATGTACACAGGCCCAGGAAACTGCGGAGTTCGTGTAGATTGCGTGGTCGGGGCCACTCCTTCACCGCCGTGATTTTGCCTTCATCCGTATGCACTCCGCGGGCGGAAACCGTATGGCCCAGATACTTGACCTCCTTTTGGAACAGCGAGCACTTCTTTGGGTTGAGTTTAAGCCCGGCTTGTTGTATCCGCTCAAATACCTCCTTCAGCTTTCCCAGGTGGTCGTCGAAGCTTTTACCCATTACGATTATGTCGTTGAGGTACACCAGACACGTCCGCCAATGCAGCCCTTTTAGCACGCGTTCCATTAGCCGCTCGAATGTTGCTGGTGCGTTGCAGAGTCCAAACGGCATGACGGTGAACTGCCACAAACCATCGCCAACACTGAAAGCCGTTTTCTCCTTGTCCTTGTCTGCAAGCTCTACCTGCCAATAGCCGCTGCGTAAGTCGAGCGTGGAGAACCACTGCGTGCCTGACAGTGTGTCCAGGGTGTCATCGATCCGAGGTAGTGGATAACTGTCCTTCTTGGTCACATCATTGAGCTTCCGATAGTCCACACAAAACCGGGTACTGCCATCTTTTTTCTTGACTAGCACAACCGGCGAGCACCAGGGGCCCGAAGAAGGCTCTATGACCTTGTCTTTCCGCATGTTCTCGATCAAATTGGTGACCTCCTCCCTCTTGGCCAGAGGAACTCGTCTTGGCGGTTGGCGAATCGGTTTTGCACTTCCGGTGTCGATGTTGTGCTTCACTATGGCTGTTCTTCCGCCTGCTTCTGCCGCAAAAATTGACCCATAGTGCTGCAGGAGTGACCTCGCCTTCCGTTTCTGCTTGGCCGTCAACTCGCTGCTCCACTGGTTCTCCTGCGGTATGGCGTCCATGATAAAACCGCTCTTCTTATTACCTCCAGGTGGGCTACTCTCGCAATTGACCACTGCTACAGCTTCCTTACACTCGCCGATTACCTCATCTTTCCTGACATATCTGGGTGCATTCAGGGGGTTCAGTATTCTGACTGGTATTCTGCCATTTTTAGGTTCCACTAATGTACGTCCGATGATGATGTTGTCGTGTCCTTGTTTCGGTGCTTCTACTACCCACAGCCGACTCGTCCCATCGTCCCCGTCCACCTTTGCCCACACAATCGCCTCAGAATTCGCTGGTATCCTCCCGTGTTGACACGATACAACCTTCCGTACCGCCACGCTTCGCTCATAGCCGGTGCGCAGCGGGAATTCAACGTTGGCATATCTCAGCACATTTTCCTTCAGGTCCAGCGTAAAACCGTGCCTAATCATGAAATCCACGCCGATAATCACGTCGTCCATTATATCCGCGACGATGAACTCATGTTCCAGGCTGCTGGTGCCGATAGCAATCGTTTTTGTAACTTTCCCTCTCACCGGCGCGCGCTCGCCAGTCGCAGTCCGCAGCTGTATGCCATGCAGCGGTTCCCAGTTCTTCAGCAGCTTCCTTTTTATGATCGAATTTGACGCTCCAGTATCCAGTGTCAACACGAACAACTTTCCATCTATCCTTCCTTCAATTGTCAAGCTGCTGGGCTGTCGTTTCAGCTGTGAGACAAGGATGGTGGGGCGGCAGATTGTGGGGATCAGCTCACGCCCCTTTGGGCTGACCCGTTTTAGTTTAACAGCTCCTCGTCCTCAACCCTGCGCTTGTTGGCTGAGCCTCGATTGTCAGTATTCCTCGCTTCAGGCGATTGCGATCGAGAACGGGAACGCCTCTT
This sequence comes from Melieria omissa, assembly GCA_963971225.1. Classification (NCBI taxonomy): domain Eukaryota; kingdom Metazoa; phylum Arthropoda; class Insecta; order Diptera; family Ulidiidae; genus Melieria; species Melieria omissa. Next base: position 90,362,129 of record OZ020269.1, read on the forward strand.
TCGTTGGCGGCAGTCTCGTGATATGTGGCCCTGCTTACCACATATCCAGCAAACAACTTTAGAGGAGACCACCCGTAGCCTGTCCGGTATCTCCGAGCTTATGGCCTGGATCGGAATGTCGTTGTCCGCCTGAATCTGGCGTATCCTTGCAGGTGCATACCGAGTGCTCCCAATCCATGCCGCTTCATATGTCATCGCGCTGGTCACCGTTTCCTTAAATGTTGGCTTGCCCATCATCAACGCACTGCGACGTGTTTCCGGATCATGAAGACCTTCAACAAACGACTCAATCTTCATCCTCTCGAGATCATCAGCACCAAATTTTGGGTAGCACAACTGTACGAGCCGCTCAATGTCTGCTGCATATGTCTGCAGCGCCTCGTTGGCTCTCTGCTTGCGGTTCTTCAGCTCACAGTAGTATAGCGCATGGTTGTGCTCGTTGCTATACTTCGCTGCTAATGCCCTCATGATGGCACCGTAATCACTTCTTAAACATTCTGGAACTGATTTGATTACCTCAGCCGCAGGACCTTTCAGCGCCAGTGCCAACCTCCGACCTTTCCTGATATCTGTCCACTGATTTTCCAAAGCAGCCAAGTCGAATTGCAATTTAAATGTGTCGAACGGCGCAGCACCATCATAAGTAGGCACTTCTGTTCTGGCAGCAAAACCGTCCTGAACCGGTGGCAAACATTCTCGTGGCTGTACCTCTCGAAACCGTTCGTCTATCTTTCTGTGCATCGAATCTTCCAGACTGTCAACTCGTTTGTTCAAGGACTCATCCAGGTTATCAACTCGTCTATTCAGGGATTCACCCATTTCGTCAACTCGTTTGTCCCAATCGTCTATTCGCGTCTCGAGATGCTCAACTTTAACATTCAGGCTATTGGAAATTTCCTCCACCTTCTGCTCTATGCGCGCAGAATTTTCCGCCATTTCTCGATTTGCAGTCTTGACTTTTGCCGAAATTTCGAGATTCGTAGTTTCCAGCTTCGCTGACATTTCTCGATTTGCTGTCTCGACTTTTGCCGAAATTTCGAGATTCGTAGTTTCCAGCTTCGCTGCCATTTCTCGATTTGCTGTCTCGACTTTTGCCGAAATTTCGAGATTCGTAGTTTCCAGCTTCGCTGCCATTTCTCGATTTGCTGTCTCGAACATGCCTTTAAGTGCAACCATTAGCTGGCTCATGTCCATTGCTTGTGGCGGCGCAGCCGCTGCAGTCGTACTTTGCATCGACGCCGCACCTGCAGGCGATTCCTCCATTTTGGCCGACGCCTCTTGTTCTTGCGCTCCGAACTCGTGCACAGTCCAATCGACGCCCCGTTCCTCACATGCTTCTCGCAAGCGCAACTGCAACTCCACCTTTCCGCCAGCAGTCGGCAAATTCCAGGCAGCCAGCTCCTTCTTCAGCTGGTCTACCTTCAGCAGCTCGAATTTCACCATGTCCGTGCTTTTATAATTTTATTTCTTTAGTTTTTTTTTTCTTATCTTCAATTTTCCACAATCCCACTTCTGACACCAAATGTTACGAATACTAAGTCTAGTGGGCTGTCACGTATCTCTGGATTGTGTGATTTGAAAATAAAACACAGTCAGTTTCTTAAACGCAGACAATAAAATACACCAACAGTCACTTTATTATTTACAGTTTACACTTTACTGTTCGTACACTTAAGTATTTGCTTAATTATTCCGTGTGGCAACTTCACTTGTCAAAACCAGACTGACTCGCTGCACCGCATCTGGCCACCTTTTATACTCTGTCCGGCCGTCGCGCAGATCGTTCTCGCACGTTGCCAGATTGGACTAGAAGTTTCCCTGATGACCGCGACCATCGTTGCCAGGTTGGACTAAAAGTTACTATCGCGGCCGTCGTTGCCAGATTGGGTTATGGCACGGCACGTAGCGGCAGGGTTGCTTTGCACCGCGACAGACTGGCTCATCGTTACAATATGTTTATTTCGAGGACTTTGAAAAACCCTATTATTTGGAACGGATCAAACAATTGGAACAACGATGGACTAAATGTATCGAGTTAAAAGAAAATTATGTTGAGAAATAAAACCCTTTTTACCGAAAAAAATGTATTTCATTCAAAAAGTCACTGACTTACCCAACAGACCTCGTATCCTAATGAGCCACTTAATCGCACGAAATAACTACAAACAAATGCGTCAAATCTGTAGCCAAAAACACTCGACTGTCGACAATCGGCTGACAAATCAGAGCCATTCAGAGCTCTACCAAATTTCTACGAATTCATTAGTTCAACTGGTTAACCTTCACATTGGGGACAAATTAAAATTTCTCAACTTCGAACACGTTGTAGTTGTCGTTGTCGTCGTCGTAGTCGTTGTTGTCAATAATTTAGTGCTTAAAGTTGATTGAACTGCGAGAGTTGTTTGCTTGGTGCGTTGGTGTCGCGGCGTTGTCAACACATTAAACGATATATGCACTCACACACACACACACATACGTACAAACATAGAAGCAATGGAGAATAATAGCAAAAACTGTCTGCGTGAAGTCTTGTAGTGGCAATTGTTGGGAAATTGTCTGCAATTACTCCACTTGACTAAAGTGAGGTTAGGTTGTGCGATTGTTGTTCGAGTGTATTCTATTACATTTGATTTTCTGAAGGCTCACTAACGACAGTTAATGGTTGAATTCCTTTTTCTTTACATGTCACACCGACAATTACGTCAAATCCCTTTGGTCTGCAAGTATTGCAGGAGAAGACAATTTTAAAGTCCACCGCACAGTTAACGCGCTGCGTGTTATGGAATATTTGATTCACGTGTCGTGTTATAAATCAAATTATTTTCACGTGGGAATAAATAGTGAATTGTCTAAACAGTTTAGGTCAATTAACCTGAAACATTTGACATATGCAGATTTAAATGTCTGGGTTTTTTATGCACATTGATGAACACTTTGTGTCATAAAAAGAGGACAAAGACTTTATCCAATTTGGGTCAAATGTGCACCGTTTTGTTCAGTTACTTGCAAATAGGAATTAGGTTCATTAACTTTTTTGCATGGCACATACACTGAGCTTTTTTTGGTATTCAGACTTATGTTTCCAAAGAGTTTTTAGGCAATGCTTATCTTCTCAACAGTCAAAAGAGTGACAGTCGCAGTCCACGAGTTCCATGATTTGATTGACATTTCCCACAAATGACTTTTCAAATTGTAGTATATCTTTGACATCAAAACTACCGAACCACAATTGCGCAAAATGTATCTTACAGTATGAGGACTACAAACTTTATTTCCATTTTCAGTCGCATATTAGTTTTTATCCAGAAAAAAAATTAAAAAAAAATTGACAAAATCTTTGACAAATAAAACTGAATCCATCAATGGTAAATCTGTATCTTTCTAACGCCATCCAGCCTAACCTAATCCGACGTATAGAACGTGAGATATAGATTTACTAAAACCATCCAAGCACTTTAAGTATGTTTGAAGTTTTAAAATAGGTTTACCGGCAGCTTTCTCTGTCTAACATTGAACTGCATTGAGAACGTTGAAAGTCTATTCAAAATATTGCTGTTCATCCCAGTAATTTTTTAATATTTATTAAATGCTTTTTAATTTGTATGTAGTTTTAAAGTCCATCCTAATATTTGCTTCCATCTGAATCAGCCACTGGTTCATCCGATTGATTAGCATTGGTTTTGGAAGAGGACACATTTTTTTGCTCGACTTTGGTTCGGCATCGACCAAATACGGTCATCACTTGCAACTATGCAGCTCAAGTGTATTAAAATATTTACTCCCAACCTTCATACTCTTTTGTATTCAATTCACAAAAATTCCAAATTTAAAAGATTTTTCATATATGTATTTTATATGTTTTCTTTTAGTAAAGTAACTCCCGTCTCATCGTATTTAGAACTTACTCAAACTAAGTTGAACTTGAATACCGCAACAAATACTGCACTTTCTGCGTTAAAAATCAATTAGCTATATGACTAATATGACGCTTTCATATTGATTATATATTTAGTTCTCTACCGAGCTATGTGCTTTTCATGCTAATCCTTTGTTGATATCTATGTATGTATATAGAAAAACATAAATACATGTACAACAAAAATGCTATACAAATCGAAGACCTTCGTTTGCTATCGATACCGAACTTATTTCGGGTAATGTCCGTAAAACACGCATGTGGCGTGCAATTCATTTCAATAATCATGCTTCACAGGTTTGTCGTCGTTTGGCTCGAGCAAAATATTCATATGGTGAATTATTATTTGATCTATTTGGTAGAGTGCGGAAATATATATTTTTATCATTATTTTCATTAGGTTGGGATCATCTACTCACGTATCTTGTTATGACAGTTGGGAACAGTCTTGACAAAAAATTTAATAAATTTACATTGGGATTTGGATGATATGGGATTGGATAATTGATAATTTTTTTGTTTTCCAGTTTTTCGTTGAGTTTCCTCATTCTTGAGTTTCTAAATTTCGGATTTGTTCTTTTTAATCGTGAGGTCGAACTGGGAAGGGATTCACAATGGGCCATTGTGGTCTCCGACAGGAAGTGCGGCCGAAGTTCTTCCCTACTTAACCTAATCTACCATTTCAACACTCTATCCTTCACAACACACACAACCTTACACTTTTAAAAGTTTTAATAAATTATGTAAATCATATAAATTGGTTAGAAATCCAAAAACCCCATCAGTCAAATTTTACCATGCGTTTTCCTTGGGTTTACACGCATCGGGTGGATACACGTTATTTATTATTAATATTCGACACTAATGTTGTTGGTAAGCAACGCTGCGTTAATGGTGTAAATGTCAAAGTTTGCTATACGTTGTTTTCCTTTGTGTCTTTTCGCTTTTCTTTTACGTGTTTTTTACTTTTCCTTGCTTGATTGAAATTTTCACACGCTTATGATAAATTCATGAAAAATAATTTTGCTAATGTCTTAATAGTTGTTGAAGAATTTTATTTTTAAACCTTTACATACTGTGTGCAAGCAAACATCAAATTGACTAAGCAGCAAAATAATACGTAATTTTTAAGTAGCGTTTCGACAAATACATTTTGATTATTGCTTTGCAGAAACCCCAAAAGTTGACAAATTCACAACCCTGATTGTATGGGAGACGTCCTCTGGGTGTGAATTTCTGAACGTTAATTAATTTTTTATTTTTTGCATTCAATAATGTTACCAATCGCTCAAAAAGTCATTCAAATCGGTTTTGTGCTTTCCGAGATACGATGCTTTTTCGCTTACTTAACTACAACATTTACAAGTGGGGAGCCAATTCGGTAGAAAATTGCCAGTTTTGTATGGCAGCCCCCTTAAGACTTGGAAATAGCGGATTGGTATGTTTGAAAGAAACATTTAGAAGAGAAAATAAATGAGTGTTGGCCTTACATTTGATACATCTTGAGGCAACCTGGGAGCAATGGGAGCCTATTTAAAAAAACCATCATTTTGTATGGGAGTCCCATTAAGGGTTGGAAATAAGGGGTTGCTATGTTTGAAAGAAATATTCAGTAAGGAAAACTAGTGGGGGTTAATCATAGATTTTAACCCTCTAAGAGCAACTTCTGAGCAGCTGTGGAGCAATTTTGTCGAATTTTAAAGTTTTTTGGGAATTTGTACCCCAGTCATGCCCATAACTTTTTGGCTCTTGTACTGTACTGAGAGCACAGAAACTAAGAATCCCCATACGATACCAAATCATATGTAGTTTACCTATATTTGGAATCTGGATCACAGTGGATCCAATTCGCCAAAAACCATTAGTCTTCGCGCTCATCAAACAACTCAACAGCTCAAAGGTGTTGAGACATCTAAATGAAATTCTGTATAGTTTGAACTGTTTACAAAACAAATAAAAAAAGAAAAATAAGAAAATAGGCGTGGTCTACTCTTTTTTGAAATTATTGTAAATTGGTTAGTTAGTTATAGTTAGTAAGTTATATTTGCACGATGTACCTTGTTGCAACCAAGTTTTGAGGCAAAAATTGACATCATTGGTAAATTTGATCTGTCTTTCTCTCATAGATCATTATTTCATGAGATTCAAAACCAGAACGTCTCGTATAGTTAAGAACCCCATGCGGTCTATGTGTCTTCTACTCTAATACTCTATGATCTATGCAATTTATGGCTATTTAATTCATGTAATAATCCACTTTGTCCATTGCAGACAATATGGGCAAATATTCTAAGCAACATTGTTTGCTAACTTATAATTCTGTATTGATTTTTTAATTTGAAATGGAGAAAACTCCAAGTGGGATTAAGGCACTAAAAGACATCGTTCAACCCGCATGGGCACCTTCTCTTACTTGAGTACATGTTCTCCATGTTCTCTCATAAAAAGCTCTACCTACCCTAAACTTGACAAGCCTAGACTTTGTAATGGTAGAGAAGTCAGAAAAATATGCCAATTACCCATTTCGTGCTGAGTTTCATTGGGTCTGAGTTGTTTCGATGATCATAAAAATCCAAAACCCTTCCATTTAAATAGTATTTAACTCTGCTATACTGACATCTATTACTGGCCTTTGACATTTGTATCGCTATGAAATTCAATTTTGTACGTTAGAGGTGTCATTTACAGCAGTCAATCAACCAGCCACACAATTGTATCCAATATTTCCTCTTCTGCTCACATCTTAGTCGCCATTATTTGCCTATTGGATTTAAGTACATAATTATGACTGGTAATATCCGGTGCTAACTAAAACCACAGAATAAATAGTATACAGAAGGCGCATCTGAAATAATTTTGCGATTTCATTTCAGACGCGGGCGGGAAGCATCAAAGGTGAGGAAAATGTAAAGGGAACCGAGAGAGTAAGCGCGAATTGATGTATTGTATACGCATAGATTCGATGGTTTTGGGCTTTATTCTCATTTCGACAACAACACGCAATGTTGTTGCTTTCGGCAGCAAGCCAGCTTGGCTTTACTCGTGCACATTGAAAGTGGTTGATTTGGCAAAGCAATCGCCAAGGCAAATTCAACAGGTAGTTGCAGCATTCTTTGATAATTAGCACAACATTGTAGCAATAGTTTTCCACTTATTATCACTTTCTTAATGCGTCGGTTGTTTCAATATTTAACACATATAATTCATTGTAGCCATTTGTACTTTTTACAACTTCTATTTTACAAGCAGACCAAAAGAACTTATAAAATCCATTGAATTTTGGTTTTTCCCGTAGTGCTACCACCTTATGTGCCTTGGCGATCGCTCAATCAATTTTTCTATGAAACTGCCTCTCCACTTCTTGTTCTTGTTTGTCAAAAAGCAAGCGGAGAGCGAGCACGAGCCAGCACCAACATGCAAGCGGCACATCGCTTTGTTGCCCAACAACAACAACCACAGTGTGTGGTGCGCGGTCGCAGCTTCTCAGCTCACGCTCTCGCGCTCTGTGCGTTCTCATCCCTTTACTGCTTCCCCCCGCATCCACAAACGGGTCGTACCGCTGGAACCCGCGAAGAAAATTTTCTTTACACCAGATGCGCATTCTGTATATTGTTTGTTCTGTGCTAAAACTTACGCAAATAGCTGTTGTTGTTTTTGGTATGTGACTACTTCGTTAATGTGAGCAATAATTTGCTATACTCCTCGCATCTCGTATTGAATTAAAGCTGTAGGCATTTAAATAGCTTTTAGCTGTTTCATTCACTGAATTGACTCAATGGTTCGTATTATCTTTAAGCTTTTAAGCGGCTTTTAAGTACATTTCCGCGTTTTTATTGTAGATAAGAAATGGTTTAGTGGCGAAAAATTATACAGGGTCTCACATTATACTTCTTTGCTTTTAATAGTTTCTTATTTTGTTTTGATTCCATCTATTGTGATGGGGAATTGCATGAGGAATTGAGCTCAATTTATGGGAGATTTTTAAATGATAAATCGATCACTAACACCAACACAAAGAAATTGTTATAATTGTCCACAGTGAAGTGAAAGGTTGGAAAAATGTCAAATATTCTCGGTCAACGTAAAGCATCTGTTTGTTTAAAAATTTGTTTAAAAATGGCTAATTTAATAAGAATTTTAATCAATTAAAACTTATTTTAATTCAGAATGTGTTGTATTCAGTAACCGAAAAATTTATTGCTGTAACTTTAATCTAGATTTTAGGAATTGATACAATAGATGGTTGTCGAGAAGCTGTTTCATTAATACTTACTTACATAACTGGCCATAACAAGCCGTTAATGGGTTATGGCCTGCTGAAAAAACTCTCCAGTTGGTCACACCAAGAGATGAACTTGGTCCTTTCACCGAAGGCTCGGTGGAATAGTAGCCATCGACTTCTAACTACCCCATCGGACATCTTTTTCGCCGAAGCTGTCTCGTCCATACGACAGGCATGGTCAAAGCCTTTTTCATTGCTATTAAAAACAATAAAAACACATTAATTGTTGTTGTATTTTTTTATAAGCACTTCATCAATTGACTACAATTTGCAACAAGATCATTCTCTGTTTTCAAAATATTTGATAACTCGAACTTGGAAGTTTAGTACGGAAGTGGGCAACAATATCAAGCAAATGCTGAAACTTTGCATTTACTTGTAACAAATGAATCTTTTTGGCCACCGAGTTCATGCAATTTAAAGTTTCTGGACTTTTATTACTTTCATCACTCTTGGTTCGAAAATCCTCCCGAAAAACCGCTGAACTTTCTTTCAATTTGTCTCAATGCACCCAGCTATGCCGATTCTCTGTTTTCATTCTTAAACTATTTATTCATGACTCCTCAGTCAATTGAAACATTTAAGGACAACATTGTACTTTTTTTATAGATCCATACATATACAATAGATATACATGTAGGTAGTGCGAAAAGATAATGCAAATTTCATCAGAAGAGCCTAGGACCATGACGAATAGTTGGGCTTATGTTGATTCTCTTGCTTTCACCTTTATTGTTTTCTAAAATCCATGTTTGTTCTTGTTAAATAAAAGAAAATGTTTAGTAGCAAAACCCTGTATACAAGTTGTAAGTATTTCTATAGTTTTGAAATAAAACTGCAACAATAAAGTACGTGAAGAAATAGGTAATATTTGCATATTTTACAATGTTGCATGAGACAAATTCGTATTTAATGTAAATATTTGTACACTGCGAAAATGGTTATTGACGTTGGCACATCTGATAGCTTTAGATTTATTCATATATTAGGTAATCGGCTGAGAAAAACCCAACAATAGCACCAATATAATTCATTTATTACGGAATTTATTTTTAACTAATCGATGCGATAGAATCGGACTACGTCACAACCTGCTACGGCTTCAACGGGAAGTTTTTTGTTTCTGTTTTCTGACTTGATTCGTAAATGGAATGTGTAGGAGGAAGGGTCACTATCTTGTGTAAAGAATACAAGCCCCATCTGCACAGAAGGCTGTTCTCAGAGGTATTAAGTTTGGAATATTAATTTAAACACCCATCTCACTGGAGACTGAGGCATCAGCTATAAAAACTAAACTTTGTCACTTACATAGTAGTAACTTAAGTAGTTAAGGCAGAGCGAGAATATATCTCTGCACCAGATATTGCGATTCTCTCCGACAGACCGGAATGACCCTGGGATCTTACTCATTTACATCGAAGACTGTGATTAAGATAGCTAAACAGAACCATTCCGAGCAACGATAGTGCAGACGAACTGGTCAGAAATAGCACGACTACGACTCAGGAACTGAAAGTCATAGAATTAGCAACTTCTCGTTACCCAGGCCTGGGCAGTCTTTAGGAAGGACAACAATAGACAGCACAACAGAGCTGTCGAAAATGACACTAGAAGCGCACCGAAAATCAGTTCAGCCTAAGCAGAGGCAAGCTCAGTGCAGTGGTCGGGTTGATCACTGGACACTGTGTCTTCTAGTATTTAATAGAATATAATTTCATGGAATTTGTTGCACTGAGACCAGACGTGATCTATTGTGCCTCCTACAAATTGTTAGAGAACATCCTCTAGACCCACCGACATACTGAAGCTTAGTAACTCACTGCAGTTTAGATGCTTGATTTTCTCTTCCGTTAGCCATAACCTGGTCCTGCTCTCATGCCGCATCGCAGTGTAGTAAAATGTGTTCGGGAGTCTTCTCTGCTGTTCTGGAGAGTCTACAGAGGTTAACCTGTTCCAGCTCGATTGTAGGCATATCGTTGCCTCAGGAAACAAATGTCGTATGTCTTACTAAGCTCAATGGAACATACGAAATTCGTTATCTGAGGCGACGATATCTTTTCTCATTCTGCAGTGCCCAGTTAGAAGACAGGTGACTTTTTAAACTGGTTCTTCCTTAGTTTGAGGCATTTTTCACTCCATTTTGGGTAATAACCTTTAATAAAGATTTTCAACCTCCTAAGACCCGAGACGCTAGACCAATGTTTTGAGTTGCAGGTTTTCTTCTCAAGTCGGAGCAGTGTTGCCAGATCAGGAGATTTCCTCATAGATATCGGAGATTCTTGGCGTTTTAGGGAAATCTTTAGGAGGAAGAATTGTTTTGGAGAAAGTTTGGAAGATTTATATTTTATGTTAGGGTATTTTTCGGATCCTTAATTAATTTTTGGGAGATTATTGGATAACGAAGTCTGATGTATTGGGAACACTGGCAACAAAACTTATTTTGCCAACTATTTTAATAGTCAAAGCACCCTATTGTGTTAAAAACTTGTAAGCTTTCAAAATGTAAGCTCGTTCTATCTTTTTCTCACTTATTGCTGATTTCACAATGAAATCTCGCCAAAAATGGCACTTTTTGTTTAATTCATTTGCTATATGTTTTGGTTTTGTTAATTTTTCGTTGTTAAGCTGAAGATGAGTAAAAAAAGGCTAAAAAAAGTTATATGTACCTATATATTTTTATTTTTGTATGAGAAGTAAATGACGCAAATTATAAAAAAAAAATTTTGGAGATTTTTTAACTTTTGGGAGGAAATTTCAGTATTTTTTTAAGATTTAGGAGAAAGTAATTTCAGGTATCTGGCAACACTGAGTCAGAGCCAGTTCTAGCAAGGCTGTCTGTTTCATTGTTTCCATCAATTCATTTCTGTCCAGGAACTCAAAGGATCTGACCTAGTTGCCTATGCCCATTACATTTAATGCCTCTGTGCATTCCAGCACTAACCCTTTATTTATCTTATATGAGATTAAGACTGCTTGACTATCGGTTGGTTGTTTTGCACAAAGGGCCTGATTTCTAGTATATCATGGCTTCTTTACAAGCTGTAGGGACGAGAAATAAGAGGAGAGAATCCTTCAACTTCTCTGCACGTGTTTAACTGTTTGCCAGAAAAATGCATCGGTTTCTTCTATTAAAAAACCTCTTCGACATCTTCAATGTGAACATATATGGATAAATACATCTTTTACTTATAACTAGTTCCAGACGATTTGATCTTTAATTAAGACTAAGTTCTGACGTAACACAATGAACTAAAAAAAACTAGTCTATTTGTGTCACTAGTCGTCTACGGCTGGAAGTTGACTCTTCTACCTACATACCCATCTGCTTATCAACTCGCCTCCTTCCTAATATATTTCTTCTTTTTGAATTCAATGTCACTAATGACGCCATTCTCTCTAGTTTGAATGAATACCATCAGAGCTGTACGAACTAAAATTCATGATAGGGCAACGCAAAATATGTAAAATAATTGTCGCCAAGTTTATGAAAGAAATTCTAAACTTTTGTCATTAATGTTTTATGAGGGAATCGATTTTCAAATAGTTCAATGACGCCAGTTTTTACTACAAATTGTAAATTACATATACTTATGCATACTTAGATATCAAGAAAACATAATGCTTTACAAAATTCATTCATTTTGAAATACAAACACAAATATTATATATACGTAAGAGTAGATATGTACGAACATATAACAGTTCGTATGTTTGATTATTTTTGGATAATAAGAGGCCACGTCCAATTGAGTAAAACAACGCAATTGAAGTTAAGTAGACTCAAGCACAATCGCCCTTAAGCACAGCTGTTCATTAAACATTTCGTAAGAATTTCCCAACATTAACACGCGATTTTCGAATTTCGGATTTTCGGACACCATTAATATTTTAACTCACAACGCAACGCATTTAAATACGAAAAACTTTCCCAATTGCAGACGTCACCGGCTTAAGTTGGTTGAAAAATGCTTTAACCCCCAAACTTTGACTTTGCTGTTTGTCTGGAATTGATTTTTGCAATGAACCGAAAGCTCTGAAAGGTGTTTTGTTCTTGGAAAAAACCTACATAATCATACAAATTTATTAAAATATGCGCGTCCAGTGAAAAGAGCCTTGTGTTGAGTTGGTGGCGGCAGCGTTGCGCCAATTTGACGTCAACAACTTAAATTCTTTCAAAAGTTAATGAAACTCGACACATTGTCTACGGCGTCATGTCGACAATTTGCATGCTAGAAATACTAACACAGCAGGACACAACTGCCCGAAGCGAGTAACTTTGAATAGTGGCGCTGTTTTGTTTAATTTATGCAGCCCCACTCCGCGCAACAATGCCGCAGTCACTCGCACCCACGAGGCCGGACACGCAATTAAAGCGCAAGTTAGACGCGGGAATTGCAAACAAAAACGCCAAAACAAACCTGGCAAAAAACCACCCATAAAGCACACAAAAATTGCCCATAGTGAAGTTTAGCGAAGTGCGGTGAGGTGTCGGCTGGCATTGGTTATTTATAGCCAAAACATGTCAAGTGGCAAGCGTCAAGTTCAAGGAAAATCACTTTGCGCAAGGTTGGAGCTGTTCGGCAGGATGCAAATATTTGACTTTGAATATATTCTCTCTCTCTCGCACACTCACACTCTCTCTCTGTTTGTTTGTTTGTATTGCATAGAATTGGCAGCGCCGATACGCTGGAAATTGTTGCCTCCAAGTCCACCGGCAGTGAACCGTCCACGCCGGACGATAACATAAATGTGGTGGTGCGTGTGCGTCCGCTCAATGAGAAGGAGAAACGCGATCGACACGGCATGATACTGCAATTTCCCGGCAATGGACAAATCATCGTAAGCCCAGCACAGTTCGCCGTCAGGCGCGCCAGTGAGTTCATGCATTTTGTTATTGATTTGCAGATCGAGGGAAATGGCAGCGGCAAAGCTGCCTCGCGCAATCGCGAAAATGTGCACGTCTTCACGTACAATGTGGTCTTCGAGCCGGGCGCCACACAGGACGACATCGTGGACTATTCGGGCATAAAGCGCATCATTGAAATGGCCATTGAGGGTTTCAGCTGCACGGCCTTTTGCTATGGACAGACTGGTTCTGGCAAGACGCACACGCTGACAGGACCACCAGAATTGGTAAGTGGAAGAATGAGAGTGGGATTACCACTCTGGCAATTTGGTTTTAGTGAACTCTTCTTCAGTGAACTTTTCTAAGCGAAAAGCCTTTAAAATATTTGAGCGTTTTTATTGTATCTTCTATTGCAGATTTAAAAAAAGTTTTATATATTATTTAGCAATATTTTAAATAATGTAATGAAGTATTATTATTTGTCATTTTCAGTTTATTGGCAAACCAAACTTAACCGATTCACGTCATGGACTCATCTTCCGTTCGTTTGTGTACCTCTTCCAGTTGATCAGAAATCGCAAGGATATTAATTTTGTGCTAAAAGCATCATTTTTGGAAATCTATAATGAGCGGGTATGTAAAAAAGGATTTGATTTTAATTTAGTTATTGTATTTTTAGAGATTTTGAGTCAAAAGAAAAAGATTAGGTTAGGTTATAGAAGGGATGTGCCGTATGCGCTTTCACTCGGAGACCCTGTTGGGTTTGTTGTGATTTTCTTCACACTCGCTCGTTCATATCTTTTTTGATCCATATTTTTTGATCCATCTTTTTTTAAGTATTTTTTGTATCTTTTTGAACCACTTGGTCCTTGCGACGAAATTGCTTAGATCAATAATCTGTACATTAGCTACTTACGTCAGTCCATGAAAGAACATGGCCTCCTGGTCAAGAGAAGAAATTTCAATATTAACACAAGAAAGATCGCAAGTTTTCAATACCCACAAAAACTATGTACATATTATATCCGCTTATATCTCAAAAAGTACACATCGGATTTGGCTAATTGTACTTATAGAACTAATTGTAGAACAGGATAAAAAAATAAAAGTCATCAAAGCAAAAGTTGATAGAAATACTAAAGAAAATACAGTTATTTAAAAATGAAAAACCCTCAAAATGACCGCAATGATCTTTCTAGTGTTAATTTGAACGCGTATGTTTGAAAATACTGAAAAAATTTGATTGATTGAAAGAGGTTTTGATGTAAAATATCAGCTATCGATTGCAATTTCTGTTGAACCGTTGAGTTTTTTTAAATATAGTAAAAAATGGGCTATTGTAAGAAGTTTTCAATTTAAATATCTGTTAGACTACTCCTTTGGACTGCTGGACCACTGCAGCGTGTTGCAAGCCGAGGTTTCAGCCATTGAAGCTGCCCTGAAGTGGATCAAAGATGGCAGTGTCTCTAGGCGAGATATTAGCATTCTTTCTGGCATCCAAGCGGCTATCATGGCTCTAGGGTCTCATATTCTGACTTCTAAAACAGTGATCAGCTGCCGCAAATCTCTTGATGAGATGGCTGAGCAGCTTAAAATCCACCTCATATGGGTGCCTCGTCCCGTGGAACTGCAGCGCAGACGAAATGGCTAGACAAGGAACGACCAAGGAGCTATCCTCAGAGCTCGCCGGCTTAGGTATTCCATTGAGTACTTGCAAGCTGGTGATGGAGGAAGCGATGACAAAAGCCGCTAACAATGCATGGGCAGCCTCAGAGACAGCAAAAACGATCTGGTCAAAGCTGGACTGGAAGCGCACCAAAAGTCTGCTAAGCCTCAATAGGGTTGTCGAAGTCATCACTTGTCACTGCATCCTTGGCAACCACGCTATTAGATTAGGGCTGGACCACTTGGCCAACGACTTCTGCAGAAGCTGCAGAGACATAGAGGAAGAAGAAACAATTCTCCACTTCCTTTTACTACCTAACTCAAAGTATTGAGTCAAAGTTGTTAAGTCAAAGTATAAGTTTTCGGTTATCGGTTCGGTTTTTTTCGGTTAGGTATCCTAACAGCCCTATTCTGGCACTACCGTAACAATTGTTACCCCCCGTAACAATTGAATTGAATTTGATTGTTTCCGTATTCTGGAAAAATGGTGACAAGAAGAAAGTTCAAACAATTCACCACTCGAGGTGAAAGCTCAACAGCTGTTTTTTGTATTTTTTCTGTCAAACTGTAAAAAAATAAACAAACAAAAAATGGCAAATGCAGAAAATCTGGCGAAGCAAGTCTTTTTTTTTGAGTTTCTTCACAATTTATGTATATATTCTTTTAGTTTCTAGAGTTCCTAAGTTTAAGCGCACGACACGTCGCGACGCAGGAGCAGCTGAAGCTTTTTTTCAGTTTCTCAAGGCGCATTTGAATACGAAATTTGAATTTTATAATTTTTGTATGCTTGTCACCTGCTCCTACGGAGGTAACAAATTTCGAAACAATTGTCACCTTTTGAGCTTTTGAATTTGCTCCAGAATACCAAAAAGTGACAATTGTTACCAAGTATTCAGTTGTTACCGAGGTGACTATTGTTTCGGTTGCCAGAATAGGGCTGTAATACTTTCGAAAAGGCAATCTTCTTTTAAAGCTCTGGATAAAATTGTAATAAGACTATTCTGAGCTGCAGCAAATCTCTCAACTAGATATTAAATCTCTCTCAATCTGAGATTAAACTCGCGCTGAAATATTGGTTTTTAATTAGAGTCGGATCACAAATGTTGATAGCAGATTTTGTCGTATATTTGTTAGGGTCTCAGACACAGAAATAGATAATATGACTATAGATAATATGAGTTCATATATCAGATGAAAATTTTGTTAAAAAATAAAAATATTTACATGGACTTTTAACCTTCGAAAAATACACTGTGTCATGTGTTCTGATTTTCAAAATTTTTTTAAGTATGTTACAAGTCTCTGAGGTGTCTATAATATTTATAAATTCTTAAAGCAATATTTTATGTATACCCTAGAATTTTTTTAAGTCAAAAAATTTAATACTTGTGGAATTATTGGCGATCAAAAGTGAACAGGGCCTAGGTGTTTACGAAGATTGAAAAAATATGTGTTCTCTCCGAAGGGTCAATTATTAATTTCCAAAAAGTTTTTGATCAAATGTATTTTTGGTTTTTAACATTACATATTTAGTAAAAAAATCAAGTTTTTTAATTCGGCTTTTTTTCCTTCCTGTTTGACTAAAATTTGACAAAAATTTGAAATTAATAGCCATTGCATTTCATTAATTTAACTTAATTTGGCAGTTTTCGGTTAAAAATCAAAAATAATATTACAAGCTATTGTTGTGTGTTGAAACTAGGCCGATTTGTATGATTGCATTAGAGAAGTAAGGTTATGTTTTGCAATTTTCACAAATTTCGCACCGCCACTGGCCTCCAGCGTTTCCACTTACACGTGAATTGTGTTTGCTAAAGGAAAGTGTAAACAAGTCGATGAGGCAACAGTAAAGAATATCGGACAGCGCAGTGTATATATAACTAATGCAAGCATTGTTGGTCGACAGCGAACGCCAGATACGATACGTGCAGGCAAAATGCTTGGCACGCCATTATAGAAAATTCCACTAGATTAATTTTGCTTATCTAACTGCAACTTCAAGAATGCATCAAAATTATCTACACACATGCACAGACATTTATAGTATACATAGATATATGTATGTATAAATGCCTGCCATATATATATGAGCCTGTGAGTGATTGTGGGTATGTGTGTGCGTGCAGTACGATTTGAATTAGTCGCAAGTGACCCAGGCAGCGGGGAGCATTGGGTCACTCACATAATTGTAGGTTGGGCTGCACTTTGGCATTGGCTATGGTACCGTTGATTTATTTATACGCGGCGCCCTGTAAGCATTTTAACGTTTGACAATTTTTGCGTGGAATTTTAAATGTTGTATTTGCATTGGCAACTACACGCCTCGTCACTTGAACGCGCCACACCGCGCAGGAAAAGCGAAACGCCCACGAAAGGAAAGTGCAGTGCAGTGGCAGGAGCGGCAAATTTAATTAAATTTTGTGATTTAAATAAATTTTTTAAATCCAATTATATTTTCACTCCACACACTCACACTCACACTCGCACATATATGCTTTGTTCATTGACAGGTCATCGATTTGCTGAATCCGGGCTCGGCGCGCAAGCCGCTTGCGGTGCGCTGGTCGAAGAAGTCGGGCGGCTTCTTTGTGGAAAATCTCTTCACCGTCGACTGTGAGGAGCTGGACGATTTGCTGGCCGTGCTGGAGGAGGGTGAGTACGTGCGACAGTCGGCGCACAAATTGTTTTAATTAGTTTACAGTGCAATTTGCCATTAGCCAACGGTCAGCGTGCGTTCAAATTGCAATCAACCTTAGCCCTTGCAATGCGCGGCTTTTAAGCTAATTGAACTTTTAACTTTGTGTCGCATATGCACACATGAACTTAAAAAGTTTCCTTCTTGGGTTTTAGTTTGTTTTATTATAATTTAGAAATCGATTTTTAGAAATATTTGTTATGCTCTGTTCAAGCACAAAATAACAAAACTTAAAAAACAAAAAGATAAATGTAATGTGATTATTGATTAAAATTTGTATTCGCTCAACTGTGCGAAGGTCAGGCAAATTATTAGTAATTTTTCATTTTTTGAAATTTCCCTTTGGTTTTTTTATTTTTTTTGTTTTAACAAATTGACTGGCCTGGTCAGACGTGACAGCCACCACAGCGCATTAGCAGCGTTAAAATAATGCGCTGTGCATGACAGGAAAATTGTGTTGCGCACATGAAATACATTAGAGAGAATGTTGTCTTATTTAAAATAAAATGAAAAAAATTAGCAACAAACCAGCCACTAGCAAAAAAAATGGAAAACGGAAAGCGAATAATTGCGCGTCGTTAGGCGGCTATCAATGCATACAAATCAGCGTCGACGAGCGCAACAATTCAAATGGTTCACTTTGGACGTTTACTGCATTGTTGGTGCGCAATTGTTGCGCTTTTTGTTGCACATTTCACTAATTTATGAGCAGATTGCAATGCATTTACATAAGTCGAAGTCGTTTGGAAGGTGTTTAAAGTGCTAAATGCGCATTTTTATCATTCTTGATTATAATGTCAATGAAATTCCAAGTTCAACTGAAATTAAAGAATAAATAGTCAAAAATAATAATGAATAATAAAATAAATAAATAAATAATAATAAATAAAATAACACAATAATCAAATACTCGCCTTAAATAATCGCCTTTAAGCTAATCAAATCAGCGCTTAATGCTGCATACTGGCTCTCACAGACACACATGGCGTATACGTAACATTGGTTTTCACTTTCTGTGCATTGCACTTACGTTGATTATTTACACATTTTTAGCCATTGCTGCAGTCGTAGCAATGATCTCATCGGAAATTGGTTTATAAATTCAAACATAATAAATATAATAAATATAATAAATATAATAAATATAATAAATTCAAACATAAATATAAATTCAAACAATCAATTAAAATATATTTAAACTTATTAAATGAAAACCTAAGAAGTAGCTAACTCAGCTCAAACTTATTTAAAAATCAATAACTTAAATACGGATGTTCAGTGAATTAACAATTTGTCCAAAAATTAAAAATGGAAAAAAGTCTTGTTTCTAATCTTTCTACCAATTTGAACCCTTCTTTCTTCTAAAGAAAGATGACTGAACATTTATTTCTCAAAATAAAATCAAGAAATTTTTCTGCAAATCAGAGTGAAAATAATTTCTTGTTTTCAATCTTTCAAACAAATTGAAACAAAATTACTGAATATAACATAAAAACATTTCTTAACAGTGAATCAAGAAATTGGTCCAAATATTTAAAAATGGAAAAAAATTCTTGTTTCTAACAAGTTCTTCTAAAGAAAGATGACTGAACATATCATTTCTCAAAATAAATTAAGGAAATTTGTCTATAAATCAGAATAAAAATAATTTCTTGCTTCCAATCTTTCAAACAAGTTGAAACAAGTTCTTCTAAAGAAAGATGACTGACCATATAATTTCTTAACAAAATATCAAGAAATTTGTCTAAAAATCAAAAATAAGTAAATGCAAATATTTTCTTGTTTTTAATCTTTCAAACAAGTTGAAACAAGTTCTTCTAAAAAACAATTGAATCAAGTTAATAAAATAAATTAATAAACTAAAATGATAAAACAAGAAATTAGAAAAATTAAAGAAAATTCTTAAAAATCGATTTAGTAAAATAAAAAAATCATAAAATTGAGAAAATAGAAAAATTAAAAAAATTAAAAACTTGAGTTAATAAAATAAATTAATAAAATAAAATAAATGATAAAATAAACAAATAGAAAAATTTAAAAAAATTATTAAAAATCGAGTAAATAAAATTAATGAATAACAGAATAATAATAAAATAAGAAAATAAAGAAATTAAAAAAGAAAATAGAAAAATTTAAAAAAAATTTAAAACTTAAATTTTTAAATTAAAAAAAAAAAAGTTGATAAAATATATTAACAAAATAAAATAAATTATTAAAAATCGAGTTAATCAAATAAATTAATAAAATAAAAATATAACAAAATTAAGAAAGTAGAAAAATTAAAAAAAAAATATATTAAAAATGAAGTTCATAAAATAAATTATTAAAATTAAAAAAAAATGACAAAATTAAGAAAATAGAAAAATTAAAACAAAATTACTAAAAATAAAATAAAAAATTTTAAAAATAAAAAAGTATTAAACAAAATTATAAAATAAATTTAAATCGAGTTAATAAAATAAATTAATAAGGTAAAAAAAAATTATTAAATACAAAAAATAGCAAAATAAAAAAAAAATATTAATAATACAATTTTCCAACTCAATTTATCTTTTCATTTAATTATTATTTTTTAGGTATGCGCAATCGTGCCGTTGGCTCGCACGCCATGAACGATCATTCATCGCGCTCTCACACAATACTCACGGTTCACATTATCTCCGAACATCAAACCGATGGCGGAGTTTTCATTTCCAAACATGGAAAAATTAATTTTGTCGATCTGGCCGGCAGCGAACTAACAAAGAAAACGCTAAGTGAAGGCAAAACATTGGAGGAAGCAAATAATATCAATAAAAGTTTGATGGTGTTGGGTAAGTTGAAAAAATAAAAATGTCAAATTGACTGATTTCTAACTGAAACAAGTAATGACAGCGTGTTTAGTTTCGAGTGGAAAACTGAAATGCAATACAATTAAGTAAATTTTATTGTTCGATATTTTTAACTTAAATTAAAATGAAAAATTGTTCAATTGTTTTTCAATTGTTCGATATTTTTAACTTAAATTAAATTGAAAAACATAGTTTTTGCATAAGAAAATTTAAACATTACAGTAAAAATATCATACAAAACAGAAAACATGTTATGCATTTGAGGGTTAAAAACATAAAACTATTTAAAAATTTACATGTGAGGAGCAGTGTGACTAGGAACTTAAAAAAATAAGTTAAAAAGGCATATAAGAGGTAGAAAATTTAATTTAACGGGTAGGTTGAACTGGTCACGCAAAAACTACGTTAGTGTTGCCAGAAACCTGAAATGACTTTCTAATAAATCTCAAAAAAACTGACATTTATTCTCAAAAATTTATAAATCTCTTAAACATTTTTTTCTATATTCATATTTTCAAAATAAACTAAGGAATTAAACTTTTTATAACAAATTTAAATATATTTAGCTTTTTTTATTGCAGCCTTTTTATTCATTCAGCTAAAGCTTAACAACAACTTAAAAATTTAACAATTTGAATTTGACAATGAAATTAGCTTTTGTAAACTTTCTTCATTCATTGCATAAATGTTATACTATGAAACATATAATTTGAATAATTAAATTAGATACTCTAACTTTCAATATTCAGGGCATCAGTGTCACTAATTAAGTCAAATAAATTACCATCAACATTTCCTAAACTATCTCCCAAACAATTCTTTCTACCAAAAATTCTCCTAAAAGGCCAAGAATGTTCTAAATCTGAGAGGAAATCTTCTGATGTGGCAATACCGGACCCTGTAGCGGTAAAAGATGAAGTTCCTTGGACGTTAAGAGCTCGTGAAATAATGGGTGGGCGGAGTTTAAAAAAGCCAGAGTTCTTATGTAGATGGGCAGGTCTCTGAGGTCGTCTCTTGGACTTCAAGTAGGAAAATTGGAAATTGTGTTGCCATACGGGGTTGTCCTCCTAATCACTTTCCATGCTTGAGAACCAGCTTAAGAAGTATTGTGCTATGAAGCGGAAGCGCGTTCTTCGTAGTGCTTGGCATTTGCAGAGGAGATGTTCTAAACTTTCCTCGCAATATTGGTTTTTTGCATTGTTCATTGTTGAAGAATCCCAGTCTGTTGAAGTGCGGACAACAATATTTACATGATTCGAAAAGCATTAAGCAGTGCGGAAACAATATTTACATGATTCGAAAAGCAGTATACTAAGGATGAAATAGAGAATAAATAGAATTTTCGAAATTTTGTAATGCTAATTGTTGGTTTGTTAAAAACAACAATGTTTGACACAAATGTAAAACAACGGCAATAACAAAAATTACGCTTTCAAACTGCAACTGGGACGAAATATACTGTTCAGAACAACGATCGAGGAGACACTAACTGATCCAACGTCTCACTGTGGCAATGCAACTTTATTTCGCGAGAGTCTTCAAACAGTTGTTTACCTAACACGCTGCCGAAAAGTTCCGACACGTCCACAAAGAGTTAAAACCAAAACCAATTTTTTTTTATTCTCTCGTAATGAAATTATTACAAATTTATTTTGAGATAGAGTTCTCCCGCAATGCGAATAGTAAAGCGCTACAAGGCGCGGGCCGCTATATCGGCTGTGGCAATTCTTCGATATCGATTTTTTTGTGTGCTTTGAAATTTTTCGATTTTTGTTGCACAGTGTAATATTTCGATCGGAATCTCCTTTGAAAAATCATGCGTCCCGAATGCTCCTCTGTTCTTTAATGCTTTGTCTCGTTTGCAGGCTACTGCATCGCCTCGCTCAGCGACAGCAAGAAACGCTTCGGCCACATACCCTACCGCGACAGTCAACTGACCAAGTTGCTCGCCGACAGTTTGGCCGGCAACGGTGTGACGCTCATGATTGCCTGCGTCTCGCCGGCACTGTACAACCACGCCGAGACGCTCAACACGTTGCGCTATGCGTCGCGTGCCAAGCGCATTCGCACCAAGCCGGTCATCATGATGGACCCCAGGGAGGCGCTCATACTGAGTCTCAAGCGCGACATCAAATCGCTCGAAATGGAGAATGAACACCTGAAGGCGGCACTCAACTTGCATCACGAATCGCTGAAGGCAGCTGCCGCTGCAGCGGGCGCTGTGGAGCGAGTTGATGCAAACGGCGAATTGCTGGATCTGCACTTGGAGCGTGTGGCCACCGGCGGAGCGGTGGCAGTGCCGAAGGTGGATCTCGAACGCCTGACCGAGCTGGACGGCAACGAGCTGGCCGAGCTGGTCAAGTTGTACATGCAGGAGAACGAGGCGCTACGCCAGGAGAACAATCACCTGTTCACGGTGCGCGAGACCATACTCAGGGATCAGGAGATTGTGTGTCGCGAGAACGAGCGACTGCTCAAGAAACTCGAGGATGTCAACAAGTGAGTAGGAGTTGTTTTCGGTCAAAAATGCCTGCAGTAATATTTACCAATAAACAACTTTTATTGTCGTTGCGCGAAAGCGAAAGTTGTGCGTGCTCATTGTTCTTCTCTCTTTTCTCGTTTTAGATCGAGACTCGAGACGAGCAATGAGCCGGAAACTAACGCAACGGAAACGAAAGCGTAAAACGTTTACAAAATGTCTTTGAAATTCAACGAATTTTTATTCGTTTAAAAAACGCACAATTTTTTGATAAAGTTGTATTTTAATATTTACTATTTACTATGGAAATATTTATTTTATACATATTGAAAATGTAAAGTAATGTTGGCATTTCGTTCAACAAAAAAACTTGGTACTCGAAATAATCGTGAAATAAAAGTTGTTTTGGAAATAGTTTGGTTATTTTATGTGTGCGTGAAGTATTTTGCTCGTTCTTATGCTCAGTTTTTCTGTTGAACTTTTATTCAAATTTTTTTTTTTTTAATTTTACTTTAAAACTTGTGTGCAAATATTTAGGGTCTGTGTACGCTCTCCACTTATACCGTCAAGGTCGGCCCTAACTGCCGACTCGGGCAAGGGCACTGCCAGCTCGGAAATTTGGACCAATCCGCATGATGTGCCGGAGCATGAGGCAAGTGAAGAATTTTTTATGAAGCATTTTATTTTTTCTAGAAATAAACTAAAAATTATTAAGATTTCGAGATTGAGCAGTTCTCGGGTAGAAAAAAAAATGCTATAAATAGGTTTTTCGATATTATTATTTAATAGAAATCTTATACAATCTCTGCAGGGGAAAATTCGAAGATACCCTGCGTGATAGAATATCCTTAGGACTTGGGTTAATCAAGAAATGGTGCACAAAGGTGGGGCTGAATATTAACCCGGCGAAGACCACCATTGTACCATTAACTAGGAGATATAAACTTGACGCTCTTAGACCAATCCATCTGGATGGGAAAGTTAGAATTCCAGAAGGAGGTGAAATATCTAGGAGTTATACTAGATCAGAAACTACTCTGGAAAGGACATATGGAGGAAACGACAAGGAAGGCCACCAGGGTCTTCATGACCATAGCAGGGAAAAGTTTGGATTGTACTCCGACAATTCTGAAATGGATCTACACGGCGATCGTGAGACCCATGATAACATATAGTTCAGCTGTTTGGGTAAACAAGACCAGCCAACTAACCACCATCAAGGCGCTTAACAAGCTACAAAGACTGGCATGCGTATGCATAACAGAGGCTCTGAGAACGTGTCCAAGAGCATCTATGGAGGTTCTCCTTGAACTTACACCTCTTCACTTACATATACAGACCCAGGAAAAGGGGGCTCTCCTACGGTCCTACGGATGACTGATATAAATATCGGGACTGAGGGTTTCCTGAGCCGTAAGAGGATTGATACTCTTACGAATCAGTATCCCGACATTACAATACCGAGGGACACAATCCGTTTTGTCAAAAGATTTAAAACTGAACTTAGTAACAGAAGGAACTGGGTAGGTATATCGGAAACGTATCTGAGAGACCAGCATATGATGTCCTGGTACACAGATGGCTCCTTAACGGAGGACGGTACCGGGATAGGCGTATACGGGCCGAGGATAAGATACTCGGAACCTACGGAAAACATACCATTGAAAGGTGCGCTTATTTCAATCTGGCGAGGAGATACCGGAACCGAAAGATTGCTATCCTCTCCGACAGCCAAGCGGCAATCAAAGCTCTAGATCCTACCAGGTGTCCTCGAAACTGGTTTTGAAGTGCCTTGAGAAGCTAAACGAACTTGGCCGTTATAATCAGGTCTGGGTACTTTGGCTTCCGCGCCACGCTAGCATTGGAGGAAGCGAACGGGCCGACGAACTGGCAAGGAGGGGAGCTTTAACACACATTTTCGGTCCTGAACCCTTTTGTGGTTTGGGGAAAAGAGCTTCTTCTAGCCTAGCGAGAAAGGATGAGATAACCAGAACGAATCAATACTGCGAAAATCGACCAGGTCTAGAGCATTCCAAGATGGCTATCGGATCCTACAATAGGAAAAGAGTCGAGGAATGCACGCCCCTATCAAAGACTAATCTAAGGATTATCACGGGAATGCTAACATAGCATTGCAGATTAAATTATCATCTAGCCAGACTAGGAATCCGTAAAAAGGGGTATTGCAGGTTCTGCTTGCATGAAAACGAGACTGCATTACACATACTAGTAGAGTGCCCTGTACTCATGCAAAAGAAAGAAACACCTGGGGGACCATCCTATACCAGGTACGGACTGGGTATCCAGAGGTGTAAGAAGCATACTAAAATTCCTCCTGGATAGTGGGCTCACTGACAGTCTTTGAATTCCAAGAATGGGGCACAATAGATCTACAGGTCGCAGTGCATCATCCCCATCATTTTTGTTCTCTTTCAATGCAACCCTGAGTGTTTTAGACCCATATTTAATATTTATTCTAGTGTTTTGGAGGAAACATTTGTCACAAACTTATTTATTTACTTATTTAGCAATAAATTGTAGTATTTATTTAAATAAATATTGTATTCCTTTTCTATTTAAATAGCGTCCAGCTGGTCTGGAGGGTCGCATATCAGAGAATAAAGAGAAACGTTCCGATGAGGTTCAACGCCAAATCGACGAGAAACGTATAGCCAAGAATATACTTCTTATGGCCAATACTTTGCCGCAGCAGCTGGACGAAGCAAAGACCGTCGAACAGGGAGGGGCCAAAAAGGACACAAAGACGGAAAATATTGGATTTATGCCCGAGTGAGTTTTAGATATATGTCATGTTAAAATTAGCAAACTGTTCAGCAATGAGAGGAACTACTTCTCTCTTAAGCTTAATTTGAGCTTAAAGAGCAAACTCTCTAAACTGATATCGACGTTAATTTTAACATGATTTATAATCTAAATTATGAACTTGTAGAAGACGTCTTTCAAAAGATTTTTCATATAATTATATAACGAATTTTTCTTTCTAGTATGCTGACATAAGCAAAATGAGAACCATGAGTCACCTATTGTGGAGCGCAAGTAGTTTTTTGTAACTGAAAGAATTATTTTGGAAGACATCAAACACAACAGTTACAACATCTAAAGATTAAAATGCAGTTTGATACTTTTGAAAAGTGTGCTGTTTGAAACTATTTTCATAATTTGCTGTTAAAAGTTAACTGGAACATTAACCAGTAAGGAGTAAAAAGTTATGGTCGCCGGTCAATTCTCATTCAAAGGCAGAAAGTAATGGCAGAAATGATGTTCAGTGTATTTGTTCATGGAAAACATTTAGGTTATGGCTTGAAAAACGACTGGAGGCATATATATTTTTATCAATGAAATGTTAAAATTATATTAAATATAAATTCACAAACTACATTATCTAAGTATAATCATAAATATGTTATATGGTACTAATAAATAATAAAAACAACAATTATTTCCATAAGATGCTTTACTGCTTACATACTTACAAAATTCATGCCAGATATTGTACAAATATTTGTTATATGTATAAAAATTGTTAAATATTTTATATACATACAAATAAATGATGCTGAAATGCGTAACATGTTGGTGGTTTTAATTTTATTTTTAATTACAAAATCGTTCTGTGGTCGTCTTTTTGACGAAACTTCCAAAACACTCTGCAAGGTGAAGAAGAATTGTAGAATAGTCATGTTTGCAAAATCTAAAGACTGTTAAAATTTTCTCCAAGTAAACTTTTTATGGATTTTTATCTGCCTGGCACTTTTCGAAAGGTTGTTCTATACTTTATTTTGATTTTCTTTTTATACGAAAATTGCAGATATTTTCAAATTTCAATTCAAATTTTTTGTTTTGATTTTGAAATCACGTAATGATTGCCAAACTAAGCAAACAGCGATATAAAGGACGAGTTAAAGGTAACTAAATATTTCAACAGTTGTCGAAACAAGGCATCTTCAAGATAGAATTTAGTAATAATTATTTTGAAATCTTTCTTAGCAAAAGTGAGAGCAAAAATTGTACAACAATGTTTGCACTTCAATAACATTGAATTCTTAGCCAAAATGTGCTACTAATGTTTACAATTCATCTCTTAGATCAATTTCATTGTTATTCCAAACATGAACATCTGCCGCGTTGTGATCATTTCAAAACAAATTTGCATACGTCGTACGCGCCTCTCCCCAGTACGCAGTTAAAATTGCAATTCAAATTTAACTGCTTCCATTCACAATAGTAATTGCCGTTTCGCTTTTGCACCCTCACCGTGCAAGGCAATGTGCAGAAAAAGCAAACCAACAGGGGTTACCGTGTCTTGCCCAGCTGAGCCGTACCGTTGCGTTGAGCGATTGTCGACAGCACTCGCTGCATGCAACACTGCGCTCATTCTCTTTGTTCTTTACACTTCTCCGCAATCAGACGAGAATTTTTGTTGAAAAGCGTTTTCGGTGAATTTTGCTGTTGGAAATTACGCAAAAATTAAGAAAAATTGTGCAAAAAGGTAGTGCAACGTGGGCGATTATGAAAAGTGCAAGGAAATGTGTTCGATTGCGTTGAAATGCGTTTGGGACTGTGAAATTGAAAGTGTTGGAAAATGTGTGTGTTGGAGCTGAGCCGTAGTAGCTGCGGCCGTCGAGCAGACGTTTGGGAAGGACAGGCGTACGCATAGACATATGGGTTTGTGGGACGGTTGAGCGTATGGAGGGGGTATAAGCAGGCGTGTGAAAGAGAATGAGAAATGTGCGTGTGGTTTTTGGAGCTGTTCGGGCGGTTGGGGCGCTGGGTGGGGATGCCCACAACTGACAGTGGCCAAAGGAAAGCCCAAAAGCGGCGACATTGTATGTTGTGCGAAGTAGCGTGTGAAACGTAGCGACGGAAGACGCATTCGCATTCTTGCGAAATTACAAAATAGTCTATAAAAATACAAAGTGTTGTTTCATTCGTGCGCTGACTACATAGTAGAGTGTGCGAGTGCTGTGTGTGCTTTATTGCTGTAGTTAATTGCGATAAATTTCCTTTGCAGTTCCTGCGTAACGCACAGCTCTCTCGTTCGGCTAAAATCATCAATCAACATCAAACAGCGCAGCAGTGCAACGCAACATATCCTTACGGTGCCATTCGCCATTTTAGCCAGAAACGCATTCGCGTCCCCTTCGTCGTGTGTATTTTGTGTCTCGTGCCCGCATCGAGTTGCGTTCGCAGATCAAGTGAACAGCCCAGCAGCATCCAGCCCGCAACGAATCGGCGAACAGACGGACAGTGTGCTGTGCAGCGGGTGTTCGTCACGGAGGAGCACTTGATGGGCGGCCATTGAATTTGTGCAGCAGCATAACGGCATTTGGGACATATTTGTGAGAAGTCTAGAGGAAAAGTGAAAGAAATTGCTGCATCGCGTACGTTTGTTGGACGCCCGCCGCCCGATGTCTTCTAGCTCACCATTAGCTGAACAAACCTCCGCCTCCACCGTAGAGCCACCAGCAGCCAAAAAGCGAAAGCTGCTCGCATCTACCGGCAGCCCCACGAGCTCCAACAGTGGTGGCAGCAGCAGTAACAACAACGACAACGGCAATCACGAAGGCGGTGTGGAAGCAATCGACGTTGACGTGCCGAGCGAGACGGCTAGTGGCACAAAGGCAGCCGACACGAGTGAGACGGCAACAGAAGGTGTGCGCGCGGCGTGCAAGTCATCCTGCTCAGTTTCGTTGAGTGGCAGTGGCGTTGGCAGCAGTGGCAGCGGCGGCAGTACATCGTCGGCAGTGAACAAAGAAAGCGGTCAAAGCGGAGTTCGCAGTAATTCGTGCGTGTGCATAGTGGAAAAGGAAAAATCCGAATCGGAACAAGCATCAAATTCAAAAGTTAATCGCAACAACGTAGCATCAGTCTCCGCCGTAGTCGCAGCCGCGTCCGCCAACAACAACAGCAGCACCGCGACCAGCAGTAACAACAGCACCGCAGCCGCAGCACCAGGAGGAACAGCGCAAATGGCAAGCGCAAGCAGCAACTCGGCGAGCGCCTCCGGCGCCGACATCGATGAATCGCTGTACTCGCGCCAATTGTATGTGCTGGGACATGATGCGATGCGCCGCATGGCCAGCTCGGACATTTTGCTGTCGGGTCTGGGCGGCCTGGGGCTGGAGATAGCCAAGAATGTTATTTTGGGTGGCGTGAAATCGATCACGCTGCATGACACAGCAAACTGCACGGTGAGTGTTGGCTTATGAGAGAAAAAGGGCTGGACGGAGTGATGGTGGGGAAAGTGCACCTAATTTGCACATTTTCCATTTTATTTACAATGGTTGCAAGTTGAAAATGTATAAACGTTGCATGCGGAATGGGTTTGAGGCGTCAACGGGGTTTGCATTGAAAATTGCTTGATAAAATTATTGATGTTGTGTTCGTGCGGTGTGCTGCCGTTGACAAAAAAATCAATAATTGGCCTTTCTGTTTTTCGCCCTTATTCGGCATTAGGCTTTTCTGCTGCACTTTGCAACGCAGCGCTCGAATACATTCACAAGTGTGCCGCCTTTGCCAAACGAAAGAAAATCGTGATTTCATGAAAATTTGCATACTTTTCTCATTCTCATTTTATTTGAACATTTCGTTGTGTCATTCTATTGCTTTTTCCTCCCCTTGGCCATTGGCTCTTGTTTCATTTATCCACGTTTGTTGGAGCGGTTAGTTTCGTTGTTGCGCTGTGGTACAATTGGAAGCGACCAGTGTTGCCAGCGTGTACAATAAAATGCATTTGGGATTTTGATGTTTGAGAAAATTGAAAGAAAGGCAATTGTGTTGTTGCATACTGCACTTTTAATTTTAAATAATGCAGTCCAAGGTCAAATGTGCATTAGTTTTTAGAAATTTCGTGAAGTCAGGATTCTGCTGGAAAATTAAAAAATTATAGATTGAAGTAGCACTAAACTGAGGTCCTTGAGGTTCAGGACCTTCAATACAAGATATAAGCATTATAGTTTGATCTAGAAAGGCCAATTTAAACGAAACCGTTCGAATTTAGAAGATTTAGTGTTGTAGTATGGAAGTAAAAATACTAGGATAAAGCTCTGTACTCATGCATAAAAGAAAGAAACACCTGGGGGGACCATCTTATACCAGGCACGGACTGGGTATACATATGTGTAGGAAGTATACTAAAATTCCTCTTGGATACTGGACCTACTGACAGTCTTTGAAGTCCAGGAAGGGTCCACAATAGATCTGCATCATCCTCATCAATAATAATAATAATGGAAGTAAAAGTTGTTTGAAATGAATGCAATTGAAACCATTGGAAACGCCATAAACAAAGGAATATGGGACAAAAATTGTTTTTTTTTTACAGTGATTGTAAAATTGATAATGGGACCAGTGAAATCCAAAGTAAACTCTTCATTTTACTCCCAATTTTGTCTTGTCTTTACTCCCAATGTTTCCATCGCGCATATCTCTAAAATGTA
Source organism: Melieria omissa (assembly GCA_963971225.1). Taxonomy (NCBI): domain Eukaryota; kingdom Metazoa; phylum Arthropoda; class Insecta; order Diptera; family Ulidiidae; genus Melieria; species Melieria omissa. Next base: position 90,392,303 of record OZ020269.1, read on the forward strand.
GTCTTAATTTATCCATTTCATGCTTCATTCTTAGTCTGTGGCCAACGACCGAGATTGGTGAATAAATTGCCGGTGGGACCCTGGAATATTTCTTCTAAGAAGAGCTCAGAGTGTTGTAGAGTGTATAAAGTTGATTGAAGCTAAAAACGAGTAAAGCACATAAAGGCTACAAAACATTTAGTAAGATCTGTGAAAAGGTTTCTGTAAGCTAAATCTCTCATTTCGCAAAAAGTTCAAGGAACATTAAAAATTGGTTGGCGATATACTGGTTGGTACGCTTTACTGCTTGATTCATAAATTCCAATTAAAATAGTTTGTCTTTTATTAGCTACGGACTGAAACAAGGACTAGCTTCTTATAGGAAATGGTTTAGTAGAGTTGAAGGCACATAAAATCGATGGGTAGAATCGGGTCATGAAGAGGGAGGGGGGGGGGGGGGGGGAAGGGATAACGTGATATCACAAAGTTGCACTGCGTATAAAATTATTGCACTTATTTTTTCAGTTTTCGCTGAAATGTTATTCAGTTACCAATCACAATCCCCCTAAAACTAAACCCTAATCGCTTTGATTACTTTGTAGATGTGGCAATGTGGTGCAAAGCGCCAATTTCTGTATTAGCTGAATTGTTTTTGTCACGAACCGAGGCCCTTAATTACCCATAAATCGGCTGTTACAATGTGTAGAAAAATCAGGTTTTTGTTTTCTAGTACTCTCCCGCAAAGAATTCGCCTCTGTAATTACTGCGTTGTTGCTGCCGCACGACTCCCGCGGCTTCTTCCCATTGAAGTCGCCGCCTCTTCCAGTTTCAGAAAAGTGCAGCTACAAATACAAAGTGGATAAATCTTCATTGCTATAACTTTAATGTTGACTATTTTGTCATTTATACGCGTCACATTTCCTGGTAATTTTTTGGCGCTACATAAAAACTGCGAAAGGTGCTAGTCGAAGGGAAAAATAGCCAACCAGAAAAGAATACGATTCCAAAAAAAAGAAGAGATTGTTAAGTGAAAAGCACGAGATGATTCATTCTGCGCCGCAGAGTGAGATCGACATAGGCGCCAAGAATTTCGGTATTTCCCGCTTCGTATGCGCGCCGCGTGTATGTGCGAGCGAGTGCGCTGCACTTTAACGCTGCGCTGCTGCTGTCGTGCACTCGCTTGCACTCACCGACCCACCGGCGGTTACATTGTGCCAATTGCTTTTGTTGTCATATTGTGCCGTTGTTGGATTCATGCAAGGGGCGGCCGGTGGGGTTGACCGTTTTGCTGTTGCTCTTTTTGAGGTTAGGTTGCACTATTGGCTGCTTGTTCTTTGTGTTAGTTGGCTGGAAAATGCAGCTTGCTGGCTCGCATTTGTGTGTTTATTTAGCTGCATTTCTGCTCGGCAACGTTGAGTAATAGCTGCAAATGGCATTGAGTGCAACTTTTGATTTAAATTACTCGCTCGAGCTGGCGACTTTGATGTTTTGACACTTGCATTCAGTTTTGACGCTGCCAGACAGCGCCAAGTGAAACTAACAAAGTAAAATATTTATAACATTTGCCATTTTTCGATAATTATTTTAGTTGATTTGGTTGTTTTTAGTTGTCTTTAATTCTTCTCACTCTGCTATTCCACGTCAGACAGCGCCAAGTGAAACTCATGAAATAAATTATTTATAAATTTTGCCACTTTTCGATAATGACTTTCGGTCATTTGGTTAGTTTTAATTGCCTTATATTTTTTCACTCTTTCGTTGAACGTTAATGGGTTTCGATCTTTTTCCCATTTCAGCTCGAACGCATTTTGTTATTCATTTTTATGTCTATTCAGCAATAACAAAGCACATAAATTGTGCTAAATATATATCACATTGAATTTATTTTTCTTCCAAAGAAATTCGTTTGAATTTTTCCTGCATTTGTGGGAGTTAGTTTGCTTTGGCTTTCCACCAATTAATAATCAATTTATATACCATTAATGTTCCCTATTCGAAATGAGATACTGTAAATGAGATTTACTGTTTAGCTTTTATTTATACTTTTCCTGCTAATTACAAATATATTGATTTGTTGTGTTAATAAAACAATAAATTATATCTCGACCTATGTGGTTTTTAGGTTTGGCTTGTGGTTGGTTCAATTCCCCAATCGAAACCTATATGAACTCAAGTGCCAATCACATTTGCTTTTTGACGTTGGCAGTTCTATATTCCAGCACGAAGCTCAACGTGCAAGCAATCGTACTCCCTCAACTTACAAAATTGCTACCCCCAGCGTGGGAATAAGTTGCCACGCTAGATCTCGCTGATCCAAATCCCTTCGAGTCAACGCAGATAGACTTAGTAATTGGCAGCGATCGGCGAAATGTCTGTAGCAGCTTATTAGCCCAAAACACTATTTTCGGTTGGGTACTCAGCGGGCCAGTACCCCATACTTTGTCATTTTATTCGACATACGTCGGAGAAGTCTCCAATGAGGAACTTACTTCACAGCTTAATAAATTCTGGGAGCAGGAAGAAGTCCAACTCCCGACACCTGTTTCCACGGATGACAAATACTGCAGAGTTATACCAAAAGACCATAACTCGTGGAACGGACGATAGATATATCGTGAAACTTCCCTTCAAGGCAGAATTTCCATACTGGATAGCGATGGGCAATTTCCGACCTAATGCGCTCCAGCAATATGTCAGCATGGAGCGAAATCTCTCCCGAAAGGGAAACCTCAAGACCATCTACGATGGTGTCTTAGAGGAATATCTCACCCTTGACCATATGGAACTTACAAGTCCCCGTGAGATAATCCAAAATGGCAAGTACTCTTCCTACAATTTGCCGCAGTCATCCACCCTGAATGTTTGACTATATATCGACCTCTGAAGAACAAAAGATTTACTCAAATTCATAAATGGATGTTGCTCTAATCATACCAGACTACCACATTGGCACACAAGCAGTTCAGTTGAACTTTCCTTTTAACTCTTTGTAGAAATTACTGAGAGGACAGCGAAGAACGTTCCAAATGTTTCTCTACGGTTGTACTCGCACACCTTTGGCATCTAAGCAACTAACTTGGGAATCAGCCTTTCTCATTCTCTACCTGACTTGTCTGAAATAGTTAGGCATACTTGTCTGGAGTGTCAGCTAGAGAAGACTGGAAAGCAAAGGGCTTTGGGCTTGTCTGAAGTGTCAGGTACTGCAGGAAACACTGCATTTCTAGGGTCGAATTTCTATAATGTTTGCTCTCACAAACTAATATTTTAGGAATATCTGGACTTGTCTGGAGTGTCAGAGAAGCCAACTGCATCCCTAGTGCCGAATGTCTATAATGTTCGTTCTTACAAGCTAATATTTGAGGAATATTTCGACTGGTTTGGACTGTCCAAGAAACCTGAGAAACTGCATCATCAGTATCGAATGCTCCTTCACACAAGTTATTATTTGGGGAAATGGACCCAAAATGATGCATTCAGAGACCAAATATGTATTTATAAATACATTTCCCTAATTGAACAAAATCTCTTCTTTATTTTTTGGCAAATTTTAATAATGTTCCGGTCGATGACTGGAGATTTATGGCAGCCTTATTGTAGGCATTCATTTGTCGCCCAACTGTCTGTCTGTTCATTTGCTGCTACACTTTCAGCTGCACGTATGTACGTTCGTAACAGCTTGAATTTACTTGATTATTTCGTGGTTGTTATTTTTTTGCCGCTTTGTGGTTCATTACCTCATTTCATTTGTCTGCCGATTAATCATCACCACTTGCGTTACAACAATAGCAACCACAGTAACAAAGTTGTTGGTAGATTTGTTTTTGTTTTTGTTGTTTTGGTTACTGACTGCATGTCGCTTATGAGCTTTGACAGTCGGTTGTGTATGTTTCCATGAATATCTTCTCTGAATTTCGTACTTTTGTGTAAAGGTTTTTTGAACTTTGGCTTTTCTGTTGGCCGTTTGCGATTACACTCGGCCACGCCATATCTGCGTAACTGCCAGTTGCAAAAGGAAAAGTTCGCGGCGTTTCGAGAAATCATTTCTTTTTTTTGCACATAATCGAACCGAGTGTTCTAATTGCAATCTACCGATTGTAATCGTCTATAGGGTTGTAAAATTTATTTGCTAAATAAAAAGCGCACTCGTTTTTGTTGGAGTTTGTTGGCTTAGTTTCCTGTCCTGTTTTGGCTTTGTTCAGTATTTCTTAGCTTTTTTGTGAGATGTTGTATATTTCCTTTATGGAACAAACTTGTAATTTGTAGCTGTGTGTTTGACTGACTGACTCCCTGTAACTCATTACTACTTACTTTTCTTGAAGAATTGGGCTGTTTTGTTTTTTGTTTCGCTACCAATTCCAAGGCTACTTTTTCCACTTCTCTACAATTCTCAACAACAATTCTCAATTCCCCAACAAAATTCTAAATTTTAATTCAGCATTTCAATTCTACAATTTCCAATCATAAACACAAATTAATGGTTTTCAATTTTATATTCAATTCAATAGATTCGTGACCTCTCGTCGCAGTTCTATTTGACCGAGGCTGATATCGGCAAGAATCGCGCCGAGGCTTCGCGTGATCAACTGGCCGAACTGAACAACTATGTGCGCACCAGCGCATACACCGGCGAGCTGACCGATGACTTTTTGCGTCAGTTCCGCGTAATCGTGCTGACCGCTTCCGACGATGCCGAACAACATCGCATCGGCAAGTTCGCGCACGACAATGGAATCGCCCTGATCATTGCCGAGACGCGTGGCTTGTTCGCCAAGATCTTCTGTGATTTCGGCGAGAATTTCACCATCTACGATCAGGATGGTGCACAGCCGGTGTCCACGATGATTGCCAGCATTACACATGATTCGCAGGGCGTGATCACGTGTCTGGATGAGACGCGCCATGGCCTGAACGATGGCGACCATGTGACGTTTAGCGAGGTGCAGGGCATGACAGAGCTAAACGGCTGCGCGCCCATCAAAATCAGCGTGCTGGGTCCGTACACGTTCAGCATTGGCGACACTAGCGAATTTGGCGAGTACATCTCGGGCGGCATTGCCACGCAAGTGAAGATGCCCAAGAGCATCAGCTTCAAGTCGTTGGAGCAGTCGGAGAAGGAGCCCGAGTTTCTGGTGACGGACTTTGCCAAATTCGATCATCCGGCCTCGTTGCATGTGGCCTTTGCCGCATTGCACAAGTACATCGAACAGGTTGGTGCACCACCGCGTCCATGGAACGAGGGCGATGCACAGAAGTTCTTGCAAATGTGCAAGTCGGTCAATGCGGATATCAATGATCGCGCCGTGTTGTTGTTTGCCAAGACTTGTGCGGGCAATACATGTCCCGTAGACGCGGCCATTGGCGGCTTTGTGGCGCAAGAGGTGCTGAAGGCGTGCACTGGCAAATTTACACCAATCTATCAGTGGCTGTACTACGATGCAATTGAGTGTCTGCCCGAAGAAGGTGTTGACGAGGCGGACGCACAGCCCATTTGTTCGCGTTACGATGCGCAGATTGCCATTTTCGGCAAGAACTTCCAGGAGAAGCTGGGCGACATCAAGTGGGTGGCTGCAAAAAGTCGAATGTGTCTTTGCTGTAATTAATTTATGTACTTTTTTGCTTGCAGATATTTTATTGTGGGCGCTGGTGCCATTGGTTGCGAGCTGCTGAAGAATTTCGCCATGATTGGTATGGGCGCGGGCAAGGGTGAAATTTTCATCACCGACATGGATCTCATCGAGAAGTCGAATCTAAATCGCCAATTCCTATTCCGGCCCGGCGATGTGCAGAAGCCAAAGGCGCAGACCGCCGCTGCTGCAATCAAGAAAATGAATCCGGGCATTAAGGTGACCGCCTACGAGTTGCGCGTTGGCTCCGAAACGGAGAAAGTCTTCTCGGAGGAGTTCTTTGGCAAGCTGAACGGCATTGCCAATGCGCTGGACAATGTGGACGCACGCATTTACATGGATCGCAAGTGCGTCTTCAACCGCATACCGCTGGTGGATTCCGGCACCTTGGGCACCATGGGCAACGTGCAGGTTATTGTGCCCTTCCTAACCGAATCATACAGCTCGTCGCAAGATCCGCCGGAGAAGAGTTTCCCGATTTGCACGCTCAAGAATTTCCCCAATGCCATCGAGCATACGTTGCAGTGGGCACGCGATACGTTCGCTGGCGAGTTTTCTCAAGCGGCCGAGAATGCCGCGCAGTATATTACCGATCCGGGCTTTATTGAGCGCGTACTGAAGATGACAGGCGTGCAGCCATTGGAAATATTGGAGTCGGTTAAGGTGTGTTAAGAAGAATTCAATGCTTTTCGGCTTAATCCAAATTGATGTTTTGCATTTGTAGAAAACTTTAATCGATGACAAACCGAAAGACTTTACTGACTGCGTGAAGTGGGCACGCCTACACTTTGAGGAACAATACGCCAATCAAATCAAACAGCTGCTGTACAATTTCCCACCAGATCAGGTGACATCGAGCGGCCAGCCCTTCTGGTCGGGACCGAAACGTTGCCCCGAACCGGTCATATTCAATGTGGAGGAACCATTGCACTTGGATTACATTTATGCAGCGGCCAATTTGCGCGCCGAAGTGTATGGCATGCCGCAGGTGCGCGATCGCCAACTGGTCGCAAATTTGGTATCGCAAGTGCAGGTATGTTAAAAATAATGTATTAATGTTTGTGTACAAGAAAATATAAAATGTAAATCAGCTATCAGCTTAGTTGAAGTTGTTTTAGTTGCCGAATAAAATAAACAAATTAATTTTTTTATGTAGGTGCCAGTCTTCAAACCACGTTCTGGTGTCAAAATCGAAACGAATGAAAGTGCCGCTGCCGCCGCGGCCAATAACTACGACAGCGCCGAGGTCGATCAGGATCGAGTCAACAAGATTCTCACTGAACTGCAGTCCTTAAACAAGATGGACTTTAAGATTTCGCCGCTCGAATTCGAGAAGGACGACGACAACAACCTGCACATGGACTTTATTGTGGCGTCATCGAATTTGCGCGCTGCCAACTACAGAATCCCACCAGCCGATCGCCACAAGTCGAAGCTGATTGCGGGCAAAATTATACCCGCCATTGCCACCACCACATCACTCGTCTCTGGCCTGGCTGTGCTGGAAATTGTTAAATTGATTATGGGGTGCGTGCGAATTGGATTCTTGGTCTCTATGCAATGCTTATAACTCTTGTTTTTGTTTTTGTAGACACAACTCTTTCGATAAATTCAAGAATGCGTTCGCCAATTTGGCGCTGCCGTTCATTGCGTTTTCTGAGCCAATGCCTGCTGCCAAGAATACCTACTACGGCAAGGAGTGGACGCTATGGGATCGCTTCGAGGTGCCCGGCGAGTTGTCGCTTCAGGAATTCCTCGACTATTTCGACAATAACGAGAAGCTGAAGATCACAATGCTGTCGCAGGGCGTATCGATGCTGTATTCGTTCTTTATGCCGAAGGCCAAATGCGCCGAACGCTTGCCGTTGCCCATGACCGAGGTGGTGCGTCGCGTGTCGAAGAAGCGCATCGAGTCGCACGAGCGTTCATTGGTATTCGAGATTTGCTGTAACGATGTGGACGGCGAGGATGTGGAGGTACCCTATGTGCGGTACACTCTGCCCTAAGAGCGATTGCGACGGCGGCAGCATTGAAATGAAGCACGCGCCAGCAGCTAAATCGGCGGGCGTTGCAGTTTTAGTGCGATTCAGTTTGGTTTAATTTACTTTAATGATTTGATTTTCTCAATTTTTGCGCTAAATAGAAAGTAAACTTGAGTTGTTCGTTTTTTACAAATTGTATTACATACACCACCATCCCCCCTCAAACAACAACAAAAATTGATTAAATGAAAAATTGATGAAATAATAAAATTTATCGTAGCTATGCTAAAACAAACACACAAAAAAAAACCAGCGCAGATTTGTATGTGCAGCAGAAGAAGGGACACGGTATGATGACGGGAACCTAAACAAAACGACGGAGAAGCAAAGAAAAATGAAATGGTTGCGTTGCAGCAGCAAAAAAAAAATTGCATTTTCATTTATACATTTACAAGTTACATATGTAAACTCGAATCGTTACAATAATAACAAAACATAAATAGAGAACAATGTTCTTAGGCGCTAAGCGGAGACGACATGTGGACTGGACGCTGGCGTAGCAGAGGCAGACGATTATCACATAATTCAACGACAATGGGGTACATTGAACTGTTGGTTTGCTCAGCAACACACACGCGTGAATACACAGCTACACACACACCCACACAGAAATTGATACCCATGCATGAGAATAACAAAAAAACTGTTAATTAAATTTGCAAGCAAACAATAATAAAAGTAAACAAAATTTACGCATAAAACGCTGAAAAGAAGCAAATATGAAAACAAAACAAAAAATGGGAATAACGGAAATTGAATTCACATTTTTTTAAACTTAAAATCTAATAGTATATACATATACAAATATATATAAATATATATATTTATAATTTAACTGAATAAAATGAATTGTGTTTTGTATTGGCGGATGCGTTCTCAAGTGTGAAGTGTTGTGCATCAATTCTAAACGGATTATCCGCAAAAGTTTCACTAGAAGTGCTTGCGTTAATTTGGCTTATTAACACTAAGTGGATGATTATTTCTGATAATCGCGTGTGTGTATGTGTGTGTGAACTTTATTGGCAACTGTTTGCTTTATTGGAAATTTGCTTAAATTGAATGCAACTTTTTTTTACTTATTCGACGCATAATTTTTCTCATGCTTAATCAATGATTAACTAAAGCCAGCCAACCAGTGCTCAAAATATGTGTTACAAATAGAAACATTTTAGTGTCCGATTGAAACCACTTTTTTGGGCCGAAACCGAATATTCGGTCGGACCCTAAAAAATTCCTTAATTTATACTGTTTCAAGCTGCTGGCTCTAACAACGCAATGGAAAGTGTTAAGTAAAACTTAATAAGCGAGGACAAGACGGCTCTTATTTGACTTACAATGTGCAAAAAGGCCAACATTTGCTTTCATATGTGGAAAACTCTACATGTTTCTGAATGAATACGGTGAGTAGAGACACTTCTTTTCAGCACTTGATGAAGTTGATGAGTCATCAGTTGACTAACGAGATTTTAAACATTATTGAAGTGAATGTAAAAAAAGTGAACATTTTACAAAGTTTTCAAATATATTTTCATATAATTCAATGTGTATGAAATGAAATAGAAAATTATTTTTCTTATCTTTTTTTATTGTGAGGCAAATTGTAAAAATGTTTATGTTCGAATAAGCTTTATTGAATTTATTATTTATAACTATGACTGGTTTAAGTTAATGATTAAATTAGGTCGAATATGCACCATTTTGTTGGATATGTTATTGAAATTTTAAAGGTTATTGCATGGAAACACTCGTCCTTAACTTTGACAGTTGAAGCTTTTTTTGGGACAAATTGTTCACCAGAAAAATAACCGGTTCGGCCTATAAGTTGGATGAGATGAGAATACATGAATACCTACCAACTGAACGTTTGAACAGCTTCTGGAGCGCGTCAATATCGATGTGTGTGGCCTGGCGTTGTACTAATGGAACACAATTCCTCTCCTATGGAACAAGCCTGGCTGCTTCTGGGTGATTACTTTCTTCAGACCGTCCAATTGTTTACAGTACAAGTCCGAATTCAGTGTTTGAATGAAGGAAAGCAGCTCGTAGTAGATGATTCCTTGCTAGTCCGTTCAAATAACTGAAAGCCAATCCTGGTTTCGGCTAACTCACCGCGATTCGACCACAAACGTTTTCGCTTGACGTGGTCGTAAGTGATGCACTTTTCAACACCAGTCAAAATACCCTTCAGAAATGAGTTGATTTTAAAATATTCAAATTCGCAAATGGAGATTCAGTTCGTATAATTTTTGCATTAACTTGTGTGGCGTTAACACATCGAACTCCTTTTTGTATCCAGCTTTATTCAAGTGGATAAAAACGGTTTTTTTAGCTCCTCGACAATCGAAGCAGTGCTTACGTGACAATCGCACTCGATGATTTCCATGCATTTTTGGAAATTTTCCAAAAATGGCTTTTCAAAGCGTGGTGTATCTTTGCCATCAAAATTACCAGAACTGAATAGAAATTTGTAAAATTTGGCGTATTTTCTCTGCTGGTGTCAATCTTTGATTAGCATTCAAACAAAATTCAGTCAAATAATCACAAAAATGTTTGAGAATTGTTTTTTAGTACGAAATGTTATATTTTTAATGCCATCTAGCCTCAACCGATCGCACTTAAACAACATGAGACACGGTTTACTAAAGCAATTAATTGTAGAAATAATGGATTTCTTTTTGCTGCGCCTTTTAGTTTCAAACTCAATGATGTTGCAAAGAAAATTTTTCAAAATCTAGTATGACAATTTTTGTTGTTTAACCAGCAAAACTTATCCAGTGTGCGTGGATAGATCATGACGCATGAAAAAAGAACTAGGAGTCATGATTGTCAGTTAGAATGGCTTAAAGTCTCACAAATGCTTTGCTCAACTGCGTTTCCTTGAGAATTCTAACCGCAAAAGAAGCGCACTGTGCCGCCGTTTGGTCAGGAATCAGCTGCAAGTGATGATATTTTTTGTATCCGACCATTTCCATTCCGACGAAAAAAATTTGACCAAAACTGAATTCGAATGGAAAACTGCAGGCAGGTCTTTTGAGAAAGTGAAGGAAATTACTTACCACATAATCATCTACAAAGAAACTGAGTTCCTCTTCAGACCTCAGAACCTCAGAAGTTTGGCATGAATTTCTTTAAAGATGAATTGATTCAAAGGTGAGTTTTCCAAGTAAAAATTTCCAAAAATAAAACACATTTCTTACAATAAGTTTTTCTTTATTTTGCCGTTTATCTAATTGATTACCTTAGTACCTTAATTACCACAAATCGAATAATATTGTATATTCAGTATTCAGTACAAAAACAAAAAGAAAGATCTATAACTTATATATATTGCATATTATAAACTTAAATTTATTTATAAAAAATATAAAATGTTGACATTTACTTAATTATATCACATTTTTAACAAAGAATTTTAATGATAAACAAAAAAACTTACATCAAAACGGCGCAGTTTAACTAATATGAATTTGATAAAGTTTTTCCCAAAGTTTATGAAAAAGGAAGATGCTTAAAAAAAGTAATTCGACTTTATGAAAAAGGCAGTTTAATTAATACAGATTTGATAAAATTTAACAAAAAAAACTTTATAAATAATTTCATAGTTCATTAAGTTGAAATAGTTTTAAATAATTTTTCAAATTAATACATTAGCAATTTTTTTTTATTGTTTTAACAATTCAATAAGAAATCGTTAAACATTTTCGGTAGTCAAAAAAATTCGGTATTAAAAAAAATAAAAAATTGAATAAAGTTAAAAATTAAAAAAATTAAAATTTAAAAATTTAAAAATACAAACATGTAAAATTAAAGATTTAATTTAAATTACAAATGATTTTTTTACAGTTTTTAAGCATTTTAGCAACTAAATCATTAATTAAAATTAAAATTTCAACTTTCGAAAAATATTTTGTTTGGGAGCATTAAAAAAATAAATATAAATTAGTAAAAAGTTTAATTTAAAAATCAACACATTTAAAAAAAAATAATAAAAATAAATTAATAAAATAAAAAATGATTGGAAAACTATATATAGTTACATATATAGCTTTGCGTGGAAAACAAACTTGATTGTGAAAAATTCAATTCAATTGAATATATTGAATTCTCTTCAATTTTTTTTCAATCAATCTCTTCAATTTTTAGAAAAAAAAAATAACAAATTCAGGAAAACTAAAAGTAATAAAAAAGTAAAAAGTAATTTTATAGAATTTTTCTTAGGATAATTAACAAATTCTAATTCACAAACAATAAAACCAATTTTTATTGTTAGTTATGAGAAGCAAATTTAAGTTTTAGTTAATTAAATTCTATTTTTTTTTACTTTTTAGTCAATTCAATATTTTATTAAAATTATATTTAGTTTCATTTATTTGGAGGTTATTTAAATTTAATTAAATTAATTTATGTTTTCAAATTTAATTTAATAAACTTTTAATTAGTTGAATTAATTTACATTAATTTAGAAAAACCGTTTTGTTTGAAGTTATTTCATTTAAATTTTAAATAACTTGAATTAGGTGATTAATTTTTATTTGTAATAAATTTTTTAATTAATTTTAATTAATCAATTTTGAATGATTAATTTTTAATTAATTTTTATTAATTTTTAATTAAATAATTTTTAATTAATTTGGATTAATTTTTAATTAATCCATTAGAATGGAATTGATAAAATTTTTTATTAACTTTAAACTTAAACTTGAATTGGGTGATTAATTTTTATTTTTAATTAATTTTTTCATCAATTTTTAATGATTAATTTTAAATTAATTTTGATAAATTTTTAATTAATAAATTTTTAGTTAATTAATTTTATATTAATTTGGATTAATTTTTAATTTATCAATTACAGTGGAATTTATTCAATTTTTTATTAAACTTTAAACTTAAACTTGAATTGGGTGATTACATTTTATTCTTAATTAATTTCTTAATTCATTTTAGTTAATAAATTTTGAATGATTAATTTTTAATAAATTTTGATTACTTTTTAATTAATCAATTAGATACAATTTTTTATTAAACTTTTAATTTATTAAATTTAATTCAATAAAATCATAATTAATTAATTTTAAAAAATTGTACTATCAATTTAAATTTAAATTATGGTTTTACTGAATTTAACTTAAATGATTTTAAATAAAACTTTTAAGAAAAATTTTAATAATTAAATTTTATTGAAACAGTTACAACTAACTTCATGAATTACAATTTAAATTTATTAATTAAAATTGAAGTTTTAATTGAAATTTTATTTATTGAATTTTAATTAATTCAGTTGCTTAAAAGTTTTATAGTTTTTATTATTTATAATTGAAAACATAAACTAATTTTATTAAAAATCTAACCAATTCATTAAAATTTAATTCTTAATTCAAATGTTATTTATTGAATTTTAATTAATTCAGTTGATTAAAAGTTTCATTAAACATTTTGTTATTTAAAATTGAAAACATAAATTAATTTTATTAAAAATCGAATTACTTCCAATTCATATTTAAATTCAATGAATTAGTTATAAGCTGAATTAATTGAACTGGTATATTTTCAATTTTAAATTTATTATTTAATTAAATCAACTAATTCAATTAATTAGTTATGAGCTGAACTAATTGATTTTGTATATTTTAATTTAATTTATTTTTTTAACTAACACAACTAATTCAATGAATTAGTTATAAGCTGAATTAATTGAATTTGTATTTTTGAATTAAATTTTTTCTTTAAATCAACTCATTCAATGAATTAGTTATAAGCTGAATTAATTGAATTTGTATTTTTTAATTTTCATTTAATTATTTTTTTTAGTTGAAGTGCTTTTTAGTTAAATTTTTTTGTCTGACTTAAGTGCTTAATTTTTTCTTTAATTTCCCAATTAATTGCTACAAATTATACATTTGAAATTGGAAAAGTTTTATCTTAGTTTCAAGTTGGTACTTAGTATACATTTATTATTATTTTTTTAATTTTTTATCAATAATTCTTAAATTAATATTAACATTAAAACAAGCGAATGATAATTTTTGAATATCTACTTTTTTTGAAGTCAGTTTTTGAAACGCATCAAGTTTGCTTTGAACTGGGCCAGTGGGAGTTGGAAATGTACTCAAAATTTTAATATGAAAACGTTGACAAATATATAAAATATATATATACAAAAATATATATACATACATACGTATGCATGAATTCATATTAAAAGTTGAAAAATCATATTTATGAATGATTTTTTTTATGATTTTACAAATTTGCAACATTTTCCGATTTGCCAAATAAAATCATAAAATATTTTAAGACCGTTCTCTGCCGGCCACAGTCCACAGCTCACTTTAGGGGCGCTCAATGACCTCGACGCTACGTTTTTGTTTTTTTTTAGGTTATGTGGGCCACTTGTCAGCTGTTAGTAATGCATCGAAAACGGTGGTTGATGAACATTTGAACGGCTAATTGCTAGTTTTTGTTGTTTATCTTCATATAAATAAATAGTAGACATAAGGCTGAAGCTTTGCTTATAGGCACTTTTTGCATTTAAGACATTTACGTGTAAATATTTACTATGATCGATCGATTTTTCATATGCAAATTTGTGCACATGTGAGAGTTGGGTGCACATTGCTTTGCTTTTTTTTCATATTTTTTCCTTTGTAAATTTTGCATTGTTAAATTTTTCATGAACTGGCATAAAGCACGGCTAAGGCCATAAGTGTTACGTTTGTGTGTGTCGCTATGTTAATTGTGTGTGTGTTCGTTTATGCAGTAAAATACAGTGAACATGAGGTTGAGTTGATGAATCCTAACCTCAAAGTATTTTTTATGTCTTATACGGTAAATACATAACCTCGCGCAAGCGCCAAGGCATGCATGAGAAAGTTGTGCGCATCCGACACGCCGCCTGGCACCTAAAACTACTTAAACGACTTAAGCTAATCGTCGCCGTCTCGTTGTCCAGCAGCTGTGCACGGCCAGCAGCAACAGCAGCACCAGCACTCGCGCCGTTGCTGTTTCGTAGCGGCTCGGTGCGCCGCTGTCGATCGTTCGGCTGTCGCTGGTGTCCGTTTCGTTGCGCTCGGATATGAGCGGCGCTGTCCATGTCTGTTCCTCGTCCACTTCGTTGACGCGTCGCGGGCAGTTCATCCATTTGCGTGCGGACAGCTTGGGCCGAGGATGCGCCACCTCCATGCGATCGTCGTTGAACTCCCAGTAGCCGAGACCCTTGAAGAAGTACGTCTTGCGATTGGTGTACTGGAAGGCGGCGTCAATGTTGTAGCCAATGCCGCGCCAAATCGACATATCGCGCGGATAGTCGAGCTCCACGCGTCCTGTGTCCTCGTCCAGGCGCCAGTACAGCGTGCCGCTGCAGAGGTAGGTGCGGTTGTTGTGGCCCCAAACGAAGGCAGCATCGATGTGCGTCACCGACGCGGGCAGTCCCAGTGTGGTCAGCGGTTGCGGATAGCCGCGCACCAGCGTCACCGAATCGAAGAGGTAGTAGTAGCGACCTTTTGTTGCAAAGAGATGGAAATTGGAGAAATTAGTGACTGAAACGAGAGGGGGAAAGGGAGATGCGCGACTTACCAATAAAGAAGACAATTTTACGATCTCGATTCTCGTAGACAGCGTCGATTTTGGTGTAGTTTTCAGGTAATGAGGTCCACAGGCGGCGAGTTTCGGTGGGGTAGCCGGCGTACAGGCCGCGTTCACCAATGCGCCAGAGGAACTGCAAAAGAATGAAAGGAGTTGTAAATTTAAATTTATAAAAGAAATTAAAAAATGCAAAGTGGAGCTTCGTAGTTTATACGTAAAAGAGGATTAAAAGAACACAAAATGCGTCACAGCTGCATGAAACTTGCTCCTAGAGGAAAGAAATTCAGAAGCTTCGCTTATCCAAACTTAGGTAAGGTAGGTGAAATATGTGGTTTCACAATGGGCCTCACAATAGGCCTCCGAGAGTGTTTCTTATAGAGGCAGCCACCATAACCTAACCTAACCTAATCCTTAACTTAATTCAAGATGCTGACATTTCATAATCTTACTCCAATTTTTTTAGGCCTGTCTGAGATCCTTTTCAGTGAGCTCTATTGCTTTTTGATAGTCTCTAAGTTTCCTTTTCCTTCTAAAAATCTATTTTTGAACCTTCTCCCTTTTTAAGAAAGACACTTTACTCTAATCTGACTTCCCTTTTCTTCAATATAAAATAAAATTTTCTATAACAAGCTCGGGTCGAATGCAGTGGCGCATACAGGATTTAATTTTGAGGGGTTCCACGTACAACTTTTGAGCTCAATACCATTTGAAACCATATTTGGTACCAGGAATTTTTGTATTTGGAAGGGGTTTGAACCCCAAACTCCCATGCGCCACTGGCCGAATATGAAATCGAACAATAGGTTCGATTATTTTTTTAACCTTCGCCATACCAAAGTTTTCCGCAGATATATGTCGCTTACCAATATTCACCCAGGTGACTCGCCATTTTGAATAGAAATGCAAAATCAATGAATAATGAATTAAATAAAAATCGTTTCCATTCCATCATTTTATGTTCAAAAGAAATCTTCTACGTTTTTTCATAGTTGCAAAATATATCGTTACAGTTAGCCCTTTTTCGGCTGCAACCCACCTGAGTTGGTATAAGTAAAGCGAAATGGAAAACCAAATTTTATTAATTTTTCTTTTTGGAAATATTTTTAGAACATAATTTATCATGCCTGATTTCTGTAATCTTTGATGGTTCTTATTAATTGAAACTATCTCTCAGAGTAGTCAAATATGAGGTCAGTTCGTAATCATATCCAACTATCATATCAAATCTTCAAAAAATTCCTAATGTATCAACGATATTGAAGTCTTTATCTTTCTATAATTTTGCACCTGAGAAGTTTGAATTTTGAAATTGTCGCCTGATATCTTAGTTTCAGCATGTACAATCAGGTCAAAATCCTCTGGGTTCCAGGACACAGAGGAATTGACGGAAACGAGGAGGCGGACAGCCTTGCGAGAGCTGCGGCAGCCACGACGTCCCTGGGACCGAAACCCTTCATTGAACTGGACAAAAACGCCATAGCAGAGTCACTAAGACTTGAAGAGAAAACCAGGAACTCAGAACACTGGTTGAACGCCTTCGGGTCTTAGGCAATCAAAAAACTTTATTAAAGCTTATAACCCCAAATGGAGTGAAAAATGACCCAAACTAAGGAAGAACCAGTTTACACAGCTCACCTATCTTCTAACTGGGCCCTGTAGACTGAGAAAACATATTGTCGCCTCAAAACACGAATGTGGTATATTCCATTGAGCCTAGTAAGACATACGACATTTGTTTTCTGAGGCAACGATATGCATACAATCGGGCTAGAACAGAGTAGCGTCTGTAGACTCTGGGGAACAGCAGAGGAGACTCCCGAACACATTTTACTACACTGCGATGCGGCATGTCGCAGCAGGATGCGTTACCTGGCCCAGTTCTGGCTTGCAGAAGAGAACATCAAGCTCCCAAATCCCCGTGAGTACTAAGCTTCATTAGGTCAATGGGTCTAGGGGATGTTCTCTAACAACTTGTAGGGGGCACAATAGATCACTTCTGGTGTCAGTGCAACAAACCCCATTAAATTCTATTGTAGTTTCAATTTCTGATCTTTTATAGACTTCCATGGCCTTCCCTTTCCTTGAGGAAAACACTATTCTACTATCCCCGAGTCAAACCTCTATTAGGCAGCTTGTTGGAGTCATTACTGGACACTGCGCCATTTGATTCATGCTTGTCAAATGGTGCTTCTTGTCCAGTGATGTCTGCGGAAGCTGTGGAGATGAAGAAGAAGTGGAAAGGATCCAACACTATCTGTGCCACTGTCCGGCTCTGCAGGAACGCTGTCTCAGCTCAAAGCTCCTGGCAGACTACTACAGACTCTACTCTCCTTCATTAAGAGGTCGAATTGGTTTGCCCCGGACTGAGAGCCATTGGTTAGCTCCAGAACTTTCCAAGAAGGGATTCACAATGGGCCGATTTGGCCTCCGAGTGGAATTTTGGCCTCTAGGTCGTACACACCCTTCCCTACCTAACTTAACTATAGACTTCCCAACTTGTCTCTAAGGCTCAATTGAAGTCTTCAAATTGTTAGGAATCCCTACAATCTGCACAAATCATTCACTATAGAAATTTTCAGCTCAACTCAACTTATTCTTCAAACACTTCAAACATATTTTGTTTGCCATTCAACTCACCTGCCCGCGGAATATGAACAACTCGCGTCGTATCATCGAAATCGCATCGTATGTGGTTAGACAATTGTCCGGTTTTAGTTTTCTCGGTTTGGTTGTGTGATGTCGATGCGACCAATTTTTGGTGGGTCGTGTTGCTGCCACAATGCGTGGCCTATATGTAGTGGTGGTTGTTGTTGTCGTTGTTGTTACCGGCTCATGGTAGCGATGATGTGGATGACGTCGCGGCTCGTAGGGATCATACGGCGGATATTGTGGATACTGTGGATATTGTGGATATTGTGGACTTTCCGGTGGCCGATAGTCGGGATAACGTTGCGGCCGATCGGGATAGTAAACCAGTGGTCGACGTGTGGTCGTAGTGGTGGTTGTGGTAGTGGTTGGTGTGGTTTTGGGACGCACTGGTGGCTTGTATGGACCCCAGGTTTTCTCTTTCGAGCCGTACAACTCTTGAATGGCATTGCGATCGTCGTCGGGCAGTGAGATGTCCACTTCGTAGCCATGATACCAGGGATACATGATGGCTTTCTGATCCGACGAATGACCCAAACCGAGAGAGTGGCCAAATTCATGTACAGCAACGCCGAGGAAATTGGTGGCTAAAATGTAAGAAAGAGAAGGGAGGTTAGTTTTAAAATTTTGATATTTGAAAAATGTGAAGAAGAGTTGATGGAAATCTTAGAGTGGGATATGTCTTAAATTCTTTTTATTTTTTCAAGATTTTGATCGATATCTTCGACTTTATTTACTTAATTTTTTCAAAAGAAATCCATACATTTTGAATCTTTTGTCATTCAACAAGAATGTTTCCCATCAAACTTATTTAAATCTTTTTGCATGTGAATTGTTGCAACCAGTTCATCCAGAAAGGGCAAAGCTATCAACCTCACTAATAAGTGTCAATGCGTTGCCCATCGCTCTAATCTTTTTCATTTATCATTGTCATTTATCACCAAATATTTCCATGGCTGCACATATTTCACAATATTTGCTTCCTCAGAATTTCATATTCAGCACATCAGCCTTTGAGTGCATGGACGGTTGGCGTTTCGTGCCGCTGTGGGTTTGAGGATTTTATGCAAAACACATTTCATAATCCGTCGGCAGAGTGTTGGCGCGCGCGCGCTGCCATTTGCTTGCTCTCAGTCGCTCAATCAAGCGTGCGATCAATCAATCAATCAAACGCCGAATGAATGAACGAATGCCTAATGCGGCGCTGCCTATCATCGCTGATGCGTCCGCTGCTGGCTGCATACATTGACAAACATCACGAACTGGCAACAGAGCCAATTCGCACGGACAGACAGCTTGAGCTGGTCGAGGTTTAGTTTGGGCGCGTTGTGTCGTCAGTCAGTTAGCTGGCAACTTGTGTGTCAGAGCGTGTGGCAGCTTAAATAGTCCGATTGCTGATGCTGATGTTGTGTGCAAATGTATGTAAATGTATGCGTGCGTGTGTGTGTGTGAGTGTGTTTGTAGTCTGCATCGAGCCTAATTAGATAACAAAATTGTGAATGATGAAAATTAGTGCGCTGGCAGTGATGTGACGCCCGCCACAAGAACAACGCACTATCGTATGTTGAGTGTGTGTGTAGTAGTGAGGCGCAGCTGATGATAGGCCGCAATATTTATGCATTTTGTGTGTGGCACAAATTTCCATTTTTCTGGCATTTGACAGATTTTCGTTTACATGATAAGATTTGGAGGGCCATTATTGCCCATTGTGAGTGTGAGTGCTCTCCATGAGTGCTGGGATGAGGCAGTCTTGCCAAATATCAACCAGAAATGACTTTCTTTAAAAAATATCTTTCTTAAAAAATTATTGAAATTTAATAACTCCAAAATTTTTTTATGTTATGTTATGCAAAAAACCACTTAGGATTCGAAAAATCCTCTTACTTAAAATATAAATCTCCTAAACAATTCTTCCTCCTTATAACTCTCTTAAAAGGCCAAGAATCTCCTAAATCTAGTAGAAAATCTTCTGATCTGGCAAAACTGATGAGGCACATCCTTTTTTCTGGGGTTGCTGTCAAAAGTGAAACACTAAATTACGTTTTTTCTGTTAGATCAAATTATTTAGTCACTTCTACTGCTCTGAACAATCACATAGAAAGTGTCTAATTGATTTTACATTACTGTCAACAAAGATAGATGTGGCTTAAGCTGAACTGCTCAGTAGAAGCCTATTTGCCTTTCAAATTGCAAAGATTCTTGCTAGAAAGACGCCGAAGACGGTTGGACTGTTTAGCCTAGTTAAGGAGCTCGCCCCGCGAGCTCCAAAAAATTTAGAGATGGGGCCAACCACTGGCCCTTGGCTCTGCTGCAAAGAGAATTGGATTAATTGAAACACCAAAGTTTACCTTCCTCGTCCGAGGTCCGATCAAAAAGTGACAAGAACTTTATTCTTAATTCTTAATGAAGCTTACTATCTACTTTGCTTAACTAAGGCACGTGTGCTATGTCAGCATTTCAGCCTGCAGGCAGCGCATATGCGACGGGCAGCGATCCCACGGTTTTTGGAGGAGGATCGCGTTACCGAGCCATTCAGTGCAACGTTATGCGGTGTTGGGTCGCCGATCACGTTGATATGCAACGTGCTGGAATTGGCGTGGAAGATTGCTGACGTCGTCAGTTCGCACCGCTGTATGGCGCGTTAACTTGCAACGTGCTGGAATTGGCGTGGAAGATTGCTGACGTCGTCAGTTCGCACCGCTGTATGGTGCGTTAACTCTTCCCCCTTCAAAAATCTGCGTCCCGCAGATCGTGTGAGGCTGAATGGAGCCATGTTCTAGGGTGGTAGGCTTGTGCACTTCGGGGATTCTGACGCGAATTGTCACCTTTCTCCATATGGTGTAGCAAATGGCTGCTAGGGCAAGGATCAGGATGGCATCTATGGTCGTCGAGGTATGGAGGGTTCGGCCAAGCTTGCGGAGGCGGCTTATGTTTGCCAGCCCTAACTCGTGGATATATTTCATATTCAGTTTCAAACCTATCTCTGTAACGTTTGTTAGAACGGGTGGTACTGCTTGCAGCGTCCTAGTCGTTTTGCTGGAGAACGTTTGGTTTCCAATCCACACTGTCTCGTTATTCAGTTGCACAAGGAAGGTCCCGTTTAGTTTTCGTAGCTGGTTGTCGCTTCGAATGATCCCTTCGAAGTTGGAAAGGAATATCGTATCGTAGTCAACTAGCTCCACGGTCACTTGGTTGTCTGGTTCGAAACGGCACTTCGCATTGCCGCCTTTCAGCAGTCTTGGTATGCATTCGTTTTCAGGCAACTTTACCAGGGAACTCGCCTCACAAATCGTGGAGTTGTTTGATGAGTAGCAATCGCCGGTGAGACCATAGGTTTCGTCGTTGCTCATCAGCATTTTTTTGTACTGCAGATCTACTCGTTTCCCCTTCGCCGTTGAGGCTCTGACCAACATTAGACTATAACGGGTTTTCTTCACTTTCGGTACGGCGAGCACGTAGAGGAGCAGAGTTCCGTTCGAGTAGATAGAGGGTTTCGCGTACTGAAGCGCCTCTACTAGATTTCGGTAAGGTAGTCCGTCTTCTTCACAGATTACTCGATCTATTTCTGCTTGATCTAAGAGGTTGGTGTTGACAATACCTGCCTTGGCCATTTGTGAAGCCCTGATGATTTCGGATATCTGTTCTTTGAGCACCAGGACCTTGTGCGATATTAACGTGTCGGATCTTTCTGAGTTAATGTCCTTGCCGATAGTGTTTATGTGGGCCATGACATCATTGACCTTCCTGATTGCCTCCTCTGTTACGTTGAAGATTTTTTTGTTGATCAGGTATTGGTTGTTGTTGTTTGATACCATCTCATTTTGCTTTTGGAGGATTTCATCCCAGTCAGTAGCGTCTGGTGAGCCTGCGACCCACTTCCATGCCGCTCCGATCCAGGTTATGGAGCGTTTCATCCTGTTGCCGTCACTCAGTAATTCATTAAGGCGTAGCCTCGTCTGCTTGAGGTAGTAATCGACCAGAGATTTCGATAAATCGTCCCTCATGGTTGACTTGGCTATTTCGAGCTTCCTTAAAGCTGCATCGAAGAAGCCGATGTCAAGAGCATGCACCAGCTTGAAGTGCCCATTCACTATCCATCCGTCGCTGTGTTGGATGACCACCAGAGGGGAGTCGTACTTAAATATGTTAAGTGCAATTGTCCCGGAGATTATCACTACCGTGATGATGAAGTGGAATGTCGACCTAAGGTGCATTTTTTATGTCTTAATTTTTTATGTCTTAAATTTCCCTGTGTATATGTGTGCCTGTAATTATATTTATTCATACAATTTAAAGGGTGCCGTATGTTTTACATATACATATTTTTTGTGCCATTTTCCTTAAAAGTTTTTGTAATTCTCTATTTGTTTCGTTTTATTTTTTGTTAAAAAAAAAAAAATTTTTTATTTTTTATTTTTTTTTCCCTTTTTTTTTTTTTTTTTTTTTTTTTTTTTTTATTTTCTTTTTTTTCTTCCTTTTTTTTTTCTTTTTTTTTTTTTATTTTTATACCGCTTCCTCTACATATATTTCTTAAATCTACTAGTTTTATACTTTTTTGTATTTTTTTCTTTGGAGCCATTAAGACATGAAGCCTTTTATTATTTTTTTGTTTTTTTTTTTGTTTTCTATCTCCTACTCCCATCACCATTCTATTTAGATTTCCGGTATATATTCCGCATTGATTTTCCTTTTTTTTATTTATTGCCTTTTTTTTTTTTTTTTTTTTTATAAAATCTTATTCATAAAATTTTATTTATGCTCTTTTTTCTGTTCATAATTTCTTCTTTAAAAATTCTTCTGACTCCTTATTGTCTAGTGTTCTTGATGTGGCTTTTACGTGCAGTTGTGTTTTATTTTGTGTGCTGGTGCGAATATGTGCCGGAGTAAGTGCTTATGTGATTGAATTTATCGCATTTTATGTTATTTTATTTTTTTGGAGTGCAACTCTCGATATGGGCCTTGTGAATTCTTCTTCCACTTTCCGTCGTTACTGTCACCCTATTGTCTTTAGATACTATCTCTTTACGGTACAATGGTTTGTTTTTCCCTTTTATTGTCTTGATTGCTACGAAAATTTCCTCGCCCTTCCTAATTGCAACTGAATTCCAAACTTATTTTGTTGGTTTCGATATGGTATTTAATATAAACGGCGTCCCCTCCTGTTAATTGCAGCAGTTGCCAAAGGCGTTCCGCTGAACTCAATTTACTTTCGAAGTTCTTCTTCTCCACTCCCGTTGAGTAGAGTTGATGGAGCGCTTCGTAGCGTTCGATCTGCCTTTCTATGGCCCTCGTATTTAATTTTTTAACCGGACGTTTGCCAAATGTCTTATCGGGGCCTTGAACAGGCAAACGAGACCTCGAACCAGGTCGATGACAACGTGCCGTTTCACGTTCGGGATCGGAACGAAAACTTCTGTTATTGGCGTTTAGGGAACCGTCTCCCATGGGTTTACGAGTTGTATCACCAACCGGTGCATAGGTTCCAATAGGAGTTGGGTAAGATGGCGTTGCAAACGATGTTTCTGGATAGCACAGATTGAAATTGTACATTTTCGGAGTCGGCTGCTGATAATATAACTCTGGGACAGGGTGATGTTGTCGGCTGAACCGTTGAGGATTGTGAATTTCGTTACGAGAAGCAAAACCTGAATGACAGGGGTGGGCAGTCCCATTCAAAGGTTTCTGGGGAACAAGGTTATGCCTTGTTGCAACTAGCTGATCAATGTCTCTTGAATTTGCTATATGTGTAAAAGTAGGGCCATATAGTTCAGAGGCATGACGAAATGAGAATATTTTTGAAAGAATTTCGTAACGATTGATATTAAAATCACGCTCCATGCATTCATACGGCAAATCTCGGCCATGATGTCTCTCTATAGCCACAGCCAATTTTTCCAAAATTTGTAACATAGCTCTCTGAGCAACCTCTTCAGGAATTTTTCCGATATATTGTCGGTATTGCCGTATGGCAGTCGGGAAGTGTTTTTCGCAAAATTTCAGACGGTGATTGTAGCCCATCAAGTGATCCTGCATACCAGACCCATCCGACATAAGTTCGCATAACCCACACTCAAACCTCGCATTTAAGTCACCAGAGCCTTTAAGTATTTTGATTACATACCCAACGCCTATCAGTCCCAGTATTTTGTCATCACTTCGCTTATAACTAAATGTTTTTGTTGTAAACGTTGGTTGGACTATTTTGCGCATCTGGGAATGGGAAGAGCGGTTTTTATTTTTGTCAACCGTAGGTACACTTACAGTATTTGCTTGAAAGCGCGATTTCTCTGTGGTGTCTAATAACTCATATTTAGGTGGCATATCTCTGCAGGGGGTATGCTCTGTGCCGTGAATTAGCATTAATTCTTCTGGGATTGCCCCAAGGCTTTTCGCCCTTCTATTTGAACTAAGTTTTCTCATGGCTTTATTTTTGTTCGACCCTAGGTAGTCGTCCCTCTATACCTGGTTCAATTGGTCAATTCTGGTCAATTCGGTCAGCTGGAAGAAAAATTCACTCACCTGTTATTTTCCTGTGACTCTAGTCCTTGTGTTGCCTCCGTATATATCCTTTTACTAGCACTTGGCACTCACTTCGCACTTACTTTGCACGCACTGCACCCTTTTCAATGATTAGTATTTTTTTATTTCTATTTTTTTCTTCCTTTCAGAACCTTTCGGGTGGCACTTGCACACTTCTTATTTTCTTCCTTTTTTCTTTTTTCACAATTTAAAATACAAAAAAATTTTTACAATTTTAGAATTTTTTTACCATTTCTCTTTTTACTTATATTTATCTTTTCTTTATTTTTCTTTGAACTACCAAGGAATTTTTATGAATTCTTATGATTTCTCTTTTTCACCAAGGAAAAATTGGTTGGCACTTCTTATTATTTGAATATTAGCAACTTTTTTCCTTATTTTCTGGCACTTTTTCTATCAATTTTTTGTTTTCTGGCACCTTCAAATCATTAACACAATTTTGCTTTTTTGTTTGTTTTATTTTGCACAATCCTCAATCCTCTGGCACCTTCTGTTCGATGCTTACTCTCCGTTTATCTGGAAATAAGGAAGCGGTTTTTATTTATATGTACCGTGATCTTACGTTAACGGCGGCTCGCGCTCAACGGCGTCTGCCTTTAAACTTCGTTTCACCGTGTTCTGAAGGGAACGGCTTTTGACAATTTTAGTCGCGGAAGGGTCACTTTATCCGTTTTAGTCGTCCGCAATCTGATTGCGGGCAACCTACTAAGGAGCGACTGGCTTCACACCGACTACGGGCCGGCCTGGGAAGTCCGTGTTATCCTTTTTAGTCGACCGCGTTTATAATTGCAGCCGACCTACTAAGGCACGGTGTCTTCCACCTATCCGCTCATCACCGTTCGGCGTTCGACTTGTCCAGAGGATATACTCCGACTTTCACGCGAACGCACAAGGTGTGAGGTGGGATAAGGCCGATCCTTTCCAATTCGTTGGCGTTAGGAACTCAGGACTTTTTCTTCACAGTTTTATGTTACCGAAAGATCCAAGCATTTGGATCGCCGGTTTTGATAAATTTATATTTGGGGATATGCCGAGTGTACGGGAGTATTCCCTGGAGTTGGCGAATCGCCGTACACTTTTTATTTTTTACTGCACAGGAGGGTCCCCCCGAAGGTGGTGAATCGCTGGCAGTTCCCAAATAATTTTTATGAAAGGCTGAGGGGCTTCGGGGTCGCAGCACTTTTGTTATTTGTTATATCCTGGAGGGTCCCGTAGGAATCGCAGGATGAAGACGTATTTCTTTATCTTGTTTTCTTTTACGTTTTTTTTTTTTTTTATTTTAGACTTACTGTTATTTTTCGAAGCGGTTGCTTCGTCCTGAGTCCTTCACGCGTCGACCCGCATTTTTGCGCGGGTCCCTGCTCGGGCGCCAGTTAAGGAGCTCGCCCCGCGAGCTCCAAAAAATTTAGAGATGGGGCCAACCACTGGCCCTTGGCTCTGCTGCAAAGAGAATTGGATTAATTGAAACACCAAAGTTTACCTTCCTCGTCCGAGGTCCGATCAAAAAGTGACAAGAACTTTATTCTTAATTCTTAATGAAGCTTACTATCTACTTTGCTTAACTAAGGCACGTGTGCTATGTCAGCATTTCAGCCTGCAGGCAGCGCATATGCGACGGGCAGCGATCCCACGGTTTTTGGAGGAGGATCGCGTTACCGAGCCATTCAGTGCAACGTTATGCGGTGTTGGGTCGCCGATCACGTTGATATGCAACGTGCTGGAATTGGCGTGGAAGATTGCTGACGTCGTCAGTTCGCACCGCTGTATGGCGCGTTAACTTGCAACGTGCTGGAATTGGCGTGGAAGATTGCTGACGTCGTCAGTTCGCACCGCTGTATGGTGCGTTAACTAGCCTACAGACACTTTCTAGGTCCATTTTTGAATAAAATCTACAGATATCAGATCCCATTCAGTTTAATTTAAAAATTTAAGAATTCAAGTCAGTAAATGAAAAAACAAAGAGATTCATCTCGAAGCTATTCCAGACCAGACTAGACCCAATAGAGATCAGAATTTATGATTTCAAGTTAGTAAATGCAGCAAAAAATAATAAACTGAATTCAAATTAGAGGCTATTCTCCAGATCTTAGATCAAATTGAGATCAGAACTTAAGATTTCCAGGTAGTAAATGCAGAAAAAAATACAAACTGAAATAAATTTCAAAACCAATCTTCAGATCTCAGAGACCTGAAATAATGTATTGTGCCTCCTATAAGTTGTTGTGGAACATCACCTAGACCCACCGACCTAATGAAGCTTAGTAACTCACGGGAATTAAGGTGCTTGATATTCTATTCTGTAAGCCAGAACTGGCCCAGATAATGCATTCTGCTACAACATGCCGCATCGCAGTGTAGTAAAATGTGTTCGGGAGTCTCCTCTGCTCTTCCACAGAGTCTACAAACGCTAACCTGTTCTAGCCCGATTGTATGCATATCGTTGTCCAGAAAACTAATCCAATTCAGTTCAGAACTTAAGATTTTAATTTAGTAAATGCAGAAAAAAACAAACTGAATTCAAACTTGAATTCAATCTCCAGATTTCAGATTCAATTCAGTTCAGAACACATGACTTTAAGTTAGTAAATGCAGAAAAAAACAAACTGAATTCAAATTAGAGGCTATTCTCCAAATCGCAGATCCAATTGAGATCAGAACTTAAGATTCCCAGTTCGTAAATGCAGAAAAAAATACAAACTGAAATTAACTTCAAAACCAATCTCCAGATCTCAGATCCAATTCAGTTCAGAACTTAAGATTTTAAATTAGTAAATGCAGAAAAAAACAAACTGAATTCAAACTCGAAGACATTCTCCAGATCTCAGACCCAACTCATATGAGAATTTAAGATTTCAAGTTAGTAAATGCAGAAAAAAACAAATTGAATTCAAACTCGAAGCCATTCTCCAGATCTCAGAGCCAATTTAGATCAGAAACCTAGATTTCGACCATGTCAAAGTTATCGGCCTTAAAAACTAAAGAAAAATGTGATAATGTAATCGATATCGTCAGTTTCTCAAGTTGGTAGAAGATAATAGCTTTGTTTGCTAAGCCCTGAAAATTCCTGGACTAGTGCATTGTACTGTCCGTCTAAGGCTACGTTTGACGTCAGGTTCGATCCTCTAGAATAAAGATAAATAGACATGTATTTGCTGGAAGATAAAAGCTTTGATCGACTTCTTGGTTAGTACGTCGGATCGCGAATCTGTGGCGACATTTGACTTCAGGTTAGATCCTTCGTAGCGAGTACCAATATATGAAAAATTGCCTCTTCTGTGGGTGCTCTCTCAATACGATAAAGTTAACGTCTGAGAGGAAAAATGCTAATTGGAAAACTTCCAACATACTCAGAATCGGCAAAAAACTCTAAGAACCCTTGATTCGATGCACAGTCATTTGCGGGAGATTAGATCTCGAATCCCCACTTTAGAGTTTCGTTATGAGGCTGTTGTGCTTTAACTATCTTAAAAGGTAACTGAGCTCAAGTAAATGAAGAAATATTAAATTTTCAATTATGCGTAAAAAATGTTATGTTAAGTCATTACAGCCAGAACTATCGTTCTGGTTCGTTCGTATGGTTGATATGACAACAATCCAAAAAACAAAGTTCGGTAGCAAAAATAAAAAAATTAGTATGGAATGTTGTTGATATTGTTACGAAAATGACTTTCCAAGTTCGTTTTGGATTGTGCTTGAAAATTAAACCACTTCAATTTTTCAGCGCAAACGCAGTCAAAAACTAACAATTGCTTTATTTACAAATTTACACTTGCTACTACTTTACACTACTACTATTGCATGTTCCCCTTTGCTTGCTCAACACAGACTCCACTCTCTGGGCTGCACACTGCTGCTTTTATACTGGTTTTCTTATCGCGTCGAAGTTTCTTGCACATTCCAGTTGTACTTTCTATCTTGATCGTTCTAGCACAGCTCATCCCCTTCGCGAACCATCCATGCCATATCGGAATTATAGCAAGTTTGCCGTACTATAAAGTGCATGCCTAAAAGTATGCATCGAAAAGCATTCATGCATAGCAAAGCACAGAGTGCCTCATCGCAACAATAGAATCATACAATCGATTAAATGAATAAATTGTAGCTTTCCGCAGTAAACATCTTTAGTGAAAGGGTTAACTACTTTAACAATTTTATTCTATTCAATAATTTCTTTGAGTGGAAAAATTCTGTGTATATGATTTTATGTTAATTGCATTGGTTCTGCAGGATCAAACAGTCTTCTGCCTCTACTGAAAATTTCAGTTTTTCGAGTTGAGACTCTATTGAATTTAGTGTGCAATGTGTTCAAATGTTTCTCCAGAAATATAGCACAAAATATTTGTCGGAGTTATACTGTGACCACAACATTCTCCGGCTGTTGAGGTAGTAAACTAATTTGTAATTCAAAACTTTTTAAACTATAAACATTTTTCCAGAGAAAGAATAAATTGCTGTTTCTGTTTCGCTGTTTCGATTATGAGATGAATTTGTGAAAACATTCAATCGATGGAAACATGACACAACTCATTAAAACTAAGCCAATAAAATCACAATTAGCAAATTATTAGCGAGATAAGCCTCAATAATCAGCAATTGTGTTGGAAAATAACCAACGGCAAATGTGCAATTCAAACCTAAACCACTCGGCACAGTGTGTAAATGATAGCATAAAATTTTCGAAAACAAAATCGATTGAAAATTGAAGCAAAATGCTGGCAACATTTTCAAATGTTTGCCACATTTGTTGATTTATGGGCAAAGGCGAAAATTTTCGGTTATAATGATTTGGTTTTTTTTTGGCATTGAATAAATTGCGCAATGGACGATGAATGGATAAATTAACGGCCCCAAAACAAAACTAACAACAACAATAACAACACCAACAGCTGCAACAGTGGCCATAGCACTTATTGGGGAAACACTTACACCAACAATAATGCAAATAAATGCCAGCAAAAAGGCGACTGCTGGCTGGTTCGCTAATCCACGCCTTGCCACGCTGTGCATTTATCAAGTAAATTAACCATTTTCGTAAATTAATTACATTAGCGACAACACACTATAATGCGGTTTGGCAGCCGCCAGCGAGCCGGCTGCTCGTTGCCGCACAGCAGCGACATATGTTGCTGCTGCGGTATTGCGTGTTGGTTGGGTTTGCTCTGCATGGCTTCAGAAGTGGGGGAAGCTGCACTTAAATGGAATGAAGGAGTTGTCGCTGATTGTTGTTGTTGTTGTTGCGGCTGGTGCACAAAATGCAATTTGTTTGCCTATAATTATGCATTTGTGTTGGTCTATGTGTGTGTGTGTGTGTGTATGTGTGTGTGCTATGTGGTTTGATGTGGCATGCAACTAACATGCGTTGCATACAACAATAAAACCGCATATAAACGCAGACACAAACACACACACACAGTTACAAACATCGACACCGCAATGCACAGGCAGCTCGATTGTATTGCTTTGTTGTTGCTGTTATTGCTGCTTATTCATTTGCCCACTGCATTGCGTGCATTCCGTGGTAGATTATTACAACAATAATAATAACAACAACAAACAAAAATAAAGCACATTGCAAGTATGCGAATGCAGCATTGAATTGTCGTTGCGTGCCAAAAAATATGTTGCATACTTTTTGGCGTGCAGTATGTGCTGCAAAATGGTGGCGCTGCGGTTCAGTTGTTGTTGTTTTTGTTCAGTTGTTGATTGTTGTAATAATTAGTTGTATCGCTTTTTCTGCGTTGTTGTTTGCAATAGTGAATTTTTTTGTTATTGCACTTTTTTTGTTGTACTGGCAGTTCATTTTGCGATGGTTGCTTTGTAATGTTGGTTTTTATCAGAATTTATTGCTGTCATTTAAAAAATTTAATCAAAAGTTGCCGTTTTGAGTTTTTTTGATTGAAATTGAGGTTCTTTCATTTGTTGAAATTATTGGTTGAATTTTTGTTGTTTTAATTGCAAATTTATGTGTTGATTTACTGATTTATTCATTTACAATGAGCAATGAAAATGTGAAGAATTTTTAATATGTAATTTTTTTTTAATTTTTTATATTTTTTGTCATTATTTTATATGGATCAGAGATTGCAGAAAAAAATAAAATAAAAAAGTAGAACTGTTTAATAAACAGTCACAAAAAACCTTGTTTCAAACGTCCTTTTTGAACACGTCTATATTTTTCATAAATACTGTTACGAAAATGACTTCTCGAAGTTTGTTTTGGATTGTGCTGGGAAATAAAACCACTTCAATTACTGAGCGCAAAACGCAGCCAGAAACCAACAATCGCTTTATTTACAAATTTACACTACTACTATTGCATGTTTCCCCTTTGCTTGCTCAAAAAAGACTCGACCCTCTGCGCTGCACACTGCTGCTTTTATACTTGTTTTCTTACCGCGTCGATGTTTCTTGCACATTCTAGTTGTACTCTCTATCTCGATTGTTCTAGCACAGCTCATCACCTTCGCGAACAATCCTCGGCATATCGGAATTATAGCAAGTTTACCGTACATGCCTAAAAGTATGCTTGGAAAAGCATTCATGCATAGCACAGAGTGCCTCATCGTTACAATACATACAAAATTTGTATGTGCGCAATTTTTTCTATTGCACTGTTACATGTAATTAGTTTGTAAGAATACCTACTCAGAGTCTGAACTCATTACAAATTCAAATAAATTCAAAATATAATATTTATTGAAGATTTTTATGCTGCAAATGCCGGTTTTCAAACATAGGTGCACCCACGATTCATAGCTATGGTGCAACGCTCATAAAAGTCCTTCAACATGTACCGTTACACTCTCAATAGTTCTCATTGAAATCACATAACACTATCAATGCTTGAAACTGTCAAGAAAATCTCTGCCATTAGCAAAGTAAAACACAGACCACACGGCGTATGAGTGACATTTATTCTATGTGCTTCAGTCACTTGAATGCCGAGTGGCAGCGATGCCACTAATTGTTCGCAACGAGCAGCGGCAGTTCTAGCGCGCATAAGCGGCTATATTGCGCAATATTATTGTCATGCTGTCAACGCATTGAATGCGCTGCTCACTGCCAGCCGCTTTGAGATCCATGAGCAGTTTATTTACTCGAATTAATCAAATGCACAATCCGATTGCAGCGATACGCCTTCGGCAATTGTCATTAATTTTCAATGGCTTAAAGCAATCCGTGTGCCACCCGTGTGCAGTGTGCTTGAAGCTTTTTCGCTGCCACAAGTGGCATTGCAATTTTGTTAGCTCCAAGTCGCAGTCGCAGAATGCTGTAACGACGGGCGGCAATGCACTGCGCGACTACTTTTGACATTTTATTAATGTCAATAAAATTGTCAACGCCAGCGTCGTTTTTATTTGCCGCCGCTGCGTCACAGTCAATCGTTACCTTAAAGTCTGCGCTTACGCGTTTCGCTTTCTTATTGGCCTTATGTGCTTTTTACGCGACTGCCGGCTGTTGGCGGCTAAATTATCTGGCGGCGACATTGGTGTGGCGTCAGCGTGCAGAGTTTTATGTTAAGCTCGCGGAAATGAATGACACAACGCATAACGCGCTGCAACTGCAACACAGCTGGAAACGGTGCGGGTGTGGTTGCAGGGGGTATGGCGGCGCCGCTTATAATAAAGTCGGTTTCATTTCATTGCGCGTTGACATTGTACGCAGTTTATATTTTATGGCTTAAGCGCAAGAAAATGCCAGCTAGATTGTGTGCAGCAAGATGAAAAGTAAAAAAAAAAAATGTAAAAAAAAGTGTATGAAAGAAAAAGAGGAAATTTGCTGTGGCATAGCGTAATGTTGTCTTGTCGCTTGGCCTGTAACTTTTATGTCAATGCATGCGGTCGTTTGGTGCTTAAGCATTGAAGGCAATCAAGCCGTTAGGCTGGCGGGAAGGCGAAGCAGAGTAGAAACGTTGCCCAAATGGCGCCAGTAAAGTGCGCTTTCGTTGCACATAGCAACGCTGATAAAATGTCGCTGCAAGTATTAGTTGAAAAAAAGTCGCTTAAACCAACATACAGTGTACGCGTGTAAGTCAAAGAGTTGTTGGCGATTAATGGCGGCTGAGTGAGGAGAAAATCATCGAAAAGGTACATAATTTAGTTTATTAGGTTTGGCATTTGTTTGATGTGCAATTGCATTTGTTGGTGGCTGTGGTAGATACGTTTTGGGTTGTATTCAATGTCACTCATACGCCATGTGAAACGCACTGTTTATGTAAATGAAAACAATTCTGAAATGCACAAATTCTGATTAAAAATTGTCAGTTCGATACTGATGAGAAATGAATTCCATTAGTTTAGACTGTAGAACCAAAAGATTAGTGGTAATCCATAAAACTACCATGAAGCTTCTTGAGAGTAAAAAATGTGTTTATTTTATTATTCATGGTTTGGTACATCAAGAATTCGTTTCAGCAGGACATAGTAGTAGTAAATGATTGAGTCAGAATAATAAAGGAATATTTGTTCATATTGAAAAGTCTGAAGCATGAAAAGTCCATCGGGAAGAAGCTGGTTTAGTGAAAGAACAAACCAAGGGCATCGACGCATAAACGATTGACTGTGTGAGGAAATGATTTGAAAGCCAAAATCACAAGAAATCCATTGGAAACAAGCGGATTTTTTGAAAGACGAATTTGTGAACGCCACCGCAATGAACGGCTGACTGTATGAGGAACTGATTTTAAAGCTAAAATCACGAAAAATCCTTTGGAAACAAGCAGATTTGGTGAAAGACTAATTCGTGGACCCCAACGCAATGAACGACTGACTATCTGAGGAGTTGATTTGAAAGCCAAAATAATAAGAAATCCATTGGAAACAAGCAACTTTCATGAAAGAACAAATCATGGACACCAACGCAATGAACAACTGCCCATGAGTGGAGATGATTTCAAAGACAAAACCACAGAAATCCATTGGAAATAAGCAGATTTGGTGAAAGACCAATTCGTGGACCCCAACACAATGAACGACTGACTATGTGTGAAGGCGATTTCAAACCCAAAATCACAAGAAATCCTTTGGAAACAAATAGATTTCGTGAAAGAACAAACCATGGACGCCAACGCAATGAATCTCTAAATGTGTGTGGATTTGATTTGAAAGCTAAATTACAAGAAAT
Source organism: Melieria omissa (assembly GCA_963971225.1). NCBI lineage: Eukaryota > Metazoa > Arthropoda > Insecta > Diptera > Ulidiidae > Melieria > Melieria omissa. Next base: position 90,425,838 of record OZ020269.1, read on the forward strand.
TTCTTGAAATATTGATTAAAGTACAACTCATGGACCCCAACGCAATGAACGACTGACTATGTGAGAAGTTAATTTGAAAGCCAAAATGACCAGAAATGCCAAATTGAATTCCACCCATGTCTGACCCCTGGCTTTGTGCTTTCGAGACCTTAGTTTCCAAAACTTTGTTTTTGAGACTTTATGCTCTCTAAACTTTTTGTTTCCAGAACTTTTTACTTCCGAGATTTTATGTGCCCTAAACTGTTTTCAGAACTTTTTGATTGCGGCACTTTGTGTTTGCCACACTTTTTTCATTTTCTGTACGAATGGTTCCCAGAATTTATTCAATGTTTTCTACACTTTTTATTTCATGGACTTTTTAATTGCAAAACTTTCTATTCCAACATTTTATGTTTCTAAATTTAAAGTTGCTGCTTTTTGCTGCTCGTTTTGACTCAATTAAAACCATAAAGTAAAGTTTGCGGCAGCAACCAAAGTTCACATCTGAAAGTTTCTATAAACAGTGCATTGAACATTGGAAAAGAAGCTTTGTTGAAGGTGATCCAATATTTTTGGCAGAATAAATGAAAATTGTGAGTTTTACAATTTTGGCCAATTTAATGCTTGAGTGCAAGTATAGCAATTGATAAATTGTTTCCTCTGATGTGTTGTGAACATTACAAACAGAACTAAAGTTCAGCTTCCCTGCCCAGCAAAGCGCAAATAAAAAAATTAAAAGCATTTTAAAAATTATAATTAAATCAATCAATTCAATTATCACACAATTGAAGTGCCCAACAGCAATTTTGTTGCACTCAATAACAAATTTCAACAATTTAATCAACACAAATAAAAATTGATACTCATACGCCATGTGGTACTTGGCGCAACACTGATACAAATTGATACAAATATATACATATATACAATTTTATATCTCTATATATGTATGTATAGACGAATATAGGAATGTATATGTATATGTGTGTGTTTGTTTGAGTGTGCGTGCAACATTAAAGTGCCTTAGAGCAGTGTAAACAAAAGTTTTAATATGGCAAGAATTCAATAAAGTTTAACACAAGTATCGATATGTATGTATGTGTGTGCACACACATGCGAACATTTGTATTTACTTAAAAGAAATCAATCAATTTACACCACCAACTCAACGGTCAGTGGCTTTTAAGCTGAATGGCACTTTTAAGTGTTCGCACTCGAAGTGAAATAAATATAAGTAAGTGAGTAAGTAAGTGAGTGAGTGCATGTTGTTAAGAGTCATACACAAACACACATACACACTCACATACATGCACATGTATGTGAAGAGAAATTGGCTGAAATGCTCACACGAACGCAAAGAAAGTGCGGTTAAGTACAAAGTTTTGTGGTCAGAACAACGAGTTCGAAAAAAACAAAAAGCAACTCTTAGTTGCCTTTTCGCCCACATTCTCCGCCTCAAAAGCTAACCACGGCCAGTGCAAGTATACCAAAATGACGCTATAAAGAATTTTGTTTGCTTTTGTTTTTTGCTGACATAATGACCAAACATTGGAGCGTTGTGGTTGCGCAATGATGTATGAGCAATGATGATGAAGTCGATGACTACGATGACTATAATGTTGGCCCATAATATTGTCAAGTGTTTGGTTTTGTGTGTGTGTGTGTAGAGCGGGCAAAAAGTGGATTTCATGTGTGTGTGTGTGATGTTAGTGAAAGCAGCCATCAACCAAAGTGCTGATGGAAGTCAGACGCCCACACACACACACACGCAAACACTTCTGTATAGTAAATTGAAACAAAAACAAAAATTAATTAATATTGATTTAGCAGGCGTTTCACTACAACAACAATCACTACAACAACAACAACAACAATAACCGTAACAATGACTTGGCTACAAATAGCACAACAGAAAGTGAAATCCCACGTCAAAGGCGCTGAAAGTCGATGTGAAAGCTGCATGAAAGCCAATAAGCACCGCTGCAAGGCGGTTCCGCTGGAGAGGCGGACGAGTGAATGAGTGTTCTTAGATGTATGTGTTGTTGTTATGGTTGGTGTGGTTTTTGTGGATGCTTAACACTGTCCATCAACTTTTTATTGGCAATTATTTTGGCTGTTCTTAAGCGAAGGCCGAACCGAAACATTATGGTTTTTTTTGATGTTAGTGTTTTTGTTATGTTTTTTGTGTTGGTTTATTTGGTAATGTTGATGGCGTTGTTGCTTTACTTCTTGTAGTTTAAGTTGTTGTTTTTCTTATTTAAGTTTTTGTCGTTTAAGTTCTTACTTTTGTTATTTAAGTTTCTGTTGTTTAAATTGTTGTTTTTGTTATTTAATTTTTTGTTATTTAAGATTTTGTTGTTTAAGTTGTTGTTGTTTTTATTAAAGCTTTTGTTGTTTAACTTGTCGTTTTTGTTGTTGTTGCTTTTGTTGTTTAACTTATTGTTGTAAAAGTTGTTTTTGTTGTTGCAGTTGTTGTTGTTAATGAAATTGTTGCTACTTAGAGCAAGTAATCTTATTGTCACTGTAAGAGTTTATACCGTTTGAGTCGTTATTGCTTTTTTATTTATTGCTATCACTATTTGGTTTGTTGTTGGTATACTTGAGGTCGATTTAAAGTTGCTGTTATAAGTGTTAGTAGTACGAGTTGTTGTTGTTCGAATTGTTACTGTCATTATTATCGTTGGTATTGATAAGTTGTTGTTGTTGTTATGGTTGCAGTCGTTGTTACATTATTAAAATTGTTGTAGCTGATAGAGTTGAAGAAGAAAACTAATGGGTAGAAGTTCTACTGTACTGAAGAAATTGTTGCTGTTTGAATTGTTATTGTAATTTTTTCTTGAGTTGTTATTATTTGAATAGCTGGATGCTTCTATTGTTTGAGTTCTTGTTATTCTCATTCTTCATTATTTTTCCTATTTAAATCGACTACTTAAGTTGTTGTTCTTATTTCTAGAATTTTGTACGATTTAAGGATTTAGGTTCCTATCTGCTTTGAAGCTGAACCATAACCATCAAAAAGTCAAATTACTTTATTGACTTAATTCGACGTTCCTTTCACCACTAGAAAGAGACTCACAATAGGCCTTGACACACCTTGAACACTGTTCGATACCTAAACTAATCTATTCTCATAAGATTTGTTGTTTCCTTTCTTTCATTATTGCTATTGAACTAAACACTAAAACATTTGCTTTGTTCTTATTTTCTTAATGCCATTTGCCATTTTCCTATTCTTATTGTATTTGTTGTTGTTGTTCATTTCTTAGCTATTTGTGTGGCTATTCCATTGTTTTGTATTTGTGACTATTTTTATAAATTGCAATGTTTTTGCCTGTAATGTCGTTTTGTAGGCTTGTCTTTTTTTGCTACTTTGTTCATGTTCACAGGGCAAACTTTGTGCTTAGAAACTTTTCTATATTATCGCTTACACTTTTAACTTGTTTTATTTTTGGTCTTTTTGTTTTGATTTTTGTTTCACTTATTTGATTCAATTTAATGGTCACTTTTGTGCACAGTTTTAGTAACTTGTGGGCATTAGTAGACCATTCTAGTTGTTGTTGTTTTTGTTATTATTGTTGCTGCCTAATACACCGCTATAATGTATGTAATTTGTGGTGAGTGGTCGTAGAGCGGTAAAATAATCATCAGTCATTTCTTTCGGCTTACGTTTCGATTTTTTTTGTGCATCTCGGTCTCGTCCTCGTTTTGGAGCTCATTCGGCGGAAAATTCATACAAATCATTATGTTGCGGGCGATTATCATGCACACGCACACATACATACAAACGTACTGGTCGTTGTGTGTTTGATTGTGTTTCTACTTATTTGCAATCAATCATTTTCACGCATTTTCATTTTTATTGAGTTAGCTAGCGGACACAACCAAAAACCAACAAACCGATAATGAGCGAGGATTTGCCAGCAAATGACACAAAATGGCTGCGGGCTGTGCGTTTGTTGTGTGTTTTTGTGAAAAGGGACTTGAAAAAACAAACATCGACGCAAAAATTGGTGCTTGCCCTTTTGTTGTAGCAATGGCAGTGAATAAATATGAATAATTTGCAGGTTTGAAAATAATAGCAGACATTTTGAAAGTTTGTTGTGTGAAACTGTGAAAATCGTTGACAACCTTTTTATTCTGGAACCATAATGGAATTGACAAAATCCATGAAACTACAATGGAACCAGTAGAAATTGTGGATCTGTATTTGAATTGATCGGAGCTCTTTTTAGGCTCAACGATATAGGATCAATAGACCCAAAAGATTTGGACCCAATAGAATAAGCAAAGTCGAGGCTCCTAGAGAGAACTATTGCGGCCGTCTACGTATAACCAAGTAACGTGTTGTTAAGGTCAGTTAGTCAATGTAAATAAGAATGGATCGATTCATAAGCAAAATCATCGAAGTATTAAATTTTGTATAACCTAAATTAATAAAGTTAGAAGGATGAATTTCAAGGAAGTTAGTTCTTAGTCCTTAAGATATATTCAAAAACAAAAACCCTTGGAAATTTGCAAGGATATTCAAGGATAACGTTTTGAAAGGACATTTTCAAGACCTTTTCGTCCCTTTGCACCAAAACATTAAATTTTCTAAGATTCTAAGGATTTTTCTCTTTCATTTGGTACCCATATTATTATTCTACAATGCACTCATTTTTTAAAATAAAAAATAAACATGTCTTTAAATTTTCAAAGTCCTTTTAAAAAAAATCCTGACGTCGGAGAGAAAAACTAAAAACGCAGTTTTATTACATTTGGCCTCTAGTTTTGCGAGTATATCAATATTTTGTGAGTAAAGTTTGTTGTTGCACAGTGATATATAATAGTTGAACTAACTAGAAGTCTGAACTTGTTCGGTACAACCAGTTACGGTAGGAAAAACCTTGGAGTTGATTACAAAATAGGTCTTTCATTAGATTCACATTGGCAATCTAGGGATTAGTAGCACTTTAGGTATACAGTATTGAGATCCACTACCAGTTTTGACTTGAATTGGAATAAACTGAAATGAAAATTGTATTAAAATCCAATTGGATGCACTTTTGAACCAATCAGAGACTTGGACTCGAATTGGACTTAAAAATGTTAAAGTTGTTAAGTATCTTAAAACCCAAAATCTCCTTGATCACGTGTCAAAATTTCAATGTTCTCGGTGCAGTGATTATGTATCTTTTTATTATTTGAAATACTGATACTCAAATAAATTAGAAATTTCTGTACTTCATTAGAATTGCAGCTTCCGTCTTTTTTAATAACTTTCGAACCAATAAAGTTAGAGTAATGAAATTTTGACACCTGATTAAGAAGATTTTGGGTTTTAACAAGCTTGATTTTCAAGAAAATTCTATGTAAATTTTCAACGATATAAAGGATTACAATTTTCAAAGGACCTTTTTCATATAATTTTTTTTACAAAAAGATAAAAAAAAAATTTTATTTAATTTCTTGAGCCTTTCTTCTTTCATTTGATATACATATCGCTATATTCTACGGAGGTTAAGTATTTTTTATATCTTTTTTATATTATTATCCCCTTCAAAATTTGTAAGTCCTCCTTAAAGGACAAAAAACGTAGAAATAAAAAACTGAGAAAACTGAAAAAACTTTTTAATATTTGTTGTACGGTGTATTGAATAGATTTCTAAAACCCAGAATAGATCGATTTGGTCGTAGCGAATCGATATCCAGCGGTTACACTAACTTGGTCATGTTTCGCGTATGGACAATGAAACTTCCACAAAAAAGGTATTCAAAGTGGTAGTTGGAGATCAAAAAGGGGACCGTGTTTTTGGTGATAGGACCAAGTTGGCGAACTTCTTATCATCCAACTGGAACAGACACGCACCAAACAGAGGCGCCTGAAAAGAACTTTAGTTGCAGATCGTAACCCAGTGATGGGTTGTAATGGCCAGAGAAGTAAGTAAGAATGGATAGATTCACAAGCTAATGATCAGTGGTGGACACAGGCTTAAATTTGGGGGGGAGGTGGGTTTGCCTACAACTTTTGAGCCGACTACTATTTGAAACCATATTTTGTCCCAGCAATTTTTCGGTTTGGAGGACGGGCTGGCAGCCCCAAAAACCCCTGTGTGCCCTGCTGATGACATTATGTTTTGTTTACTTTAAATTTATTAGATTTTTAAACTTAGAGAGAAATGTTTACATGACTTGTCTTTTATATAATTTCATTAAATTCTTTGACTGTTATCTCAAAATCTATTAATTCTGAATTGATATGTTAAATAAATAAGCACAAAGTAATCTTGCGACACTCTGTTATTTTTGTTTTGAAGAAATTTTTGTGCTGCTTTGTGTTGTTTTCGCTGTTCGCTTGCTTAGTTTAATTTCCTTTTTTGTGAGTTTTTCTTTTTGCCGTTTATGCATTATTACTTTGAATAAATTTGTATTTTTTTTTTCCTTTCTTATAATACGAGTACTTACTATCTCTTGTCTCATCGCTGGTAAATTGCCATTTTTCATCCGCATCGAAATGCGCATCGCCGCCACGACCCACGCCGGGATAGAAAGCATGGGCCAGCACCATGCCCGGCCCATCGAACTTGTAGCCATCGCCATGATCGCCGCTGCAAGTGAAAGCAAAATAAGACAACAAATATTATAATTTATATAATTTATAATAAGTAGAGTAAAGCGGCGTAAAATTGCTTAGGCAATGTTGAAAGATTGAAATAAATTAAAAACAAAATTATGCCTGATTGATGAATGGACTTTAGAGTGTGTCAGGCAAATAATTGGAATATAATGAAATACTACGTTTGCATTTGTAACCTGACAGAACACTGAAGAAGTGGGAAATTTTATTGAAATATACTGAATTGATGAATGAAATCCATAGAATGATTGGATATACAAAAATACTTATAAGGAGATTTGCATGCATTGTGAATTTGATTGGAGTTTTAGATTGATTGAAAATGGAATGAATTGGAATGCCAAAGTGAATTTGACTTTAAGTAGTTCGCTAATTTTTTTTCCCAAAGTGAATTTGACTTTCGGTAGTTCATTAATTTTTTTATGTAAATTATACTTTGAGATGAAAGTTTTAATCGTAGTAATTCTTGATTATTCAGTTTGTTTTCAAACAATTTCAATTTCTTATACCACTTTTTATGTTTAGGGATAAAGGTTTCCGACTACTTTGGCCAACATAGCAGAAGTGTCATTGTCAGAGCTGCTAAGTTTCTTCAAAAAGTTGTAATACTTCATAAATAGATTCAGTATAGCGACTAAGACTGAGGGCAATTCTTATTAATGCTCCTTTTCTTCATTGCTCTTGTCGTTGTAAAGGTCCATCAAACTCAATCTAACTCAACCATTGGTGTACAATAGACATGACTAAGTGCATTATTTTTTGATTTTGGTGGTGGAAAACCTCTCAAATTATGCAGTTTGGTGAAAAAGTATATGAGCCAACAAATTTTATGGCTAGAGTGGCTTCAAATGGCTTTGCATGGTGGTCAAAGTTCATAAAAAAGCTGATATATCGACAAATTGCTTCACATGACTGACTGACTGATTATGACTGACCCCCACTAACTTTACCTACTGAACATGTCTTTCAAACATATTAATAACCTATCTTTAACGCTTAGTGGGGCTCCCATACAAAATGATCGTTTTTATAAAACAGGCTCCAACTGCTTTCAGGTTGCCCCCAGATGTATCAAATGTAAGAGCGACCCTTAATTTTTTCTCTTCCAAATATGTCTTCCGAACATACCAACTCGCTATCTCAAAGTCTTAAGGGGGCTGCCATACAAAACTGGCAATTTTCTATCCCACCTGTGATTGTAGTAAAGAACGCGAGTAAACCACACATCTCGGAAACTACTGAACCGATTTGAATGATTTATTTAGCGAACAGCAACATTCTTGAGTACAAAAAATACAAAATTAATAAAGGTTTAGAAATTCACCACCAGATGGCGCCTCCCATACAATTGCGAGGAGTTGTGATTTGCCAACTTGAGTTACCAACTTTTGGGTTTCTATGAAGCGATAACACTGTACAACACAAAAAAAAATACAGGGTTCTGGCAACGGATTCTGGTAGACGGGACCAAAAAAAAATATACGTGTATTGGCGTTTTGAAAGTTTCCGTCTGAATTTTTTTCAGGGGGTCAAAGTTTTCCTCTTCTTGCACATTCTTATGGTGAATCGGCATACGAAAACCATTTAACCTCATATTTTAGGTATATGATGTGTTCAGCAATTTGATGAAAATACTACGAAGAACATTTTTGTGGAGCATCTTAACCCTGTAGCTCCTATATGTATGGGTCAATTTGACCCTTTGTTTTCTAAAATGCCAAAAATGTCCTATAAAACAGGACTTTTTAAGGACAAAATGTACCACGAAATTATTCGCCATAAAATTCTACTATTGGTCTCTGAATACGTCAAAGCTCAGAAATTAACTTGAAGGCCAGAATTAAGCCAAAACTGAAAATGTGTTTAAGTGTTTATTTCGTACTTAATAAAAATTGGTACTACAGTAGTTAATTTTTAGAACTTTCGTACCACATTGACGGTTTAAAATCACCTATACATACATACATATCTTCTTCTTCTTCTATCTTCTATATAAATATATTAAAATCCTCTCCATACAACTTGAAAACGGCTGAACTGAGGTGAATCATTCTTTTGGGGTTTTGTTTCCATCGAATCATATTCTAAATATGTCATAGAGTGCCGGCTGCTACTTAAGAATTTTAATGATTTGTAGATGTTTTTTAAATTAAATTTTTGTGTGTTGTGCAAACTGTTCACTGTCTGTTTGTGTGTCCGAGACGGCTTAAGACATTTATTAGCTTCAAATCACTTCATTGAGTGAATAAATGCTGATGCCACATTTCTGCACGCAATGCAAATGAAATGGCCATCAGCAGCGCTCAGTCAAACACCTTTTGGCTTACACAAACAACGGATTGTAAAGAAAGAAATAAAACCAGACGGTGAATCGATGAAATAATGCTTCAAATTAAACGTTCAGCTGTTAGCTCGCCACTGTTGTTGTTGCTCGTAGCAGCAATGGATTATTTGTCATATATATTTTTTTTATTTCTCATCGTTGGCAACGTGTGTTAGTGTCATAGAGAAGATTTCGAAAACGCTTATGAAGCGTTCGAACGTGACTGAACCAACAAACATTTCAGTGTGCATGTGTGTGTGTGTGTGTGAGCATAAAAGAATAATCAAACCCAGGAAACGCACATAATCACATTGGGAATGACACACACACATACACATACACACACACACACACAGTCATACACACACATACAGTAAAGTGAAGCGCGCCTCAAGGTGTGCGTTTCCTTTATGATTATTCGTTGCGTTCGCTGGCTCAATTTAATGGCCACTGCTGTCTGTGTGTGTGCTCACCACTTTGCGGTTGTCCATAGCAGTGCTGCACAAAAAACACAAACAAAAACACCTTTAAAATCGCCTCGAACTTCGTTTGCCAATGTAATGCAACTCGATGCAGCTGTGCATTCGGGATTTTTGTGTCTCTTTCAGTCGCCGCCGCTGTGTGTGTGTGTGCAGCATTTAAGGATTTCTTTCACTCTACATGTGTGTGCGATATAATGCACGTTCTATCTGCGCTTATTTATCGCTCGATTTAAGTGCGCTTTTATGTTCTGGTTTTATGGCATTGCCATCGCTCCCTTTTCGGCGACGCTTTTAGTCAGTCAGTGCAATTGTCGTGCAGCGTACTTATATGATTTTACGTTCGATGCGTTCGTTTCATGGCACCGTTAACTTACCGGGCAAACAGAACCTGTATATCCGCCTGATCGCTGTATACCTCGCGAAATGTCAGTTTCGAGCTGCGCTCCCAAACGCTCAACGCTTGCGTCAGCACACGACGCACCTGGCCGGCATCTGCCATCGTTTGATTCACCAAACTGCAAGTAGAGAAAATAACAGAAAAACGTTTAGTATGCGTTGATATGTGTGTGTGGTTGTTTGTGGGTGGGTGGATGGTGAGTTGATTATAAAATTGTGCATTTCATTAGTTTAATAGTTGGTTGATATAAAGTGCAGCTGCAGGCTTCTCAAGTTGATTGCAAAATCTCGCTGAAGTGGAATTTATTGCCAGATTTTTGCGAGCTTATAACTATGTGAAGTTTTGCTTTGATGTAATCAATAACACTATTTGGTATATGAGAGAATTTGAAGTAGATCTAACTTTAGAAAAATATAAATTTATTAATAGAGTTACTCATATGTTCCGTATGTGAGTAAAACTGTTAGGATTTTAGTACTTTTGAGGGTTTTGTTGGCATTTTTCTTATAAAAATACCACAGGCAAGAGGGTTATGTATTCGAGTCCGAACTGAAATTTGTACGTTAACTGAAACAAATAAAAAAATAGTAAAATCAATGTTACTCATACGCCCCATACAGTTTGAAAAAAAACAGTTCGATTGAGCAGTTTTTACGATTCGATTGATTCGATTGACATTGTTTCATTTCATTGAAACCAATTTCAAAATATGGAAATACATGTTACTCATACGCCCCATACAATTCGAAACAAAACAGTTCGATTGAGCAATTTTTACGATTTGGTTGACATTGTTTCATTTGGAATTTCTCTCATTGTAAAACAGATCACAAATCTATATTGTGTTCAAATCGGGATACAAATTTAGTTTTTAATCAAATTAGGATTACAAATTTTAAGTAAATGTTACCCATACGCTTTGTACACCACCAACTTTTTTTAAATTTTATAGTTATGACAGTTTTTTTTTTAGTATAAAGGATCACATGTTAGAGGGTCATGAGTTCGATTACCAACTAAAATTTGTTTGTTTATTGAAACAAAGTAAAAATGTGAAGATAAATGTTACTCATACGCCCCAAAAAGTTCAAAAAACAGTTTGATTGAGCAGTTTTTACGATACGGTTGGCACTGTTTCATTTGGAATTTCTCTTATAGTAGATCACAAATCAGAGGGTCTTGTGTTCAAATCGGGTACAAAATTCAGCGTTCAATCAACGCCTTGTACACTATCAACATATTTAAAATTTTGTAGTTTTTACGGTTTTTTTAGTATGAAGGACCACAGGTCAGAGGGTCATGTGTTCAAATCCCAACTGAAATTTGTTTGTTAGTTAAAGCAAATTAAAAATATGAAAAAAATTAATCCTACGCCCCATATAGTTCGAAAAAAAAACAGATTGAGCAGTTTTTACGATTCGGTTGACATTGTTTCAATTTAAATTTCTCTCATAGTAGAATAACTAAGAGGGTCTTGTGTTCGAATCGCGAATAAAATTAGATTTTAAATCAAATAAGATTAAACATTTAAAGTAAATGTTACTTATACGCCTTGTAGACTACTAATATTTGTAGACCTTTGTAAATGTGTCGGTTTTGTTGACATTATTAGATTGGCATTTTTCTCATAGCATAAAAGACCACAAGCTAAAGAGTCTTGTATTCGAATCCCAAATGATACTTGTTTGTTAATTAAAACAAAATACAAATTAAATTGTAATGTGACTCATACGCCCATAAAGTTACAACAAAAGTTTGACTTGAAGCTGTTTTTACGAATTGGTTGACATTGTTTTATGTGGTAGATTTCTTACAGTAAAATAGATCAGAAGTCAGATGGTCAGAGGGGACAGTTCGACTTTAAGCAGTTTTTACGATTTGGTTGACATTGTTTTATGTGGAAGTTTTCTTACAGTAAAGTAGATCAGAAGTCAGAGGGTTTTGTGTTCGAATTACGACTAACATTCAGTTTGTATTAAAATGAAAATAGAACATTTGAAGTAAATGTTACTCATACGCCTTGAACACCACCAAAATTGATAGCATTTTGAAGTTCTGATGGTTGTGTCGACATTGTTGAGTGTGGAATCTCTCTTGCAGTCAAATAACAACTCAAAAACATCTTAAATTAACATTAAAAAATTAAATAAGGTGTTGCATAACTAAAACTGATTGATTTTGTGCAATTTAATTTAAATTTAAATTTAAAAAATTTTATTTTTTTATGGCTTTGTTTGATATAGCATTTCTCCTAAAGTAAAATAGATCATAAGTCAGAGGGGTCTTATGTCCGAATTGCGACCAAAATTCATTTATGAGATTAACAAACATTACAAATTATAATTAAATGTTGCTCATACGCCCCATAGACTAAGAATATTAGCAAATTTGTTGTAGTTTTGAGGGTTGTTTGTTGAAAATTGATTGATTGATTGATTGCTGAATTGTCCTGTAGTCTATTGCACTGCAATAGATTGCAAATCAGGGGACCATGTGTTCAAATCTCGAGTCAAATAAATTTTTTTTACTGTTGCGAGTGTTTGAAGCGCGTAGGAACTTAGAAGTTATTGTCCATTGTTCTCTTTTCAAAGTAATTTATTAATATAATAAAATTAAAAAAAAATTAAAATTAGGTGTTACTCATACGCCCCATACATCACCAAAAATGTTTGATTTTGCGCAGTTCCATAAATATGTTGCAAATCGCACAATTTCACAAAACTGAACTGCGGTTTACTGACATGACTTCACATGACATTTGGCATCATATGACAATTTTTGATTTACGAAATGATAAAGCAGAACGAAATCTAAAGAAAATGTAGCACACCTCATCACGTTTTCATTTCGAGATTCATAATAATAAAAATAATTTGCAGTACATGCTCGGTGCATTTTGAATTTAAGGCTAACAGGCTTTTTGATTTGAAGTCCTTATTCTGACTGTTTATATACAATTTAGTTGAATTAAATTTTATAATTATTTTATTTATTTTTATCTTAAAATGTTTAAAAAATTGTTCATTCCAAGTCTCATCTTCAAATAATTTGCAGTACATGCTTGTAATTTTAAGTCCTTTTTTTGGCTGTGTTGTAAAAAATTCTGTTAAATATAATTTTCATCATCATTCATCTCTGTTCATAACTTTTTACTCAAACTTAATGATCACTTTGCCAGTTAGTCAGTTTTATTTAATTTAATTAAAGCTTAAACCATCAATAAACTTCATCATTCATTGTTTTTTACAACAGCTGCAAATTTGGTTAAATTAAATTGTGTTGATTTTGTGTGAGATATTTACATAGAGCTGACAATATATACGACGAACAAATACTCGTTGTAATGCATCGCATTTATCATTAATCAAATTATTTTCGTTGTCCGACACCGATGTGTCATTTGGCGGCGACAACTGGCCGCATCGGTGCTTTGCTTGTTAGCGCAAAACGTTTATGCATTTCTACTTTTATATTTATTCGTTGTCGTTGTCGTTGTCTGTGTGTGCCAGTGTATTTGTGTAGCTCTACACAAGCACATGCAAGTGTGTATGTATGTGTGTGCATGGGCGATTGTTTGTTTATTTGTTCGTTTGCTTTGTCCGTTTGTTTGGCCGTTTGTCCAGTTGGTTTGCTTATTTGTGCTCCGTTAGAGTTGCCAACGTGCTCGTCATTATCGTCGCCATCATCACCGCTGGCGTCAGCGGCTGCAGCTGGCCACTGTTGTCACGGCGCTTGCTGTGGGGCCGTGATGTGTCGTCTACACACACACCCCCACACATTTCGGGCCGGAGCAAGCACGTCATTTGGGGCGCTGCAGTTCGTCGAGCTGCAGTTCATTTCATTTCGAACGTGCTCAATTGCGCCGTCATTTGTTTGCTTGTTTGCGCAATTCATGCATTTATCCCTCGGCCCGTCGCTCGTCGCCTGCAACTAACTATGACCGACGGCAACGAATTGCTCTGCTGTTGCTGTCTCTCTGGGCGCACCTCGGCGCTTATACAAATCGCAAATTAACTGCGCCCGTACGGCGGCCGCTGCTGCATTTTGTGACAACTTCATTTCGTTCGTTGTAAGGATTTAATTTGGTATACCCAACAGATCCCCAGCCAGCAGCGCTGAGGCACGTTTTGCCTGCCAGCGCTGGCCACGTCACCATTGGCTGCCGTCGCTACACATTGCGCACAGCTCAGCTCAGCTCGACGCCACACGGCTCTCCTGAGCTGTGCAGTGCTGTGTACATTTCGACTGTTGCTCAAACGTGTTCCCTTTCGGCCGGCGCTTGTGTAATCATGTTCTATGGGCCCGTGTTCGTGTTATTGTGTCGTTTGTGTTGGCGTCGGTGTGCTGAGCATTTAAATTATTATGAGCTCACTGCACTGTCGGCTTGCAAACATTTCAAACTGCAATGCAAAAGCACTGCGGCTCCCTAACTACCCGACGGCGATTCGTGTGTATTTGCCTTCGAGCTCTTGCAATTTGTGCCGCATTTTCGGCATTATTTATGTAGTCCTTTCATGTTATTTGTGTTTGTGTCATTGTTTTCAAAATGTTTTTGTTGTTGTTCTTGTTGTTGTGTGGTCTTTTACTTTCATTTCATGTATTTTTAAGTTTCGTTTTAATTTAATGCGAAAAGCTGTGCGCTGTCACTTGAAGTGTATGCGAAGTGCGGCTCTGTTTGTGACAGTCTGATTGCCAGCTGATTTACACAGTGCGACGATGGACTGTCGGCCTTGGGCAATGATACTTGACAGCGTGATCCTTTGAAGAGGCAAATGGGAGCTGGCCGTTCAGACACGTATTAAATCTTATATGCGAATTAAATGGACTGAAATAAGATTTTAAGCAATATTTTTTAAATCTAATGGTTGAGTGATTGAGTCTACTTGGGTTGTGGATAATAGTGCAAAAATAGTAAGGTTTTTATATTTGTTTGAACTGTGTGCAAAAAGTTACTCATACGCACTGAGAAGCACATAAAACCAATGAAGTTTGTAAGGTTGTGAATGATTTTATAACAAGAAGTTGTGTGAAAACGTTGCGTTAGTAACATTTGAAAGCATCAAATTAGTTAAATTTAGTGTTGTCTGCGGTCGAAGATGGTTTTAATTAAGTTTTGTAATTAATGTCACTCATACGTCTCGTAAAATGTATCTTTATAGGCTTTTCTAAATAATATGAACACGAAAAATATGGAAATAGAAAGATTTTACTTATAAAAGCAATGAAGATTGTAAGGTTGTGAATGATTCTATGACAAGAAATTGTGTGAAAACGTTACGTAAGTAACATGTGAAAGCATCAAGTGAGTTAAATTAAGTGTTGTCTGCAGTTTGAGCTGATTTTAAATAAGTTTAATAACAAATATCACTCATACGCCCCATACAATTTATCATTTCAGGGTTTTCTAAGTAATATGAACAGCAAAAATATGGAAAAAGAGAGATTGTACATATAAAACCAGCGGAGTTTGTAAGGTTGTGAATGGTTTTATAACAAGAAGTTGGATGAAAAGTTTCGTAATATATGAAAGTATAAAATGAGCTAAATAAAGTGTTGTCTGCAGTTGAAGCTGATTTTAAATAAGTAGCTGGAGTCTTCAGCTTTCATAAATGGGATCAATCTCCGTTACTTGTTGCACCTTTTTCTCCCCTAGACCTATTCCTCCTACCTTTCTTCCTACCTGCTTCTTCTCCTGGAGATATTCCCACCCTTTTTTCCTACCTATTACCCTACGACAGTAATACTTGCAAATTTTTAAATAAGTTTAATAACTAATATCACTCCTACGCCCCATAAAATTTATCATTTCAGGACTTTATAAAAATATGAACAGCAAAAATATGAAAAAAGAGAGTGTAGCAGTCTGTGATGAGATTTTAACATAAGTAGACAACATGTGCTGCAGAAAATGTCAAAGGAAGTGAAGTTTTAGTCAATTACAGCTACAAATGTACAAGAAAGTGTCAATGCTCACGTATATTTAAGATTTATAAGAGTCAAGACTACTTAATTGCCACGTTTCCCAAAGTGATGACAAGTTTTAAATGCGTTTTCTAATAAATACGAAGAAATAAACAAAATAGAAAATAAAGAGAAATAAAATAAAAATATGAAAAAAGATTGTAATGCAATTTTTAGTAGACAACATGTGCTGTAGTAAACGTCAAACTTAAGTGAAGTTTTAGTAAGTTCCAGATACAATACAAATACAAATATCTAAGAAAGTGTCTATGCTCATGTATGTACATTTATATACTATTTGTAAGGGTCAAGTTAATTGACATGTTTCTTAAAGTTAATAGGAGTTTTGAGTGAGTTTTCTTATGAATATCACTCATGCGCCCCGTAATATTGAACACTTTGGGCTTCTTAATTAAAATTAGAGCTTTTATAGCATATTTCAATACCTAATATTCCAATATCAATTTAATCTCAGCTCATTTGCTACGCTATGCGTTGAATAAAAGCAAAGTTTCTATGATTTTATTATGTAATAATTGAAAGAATACGAATTAAATCATAAATGAATTTAAAAAAATTAAGTTTAGTTTATTGTTATATATGGAATAAAGTTTATTTTATTATAAAGCTCTTTTAAAAGTTAAAAGTTCTTATAAAGTTAATTTTCTTGATATGTCTGAAGAACATTGCACTGACTTTCACTGAGTGTAGTAACTAATATCAATCATACGCCCCGAAAGGGACCATAATTGTATTCTTCTTTAACAAGTATTGACAGTAAAAACATTGAAATAATCTTTTGACCAGCTTTTGCAGTGATTTTTCCAATATAATTACTCATACGCCCAGTAAAACACTATAAATCATTAAACATTTCTTATGTTTTTTACTATAAAGTGCATAAAAATGTATATTGAATGCAAGTATTGCCAGTAAGAATGTTGAAATAATCTTTTGAGCAGCTCTTGGAGGAATTTGTTTGACGTTTGCTTAAAGTTGGTGATTCTAGCTACATTTTAAGACCATTGCAACCCTATGACATTACCTTACTGAGGTATTTAATTGATTGTATAGAAGCAGCCATGTAGACAAAGTCAACTTTTTACATCGAGATGTTTCCGCATTTTTACGGAAAATAGGAAGTTTGACCTCATTGCAGTAACCTCGATACTAGTTATTTCCACCCAACTCCAACTCAACTCCAACTCTTCAATATTATTACTCATACGCCTAGTAAAACTCTCAGAATCGTAAATGTTTAAACGATTTTGGGCTAGAAAGCTTTCTACTTTCTACTTTCTCCAACTCCAACTCAACTCCAAGTCTTCAATATTATTACTTATACGCATAGTAAAACTCTCAGAATCGTAAATGTTTCAACAATTTTGCGCTAGAAAAGGCCTTTAGTTCGGACACAAAGTCAACAGCAGCACTAGATTACCTAACTAAGTAATATTTTTGCCCTAATTTTGGTCCACGTTTCATAATTAGTATCACTCATACGCACCGTTGGAAAAAGAATTTCCTCGTTTTCAAAGCAATGATTTTGTGTTTTTAATTCTGTTGTCCCTCATCAATTTAATGGACCTCAAATTTTCCAATTTTCCCAAATTGTTGGTGACATCATTTAGCCAAACTAACTAATTGATTTGACTAAAACGCTCCATGTAACAATAAAATTTGCCACAAATGACAATTGTCACGTAATGACAATAATAACAACACACTAAATAACATCAAACGAAAACAAGTTTCATCCACAAAACCGATAGGGGAGGAAAAAAATTAATGCTCTTTACAAATGTGACCGCAAAATGGGCAACAAACCAACACAAATTGAAATGCCATTTTCATTGATGCCACAAACTTTCACAGCGTCATTGCTTTTATTTATAATTATTGTTGTTGTTCATGTTAGGTTTTTGTTTTGCCACACAAAAAGTGCCGATTTCAATTAAATGAAAAGAATCCAACCATAACTTTTTGCAAAGTTATGTGTACGTGTGTTTGTGTGTATGTGAGTCAGTGTGTGTGTGCCACTTTAATGCGATTTCGGGCGAAGTTTCATTTACAAAGATTTACTGTGTGTGCTTGTGTGTATTTTTGTTGTAGTTGTTTGGTTTTTGTTTTGGTTTTTTGTTGGCAGTAAAATTGTGAAACTGGAAAAGCGAAACCGAAAAATGCCACAAAAGCGCCACGATAAACCGACAATTGTTGAAGGTGAAAAATTTGTACACAACTGGGAGTATGCATACGTGTGTGTGTATGTGTATGTGTGTGTATACATAGGTGGGTGAATGTCCACTGGGGTAGGAAAACCAGTAGCAGAAAAACCAAAAATGAACCCAAATGAGCTAAAGTGCGGTAAAAGCAACAGAACAGAACAAAAGCAAAAACCACATGAAAGCAACTGCGCCAAGACCTAAGCCAACCGACACGAGGCCAGTGATAACCCAGAAGTAAGTTTTTCAATTTTAAGGCGAAGCGTACTGAAGAGAAGTCAAAGTGTAAAACATAACGAAACGCAGTAGGGCTGAAAATAAAGTACAAACAACAACACACATATATGTAAAGTTCGTATATACTCACACATACAGCTACCAATATTTACTGGTACACAGACACACACACACACACACTATCACACATTTGGTTGCACACCTAGCGACGCACAATAATCACTCAAGGAAACTGACCAAACAATGTTGTGGTCAGGCAAAGGGCGACAACGTGGAGTGGAGCGATGCGGCCTGTGGCAACAGTGGCCGCAGCATAATTAGGCCGGCAACCAACAGTGGCGGCAAAGTCAAACGAGTCAGCGAAATGTGAGAAGAAGAGTCAAGAAGAATTCAACTGAATACAAATTTAAAGCGAAAAGTGAGTCACAAGCCGTGCACTAGAAGAGTGATCAAAATATTTACCAAAAAGTATAGTAAAAATAACTTTATTTATGAACAATAACGCAGCCAATAATATGCAACACGTGTTGTTTTTATTTTTCTTATCGAAAAATAAAATAATTTAACATCAGCCCCTGAGTGCAGGAAATGTTGATTTAAAATTCGCTTCCTACTCACTAACGGACATTGAATAATTTTTTGTACTTCAAGGTGACAGTACAATAACAACAACAATGCGAACAACAACAAACCACTTGAACACCGAAACAGTAAGAAAACAAAATAAGTGCTAAGTATCAACTAATTTGCATAAAATGTAAAAATGACACAAAACAACAACTAAACAATGAAGCGAAATTTTCAATTTATGCATAAAATTGCGGGCGGAGGCGTGGCATTGGAGGCACACAGCACGAAGGTCGGTAAATAAGGCGCAGCAAGGCATAAGTGTGAACTCACTGCAGGTGCAGGTGTGATGGGCCTGTTGTCTGTTTGGAAGTGATAATAAAATATCAGACAATCAAAAACAATAAAAACAAACAACCGAGAAAACACACCCAGCTAAAAGTTGATCGGTTGGTGACTAGCAATCGATCGGAATCATTGGAGAAGAGGAGTCAATGATAATGGATGCAAATTGTGGTGAGAAATAAATGCAAACTGGAAAGCATTTTCGAAAAAGTAGGGGAAATCTGTAGCAGAAAAGGTAATGGAAAAATGCAAGCAATCAAAAGGTATTAGGCAGAATAGGAGAAAAGATATCAAAAAGGTAGTTGAAAAAAAGTTAGTAGAGAGATGAAAAAATCGATCAATATAGGTTTCGAGAATGCTGGAAAGGATTAACAAAATTGTTAAAACAATTAAAGAACATCTAGTAGAATAGGCACTAAATATACTACACTTTGTAGTAAAAAAGATGGTCAAAAGTTTTGTAAAAAGTTGAAAAATGAGTAATTGAATTACTTCTAGATTACAAAAACGAAAGAACGCAAAAGAAGTAGTAGAAAATTAAATTAAAAATTATGGTAGAAAAGGCACTAGTAGTAGTAGTAGTAGTCGAAAATGCAGAAAATAGTGTAAAGGTTTGGTAAAATCAAAAGAAAATACAAGTAGTAATGGAATGGATTGTATAAGTGATGGTGGAAAAGATAACAGATAAAAGATAACATGATTTAACAAAAAATTCGGTAGCAAATGTTGTAGAAAACTTAGTAGAAAATCTAGTAAAAACGTAAAAGGGAAAGATAGACTAAATTTTAAATCCGAAAGATAAGAACATAAAATAAAAGAATAAAAAACGTTTCTATGTTACGTTTAGGTAATAGAAAATGTAACAGCAAATGTGACAGAAAATTAAGTAATGAAGATAATCGTTAAATATGATCGAAAAGGAAACTAAAAGCATGATGCGAAAGCTTGTCTCAAAACTGATATAAAAGGTTGTCAAATAGTAGAAGAAATAGACGAAAATTAATAAAAAAGGTAGTAGTAGATGTGTATGAAATATTAGTGCGAAAGAAAGTAGACAACGTAATGGTCGAAAGTGGTTTAAATTGTAAGGAAGCGGTAGCAAATCTGGATAGAAAGACCATAGGTAACGTTTGATAGAAATGAAAATAAAAGTTAATTAAAAAAAAAATAGAAAAGTAAAAGTCAAAATAGAAAATTAGTAAAAAAGTTGTGCAAAAAAGTAAATAAAAAAATAAAAATAGAAGAAAAATAATACAAAATAAAAAATAAATTAAGAGAAAAAAATAATAAAAATAAAAATAGTAAAAATTGTCAAATATAAAATAAAAATAATAGAAAAGTAAAAACAAAACTAATAAAAAAGTAAACCAAGAGAAAAAATAAGAAAAGATCAATGAATAAAAAAATAAGAGTGTGTTAAAAAGATAAGAATAATAGAAAAGTAAAAAAATAATAAAAAAGTAAAAGTAAGAGAAAAAAAGGAAAAAAATTAAAAAAAATTAACTAAAAATTGTTGAAAAAAAATAAAAAATAAAATAAGAGGAAAGAAAATTGGTAAGAAAAGGAAGTAAAAATGTGTAAACAATAAAATAAAAATAATAGAAAAAAATAAGAAAAGAGAAAAAATAAAGAGAAAAAAATAAGAGGACATAAAAATTAATACAAAGGAAAGTAAAAATGTGTAAAAAACAAAACCAAAATGATAGAAAAGTAAAAAAAATAATAGAAAAGTTAAAATAGAGACAAAAATTAATAAAAACTAAAGTAAAAAAATAAAAATAAAATAAATAAAAATAATAGAAAAAGTGAAAAAATAATAGAAAAGTAAAATAGGAGAAAAACTAAAAAAAGAAAAATTAATAAAAATAAAGTAAAACTGTAAAAAATAAAATAAAAATAATAGAAAAGTAAAAAAATAATAAATAAGTAAAATAAAAGAAAAAATTAATAAAAATAATGGAAAAGTAAAAAAAAATAATAATAAAAAAGTAAAATAGGAGAAAAAACTAAGAAAAGAAAAATTTATAAAAAATAAAAATAAAATAGAAAAGCCAAAAGTAAAAAAAAATAAAAAAAGAGAAAAAAATAAAAAAGAAAGTAGAAAATGGATAGAAAAAAGTAGTAGAAGAACTGCTTTTCACCAGTTTTTGCTCAAAAGATAAAACACTATTCTATATAAAGGACTGAAAGAGCATAAAAACTGTAAAAGAAAAGAATGGCGAATAAATTGCGGACGAGTAAAAAGAAAAAGCAGAAAATCATTACAACAACAAATGTGGGTAATGCGTAAAAATTGATTATAGTTAGTAATTCTGATAAGAGGCGAACAATTTGAGATCGGAGAAGGTTACAGAAAATATAGCTAAATAGAGGAGTTGAAAGAAAAAGTAGAAAATGATTACAACAACAAAAACGGTTAATGTGTAAAGGAGATAATAGAATTACGGTAAAAGGCGAAAAACTTCAGATGAGAAAAAGGTTATAGAAAAGATAGCTTAATAAGTTTTAGACGAGATGGAAGAAAGTGAAGTGAGATGAAAGTAGTGAAACAACAACAAACAATTTTTAGTTTAATTAATTTAATTTTTAATAGAAAATTTTTAGTGTTTCTGGCAAATGAGAAATACCTGAGAATTGAAAAGGTAAACGAAAGGATAGATGTATCCAAAAAATAAAATAAGTAAAAAATTGATAATGGGTAAAAAGGGATAATAGTGATTTTGATTCTGGCAAAAATCCAACCAACTTCCTACAAGCTGAGTCTTTGTTAAAGTTTGAAAAGAGTATCAAGAAAACTGCGAGTATCTGCACAATGGAGATTTGCTAAAAATAATCTCATTCCATGTTCGCACGCTGCACTGCAACAACACAAATGTGCCGCAAGTTCCAAATCAATGGAAATAACAAAAAAGTCAAAGTCATTCAATGCCAAGTTGTGGATGTGTATGTAAAACAGCAATTTCCTTTGGCAAATCCTCCTCCTACAAATCCTACCGTCTCATTCCTTTTTCCACTGCGAAGCGATTTTTCATTTCCTCGTTGTTGCTGGGCGGTTGATGTGGCATGACAACAAGCGAGCGCAAAATTTAATCTTCTTGTAATTCAATTCGTCGAACAAACTTGGAAGATTAGTTTTTCGCATACCTACAAAAAAAAAGTCAACGCAAAACAACAATAAACGAAAATAAAACGAGACAGAAGAATTAAAATCAGCTGCACGTTCAGCAGTAAAGCAACTTTGCTGCGTCATGCAGCTGTCGCTGGTGGTGGCCGCTGTCGGTGTGCGCGACTCGAACGCAGCCATCTGCCGGCGACTAATTCCACACAGATGTTTCACGTTGTAGGTGTGTGCGTGTATTTGTGTGTGCGTGCGTTGTTGTTAAATTCAAGGCGCAGCACAAGTTGCATGCAACGGGAAAGCAAGCAAGAAAGCAAAATAGTGGGCAGCCGCAGGTGTGGCGCCAAGAACAAATCCTGTCAGCGCTCCGCAGCATCATTCGACGCCAAACTCCCACACTGGCTGACTGACTGACTGACTAGTTGACTGGAGCGTTGTATGTGTATGTGTGTGTGAGAGTAGTTTGCTGACTGCCTCATGCATGTTGCAAATTTATGCGAATCACACCTTTTGAATTTTTCAACTTCGTTAGTGTTGTCAATGTTGTTGTTGATGCTGCTGTGACGTTGTGCCATCATGCCAGTTGATTGTGGTTGTTGTTGTGCCGATTTTTGTTGTTGTTGTTCTTATTATATTCACATTGCTTTCATATTGTTGTTGTAAACTATCTTTCTTGCTGTTGGTGTTGTTGTTATAATAATAATTTTCAAGTTGTTCTCGCTTCGGTTGTTCTGGGTTGCTGTCAACATGTACAATACATTTTTTTTATAGTTTTTGTTGTAATTTATTGTGGTTGTTTTTGTTTTTGAAATATTTTGGCTTCGTTGCCTGCGTCAATGGCAGCTGTGTTTGTTGTAAAATCGAGTTGTTGTTTTAGTGTTGCAGCAACGACTACTGTTGTTGTTGTTGCGCAAGTTGTTGATGGCGTCAAGTATGCAACGCATCGCTATGACACCTGCCACCGACAAAGTGGAGCACACGTATTGAAAGCAACAACAATTGTACGAAAGACAACAACAACAGTAATAGCAACAACAATGACAGCAGTGCCAATTGTAGAAGCACTGACTGCCAATGAAGGCTGACTGGGTGTGAAAATGTGACAGTGCTGCACAGGGTTAAGCAATGTGCCGTAGGGTCGAGTATGGCACTTGGTGCCATCGGAGGGGAATGGCAAAGGGGACAACAGACATCGAAAGCTGTGTGCGTGGGCAAATGTCAAGGAGGCAATAAAGTGTAAAGTGTGCTGCGAGCTGTATCTGTGTGTGTGTGTGTGCGTGTATGTGTGTGTGTTTGTGTGTTGGAGCGAAAGGTTAAATGCAAAGAGAGCTGGAGGCATGGCGAATACATGAGAGCAAATGATAAGGGTTCGGCGATGTGATTCAAGGATATCATTGACAAAAATAATTGAAAAGTTAACAAGAAGAGTCACAACTGATAGCTGGCAGAGCAATAAGAAAATATGAAATGAAGAAAAACTGCCATGGAGTGAGAGAATGTATCAACGAAGTGAGACGAGGCATAAATCGGGGTTGTCAAGATTATATAAGGAAGGAGAATATAAAACGATTAAATAAAAAAGTATTTTAGGAAGAGAGAAGCACAAGGAAGAGAAGTAGACAATTAAACAGCGTGGAGTTAGAAGAAAAAGGAAGCGAAGTGGAGTGGAATGGTGAAGTAGACAGCGTAGAACTTGAACAAAAAGGAGGAGAAGTCACGAAGAAGATTCAGCAGATCAAGAATAAAGAAGGTAAAAGTGAAATAAGAGAAAAAGAAATAAGAGAAGTGATGAAGAGAAATACGAGAATTGGAGAAGTAGACAGCATGGGGCTAGAAGTAAAAGAAAGCGAAGTGGAGAAGTAAACCACATGGAATCTGAAGAGAAATGGTGAAGTAGACAGCATAGAAGTTGAAGAAAAAGGAAGAGGAGTGACGAAATAGACTCAGAAGGTCAAGAATAAAGAAGGTAAAAGTATTAAATATAGAACGATGAAATAAAAAAGAGAGTTTTGAGAGAAGTTAGACCTGTAGACAGCATGGAGTTAGAAAAAAAGGAAGAGAAGTAAAGAAGAAGACAATATGGAGATAGAAGAAAAAGGAAATGAAGTGGAGAAGTAGACAGCACTGAGCTCGAAGAAAAAGGAAGGGAAGTGAAGAAGTAGACAATAGAGAAGTGAAGAAGTAGACAGCATGGAGTTAGAAGAAAGAGGAAGAGAAGTGAGGAAGTAGACAGCATGAAGCTCGAAGAAAAAGAATGCGAAGTGGAGAATTAGACTACATGGAATCTGAAGAGAGATGGTAAAGGAAACAGCGTAGAAGTTGCATAGAAAGAAATAGAATTGACAGAGAAGATTTGGAAGGTCGAGAATAAAGAAGGTAAAAGTATTAAATATAGAACGATCAAATAAAAAAGAGAGTTTTGAGAGAACTTAGATGCATTAGACAGCATGGAGCTAGAAGAAAACGGAAAGGAAGTAAAGAAGAAGACAATATGGAGCTAGAAAAAAAGGAAAAGGAAACAAAGTGTTGAGCGAAGTTAGATGTTGACACCTTGAAATTGGAACAAGAAAGGAGAGAAGTGGAGGAGAAGACAGCCAGAAGAATGAGAAAGAGAAGTGAAGAAGAAGACAACAAGGAATTTGAAGAGAAATGGTAAAGTAGATAGCATAGAATTAGAACAAAAAGGAAGAAGAAAAAGGTGAAGTGATGAAGAAGGCAATATGGAGCTAGAGAAATGGTGAAGTAGGCAGTAAGGAACTAAAAAAAAAGGGGAGAGTAGTGGAAAAGAATGCTGAGAAGGTCAAGAAAAGCCCTAAAAAAAATTTAAGGATAGTTTGGAAAGGAGACGAACACAAAGAAAGAATTTGCGGAAATATTTCTCAAATTTCCTCAAATTTTTAAAAGCTAGTTTATCTCATTTTACACACTTTTTGGGGTCGATTAAATTTGTGTGTTTGTGTTCAATTGTGTGTCTTTCCATTTAGTTAGGTTAGGTTAGGTTGCGGTGGCTGCCTCTATAAGAGACACACTCGGAGGCCTGAAAGGCCCATTGTGATACCACATATTTCACCCGTTTTTGAACTGTGTATGCAACACTGTTTTGCCAACATATGTTACAGCACACATTTCCAGCGGATGGGGAAAGGGGGGGAGGGGACCTACAGTTTAACGCCGAATCCGAACGGCGATTGGCAGTTTTTCGTTCACACTTGGAGGTTTTGCCATTGCCTGCCAAGAGCGCACTTGTGCGATTCTTGTAATTCTCATTCCCTTCATGTGGATAGCGATAGAAGTAGATGAGTTGTTCACCAGCCCGAGCCAGGAATCGAACCTGGAGCCTTTGGTATGAGAAGCCAGCGCGCTACCCGCTGGACTATCGAGGCCGGCTTCCATTTAGTTATCTCTGCATAAACCTACTGAATTGACTATCTCTGTGTGTGTCTGTGTTGGTGTGTTGGAGACAATTTTTAAACTATTTATTTGTAGAGCACATGCACACATAAATATTTGTAAAGCTTCCCAAAAAACTTGTGCAAACACTACAACATGACAGAAGGATGCAAAAACAACTCGGCTAGTTTTCTGAACTTTGATTATGTTTGCTGGGCTGTCACTTTGAAGGTGAAGTGAGGTTTTAAAGCAGCAGCAGGAGAGCCACTTGTCGCAGCTTTTGTATTTACACTGCTGCCCAAAGTTGTTAATAATACTTAAGAAAGTTCTTTGGCAAAAGTTTGACCAAAGTAAAGTGAAATTAAATGAAGAGGGTGAAGGGATTACTTGAATGCGGCTTATTTTTATGGAGCGTTAAAAGTGACTCATGAGAAGTTTATTTTAAAAGTAAAATGTAGGTAAAAATTTACTTTTTTTTATAAAATTATTTTTGGCAAAAAATCAGTCAATTCAAACCTTTTGGCAGGTGAAAGTCTTAAACTAAATACATTTAAATATTTATTAGGCGTTATTACTATATGTAGCTCTGTGGTAGCCGAATCAGTATTAAACTTGGCATGTATTGCAATTCTTTCTTGCTTTGAAAAACAATAAAATATAAATTTTTAATTTTTTCGTGACTTTGTTTTCAACCTTCAACTTTTATGCCTGCGATGCCGCACTACCAAAAAACGCAATGTTTAGGCTCAACACATCATTTGCATATGTCAGCACGCTGTGTACTCCTTCACAGCGACAGCAACACCGACACCAACAGCAACACTGCACAGTCGCCAACGCCAAATGCACTGCCGAGTTGTTGTGTTCTGTGCGCGTCTTACCGACATTTTCTGATTAAAATTGCAGCAGTGACAGGAAAACTTTTTCGCTTTCTTCAAAACTAAGAAAAAATGCACAAGTCTTCACACACACACACACAAACATACTTACACGCAAAGCGTTACATATGTGTCTGTGTCTGTGTATGTGTATTTGTGTCCTGACATAAAACATGCAAACCGAAAATACCAATAAATGCAAAGAAATAGAAAAAAATTAAAGCAAAACCTGCATTTCAAATTGGCGAATTTGCTGGCACTATGGGGCGTGGCCGCGAGCATTATCGCTTGAAAAACTTTAAACTTAACTTAAACTTAGACTCAACGACTCAAGTCAACCATTCATTCTTTGCTTTTGTCATTTCTACCCGCATTGCTACGTTCGTCTCGTTTGCCTATACATCCCTCTGGACGTTCTTGTTCGCGTCCTCACCGCCGGCTACAGTCAACTTGTTTAAGATTTTCTACTTTTTTCTTCCCCCCACTATTACAAACGTTACTTATGCATTTTGCAACGCATTTTTTGTGCCATGACAAGTTGTTCTGCTATTGTTGTTATTTTGCATTGAAACTGCACTGATCGCCGTAAGTTGTGCCTTATGTCGTTGGGCGTGTAAGAAAAATTACTCGGCTGCAGGGAGTATAAAAAAATTGACAAAAGAGAGTTAAGTTTGTGCGAAAAGTTGAGAAATTGAGGGTGACGCAGAGAGAGAAATGGAGACGAAGAATGTGTCATACCGTTGCACTGAAATCGAAAAACTTTTGCCATGTTTAATGCGTTGTAAGCGAAGCAAAGACATTGTGTCATGAGAAAGAAGGGGGTATGAGGGTATTAAAGGAGTATGGGGAATTTTTGTAAATTTTTTCTGCACACTTTCGATTAAATTAAGTGCATCTACAGCACTGAAAGAATTGCAGTAGCATTTTCATGTGATTGACAGAGAAATCAAAATAATATTTAAAAGGTAAACATTTACTTTTATTACTTTTTATTACAACAAAAATAAAATAAATAAAAATACATAAATAAAAAAATAAAAAAATATAATAAATTAAAAAAGAAGAAAATAAAATGAAATAAAATAAAATAAAATAAAATAAAATAAAATAAAATAAAATAAAATAAAATAAAATAAAATAAAATAAAATAAAATAAAATAAAATAAAATAAAATAAAATAAAATAAAATAAAATAAAATAAAATAAAATAATATAAAATAAAATAAAACAATATAAAATAAAATAAAAAAAAATAAAATAAAATAAAATAAAATAAAATAAAATAAAATAAAATAAAATAAAATAAAATAGAATAAAATAAAATAAAATAAAATAAAATAAAATAAAATAAATTAAAATAAAATAAAATAAAATAAAATAAAATAAAATAAAATCAAATAAAATAAAATAATATAAAATAAATAAAATAAATAAAATTAATAAAATAAATAACATAAATAAAATAAATAAAATAAATAACATAAATAAAATAAATAAAATAAATAAAATAAGTAAAATCAATCAAATAAATAAAATAAATAAAATAAATAACATAAATAACATAAATAAAATAAATAAAATAAATAAAATAAATAAAATAAATAAAATAAATAAAATAAATAAAATAAATAAAATAAATAAAATAAATAAAATAAATAAAATAAATAAAATAAATAAAATAAATAAAATAAATAAAATAAATAAAATAAATAAAATAAATAAAATAAATAAAATAAATAAAATAAATAAAATAAATAAAATAAATAAAATAAATAAAATAAATAAAATAAATAAAATAAATTAAATAAATAAAATAAATAAAATAAATAAAATAAATAAAATAAATAAAATAAATAAAATAAATAAAATAAATAAAATAAATAAAATAAATAAAATAAATAAAATAAATAAAATAAATAAAATAAATAAAATAAATAAAATAAATAAAATAAATAAAATAATAAAATAAATAAAATATATAAAATAAAATAAAATAAAAAAAATAATTTAAAAAAGAAGTATTTTATTTTCTTTATTTATTTTTAGTAAATAAAATGAAAATAAAGTAAAATAAAATAAAAAAATAAAATCATATAAAATAAAAAAAAAATAAAATAAAAGAAAGTAAGATAAAATAAAATAAAATAAAAAAAAAAATAAGAAAAAAAATTAATAGAAATAAAATAAAATTAAAAAAAATTAAAAAAAAAAATAAAATATAAAAAATAAAATAAAAAAATTAAATAAAATAAAACAAAATAAAATAAAATAAAACAGCACTAAAGTACCTTACCCAATAATGTGAAGCTGTCCTCAGTTACAAATTACCAAACTAACTACAAAAGCAAATATTCCCTGGCACGCAGTGTCCAGTGTAATGAAAGCAATTTCATTACATCACATGCATGTAGTCAAAACAGGAACTGAGTCTTTGCGGTGGCTTAAGACAAACTAAAAGTGAGCGTTAACATGGTTGCAGCTGCGTTGTTGTTGGAAGCATGCATACGATATCTTGTGGCATTGATTATAAGCCGATAATCCTAAGTGATTTTAAGCAGTGCCACTCGAGTTACTTCGACGACATACACGCACACACACACACACATATGCAAAAATCAGAAACGAAAACAAAATGAAATAATAAAGACCCAAAGACGCATACCTGACGTGCTGTGCACAAAAATTTCATATTCCCACTGTTCCGCAAGTATACTTTAGCTGCCACAGTGTATGTGTGTGTGTGTGTGTTTGTTTTATGGGCCAAATCTCATTCTTTTTCATGCCATGCGTCAAGTGCCCACTTCTCACTGCGTTTACCTTTACGGCCGTTATTCTTTACAACGGTTTTTATTTATAAATTTTCTCATCTTATTTTTTGTCATTCGAGTTTCAATGCTCTTGTTGTTGTTATTGTTTTCGAATTTGTTATAATATATTTGTGTATTTTGTATTCGTTACATGATTTGGAATTTCATTTTATGATATTATTTTAAAAAATTTCACTTAAATAAGCTTTGAAGTGGTGCCCGAGTGAAGTGGCTTTGTCGTTCCAAATTCGCTGTGTGTGTGTGCGTCTGTATGTGTGTGCGTTTGACTGTGTGTCGAGTCTTTGTAGGCGCGTGGTAACAGCGCTCGAAGCAAGGACCAACTTAAGTCGCACAAGTATGCAAGTTAAGTAATGCAGAAAGGACACAAAAGAAGCGGCCAGAAGCGAAGCTGAAGTTTGCCAAGTGAACGGTGAACATCGAAAAGGGTGCCACGTAGTTTGTGGGTGATTTTTTGTTTTGTTCTTTTCGTTTGCAAGACGAACCCAAATAAATATAAAAATAAGGGATAATTTCACTTGAGTGCACTTCGACTACAGTTCGGGTTTATTTTGAATGTGACTACATAAATAAAAAAAAATACAATAAAAAAACAAAACAAAATTTGCAAAGACACTGCCTAACTAAAATAACCGAAAGTTAACCGATTGGAAAATGCTGGCGAATAAAGCTTGTTGTTTATTTGTTGTTGTGATTGTTGTTTTATTTCAAGTGAGGTGAAGAAAATGTGCTTTTATAAGCAGATTTGGTGCTTAGTTTGTAGAGCGTTTAGGTTGTCGAAGTGGTAGAGATACATCTTTAATAAAATAAAAATAATATCTGGTGTTTTGTTTTTTGTGTTTTGAATTTGATTATTATTTTCAATTGCAACTAAATTAAAATTTTGAAAAGATTGTGTAGCTTTCAACATAATTAAAAGTTTTGAAATACATTTTTTTTTTAATATTATAAAAAATTTAAAAATACAGAAAGACCCAATTTGAATCAAAATTATGTATAAATAATGAAATATTGTCTCATTCTGGGTTATAAGGCTCATATTTATCGTCATAGGTGTTCATAGTTTAAAATTTTACTGATAAATCGGTTAGTGGTAACTAATTTTTACTTATATGTCGTTTTTAAAAACTACTTTAAACTTTTTGTTTTAATCTGATTCATGCAAAAAACACTTATCGTCGTCCAGGGTTGCAAGACACATGTGAACTGGTTAATCGGTTAGTACTAACCGATTTTATTTTGTTACTTTTATTATGTGCATTGAACAAAGTTATGCATATTAGTAAAATATTGTCTTAATCTGCTTTATAAGACTCACATTTACCGTCATTGGTGTTTATAGTTTCAAATTTCACTGATAAATCGGTTAGTGGTAACCAATTTTTATTCTATATCGTTTTCAAAGAATGTTTTGTTCTAATCTAATCCATACAACAAACAGTTATCGTCGTTCAGGGTTCAGGGATACATGTTGACTGAAACGGTTAGTGCTAACCGATTTTTTGTTGTAACTTTTATTATATGCATTGATCAAAGTTAGGCATAATAGTAAAATATTGTCTTAATCTGCTTGATAGGGACTCACATTTACCGTCATTGGTGTTTATAGTTTAAAATTTCACTGATAAATCGGTTAGTGGTAACCAATTTTTACTTCTACATCGTTTCTGAAGAACTTTTTGTTCTAATCTAATCCATACAACACACATTTATCGTCGTTCAGGGTTGTAAGATACATGTTAACAAAAAAATCGGTTAGTGCTAACCTATTTAGTTTTGTATACTTTTATTATATGCATTTACAATTAGTAATTTTAGTAATTTATGGCTTTAATGTGGGTTATGCAGCTATCATTCGTCCTCATTTGGGTTCATAGTAACCTCAGTTTTATTGAAAAATCGGTTAGTGTTAACCAATTTTTATTCGAATACATTTATATAAACATATAGTAAAATATTGGCAGAATCCAGTCTATATTGATACGATGAGAAATTCTGTGCCGCAGTTTACGGGAATGCCTTCTCCGCACGAATGTTTTCCAAGCATACTTTTAGGCATGCACTGTGAAGTACAGCAAAACTGTTATAAATTCGCTTGGTATAGTCCGATATGGCAGGGATGGTTCTCGAAATGGGCTGTGCGAGAATGGTCGAGCGCTTTCCAATTAGAAGTTGCAAGAAACTTCGGCGCGATAAGAAAAGTGGTATAAAAGCAGCAGTGGCAGCGCAAGGGGTCGAGTCGGTGTTGAGCAAGCAATGGGGAAACATGCAATAGTAGTAGTGTAAAGTAGAACAAGTGCAAATCTGTAAATAAAGCGATTGTTAGTTTTGACTACGCTGCACCGGATAACTGAAGTTGTTTTATTTTCAAATACAATCAAAACGAACCGTCGATAACGAACTGGTGAAATTCGTAACATTTGGTGTCAGAAATTGGGGATTGTATTACTGAAAGTAAAATAAAATTATAAAAACGGAAACATGGTTAAACTGGAGCTGCTGAAGGTTGACCAGCTGAAGAAGGAGCTGGCTGCCTGGAATTTGCCGACTGCTGGCGGTAAGGTGGAGTTGCAGCTGCGTTTGCGAGAGGCGTGTGAATCAAGAGGCATTGATTGGGCTGCACACGAGTTCGGAACGCAGGAACAAGAGGCGTCGGCCAAGGTGGAGGAATCGCCTGCTGGTGCTGCGTCGATGCAAAGTACGGCTGCAGCGGCTACGCCACCACAAGCAATGGACATGAGCCAGTTAATGGTTGCACTTAAAGGCATGTTTGAGACTTCCAACCGCGAAATGTCGGCGCAAATGGCAACGAAACTGGAAACCGCGAATCAGGAACTTTCGGCGCAAATGGCAGCGAAACTGGAAACGACGAATCAAGAAATAGCAAGGATGGAAACGGCGACCCGTGAAATATCGGAGCAAATGGAAGCGTGCAACCGAGAAATGGCGACAAATTCTGCGCGCATAGAACAGAAGGTGGAGGAAATTTCCGATAGACTGAACGGGAAAGTTGAGCATCTTGAGACGCGAATGGACAAGTGGGACAAACGAGTTGACAGTCTGGAGGATTCGGTAAACAGGAAAATCGAGGAGCGGCTTAGAGAGGTACAGCTGCGAGCAAGAGTGCAGTCGGTTGAGGAAAGTTTTGCCATAGCAGTGCCTACTTCTGATGGTACTACGTCGTTCGACACATTCAAACTACAATTCGATATGGCTGCTTTGGAGAGTCAGTGGACCGATGTTAGGAAAGGTCGGAGACTGATACTGGCTCTAAGAGGTCCGGCGGCTGAGGTAATAAAAACTGTTCCGGAAGGTTTGAGAGGTGATTACGAAACCGTCATAAGGGCGCTGGCAGCCAGATACAGTGACGAGCACAACAAAATGCTGTATTATTGCGAGCTGAAGAACCGCTGGCAAAGAGCAGACGAGGCGCTGCAGACGTATGCAGCAGACATTGAGCGGCTCGTACAGTTGTGCTACCCAAAATTCGGCGCTGATTATCTCGAGAGGATGAAGATTGAGGCGTTTATTGAAGGTCTTCATGACCCGGAGACACGACGCAGTGCATTGATGATGGGCAAGCCGACATTCCGTGAGACGGTGACAAGCGCATTGACGTATGAGGCGGCCTGGAGGGGAAGTTTTCGACATTCATCTGCGGAAATGCATGGAGTCCAATCTGGACGTGTCACGCAAAGCCAGACAGTGAGCTCGGATGTACCAGCGGGGCTGCGGGCAGTATCATCTCGAGTCAGTTGCTGGCGATGTGGCAAGCAAGGCCACATATCACGAGACTGCCATCTGCGGGAAAAGCGTTCCGGACAAAAGACGTCGCCAAGAAGGGATGACGCTCTGCCACATCATTCGTGCGAGACCGAACGCAGGCATAATTCGCAGGCCGAAAACGAGGGACAAATTGTGGATGTTCGGTCGGTAAGAGTTCTGCAAGAGAAAGATTGGCTTGCGGAAAGGCTACTGAAGGACCAGCGCAAGGATACCGATCTCGCGAAGATCATCGAAGGCAAAGCGCAGAGATTACGGCCGGCCTGGCAGGAGATGGCTGATGAGAGCCCGACCACGAAGGCTTACTGGGCACAGTGGCAAAGTCTACGTCTGCAGGATGGCTGCCTATACCGCGAGTGGGAGAGCAGGGATGGCAGGACCAGAAAATCCCTAATAGTGGTCCCGAGAGGCCGGATCGACGATGTCATCGAGGAAAACCATAACGACTCCAGTGGAGGGCACCTAGGCATCGCAAAAACTGTCGCCAAGATAAGAAGGCGGTTCTATTGGGTAGGATGCCAGGAGTCTGTCGCTGAGTGGATCAGAGGCTGTAATCGGTGTTCGGCTGCGAAAGGGCCGAGGAGAAGATCGCGGAGCCGCACTCAACCAGTTGAAAGCAGGTTGACAGCGAGCTATGGTCTACGGGCTAACCCAGAGGGGTTCCAAGAAGGCAATCTGGTAATGCTTTACAACCCGCAGCGGAGGAAAGGTTTGTCTCCACAGCTTCAAACGTCATGGGAAGGACCGTACAAGGTCGTGACCAGGATTAATGACGTGGTGTACAGGGTGCAACGCTGCGGCAACAGAAACGCCAGGTTGAAAGTAGTCCATTTGGAGCACCTGGCGTCTTACTCCGGCGGAGCCTCGGTACTTGTTCGGGACGAACAAGTCTAAGTGATGGGCAGTGATACGATGAGAAATTCTGTGCCGCAGTGTACGGGAATGCCTTCTCCGCACGAATGTTTTCCAAGCATACTTTTAGGCATGCACTGTGAAGTACAGCAAAACTGTTATAAATTCGCTTGGTATAGTCCGATATGGCAGGGATGGTTCTCGAAATGGGCTGTGCGAGAATGGTCGAGCGCTTTCCAATTAGAAGTTGCAAGAAACTTCGGCGCGATAAGAAAAGTGGTATAAAAGCAGCAGTGGCAGCGCAAGGGGTCGAGTCGGTGTTGAGCAAGCAATGGGGAAACATGCAATAGTAGTAGTGTAAAGTAGAACAAGTGCAAATCTGTAAATAAAGCGATTGTTAGTTTTGACTACGCTGCACCGGATAACTGAAGTTGTTTTATTTTCAAATACAATCAAAACGAACCGTCGATAACGAACTGGTGAAATTCGTAACAATATAGCTGACACAAAACGTTATTGGGGTTCAAAATATCGAATTTACTGATAAATCGGTTAGTGGTAACTACTTTCAATTTTCGTTTATCTATTATACACATGAAGTCCAATCACCCTAATATGGCTTATACAGCCAACATTTATTGTCATTTGGTTTGCAGTATAATTGTTTTAATAAAAAATCGGTTAGTACTAACCAATTTTAATTCGAACATCGTTATTCACATATATCAGTCTATTGTCCCAATCTAGTTAATATTTTGCAAAACATATCGACATTGGGGTTCATACTTGTAGTAAACAAGTTTACTGAGGAATCGGTTAGTGGTAACCAATGTTACTTTGATTTGTATATGCTTATTTATACATATCTATAGCAATCTTTTGCCCTAATCTAGTTTTAATAGGTAACAGAGATCGTCATTGGGGTTCATAGTATACAAGTTTACTGATGCATCGGTTAGTGGTAACCGGGTTTAACTTCCGTTTTTATTATACACGTGTATTGTAATTGTTTGTCATAATATGGCTTATACAGCAAACATTTATTGTCATTGGGTTTGTAGTATAATTGTTTTAATAAAAAATCGGTTAGTACTAACCAATTTTAATTCGAACATAATTTTACACATATATCAATCTATTTTCCCATCTAGTTAATATTTTGCAAAACATATCGCTATTGGGTTCATACTTGTAGTAAACAAGTTTACTGAGAAATAGGTTAGTGGTAACCAATGTTACTTTGATTTGTATATCCTTATACACACATATATATAGCAATCTATTGCTCTAACTTAGTTTATATAGATAACACAGATCGTCATTGTGGTTCATCGGTTAGTGTTAACCAATTTTAATTTAAATAAATAATAAAATAAGAAGTTTATAAATATTGTCTCAATCAGGTTAATACAGTTAACATATACATATAGTTACTCATAGCTTATTGTATACTTCTTTACTACTAACTCGGTTACTGCTAACCCTTTCTGGTTAGTTTTCAAGAGTTTAGCAGTAGAATAGGAATGCGAGTTGACATACTTAACAATAACATAACAGAAAATAACTCACATAATAAATTAGATAACATTGCATAACTATTGGTTAGCGCTAACCAATTTAATGCATCTTATGTGGTTATCAGAAACAGTTTCAGATAAAAGAAAGAAGAACTAAGCCTTTAGTTAGCTACTTTTAGGTCCCTTAAAAAATTTAAATTGGTAAAATTAAGTAACAAATCTCAGATGGGCCAATCTATACTTAAAGACAGCACAAGCTTGGCTGGAAGAAAGCTGCTATTTTAATTCTTTTCATGGGATTTTCTTTATTAATTTCACATAAGAAAATACAAAATGTCTATAAGTTAAAAATCCCCCAAAAATTCACAGACAAATTTAGAGTTTAAGAAAGACCTAACCTAAGCTTGAAGAAAGCTGGTAACTAAATCCATTCTTCTTATATTCCTGAAGCTAATAATTTCTGATAAGAAAATAAAGCATTGCTTCAATACATTTTGAAGCATTTCAAGGCATTGAAGTTGATAAATTTAAGTTGAAAATCTCACATATATCAAGTTAGGCTTCAAGAAAGACCAAACGTAAGCCTGAAGAAAGTTAACTTAGTAAGTTGCATACTTAGTACAACTTAGGCTTGAAGTGGGCTGTCTAAGTCTAAAGAAAGCTGCTAAATCATTCAATTCTTCTCATATGGTTGTGGTAAATAATTTCGGGTAAGAAAATAGAGAATTGATTCAATACATTTAGGAGAATTTCAAAGCACTGAAGTTGGTAAATTTGTGTTACAAATTTCACATAGATCAACTTAGACTTGAAGAACAATCAAACCTAAGTTTGAAGAAAGCTTATAATTAAATTTTTCTCATATGGTTGTAACTAATGATTTTTTATAGGAAAATAAAATATAACTTTGCTACTTTTAGCTCCTTCGAAGCATTGAAATTGAAGCTAGAAATCTTACATAGTGAAACCTAGGCTTGAAGTGAACTTTCTTTGTTTAAAAAAGCTGCTAAGTAATTCTATTCTTCTCATATTGGGGTGGTTAATAATTTCGGGTAAGAAAATAAAGAAGTGCTTTGCTACTTTTAACTCCTTGAAAACATTTGGGTTGGTAAATTTATGTTACAAATCTGACATAGGCAAACTTAGACTTCAAGAAAAACCAAACCTAAGCTTTAGAAAAGCTGCTTACTAATTCAATTCATCTC
This sequence comes from Melieria omissa, assembly GCA_963971225.1. Lineage (NCBI taxonomy): Eukaryota > Metazoa > Arthropoda > Insecta > Diptera > Ulidiidae > Melieria > Melieria omissa. The sequence continues at coordinate 90,462,535 of OZ020269.1, forward strand.
ATATTGTTGTAGCTAATATATTACTTTGCTTCTTTCAATTTCTTCGAAGCATTGAAGTAAGAAAAACGAAGTTAAAAATTTTACTTAAACAAATCTAAGCTTGAAAAAAGCTGCTAACTACTTCAATTCTCGTTGTGTGGTTGTCGTTAGTAACTTCTGATAAAAATTACAATATTGCTTTGCTACTGTAAGCTTCTTCAAAGTATTGAAGTTGGTAATTTAAGTTTAAAATCTGACACAGTCCCACGCAGACTTGAAGAAAGCTCATAGGTTTCCTTAAAAAAAAAATGGTTTTTCAAGCAAAATCTCCTTAATCCACGTAAAGTCTTTCAAGCCTTAACTAAACTTTACTCATGCGCAGTGCTTTTCATCGCTTGCATCTAATGACTATATAATTTATGTAAATACTAATGCTTATTGCTAATAATTTCCAGTTAGTGCTTTCTCACTCTCTCACTTTGCTCACACAGCCGCAGGCAACAGCAATTCGTAATGTCTGTCTTTCGCTGTCATTTCAAGTTCCTGCAGAGCGAGAGACACACGATGAGTTTTTATCACAACGCGCTGTCTAGAATTTGGTTTTGGGGTTTATTGTTGTTGTTGTGAAATTTATTGACTAATCTCTTGCTTATGTTGATACCATTATGGTACGTTATGCCATGACATTAAAATCGCTTTATTGTTTTTCCATACACTCGACGAGAGATAAAAGTGGCAAACGAGAAAGCGAAGGACGTTTATATGAGAGTGAATCAGTGACTTGGAAAATGCTACAAAAGCGATTTATGCAGAATGCTGTGCAAATAATAAAATATTGGCAGAATACGATAGGGGCAAAGGGGGGCGTTGTTATGTGAGAAAAATGAGCAAAAGATGATAAAAGAAAATCGTAAACAATAAACCAACGCAGATATTTCGAACTAGGCGCAAATTTCAATGCGTAGCGGACCTGAGTGGATGAGCACCTTGGAAATTGGGCGCTAATAAAATTTGATGCTTAATGCAACATGTGTGAGGGCCGCAGCATACACACACACAAACACACACACGCAGCACTCGGCGTAATTGTGTGCGTGCGCGTATAATAAAAGCGACAATTTTAAAAGGGCGTAAAAACGCGCGCGCAATAACAATAAATTCTGCTATTTGTATTTATTTTTATTTTAGTATTTTCATTTGCATGTGTGCGCTCGCTATCTGTGTGTCGTGTGTTGTGTGTCTCGGTGTGCGTGCGCCTCAGTGCCATAAAGCCGCCACAAATGAGCGCCCGAATCCACCTAGACGACAGGCAAAACAGTCGGAATCAGTACTATACTACAATAACAACAAAAGTAAACAGCACATTGCAAACGGTTTTTATGTGTCATATATGTAGACACACAATGTTGCCGCATTTTCCCTTGAGGAAGTCTGAAAAAACAAACACAAAAACATGTGTGAGAAAAAACACAAAGCAACAATTTTTGCTTTCATTTTCATTTTCGTTTCACGATTTTTCATTCCTTCACCTTCATTGTTAAACATTCATATATAGATAAACATTTTTTTTAATAACAAAAATGGCTTTAAACCCTCCGAGTAAACAGTGAGTGTCATTATTAGTCGCATTATTAACATTAGCGACATCATCAGTGCGTCATTGTCGACAAGCTATCAGCAACATGAGCGGCAATGACGAGGGCTGACACACACAGCACACAGAGCTGTCGTTGAGAATGTGTATTGCAATAACAATAAAAGCATTAGGAATTTTACAAAGTTTTCCCCAAAACGAAACGTTGCCTGGGGAGTATGGGAAACACTAATTTGCTGATCTACATAATTGAAAAGTGTGTAGAAATTTGGTTTAGTAAAAGCGGTTATTGCTAACGAATTTATTGAACATGTTTTTAGAAATTTGGCTTTATTCAATTTGAATTCTTATTTTTATAATGTGCAATTTTAGTTAATGTTAGTCATTTCTAAAAGCATCTTTCATTCACTCAATGATGGGGTGAGATTAGATTAGATAAGAGTAGAATGAGAGTAGTTATAAAGTATTAGATGTGGATATTGTGACAATAATGCTTGCTGTGCAGTTTGCAAGGCACTGGACACACCAAGAGAATACGACTTGTGCGTAGGCATACTTTAAGGGGAATGATAATTTGACTATACTGTTCGTTTATTACGGTGCAAAGCATACTTTTAGGGGCATAATAATCTGACCATACTGTTTGCTGTCATTGTGCAAAGCATACTTTTAGGAGCATGATTTATTCGCTAGAACATTCGCAAAGATGACTCGTAAAGAGACTGGAAATTTCGAGAACGATTTGCGCTACAAACAAACAAGAATAAAAGGTAACCGGTTACAGCGCATGGGGAGCAGTTTAATTATGTGGAGTAACTAGTGCAATGAGTAACCAGTATAGAAACAGTTAAGTATACAAATTAAAAGTAAACTGACTGCTTATTAGTTTTGAACTGCGTTCAAGAATTTTGTTTAGTATGTTTTATTTTTAAGCACAATCCAGAGAAACGAATTACGCCTGCAATAGATGGAAGTACTAATTTTCGTGAAAATGGTGCACTGTGTCCAATGATTGATCAATTGTGCTTCCTACTTGCTTCTCTCCCACCCCGCAACTACTACCCTAATGAAATTAAGGAGTTTTCGTAGGTTTAGGTGTTCCCAGGGTTCTTGATTTTCAGCTGGTACTGGCCCAGAAATTTCCAGCCCAGAAGTCTCCAACTGTGAGATCATTGCAGTGGAGGAACAAAATTGTGTTCCTTTTAGTCAAAGAGTCCACATGTCCACATGAATCTGCATAATTCATGTTTGTTAAATCCAGATTCAAAGAGCTCCATTTCGAGTAAAAGTCCTCTAAGTAGAATTTTGAGTCTTTCAATCCTGGAGTCTTGGCCCAGTATTGTGTTTTACTGGTTTTTTCCAACCGTCTTGGTATCTGCCGTCGCCTGATGATTCAGGCTCAGTAAGAAGCATTTCAGCTGCCATTCTCGTCTCTTGCCCCGACATTATCTCATACAAAGTGATCTTATATCTAATCAATGGTTAGTGCTTTGGCAACTGCTTGACTATCTGATATGATATATCGATGAGCTATCCGAAGTATCCTCAAGTTAGCTGGATTTATACACAGAGCCTGATTACATAACAATTGTCATTGAATTTGTCAACTGCTTTTCTCACAATGTTTGACATCAATTTCTTCGTTGGTCTTAGTGCTGCCTGTTTTTTGTTCACTCCTATCGAGAGCATAGTCTTAAGTGGGGCTGCCATCTATCGCCGCTTAGGAACGACGCCTCCGATTCTGTGAACTGCCGCTCATAGCACCATCTGATGTGTAAAAGAGAAGAGAGCAGGATGGTTGGGGACTTTGCTAAGATCGGTTTGGTATAAACTTCCCCTTAAAGGTGTCGCTGGTGTACCGTGTAGCTGCATATTTGTTTTCATCTGAGGGTGGGAATTTTTGAACTGGAGTATGTTGCTGTGCTAGAAAATATTTACAGGACAGAAAACATTGGAAATGTTGAAAGGGTCCTCCGAGATAAAAGGCTAGTGCACTCTCGATAGGTTATCGAGTGCTGCCTGCAAACCAACTGATTAGCTGTGGTTTGAAATGCTTTTTGTGGTAATTTAAATTCAGTAGTTAAAAACTAGAGTATACTTTTGGTTATTGATAACCTAATTATTGTACGCTAAACTTAAGGCAAAAGCATTATAAGTTTATTATTGCAGCCAAACATTTAATATTCTAAACTGCTGTATTCAATTTCAGGCGTAAGTGGTCAAAAATGGTTTCCGTGAGTATTCCGAAAATCTATTCAAAGGTACCAATACTTCAATTATTTACATGAATCTTAGAAAGTTTGAAATTCTCTTCATATTTATATGCAATGAAATTTAAGTTGCAGGAATACAAAACTAAAAAAAGGATAAACGAAGAACTTCAAAGACTTGAAATAGTTTCTGATTATAAAACATTTTATAAGTGATTCGAAAGTGTACTCAAGATGCCAAAATCTTTTCGTAAAGTAGAAGAAATTTAACTTGAAAGATTCCCAAAACGGCCTTTTTGGTTTTAACTATTTGAACATTTAAAGTTCCTTGTTTACTTAGGTTAAAGTTTCGGTTACTACTAACCATAATTATGCATAATCAAAATTTACGTATTACAATAGTTTGTATGAATAATTTTTTTGTGCACTATTAAATGTAGCTAATAAATCTGTGTACCAGCAAATCGTTTATAAACCTTAGACTAAAATTTCTTTGGATTTTGACATCAAGTTTTGGATTTTGCAAAATTGAAATTTTGCAATATTTTCGCATGCATAGCCTTAAGCTGGATTTTGTGCGACTGGGATTGCTTTCAAATACACACGAACATATACTTACAAAAGCAAATACCCATACGCATTGCTGCCACACACACATACACACAGACATGTTCAGTGTAATTGGTGCGCATTTGACGGCGCTGTGCGTGAATTACGCTAAACCGTATACAGTCGACGATGAATGATTGAAGGGAAGGCGGCGGCAAAATGCGCGAAAATTTTTGGAAGCATAGCTTCGGGCGCACGCTGTTCATATTAACTTGTATAAACAGCTACAGAAGCGTGCACAAACACACATACATGTGACACATACATACAGCATAGCCGTGGGGTATGTGGCTGCTGTTGCTGCTGCTGATGATGTTTTTGCTGTTGCTGTTGTAGGCAAGCGAGGCACTTGCAATTCAACTCGTTAAAACTAAAACGATTTTCACATTTAAGCGTTTATTAAATTAGAATTAGGCAATTTTATTAGGCTTATCAACAGCCTGAAGGTCTGCAAAGTCACGCCAGCCATTGCCATCATCATTCCTTCACCTCGGCGCTTCGTCTCACCCCACCGCACGGCAACGCACACACATATTTCACAGCTTCTTCATCTGCAGTAAATATGAACGTAATGTGTAATGAGTAACGTGGAAGTTGTTGCTCGGTGCGTGGTTGCTGTGTTTGTTGTTCATGTTGTTGTTGCAGATTTTATGAGTTGTCAACGCGACGTTGAGCGTTAAGCGCGTAAAAGTTGGCCGTATGCGCGCACCGAGTACGCAGCACACACACATACACACACACACACATTGATTCAGTTGCCTATATTGTAGCATAATTTTGGGGTCTGGCTGCAATTGCGCGCTGTTTTCGTATTAGTTTTGTTGTGGTTGTAGCTGTTGTTGTTGTTGTTGTTGTGATGTGTTTAGCAAAAATCAATTTGGAAGCCATACAAACAAACTTACACACTCACATAGGTTTGTAGGTGTTTTTGCGTCAAAATGCTTACGCAGCGTGTCGCGTGACGTTGCCACTTAATGTGCGGCGCAATTTTTGTTGTTGTTGTTCTTGCGAAAAGTTACGCACTAGTCTTATGTGTGTATTGGTGTGTGTGCGGTTGCCACAAACTTTTCCGTTGGCTGTTGTTTTGGTTGCTATTTTTGTCGTTGCTGCGCAGGTGATAGCACTTGAGGTTTATACATATGTATGTATATATGTACTAGAGATACATATATACATGTATGTTTATTGGTGAACGGAAAGTGAGCAGTGGGGCGAGGCTGCCCAAATTGCTTGTCGGATTGTCTTGCGCCGTTGCTTTTGCGTTGGCTATAAAACTTTTAATGTGTTATTTGATTAAAATTTTGCCCGAAACTCAATTATAATGAGTTCACCATATTGCTAGTTCTTCGGCCACTTCTTGCGTCTCTTTCCGACTTACTTCTTCTCAAATCTACTGCACTGTTTGCAGTTGAGCGAGTCTCACATGCTTAGGAGCTGAAAAGTTGTTGGTGGCAGCTAGTTTTCTGTGTAATTAAATTGTCTTCTTTAGTAGGTTTTGGCACGCGATTGGGGCCGGCGTTGCCACCCTTTATGGCGGCATCATAAAGTGTGTAATAAATTTCATTACAATTTTCGCATAAATTTCACATGGCAGATTATATAGAAAGACATATGGGTGAATGATAATGTAGAGTGGTGACAGCTGGCATTCAATTAGCTTAGATAACAACAACAATAATAATAAAAATTAAATATTCTAGTTTACATCGAATGGAATAGAATTCTAGTGAACTTGGTTGCATGAACTTGGGTTGAAATAAATTAAATAATTAATAATAAATTATCATAGCTAAGAAATAGTTTCAGTTCATTTAGTTTTCAGAGACAAAATTTAAAATTAATAAAAAATTTAAAATGAATTTGAATTAAATTATTAAAATAAATTAAAAAAAAATTAAAAATTTAAATTTTATAAATCTATGAAAAATAATGTTCATATTAAAAAAAGTATATCTTTTTAATCAGTGTCAGCATAAAGTTCAATAGAGTCAAGAGTTATGGAAGACTGGTGTGGATTTTATTTCAACGTAGGTTTCAGCTTGAAAATTAAATTAGACTTTGGTATCGACTGGAAGCTAAGATTCAGTTCAAAGTTCTGACTAACTGAAAATTTTATAAGTGATTTGAAAGTGTGTTCAGAATGCGAAAATTAGAAGAAATTGACTGAAGTCGCTGACTTCCTGTCGTACCTCGCGGGTGATGTGGCCCTCCTACAATGAGCGGAGATCTCGCGAGCTTATACACAGTTCTCGCACGGACGTCGCTAGGCTTACGGCGGTCATGACAGGCCACTGTATCATAGGTCCACATGCGGGGAGGCTAACCATCCCCTTCAATACCCACTGTAGGAGCTGTGGGAATTCAGAAGAGAAAGAAACAATCACTTCCTCTGTCCCTTTAAGTCTCTGGGGAAACACTTCCTTACTTGTTCGACCGATTGCTCGAGAGTAAGTCTGAGGAACCTTCTTGAATACCTAAATTCTACCGGGTGGATTTAGTCATAGTTAGTGGAGATGTACAAGTTGGTTTACAGATTGACTAATAGAGGTTCAGTTCCAGGCTAAGCTAAGCTAAGTTTCAGTTGAAAGTTCAAAGTTCAGTAAGGAGTTCTGACAAATGGTTTGGTTACGTTGAAATTAGACTCCAGTCTAGATTTTAATACAGATTCAATTTTTAATTTCCGTTGAATACTTGGAATACAAATTGGCTCAAACTTCAATTCAATCCCTAGTTTCGAATTTAGTGGAATCTTAAAGGTTTAGTTAAGGTTCAGAGATTTGATTGATTCTTTCACTGTTGTTCAATTCATAGAAAAATTTTGTAATTCATTGTTTCACTGTTTAAATTCAGAATTAAATCTCAGGTTTTTAGTCCAAAGTTCAATATTGAAATCAGGCTGAAATATAGAGTGTAGGTTACACTTTGTTCTCAGTTTCAGTATAGATTTCAGCTCATAGTTCAAAGCATGATTAAATCTAGAGGCCAAATTGGTTTCAATAGTTCAATCATGACACCAGTATTGAGATTTGTGAGGATTCCAGTACAACAATTGACCATTGGGATTGTATTCAGAGCTAAATTCAATTCAAGTCAATCTAAGTTGAATTGGTTTACAAATTGTCTCATATAAGTGGAAGTTAAATTTGACTGTAGAATTTATTCAGAGTTCAGAAACTTTTCTGCATACTTAGCTAATATATTTCAGCCTTGATCGTTAAATTTACATAAAGTCTGAATTAAATTCAATTTCAGTACTCTTTAGTTTTGGCTTCAGATTAAAGTTCCAAATACGATCTGACGTATAGTTCAAGTTTCAAGACGAAAGTGTCGCTCGGAATATGGTTCAAGTAGAGTACAGAGTACTCATCCTGTTCAGAGTAGAGTACAGAAAGTGGCTCGCAATGCAGTTGAGAGTAGCTAAAATTAAGTAAAAAATGGAAAAAGTTTAGTTGAAAATCCTGTTTAAAAAAAAAATTTTATGCTTCAATCTATATTCTAAGCTGATGGATTTTCAACTGAACTTTCGTTCAAGTTCAGTTCGAAATTTAGTCTCAGTTCAGTCAAAGTCAGCTGAGTCGAAGTATAGTTTAGATAATAATATCTCGAGTTTATAAATTCTAAAGAAATTTTCAAGTGGACTTTCGTTTAAGTTCAGTTCTACTTGATAGTTCTACATATTTTTAACTTTCAATCTATTTTCTAAGCTAATTAATTTTCAACTAAACTTTCATTCAATAAAATTCGAAATTTAGTCTCAGTTCAGTCCAAGTAAGTTGAGTCAAAGTTCAGTTTAGAGAAAAAATTCCAAATTTTATAAATTCTAAAGAAATTTTCAAGTGAACTTTCAAGTTCAGTTCGAAATTAAGTCTCAGTTCAGTCAAAGTCAGCTGAGTCGAAGTATAGTTTAGAGAATAGTTTCTCAAGTTTATAAACTCGAAAGAAACTTTTACGTGGACTTTCGTTCAAGTTTAGTTCTACTTAATAGTTCTACATATTTTTAACTTTCAATCTATTTTCTAAGCTAATTAATTTGCAACTAAACTTTCATTCAATAAAATTCGAAATTTAGTCTCAGTTCAGTCCAAGTAAGTTGAGTCAAAGTTCAGTTTAGAGAAAAAATTCCAAACTTTATAAATTCGGAAGACATTTTCAAGTAAACATTCGTTCAGTTCGAAATTTAGTCTGAGTTCAGTCCAAGTAAGTTGAGTCAAAGTTCAGTTTAGAGAAAAAATTCCAAACTTTATAAATTCGAAAGACATTTTCAAGTAAACATTCGTTCAGTTGAAGTTCAGTTCGAAATTTAGTCTCAGTTCAGTATAAGTCAGTTGAGTCAAAGTTCTGTTTAGAGAATAGTTTTTAGACTTCAATCTACTCTCTAAACTGAACTTTCAACTAAATTCTCGTTCAAATTTAATTAGAATTAAGGAGTTCAGTCTAAATTTTAATTTGATTTATCAGATACTTAGCAGCTAATAGTTTGATCTAAAGTCAATCTTGAGGTAAATGCACTTTTGAAGCCCGAACTGACATGAAAGCAGAGCTCAAAACCTTTTTTGAAGCCTGAATTGACATGAAAGCAGAGCTCAAAATCTTTCTTGAAGCCAGAACTGAAGTGAAATCATAGCTGACAGTTCAATTTGATGCTCAATCCAGGGTACAGTCTGGACTTAAATTTCGATTCTTGTTCTTGACTTTGAACCGTCAACTTTAAAGCAGTTCATAGGTCAGATTGTCAATAGTTTGCCAGTAATTTAGTAATGATTATAGGTTTTCAATTGTAGATTGGCTTAAAACTGAACTCTAAATCTTGTCTAGTCGATCATTACTAGTCTGGTCTAGTCTGCTTAGCCCAGCTTACATTCAAACAAGTCACATGTTTTTATGTTCATCCCTCGAAGTACTTTTAAAAACTACTTTTTACATCGCTCACTTTGCCAGTAGCTAAAATTTTAATTGCCTTCATCAACTAAATATTAATTAATGTTTCCAAAGTGCACAATAATTAATGCGGTAAAACATACACACACAATCTATATATATATATGCATATATATTCATACATTCTCTCTTCGAAAGTTGATAAGAGCCTTGCTTCGTTGTGCTGTTTTTTAACAGCCTCGGCGCTTGAATTGTAAATGAACACTGCTAGTTGCAGCAAGAAACTGAACTGAAAAAGGGACTTGAGAAAGAGCTAAACTTGAAGAAATTTGCATAACGAAATTTGCAACGCAGAAAATTTTGTGCCACACCAAGTTCACGCACACACACACACACACACACGTACATTCTCCAATGTAAACACATACCAACATAAAAGTGATGAAATTTCATTAGAAGCTGGCAGCACGAAAGAGGGCGAAGGTGTACAAATTGGGAGAAAGGACAGAGTGTGGAAGTGAAATGTTGCAAGCAAGATGGCAACTTATGGCGCAACTTAACAAAACCTTTGACTTTGACAAACATTTTCTTTAACTTTGTTTGCAAAGCAATATGCAAACACACAAACATACACACAGACGTACCAACAAGGACACCCGGCCAAACACAGCACACACACTTACATTTCGTATATGCAATAACAACAACACACTCGCTTGTCGTTTACCTGCTTGAGGAAGTTCCGTTGCTGATGCCGAGACCATGGCAGCTCCGGCGACCGGTTCCGGCTCCGTTTTTTGTTTTCACTACTACACTCACTCGATTTGGTGCAGTGACGCCGGCAACAAGAGGAAATTCTACCCTGCTATCGCTCACTCAAGGAGGTTGTGATGGATACCGGATCAAAAACATCACACCCAGGTTGAGTGAGTCAAAGCAAGACAAAATATGCGCCACACAGCGGTGGGCGAGTGAGTGTGCTTTTGGGTGTCGCAGGTTGAGCCACCACGTAGATTGGAGCGGCCGTCGTAGACGTAGACACTGTTTGGAGTTTATTAAAATTTGGTTACACATTTTTCTGTCACTTCACTTTGCACCCGGGTTGAGGTTTTCGCTGTGCCGACGAGCTGGCTTACCTTATTCGGCGCACACAGACGCCGCCGCGGAGTGAAGCGAGCGGGTTCGGAGGACGAGGGGGAAGTGGATGGATGGTAATGGTAGCTGACGCAAGGTAAGCAAGAAAAAATATATAAATGACACTTTTATGAAATTAAATTCATATAATTCCTATAGCGAATGGTGCGCATCGAAAAGGGGCCCAAAGCATGCTTTTAGGCGCTTAGGCGCATTCTTCTTAGGCTGTGCGCAATATTTGTGTGTGTGTGTGAAAATTTATTATTAATTTAAAAAGAGGCAAATTTCCATTTTTCCCCGTACAACATAATTTCGGGTAGAAAAGTTTTTAGAAAATTTGTTACACAAAAAAACCATATGAAGGGAAGAAGCAAAATGAAAAAAAATACTTGACAGTTGATTGAATGAAAATTCAAAAATTCAATTATAAATGTCAGAAATGCGTAATTGAGGTTGATAAGGGAAGATTTAACGCATTTGACGTGGTCTTTAGTGGGAGGCTAGCATACTTTTTGGCGGTGTTGCCGCTGTCATATATCAATGCCTTATAAGCGTAATCGTTAGACTTTGTTTGCAAATGTTCCTAAATTGAATTGGGTTCGTTTTTTTGTACAATGGAAAAGAACGTGCTTTATTATTTAAATTGTGTGGTTGAGCAAGAAGTGAGCGGTGTGAAAGAAGGGCCAAAAAGTTTGTAGAAATTTGTAATGAGCGCGATTGAGCGCAATGAAATGGAAGTAATTTTGAGTTGAGTGAGTCAAGTTGTATGAATAAGCAATGAAAGAAAAGTTCGTTTTTTTGTGTGCAAGTTGAAAGTTCTGTGCATGATTTGCAAGTGTTTGCATACCATTAGGCGCATATTTGATGAAAATGAAGTGGGCAATTTACTTGATTTTAATGCAAATGCGAAAGAAGAAACATATTTTCTGTTGGTTCGGAATGGTTGTTCTGAATGGTGTTTGTTTGCGGCTAAATTTATTCTAATTGGCGTAGTTAGTAGAACAAATTATGTAAGACTTTGCATACTTTTAGGTGCTGGATGAGATGGGTTTAAAACTTGAGAGCATTCGAAATTTGAACTTCTAGAGCTCGTTTTCGGTTGGATTTTTGTTCGTTCTGAACTGATGTTCTGAATGAGATTTTCCTACGTCAAATTTTTTGATTGGCGTATTTAATGAAATAGAACAATTTTTTACATACTTCTGGGCGCTGGGTAAAACCAATTAATACACTGACATACTTCTAGGCGCTGCGTGAGATGATTTAAAACTTGAGAACATTCGAAATTTGAACTTACAAAGTCCTATTTCGATTCGGTTACTGTTGGTTCTAAAGAGATGTTCTGAATGATGTTTTCTAGCGCCTAAATTTATTTTGATTGGCGTATTTAGTAAAACAAAACAATTTAACATTCTGACATAGGCTGGGTAAAAAAACATTTTAAGACTCTGACATACTTCTAGGCGTTGGTCAGTTGGATTTAAAACGTGAGAACATTCAAAATTTAAACTTCCAAAGTCTTTTTTCGATTTGATTTCTATTGGTTCTGAACTGATGTTTTGAAAGATGTTTTTTAGCGGCTAATTTTATTCTGATTTTGAAATTTTGAAATTAGTAAAAAAAGAACAATTTAAGATTCTGACATACTTCTAGGCGTTGGAAAAAAACAATTGAAGGCTCTGGCGTATTTAGTAAAAACACAATTTAAGATTCTGACGTATTTCTAGGCACTGGGTAAGAAAAATTAAAGACTCTGACATACTTCTAGGCGCTGCGTCAGACGATTTTAAACTTGAGAACGTTTAAAATTTGAACTCTGTTTCGACTCGGTTTCTATTGGTTCTAAATGATGTTTTCCAGCGACTAATTTTATTCTGATTGGCGTATTTATTTAGTTAAAAAAAATTGCGTATTTAGTGAAAAAAAACCAATCTAAGACTCTGATATATTTCTATTTGCTGGGTCAGTTCGATTAAGAACTTGAGAACTTTTGATTTTAGAACTTCCAAAGACCTTTTTCGGTTCGGTCAGTTATCTAATTCTTGCTTTAAGTCACTGAAATATACGTAGAACGCCAGCGATAAATAAAGCGTAGGACGTTCTCTTCCTCAACAATAGACTTGGAACTTTGAAAGTTGCCAGTAGAGCATAAGCTGTCTCCCTGGCCGTCTACCAACGTTTCAATGTCTTCATAACGATCCAATGACTTCCTAACATTTAAGCCTTTGAAACGAGAGTGATGTGTAAAATTTGGTTGGTCCTACTGCGATTAAGTAATTTTGTGGTTGTTTAAGAAATTTTGGACAATTGATTTGTTTGTTTGATTGAAAACTTTTCAAGATACAACTGGAGTTCTTCAATATAGTTAAAAATATTTCAGGCTCATAAGTATCACAACTACCAGTGTCATCCTTTATTCTAAAATCAATGTAAGTTAGGTTATTGAAGAAGGATAAAGTTGCCATTTGAATGTTTCCAAGAAACATTCTTTGAAAAATCTTGGGTTCATTGTGACAACATTTTCGCATCCAAAATGGCTGAATTTTTAGTGGGTACCTTTCAAAAGAGATGAAACAGAATCTCTAACTTTTGTTGATGAGTGCTGTCCTCTTCGTGTTGAGTTTGGAAACTTTTCAGACTACTCTCGTATGTCGTACTTAGTGTCCAGAGGTGTCTAAAGTAATCTGCTGAGATTATTTGATTGCGGTGAACAGATGTGGTGGCAGATAATATATGAGAACAATGAACAGAAGCGACTGTTGAATGTTTCTTTTAAGTGAACCTTTAAGACCAAATCCTTCAAATTGATTCAAAGATTTATGATACAACACTCCAGGTGGTTTACTCAAGCAAATTTGAATGAAATTAAGCCGAAATGACTCCATTGAGGTCGTTTATTACTCAATTTAAAAGCTTTGAGAAAGAAAATTGTCCGTGACTTTTGCTTTACTTGCTTTTTAAATCCAACTTAACCATTGCTGTCTAATGGGTACAATTTTTCCCATGAAAATTGACTTTTTAAAAAAGTGGTAGAGATATCTCAAAATTATTGATAAGGATGGTCGGCGTAAAGATGAAACTACCTAACTTTAGTAGAGGTCTCCCTGAAAATCCGACATCTAGTTAGAGTTACCAGACTCCAAAAATTGTGAATTTTTTGGAGGTGGAAAATGTGGCGAAACGTAGTGGTCCTAGAACCTCATAAACATCTGCCTCCTAACTCACATGTAAACAATACCTATTTTGTTCACGTGTTTAGCTGATCACTTTAAAAAGTATGGAAAAAAAGCTACCATTGCTGCCTAATGGGTACGAAATACACAATGAATATCTCAGCAACGTGCAGGGAGAGAGCTGAAATTTTGTTTCTGATCATTTTGGGTCAATTCTAGGTCGTGTATGAAATTTTATCAAAATCGTATGGGCGGATCTGGTACCCGGCAGCAATGGGTTCAATGCAAAAACCAAAAGGTATAAAATTTACTTTTGTCAAATGATTCCATATGAAAGTTTAAGAAAAATGAGATTGGATGTTGTTAAACACAAAATTTACCCTAACGTTGCAGTATAATTCCATTTGGGCATTCAAGAAAGGTGAAGTTGGTCGGTCATTCTATAATTATAGCAAATGAAGCAATTTTTCGAACTTATATAAATTTCAAAGTGATGTAAGTCGACAGCATCATTTGGCATTAGCTGCAGCTATGTTAACTTATAAGTTAAAGTGCATACTTTTAGGCGCAAACTACAAAGCCTGCAACTATATTTGTGGAGTTTTAACAACATTATTTTTCTTCTATTTATTTAGTTAGATTTCAACTGATTTCCTTTATTTACTTATGATTTACTAGTAATTAAAGGCAATGAAAAATTTTAAGAAAATAAAAACTAATATTTCCAATGCTTTTGCTGTATGACTTTACTCATGTAATGCATAAATAATTCATATAATTTGTAAATAAAGTCAAATGAATATTTTTCGAAAAAAATATAAACAAAATATAAACGAAAAATGCTGCACCCACAAACACATATAAACAGCTTATCAAAAGGAAAGCCCACAAATGTGCGGTTGTGTGTGAGTGTTGGTGTGTTGTTGTGCATGTGTAAGGGGGCACGAAAAATACGCAAAATGCTAAAGCTGCATTTTTTGTGCCCCTTTCATACAGGATTTCAATGAATGCAATTTTGCATACGTTGGAATTTACGCGCAGTGATTGCATATTTTTAGTTGCATGGCGGCAATAAACTGTGAAAATATGGCATAAATATTTTAAAAAATGTTCCTACATTGTTTTATAAAAAAAGAACAGCACACATATTTATTTGTGTTGCTGTGTTATAAATGATTCTTTATATTTTTTTCTGGTGGCATTTGGTGGCAACTAAGCGTTTTAAAACGCATTGAGCAGCGGATTTTCGAACCTTGAATGGTTTGTAGAACGAACGACTGAAGTGTAACAGGAAATATGGCAGCTACGACAAGAGGAAATTTGTGTTTGCTCCCTTTTTCGTGTGAGGGCAAAAAATTGTTGATTTTGGCCATTTCTATGGGGTTTTTATGATTTGTATTGTGGGCGTTTTGGGCAGCAATTGGCCAAAAAATTACCACCACATATTTGCGTAAAATATTTGGCGGTTACACATATATATATGAATGCCAATGAATAGTGCAATAAATGCGTATTAGGGTGTCGGGGCCAGGCACTTTTGATGCGGTGTGATGCGGAAAGCAAATAGCAATAAGGCCGCTTGAATGACGCAACAAATATTTTGTGATGTACAAATGGAGTGAGGAGAGAAAGGGCAAAGTAAAGTGAGTTGGGTGATGGATGCTGCGTCTATCTGTATTGGCATTTGACTAAAAATTTCCATTTACGTAAGCAAAAGTATCCATTTCAGATGAACTGCTACAACGCATTTGCCTCGCACAATACACTAACATTGCCTTCTTTGGTCCCGAAGGCACTTAATAGGCAACTCAATGCCTGTCAGCGTGTAATTTTCACATTTTCAAAATGGTTGCTTTGGCAGCGGTGGAAATCAATGCGATTTTCTGCTGAAATTTCATTGTGCAAAATAATGTTGCGTATACGCCGCGTGACACCCATGTCAAAAGCGACACCCACATGGGCGGCGCGCACCTGTATGTGTGTGTGTGAGAGTGTCGGCGGCTTAAGCACGTAAATGCATACACCCACACAGACACACACACACACGAAAGCAGTTTTACACACACTTGGGACGTCTATGTGCTATGGGTAACGCAATAAATCATAAATAACGCAAATCGTTCCATTCAACCCCAAAACTGTCAATTCTTTTTCACTCGCAATAAAATTTCAACAAATGTGCGCATCAGAGCGACCTAAGTAGCGAGTGTGAATGTATGTGTGTCTGTATGTTTGTGTGTGTGTGCGCTTAGAGCCTGTCAGGCATCGAAGAAAAGGAAGCACACAACAAAACAAAAAAAGGTAACAGTGGCGCTGAAACGATTCTTGCTGCTTGGCACTTGGTTGCTGTTGCTGTCATATATGTGATTGTTGTTGTTATTGTTATCATTGTCGTTGCTATCATTTGTGTCGTTGAGCATTGCAAAGAAAGCCATTCAAATCCGCCTGACAAGTTGGTTGGCGCATTAGATTTGTTAGCGGCAACTGTGAAGGCAGAGCAGCCTTAGCGCGGGTTCACGAAAGGGGGGAAGCGAAGGCCGGAGTGAGTGTAAGCAACACTGAGCATAGCCATCAATGTTCAATGCAGCGTCATGTTGTCAGCGCTGTCACGCTTCACTCTTTGTTACCCCTTCAGTTCTTTAACTCAGTTCTTCAACTTCAGCGCCTTCGATCCCCCCTCTTCACTTTGCACTATTATGCACGGCTGTTGCTTTCCAGCAGTTTGCCGCCTTTGTAGTGTTTTGTGTGCCTGGGCCTGCCATGTATACATGATTGTTATTTTTGTTGTTGTTGTATTTGTTGCTCTTCTGCCCAACAACTTTACATTTTTACTTTTTCTGTGGAATTTTTGCTGTTGCTTGTTATTTATTTTCGTTGTTGTTGCTGCTGTTTTGAATGTTTGTTTTTTTTCTCAACAGTACCTTCAGGATGTGTGTGTGTCGTCCTCACGCCCTAACTGACACGCCTTTGGGTCGCAATATACCGTTGAGCGTTTTGTTTCCATTTCCACTGACTTTCTTCTCTGCTTCGAACCTTTTCGGCTCGTCGTTTCCCTTTCATTTCCGCTCTCACACTCACTTCTTGGGAGGACTTTTCCCTTGGCTTCTCTACCTGGTTGTGTGAGTTTCTGCACAATATTTGATTTTTACTATTTTGTTTTTTACTTTTTTCTTTTCTTTTTTTTATTTCAGTTTTATTTTACTTATTTCACACCTTTCCTTTTTTGAATTTTTCGCTCAACTTTTCGAGGCTTATATTTTCTCTCAATACGCCAACATCGCCCCGGGGAGAAATCGACACAGCGATGTATTTGATTTGTTTTTGTTGTTATAGTTTTGTTGTTGTTACAGTTTTGTATTGTTGCATTGCTGTGTGTTGCATGTGAGTACAAGAAATAATACTTGAAAAAGAAAGTAGTAAATCAGCAAGAAATCGACAGAGTACAAGACAGCTGCACGACTAGCGGTAGGGACACACACACACACACACATGGAGATAGAGAGATAGATGGACAGTCAGTCAGTGAGATAGAGGCGCTGATAGACAGCACAACACAGTGTTGTACTTGTATACAGTTTTCAATCAGATTCCAATTTACACGTAATTTTTCAAGTGTGAAAATCTAACTTTCGTCAAATACTGATGTGAACCATAGAGGAAGTTGAACAGCGACAGAGGAAGTCAGTAACAAAGTTGCAGTGCTGTCTAGACGAACGAATATTTGAGGTGAGATGTTATGAGTTGAAAATGAAGGCTGCAAGTATTAGTGAGCGCGAAGTAGTTTGAGCACAGAGTTGAGACAAGTGCGAGCATGAAGCATACAGCTGGAAATGTTGGCCTTAAAAAAGGGTCTAGTACGACTTGGTTGCTTCATGCTGAGGTTGAATAGGAGATCCAGGCTATAAAATCAGTAACAGTTGATCAGGAGTTTGTTTAAAGATGGGGTGCAGTACTCTTACTTTAGAAACCTCTTTTGAGGTTGAAAACTATCAAGTATGACAATGAAGCATGAAGCTCGAACTGAAGCCTTGGCCTTGGAAGAAATAGGAAAGTTGAGCTAAGGTTGTATCAGAGGCTAAAGTTATACAATTTATACTCAAGTTGAGTTTCATCAGTTACTCAGTTGAGTCATTTTCGAAACATTTGGTGTCAGAAGTGGGATTGTGCTACTGAAAATAAATTTGGAAAAACAGCAACAAAATTTATAACACGCAGACATGGTTAAACTCGAGCTGCTGAAGGTGGACCAGCTGAAGAAGGAGCTGGCTGCCTGTTTGTATTGTTTTAATTGACCTCAGGTTGTCTAGAATGTTCTGTTTATCAAATTGTTAAAAGTTAAGCACGAGTGCGTCCAAGTCTTCAGCTTAGAAACTCTCTTCCATACAGAGTCGTTCAAAACTCGTAGGTACCAGGGTCATCTGAAAAGTTTCCCATCTTAACAATGAAGACGTCAGTACTCAATAACAAAAAATAGATAATGTCTTTGCGACTCATTTGAAAGTTTTTCATGACAATTTCAGCCATATTGAATGCGCAGTTGGGGTTTGATTCAGTTGATGTGAGCGTTTTTGTGAAAATGGAAAAAAAATGAGTATGAAGCAGTCAGAAAATACTGGTTTGTAAAAAGCAATTTTAAAATAAATTGGACGCAAGGACTCTGCTCTAACATTTATTATTCTAATATTTTGGGCAGCTGACCTTAAAGTGACAATACCGGGTTGGGAGACAATACAAATTCTTTCGGACGTCCAAAACCTGCAACCAACTGACGCAAATTTGGCTCAAGTTCATCAATTGAAGCCCAAAAATTGTCGAGTTAAAGTAAGAGACATAGCTGAAGCTATGAATACGTTCGTGTTTGTCACATATTGAATCAAAATTTTGGCATAAAACAGGTGTCAGCGCGCTGGGTGCAGCTTTGACTCAAGTAAGCCCAAAAACTTGTTCGAAGGGACATTTGCTATGCTCTTTTTGGAAGAGTTAAAGTGATGATAGAATTGCCGGTAGAAAGGTTCATATAGACTTTTCAGACTATGCAGAAAAATACAAATAAGGTAAGTGCGCCTAATTCCGTACTATCCTGGTAGGCGAAGTTTAACATGGAAAAATAGGCAAATGAAAAATCACTGAGCAAAAACTACTTTTTTTGAGAAAACTATAGTAGTAAAACTTCTTTTTTTCTAAAACTTTTCCCAAACGTTTCATATCTATTTTTCATATTTTAAAACAAAAACAAAATGCACAAAAATCTACTTTTCTATTTAATGTGTTCACATACTTATTTTCTTTATTTATTGTTGCATTTCTTCTAAAAATTCATTCCTAGTGGCTTTTGTCATTTTCCATTCTCTGGCCAGAAATCGTAGTTTACTTTGTGCGTTGTGCTTACAAGTGACACTGAAGTGGCGGATATTGTTAGAAGATTGCGTGCAACTTTTGTACGTTCAACGTTTTGCATTTTGCATTTTACATTTTAGTATTTTTAGTTTACATAATAACGTAAGCGGCAGCGTTTGAATGGTTGGTACTATTTTCCATTGTGTGAAATTTAAATAAAAGAAAATAAAATGCATGAAATAGAAAATGTGAAAGAGGAACTCTAACTCTGGCATTGTGCGGCAAAACGATGAAGGCACAATTTCCTTGAAATTTTTTGTTGCTGCAATGAGGTTTGTGAACAATCGTCAGAAAGCAGAGGTTTTGTAGTTTTGAGATTTAATGCGATTGAAAAACTGTGTGTGTGTGTGTGTTGAATGCCATAGTTTTGTTATAATGTGTGGCATAGCGTAAAAAAATTCGATATTATTTTGTGATACATATCAAAAATGTTGATATAGTTTTACATTTTTAAATTAAAAGAAAAAATTATTGATTTATTATACTTTTATTCTAAAAAAATATTTCAAAAATGAAAAAAATAATTAGTTAAATTGTAAAAAAAATATTTTTATTTTTAAATTTTTTTTTAAAACGAAAAGTTTTCAAATTATTATTATTCTTTAAACTTAAGAAAATTAAAATTTTATTTTTTTATGATTTTTACATTTTTAAATTAAAACAAAAAATTATTGATTTATTAAACTTCTATTCTAAAAAACATTTCAAAAATTAAAAAAATAATTAGTTCAATTGTAAGAAAATTATTTTAATTTTTTAATTTTTTAATTAAAACGAAAATTTTTTAAATTATTATTATTCTTTAAACTTAAAAAAATTAAAATGTTATTTTTTTATGAGTTTTACATTTTTAAATTAAAACGAAAAGTTTTTAAATTATTATTGTTTTGACATAATTTAAAAAACTTAAAAAATTAATTAATTAAAACTTTATTTTTTATGATTTTTACATTTTTCAATTAAGAAAAAGTTAAGAATTCACAAAGTTTTAAAAATTAATTATTTAAATTAAATTTTCTTAGAATTTTTTCTTTTTTAATTAAAATAAATATTAATAGTTCTTTATTATTTCTAAATTTTTCAAAGTTTGTAAAAAAAGTATCAATTACATTTTGAATTTTTGACCTTTTAAGTTTTTAAACTAAAACACAAAAAATGTTTATTCATTAAAATTCTAAAAACATATCTAAAATCATTGCAAACATTTAGAAAAGAAACTAATTAAATGTTGATTTTTTACAATTTTCACCTTTTTAATTTAAAAAAAAATCATTAATTCATTATTATTTAAAAATAATTTAAAAAAATAAAAAAAATTATTTAAAAAAATTTAAATATTTAATTGAAAAAAATTATTAATTTGTTTTTAATCTAAAATCGTTTCAGAAATTTAGACAAATCTTAAATTAAAATAATTTTTTTTTAATTAAAAATGTACAAATTTTTAATGAAAAAAAGTACTGTAATCATTGCAAACATAATAAATAATTGATTAAATTTTTGAGCATTGTTATTTTTATATGTTTTAAATAAACTAAGAACATTTTTTTTTCATTATTAGTCCAACATCATTTTAAAAATCCAAAAATGTTTAGTAATTCTAAATTTTTAATTCCAACTCATTCTTCAACTATTTGAATGATTGGGCAACGCTCAAATGTAGGCAATGCAACAATTTCGAAGGCGTATTTATTATGGAATATTTTGATCTTCGACCGATTATTGTTGCTGCTAGCAAATGCCATTGTGATTCGCTTGGCGTAATTTTATCCTTTTAGAAAAGTGCGAACACATCTAAGTGTGTAAGTACACATGCACTGTCAACACTTGTTGGTATGTAAGTATGTACATGTGTTTGAAAAAGGCGCTGCACGCGCACATTAGTTGCAAATTCCTCAACGCGCTGCCTGTCATACAAATGTGAAGTGCTATAGGAATACAGGCGCGTGTGTGTGTGTATGTGTGGGTGTGTTGGTGTGCAAAGGGTTTGCATTTTATTCAACGTGGAAATGTGATGAAATATTTATGTATGTTTTTTGTTTGAATGCGCGTGTATGTACAACAACAGTTCACATACAAATAAACATATTTGTAGTTGTAGAATTTTACATGTTGGCATTTGACTTAACAATGTACAAACATATTTGTGCATATATAAAGAAATATTTGTATGAATGTTTGTACTTTGAGCGCATATTTAAATATGTATGTATGTAGGTAGGAGTATGCGTGATTATATGCGACGCTCACACAGCGACGACAACTGGGTAAGCGAGAGAAAGTGACTGGGTGTCGGTGAGCGCATGGCTGCAAAAACTGCTACCGTACATTGGCCTTATTACATTTATATGCTCAGATGTATGAGTGTGCGTGTATGTGTGTGTGTGTGTGTGTGTGTGTGTGTGTGAGTGCGTATTACTTATTGTGGATAAGCAGACTTTTTATTTTGCTGCTAGAAAATAATCCACTTTACCTCGAATCATCCACATTTGCCGTCTACGTCAGCCAAGTGCGATGTGCGGTGAGCTACGGCAATGAGCTGTGGCCCATTGGTTCGAAGGTCATTTTGAGAATGAAATCAGTTACAGTTGAGATCAATTGTTATTAAAAAATTTTACAAAGACCTTAAATGTGGATCTTATGCAGCAAATGATTTTATATTAGTCAGAATTTTTCAATGAATCCACTAAAGTGGAGTGTAAAGTAATTTGTTTATGTTTGAGTTGATCAGTTATGCAATAAATTATGCTTAGTGTTGTTTTTGTTGTTGCAAGTAGTTGACTAGAAATTAGTCAGGCGTCCTGGTGCATTCACCTTCACATTTTACGCATTTTTATTCGTCAAATTGCCGCTGCAGCCATCAGACGTTCGCCTTGTTTCTTATTATTGTTGTAAATGTTCGTTATTTCACCATTACTATAATAGTTGTTGTTGTTGCAATCTAACCATTATTGAGCACCAAACAACGATTTGTTGCACTGCCATCGTTGCAGCAGCGAAGCAATTTTCACACAAACACACTCACACAACAACAACGTGTGGGTGCGTCTCTTCGTGTGCAACAATCCGTGAAACAAATTTGCCTTTGTACCGTTATCGTCGTTATTTGTGTACATATATTTAGTTGTATTTATTTGCGCACAGACACAGAAGACGCGCCCACATGTGCACAGTTGTCGTTTGCCATTAAAATAAGCCAAATGCAGCAGCAAAGCAACAAAGCGGCATTGCAACGTGCAATTTCTTGCAAAAAAAAAGAATGAAATCGTTTCGGCATTTCTCGCGCAAAATTTAAACAGCAGTCTGTGCTTTGCGTTCGCATTCCCGCCCACCTGGTCGCCCGCCCCCCTGTTCAACACGTTTTTATTCACTTTTACTTTGTTGTGTCGTACAAAGCTTTTGTTGTTGGCTGTTTGGTGGGCGAGGTGTGTGTGTGTGATTTTTTCCCAAATTGCTGGCAACACGATTTATTTACTTTGAATGCTGTGCAGCGGCAAATGCTTTGAAAATTGCTCGAGGGTAACGCAATTTGCCGCTGTTGACTGCTGAAAGCAGCAAAGGAGCGAAACATTTCCACAAACATGGCACCGTCGAATGTAATTTTCGGCACAATTTTTTTTTTCAAAAGAAAAGAAAATACATTCAATTTAATGTATGTGAGAATTTGGCAATATTTTTACAACATCCTTAAAGTATGCAATATATTTTTGGAGACTGAAAGCACACTGACAAGGAGCACAACAATGTACCCAACAAACAATTTCTGAATATAAATTTTTAGCGACAAATTCTCGAAATAATTTCGATAATGCTTGCATTTTTTTCCTTTAACCCGATGCCTCATTTGCTGCACATTGGTGCATTCATTTGTACAACGAATTATGCCCCAACTGAAGTCTGATCAAATCTAATCTAAAACATTTCACAAAACCTTTTAATGCAACAACAACAACTGCATAAACGTCACACTTGTCCCTGCAAAGGCACAAGCCACACTCTACTCGCAGCTGTAACGAGTAATTGACAACAAATGCACAAATTGACAGCATTGACGCTGGAATATGTCGCACGCACCGGATGTCGCCTGGACATCGTTACGTCACCTGTTCTGTCCAGCCAGCAGCGTCAAGTGCGAACACAAATTGACATGCAAGCAAATCTGCATAAAACGATATCGGTGCGCAAGTCAAGTAAAGTGATTGTCGTGTGGGTGTGTGTGTGCATCATTATTTGAAATTTGAATTTCATTGTTAGTTGTTTCTCGTGTGTGTTTGACTGCCACTGGGTATTATCGCTACAACAATAACAACAAAAACAATAACAACAAATCAAACATATGTGTGTGTGCCTGGATATCGCTTCTAGTTGAAAGCGTTCCACTTGTGCGGTTTGTCCTTCGTTTGTTAGTCGCTTCTCAATCAATTGTTCGTTGTGCCTTGATCTGGTTTTGCCTCTCCTTTTTTGCACATTTGCACTTTACTCCTCATTTGGCTGCTTCACTACTCCGCAGTTTCCTCTCATTGCTGCTATGTGATTTGTTTTCTTTTGGCTCCCCCCGCCTCGTCCAACCACCTTTCGTATGGCCATCAATTATCGGCAAAATTGTCTCAAATGTCAGCAAATGTTGGCTGATGTCACTTTGCTGCTTTCCGTAAAATCAAGAAACTGACAATGAGGAAGTGGGGAATAGTAAGAGATGAATGTATTTGTTTCCACTGCTGGGTTGATAAAGCAGTGGTGGCACTAGATTTTAAAAATTTTCAAAAAGTGTTAATGAGGGAATCAGCTGAAGAACATTAAAAATTCGACAAGATTGAATGAGCTGAAGTTTGCAGAAGATGGAAATGTAATTAAAGCCGTAAAGTGACAATAGAGAATATAATCAAAATAGGAATCAATTGAAGAAAATTAAAAATTCAACAAGATTGAGCGAGTCCAAATTGAAGAAGGTGGAACATTGAATGATTAAAAATTAAAAAATTAAATTAATGAACGCAAATTTGGTATAAACAATTAAGAAATTTAAATAAACAGCAGAAAGCAAGAAAGAGAAGAGAGGAGTTTTAGGTGCTCAAAGCATAAATTTTTAAATTAATTTTATTTTTCAGTTTTTATTTTTTTGATTAATTTTTAGATGAATTGATGTACAGAACAAACTGTACAACAATGGAACAGACAAAACAAAACAACAAAAATGTTGTTTATTTGTAGTTGAAAGATCAAAGTGGATAAAGCTATGTCGGCAAAGAACTTGTAGGCAGTTTAGAAAATGAAAGAGTAATGAAATGGAAGAATGTTACACAGTTTAAAGAAGCGTTGTTTTTGCCGAATGGAATAGAAAAGAACGAAGAGAAACTGCGACTAATCAAATCAAGCAACAAATGTGTCGATAAGGCAGTAAAGTGAATAAAGCAATGTTGGCTTAGAACTTGTATGCAGTTTAGTAAGTGACAAAGAATTAAATTGGAAGAATGTTAGACAATTTAAAGAAGCATCAATTAAAGAAAAATACAAAATCGTTGTATCCTAAAAAAATTGCAATAATGTGGAGAAATTTCCAAAAATTAAAAAAGAAGGGAAACTTCCTTTCTTTTAAGAATAATTATAAATTTTATGTCGATAAGGTAAAGCAAAAAAAGTGATGATAAAGCAAATTTTATTTTTGCCGAATGGAATAGGAAAGAACGAGGAGAAACTGTGACTAATAGAATCAATCAACAAATATGTCGATAAGGCAGGACGTAAACAACTCCGAAAGCAGTGAAATAGTTCGAAAAGTAAAAAGAGCTAAATACACTTAAGAACTATCAGCAAGTTTGTTAAAAGGGTTGAGAGATGAAAATGTAGAACGTAGAGAAACTGTGATTAATCGAATCAATCAACAAATGTGTCGATAAGGCAGGATGCAAAGAACTCCGAAAGCAGTGAAATTAGTTCGAAAAGTAAAAGGAGCTGAAGAACCTGATGAACTATCCGCAAGTTTGTTAAAAGGGTTGAGGGATGATCAAACTTTTTAAAAACCTCAGAGCCCAGAGCACAATGATTCTAAATTCGTATAGGAAGAAAGGAACCATTCAATAAAATTTTTTTTAAATGATTCTGAATGAAAAGAGAGGACTATCCAAAAGAGAGAAAACTATCCGAAAAACTCAGAGCCGCGTAATGTTTCCGAATGTATAAAGTGATCAACAAAAACTCAGGGCCCTGTAGTGATTTTGAATGGACAGAGAGATGAAAAGCTCAGAGCTTTCTAGAGCTTCTGGATTGGAAGATTGGTAAACTATTCAAAAAATTCAAGGACCTGTAGTTATTCTGAATGTAAAGAGAGATGACCAAACTACTTGAAAAACACAGCGCCAGGTAGTGATAATGAATTTATAGAGAGAGGTGAGCAAACTATTCGAAACTCCGTACAGATTCTGAATGGAAGAGATAAACTATTCGAAAAACTCAGGTCTTTGTAGTGTTTTTGAATGGATAGAGAGATAAAAGAACTATCCGAAGAACTCGAAACTTCGTAGTCATTCTAAATGGATGATAAGATGGTAAGATGATGATGGTAAGACTCTGACTTGAAAAACTCTGGGTCCTGTAGTGAGTCTGAATGGATAACGAGATGAAAACTCAGAGCTTTCTGGTGCTTTTAGAAAGATAGAAAGATGATCAAACTACTTGAAAAACTCAAGGACCTGTAGTGCTTCTGAATGTATAAAGAGATGACAAAACTATGCAAAAAACTTAGCTCTTTTTAGTGTTTCTGCATGTGAAGAGAGATGATCAAACTACTTGAAAAACTTAGGAGAATGTAGTGATTCTAAATTTATAGAAAAAAAGATGAAAAGATTGTTTGAAATACTCAGGGATCCGTACTGGTTCTGAATGAGTAGAGAGATTACCAAACTATCTGAAAAACTCAGATCTTCGTAATCATTCTAAATCTATGGAAAGATGACCAAACTGGTTGAAAAACTCAGCGCCACAAAGTGATTCTGAATTTATAGAAAGAGAAATGAATAAACTATTCGAAAATCTCAGGTATTTGTAGTGCTTTTGAATGGATATAGAGATGAAAAAACTATCCGAAAATTTGGGGACCTGTAGTGATTATGAATAGGTAAAAAGATGTCTAAACTATCCGAAACTCAGATCTTTGTAGTGTTTCTGAATATGAAGAGAGATAATCAAACTATTTGAAAAATTTAGGGCCATGTAGTGATTCTGAATGAATAGAGAGAGAGGAACAAACCATTCGAAAAACTCGGAGCTCCGTACGAATTCTGAATGGGTAGAGAGTTTGGCAAATTATCCAAAAATATCAGATCTTTCTTGTGTTTCTGAATGAACAAAGGGATGAAAAACTATCCGACGAACTCGTAGTCATTCTGAATAGATGGAAAGATGAGCAAGTTACTTGAAAAACTCAGGGCCTTGTAGTGACTCTAAATTAATAGAAAGATGACTAAACTATTCAAAAAACTAAGAGCTACGTTATGATTCTGAAAAGATAGAAAGATAAGTAAACCTTTCGAGAAACTCATGGCTCCGTGATGATTCAATACTTTTGTACTACAGATCCTCGAAAGAATATTATCTTTGTTATGTTCGATTATTTTAAACAGAACCATAAATAGGAAGGAGAAGAAGCAATATTAAACCGTGAATTTTAAGAATTAAATAAAAGAAATTAAAAAAATGTCTGATGAGTTTTCTGAATTTTAAGAAGTAAATGAAAAAATAGTTTAAAAGAAACAAGTTTCTGATGAGTTTTCTGAAGGCGGATGAGATTTATGTTCGACAAAAAAAACTCTGAAGAAAAGTTGTTAAGGAGTCAACGGATTTTATTCTAATAAATGTAGCAAAGAGCCACAGAAAGGAATATCAGGAAATTATGTTGAGAAGACTAAAGTATAAAACTAAATTAAAAAAAAAATTAAATTAGTGAACACTTGTTACAAGGTCGATTTATTGCTTTAGAGACGAGACATACATGTTTTAAAGCATTCTGCGGCTACTGAAAGCCAATATTTTAGCTAGAAATCATAATTTGTTTTCAAATTGCTTGTGATCCAATTAAAAATACTTTAAAAACTTTGAAGAAAACATAAAATTTTTAGAAAATGTTAACTAAAATCTCTTCATTGACTTTGCTCACCGTTTTCTATGCGAAGTTTTCTGTGCACAAAGTCGAGCTGGCATTGACATATCGTTGCCCCAGCAATGCACTACGCCATATGGAAAAATATGGAAGAATTGTTTTCAGAATGTGGTGCAGAGGTTTGAGTAGGTAAGTGCATACATGCTACGACAACACCGATGAACACTTGGCAGCACCCACCGAGTTTCAACGAATGCATGAAAACCGAATGAAAAAAATGTCCACTATCTGTTAGCTGGGTGACTGGGTGGGTGTAGCCATTTGCAATGCATTATTGCTGCCGCTGCTATTGTTGTTGTTATTGCTCATGTCGAAGTATTCAATTGGAAAGCCGATATCTGTCCGGCAACACGAAACGATAGCATCGGGCATGAACAGAGTTTGTGGCGTAAAACAGTGGCAGCGCAAAAAAAGGGGAATTTCTGCTGCAAGTTGTATGAGTTGGTGCTGAAAATGAATGCCGTCAACAGAAAAACAAAAAAAAAAATAGAACAAAAAAAACGAAAAATAATAAAGAAAATGTAGGAAAATTGTGGAAAAGAAAACGTTAACCGGGTGACATCAGGATAAGCTCAAATGGAGCGGCTTTATTGATAGGGAATGCAGCTTATATGATGTATGTGTGTGTGTGTGTGTGTGTGTGTGTTTATGTTTGTGTTTGTATGCGTTTGTGTGACAAATCGACCACTGTTCAATTTGAATGGTCGCAGAAAAACCAATCATGACAGTTGGGTATACAATTATGCAGTCGTTTACACATATTCACACATACACACACACACACTTCTATAGTTGGACTTAAGTTAGGATGTGGTAATGGAACTAAGATAACAATGAGGCAATAGGCAAAAGGAAAATCAGTTTGGTGCTAGTTGAGCGCAAAATTCAGAACAAAAGGAAACTGGGCTGCGAACTTTAAGGTACATTTTGGTAACAAATGGTGGTTCGTATTCAATTTCAATAGAAATCTTATGAAAAAAAAGATTTTCTTAATGTATGTCGAGTGCTTTTAAGTGTTATTTTCTCATGTAACACCATGGGGTCATATAACTAAATCCATTGTTAAAAAAAACTTTAGCAGCGCAATCAATTAGTAATTTTTTTTTTACAATTTTTTCAATAAAAATATTTAAACAAAGTATTCACCATTAGTTAAAATTCATCAAACCTTCATTTAAAAATATAAAAAAATTTCTTTCAAAACTGGGTTTACATGTTTTTCAATTCAATTCATAATTTTTTTGACAAATTTTTAAAGATAAATATCCCAACAAAGTATTCAATATTCGTTAAAATTCATCAAATCATCATTTAAAAGTATGAAACAATTTTTTTTAAAACTAGGTTTACATGTTTTTCAATGCAATTCATAATTTTTTTAGACAAATTATTTAACAGAAATATTTTAACAAAGCATTCACTGAGTTAAAATTCATCAAATCATCATTTCAAAATATGAAAAGAATTCGTAAAAAAGTTCTACATGTTTTTCAATTCAATTCATATTTTTTTTTGACAAATTTTTCACGATAAATATCCCAACAAAGTATTCAATATTCGTTAAAATTCATCAAATCATCATTTAAAAATATGAAAAAATTCGTAAAAAAAGTTGTACATGTTTTTCAACACACTTTTCAACAGAAATATTTCAACAAAGCAATCACTATTACTTAAAATTCATCAAATTATAATTTAAAAATATGAAAAAATTCTATTAGTTAAAATTCATCACATAGCCATTAAAAAATATGAAAAAAAAATCTTTCAGAAATAAGTTTACATGTGTTTTAATTCAATTCATAATTTTGTTGACAAATTTTTCAACAGAAATATCCCAACAAACCATTTAACCATTCGTTAGAATTCATCAAATCATCATTTAAAAATATGAAAAAAATTCTCTTAGTTAACATTCATCAAATCATCACTTAAAATATGAAAAAAAAAATGTCAAAAATACATGGTTTACATTACATGGTTTTCAATTCAATTAAACATTTTTTTGAACAATTTTTTCAAAAAAAATATCCCAGAAAAGTATTCATTATTCGTAAAAATGCATCAAATCATCATTTAAAAATATAAAAAAAATTCTTTAAAAACTCGGTTTACATGTTTTTTAACAAAATCTCTAATGAAAGTACCAACCCTTATGAGTTTAGATCTCCTTTTTCTACTCACGACACCTTGAAATATTGAGCGAATGAGTAACTGAATTTTGCAGTGCACATTACTTGCAGCTTCTGCTTAACAAAAATCATATAAAAACTCACCGCTCTGACAGCGACTGTCATAAATGTGTAAATGTGCACATCTCGATAGTTTGTTGCTTACCTGCAAAGAAAGAGAAAGACAGAAGTGAACATTAATATGGCATTCGTTTTACAAGCGGCATAAATTTTGGTTAAAGCCACATAAAATAATCGACATAAGCAGTAACGGCGAGAAAAGGCAGCATACTTTTGGGCTCAAGAGCGCAGATGTGCAGGCACTAAAATTCAGTCAGCCAGCACGCAAACAACTCGCACTAAGGCTTTGACAGTTGCTGCTGCCGCTGCTTACTGGGCTCTATGACTGGTCCTGGTTGTTGTTGTTTTTATGATAATTTGTAGTCACTTATATTACTTTATATAGTTGCTGCTGCTGTTGTTGTTGTTGCTGCTCATAACGCGTAACCATATGTGCAAATAATATTTTTTATGATTTTCGACAATGTTGCAAGTTAAAGTGCAGAAAAACTTAACGAGCGAGCATAAAGCTGGGCTAGTTTATGTGCATTGCGCGTAACAGTGAAAACGATGGCCTAGACACGCACACCTACACAGACGCAGACGCACGTTGATTCATATACGAAACGCTAAAATAAGAGTTGTGTGATTTGTTGGCGCTTTTGTGAGTCTGTGCCACACTAAACGGCTGCGGTTGTGGCTTCAAGCCATTAATTTGTGCCACATATTATGATAGCTTCATATGCCGCACACTCACACACACAGCGTCATTGCACACAAAACCATACATAGTCGCATACACATAAATAGTCATGAAGGTAGTTTGGTTCGCTGTCTTTTGCTGTCTAAGACAAAATGGGTTGAAAAGGTTTTGACAGCAGCAAATCTCAAGAAAATGCCAACCACTGACAATAGGAAAAATCAAAATGACACAAACAAGTAAAAGTGAGAAAGTTCCTTAGAGTAAAGTAAAGTGACAGTGACAAATTAAGTCCGAGAGATGTGTGTGGGGGGAGAAAAAGGTAAAAAATCTCATCAATAATAAAAATCAGTAAATCAGTGGGAGTTCCTAATGGAATTAGGTTGGGTTAAGTTTCGTTAAGTTTTGGTTTTTTTTAGTAAATTTTTTGGTACCTAAGGTTTGATTAGGTTTCGGTGGAATTTGGTTTAATTTCGGTTTAGTTTTTCTTAAATCTTGGTAGTATTTTTTATATTTATTTTGATTAGGTTTCGACAAGGTTTTAGTTGAGTTTTGGTCAGGTTTCAGTTGGATTTCGGCTATGTTTTTGTAATAAATAAATTAATAAATTACAATTAGATTCAATCAGCATTAATTTAGTTTGGTTTGGTTAGGTTTTCATGCAGTTTAGTTTAAATTTCGTTAAGATTTCTGTAAGACTTGGTTAAGTTAAGGTTCAAGTTAGGTTTTGGCAAGTTTTGGTAAAGTTTTCAATCTAATTTGGTAACGTTCAATTAGATTTTGGTTAAGTTTGGTTCAATTTAGGTTCAGTTTTAGTTAGATTTTCTTAAGGTTTCAGTTGGGTTTTGGTATGGAAAGGATTTAGTTCTTTTTCAATTCCAGATTTCGTTGACATTTTTATAAGGTTTTGATTAAATCGGTTTGGGTTGTTTGAGTTTTGTTTAAATTTTGTTCAGCTGTTTTGTTCAATTTTGGCTCAGTTTTAGTAATTTTTTCCATAGGTTTCGGTTAGGTTTTGGTTTGGTAAGGTTTGGTTAGTTTTTGGTTAGATTTCACTGAGGTTTCGGTTAGGTTTTGGTTCTATTTGGGTTCAGTTTTAGTTATTTTTGTATAAGGTTTCGGTTAGGTTTTGGTTTAATAAGGTTTTTGTTCGGTTTCAGCCAGATTTTGGCTTGGTTACGGTTGGTTAATTTTCAGTTAAATTTCGCTTAAGTTTTGGTTAGGTTTTGGTTTGGCAAGGTTCGGTTAGTTTTTAATTAGGTTTTGGTTCTATTTTGGTTCAGTTTTAATGACTTTTGTTTTAGGTTTCGGTTAGGTTTTGGTTTAGTAAAGTTTTGGTTCGGTTTAAGTTAGGTTTTAGTTGGGTGAGGTTCGGTTAGTTTTCAGTTAAATTTCGCTTAGGTTTCGGTTAGGTTTTTGTTTGGTAAGATTTGGTTAGTTTTTAGTTAGGTTTCGGTTCTATTTTGATTCAATTTCAGTTATTTTTGTTTTAGGTTACGGTAAGGTTTGGTTTGATAAGATTTTGGTTCGGTTTCAATTAGGTTTTGGTTTGATGACGTTTCAGTTAAAATTCGCTTAGGTTTCAGTTAGGTTTTGGTTTGGTAAGGTTCGGTTAGGTTTTAGTTAGGTTCTGGTTTAATTTTTGTTCAGTTTCATTTTTTTTCTTTTAGGTTACGGTTAGGTTTGGTTTGATAAGGTTTCGGATTCTGTTAGGTTTTGGTTTGATGAGGTTCAGTTAGTTTTCAGTTTGATTTCGCTTAGGTTTCGGTTAGGTTTTTGTTTGGTAAGGTTCGGTTAGGTTCTGGTCAGGTTTTGGTTCTATTTCGATTCAGGTTTAGTCATCTTTGCTCTAGATTTCGGTTAGCTTTTGGTTTAATAAGTTTTTGGTTCGGTTTCAGTTAGGTTTTGGCTTGGTGAGGTTTCAGTTGAAATTCGGTTTTGGTTCTATTTTGGTTCAGTTTTAATTACTTTTGGTTTAGGTTTCGGTTAGGTTTTTGTTTAGTAAAGTTTTGGTTCGGTTTAAGTTAGGTTTTAGTTGGGTGAGGTTCGGTTAGTTTTCAGTTAATTTTCGCTTAGGTTTCGGTTAGGTTTTGGTTTAGTAAGATTCGGTTGGTTTTTGGTTAGGTTTTGGTTCTATTTGGGTTCAGTTTCAGTTATTTTTGTTTTAGGTTACGGTAAGGTTTGGTTTAATAAGGTTTTGGTTCGGTTTCAATTAGGTTTTGGTTTGATGATTTTTCAGTTAAAATTCGCTTAGGTTTCAGTTAGGTTTTGGTTTGGTAAGGTTCGGTTCGGTTTCGGTTAAGTTTTGGTTTGGTAAGGTTTCGGTTAGGTTTTGGTTAAGTTTTAGTTAGTTTTAATTAGGTTACAGTTAGGTTTTGGTTCGGTTTAAGCCAGATTTTGGCTTGGTGAGGGTCGGTTAGTTTTCAGTTAAATGTCGCTTGGATTTCGGTTATGTTTTGGTTCAATTTTGATTCAATTTTATTTATCTTTGCTTAAGATGTCAGTTAGGTTTTGGTTTTATAAGGTTTTGGTTCGGTTTCAGTTAGGTTTCGGTGAAGTTTTAGTTAAGTTTGTTTAGGTTTTGATTAAGTTAGTTCGGTTTGTTTGGATTTTGAAAGAGTTTTGTTCAGATTTCAATTATGTATCGGTTAGACTTGGTTTAGGTAGCTTTAAGTTAGGTTTTCGTAAGTTTTTTGCGAGCAAGCAGCACAAGAACTCGTAAAGTTATCAGGTTATCTGTTGTACTATATGAAATATTCAGCAAAGTGTCAATTGAACTTTACTTATGAAATAATTAACTCCTTTTCGTATCTCTAACTGTGTCAAGTTTTGTTTATATAGCAAAGCAAGCGGAGGTGCGATGTGACAAACATTTCTAATATACGTTAACAACATCAACGATGGTGAATGAAAGTAGAGGAAAGTTAAAAAGGAAGTGAAAGCAATGAAACGGAGTGAAAATGAAGTGCTCGAAAGAACAGAATTGAGGCATTCAAATAGTGGTTAATGGGCTTCGTTTCTGTGAGTCACATGAGAGCCATAAATTAAGAAGTTGTGGAGGCGTACAGAATTTTGGAGAAGGGTGGAAAGTGAAAGTAACAGCAAAGGAAATTGGCAAATTATGTGTTGAAATTGTGGTCAGTAAGGAGTGGGAGACAGTGAGGGACGAAGGGTAAATGCTTCGCGGCTGTTTGCTGCCGAATGAGAAGCACACAAGACGCATAAATGTGTGCATGTGTGTGTGTGTATTCAGACAACTCTATAAAAGGGCATAAATAAGGTTAAGTACGTGCACGCAAATGTTGCCTTAAGCGAATTATTGACATATGAGTGGCAGAAGAAGAAAGCCAAGCAGAAATCTTAAGTGGAATGCAAGCCACGGGCAAATATGATAATTGCCTATAAGAATGTGTTATGATAAAAATAAAATTACATTATGGCTGAAGACGTTAGACACAAACACACACATACGCAAACAAACATACTCGAGCAGACACATAGACTTGTGGAAATATTTCAACAGAGATTTTATTGGAAAGGGAAAATTGCTAGTGGCGCGTGTGTGTGTATGGAGAAGAAGGGTAGAGACAATATAAATGCCAAGACAGGCTGAAAGGCTGAAAGGAGTTGAAGGGCTGATTGGAGGCTGGCTGCAGGCAATTTTGTGTGGCATGGTGTGGCAATAATTTTATATTCCTGTTGGTGGAAATAAAGACCAGCGCTGATAGTGGTGCTGTATCACTGTCTGTCAGAGAGTGTGTGTGTGTGTGTGCCCAATCTTCAAAACCCCAACTCTACCCCAACATCAGTGAAGCATTCCACTATCCACTAAAATCAACTACTGAGTGTTTTGGTAATGTATGCGGTTGTAAGTTTGTTTGAGTGTGCGGCAAGTTTTATTTCTTTAGGTAGATGTGTTGCCACAGCGAGTGTGGCAAAATGGCAGCCACACTACTAATTTGAACATATGCCAGCAACGGGTTTAATATGTTTGCCATGGCTGCTCGTAAAATCACAGCTGTCTCGTTTCTTTTGGTTTTTTGTGTTTTATTTTTTTGGCATCAAATTGCCGCAATTTGCTATTTTATTGTGACACATTTTGTTGCCAACGGTGAAGCTTGTCTAAGAAGCTGTAAGTTCTGCACTTAAGGCATTTAAAAAAATTAAAAAAAAAAATTGAGAATGTTGTGTGGGAATGGGAAATTAAGAGAAGTTCAATGCACTTTAAATTTGTTTTAAAAATTTTTATAGTGAAACATTCACTATAAACATTTTTTTGTTAATATTATAGTATAAATTAAATTTGGTTAAAAAATATTTACTGAAAAGCAAATTTTCCATTTGATGCAAATTTACAAGCCAAACAGCCGACGTGGCTGAAATGCTCGCTTCAAGTGTGTCGGTACATGCGACTTGACGCACACATGGCAAATGGCGCCGAGTGCATAATTTGAAGTGACACTTGACGCTATCAAATGCACACACAGACACACACAAACACACACACAGACACATACTAATACATATATGTGAACATACTGGCGCATGCAATATGATGGCATCATATTTTTAAGTGCCACTCGTCGTACATGGGGACGTATGAGCGACAATATGTCAATAGGCGTTGCATGGGCGGCTGTGCATTAGTGTGAATGTGTGTGTGTGTGTGAGTGTGTGTTGCTGAAATGCAATTTATCTTCAATTGCAGCTGCAGAAACAACAACAACAACTACAACATTTATGCAAACAAGTGCGCCGCAAAAAGTTGCTATGAAATGCAATGTTTTTGCTGCTATGGATGAACTGCTGAAATATGTTGTTGTACATTGTTGTTGTTGTTAATTGTTGTTGCTGTTTTTGTCACCTGCAATTTACAGTGTCGAGTGTCATTGTGATAGCAATAACAGCAACAACTACATGTAAAATAGTCACAGAAGGTAGAAAAAAACGGCGTGAACAACAACGGTGTCGATGAAAGTTGAAAATATAAAACAGAAAAAATATTGAAAAAGTAGTTTAATAGTAAAAACAACAGCAATAATGTACAGAATTGTAATGCAAGCAACCAAATTGTTGGCATTTGTAATAAAAAATTCAATTGATCGTTAGCATCTAAAAGCTATAATGTTGTTACAAGCGTTGTTGAACTTATTGGACCTAATTGCA
The DNA here is from genome assembly GCA_963971225.1 of Melieria omissa. NCBI lineage: Eukaryota > Metazoa > Arthropoda > Insecta > Diptera > Ulidiidae > Melieria > Melieria omissa. Next base: position 90,497,761 of record OZ020269.1, read on the forward strand.
GTCGTTTTAAAAGTTATGATCAGTAATAAAATTTATAATTATTTGAGTGCTTATGACTGCTTTAAGATCAGAAGAAATTGTTTATTAGGTGACTGAGTCAAGTTTCTATGTAATTGAGAACATTTACTACGTCAGACTTGGCACAACTCAAACAGATTTAAACTAAACTATACATATACTTGAAAAGTTAAGAGACTAAAGTTTCTTAGGAAATCTATTTTCAGCCCCTAGAAGGCATCTTTAACTTGATTGGTTCGGAATTCACTAAAGAATAGGTGGAAGCTGCAATTCTAATGAAGCACAAAAATTCTAATTTTTTTGAGTACCAGTATTTCAAATAATAAAAAGATACAAAATCCATGAAGCGAGACTAATGAAATTTTGACTCGTGATCAAGAAGATTTTGGGTTTTATTATACTTACTTTTCAAGAAAATTCCATGTAAATTTTCAAGGATATAAAGGATTCAAATTTTCAAAGGACCTTTTTCATATCCTTTTTTTGCAAATTGATAAAGAAGAAATTTTATTGAAATTCCTGAGCCTTTGCTCTTTTATTTGATATACATATCGTCATACTCTAACGAGGTTAAGTATTTTTTATATTTTTTTTTAATTTTTTAGCCCCTTTAAAATTTTGAAGTCCTTTTAAAAGAACAAAGGATGTAGAAATGAAAAAAAAATGAGTATGCAGTCTTACTATGTTTGGTCTCTAGTTTCACGCCCATATGCATTTTTTCCAGTGTGAAAAATTGTTTTAATTTGTGTCGCACAGTGTAATGAAGACTCCATGATTTGTTAAAAAACTCCAACAAAATACAGAAATAAAAACCTAAAAATTCAAAGTCTCACAATGCATTCATTGAAACAGCCACAATAGCTGACTGCATGAATTATTGCCAAATGACGTCATTGGCCACAACTCGAATGTTCTATTTCGCCCGCAGTCCCAACAGTCGTTCAATACCCAAAGTTCCCCTTTCTCTGTCGGTTCGTTGCAATTTGCTACCAGCGTTTGTTTACACAAATGTCCTTCAGTTATAATTTCAACTTAACTGGAATACATGAAAAAACACACACACTCACTCACAAACATACACATATGTGTCATTGGACAAGCTTGCGGCAGGACAGCTGCGCACATATTCATTTCACCAAATCCCGCAAGCATATGGACAGCGAAACGTTATATAGACAGCTGTATGTATGTTCGAGTATGTACAACTGAACAACGTCCAGCCACACGTTCAATAGCCGCAATTCCCTTAAATGGGATTTTTCCTCTACAAGTTTGTATATGAGCGTATGTGTGTGTGTGTGTTTTTTTCCTATTCATTTTGCACTTGGCCGCATGTCGTATTCGTATCATATTTGTTAATACTGAGGCACGTGTGCGCTTATATGTGTGTGTATCACCGTTCACTGAGCAGCTGTTGCTGCTTTGTCGTACCATGTCATATCACATTTTATGTATGTATGTATGTATATGTGCTGGTGTCGGGCGCAATGCGCCGCTGTCCAGTGTTCAACTTTCTAATTCAATTAAAACCGTAGGCTATTGTGTTGCCTCGAGTGGGCCGCTGGCAGCTTATGGGATTCCCCTTCCTCTTCTCGTTTTTTGTTAAGTAGAAATTTTTAATTCGACTTTTATTTTTGTTCATTTTGTTTTCGACATTCTTTTACCATATTCAGCCAATTGGATTTTTTCCGTGCTTTTTTTTCTTCATGCTGGTTTTCGTACTTTTTCGTTCAACTTTTGGATTTATAATCTAATCTAATTCAATATGAGCCATTAAATTTGTTGTTGCTATGAGTTGAAGAAATATTGAAAAATTTTTGGTCTTACAGAGAATAATACGAATTCTGTAGAATTAAATTTTCTTATTGAAAATATGAAATTTTCAGAAAGTTGATACAATGCTCTTAGGAGAAAAATTTTATCACAACTCTGTAGAGTTTAATCAAGGAATTTTAAAATTTTTTCAATTTGCATATTTTCAGGCGAGATTTGCAATTAATTAGGGTCAACTCTGTAGAGTTTAATCAACGAATTTGTTGGCATATTTTCAGGCGAGTTTTGAAATCAATTAGGGTCAACTCTGTACAGTTTAATCAACGAATTTGGGGGCATATTTTCAGGCGTGCTTTTAAATAATTTCGCTGCTGTTATTGGCAGCAGAAAAACTTTTATATAAAAGTTGGGTTTTTGAAAATTTGTAAACATTGTAAATACTTAGTACCAATTTTGAGCGGCTGCGGTGACTTAAAATATTTATGACAACTGAATCTAACTAATTGTCATTGGCTTTTGTGACAACTTTATTTAACTATCTTTCTTATTGTTGGTTGGAGAGTGTGTTACAAATTATTTGTAACATTTTATATCCTTTTTAATATGTGTCACAATTGAATCTTTTTGTCAAAGTTGTATTATTTGACAACTTAATATCTTCAGTGACTAATAATCAAAATTTTACGCTTCTCAGATAATTTGAAGGTTTTGTGACAGCTTAATTAGCTTTTGTGACAATCTAGTTAGCTTTTGTGACAACCCAGTTAGCTTTTCTGAGAACTAATTTTGTCATAGTTGGTTAGTGAGTGCATTACAAATTATTTGTGACATTTTGGACTCATTATAATATGTGTCACATTTGAATTTTCTTGTCAGACTTGTATATTTTGACATTGTTGGTCAGTAAGTAGATTACAAATTATTTGTGACATTTTAAACCCTCTATAATATGTGTCACAATTTAATTTGCTTGTCAAAGGTCTATATTTTGACAACATTAAGATATCTTAAGTGCCTAATTATCAAAAATTGAGGCTGCTCAGCTAATTTGAAGTTTCTGTGACAAATTAATTAGATTTTGTGACAACTACTTTTATCATTGCTTATTAGTGTGTGTATTAAAAATTATTTGTGATATTTTAGACCCTTTATAATATGTGTCACAGTTAAATTTCCCTGTCAGAGTTGTATATTTTGACAACCTTAAGATATCTTAAGTGCCCAATAATCAACAATTTTAGCTGCTGAGGTGACTTATGGCATTTTTCATCACGGAATTTAACTAATTTTTGTCATTGTTGGTGTAAAAAATCATTTACGACAAATTGGATCCTTTAAAGAGTGTATGACAGTTGAAGATTTTTCTAATAATAGTATATTTTGACACTTTGAGGATATCTTAAGTGCCTAATAATCAAAATTTTGGGCTGCTCAGTTATTTTGAAGCTTTTGTGACAGCTTAGTTTAACTAATTTTGGTTATTGTTTGTATTGCAATATACTCTCAAACTATTTGTGACATTTTGGACCATTCGAAGAAAATGTGACAGTTGAATTTTGCCTTAAGAGTTCTATACTTTGACGACTTTAGGTACTTTAAGTGCCTAATAATCAAAATTTTGGGCTGCTCAGTTAGCTTGAAGTTTGTGTGACAACTTTGTTAAGCTAAAATATTTATGATGAAATTTTGTTTATTGGATTTGATTGATTGACATTTGATTTATGAACACTTTAACTTTATTTCAAATGCACAAATTAGTTCGACAAGTTGTAAAGCTAAAAAGTTATTGTTTGTGATTTAAAAAAAATTGTGATCAAATTTTTGGGACACATTGAACGGGAATTATTAACTTTTTCGTGTCTATTAAACTCAATTGTGCGTTCATTATTTAATCAAATAATTTATTTACTCTTGTTTGTGATTCCCTCTTCACGTGTGTGACACCATTTTAGCTGTCACACAGTAGACGATTAAAAAAAAAAATTGACTTATGAAATTTGGGTGCTCGGATTTTGTGAATTTTTTTATGTGTCACTGACATTTGTAACTGTTCGACTAAGCGCCAGCGGCACAAATAGACGCGCTACTCAAGTGTCAAATAAACACACACACACACTTAAACATTCACATATATACACACACACTTAAACATTCACATACACACACAAACACGAAGAGCAAAGCACGGCAACCGTCGCACTGAAGGCAACCCGAACCCAAATGGCATTAATAATACAAAAACAACAAATCGAATGCATTTTAAATGCGCACAGAAGCAACACAACAGCAGCAACGATATTTCATGGCACATGAAACGCTGACGGCAATTACGCTCAACCTTTAACCCCTTCAGTGCACAAGTGCGCTAATTTTGTATTCATGAAATTTCAGTTTAGCGCATTTTTTTTTGTCGGCACGCAGCAAATTGATTTCGATTTTGTGCTGCGCAGTGCGGCAGTGGTCGAGTGAAAATTTGAAATGTGAGTTAGACAGACAAATATAACAATAACAACAACAAATCGTGGCTAGCCTAAAACCATTGCGTGTTGGATAGTCGATTGTATGTTTGTCTGTATGTGTGTGTGTGTGTTTGACCTCTTCCGCCTGACGGCCAGTCAGTGATTTTTGGTATTAGCCCAAGCGGTCAGCGACTATTGATGGCTTTTATTGATTCTGACGCTGCTCGAATAAATGTTTGCTGTCTCCAACGCCCTTCACTGCCCTTCCGTTCTCTGCTTACGCACACACACACATACACGCAATACTCACGACGCGCCGCTACAAATGTAATTTTCAATTCAATTGTTCAATTTTTAATACGCCCACTCAGGCTCGAACGGCGAGGCGCCCAGTTGACCAGTTGCCCGGCTCAACATAACCTAAAATCAACAACACACACATACACACACACATGCACACATTTATGGCTGTCGTTGAAATTGTAGCGGCCGCGTTTAGTTCCAATGCTTCTTTTTGTTGCTGTTATAACTGATAGCTTCAATTTTTGTTGCTGCTATTTGCTGTTCAATACTAAAGCTTTGGCTGCTACCGAGCAACTTTGTTGTTGTTACATCTTGCTGTCCGCTTGTGCTCACTTATTGTTGTGACCATTCAATGCTATATTATTGTTGTTGTAATTGACATTAACTTGGCTTTTGTTCAAGTTGTGTATTGTTGAAAATCGAAGAAAGCGTTCGGGTTTCTTTTACTTTTGGCTGATTTGTTGCTGGTATATCGTCGATTTTGTTTCGTTTCATTTGTTTTTTCAGTTTATTTCCTTTCTTCACTTTCTTTGTGTGCTTTTGTAATTTTTGTTTTTATGTAATTTTTTTGTCCACTCAAATCGAGACAACAAAAAGGACAGTTGGCTGTCGCTTTGATTTTAAAAGTGGCCGCAATCATGCAGTGATTGCGTTTGAACCTTACACAACAACAACACTAACAACACAACCGAAATAAAGACACAACAAAAACCAACAAACAATTGAACGCTTATGCTGGTCATTGTTGTTGTTGTTGTGGCGCGCAGTCCGGCTGAGATCATGTGGCGTCTGTGCGTAACTTATTGCCAGAAATTTAATGTGATTTATTGACAATGGCGCAATGTCACTTTTTGTTTACTTGGTGCTGTGTGTTTTTTGTTGTTTTTTTTTGTTTTATTTCATTTTTTTCAATGTGAGTAAGTTTTTCACTTTAGCTGCTTAGAGGAAATGCAATTTTCTTTGAGCTCATTCTGCGTCATTTTCAGTTTCATTTGAATTAAATTAGAAAAATGTCACAAAAAAAAGGTTTCTAAAGTTCAAATTAGATGGATTTCGACTTTTGTTATGCAACTTTTGCTGCAAGAAAAAAGTTGATATGCGGTCAATTGAAGGGATCAAGTGACTGTAATTTCATTCAACACACAGCAAAGAGGTCAAAGAATGTTTATGGATCTGAAATTGAACCCTTTAAACTTTCTGATGAAGCGTTGAAAAAGTGTGTAAATATACACAAAGAAATTTTTATACTTCACTGCACTAACACTTAAATTTGTACAAATTTAATTCAACTGAAATGATTGGCCTGGGATACTTAAATTTCAGCCCAAAAGTATGCTATCACAACATTATAAGCGTACTGACATAGTTTTGCAGGTTTTGTTAAACATTTAAATATTTAAATCATGAAAACGGGTTAAATAAATTTTGTATCAATATTTTTTATTTACAGAAAAATAATTTCATGTTTATGGAAAAATACAAAATTATCACGTTTTTAATTTATTCAAACATTATTAAAGACACAGGGTTTTGATCAAAAGCGTCCAATTCGTAGACTTCAATTAGAACACAAACTTTCCCTGATATCTAAAATTTTTTAATTTGCTTTGAATTCACGTCTAAAAATATTAGTTTGTTGGTGCCTACTTAAATTAAACCCATAAACCAATCGTAGCTTTTGCTATACGAAGACAAATAGGGGAAGTTGCTCTCAGGCAACTTTTGGGGTCGAAAAGGTTAAACTCAACTAAATAGAAAAATTCAGACAATTTGTATCCGATTTTGTTTTCAAATAATTAGTTTGGATTGGTTCGTCATTCTGGCGTCAAGCTACAGTTTGATCTCTAGGTGGTGTCAAAAGTAATGAAAACCCAATCAACATGGAAATAGCTACAATAATAAATTTTAAAAACTCCATACTCAAATAATAAATAAAAAATTGGTTATATCAAGTAAAAGTCGTCTATTCAATCCGAAAACAACATACACACACAGCCTTTCCCAGCATTTCCATTGGTTGAACTCACTGAATTCACACACTTCATTGTAATCTCACAGTTTGCTTAACACCTCTGACTGCTTTATTGATCGAACAGCGTCTATTCTCCTTAATTTTTGGCACAAGACAACCAACACTTCATCTATTTTAAATTCATTAAATCTCCTTTGTTTTGGCCTGTGCATGTCTGTTTTTTTTGTTGCCATGGCAAAGCACTAAGTGAACTCGCCTCGACATCGATGATGAACTGCTAAGAGTCTCTAAAGTGCAGAGAAGCATGTTAAGAGGAATGCAACAAATTCCCAAAACGTGCACACACACACTCACACAAACACACATATTAGCACATGCTTCAAAGAGGCAGCAGCACATGCACACACACACAGTTAAAAAGTGCATGGATATCACAACAACAAATAAACACGTCGTTCAACGGACTACAGTCTGTGGGTGTGCGTGAGGGAGTTTGAGTAAACAAGTGAGGAGAAAATTGTTTAGCATGCATGCGAGTATTTGTTGGTTAACACTTTGGCAAAGTGGGATTTTTAATTTTTTTTGGTTGCAGTGTGAAGTAAACAAAAGCATGACGAACAACATAGGCGGCAGTAAGGTTTAAAAAAATTGTAAAGAAATAAAACAAAAAAAGAGTTGTTGGATTTGAACTTGCAATGGGACAGCAACAACAGGCAGCTCGTTTAAGTGGCTGCATGGAAAATATACGGAAAACTTTGGTCTATTTGAGACATGACAGTTAATGGAAGTTTTCTGCGCTTTTAAATTATTATCTCATTAAATAATTAGAGTACAGGAATAATGACAATTCCAATTCAACAAAATTAAAGAATTTAAGAACTGCTTTGTTCTGCTTCTCAACGCAGGCGTAATTCGTTTCGCAGGATTGTGCTCAAAAATAAATTACACTAAAACCACTTTATTTACAATTTGACACTTTACTGTCTCTACACTCGTTACTCGTTATACTTGTTTGCTTGTAGCTCAGCTCATTTCATTTCAATATAGCCTTGAAAGCGGCTATCAGGGCCCTAGGTTCTCATGTTCTGACTTCCAAAACAGTGATCAGCTGCCGCAAATCTCTTGACGAGATGGCTGAGCAGCTTAAAATCCACCTTATATGGGTGCCTGGTCACAGAGATATCCCGGGGAACTGCAGGGCAGACGAACTGGCTAGACAAGGAACGACTAGGGAGCTATCCTCAGAACTCGCCGGCTTAGGTATTCCATTGAGTACCTGCAAGCTGGTGATAGAGGAAGCGATGACCAAATCCGCTAACAATGCATGGGCGGCCTCAGAGACAGGCAAGACAGCGCAACAGATCTGGCCAAAGCTGGACTGGAAGCGCACTAAAAGTCTGCTAAACCTCAATAGGGGCACGCTCAGGGTTGTTGTCGGAGTCATCACTGGTCACTGTATCCTTGGTAGCCACGCCATTAGATTAGGGCTGGGCCACCTGGCCAACGACTTCTGCAGAAGCTGCAGAGACATAGAGGAGGAAGAAACAATTCTCCACCTGCTTTGTACTTGTCCTGCTCTTTGTAGGAAACGGAAAAAACATCTAGGGTTTTACCATACAGCCAACCTCGCGGACTTATCGGAGGTTGACGCCAAGAGCCTAATACGCTTCATCACCTGCTCGGGATGGTTTGAGACATCCTAACAACAAATAAAAGGGGTTAGAGATCCTGTGGTATCACAATGGGCCTAGCTTGGCCTAAGTGAGCTCTCATATGAGAGCTGCCACTAACACCTACCTACCTACCTAGCCTTGAGTTGTTCTTGAACAGTTCAGTATCACTGCAAGTCGTCTCCTTTTCAGTATGAAATCGAACATCAACAAATTATATCAGGTGTACAACTTTGCTTCCGCCGTTTTCCGATAGGTGGCTGTACCGGCTGAGGCTGGTTGAAATACATAGATGGTAATGCCTTTAAAGTGAGTGTGGACAGTGCCTAAAAATGGAAGAGCGACATGAAAAAGTCATCCTCCAACACGACAATGCTCGGCCTCACGTCGCAAAAGTGGTCAAAAAGTATCTGGAAACGCTGAAATGGGAAGTCTTGCCCCACCCGCCGTATTCCCCAGATGTCGCCCCTTCTGACTTCCACCTATTCCGTTCGATGGCACACGGCCTGGCAGATCAACATTTTCAATCCTTCGAAGAATTGGAAAAATGGATTGCTTCATATCGTCAAAAGAGGACTCCTTTTTTCGAGCCGGGATCCGAAAATTGCCGGAAAGATGGGAGAAAGTTGTCGCTAGCGACGGACAATACTTTGAATAATACATCTGTAAGCACTTCTTCGCAATAAAGCTTTTAATTTTGGAAAAAAACGGCGGAAGCAAAGTTGTACACCTGATACTAAAATAATTTCCCATTTAAAACTTTCAAAGTGCAATAAAATGTTATCAAGGTTCCGATTTTTATTAAAGTTTCCAAGTTTTGTTTAGAAAACCATGATTTTTGCATGGAAAGAATGTTTCCTGCTTTCGTTTTGTATGGAGTGACTTCATTTTCTTCTTTTTTTGTATCGAAATTGCAAAGAAATCATTCTGACTAATTGACTTTATTAGTCAATAGAATGAGTAGATTTTTCTTTCTTCTTTTTTTGTATTGAAATTGTAAAAATTTTTGGACTAATTGAATTCATGAGTCAATGAAATGAATATAAATTTTTCTCTACTTTTTTTTGGATCAAAATTGCAATTAAATATTTCTGACTAATTGAGCTTTTTAGTCAATGGTATGAATGGAATTTCTTCTTCTTCTTTTTTTGTATCTAAATTGCAAACAAATTATTCTGACTAATTGACTTTATTAGTCAATGGACTTAATGGAATTTTTTCTTCTTTTGTTTTGTATCAAAATTGCAAAAAAATATTTCTGACTAATTGACTTTATTAGTCAATGGAATGAATGGCATTTTTCTTCTTCTTTTTTGTATCAAAATTGCAAAGAAATATTTCTGACTAATTGACTTTATTAGTCAATGGAATGAATGGAATGTTTTCATTCTTCTTGTTTTGTATCAAAATTGCAAAGAAATATTTCTGACTAATTGAATTCATGAGTCAATGGAATGAATGGAATTTTTCCTTCATCTGTTTTTGACCAACTTTTTATTATACTATGATTTCATGTTTTCTGAACGCCTAAATGTATGCCATAATTTCTCTAAAATAAATTTGCTTAGCAATTAATCTCTGGAAATTCGTGCAAAAGTAACTAATGCCAATCAAATGTAAGTAATATTCAAAATTAGCCACTTAAGCCTACAAGCATGTTGCTTGGTAATATTTACACAGCTACTTAGAACATTAGTGTAATTAATGCATACTTGAGCGACCAGATGTGAATTGCGCTCAACGAAAGTGCCAATTAAAGCATTTGTCTCTATTAGTGTATTTGCATGTGTGCGTGTGTGTATTTGTAAAGGAAACAGACCTATTCAACGCCTAACGCACGCCAACTTTTCTTGTCATACATACGCACACAAAGGCATATACGATTATGCATTTTCTTTTGCATAATTTTGGGCGCAATTCAATTTGCGTTTTAGTGTGTGGTGGCGATTTTGAATTTGCCAAAAATCGTTCGGCACTGCCAACGTGTATGGTGGCATATCAATTACCAGTCCATGCCTAATTTGGCCCTTTTGCTCATTGCACGAACACACACACACACACACTGACACACAAAAGCCGCTAAATCAGTATGCAATTTTGCCAATAAGGCATTGCCATGAAACCAGGCTTAATCGTTGTGCCAAGTGCGGACATGGACATGGCCAAAAGACAGCAACATGTGCGCCGCATTTTGCTTTATGGCAAAATAACTGCCACGGGCCATGGAGATTAAGTGAGCGTCTTTGGCATTTGAAGCACACATGCCAACACAGCTTGAAGGGAGCGAGGCAGTTAACGCATTTGGTACGAGCGCTTGGCGCATGGCAGCATTGGCAGCGATCGTAAGTGGCTTGTCGAGAGTCAGTCTGCGTCATACAGCGAAAAGCAATTCCAGTGCGGCCAGCAACAACATAAACGACACTTGAAAAATGCATGCAGCCTACTTGGAGGCGTTGCGCAGCACTGAAGCATTGTGCATCTCTTCCAAAAAGTAATCAATACAAGCAGTGAAACGAACGTTGCCAGAGTTTTGTTGTGGGTGGCAAGAAGGAGCACATGGCAAGTGAGACACATGCATTGATGTGTTGGATGCACTTAAGTGCAATTGTTTTGCTGTCGACATGCATTTAAGCAGCTTGCACGTTGCAGCACGTCATGGCGTTATGCGGCAAATGTGGCTGATTGGACGCGCAATTGACTGCAGACTGCAGTGGCGCCACTGAGACTTGTGTTGTGTGCAATTTTTGCACCTCAGCCGGAAAGCAAAGGCAATTGAATTTTGCTTTTAAATGCATGTTTGCTGTGCTTAAGCAGCGAGAAGAAGAGTGGAGAGGAGAGGCGGCAGCGAAGCAATGTCAGTAAGTACATTTCAAGCTGATCAATTTGACAAGACATGATGCTGAAGTTTTAAGTGCATTTAGTGCTGCAACGCGATTATTGTTTTCACCATTACTGCACATAGCAGAAATCCTTCACACAAACACATACAATCAGACGAATCTCCCTCGCGCCAGAACAACTGTGATTATGCGTGCTTATGTGTGTTCGTGTGTGTGTGCGCCTGACAGACAGTGACTGTTTGGAATGTGATAGCTCGCATTGTTGGCAGCCATTAACCCATTACTGCCTGCATATAGTTCTAGCCAGCGAATTTTGTTTAAATTTACATATGTTGGTAAGGGGTGCTTAGAATAGTTATACACAAAAATTCAGGTATCTACCTTATATACCACCTGAGATATCGAGGGGGTGAAATTTCACCCATCCGGCACCAGGTGTGCCGAAATATCCATATATTGCAAGAAGCTTGGTTGATTTCTTATTGCCTCTTGAAAATTGCCGATATAATTAATTATTTTTATTTTTACGTTTATTTAATTATGGAAAGCATTATCTATTATAAAAAAAGTAGCTGGGGTCTTCAGCTTTCATAAATGGGGCTACTAATTCCACCTACCTTCTCCCCCTGGAACTATTCCTACCTTTCTTCCTACCTAGGACCCTACGACAGTAAACTTGCTAAATTATTAAAATCTAGTATCTATTATCTTGACTACTAACAAAAGAAAATGTGTATGACAATGTCGGCGCATGAAATTGGCGCCAACATAAATGACGGTTTTCCATTCTATGTTTTGCACGTAAAATTATAAATGAAAGCGAGAATTAACAAAAAATCAATGAAAATGATTCGCAGACGTGAAGTTTTGAGCACCTTCAAAATAAATGACATAATTGAGGAAGAATGGAGTGAGCTCGAAGACATCGCAAGTCTTGGCTGAGCAGACGACATAGACGTAGTGCTTTACCACCCGATCGTGTGATTGACTTGACCGACGATGACAAACTTGTGATCAACGACACTGATCAAAATTTACCATCTGAGGTAGCCGGAGTAATGGAAGTAATGGAGTCACCCAATACATAGAGCTAAAAGATATGACCGTAAGCAATCTAAGCACATTTTCATTGACCAACCATATTCCCATTTTTACATACAACCAACGAATGAGTGGAGTTGATTTAGTAGATAAAGGCATTGCGAACTACAGAATCCGGGTTCGTGAAAAAAAATGGTACTGGCCTTTGATAAGTAGTTCGATGCGGTAAACGCCTGGAAATTGCATTGGCTACTTACCGCAACGAGGAGACAAATACCGTCGTTGCAACCATTGCCAAGGAAAAACCTTCTTTGCATGCGTGAAGTGTGACGTGTGCCTGCATCCAAAAAACTGTTTCTAAAAATATCATAATGGTGAAAATCCGACCAAACGAACAACACATTGATTTTATTGATATCAAAACTATTACAATATTATTATTATTATATTGTACTATTAAAATTGCTTCTAAGTACCAAAAACTCTTTTTCTAAGTACAAAATAATAACGCGCAATTTTTGAAACTTCGGTAGGGTCAGATGGGGGAAATGTAAACAAGGGGTAAATGTAAACAGCGGTTATTTTATGCTTTTAAAATTAAATGCAACAGACCATGACCCAAAAAAATATTAATTTAACATGTCCTTAAACTGTCGCCGAACTTTCACGTCGGTGGCTTTCAAATATCAATGAAAGTTTTAGTCTTAAAGAGAACGTGTGTTCTAAAAGTGAAAATCACTTTTGTAAGTATTTTTTAATTTGTGTGTGAAAGTGCTTAAACTAAAATTCTTGTAATATTGTAACTTTGTTTATCAATCTTAGAGTGTAAGGAACTAAAATTGTTGCTGTCTTTCCTTAAATTTGTAATTATTTTGTTGTTTTTTTCGTGTTTACATTTCCCCCAATAATTTTTAGCATGTGGGGTAAATGTAAACACTTTTTTGGGGTAAATGTAAACGTTTTTTTCTGAGAGCCTTCCCGGTTCGTATCATTTCCAGTGATCAGAATGCCACGAACGTATGTAAGGAAGAAGCCACTTGTAGAGTACGACGTAAAATATGTAGAAAACGCTGCTAATGATACTATAAGTAAGGAAAAAAGCCAATTCCTAGACTTAAGCCAATGAAGTATAGTGAAGTTTTGACTTCTAACAAAGTTCTTAAGCGACTCAAGGAAAAAAGTCAAAAAGATAGCAAACAAAACCTCTAAGCCCAAGAGAAAGTCTGTTTTATAATCTAAAAACCGCTTCCATAGAAAACACGAACCAAAAGCACGAGTACAAAGGACTCTGCAAATGGAAAATACGTTGTCTATAAAGATGGTAGTGCATGGAATGAGAAGTTTGAAGTTGATGATGTAGATGAGAAGGAGGAGCTGGAATCCGTGGATCCAGCTAGGCTTACAAAAGGTAAATTTCTACTGATCAAGTTTAAGGGAGATAGCAGATTAACTATACTTTTCAAATACGTATGCGTTATACAACCCTACCAACAAAATGACGATATTGACAAAATCTCCTCAAAAGTGTGGGCACCTTGAAGAAACCTTGAAGAATACCTACCTAGATACCGAAGTCCCGAGTGTCTTAAGGGACCGAAAGCACTGTTTCCTTTTACCCCTGAATTCTAAAAATAATTTGGGAAATGTAAACAACACCGGGGTAAATGTAAACACCACTCTTTTGCGCTTCGTTGGTTTTAAAGAGCGAGTTACTGATCACCAGTGCAATACCTGATGTTTTTTTAAAATAATGTTAATTTTCGAAAGTAGAAAAGGTGTCCTAAAAAGTATTTTTTCAGTTTTTTCAAAGTACTTGCGCAAAAAAAGCAAAAAGTGTTTACATTTCCCCCATCTGACCCTACACCTGGTGCCGGACGGGTGAAATTTCACCCCATTCTGGAAAATCATTCATTGTACACAGGTAGATAGTACAAGCAATACCAAAAATTCACAGAAGATAGGCAGGGCAATGCACTACATACTCCAGAAAAAACTGCTGGAATTTCTAATATTTACTATTTTTTAAGAATTTTAAACTTCTCGATAAAGTAAACAAAAAAAGTTAGTCAACTTTAAAGACGGATTGGGATAACTTAATGTCACAATTCTTTAATATTATTAAAAACGAAATAAACCTGCATCTATTCCAATTCATTCTGCCAAAATTTCAGTCAAATCGCATAACACATTTAGTCAGGGAAGCCAAAGGAAAATCACCGTTCCAGGGGGTGAAACTTCACCCCATCCGGCTGGAATGGGTTAAGGCGCTAATGCGTTGGTGTGACGTGTTACAGTTAAGGTTTGGCTGCAAGAGGAAACTAATCGTAAGCGGCTTTGCGCTCAAGCAATGCCAGAGCAGATAAGAAACACTTACAGTTACTGCATTAGTTACGCTACTAATGAAATTACTGTTGCATGTTGTTGCATAGTTTTCGGCATTAGCCGAATGAACAAGATTTGAAAATGTGTACAAACTTGTACAAATACACATTGGGGAAAATGAAAATTCGAATTACTTGAGAGCATAAAATTTCAATAAAAAAAATAATAAAAATACTGATACATTTTCACAAAGCCACATTTACAATTTGAGGCACTTAAATTGTGGGTTTTAGATTCAAAGACAGAAGTGGAACTTAAAAGGACGAAAGCATTGCAGCGAAGATAATGGAGACTCAACCTACTTGTTAGGTACACTTTTTAAGCTACGAATTTGTTGTTTCTGGTATCAATGTTGCTTTGAGTTATTTGTAAGCATTGCAGAGTGATTCGTTCCATAGTCGAAATTCCAAAAATTTATAGTTTCAGAATTAAACGATTGTGATGTCATTTGAAAGGTACAGCTCCACCTAAGAAAACCCCAAAAAATCGGTGCTAAAATCTTATTGTGTGTGTGCAAAAGCGGCTCAAAGTTAAAACATAGACATATTTTCTCTTTTTTAGTCTATTGAGCCAAAAAAATACATGGTTACCAAGAAGTGGCTAAAGCTTTTAATATAGATTAAGAAATGATGTGGTCATTTTCTCTTTTAATGTTTTCTCAAAATTTGCAAAGCTGCGTCTTTTACTTCACTTTTAATTTAAAATATTTTTCTAAATTAAAAATCTGAAAACTGGCAAAACTTAGAGGAAAATATCTAAAAAGTTTTTTTTATTTTAAGAAGGATTCTTTCTCTGCCAGAATATAAACACATCGTCCAATATCCTGCGATCTCAGAAAATAATTCATAATGCACCAAATTTATTTTATTCATCCCTAAAAGTATGCAATCAGCATGAACAATTTTAAAAACTGCACAAATGCAAAACACACATCTATTCTTAGCATTTTTATTCCAAAACTAAGGAGTCCTAAGACAATTTATTTATTTACTCTTAGCAATTATCAATGTTGACGTTATCGATTAACTGTAAAATCTGAAAAATCTAGCCAACACGCTTGTTGCCATAGCTTTCCAAAAATGACGAAAGTTACAAGTCTCAGGCATTGTCAAACTACAGTTTAAGAAAAACAAAATGGAGATTTTAATTCAGCAGACCATGATTAACTACTTATGAAGAACGGAACACTCCTTCTAATTTTGGTTTGCGGTTGTATGGAGTCGAATCACTGTGCATTAAAGTCCAGGAGAAAGATTATTGGCGTACACGATGAGCTCAGAAAATGATTACTAATGAACCAATGTACTTATGTTGTTTTTCTTCTTGTTTACTCCTTTCGGGAGCATAGAGCATCCACAAGACCAGGGTAGGTGATTAGACCGCAGTGATGGGTCTGCCATCTATCGCCGCTTAGGAACAAAAAGGCAACCATTCATAGCGCCATCTGTTGTGTAAAGTAGGTAACAGCAGAATGGTTGAGGACTTTGCAAAGACCGGTTTGTTGCGCTGTTTTTCGCTAATGCCAGCTTCCCCTTACAGACGTCACTGGTGCACCATGTAGCTATGTATTTGTTTTTTTTTACGGAGTGGGAAAGGGACATCTATCAATTCATAGAATCTATTCATAGGAAGATTTTATAATTGCAGCGCATTAACAATCAGTAACTGTCCTGTCTCAATCACAGGGTTTGTACAAAAGACAAAGCTATAATAAAAGAGGTATTCGAAGAAGAACGACAACAACGGCAAAGCCTGTAACTATTTGTTCTAGAAAACCCCTCTGAAAGAAGCTCTGTCGTTGCTTGTTCGTAGAATCCGCAGACAATGCAAAAAGCTTGAAGAGAAGATGAGAGAAGCCAAGACAGCTTCTTATAAGCAGCTAACAATTAAAGCGCCTAAAAGTAGGCGCTTGAAGAGAAGATGAGAGAAGCCGACAGCTTTTTATAAGCAGCTAACAATTAAAGCGCCTAAAAGTAGGCAAATCATGAGCTGAGCACTGCAATTTAACAAGTTGTGCAATCAAATTTGCTTCTGCATTTGCTGATTGGATTGGCGACACTAACTGCTCTTATCTCCTCTCCACTCTATGCTTCATTCTCTCTTTTCCTAACCAACTCTTTCTTCAGAGTCTCCTCTCCTTCACACACACACACACCCACACACAGTTCAACTCGCTGTGCCATTAAAATCGTCGTGTTTCCTACCAATTTTATGACAGTTTATGTGCAGCTCGCGGGCGCCTTAAAATATGCTAAGTACACGCGCTCAATTACAAAATCACTACTATAATAACAACAACAACAACAAGCAGCAGCAGAATATGTAGAATGCAATTGCCAGAGTTGCCAAGAAATTAATTTTTCCTACAAGTTGCAACAAGCAGAGAAAAAGTAGGTAAAGTATGGAAGGGGGGGGGAAGGAAAGACGCTGACACTGCTGATGAATGCAACTACACGAACGTGAACAAGCTGCACAGAGACACAATGCAGAGCAACAAGAACAAAAATGTGACAGCAACAGCGATGGGAGAAACTTTGCAACTCGGGCGGGAAGATAATTAGAAAAGCTTTGCAGCGGAAAGGGGGGAAAGCGGCGCAAAGTAGAAAGTAGCGTAATGACGATAAAATGTCGCAAATGCAAATGATGTTGCAAGAACAAACTAACAACAACAACAACAAGAAAAACAGGGACAATTATACGCCAAAACGTGAGAGAGGCAGCGTTTAACTAAGTTTTTGGGCAACATTTTCATAGACGACGACAACAACAACGACAACGACGACAACTCGATTTTCAGTTTTCGTTAAGCAATGTTCTTTTGTTGTTGTTGCTGTTGTTTGGACTTCAACTTTTTGGGTTTTTGTTGTTGTACATTTTTAATTAAATGAACTTGAAAAGTACGTACGGCACAACGGTCATGACGAGCTGCAACAGCATAACAACCATTAAAACAACACAACTAAAAGCAACAGCAACAGCAGTAATTGTCGCTGAGAAAGCAGCTATGAACAAAGCGACACTTCTGAGGGGCATTTTTATTGGTATTAAAAGGCACTGCAGGCAAAGATGTGTGTGTGTTTGTGTGTGTGTGTATATGTTAAAACTGAGACTGTGATAGGCTACAGGCAGCCGGACGAGGCTCATGTGGCAACAGAGCAATGCGTGTGCAGCAATGCGACAGTAAAAACAAATGACGTGACAGTGAGAATATGACAACAACAACTACATCATCAGTACAACAACAAAAGCAACAACTGTGCAAGAAACTGCAACTGCATAGCAACAAAAGCTCGACTGCCACATGGACGTACGAACGAACAAAGAGGCTGAGCCGCACAAAGTAGCAACAAAGCGTCAGGTTTGCTCCAGCAACTGGCAGCGACGTCAGCAGCAATCAATTTATAAATGTCAGTCAAACTGCGGTCTGGCCGACGAAAGTAATTAATCGATTTTGCTTCCGCCAATGTTGGCCGCGTCTGGTCCAGTGGAGTCGAGTCGAATCGAATTGAGTGATAGAAATGTTGCGTGTGTGTTGAATGTCGCCTTTGGTCGATCGACGTACGTCGCTGAGTCGACACATGACAAAGCAATAAGCAATGTGCAACTTTTTGGTTGCGTGCACTCAAAGGGTTGCAAAGTAAGCGACAGAAGGGAGTGGTCGAAGGAAGCGGTGATTTTTTTTTGGAATCAATAGCAGTGGGCAACATTGCAACAATGAGCGATATCGCACAAGTTTTGTTATTGCTTTTGTTGTTGTTGATTGCTTCTGTTCTGCTAGTGACGTTGTTGTGTGGTTGTTTTCTAAGTTTTTGTTGTGTTTTTCGGGCTGTTGTTGTTGTAGGTTTATTGTTGCTGCTTTTGGTGCATTTGACATATATGAATTTGTTGTTGTTAAAGTTGTTATTTTTGAAATAAATATTATTGATAATCATTGTTGTGTTAATATTTGTTGCTGTAGTTGTAATTAAAGTTGCGGTAGTTCAGTGTTATTGTTATTGTTATAGTTAGAGTTGTAGAGGAAATCTTTGTGAGTGTTGCAGTGTAGTATTTGTTGTTGTTGTTTAAATTGTTTTGTATGAAACTTACATTTTTGTTAATCATTATTTGTTGCTGTAGTGGTAAGTACAGTTGCGTTAGTTCAGTGTTGTTGTTGTTGTTATAAATAGAGTTGTAGTGGAAATCTTTTTGATGGTTGTAGAGTAGTATTTGTTGAAGTTGTTGTTGTTGAAGTTGTTATTTTTGAAATTTAAAATGTTGTTTATCATTGTTGCATTGGTGTTTGTTGTTGTGGTTGTAAGAAGAGTTGTGATAGTTAAGTGTTGTTGTTGTTGCTATAGTTAGAGTTGTAGTGGAAATCATTGCATTTAGTAGTATAGTATTTGTTGTTGTTATTATTCTTTTGTAGGTGTAGTTGTTGTTGTTTGTTATTTTATGGGCTGTTTTTTGTATTGTTGTTGCAGTTGTAGTAAAAATTGTTGTGGTTTTTGTACTGCAAAATGTGTTGTTGTTACTTTTGAGTAACGGTTGTTGCAATGACATTTTATTGTTGTTGCTGTTGCAGTTATGGTACAAATTGTTGTGGTTGTTATAGCGTAGTGTTGGTTTTAGTTATTTTTGTAGTCGTAGTAGTTGTTGCAATGGTATTTCGGTGTTGTTGTTGCAGTTCAATTAGAAAGTTTTCTGGTTGTTGTAGTGCAATACGTGTTGTTGTTGCTTTTTTAAGTGAATTGGTTGTTGCAATGACATTTTATTGTTGTTGTTGTTGCAGTTGTAGTACAAATTGTTGTGGTTGTTATAGCATAGTGTTGGTTGTAGTTGTTTTTCTAGTCGTAGTAGTTGTTGCAATGGTGTTTCGCTGTTGTTGTTGCAGTAGTAGTACAAATTGTTGTGATTGTTGCAGTGCAATATGTTTTGTTGTTGCTTTTGTAAGTGTATTGGTTGTTGCAATGACATTTTACTGTTGTTGTTGTTGCAGTTGTAGTACAAATTGTTGTAGTTGTTATAGCGTAGTGTTGGTTGTAGTTGTTTTTGTAGTCGTAATAGTTGTTGCAATGGTGTTTCGCTGTTGTTGTTGCAGTTATAGTACAAATTGTTGTGGTTGTTGTCGTGCATTACGTGTTGTTGTTGCTTTTGTAGTTGTATTGGTTGTTCTAATGGCATTTCATTGTTGTTGTGGCAGTTGTAGTACAAATTGTTGTGATTGTTGTAATGTAAAATTTGTGTTATTATTGTTGCTTTTGTAGAAGTAGTAATTCTTGCAATGACAATTAATTGTTATTGTTGCAAATTGTTGTGGTTGTTGAGGTGTAATATTGGTTGTTGTTGCTTTTAAAGGTATTGTAGCAGTTTTATTGGAATTTTTTGTTGTTGCTGTTGTAGTTAGTTGTAGGGAAATTTCTTGTGGTTGTAGTATTTGTTGTGGTTGCTTTTGTAGTGATTGTTGCAATGGTATTTAATTGTTGTTCTTGTAGTAGTTGTAATAAAAATCTGTGTTGCTGCCGTAGTTTTAAGCATGTTGTTTTTGTTGTTGCTTTTTTTAGGTGTAGTGAAAATTATAGAAGTTATTCTAGTGGGAGTTTGTTGTTGTTTCAGTTGTAAAGGTTGTTCCAGTGGTATTGTTTGTTGTTGTTTGCTAAATTTGTTACACAATTGGCAGAGGTTGTTGTAAACTTATTTGTTGTTGCATTGATTTTCGAAGTGGAAATAATTGCACCTGCTGTATGCTGCTGGAATTTGTTGTTTTTATACTTGTCCTGTTTTTTTGTGATTGTTCTAATGGTATTTATTGTTTTTGTTGTTGCAGTTAAATTGATGATTGTTGATTGAAATTGGTGATTGCTTTGTTGTGCATGGTGAAAACTTTTTTGAAAACTTTCTGTTGTAGTGGTAACTCATGTTTTTATAGTAGCGGTGCATGTTGTTGTTTCTGTTGCAGTGGTAGTGGAAATAATTAGGCTGGTTGCCATGCTTTTGGTTGTTATTGGTGTTGCATTAACAATACAATTTGATTTTACATTGGTTGTTGTTGCAATATGTGTTGTTGATGTAATTGCTCCTGTCTACTTTTTGTTATAGTTGAATTAAATTTAAATATTTTATTTAAAATTGTTTACTTGAAATTGTTGTTGTTGCCTTGCCATCGTTTCTCTTTAATTTTATAAATTTTCAGCAGTCACAAGTTGCACCTGAGTTTGTTGTTTTTGTACTGTACATGATGTCATTTTTATTGTAACCATTTGCTTGTAAGAATTTGCAGAAACTGTCAGTTTGTGCACATTGATTGCTCAGTGAAAACCAACTAACGACCGAAACAAGCTAACAGATCAAAAATAACAACTAACAACAACCAACAACATGCAACCCATGGCCAACGTCAGCCGCTGACGGTGCTCGGAAGCCATTTCAACGACATCAACAATCAACATTGTGTGACACTTTGATGAGACATGTACAACTTTTCAGCATGCAATGAAACTGACATTGCTATGCAATAACAACAAGAACCAGAATAATAAAAATACAAATTGGAAACAAAAATAACAAACTGTTTGAGAAAGAAACGATTGTTGCTGATTGAGAACAGCGACAACATTGATGGCAGATATTCGATGGCAACTATAACTTTTCATTGTTGACTTTAGTTCAGTTTCAATTTGTTGTTAGGGTTCGAACGATTTCTAAGAAATTTTAATTTATTTCAAAAAAAATATTTAATTGAAAAATATTGAATTGCAAAATATTGAATTAAATAATATTGAAAAAATATTTATTGAAAACGCTCCTGTTGCGGTGCCTAGTTATGGTTAACATGTTGCCGGCGCAAAAAAAAAAACAAAAATAAAAAAAAAAAAAACCAAATACAAATACTGAAGAAAAATGTTGCTACGAGCGGCGTCTAATAGCTGCCGCCGCTGGCACATGCAAGCAATAATGTTTTGTGGTCTCGCTTATTTACCGCAGCGAATATGCCACAAACACACACATGGAAAAGTGCACAGCAGGCACTAACACAAACACATGTGGACAACTGTGCGCATCCATTCGGCCATTTGTGGTTTTATCTAACCAACACCGACATTCGATCTCGTTGCTTCGATAACATAAACACAAACACCATTAAAGTGCCGCACGTCTGTCTTCGAGCGTGCGGCAGCTTGTGGCAATGCCACACGGGCCGACTTAGTCGTGGCGAGCGATGGCCAGTCGATGTCACCGCACTAATAGTTTTCCAATAGTTTGTTGTTGTTGTGCAATATTGTCATCGATTGCGCGACAACATATGTGACTGTTGGCTGGTTGGTGGTTCGGGTAATGTTGTCGGTTTGTGTTGACTTCAAGATGTGCGGCCGCACACTTTAAGGAAAAACACTTCTATAAAAATTTAGCCAGCGGTCATTTGCAGTGGAGTGGAGTTGGGTAAAGAATATTTGTCATCAAAAACAAATTTCTATGTGTCGCTGCAACAACTGTCATCTATCAAAAGTGTGTCCTATAGATTGTTTTCTGGGGTGAGGTTCTTAAGGATTTTGTTCGTTTGTAGAATTCGGTTCGCATATTTATTTATTCATAAGTAGAAAGTGAGAGAAGCAAAGGAAAACTTTAACATTAAAAAACTGACTCAAGTAAATGAAAAATTTTACCACAGATTTGAGTATCTGAAGTGGATTGCGTTGTTTTTTTGGGGCTTAAAAATGATCACTATGTGGTTTAAGCATTAAAAGATGAACTCTTGTTTCATATACAGAAGAAGAACGTCTTTTGGAGCAAGAAAACCAAGAAAGACTAAGTCAGAGAGACCAAAAGGGACTAAGTATTAAGTTGCCATGATCGTTGAGGTTGGTCGGTACAAATCTTGATAGCGGTTTCTACGAAGAATGTGAGAGGTACGTCTACTGAAAAAAGTCTACTGAGACAGGAAGAGAAAAGAGGATGCCGTCTGCCGACAATCGAATAAAGAAAAAAGCTGCCCAAAGTTTTAGAAGTTTTTTTTAAATTTTTTTAGAAGGAAACTTCAGCTGTTTTTCAGCTTTAAGATTATGTAGAAAGTTATTTCAGATATCTGAAAATATTAGTTACTAACTAAAATCAATCAATCAGTGAGTTAAGTCAATTTTTTCATAGTAATCTGATGTGTTATTGCTTTTACTTCTTGTTCTTATTGTTGTTGGCTACATTCTTTTCCGTTGGCAGCCGCCGTAGCTCAGCTGGCTGGTGCGTTGGGCCGCGAGTCAAGACTCCACGAGTTCAATACTCCGTTGCGTTAACACCGAAAAAAAAACAACAATTTTTCTTTCGGTTGCTGTCCTCTCAGCAGGAAATGGCAAACCTCTGAGAGTAAAATTGCCTATGAAAAAGCTAACAACTCGCTGTTCGGAATCGGCATAAAACTGTAGGTCACTTCCAACCTTGAAAAAAATTCACACGCACAACATGGATGGTTGCGGGTCCAGGCCTTAGAAGAAGAAGAAGATGTTAATGTAAACCAAGTTTAATATTCTTTAGAAAACGAAATATGAAACCCCAACGCAATCACTTCGAGTTTATGACAACCCCTTAAAATATGCAGCACAAATTTTTAAAAATTCAAAACCCATTTTAACACACACACACACATACAAGTAAGCGCAAACGAGCACTTGTGCACACTTCTCTACACAATACAATTAAATTTAATCGCCTGCACACTCAAGTGGACGATTAGAAGTGGCACAAAGAGGAAAAGGGGAAACAACATGTGTCCTTAGGGCCCAACTGCCAGCAACACTAAACAATACCAACAACAAGTCAATTGTTGAGTTGTCAACGTTCATGTGCTATCGATTAAAATCGAAAGGATTTCAACTGAAATGCATGGGTTGGCTTTGAGCAGCTGAAGGAGCAACTTACAATTGAACAAACCCGAATAATTCATATGTTTTGTGAGAAACGAAGGCGGGTAAGCATTTTATTTAAAGGCATATTTAGTAGGAGTTGACATGTGAACAGCTGTTGCTGGCACTTTACTGACACGCAGCAGCAACGCAACAGCGTCAAAGGACGAAAGGAAGGACATGTGGAGTGGACACAGAACGGCGAGCATGTTGGGTATACAAATAGAGCTAGACATTTTTGTTGTTGTTGTTGTTTTGGACAAACTTGTCAATCAAGGGCGTTATTATAATGGTGTTGTTAGTAAGTGTTTGTTGTTGTTTTTGTGTTTGTGTTTTAGCTTATTTAATGTTTAATGATAACGATGGCTTTTCGATAAGTGCTGATAGTATTGTTGTAGTTGGCTTTGTGAGTGTTGTTTTTGGTACTTGTTGTTGTTGTTGCTGTTGTTAGTTGATGTTGTCAGTATCATATTTTTGTTAATGTATGCGTTTTAAGCTTTAATCACAATGAAAATGAAAATGAGACAATGCTTTCTGGCTCTTCTGACTTGTGTCTATTCTGGAATTTGCTGCTTGAGTTGTTGCTATTGTTTTTATTGTATCGAATAGGGATGGAGCGTTTCATATGCTTAGAAGGTTAACATTGTAATTGAATGTGCTGTTATGCTAAAATGCATAAATAAACAAATAAATTAATCAATAAATAAAAAATAAATGAATTAATTAATAAATAAATAAATAATAAACAAATAAATAAAATTAAATAAATTACAAAATTAATTAATACATTTTTAAATAAAAAAGTGTTCACCATCAACATGTCTCTTTCTTTCTTTCTCCTCAACCACTGTTCGTCGTAAAAATTCTCCTAAAATGAAAGGATATCCTAAATCCAGAAGCAAGTCTTCTGATACGGCAAACTGATTTGGGAAGGTTTGAAACCCCAGAACTCCCTTGTGTGCATCTTCGTAATACCTGAAGATGAAAGCTTAGTCACCTTAAAAACAGCTAAACTTATAAGTCATGCGAAAAGGAACAAAGTCAACTCAGACTCAGGTCGTCGAATCTCCCTCTGATTCAGGTACAATACAAAAATTTATAGTTACTAAAGCCACTAAATTCAAAATAAATCTTCGCAATGAAAGAATTTGTAGTTCCATGCTTTCGATTTCACCTAATCGATGCAGGCGAGGTATGTATCAGGGAATGCTTATGCAGACAAGGATCCTGGTGTGCGGTTATAGATAGATATGTAATCAGATCCATCAACGTGATGAGACTTTCGGAGATCATTTAAATGAACTCTAAACTCTTAGTTTGCTCATGAAAAAGCTTGCAACTTGCCCTTCAGAATCGGCACAAAACAAGGATCCTTTTATTCATATACAAATTTTCCACAATTTCAATAAATACATATTAAAATTTTTTAGCGATACATAGTCTCTAAGAATTATTATCTTAGTCTGAGTTTAAAATAAGAAACAATTTTAATTAAAGAGAATTCTTAAAAAAATAACTTTATCAACACCCAAAAGGTTACAACTTGCAAACAAATTGTTTTGTTGTTTTTTTTTTAAGTCTGGTGTTAAAATTTTGCATGTTCCAAGTTCCAAGGCCTATAGCCTTTGTGTTACAGGAAAAAACTATTAAAAAAATAAAATAATTAAAAAATAAGTAGCTATTTTCTGAAAGCTGACACTCGAAGCTCAAAACCTAGTAAATAATTTTCTTTTTAATTTATTCAAGTCGGGCATAAAACTTTGACACCCAAAACTCCACAACCAATGCACTGCTTGGTAGTATTTTCAATACTTGTTGTTGTTGTTATTATTGTTACTAAATTAATAATGCAAACATCATTTTGACAAGCACATAAAACATCATTGAAACATGCTGGCATAGCCACAAAACGACTCATTGAGACACGAAGCACCGAAAAGGGACCAAAACTTGAACGACGGCTTCCGTCGCCAGAACGCAAATCGCCCATATGCCACCATGTCATGGCGCGCCAGGACGCCGCGATGCGCACAAAATGTGCTAGTGTGGAATTAAATTATGATTATAATAAAGTAGCATTACAACAACAATAACAACACTAGTTATAAGGCGCACTATGCTGCCAGCAAGCGCCCGCATACTGAATCCCAATACAACAATACAGCTGAACACTAATACATACACACACACACACACAAATACTAACAAACACACACACACACATTTACACGGCGCAGCACTTTTGTGCTCTGTGGGTTTTTGTGAAAATTAATGAGTTTTTGTGTGCGCCAGCACTCGAACGTTGGTGCGGTTCGTTGGCTCACTGGTTGGTTAGTTGGTTGGTTGGTTGGCTCGCCGGTTGGTTGGATGGCTGATTGTACGGTTGGCTGCCACGGCAATGGCGTAATCAAAATTGTCAACTGGCTTGGAAATGATGTGTATGAATTTATATGGAATTCAGGTTCATATACACACACACACACACATAAATATTGTATAATGCCAGCCAGCCCATACATAAATATATAATTATGTCACTATAATACACATTGTTGTTTTCGTACAAATACATACAAATTTATATGTATGTGTATTGTTGCGTTTATGTATATAAATGTGTTTTTATTACAGGGGCCACTAAGTAGTCATAATGAATATTTTACATAATCATTGGTACAATTTCCAAAAAGCTGCTTAGGTTAATTGTTATTCGTTGTGGTTGTTTTTGTTGTTGTTGTTTTGTTGTTTTTGTTGCATATTATTGGCAAGCTTCATTTTGACAGACAATAGACTTGTTATTTATTTGATGCGTGCATTGAGGTTAGATTCGGTTCACTATGTCGAATTGACTGCCTCTGTTTGTTGGTCTATCTATCTGTCTCCTACTTTATTTATTTATTTTTTTTTGTCTACATAGTTATTTGTTTGTTTTTTCTGCACTACGCTTGTTTGTTTATGGGTTTGCGGTGAAATTCAGGACCATTTGGGGCCACATAAATTGGCGGTTTTGTTGTTGCCTAATGCGCTCATGTTGACATAAGGCAACTTCATTTTACCAGACAATCATATAACAATAAATACAACAACAACAACATTATTATTATTAATAACAAGCAAATGTGCCCATAGCAATGCTGATTGAGAATTAAAGTTCTCCTTTGACAATACACAAGTTTAAGGAATGAATGAATGAAGTATGGGTGTGTGTGTGTCTGTGTAAATGTGATAGAGAACTAAATTAATTTGACAAACTGCTTTCTACGAATGAACATTCATCAAAAGGACAAGTTTTAGTTAATTTGAAAGCGAACAAGAAATGTCTAAATTAATTGCATCACTCGTTTGGGGGTTTCCAAGAATAGCATGAAGTGTTTCTTCTTGGCCAAAATGTAGGACATTTGATTTGCCTTAATTCAAGAGAGCGAGTTTATATTGAAACGATTAGTCACTCTGTGATATTGAAACGATGAATGCTTTTCCAAGCATACTTTTAGGCATGCACTTCAGAGTACGCCAAACTTGCTATAATTCGCATGCTATAATATGGCCAGTATGGTTCGCGAAAAGTGATGAGCTTTGCTAGAACAATCGAGATAGAAAGTACCACTGGAATGTGCAAGAAACTTCGGCGCGATAAGAAAACTAGTATAAAAGCAGCAGTGTGCAGCGCAAGGGGTCGAGTCTGTGTTGAGCAAGCTACCACTTTGCTTGAGCGAAGTGTAAATCTGTAAATAAAGTGATTGTTAGTTTCTGACTGCGTTTTGCGCTGAATAATTGAAGTTGTTTTATTTTCGAACACAATCCAAACGAATCTTGGATTTTCGTAACAATGTATTCAATAGATTCATATCAAGAGAATGTTTCTTCTACCAATTTAGTCTGGTTTCGACTTGAAAGTTGGAATGAATCAAGCTGTGGTGAGAGCAAATAAAAAAATGTCCCATCTATCACCACAGACCCAGGTAACTCTACTTTAAATACTCAATAATATCATTCATCGTACCGAATCCATTGAGTGAAGATAGGTACCTAAAATCACAATAAACTGTCCAAGAAAAAATTAAGCTCTGCTTTGTTGGCTTGAGCTCTTCAATGTACAAATTAATTAAACAGCAATTCCTTATGAAGATGTGACTCTTTATTGGTGTTTCTGCTTCTGCTGCTCGTGATGAAGTGGAAGTGCAATTCTTGAGTTTAGCATGTCAACGCCAATCGATCAATAGGAAATCTGCTGCTGCTCTCTCCAAAGCGTGGGAACACTTGTTGTTGCTTTCATATGTTGCGAGTGGTTGAGCCGCCTTCTCGCGGCTGTTGCTATGTGCAGTTTTTTTGTACGAAACAATACTGCATAATTGTATTAGTGCGTTGGAAGTGCGTTTCGGTACCATGCGAGGATGACAGGTGCGCAGTCAACATGGTGCAAGCAAGTTTTGGGGGCTCAGCCTTCCGATTCATTAACTTACATAAACTCCAGACAGCTCGTTGTTTCTGGCCAGGAGATATTTGTGAAGATGTTTCTACAAGTATATTCTCACTGGAAACAATAGAGAAAAGTTTGAGTTTCTCCTTTTTAATGTTGAAATTGAGTCAACGTTTTGAGACTTAAATTGAAATTGAGTCAAAGTTTTGAGTCATAAATTTAAATACAATGGTAAAGTCTCTAGAGTATTTAAAAATTTGGTTCCATGCTGATGGACATTGGCCTTTGTTGGATATTTAGACTTTAAACTTTATAGTGAACTGAACATGAATCGAGAGCATCCCAAACCACTGATTGGAGCAGTAAGTTATTTTTTAGAGTTGTGAAGATTTTGAACACTTTAAACTAATTATTGGACTTAACCCTATCAGTCACAATGTCCAATATATTCGACTACAGCCCATACAATTCATAGAGAACGGGTTTATTTTCATGACGGAAAGGGTTAAAATGAATGGAAAGCATTATTCAAAATCTTTGATTGAGACAAATAATGCTTTCAAGTTTTTCGCACTGTAGAGAAAATGGGAAATGGGGAGTTTAATGGGGTTTCTACAATACATTTTGATCATTGCTTCGTAGAAACCCAAAAGTTGACAACCTCACAATTCCGATTGTATGGGAGACGCCCTCTGGTGGTAAAATTCTGAACTTTAATTAATTTTGTATTTTTTGTACCAAAGAATGTTTCCGATCGCTGAATAAATCATTCAAATCGATTCAGTAGTTTTCAATATACGATGTTTCTTTGTTTACCTTGCTACAACTAGTGGGGAGTTAATTCTATAGAAAATGGCCAGTTTTGCATGGCAGCCCCCTTAAAACTTGGAAATAGCGGGTAGGTATGTTTGGAAGAAACATTCGGAAGGGAAAATAAAAGTATGTTGGTCTTACAATTGACACATCTGGGACCAACCTGGTAGCAGTTGGAGCCCATTTTATAAAAAACGATGATTTTGTAGGGGAGCACCATTAATTGTTGGAGATAGGGCATAAATATGTTTGAAATAATTGTTCAGTAAGGAAAACTAGTGGGGGTCAGTCATAGATTATAACCCTCTAAGAGCAAGTTCTAAGCAGCTGTGGAGCAATTTGTCGAATTTTCCAGCTTTTTTGTAAACTTTGACCTTGGTTCGACGACATTTAAACTCACTCTAGCCCCAAAATTTATTTGCTGGGTTCGACGCCATTTAAATTAACTGTAGCTAGAAACTAATGGGGGCCAGTCATAGATTATAACCCTCATAGATTATAACCCTCTAATTTGTCGAATTTCCCACCTTTTTTGTAAACTTTGACCTTAGTTCGACGACATTTAAACTCACTCTAGCTCCAAAATGTTGTTGCTCATGTACCTTCCCCCCAAACCGCATAAAACTAGGGGTTCT
Source organism: Melieria omissa (assembly GCA_963971225.1). NCBI lineage: Eukaryota > Metazoa > Arthropoda > Insecta > Diptera > Ulidiidae > Melieria > Melieria omissa. The sequence continues at coordinate 90,526,957 of OZ020269.1, forward strand.
AGTAGGGTGTAATGTACAATGCACTTGAACATCGACACATGAATATTTTTCACTTCAAACTTAAAATTGGTAATTAACATTAACAAAAAAGGTGTTCAGTCTCTTCCGAAATTCAAACATTGCAACTTACAACAACTACATCAGCCGTAATAGAAAATTAAATAGCAGCAGAATCACACGAAAAACTTTTACAATAAAAACTTCATAAAAAATGCTCTTGCTGCCTCCCACTCTTCAAATCTTCTTCTTCTTCTCATACCCATGTCATAGCGGTTGCCTTTCTCCAACTTCAAAGCTAAAGCAATTTCAATAACGTCGAGTAACGCAAACTCTCCACTTAGGCTTAGACAACTAATCCAACAAACCGCGAAACTATCCAACAACTTTCCACTAAAATGAACTTTCATTCGACCGTCAGAAAGGTTCGCAACCAAAAACAAAAACAAAAAAAATATTCAAAATCGACCCACATTTCGATTAACCCTTTGAAAGCCACACAACTATGCGTCAACTAATGAATTTCGGGCAACCCGAATGACATTAATATGACGACCGCAAATTCATACGCACACGCACCACCAACAACAAAGTAAAGTTTCCGTTTTAGGCCGCATGCCGTCACCCATCTTCGAGGTCGTCGTCACCGCCGTCGCAGAAATCTTTTCGTTAAAAACCTTCAAGCCTTCAAGCCACTGGACAGAATGGAGTGGAATTTCTCGAGTGGAGACGGCGCGGCGCAACTCAACTTTTTGATCGCTCAACCGGAAAATTGTGGCGTTTATGCTGCGCCTAACGGTATACCACGGGCCATGCCGACGAATGTCTGGCGCCGTGCTAAGCGATTGAATTCGCACAATTTTTGGGCATAGTATACTTTTGGGCGCCGCAGACTGAAACGACGAAATTATAATTAAGCGTCGAGTGCAAAGTTGCTTTTAATGAAGTTATGGCTGGCGGTTGGTTTGGCGGCGGCGGCATAACTTCTACTCGTGTGCGTTGTGTAGCTGTGTGGGTGTGTGGTGGTATGTGTGTGGGCTTAGTTTGTTTGAAATTATTTTCGGTTCTGTGCTCTGGGTAACACGCACAGTAATTAACAATAATTTGCATGCGATTCGCTGCAAATGGCAGCAGTCGTGGCGAACGAAGACCAAAAAGAATCGAGTACGAGTTTATGGTTGAGTAGCAGGTGAACCAAAGTCGACCGCAAAGGTTGTGAAATTTGTGGCGGTTCGATGTTGAGGTTTGGGTCTGTGCACAGGTGTGCGTCTAGGCGGCGTAATTTGAGCGATTTGCGGGGGCCGAATTGAGTTCAGCAGGGTTGGGGTGAAGTAAATTTGAAAATTGATATGCGCCAAATGGATTTGTGAAATTATAATTCACAATCAACAGAGCACAGTAATCGCTTCGCGACGACGAAGAGCCACCGAATTAACATTGAAATTTATGTTGACAGAGGAAGGAGGAGCTATTTGGAATGCCATTTTAATTGAGGCCACGATGGCCACGAAGCGACAGCTAACGAAGCGTAAATTAAGATTTGAAAGATTTGCGTATTTATTTTTGTGGGTAGATTTTGTTTCGCTTTGATGATTGGCCAGAAAAGTTGTATAAGCTGCCATGAGATAAATTTGTGAAATTGATGAATTGATGGAAAGAACCTGTGAGCCTATAATTATTTAATAAGGATCTTGTGAAAGTTATATTTAATGAGGATTATTGGCCCGTTGAAGTAGGAGAAAGGCTGACAAAAAGTCAACAAAACAGTAATGGAAGCCAGAGTACTTTAATGTGGAACAGTCGATACGGATTATAGGATAATGAAATAGATAAGGTTGTGTTAAGGATGGATAAATGAATGCATAGTCAGGTGGACAGATGAATCAAAGAAGTGCGGAGTTGGAGATAGAATCTGTAAACAGAATGGACAGTGGACCAAGAACGAACGAATAGATAAAACGATGAACAAAAACATATTCGGAGATATGAGACCACAAATAGAATAATGAACTATAATAATGAGTGAGTGAGTGAGTCTAGTCTAGTCTAGTCTAGTCTAGTCTAGTCTAGTCTAGTCTAGTCTAGTCTAGTCTAGTCTAGTCTAGTCTAGTCTAGTCTAGTCTAGTCTAGTCTAGTCTAGTCTAGTCTAGTCTAGTCTAGTCTAGTCTAGTCTAGTCTAGTCTAGTCTAGTCTAGTTTAGTCTCAGTTTAGTCTCAGTTTAGTCTCAGTTTAGTCTCAGTTTAGTCTCAGTTTAGTCTCAGTTTAGTCTCAGTTTAGTCTCAGTTTAGTCTCAGTTTAGTCTCAGTTTAGTCTCAGTTTAGTCTCAGTTTAGTCTCAGTTTAGTCTCAGTTTAGTCTCAGTTTAGTCTCAGTTTAGTCTCAGTTTAGTCTCAGTTTAGTCTCAGTTTAGTCTCAGTTTAGTCTCGGTTTAGTCTCAGTTTAGTCTCAGTTTAGTCTCAGTTTAGTCTCAGTTTAGTCTCAGTTTAGTCTCAGTTTAGTCTCAGTTTAGTCTCAGTTTAGTCTCAGTTTAGTCTCAGTTTAGTCTCAGTTTAGTCTCAGTTTAGTCTCAGTTTAGTCTCAGTTTAGTCTCAGTTTAGTCTCAGTTTAGTCTCAGTTTAGTCTCAGTTTAGTCTTAATTTAGTCTCAGTTTAGTCTCAGTTTAGTCTTAATTTATTCTCAGTTTAGTCTCAGTGTACTCTCAGTTTAGTCTCAGTTTAGTCTTAATTTAGTCTCAGTTTAGTCTTAGTTTAGTCTCAGTTTAGTCTCAGTTTAGTCTCAGTTAAATCTCAGTTGAGCCTCAGTTGAGTCTCAGTCTAGTCTCAGTCTAGTCTCAGTCTAGTCTCAGTCTAGTCTACTTTAGTCTCTTTTTATATCTCATCCTTCTAACACCAAATCGTTTCAATTTTGAGCGTTGAATTGCCATGAAAAGTCCTTGAAATCAACAGAGAAAGTGTCTTCCTTTCATTCAGTTAGATTCACCCAGAATATAATTCCTTGCGGAGACCTCGGCCTTTGTATTCCATAGAGCTCCCATCTCTCATGTATTTTCATAATTTTGAGTTTATCATTTAACTTTAATTTTGCTGCATTTTTTGAGTATCAAAATTAACTAACTTTTGTAGTTGAAGCGCTTGAAAGTGGGCTTTGAGAGCGCGCAAAGTGCAACATTTAGCCAAACCGCTAAAACTTGTCTTTCCCAAAACAATCCTTTGACAAGTTCAGTTCATGAGATCATTTTTAAGAAGCTCCAACTTCCTCAAATTATGCTTATCTACAGTTGAGTGTCAAATATTTGCACTAAACTTCTTATTCACTTTTTGCAGCGAATACGCCAAAAATATGCCATATTAAAACACCTAAAATTATGCTAGTCAAAACAAATTTGTCCACAAAATTGAGCAAACAAACGAGCACACAATTTCGCCTGGAATTATGTTACATTAACTGGCTTTCAAGTTAATTTTTCATGCGTCTTATGCAAAAAATTAGCATTCACAGCCACTCATATTGCATAAATTAGGGCGCACGGAAATTTATTAACTTCTAAAAAGGCCAACGAGAAGAAAAACCTCAACAACGAAAAATACAAAATAGGCAAAGCGACTGAATGCATCTTAAAGTTTGCACGGAACGAACACAAACAAAAAAAAACGTAGGAAAATCAACTAAACTTTGGCATAAATTTGCGACAAAAGTGCGGCGAGTAAGCGGCAAGAAGCATAAGTGAAAAGGAGAACGAAAACAATTTGCTTGCAGCATTCAAATTTGTTACAGTAAATCCGGCACGGGCTGGCGCCTGCTGCTAGGCCACAACATTTGCACGCGCCGAAGGTGACGTAGCGCAGTAAGAAACAGTGGGCAGTGCGAGCGAGTGCGAGACAAGAGCGGCAAACTGCATAAATTTACATTTACTCGCCGCAAACGTAGAGTGAGATAGAATGTAAGAAAGATGGCGGACACTAGCAGCCGTCTGCATGGGCGTGAAAGTATTAAAGCCGTTGACAGTGCAAAGCGGCCTAAGAGAGAACGTAACGTAATTGTTTTTGTGAATTTGTTGCTTTTGCGTAACGTTTGGCCGTGACTGGCCGGCACAGGACGGATTGCTTGCTAAAAGTGAATTAACATAATTTTTCATTTATGTCACAGTCACTCGTTCGCCCCGCAACACAACCCATACGAACACCCACACAGACACATAAACATGTGTGTATGTATACATTGTTGCAAGCACATAATGGCAACGAAGTCAGAAACACTTAGCTAATATAAAATGCAAAAATATTAAAGCATATTTTCGGGCGGGCTGCGTTGCTGATTATATTTTATGCGGGTGACGCTTGAACAACGCACACTTGCACACACACACACAAAACGGACGACAAACTAAAAGCCAAAGAGCTATGCACAAACAAACAAGAAGGCACACAACACAATGTAATGACTTGAAAAATCTCTCTGTGTGGGCAGAGTTTGAGGCAGAAAAACGTGCTGGCGAACTGGGGACAAACAGGAAGGAGCACAGCGCGAGAAAAAGCGTAAAATTAACTTTTCACACCATTTTTGCACACAATTTGCGTTGCGCTAATACATACACACACACACAAACCCACACACATACAAGAAGCACAAACAACGGCCAACAAAACTGCAAAGCGCAGCGTATGCCGGAACATAAGCGTCAGTGCTGCATACTTTTAGGGGCGTATAAAATTTTAGTATGCCGCTGTTTGCCGCGGCCGTAACTCAGTTTTGTGCATTTTTTCTGGCCGGTTTGTTGTTGTTTTTAGAATTTTTTAGTAACACTAAAAAGCGCGACAAGCATTGCCTGACAACGTCGTTGAGCCAAAGCAAACGCCAGCATAACCAACAAGCGAGTTGTTCTCGGTTTTCTCGTTTTGTGTTTTCTATATTTTTTTTTCTTTGAAAAAATATTTTAACATTTTTAAAAAGACAACTTTATATTTTCGCTTAACACACTGTTTTGTCTTGCGTCGTTTGGTTTAGTATCCTTTTTTTCGAGGTTTATCCTTTCAGCGATTCTAAATGCAGAGCACAAAATTTTTTAGAGCTCTTTTATGCTTAGTGGGCAAAAGTGGATTTAAGTGAGAACATGTGACGAAGTGAGCGCCATTTGTCATTTTTTGTGTTGCATAGTTTGGGGCTGTTTATGTTACGGTGGTCATAGAGTAATTTTTATGATATTTGAAATTTATTAAAATGTAATATATTTCTAGTTTTAATGATATATAGAATTCAAATTCAAGATTTTCAATATTCAAACTTTAATTTAATTTAATTTTGAATTAATTTTAAAATTTAAAATAATTATAGTTTTAATGATAAATGAAATTGTATAATTTTTTAAGATTTTAAAAATTTCAATTTTACTTTAAAGATTTAGTCTAATTAGTAAGTAAGTAATCTACTTAGTAGTTTAAGACTAATCTTACAATTTTAATTAATTTCATTTTCGGAATTTTTTAAATTTCAAAAAGTAAAAATTTTATTTTTGTTATCTTTTTTGACAATGGAATTCAATGCATTTGACACGTGTCGATTTTTCATGTATTTTATCACCGCTGGGTATCGCTTAATTATCTCTCTCGCACTGTTTTTTTGGCTCTTTTCACGTGAAATTGTGAACATTCAGCGAATGCTATTCGTTATTTTATAAATTCAAACTGCTTTTCTCTTCCAGGCTTGTCAGTTTTTTCCTATGACATTATTCACATTCTAAATATTTTTTCTTGTCTCGGATGGTCTCTCTGAGTCAAGTCCAACCTCGAATTAAGTTTGTCCCAAATAGTCATTGGTTTCAAATTTTCGTGAACCAATATTTGTTGTCTCAATCGTCTATCACCGTGATTCAACGAGGTAATCACCATTTGAGAAGCGATCTCTTAGGCTCCTTGGCACCTCAGAATCTATCCAGATTTTTCCGCTGGTCGGGTAGATTCAAAACACATTAACAGGGAACATCAAGTCGTAGGGTAATAGACGAATGTAATGTCCGATAAAGAAAAAAATTCACCTCATGTTTCGAAGAAACGTTGGTCCTTTAGTCAACTCTTGACACGAATTGTTTCCTATCTCCGCTCCAAAAAATTTTTTTGTTTCAAATCTCTTCTTTTTTGAATATTTTTCCCTTGAAACGTCGCTTAACTCAGTTCTTGACGGTGGTTATAGATCTTTGTTGTGTGTAGTTTTAATTGTCTCTAGAAACGATCAATTTTTACATTGATTTTTTTGTGTCTTTCTGTAGTGTTTTTTGTCCGATTGTTTCGTTTCGTGAGTATTTTTTTGGCCCTTGGTTCATTATAGAAGTGAAGTTGGTTCATTAAAGAAAGATTACTCTTTTTTCTTGTACCATATTTTTCTCATAACATTTTTTGCTTCGAATCGACTTTAATGTAGATAAGTTTCTGCAATAAACGTTCTCTTTTCTCTTATAGTTTTCTTTTCGAGAATTGTTTCTTGCCAAACAGTCATTTGCTTTGCAAAGAGTTTTGGCCGAATGTGTTTTTGCCCTGTACTCATCTTTGACCTTGTTTCAACACGTTGGTTAGTCTTCTTTTATTAAATGTCTTCTTCCTTTCTTATTGTCATTTTCTAAGTAGTTTTCTAATTCTCTCTCATTCGATTCTAATTCTTTCACTTTCTCTCTTTCTAATTTCAATAAATTTTGTCATTGTGTCTCCGGAAAGTTTCGTATCTTTACCCATCTTCCAACTAAAATTGTGTTAAGTGGATTTCTAATTTTCTTTCGAATCTCCTTTGCTTTGGATCGTCTCTAGTCTCTTCTCATCTTTTTACTTCGAATCATCTGATGTCTTGAATTATTGGTTCTCAAACAGTGTTCTTCTTCTTCCGAGTCTCTCTTGCTTTGGATCGTCCCTAGTCTCTTCTCATCTGTAACTTCGAATAATTTGATGCCTTGAATTATTGGTTTTCAAACAGTCTTCCTTCTTGGCATTCCTTTTTTTCAAATATTCTCTTGTTTTGGATTACCTTTTTATCAAATCCTCTCGCAATTTTAGTCATACTTTGCCTCTACTGGTTTATTGTTACGAATCGTTGCTTGGATGAACTCGTTTGCCCTTTAAATCGTTTTTGCCACAAAAACTTTCTTGCTCTAAATTCTTCTTTCTTATCTCTTCATATCTTGCTTTGCTACGAATAGCTTTTGTTACACTTGGTGGTTTGTTTCAGCTCATTTTCGCCTCAGATGCACTTTCTTCTTAAATCATCTCTCACCTTGCATTTCGTTTCTTATCTCTGATAGTTGCTATTCTGGAATTGCCTCTTGCCTTGTGCCGCGAATCATTTGCTGATTTGAATAGCGTCTTGTCTTCAATCTTCAATTGTCCGACTGCCTCATCTAATCTCTCAAACACAATGCGCCTCCTGTCATTTCCTGTCTTGTCGTTACCCTCTTCTAAAGATTTCCCCCAACTAATTTTATTTCCCAACTTATTTTGTGCCTAATCTTTCTAAATTTTCGAAACCCAAAATAGGTGATCCTTTTCCACTCACTGTATAAAATAAAACAACTATACAGCTACACGGTACATCCGCGACGTCTGTAAGGGGAAGCGGGCATTGGCAAAAAACAGCGCCCCAAACCGATCTTAGCAAAGTCTCCAACCATTCTGCTGTTACCTATTTTACACAACAGATGGCGCTATGAGCTCACAACATTGGATACGTCGTTCCTAAGCGGCGGTAGATGGCAGCTCCAGTACTTAGAACTACTTGCGGCAGTCTAATCACCTAACTTGGCAGAAAAACTATAGTCCAAAAGGACTTTACCCAGTTTATTTTGCTTTTGCAAGTAGCTCAAACTGGTTCAGTGGTCAATCAAACTGGTTCCCTTTAGAAGCAGCAACACTTACCTACCAAGCTTCGTTGTTCTGTTTGACTTACAGTTTTATATGTCAGGCAAAGAGAAACTTACTGTCAACTCTCTCGCTCTCTCTGTGACTATGTCTAGTCTTTCAGTCCTTGTCTAGTTCATATACATCGTCTTTGAATCTTGGCACACTTTGTCTCAAAAATTGCTACCTTCTAATTTTTTTAAATTTATTCCCATATTTTATTTTTCTTGTTTATATTTTTCATTATAAAGCAGAAGCTGCAGAATTTTTTCCCCTCCCATCTTCTTCTTCTTCTTCTTCTTCTTCTTTTTTCTTCCCATTTTTATTTTGCATTACCTCTTCATTGCTCCCTACCAACTTGCCAGTTAGTTCTGCAAGCAGCCGAGTGCAAGCTCATTAAATTTCATGTAATTCTCTTTGCTCTTCTGACCTTTCCTCCCTCCCTTCGCCTTCTTTCTAGTCGCCTCTAGTTGCCGCTTAAAGTGTTCCCTGCATGCCACATGCTGAGTTGCATCCGTGATGCGTACACCAAACAACTCATTCAGAAATGCAAGCATACTTTTGTGCGCCCGGGCGCGCAACCTTGCACTGCGCTCAAAGTTGGCCGCCTGCTGCTTAATATGCACAGAAAGCAGTGCATGAATATAAATGCAGGCAAGCGAGAAATTTCTATTTTCTTGGCGCTTACGCTGGTAATAATGAAGAAGTGAGCGTGAATAAAAAATATAAATAAATGAAGCAAAGACAAAGAACACAACAATGTGTTGGTTGTAAGCAGAAATAAGTTGAGTGTATGTGTGTGTGTGTGTTTGCAATAATAATGTTGCACATATTGGCCAACGGGTTGTCGTTGTTTTTGTTGTTGTTGTTATGTTGCTGATTATGGCATAAAAATGCAAAGCGCCAACTAAAGTAGCTGGAAGCGTTGGCAACATGAGGTGCGGTGTGGTGGAAATGCAAGTACAGTGAGGAGGCAAGAAGAGGCAGAGAGGTTGATGCAGTTTGTTTATTCCATGTGGTCTTGGCGTTGCCATGATTTATGTTGCCATGTACACAATGTTGTTGTCACGAGGGCAAAGTCATTAAAATAAATGCAATGCATGGTGCCATGATTTTATTTTTTACTACTCACAGCTGCTTTACGACGCTCTAAGGCACTGAACTGAGCTGTTCTAGGTTGACTTACCTGAAAAGAAAAGTAAAAGGAATGGAAAGTTAGTAAAATACGAAATTATTAACTTTGGTTTTTATGGAGAAAAAGTGCATTTGAGCATGAAGGCCCAAAAGTATGCAATGTTCTTAGTATTTTAATGATTTAATTGTTTATGTAAATCAACACAAACACACAGACTCTCACACCAATAATAAATCCAAACAAATTTGCACAATGGCTGAAAATGTCAGAAGCATTTTTGATATTTAAAAAAAAAAATAATTATAAATTTTATGGATACACAAATTTTGTGGTCAACAAAATTTTGTTAAATTGAAAATGTTGTGAAATATGTAAATTTAATGCGACATGCTGTGCCAATGCGTTGCAGTGCCGCAGAGAATTGTATGCAAGCGCCCAGCTGGAGTTGCAAAATATACAAAATCTGCTATGAATAAAAGCTGAACAGCAACAGCAACAATTGTAGCAACAGTAGCAGCAACAGCAGTCAGGCAGCAGGAAGGATGCTCAAATTTTAAGGAAACAAAATAGCAAAAAGACGAAGAGAATGTGCAGCAAATTGTGCAGGCAGACAACAGGCAAAGCGGCCACAGACGGCAACGGACAACGGGAAATGTGCAAGTAAATGTTTACTTTTACTTAACGCATACGAGCGCAGTCGACTTTTAGGCGCACTGCAGTTTTTGCAACAGCTTAAGCAATTATGATTTTGCAAGGGTGTAAAGAAAAGGGGGACACCAGAGAATTGTAGTTTAGTAATGCATGCGGATATTGCAGACAAAATGCACTTTCCGGCTTGCAAACTGAACTCAACTCGAGCGCGCGAACGAGAGGCCGAATGTGCAAATGTTTGCCATGTGAGCGGAAGCTCTGAATGTTTTCTGTGTGTGTGTTTGTGTGTTTGTAGTGCAGTTTTGCTAATTTAAGGCGTGCAATTTTGATAAGCACAAATTTCTACAATTGAATTTGTAGTTTTGTACAAGCAGCAATTTTATTGGGTTTTGACTTGAAGTTGAATTGAATTTAATTGCCCAGCAAGAAAAGTCAATGTTGATCTTTGGTAAGTTTTTGCATTGCTTGAATGTACAAAAGGTTATGTAATTTTGTGATTTGCGGTCATGAATAGACAAGACAGTAGATCGAGCTTGTAAATGACAGCATATGATTTGAAATTATAGTTGAATTGCGTTGATTGTTGTGACTTAATTTGCTGATCACAGCATGAAACGAACGAATTTCCGTTTGAATTGTGTGCACGGTGTGTCAAATGTCAGTCAATGATGTCTGTGTGTGTGTGTGTGTGAGTGTGAGTGTAAGCATATTAGAAGTGCGTATAGATTGTAAGGAGATTTATTTAGTACTGAATTGCAAGTTGGCGTGTGAACTGTAATTAAGTGCATAAAGGTGCCTATAGGCAAATTGAGTGAAGGTTTAATTGCATTTCATTATTAAAGTTCAACAAAATGGGGGTTTATTTAATTTCTTAATTGCAGATCTGTAATTGAAATAACTCGGAGTAATTTGCTGTTAAAGAGAGAAGAAGAAGAGAAAGGAGATTAGTTTATACAAGGACGTCTTTTTATAGCCAAGATTATGTAAATCTCTGAAATTGCAATACATATACCAGGACAGTGGTTCATGTATGATCGACAGAAGCATTTGAAGAATACTTTGTAACAGATGTTAATTGGGAATACAAAATTTCATTATTCTCGCTTAATTGATTTTTTATCTTTTAATTATTTAAAATACTGTTACACAAATAAAATAGAATTTTTGTACTTCACTAGAATTGCAGCTTCCACCTAATTTTTTAATAACTTTTGAACCAATAAAGTTAGAGTTATGAAATATTGACACGGGATCAAGGAGATTTTGGGTTTTAACATACTAACTTTTGAAGAAATTCTATATAAATTTTCAAGGATATAAAGGATTAAATTTTTCAAAGGACCTTTTAATATCCTTTTTTTATTCTATTCTATATTGTTACGAATACTAGTTCTAGTGGGCTGTTACGTATCACTGGATTATCGTCACAATATAAATTTTCATGGACATAAAGGATTAAATTTTTCAAAGGACCTTTATCATATACTTTTTTTTACAGATGGTTAAAAATAAATTTTATTTAAAGTTTTAAGCCTTTTCTCTTTCATTTGATATACATATCACCATATTCCAACGAGGTTAAGTAGTTTTTATATTTTTTTTATTTTTTATCCCCTTGAAAATTTTGAAGTCCTTTTAAAAGCACAAAGGATGTAAAAATGAAAAACTGAGTACGCAGTATTACTATGTTTAGTCTCTAGTTTCACGCCAATGTGGATTTTTTCCAGTGTGAAAAATGCTGTCGCACGGTGTAACTTTCGAACCAATAAAGTTAGAGTTATGAAATTTTGATACGTGATCAAAGAGATTGGTGTTTTTAACACATTTATTTTTCATGAAAATTCTATATAAATTTTAAAGGATATAAATAAATATAAGGATTTTCATATCCTTTTTATACAAATGGATACAAAATAAATTTTAATTAAATTTGTGAGCCTTTCCTCTTTCATGTGATATAAATATTGCCATATTCCAACGAAGTTAAGTATTTTTTATTTATTTTTTTAATTTTATCCCCTTCAAAATTTTTAAGTCCTTTTAAAAGCACAACGGATGTAAAAATGAAAAACTGAGTAGGCAGTATTACTATGTTTGGTCTCCTATGGTCACCTATATGGATTTTTTTCGGTGTGAAAAATTTTTTCAATTTTTGTAGCACGGTGTAATAATACAGGATTTTATTTTGAGGGGGTTTTGAGTACAACTTGTGAGTCGAATACCATTCGAAACCTCCCTCCCTTTCCCAATCCGTTTGAAATGTGTATTTTATCACATGTTGGAAAAACAGTGTTGCATACTCTTTAAACGGGTGAAATTTGTGGTATCACAACGGGCCCATAAAGGCCTAAGTTCGTGTCATACAGAGGCAGCCACAACACCAACCAACCAATCATTCGAAACCATATTTTTTACTAGCAATTTTTGTGTGTGGTAAGGGGTTTGAACCCCCAAAACTCCCAATTATAATAAAAAAGTTCTTTTCCCTTTATAGTATGTTCTTCAAAATCTACCCATCAAGAGGTCTCTATATCTTCCTTAAAACCCCATACTTACTTTCAAGGCAATGGTTGGCACTTCTACTTCTCAATAAGTTCTACATCCTATAAGTCAAAACTAGACTAGTCAGATTATTCTTTTCTTCTGGTGTATTCTAGGCACAGCTCACAGGTGTCAGCTTGACCTCTTTATATACTTTTAAAATTGATTTGTCCTTTCCAAAAACAAAGCGTGACTGTTGTATTGAACACAGCACCCGCAGGCTGAAAATACTTGATTGCATTTCGATTATTGAGCCACAGGGCGCAATTAGTTGATTACGTTTCGTTAAATATAAAAAGCAATAAATAATAAAAAGCAATAAAGTTGGTAGCAGGTGTTCAACTGAAATTATAATTGAATTAGTGTTGCTTGTTTGCAGTGGGAATGGTAATAGAAATAATGATAAAATAAGGATTAATATATCAAAAATTACTGAAAGGTGAGTAAGACTTGTGTAAGTTGCGTGACTGGCCAAATTAAAAGCAATTTCGATATTGTAGTTGTTACAAGTTATGAACTAAATGTTGTAAACAAAACGAATAACCATCAGTTCATAAAAAAAATTTAATTATTATTAATGAAAGTCAGCCAGTACTACTACTCAGTCAGGAGTAGCTCTGAGAGATTACAACTGTGCACAGTTTGTGCTGACATTTCGTCACCTTGAAAACGATTGTCATATGTGCTACTAAATTCAATAGAACTTACGACATTTGTTTTCTCAGGCAATGATTTGTCTATGGCGACTTTCAACATGAAACCTGTTTAAAAAAACGTTTAGGAAGGAAATTGAAAGGGCAACAGCTCTTGGTTGATACCCACTGGAGGAAGTAGGTTAGGTTAGATTAGGTTGGCTGATCCACGGGGGGTCTCAAGCAGACAAAGTAAAAGTCCATATTGGAAAGAATTGCTGCACTTTCTTTCGGACATTTGCTAACCATTTTTTTACGTTACGAACTTTGATGAAGAACTTTGAGTGAAATTTTTAAGTATCAAAATTTCCTTTACATTTTTTTTGTTTACTAAGACAATTCTCAGGTTGTTGTACATGCGCAACCATTGTGTTAGTTCTGGGAGAAGAAAAAGTTAATAGAAAATAAATGGTACTGAGTTTCGAAAATATTAAATGATTTTTTTATTTTTTAGATACATATATTGAACAAAGTTGTCTAATTGATAATGAAATAATGTTAACCGGTTAAGTAGTTTTCTAAATACTGCGTTTCCTAAAACGATAAACTCGGTTAGGTGAAATTAAAGTGGCAGTTTAGGTAGCTCACATAGGCCACACTCGGTTCATTGTGTTGCTACAGAAAAATGTGAGAGAACCCTGGACTGCACATTCTTCTCAGATAGAATTGGAAATCCATGGAGACTACTTCTTGAGGGTTTTCAACTCTAACAGAAAAGAGGCTTCAAGTTGTGTTCCCACAAAAAAAGGAGAGAACCGCAGGCTACACATTCCTCCCAGATAGAATTAAAAATCCATGGAGACTACTTGTTCAGGCTTGTCAGGTCTACCCAAAAAAAGGCTTCAAGTTGCGTTGCCACAGAAAAATAGAATTAGAAAGCTATGGAGACTACTTCTGGAGGTTGTCAGGTCTATCAGGAAAGAGGTCTATCAGACTACACATTCTTCCCAGATAGAATTGGAAAATAATAGAGACTACTTCTTGAGGTCTGTCAGGTCTACAAGTAAAGATGCTTCAAATTGTGTTGTCACAGAATAAAGTGAGAGAATCCTAAACTACACATTCTTCCTGGATGGAATTGGAAAATAATGAAGACTACTTCTGGAGGGTTGTCAGGGCTACTAGGAAAGAGGTCAGACTACATATTCCTCTTAGATAAAATTGGAAAAAAATTGAGACTACTTCTTGAGGTCTGTCAGGTCTACAAGAAAAGATGCTTCAAATTGTGTTTTCACAAAATAAGGTAAGAAAATCCTAGACTACATATTCTTCCTGGATGGAATTGGAAAATAATGAAGACTACTTCTGGAGGGTTGTCAGGTCTATCAGGAAAAATGCTTCAAGTTGTGTTGCCACGGAAAAAGGTGAGACAATCCCAGACTATACATTCTTCCCATATAGAATTAGAAAGCCATGGAGACTACTTTTTGAGGTTGTCAGGTCTACCAGAGAAGGAGCTTCAAGGTAATGAAGTCTAGTCTAAGGGTCTAGACAGGAAAATGATACATTATATATGACATGTGCTCTTCTTCTTCTTCTGCAGAGCTTCAGCTGTGAGAGAGCTTACTGACAGGAAGACTCAACCGCTGGGTGTCCATTGAGCAGTTAGGAGAGTTACTGTTGATGACTGAAAACTGAATTATTGCGGGAAAACCCAATAATTATAAGAATGTTCAAAATATTTACTATTGTACAGGACCCCCCGTTAAAAGTTGGATATAGTGTAGAAATTAGTTAAAAAAAAAGTTTTGAAATAGAAAATGCCTGAAGGTTGGTCATACATCAGATATCAGACATCAGTCGGTGCTAAAATTTTTTTTTTTTTAACTAAAAACAAATTTAATGCAAATGTTAAATCAGTTTTTGATTGCCTCTTTCTGCTTTGATTCCATGCTTTGTCAGTCTTTATCTCAATTTTACACAACTTTACCTCGGCAAACCAAAAACTAATAACAAATAATTAAAGACTTAGCCCTGAGTTTGTACACAGTTGACTTGTGGCAATTGTTTACTTGTCGCTATCGTCGTTGTGCAGCAATTTTAATGATTTCCCTTTTCATTTGCATGAAAGTGTGCAACGGGCGTGTCAGTGGGCGTGGACGCATACAAAACAAAACTCAATTTCGCATTGAATATACCAACGCAAAAAATTCACACATTTCCACTCACCTACACCCAATGCGTGCGCGCCTAAAACTGCGCTACAATCAAAGTCTTAATAGGCAATATGCGTATTTATTTATTTTTTTAAATGCAACGTTTTCCTTTAAAGAGTTTTTTAATAAGAAAAACTCACTGCCGAAATTAAAACAAAGATAAAGTGAAAATGTAAATTTCAACGAAAGACAAACAAAAGAAAGAGAGAGACAAATATTTTATGTAATTACGTTGACTGCTTGCGGTCGCGTGGCGGCCATGGCGCAGTAATGAAAAGCCGAAGACAAACCGCAGCGTATGCGAGTGCGGTGAATTAATTTAATATTTTTTGTTTTACCTATAAGTGTGTATATGTATGTGTGTGTGTTTGTTTCGTAGGTTCCTTGTTTTTGTTTGCCACCTTGACAGTTGGCGCTGATAGTTCAGCGGACGTTATGTGCTTCGGTAATCACACACACACACACAGACATTTGTACACATCTGCTCGCAAACACACTCACACACACACACACACACTTGCGCGCCACATTAATATTTTTTGCAATTGTAGCAAAAGGCAATTTCAATTTATTTTTATTACTTTTCCTTGGCGTCGCTGTCACCTACAGCGAAATTGCCGCAAGAACACTGCCACAGCGGCAGCTGCCAACGACTCAGTGCGACACTTGACGCACACAAATATATATACGTACATATATTTATATGCATATGTACATATGCGTTTGTATGTATGTATATTTATGCGTGTGCGTGTGCTTGCAGTGGCATATGGGCGCACAGTTACCGTTATAAATATGCAATGAAGTCATACGATATAAATGTCATTTACAGCTTAAATGTCAGTGCGGATTATTAAGTATGAGGCGCGTATGCAAGCGTCGTCGCAGTTAATGGAGGCGCTGCGCATACGAGAGCGACGGAAGTAGGCCCAGAGCGCGCAAGAAGCAGAAACGTTGGCTTGAAAACAGGAAGTGCGAACAGCAGCAGGAGTGGCACAGGAAGCAGGTTTGTGGAGAAATATTTAAGCGGGGGGAAGGGGAGGGCACAGTGATTGCTGACGGCGGAAGCAATGAATATGCTGCAACAGCAGAGAGAAGACACTGAGTTTCAACCCTCAACAAGGCAGTTGAAGTGTTGTTGGCTGTAGACTGTTGGTTCTGAAAGAGCAGTGCTGCTCTTTGGGGATGTGTAATTCAATTTCGATATTAAACGAAAATCGATTTTAATAGCTAATTTATATTTAATTTAAATTTGATTTATTAAAAACAAATTTTTCAATGGATTTTATCATCTTTAACAGATTAATCAAATAATTTATTATTACAAAAAATCACAAACATTTTTGTGGCGATTTTGATTCATTTTTAGTTCGATTTTGCTATTAATCGAAAATCGATTTTGATTAGTTAGAAATAATTTTTTTTAATGGATTTTATCACTTTTTCAGATTAATCGAATTATTTATTATAAAAAACTATTACACAATTTTTTTGGGCCATATTAATTGATATGAAAGTCGATTTCGATATTAATCGAAAATCGATTTTAAAAGCTAATTTAAATTTACTTTTTTGGATTATTTGAAAATGATTTTTTTTAAATTTTTTCAAATCTTTTATTATTAAATAAATTACAAAATTTTATTGGGTCACATTGATTGATGTGTAATTCGGTTTCGATATTAATCGAAAATCGATTTTAATAGCTAATTTTAATTTACTTCATTTTTGTTTAGTTAAAAAACTAATTTTTTTCAATGGATTTAATCAGTTTTTTAGATTAATCAAATAATTTATATTAAAAAAATTTTAAAATTTAAAAAATTATTTATATTTTATAGGATTTTAATATAAAATTTTTGATGAAAATTTATATTAATAGCTAATTTTAATTTTCGTTATTTTTGATTAAAAAAAAAATCAAATTTTTCAATGGCTTTCATCACTTTCTTCAGATTAATCATTTATTATTAAAAAAATGTATATAAAATTGCTAGCTAGTCCTAGATTTTATTTTGAATAATTATTTTAATTTTAATTTTACGTTTATTTTAATTAATTTAAAAATAAATAATTTATAAATTTTTTTCAAAACTTACGATTACTTTGAAATAACTTTTGTTGCCTTCACGTTTCCATTGAATGAGTAAGTTCGAAAGAAATAGCGGAAATATCGATTTTCGATATTTTAAATATTTTAATTTTAATAATTTTTTAAAATTTTTTTATTTTTTAATAATTTTTTTAAATTTCTTCAATTACTTCTGGGACTTTCATGTTTCCATGGAGTGAAACATTTCAACAGTAACAGTAGAGATATCGATATTTAAGTTAATCGACTCGACTTTCCTTCACATTCAAATGCCTTTCTGCTCTCTTACTCCCCGACAAACATAACGCAGAAGTGCAAACAGACAGACAAACATACATACAGACAGATAGTAAGACCAACCGTTGCTTGCGATTCTGTGCCACATAACGTCAGCCGGCAACGCTGAATGGGGGCCGCCTTAATATTAACTGCATTCGCTGTCAAATAAGTTAATGTCAAAATAATTTGACGCGCCATGTATTTTGCGTGTGGCGCGCCAAACTGACACTGAAGTACGGATGAGAAGAGCGAGCGCATATGTCTGTGTGAGTGCCACATTTCACGCGTTTAAATGTCAATTTTCTTGCTGCCAGCTGCCAGTCGCTGCACTGCTCTGCCCAGCCGCGTCGCCCGCCACTTCTCACCAACGCATTATGGCAATGTTCAATTTCACACAGGCGGCCGTGCAAATTGTCACCGACGCCGGTTGTTAATGATGCGTTTGCGCCGCCACATATGCAACAGAAAATTATCTGACTGCCTCGATGCCGTGTTTTCGCAGTTGTTGTTGTTGCTGTAAATTTGCAGCAATTTAAATGCTTTGCGCATTTGCATAAAATTTTAATGCACTCGACGCCCAGCAGCGCGTCGAAATGCGTTAAATGTGCGCAAATTTCGTAAATTTGTCAGTGTTAAACTGTCGCTGGGGCAGCCCGCTTCTCTGGCACAGTGAGACGAATATATACGCAGCATGACGCTTTGGGCGCGTTTAGCCAGTGTCAGCAGTGGCTCGACTGTTTTTATTATTGTGTTTTTGTGTCCTTCTGTCTGTTTGCCTGTCCATGCAGCCGTTGTATGTGTGTATGTGTGACAAATTGTCGGCTCATTCGCACTGATGCGGCCGACTATAGGCTGAAGGCTCTGAGCAGATTTGGACCATGTCACTGTAAGTATGTATGTGTGTGTGTTGGTACATTTGCCTGAGGCAACTGTCATAGCGCGTTTGTATTTTGCCATCTGTTTGTTTTTGCAACGGAAATCACAAAATATTAAAATACGGAAATGAGAAAATATTCGTTTTTGTGCAGTTTTTTCACTTATCAACTTTCTCGCTTTTTCGTAGCCACTTCCTGTTGTTTTCTTTAGCAAAAAATTTGCCCATGTCCATGTCATTTCATCACGTTGATTTTTATCAACTGTAACACTCTCGTTTTTTGCTTTAAAATGTTAAATGTTCTTAGGTTTGAATTCAGCTTTGGCGGTAAATTTTTTATTTTATTTCTCATTGTTTTCTATGTTTTTTTACATTCACATTGTTTCTATGTCATTGCGTCAATTTTTGTGTTTATGCTGAAGATTTATTTCTTTATGTTCTGCCTTCAATTTACTTTCATTTTTTTCTATTTTGTTATAAGAATTTCAGTAATTTTAGCATTTATTTCAAAATTCTTCATCGGTTTTGGGCTATTTGGGTTCACATTACCGGTTCACCAATTCCCTTTTTGTTTCGATTTATTTTAGTCGCATTTCATATTGTTTGAAAAAATTTTAATTATTCATCTTTTCTCATAATCAGTTTTCAACATCAACTTATCTCACATACCCAAACTATTTGCTTTAGTCTCATTTCATAACAATTCGTCTCATCTTATCTCATATCATCTGATTACATTTCATTCATATCATTACTTTCGATCTCATCTGATGTCATCTTACCTTGTTCGATCTCATTTCATCTCAACTCATCTTAACTCATCTCATTAAATCAAATTATGTCATCTCATTTGATCCCATTTCATCCTATTCCATCGCACTCATATCATCTCATCTTCTCTTACTCATCTTTTCCCATCTCATCTCATCTCATCTCATCTCATCTCATCTCATCTCATCTCATCTCATCTCATCTCATCTCATCTCATCTCATCTCATCTCATCTCATCTCATCTCATCTCATCTCATCTCATCTCATCTCATCTCATCTCATCTCATCTCATCTCATCTCATCTCATCTCATCTCATCTCATCTCATCTCATCTCATCTCATCTCATCTCATCTCATCTCATCTCATCTCATCTCATCTCATCTCATCTCATCTCATCTCATCTCATTTCATCTCATCTCATCTCATCTCATCTCATCTTATCTTATCTTATCTTATCTTATCTCTAATCTCATATAATTCTATGCCATGTCATTTCTTCTCATCCCATCCAAACTCATCTCATCTCACTTCGTTATCTCATCTGTCTTATCTTATCTGATTTTATTTCACCTCAGCTGATCTCAACTCAACACATTTCATCTTCACTCATCTGAAGTTTTTCCCATCATACTTCTTTCCACTTCCGTAATGTTTCCCCATTATCAAGTTTCTCTCTCATCCTATTTTCAGCTCCTTTCTAAGCCGACTATAGTTCTTCTCTCATTCCTAATTCCTCTCATTCTCAAGTTCCTCCTCTCCTTCCTCTTCTTTGTCTCTCATTTCAATTAACTTCCTAGCTTAATTCCCATTACATTTCCAGCTTCGTTTCCATTCTCTCATTTCCCACATCCATTCTCTTTTTATAACGTATCTCAGCTGGTTTAATTTCCGATTTGAAGTCTCACCTAATCCCATTCGAATCTGACAGTCAGTTCAATTTTTGTGCCACTCCATTCCCATACTTTCATTCCTGTTGTTTGCGCCTTTCCCACTCTACACACATACAACCATTTCAGTTTAATCATTACATTTATATTCCCCACTATTCGTCAGTCCGTCAGTCAGTCTGTCAGTCAGCCAGACCAGCCTCTCTCCTCCGCCCACTAAGGGCCTGCGGCAAATTTGTTTTTGCGTGTCAGCAATTTGTGCGCTGCTTTCATCTTCCCGCTTCACTCTTGGACATGTAATGCAATTTCCTTCCATTTGGCCGTCCAATTTTTTCGTCAAGGGTATGAATGAATTATTATTAATTTGTTTGGGGATTCGTGTGTTTTTGTTGATTTAAGTTTTTAGCTGCAAGGCAACGAAAAAGCCGAAAACCGAAAACTGAAACACAGTGTTGAACACCCGAAAGCAGTTGGCCGGTTTATTTAAATTTATGCCGCCTTGAGGTTGTTTACATAATACATAACAAAAAATTTCTCTTCAGTGTGCTTTGTTTTTTTTTTACTGTATTTCATTTCCGCTTTTCATGGTTTAAATGACAGTCGAACAGTCGGTACGGCGGTTTCCGCGCGGCTGAACAACTTTTTCAAGTTGCAGTGTTAGATTTGACTGGGGCGATAAGTTGTTGTTTGTTGTTTGAGTATATTGAATGCTCAACGTCACTAGAAGTAAATTAAATTTGTGTTATGCAGAAATCAATTTTTGAGCAGAAAATGTGATGAGAAAGAAACAAAGCCAAAGATATGAGGGGGAAAATTGCCTGAAATGGTGGCAGTTGAAGTTTTTTCGCAAAACTTGATTGGGAACAGAAATTTGTAATGTTTATTTTCGATTTTTCAAAACTATTTTTTTATCAGATTCATCATTTGTTATTTTTATTTATTATTTTATTATTTTATTATATTTTTTTTATTTTATTTTATTTTATTTTATTTTATTTTATTTTATTTTATTTTATTTTATTTTATCTTTAAGCTTTAATTAGATTGGTTTGACATGATGATTATATCTGAAACCGAAAGCCAGCTGGCTGTTTGTATATAGTATAATATTTTTCTTCTTCCGATTGTTGCAACAACTTCTAATTATGAAGCAAACTCCCAGAAACAGTTTGCATCAATTCAGTTCGGACTCAACCACAGCTCAGAAAACTTATTGCATAATTTTTCTATTAAAATTTCACCATTCTGCAAAAATTCTCTCTCCGTCAGCATTATTCATTTCCATAAATTCAGCAAACTTTGTGGCATTGTTTGTCAAACTTTCAACGAAAATTAAATCTTTGCACAATTTCGCTTCGTTTACCACTGTTCCTGTCGCAGCTATGGCAATTTAACGAAAATCCAGCGAAATTACCTGGAATCCGAATGGCGATTCGGTGCCCGCAAGGCACGCGCCACCTCGACGGTGCATAATTTCACGTTAAACGCATTCTGACGCAACACGACACTGCAACAACACTGCCACAACGCCACATAAATGCTGCAACTGGCAAGTTTGCTTTTGTTGTTGTTGTGCCCGTTAGCTGCGTAATATATTCGTATGCAAGTCTGTGTCTATGTGTGTTGAATTGTGAGTTCTCTGTATGTGTGTTGGTTTTTGCGTCCTGTTTGTGTGTGTGTGTGCGTTCATCAACTCTGGCACTATCCCAGTTGTGTAGTTAGTATGCTGTCTGTAATTTTTGTTGTTGTTGTTGCACTAAATAACAACGATGGGAAATAACTTGGAGGCATTAGACACCGTCGAAATGCTTTTAGCCATATTTTGACTACCAAACGTTTACGCCGCTTCCATAACACTCTTTCCCTTTCACTCTCTCTTTAGCTCACAAGCGCTCTATCTGTCTCGTTCATTCGCTGCATTGCTCTTGTCACACGAAAAACACTGAAATTTGCCCATTTCGACATTGTGCTACGGTCTCCAATATTGCTGCATATTTTTGGGTACATATGTATGTTTGTGTGTATCTATGTGTGTTGGCTTTGCGCCATATGGCAGCTGTGTGTTGGCATGTGGCGCTGTTAAGCATTTAATGCAAATATTAACCGTCGAATGGGCCAAATTGGTTAAACAGACACAGAGGGCCCACACACGCGACTGTCGCACCGTGTGTTGTATTACGCGTATTTTTCTTGCGCACTCGCTGCTCTGCTGGTTATGCAACGTTTGTTGACACTCAGTCAGCAAAATTCGTGCACACGCACCAAAAAAAACCAAAACTCCAGGCGAGTTGGTGGTGCGACACAGGGCGGTTCTGAAGTTGGGTTCATTTAAGTTGAAATTTAAGCATTTAGTTAAAAAATGATGATAAATTGAAGTTTCGATTCTGTCGACATATGGAATACTGTGAGCCGAGTTTTAAATGAAGAAAACCTTATAATAATACCTTTCAAACATTTCCGAGTCAATTTCTTTGGGCATTGCATGAAGTATTTCATGGAGTACCGACCGAATACCGAAGTCGCAGACGAATATTCGGTCAATCAACTAGAAATGTTTTTCTCTCTTCCCACTTTTCCAGTTCAAGCAGCAACCATTCCCCTTTCCTCACACTAATTGTTGCCTTAGTTCTATGAGTGATATCACTTATGTTGCCTCATGTATAAACAAAATGTATTTTATTTTTTTCCTACTGATTGCCTGCATAATAAAACAACAACAATTTTATTTAGACACATGTCGAATTCATTGCACTTCACTTGGTCTGTGAATTTTCCTAACACTGGAAGGCAACTGCCCTCTTATTCAATTCACTTTAGTTGTGTTTTATTTGAGTTATTGGCAAATATTTGCCAGCCAATTTTTGACAGGAAAAGAAATGGAAGAAAAAAGTTGTATAATTGTTGTTGACTCGACAGTGTTGGCTGTTATTGTTGATGTCATTGTTTGCACGAGTTCATGTGGCACGCGTCATGTCGGATTGTAGTAGAAACCAATTAGAGTGAGCAAAGTAAGTTTTATTGACTTTAAAAATGCTAGTAAAACAAAATGAATACGACATGAAAAGTTGTAATGAATTTTGTGGAAACAGTTTAGTTCAAAAAGTGTCAGCATGGATCTTTTTCTTTTTGGTGTAGGGTTTGTTTTAGAAGAACATATTACATTTTCTGCTTCTTCCACTGAAAATTTACATCTTTTATTGAAATTTATGAAAATTTATAGAGTAGGATATCGATTTAGAAGTGTTTTATAAACATTGAGAGTTAAATTCCAACATTGTTAAAATTTGGCACATGTGATGTTGGAAACGAAGAGAGGCAGATATATCCTTAAAAAATGTATTTGAAAGGCAAATTAAATGTATGTTGGTCTTGTATTTGACTTCTCTGCGGACAAGCTGGATACTTATTCAATAAATAGAAAATAGATTTTGTCTTGGATTTGATTTTTCTGTGGACAATTCGTACACCCATACATTAGCAAAAGCCTAAGTTTTTATTTATAATCACTTAAGGGTTGAAGATAAAAGATTAGTCTGTAGGGGAAACGGTTTAGGAAGAAACACTTATGGTTGATTGTTACGCCTTTAGAAACAACAACTGAACAGAAGTGGAATACTAAACCCTCAGATGTATGAACTATTTTCTTGTTTGTCTTATAAGCTGATATAAAAAAGGTGTTAAATGTTAAAAAATATTGTAATCTATAGTTGAACATCATAGTTAAACACTGGTAATGTTATAGGGTGGCAACACGGGATAAATTGATTCATGTGAGTCACCCGGTTGGCTGATCGAGGATTTTGCAACTAGGTGACGATTGCTTTCTTCTTGAACCAACCGGCGAACGAGCAAGACGAAGTAAAGTAAAAATCCAAAAGCATCGAGAGCCGAAGGTGCCGAGTAAATAAAGAAGTATATTTTAAAATATTAAAAGTTATCAAAATGATTTTACAATGGAGAGGTTAATGTGTTTTCAACAAAACATTTAATTTTTACTTCGAAGAAACCCAAAACTGGACAACCTCACTACTTTATTTGTATGGAAGGTGCCCTCTGGCGGTACATTTTTGAACTTTTATTATTTTTGTATTTTTGGTACTCAAAAATTTGTCAATTGCTGAAGAACTAATTTAAATCTGTTCAGTAGTTTCCGAGTTACGATCTTTCCTTGTTTACTTATACTACAACAAGTGGGAAGCTAATTCCATAGAAAATGGTCAGGTTTGCATGGCAGACCCCTTAAAACTTATAGATAGAGGCTAAGTATGTATGGAAAAAACATTTGTTAGAAAAAATAAATAGGGGTTAGTCTCACATTCGATATGTCTGGGGGCCACATGGGAGCATATTTTATAAAAACCATCACTTTATATGGGAGCCCCATGAAGGGTTAAAGATAGGGGGTAAGTATGTTTGAAAGAAATGTTTAGAAGTAAAAATTAGTGGGGGTCATTGATATATTTTAACACTCTAAGAGCCATTTGTGAGCAGCTGTGGAACAATTTGTAGAATTTTCAATCAATTTTGTGAACTTTGACGTCGATGCGACGCCATTTAACCCCTTTCTGGCGACCAATTTTTTGTCTCGTGCAATTTTTCATCTAACCGCATGAAATAAGACGTTCTGGAGCATTGAAATCGAAAAATTGTGGACTAAATCATGTTTGGTGTACAGTGACCAGTTAGGTATCCAGTGAGGATGCGTAGGACCTCCTTTTTAATCTTAATTTTAGGAGGTCAGTATGTTGGAAGGAAATGTTCACAAGTAAAAATTCTGAAAAATTAGTGGGGGTCACTCATATCTTTTAACACTCTGACAGCCATTTGTGAGCAGCTGTGAAGCAATTTGTTGAATTCTCAAGCAATTTTGTGAACTTTGCCTTCGATGCGACGCCATTTCACTTCACTCTAGTCCCCCAATTTTTTTTCCTAATACTGGTTTTCATCAAACTGTATAAAATGAGAGGTTCCAGAGCATTAAAATAGAACGCTAAATTATGTCTATTGTCTATATACATTTATGTTTTGAGGATCTATGCATTTGAGAAGTAACTACCAGATTATCTTCAAACTTTTTTGAATTACAAACTCAATGCGCAACCACTAACCATCTTTCAACTGACTGAGATTGCTAATTTGTAATTATTGATGAACTGTAATTTTTGATTAATTGACATCAAATCTCTCCTCGCACAACTAAATATCCTCGATGATGAAACTTGAAGGCTATGTTTCAAAATTGTTGAGACAGTGACATTCGCCAGGCTCTGGCCTTCTTTGGTGAGTAGATGGAAATGCAAATTGAGACAAACTTTCGAGAGGTATTAAATTTTGTATATCTTAAACTAATAAAATTACAAGGACGAAGTTCAAGGATGTGGTAGTGTACATATTAGCCCTTAAGATATATTTTTTCAAAAAAAAACTATTGGAAATTTTCAAGGATATTTAAGGATAAAGTTTTAAAAGGACATTTTCAATACCTTTTTGTCCTTTTGCATTAACACAGTAAATTTTCTAAGATTTTATGGATTTTTCTTTTTCATTTGATACCCATATTTTTATTCTAGAATGTGCTCAATTTTTAAAATAATTTTTTGAAATAAACATGTCCTTGAAATTTCAAAGTCTTTAAACAAAAATCCTGACGTCAGAAAGAAAAACTAAAAACGCAGTTTTACTACATTTGGCCGCCTAGTTTCGCGAGTATATAGATTTTTTCGTGTGTAAAATTTGTTGTTGCACGGTGTAGTCAGCCGTGTTTGGTTTGATATAATTTATGTTTTTTAATTTTGATATTTTTTTTGAAAAAATCCGACAAAGGTAGTAAATTGCTAATATATTTTTTTTTAAGATTTCTACTTAATTTTCTTCATTTCACTAAAAATTTCGAATTTCCCTGCCCTTTTTTGAATTTTGAAATCGTTATGTTATTGCTTAACCTCCATAAATTCATTCATTCTCCTAGTTTTCCTATCAAATTTTACAATCTTAGTGGTTCAATTGCAATCAGAACCCAATTTAAAGAAACTCCATAGAACACTTAAACATGTCCAGTGTGTATGCGTCAGCACCAAACTTTAACTACTCACTTTGATGGCAGCCATAGACACACACACACATACACAATCATTGCAACATCTCACACACAATCATTCAGCTACGCCCACATTACAACTGACAGCCGCTATTTATTGTAATAGCTCTGTTCGTTTTTGTTGTTGTTGTTGCTGTTGTACTGCAGACAATGCAACAATTTCACACATTCCTTGAGTTGGTCGCCTGCTGACCGCTGCGGTGTTCCGGCCAAGTGCCGAGACTGCATAATCACATTAGGCACGCTGTGACATTTATAGCTCGAGTGATAAGGCTCAAATATTGCATAACATATGAGTATATGTTACATATGTGTGTGTATGTATGTGTATGTGTGTTCGGATGTGTGCTTTTGTATTCACCACTGCAACATTGGCAACAATTTGTTGCTGTATTCGTTGTGCTTATGATCGCACTTTGCCTTGCAATGTAATTATGACTGCTGTCAGTGTTACTGTTCTTGTTGTTGTCGGTTTTGCTGTTATATTGTTATAGTTGCGGCATTAATTCTATTATTAAGCTCGCTGGAAGCTGTTGCGGCATTATGTGAAGCAACAAATTTCACTTTGCCATTTATGCAAATTTGTTGCTGTTGCCGCACCGACAGCCAGCGATGACGACGACGGACATTGCGGCCAAGAATTCCACTTGCGTCAGCCACAAAGCAACAGTCAAATTTTATGTTGGCAATGCAATATTTCAAAGCGAACACTAACACAATTTACCAACCAGCCGACAGACCGGCAGTCGGCCGCTCTTCAATGCGTTTGATTTTAATTATTAGTTGAACTTTATGCTGACGTTGGCCATTTCGGGGGCCAAACTAACAAGCGACCATGTGGGTGGGTGAGGTCAGAGTAGGTTGAGCAATGTGGCAGCTGGGCGGTAATGGTTGCAGCTGCATTGAAATTCAATAAATTCTGCAATTTCGCTGGAAATTGCCAGCTGCTGCTGCTGCTTGGGTCATTGTGACGCACAAACGTAAATGCATTACATTTCATTACAATTAGCGGGCAACAAATGAAATTTTAAAGTGGCTTCAAAGTCTGCAAGCACCACACAAAGTGTGAGCGTGTGTGTGTGTGTATCCATGTGTGACTGAGTGTGTTTTGCCGACACACACACAGCGGCCAGCAGTGGCATAAAAAATTGGCTTACTGTGAACGGACGCATTGACGCATATCACGTAACCGCATAAAAACAACAACAATACAAAAACAAAAACCTCTTAAATAATACAATAACAACCACAACAACAATGGCATATAAAGTTTACTAACAAAAAATAAAAATAAAAACAACAACAACAACTGAATGGCATAAAAACACTATAAAAAGTTTATACTTGGCGCTTTTGCCCCCTCTCTCTCTCTCGCTTTCACCCTCTTTGCTTTCTCTTTCTCTCTCAAGCAGCATTAACATGTTTTGTTCGATTTTACAACAAAGACTTGGTCAGCGTTGTGGAAATTAAAAGCGCCGCACAGTTGCCGACATTCAACGCTGCGCGCAATGCATTGCAATGTCCAAAGCGGCCAGCAATACGTGCAACATGCAGCATGGCGATTGCATGCAACGTGCAACACAACCGAAATTCGATTAAAACTAAGTGCAATAGCCCGTTGAGTGTATGAGTGTGTGCGTGTATTGGCGCTTTTGTGCTGCATACACACACACACACACACAGACATAAAACGTGGCACATCAAAAAGTGGTACGCGCGCGTTTAAATTAAAACGCTGCACTGTAAAGCGCCGAGAATTGCATATTCCTCGCATTGCGCTCCCCTGTTGTCGTCGTTCGACCTGTACAACAGCAATGGCCGGCGACATCATCAATTGGCCCAACGCGCACTCAAACTCACAAACAGACAGACAGACAGAGCACACATGCGCGCGAGGCAATCAGATTTGCACACTCACACCGGCACGTTTGGCCCCAAAGCCAATCAATCCTTATTGCGCTCGAGGGACACAACTCAAACACACACACACGCACACACACAGCAGACTGCAACAACTGCTCGCAACGAGCGCCCAGTGCGTCACAATGCAACGTTGCAAAATGTGTTTGTTGTTGTTGTTGTTGATTTTTTCGGCCTCATTCTTTTTTTGTTGGGGGTTTTTTGTTTTTTTCTTCGACCGCAAGCCATTTCAAAGTTTGGCAGCTATTCTGGGGCCTTGGCGGCCCTCACGTGTGTGGCACAGTGAGCCCACTGGGTGCGCATGCAACATGAATGCTGCCACGGTATGCTGCTGCATGCTGACGGCTGCCGTTCTGAACGCAACATGGCAAAGTGTAAATTGAAAATGTGACTTGGCGTGGTGACCGACTGCTGAGCGCTTCGAAAGGCTGACTTTCATCGCACTCGACAGTCAAGTGGAGGTCGAAGTGTACGAAAAATCAAAAATTTATTGTTAAAAAAATTTATTATTTATTTGGAATTCTGCTGTTGAAGCGGCAGTGACTTTTGATTCGAAAATCATAAATTTATTGTCAAGACATTTTTTATTAATTTGGAATTCCGCTTTTGAGCGGCAGTGACTTTCAATTCTTAATATTTATTTCTTGCTGCTCAATATTTTTATTATTTTTTAAATTAAATTAAATAAAAATTAAATCTTGATTTAGATTGGAGATATGGACTATAAATTGAACTATTTTTTAAAATATTAACAATGTCTAAGAAAAGTTGTCACAAGTTGTTGCTACGATCATAAAAGACCTTTTCAGGACATCAAAGTCTTCTAAGGATACCAAAATTATAAACATTAGACTCACTTAGAGCTCCAGCATTGGTGCATTTCAGCGAGTGGTCAACAAAAATTCTTCAAGTTACGGAAGAGAAAGAATCAATAAGTACAGCACTTTCTCTAACAAAGTGTGACGCTACAGAAGAAACGAGTTTAATATAGAAGGTCCCACCTCTTTATTTTCCTAATAGAAACATAAATATTTATGAAAATCCTGATTAGATGAATGGGTCACCACTTGCATACATTCGTTCCTGACTGATAGGAAAATCGGAAATTAAACTTGGGCCTAGTTTGCTTGAACTTTCTGAAAGGAGCTACGTTGATTTCGATTGGTAATTTGGAAGCTTTTTCATCAAAAATTTTACCCTTAACGCACACAGGATTTCATTTTGGAGGGGATGGGTTGCGTACAACTTTTGAACCCATATCGTTCCAGACCACATTTTGTACCAGCAATTTTTGTGTTTAGAGTTGGTTTGAACCCCTCTGTGTGCACCACTGAACCCAATCATTCCTTGGACGTTACTTCAGAGAACGATACCTGAGGATTACTAGTTTCAAAAAGGTTGAAGTGGCAGCATTCATAAGAAAAATCTTAGTTAAAAACATACTTGATGACTCATTGTGATACGATGGGATGACGTAACTTTCTTTTTACGGCTCTGACAACCACAAGGATTCCAATATGAATATCTCTCTTTTGGAATTCGTCACAAGGTAATGGTTTGGACTAGAATAAAGAATGGCTGAAGTTTTAGGTTAGGTTAGGTTGCGGTGGCTGCCTCTATAAGAGACACACTCGGAGGCCTGAAAGGCCCATTGTGATACCACATATTTCACCCGTTTTTGAACTGTGTATGCAACACTGTTTTGCCAACATATGTTACAGCACACATTTCAAGCGGATGGGGAAAGGGGGGAAGGGGGACCTACAGTTTAACGCCGAATCCGAACGGCGATTGGCAGTTTTTCGTTCACACTTGGAGGTTTTGCCATTGCCTGCGAAGAGCGCACTTGTGCGATTCTTGTAATTCTCATTCCCTTCATGTGGATAGCGATAGAAGTAGATGAGTTGTTCACCAGCCCGAGCCAGGAATCGAACCTGAAGCCTTTGGTATGAGAAGCCAGCGCGCTACCCGCTTGACTATCGAGGCCGGCTGAAGTTTTAGAAATAATACAAAATTAAAAAATGAATATTTAGGTTTAACAAAAAGATGAGTATACGTTTTTTGATGTTGTATCTTTACACAGTAAAGAAAGAAGAAGCAGAAAAAAATAAGAAAACATTTTTGATTAACTTTTTGTTTTAATTCAGAAGCATTTTTGAAATAATTTTAGCTCAAATAAATAAGAAATATTTAATTTTTTGTTATAAGAAACAATTTTTATGTTTCAGTAATTATTACAGCCAGTAAGATATCATTGCTATCATATGACAATACAATACAATAAAAAACAGGATTCGGCAAAAAAATTAAAAAAAATTGTATCGAATGTTGCTGATAAAACCAAGAAAGACAAAAACGATAAAGTTAAAGATTTACCCAGTAAAAACTTGACGCGAAAGGGTTAAGTAAGAATTTTTATGCTATCAAGGCGATACCACCTTTTTACAGCACTGGGAAACACAAGGATAATGAATCCAATATGAACTTTGCTATCTCTCTGGATTACGAAATTGTTACAGAGATTCAACTGGGCAAGATTGATGTGATATGAAGCAACTACAAGGAGGGAAAATTTGAATGATTTGATTATGTGTTCTGACTTAAGTGGGAATCAATCTGCTATCAAAGCGATAAACTCTGCCTGTATATGTTTAATCCAAAAAATGTGTACAATGCTGACTAACAATAGAAAGGCTGGCTGAGAAACACAAGAATTGAGGGAAATGAGGCAGCAGATATTGTAGCCAAAAGTTGTGTTCATCTGCCAGATGAGCATATAAGCAACGGTGTAATGAATTTGTAGTCAATCCACAGGGATTTGAATGACAATCTGAGGAGAAAAACCAAGGTGAAGTGGAACAGTTTAGCTGACTGCGCAACCGATAAAGTTATATTTGGATAGCTCAATGAAATACTTAGGAGATTTATTCTCTCGCAGAAGGACTACAGAGCTGTCGCAGTCATACTAATGGGGCACTGCTTTACAAAAATTCCAGCGCCAATGATGTGCATTGCCGGGTCATACAAATGCAGCAAATGGAAAGCAAATGGTACTAGGAAAATCTTAGATATTTTTTTTTTCATTTTGGATATGGTAAGACTGCTCCTTACCCACTTAGGAGTCCTTCTCTGGATTAGATGGGCTCTCCAAGCACAACATTAAGTCGCTGCTAAAGATTTTAATAGACGCACCCACATTCTCAACGATCACTTTCAAGTCGACCAAAAAACTAATGATATCTAACTGGAACCGCTATAGACCCAAAAGACACGGCCAATCTGGCCAGGGTAACCTAACCTAAGTGGAAATCAAATCCCCTCTCTCTGTGATAGGAATTCAGTGCTTTTTCTTAGTGCTACTGAAGGCTCGGATAAACAAAGAGTATAGAAATTGTAGTCTTCTCATTTACTAAGAACAGCTGAAAACTGTCGCTTTGCTTCTTTCTCTTTCTGCTTTTTTGATTATGAGAGTAGATGGTGTGTGAAACGTTAAGCATTCAGTAGTAATATCCAAGCAGTACTTATTTCCTACAAACTGCCTTATTAACTCTGAGTTAGTCAAGTAAAAAATTTTACTTATGAACCTATGGTTGACTCGTCCAATTTTTCCTGTCCTCTAAATACTCCTAAATATTCAAAAATTCCGACCCTCAGATAATCCTTTCCACTCACTCCGTAAAAAGAAAACAAATATACAGCTACATGTGGCGACACTGGTTCGTGCATCGAGCACTGGCGTGGCAGGAAGAGAAAGGGAGAGGAAGAGAAAGGGAGCAGATCGCACGCGTGGAAAGTTAGTGACGTTTCTTGAGTGAAGCATTTGAAATTGAACCGCCTTGAGTATTACTAATCACATCAGTGACGCCTGTAAGAGGAAGCGGCCATCAACGAAAAGAACGCACCAAACCGATCTTAGTGAAGTCTCCAACCATTCTGCTATCACTTCCTTAACACAACAGATGGCGCTAGGAGTGGTAGTTTACAATATTGGAGGCGTTGTTTCTAAGCGGCGATAGATGGCAGGCCCATCACTTAGGACTATCTGCGGCAGGCCAATCATCTACCCTCGAAAAACCCTACAAAAATATAACTGATTTACATTACCAACATAAGGCAATGTCTTGTGGAGGCTCTGTGCCCCCGAAAGGAGTGAACAAGAGGGGGAAAAAACAATGTAGCTTAAATGAAGCTCATTTACTCATCTGAGTTTCGGGCATATTGCAGTATTCTAGGAAATAAAACTGTCCATGAGCCGATTGTGAATCAGCAGAAAAATAAGCTATTATCAGGGGAAATTTTTCAATGAAAGCAGTTTAGCTTTTATTTTAGTTTAGTTTTTAGGAGATTGGGGAATTTGCAGAAAACATCCGTTGCGAATGTTCTGCGCAATTTTAAAGTACATAAATTTCTCCGATGCCTTAAGAACTGAAGTTTAAAATCGGTGCGGGTAAGTGAAACTGCTGTCCTGCCATAGTGTGAGGGAGGTGTGTTGGTCAATGTTTAGGAGACGACGATCAAGATATTCTGCAGCCATTATTTGGTGAGCTTGACAAAGGAGCAGCGGCTAACAATGGGAAAGGATTTATTTTATTGAATTTATTTATTTTTTATTTATTTTATTTATTTATTTATTTTCATATAGTAGGAGTAGTTTTGGTTATAGTGGCTGCCTCTGTATGAGTGCGTCTCAGGACTCAAGCCTACATGGCCCTTTGTGATAAAAATTACACAAATTACACCCGTTTGACACGAGTAACAACACTGTTTATCTAATATTTCAAACTGGGAGAGGAGAGAGGGGAGAATTGTTTAAATAAAGTTGGGTTTCGAAGAAAAAAATTGCTCTTTTGACTCTGTAGATTTCACGTATATCGATTCTCAATGATTGCTAGTGTAAGTTAGATAATCAAATTAAAAGCTTTATTAGTCGCTAAGTAAGGTTTCTATATATCTGCGCTGTATACAAGCTGAGAGCACATACGGTATGAAACCACACTCCAACAGGCATTGCCATGCGATGTGCTATGAATTGATCCTCCGACTGTCTTTGTGCTTTGTATTTCTATACAAATTAATCATATAAGAATATAAATCAAACTACTCGGATATAATGTTTGCGTGATCAAGTCAATAGGCATGTTTCATCACAAAATCTCATGAAACGCGCCTCAATTAAAACACTTTGCGCTCAAACAGATTCACACAAAGCGCAACGAATGAAGCCACTCAGACGTGTGAATGTGTATGTGTGTGTGTGTGTTTGTGCGTGCGTGAAAATTCCAAAGATGCTATCATCTGTAAGCGTTAACGTGTGCGTAGTAATTAGTAATTAATGCAATGCTGTGCGGTGCCTTTAATATTTTCGCCTCATTATGCCGCTTGTTGACGGACATTAATCGAAAGTGTACGAAAGCCGGACGGCGCCGGTGGGGAAAAGCGCAAACACGTTGAAAGTCAGCAAAAACAAGCACACAAAAAGAGCTAAAGCCATATGAAGACTTTATGTGCGCAACTTGTGGCGTTTAAGCGAAAAAGCGGCAAATCAAGGTTGAAGAGCTGCAAATTACAGTGTTGAGCTTTATGTGAGCGAGCGTAAAGCGTTAACGCGGTGTAATTAAAGGTTAAATCAATTAAGGCGTGTGGATTTGATGTGGGCATCAAATCGACATTGAATCGGTTGCTGTGAAGATGTGGCGGCAACTTACAAAAGGACGATTAAATGAGGCTGTACAGAAGGAAATGTAAGCAATGTTGATCGGGAAAACTTGGCAAAGCTGATTATATTCAATATTAAGTGATCTGGGAAGTTTTCAGTGGTTTGTGTTATGCAAAAACTTGACAAAGTAAATCAAAAATGTATTCACTGTTTAGTGGTTTCCGCAAGCGAACTTGACTCACTCAGTGATTATCCTTTGGCAAACTTTATGTTAGCTTTATAAAGGCACTTCTTCCACTGGCGCCTAAAAGCCTACTAAGTAAAACTCGCAGTCATAAAAATCACTATCTATTGAGATTTTATAGCATCACCTCTGGTTTAGTTCCGCTTTCAGTTTACTAGCCACAAATTTTCCCAAAACAGGATACACGTTTTTCTTGCAAATTTTTGTAGTAAATTGCAGCATTTTAAAGCACGTGCCACGCAGCAGAGCACATCGAAGCAAAATATTATAGAATGTTAGCAATTTAAAAGTAATTTTCTGCGGTCCATGTTGGTAGTAAACAAATTTTCATTTTTCTTCTTACATTTTTCATTCATGCGCCAATGCGAAAAAGCGTGTAAAATCAAGTCAACAGTCATTCAGTCAAGCAGTCATTCAGCGCGGCACAACGCAACGAAACGAGACGAAATGAAACGTTGCTGGGCGCTGTGCGGCGTTAAGAGAGCGTAAAATGTGAAATA
Source organism: Melieria omissa (assembly GCA_963971225.1). Classification (NCBI taxonomy): domain Eukaryota; kingdom Metazoa; phylum Arthropoda; class Insecta; order Diptera; family Ulidiidae; genus Melieria; species Melieria omissa. The sequence goes on from OZ020269.1 coordinate 90,561,323, forward strand.
TTAACGTTGCATGCCGCAAACGGCAAACATTATGATTGTGTATGCTGATTTTTTTTCAGGCATAACAACAACAAAAATAACAACAACAACAACGATAATGTTGCCATGCCACAATACGTAAATCACTTACTCAATATTTTGATATTTAAAGCGCCGCAGGACGAAAACAAGCAGCAAGCAAGGAGCAGCAAATGCTTTTTTGTTTAATGCGCGAACTACGCTGGCGCCACCGTTGCGCCCCAAACATTGCCCGAATTTTGTTGCCATTTTTATGATTTGATTTTGTTGTTGTTTGCTATTTGATGAGTTGTTGTTTTTTGTTGCGCCATCTTAAATGCGAATATGTTGGCATTAAGAATGTTTATGCTGCGCGACCGTAGCTAACGTTGACAATGGGCGAGGAGGGGGCGAGTGCGGGGTGGTTGGGACAAACTGCCAGCGGGCTGAATGCACGCTCCGTGGTTCACCACTGTGCCGCACGTGTTGGGGCCCCAACCAGCAATTGGCACTTCGGGGCGTATACGTAACATTTTGGTGTTTGCGCGCAAATATGCCGCATTATTGTTTTTGTTGTTATTGTTTTTCGTAAATTATATGTAATATTTTCATTAACTGCCGTTTTTACGCCGTTGGCTGCTTGTTGTTGTTGTTGCAACTGTTGAAATGTTAAGCGTTTTTTTGATGGCTGCGCACGCAACCATCACATTCAATTTATTACTTTTTTCCTGCACACATATAAATTTTTTGTATGTGCTGTGCTTTTTTGGGCCATTAAAATGAAAACATTTCAGCGCAAGACGCCAATGCGTCTTTCAACTGCTGCTACTTTATATTTTTTCACTCCCCTTGCATACTTTGTTGCAGGCGTTTGAATGTGTGTTGGTGTTGCGCGGAAATGCTGCCATGTGGCAAGCGGAAAAGTGCGTCTTCACATGCCGCCGTCGCCGCCGTAGTCGCAGCCAGCGGCAGGTAATGCCATTTTTTCGCAATTTCCCCCGTCGATTATGTGTCATAGAAAGTGGCGCGCCATTTGGCTTCGCTTCCGCAACCCCAGTCCACCTCCATCCACATGCCGCTTCCGGCACCGCTTCTCACCGACTGCTACTGCACACTGTGTGCGACCCTTCAAAAAATCAAACGCGAAAATCACTTACATTTATTTTCGCTCGTATAATTTTTTTTGTTTTCATTTTTCGGTTGGCTTTTTGCCTTCCGTGCATTTCGTTTTGTTCTATGTTGAAGTGTACATTTTTCCAGGTGATTTTTTGCCACAATGTTGGCGCATTTTTTGTTATGGTTGCCGTGTTACCTTTTGACCTCACTGCGCGCGCCGTTGCGTTACTTACTACCGTAAAGCACTTAGCAGCTGACGTTGACGTCACGCGCGTTTTATAGCCGCGAAACGCAACAAAATGAAATGAAATCAAATCAAATTATGTTAACGTTATGAGGTAAAAGGCAGAGCGCCCGAAAACAACAAATTCTACGTGAAAACACTTAATGCTGCATGCTGTTGGTTTTCTTTGATTTTATTGCTTTAGTTGTTGTTGTTGTTTTATGTTTTGCTATTTTAGCTACCATGTTTTCACTATATGAATTTTGTTTGTTTCTAGTTAATTTTTTCTATGTTGGGCGTTTAAGTGGGTTTTGAAAAGTTGGAACAGTTCAACAATTCAATAATAGGAACGTTTTTAGTTCACTTGAGTGCGTTTTTGAGTTTTACAAAAGTAAAATATGTAACAAGAAGTGTGCGGAAATGTGAGAATTGTAGTAGATTTGTGGAAGGTTCATGACTCCATGAAAAGTACAAAAAAAAAAGACAAAATCATCAGAAAGACAAAATCATCATCAAATCAAGACAAATTTTATATATAGACAATTTTTTATAAAACTAAATTGATGTTGGTTTTCAAACACTCAAAGACATACCAATCAGTTATTTCTGATTTATATTACTTTTTTTTAAGGCAATAGTCTTATTAAGATAATTTTGTCTTAACTCTTTGTTGACTCTGTCAGATTTTGATAAAAAAATATTTGTCTAATTATTCCTCACTTAAAGTGCTTTTACCATATTTGAAGTCAAATGACCTATTAAATTATTTTTCCCCATATAAACTCTTAACCCTTTGTTAACCACTTCGGATTTTTATTTTTGAAAAAATAAAAACGCGTGCCAAGGTATTTTCCACCAAGTTTGAAGTCAAAAGGCCCATTCATTAATTTTTTTTACAGTTTCTCCATACCAACTTTTAACTCGTCGTTGACCCCGTTCGATAATAATATTTGAAAAAATGAAGAACACGTATTTAACGTATGGTGAATGAAATCCGAACAAATTTAAAATGAAGCGTGCAAAGCAACCTGTAATTCTTTTCAAAAATTTTAAATTGGCGAAGCAAGCGTGGTGTTTTATATTTATTTTGTATATTTTTTATGTTTGTCATGAAATAATTAGTCGCGAAAACGTCACTGAACGAAGCACAATGTCGGGAATTGATTTGTAAATTTTTCGAAAGAAATCCAAACAAAAAGAAAAATGACAATTTTCACCATTTCAAAAAAATGGGGTTTAAAAAAACTTTTTTATATAATACGATTAAAGTCATAGAGAATAAAGAAAACATAGAAAGAAAAACGGGTTCTGGGAAAAAATGTGTGTTTAATGACTCCAAAGTTCGCGCTCTCCTGAAAGCTGAAACTCTGGGTCGAAGTGCAAAATCTTACAGACAGTTAGCCAAAAGATACGAAGTGGGCAAGAATACAATTAAAAAGTATTTACAATTAATGGACATTCAACGCAAAGCAACAAAATCGGCTCCATATAATACCCAAAAACAATTAAAAATCATGAAAACCAGATAAAGAAAACTTTCGAAAAGTTATTTTGCACCCAATTCTTCATATATTTGTGTGATGGACGATGAGTCCTACTTTACGATTGAAGGCAACGAGTGGCAGCAAAAATATTATTTTGGGTCCTCTAATGTGAAAGCACCAGATAAGAACAATTATATACATAAGACTAAGTTCCGAGCGAAGGTTTTGTTGTGGTTGGGTATTAGCGAACGTGGAATCAGCGACCCCGTATTTTTCAAAGGAGGCTTGGCGGTGACATCGCAGACTTACAGGGAAAAGTGCATACCGGTGCTTGGAGACTTCATCAATAAGCATCACCGACGGGATAAAATAATTTTTTGGCCAGACCTGGCATCTGCACATTACGCTAACGCATCTCTCGATGCTTTAAAGGAACGTGGAATTGAATATGTGCTGAAGAACTTAAATCCGCCGAATGTCCTACAATTGCCACCAATCGAAAATTTTTGGGCTAAACTTAAGAGGAAGGTTTACAGCAATGCATATCGACCTAAAAATGTAAATTGCTTAATTAATAAAATTAAAAAAGAGCTAAAAACAATAAATACATTTGGAGTTCAGCAGTCGATGAAGGACCCGTCAAAAAAAGTGCGAAAAGCAAACCGCAATGGAATTGAAACTTTTTTGTAAATTTCAATTACATATTGAACTTTTTTAATAAAATGTAAAAACAAGCGTTCATCATGTGTTATACCATTTTTTAATTCATTTTGTGTTTGTTCGGATTTCATTCACCAAACGTTATTTGAGTTGTTTTACATTTGAAGTACTTTATCAAGTTTGAAGTCAAACCGTTAAGAAAATTGGTTTCTCCATACAAACTCTTAACCCATTGTTGACCGCGTCAGAATTTTATTTTCAAAAAAGTGAAAAACACTTACCGATTTGTTTCGTATTTTAAGGGCTTTCACTAAGTTTGAAGTCAAAAAGCGTAAAAAATCATGGTTCTTCATTCAAACTTTTAACCCATGGCTGGCCCGTTAGATTTTGATTTTAAAAAAAATTACATAAAACATGTTGAATTATTTCTCACTAAGAATACTTTTACCAAGTTTGAAGTCTATAGGGTTAATTCATTCATCAATTCATTCACAGTTTCTCCATACAAACTTTTAACCCATCGTTGACCCCGTCAGATATGGATTTTCAAAAAAGTGAAAAACACGTATGGAACTATTTCACATTTAAAGTACTTTCACCATGTTTGAAGCCAAAGGCCCAAAAAATCGTGTTTCTCCATACACACTTTTAACTCTTGGTTTACGGTTTTAGATTTAGATTTGAAAAAAGTGAAAGACACGTGGCGAATTATTTTTGAATTCAAGTGTTTTTACAAACTTTGAGATGAATAAGCTTACTGGTTCATGTTTTTTCATAGTTTTTCCGTATACGAACCTTAACCCATTAATAAACATGTTTAATGTTGATTTTGGAACTGAAACATTCTTGTGAAATTACTTTTGATTTAGAAAATTTTCATGAATTTTGAAATCAATAAGTCCATCAACTCTCGTTTCTTCATACTACATCTTTATCCATGTTTTGCCCTTTTTGACCCTCTAATTTCAATAAATCCCATTTTAATGGAGATTTGTTGCTCGTAGCCCCATAGGAGGCACAGAGGTCGAACATCCCGTTATGTGAATTTGTTTTTCTTTTTCTTTGAAGTGAACTCTTGATGAAAGAGAGCTGTTTTTAAATTTTGAACCAGGTCCACCTGCAACCTAAACCCCTGAGTTCGCACCCCTTTCTCGCTTACAATTTTTAGCGAAAACAACAAAAGTTTGGAAGTGAGCACATTTCTAACTTACTTCAGAGCACTTGAACCGATATCCGCTCCTATATTTTCTTATTTCCACCAACCGCAGACCAATAAATTTTCTGACTCAGGCCTTGAAAGATCAGAAATTTTACTCACTTTCACATCTTCAGCTTCCCTATCTGGTTCTTCTATTCAGTCAGATGCGTTTAAAGTAAGAACTGATGTTGAAGTATGAGTAGTGTTCGTACCTTAATTCTTCAACATTTCAATATTCAACAAGGTTCAACATTTTATGGCAAAAACAAAGAAGTTTGGGGATTTTCAAGATATCCAACCTTCTTCATAACATTTCCACTGTCTTTCTTTATTCTACTGGGTACAACGTAGAGCCATTTCCAGGAAATAGGAAGCCGAAAGGTTGCCTTACTCACTCCCACATCTATGTCTACTTTAGCTATTATCTCTTCTAAAAGATAAGAAGACATTTTATCAGTGTTGCCAGATCAGGAGATTTCCTTCTAGATTTAGGAGATTTTAGGCCTCAGGAGAATTTTTACAAATTTAGGAGAATTATTAGAATTATTTAGGAGAAAGTTTAGAAAATTTTAATGATGATATATTTGACATCACAAGCGGCACTGAAGCCTTGAATATTGAAAGCTAAATTGTCTAGTTTAATTTAATTCAATTTTATGCTTCAAGATGTATAAATTATGTAATGAATGACGGAAGTTTACAAATGCCGATATCATTTTTTAAATGTTTTATTTGCATTTAGTTGTTAAGTTTTTGTTAATCTGAAGTTAAAGGAATAAAAAGGATACAATAACAAAATTAATTTTTATTTTTTTATGAGAAGAGAATATGAGAATTTTGAGGAGTTTTTATTTCATTTTTTGGAGGAAATTTCAGATCTTCTTTTAAGTCAGGGGAAAGTTATTTCAGGGATCTGGGTTCACCATACCACCATTTTATATGATTAATAAATTAATTAGGAAATTTCAAATTTTTTTTTTATTTAGGGCAAAGTCATTTCAGGGACCTGGCAACACTATAAAATGATTTATATGATTAACCAAGGAATAGAGAAGTAAAATTCAAATGAATGCTTACGATGTCTTTTCTCTTTGCCACTTTAGTATTTTCTCTTGTCTTACCTGAAAGAAGAAGATGAAAATATTTTGATTAGTTTTACAATAAACAGTAAATATGTATTTAAAATACACACTTAATAGTAGAAACCATTAATTTTTCATTTACTGAAAACTGTATTCAACAAAAATTTTAAAATCAAATATCCAACTGTGAAAGTTCTGTTATTGTTTTATTTTCAGATTGATTAGAACTGATTGATTCATAAAGTACTTCAAATTTATGGGAAGTAGGCATTGAGAACGAAAGGTATGGCACAGTCCAATGAAGCACAAAGGATTTCAGTTTGGGGGAGGAGGGTCCGGTTGCGTACAGCTTTTGAGCACAATGCCATTTGAAACCATATTTTGCACAAGCAATTTTTGTGTTTAATGCAGTTTAAATCTCAAACTTTTCCCCCTATATGGATCACTGGCATAGCCATCTAGTGAATGATAGATATACGAGTTAAAAATTTTGATATTGATTGAATTGATATGGTTTTCCCAAATTTTTGAGTTTGTTAACTAAAAATTTTATATATTGCAAGTTATTATTTCTTGAGCTGATTTTTGAACGTTAGCAGTGAAATGTCCATACAAGTGGCGTTACTAAGGGGGGGGTTCATATACCACTCATCCACCATTTGGAACCCTTACTTGCACTCAGAATGTTTGTAACAAACAGATTTTTGGCTCTGGTCCAAAGTATCTAATCATTCAATCTTTCTTCTTTTTCCCATTCAAGTCATCAGTTTCCCATGTAGCGCCTCAAGGTGCGCTACATTCAAGCCCTTAAAAATTTTGTTACTAACTTAAAATTTACTATCCCAACCGAATATTGCTTTCATCACTCAAAACTGATTTCTGTTTACAAAACTATTGAAACCAATTCAGACACAAGATGAATCAATATCCAAACAACAACTTTGCAACAAAAGTCGTTTGCAAATTATATATTTTTCGAGTGAAGTGAGTGAAATAAATTGAAATAACAAAAACCCCATTTCATAAATATTAATTTTCATATCAAACTTCTTTAGAATCCCAAAAGCTTCGCAAATACATAAATCGTTCGCACTTTTGGCAACTTTACTTACCAACTTGAAAAAGTTGTAATACCCTTTTGTGTTGTTGTACTTTGTGCTTAATATGTTGTTGTTGGGTTCATCTTAATTCAATATTTATGCATCAACTTTACTGCACGTTTACGTGTGTTTGGTTTTTGTTAATAAAACAACATTTCAACAACAACAAGCAAAACGTCAACGTAAATAATAAAAAATCGAAATCTTCTATTTATGATTTTTTTTCGTTCGTTCATTCGTTCGTTTGTGATTTTATGATATTTTACTTGCAAACATTACTTGCGTTGCTTACGTTGATCTCACATTAAATACGCTGGCGCTTATTTTTACTTTGTGTTATTTATTGTTGTTGTTGTTGGTGTCGTTGTAGTGTATGGCAGGTCGCATTGTCAGTTAATAAATTCAAATCGTAAACATAAATTGAGATTTTCGTTTGCCTCGTATGGCAGCTGCAATTTTGAGTTATCGAGATAATGGCAACGACAGTGGAGCAACAACAAAAGCAACAATAACAACAACAATAAACATTTCCAAAGCCACACTACGTGAGCGCTTACGTGTGGCATCGTTTGAAGATGAAAGCGAAAATCGGCAAATCGAAATGACTCGCTGAAGTGCTGGCAACTAAATCGAGTTATTCTGAAAGGCGGAGAAAGAGGGGGAAAAGAAGAGAAAGCAAATAGTCGCTGTAAGTCGACAAAGTCTGTTAGCGTGTTATGTGCACGCAACAAAAACCGCACGCAGTAAGATTGAGTAATATTGGCACATTTCTTTTTTTGGCTGCGCGGAGGAGGCGGAGGCAAAGCACAAATAGGGAAACACATAAAGTGAGCTTTTGTATGTTTGACAAATGCGCGATTAGAACGTGTTGAGTGGCTGCAAAGGGGAGCAAAACAAAGGCGTCGTAGAGTGGAAATGTAATTACTCAAAGGCTTAGAAGGTTCAACAAGGACATTAGGCAGGAGCACTCAAGGAGCAAAAGGGGTGCAGAGATGGAAACAATATTCGGTGGATTTTCATGCTGCAGAAAGTAAGAAATATGACTGCATAAGTATTGATCAGAGAATTTTCAGTTAAGTACACTTAAGCTAAGAAGGTCAACAAACTTTGGCAATATTTTTGTTGAGGTAAGTTTTGAAGTCATAAAAAGAATACTTTTAGGATGAAATTTTAAATGGTTTCAAATGTATGAGTTGTAAGAAGTACTTTTACTTTAAACTGTAAAGAATTTAAAATTTTGAATATTTTGAAGGTATTTAAAAGTATTGTTTGAAGGCATACTTTTAGGGAACAAGCTAATTTCGGACTGCTTAGAAATAGAAAAAAGTGTTTAGAATTTTTTAAATACATTAGAGTTATATTTTAAGGCATACTTCTAGGGGACATGTTTTAATTTTAATTTGTTTTATTTTATTTTGTAAAGAAGATGAGTGACACTTCGAGTATTTCAAAAGTACATGAAGAGAATTTTTTAAAGCATACTTTCAGTCGGCATGTAGCTGCTTTGAATTGGAACAACATTTTTAGAAGCTTCAAAGTATTCTAGAAGGTACATTAAATTATATTTTAAGGCATATTTCTAGGGGACCTGTTTTCGTCAAACGTAGACGAAAACTTGCTTAGACGAAAGACGTAGTTTCTAGATTTTTTTAAGAACCTTCCATGTATTCCAGAAGATGCCTGAAAAGTATAGTTGAAAGCATACTTTTAGGATGTTTTTTTTAAACTATATAAAAAGAAAATGAATGAAATTTCGAATACTTGCAAAGCACTTAAAGCATTTTTTAAAGCATACTTTTAGGGGAAATGTTTTCTTCAAACTGTTAGAAGACAAGGTAGGTAGGTAGGTAGGTGTGGCTGCTCCAGAAGGAGCACACTTAGGCCAGGCGGCCCATTCTGATACCACATGAGATCGAGCATCATATCGCTCACTCGTTAAACCAATTGGAGCTATTAACGAAGCTTAGTAGACGGCGTATGGTCTTATCAGCTAGATCTTCTAGACTTCCGAAGAAGAAGTTGCCTAAGTGGGTTTGCCTTCTTCTAGATAAAGCAGGACAGTGACATAGGAAGTGAGGAATATTTTCTTCCTCCTCCTCGTCCAAACAGCTGCGACAAAAGTCAGTTAGTCAGTCAGTTAGTAAGTCAAGTTAGAAGACAAACTAAATTTATAAATTTTTTACTCTTTACTCTTTAGTACTCTTTGAGTATTTCAGAAGGTTTTTAAATAATATATTTTAAAATATATTTTTACGATAAACGTTTCTTAAAGTTATTTGTTAAGAAGATGAAATTTGGAGTACTTCAAAAGCACTTGAAGGGCATTTTTCAAACCATACTTTTAGGGGACATGTTTTCTTCAAAATGTTTGTAAGAAACACACAATTTATAGAACTTTTTAATTACGTTAAAATTATTCCAGAAGGAACTTAAAAAGTATATTTTAAGGCATACTTTCAGGAAAAGTTGTATCTGCAAACTATTTGTAAAAAAATTAATGAAATCTTGAGAAAGAAAATTAACTTGATGAAATTTCATATACTTCATATGTACTAAAAGAGAATTTTTTAAAGCATAGTTTTAGGAGACATATTTATTGCAAACTATTTATAAGAAACCCACATTTCATAGAACTTTTTAAGTACGTTCAAAGTATTCCAAAATAGATAGATTTTGCTTTTTGTTGGATAGATTTTGCTTCAAACTATTCGCTAAACAAAATAAATGAAATTTCGAGTACATCAAAAGTACTTAAGGGGGTCTTCTACCTTGTGGCCTCGTTTTTGATACTGTTTTTTGACAATAGATTGTAGGGGAACCAATAATGCAATCAAGGTTCGGTTTTTTGCATTGAATTCGTTTATTTCTATACTTCCAACATTAATTTTTCTGAAATTTTACTGTCTCTAGTTTGACCGTGATTTGACCTTGAAATGTCCCTTACGAAAAATTTATACTAAAACGGTTGTCACGATTCAGCCCATGAAAGTCGTCTGAAACAAAAAAACCAAAATGATTTAGTTTCTTTATGACTTTGGCTATCGTTTGACACGAGGTTTTTGAAAAATTCCAAAATTTCACGAAACAGGCAACAAACAAACAAAAATGTCTACGTTTTCAAGGTCAAGAATAGCTGTAAAAATCGTTAAAATGAAAAAAAAAAATGTAAAAAGCTCGTGCCAAACGATAGCCACATGTTTTCCGCAAATTTTGATATATCACTTTAGTTAATTGATCAATTAGTTCTCGAGATATCTTGCCAACCAGTTGCAAAAACACAACTTTTGGGAAATTGCATTTAAAGTGGCGATGAGCGCTGCGATAACAGCATGCGGAGCTATATTCGATGACTCTAAAAACCCCGAAATAATAAGATTTCGGTTATACCCTTTGAATATTATATTTCTAGTACCTTCTAGGCCACAAAACTGCAAAAAAAATAAAATCGATTTTTTTGAACCAACAAGGTAGAAGACCCCCTTAAAGAACATTTTGTAAAGCATACTTTTGGGAGACATATTTTCTTTAAATTGTTTAAAAGGCAGAACGAATTTTTAGAATTTTTCAATACTTTCTAAATATTTCAGAAGGTTCTTAAAAACTACATTTGACGGTGTACTTTGTGTACTTGTGATAGACGCTTCTTCAACCTATTTGTAAAGAAGATGAATACAATTTTGAGTACTTTAAAAGCACTTAAAGTGCATTTTTAATGCATACTTTTAGGGGACATGGTTTCTTCAAACTCTTTAGACGATAATGCATGCCGTCACTGTATAATTGCGAGGCAATACTGGGATATTTGATAAAAAGTTGTTGTCTGAGCATGGCATACTTTTAGGGGCATGGTAACTTCGATGAAACAATCGCGGAGACAACACGCGTCGATACTGAGATGATCAAGAACAACTCGAGGCAATACTGGGTTGTTCGGGAACGAGTTGCGTTACAAGCAAACGAGTACAAGAGACAGCCGGATACAAAGTAGAAGGGAGAGTTTGGTTTTGACAAGCACAGGTGCAACATGGAGGAGCACGGATTGTCCAAGGAGGAGCTAGTAGAAACAATAGAGTGTACAACTTCAAATACTTAAATTGACTACTAGCGATGAGCTGCTTTGAAAAATTTTAGTGTGTTTTTGTTGAGCTCAATTCAGTGAAACGAATTACGCCTGCGTTAGGTAACAAAACTAATGTTCGTAACAATAGATTTTTTTAAAGAATTTTTTCTTTCAAGAATGTTTTTCTAAGTATTGCAGTAAGGTACTTAAAAATTATATCTGAAGGCATACTTTTAGGATGCATGTTTCCTTTAAATGGGTTAAGAGACCAAAATTTAAAGTAGCTCAAAAATTCATACTTGTGAGGTATACTTTTAGGGTCAATGTTACTCACAAACTAGTTCCAATAGGTCTGCATTGTTTCATGGAAGAATTCGGGGCTTCTTTAAATATAGTTTGCTTGTTAGCTTGAGGTAGGTTTTACTTTTATATTTCATCGGGTTGTGTGAGCTGTTTCAAGCTGCCAATCAACATTGACTTGTCTATATCTTCCATATGGATGATGAAGCTCCAGCGAAAAGTTTTTCAAAGTAGTACCTGAAGGTTCAGGGAGGAAAGGAAGACTATGTTTTCGGTGGAAGAAAACATGGTCTCCTGAGATGAAAGGCTGATGAGAGGCTTCTGGCTGCATTATAGCTAAGAATATCGAAAAAGTTGTCTTCCCGGTGCCGGAAGGACGGACAGGACGAGTTAAATTCCTCTTCTTCCTCTTTGCCTTTTTCTTCTGTTCCACTCCTTTTTTGTTCTTGTTATAAAATGTACAGCTTCCTGTATTTTAAAATTAGCCTTTTTGACTCCCTCTCGCTCTTTGTTAATAATTTTGGGTAACTTAAATTACATCTTGTTTTTTTTCGAAACATTTGTTATTTATTGACTAATTTTACAACTTTTTGTTCTTTCTTAAAGCGCTCAACCCATTACGAAAGAGATAACTTTCTCAAACACACTTTTAATAACGTAAATTTATGACAATTTCAGGTATTTTCTTTACGCTCTTTTGGGCTCAAACATTACAGAAAAAAGAAGAAAGTTTTCCAAGCACATTTTTAATATCTTAAATTTATGACAATTTGAAGCATTTTCTTAACGCATATTTCGTATATATTTTCAGACCTCATTTTTTTTTGCATACAAACAGTTTTGCATACTTTTGTGCGCATTTCTCACACAAAGTGGATCCTCGGTTTATGGTAACAAATTTAATGCCATTAGGCCGAAGGCTACGGCTTCCTACGACCTCATGCGTTGGGGCTGTAAATTTTATTGAATGGTTGTTGTTGTTATTATTGTTGTACTGTGTACGTGATTCGTAGATGGCACATGCGAACATGCATAAATTTGTAGATTTAAATATGACCCAACACCAATGGGATCGGCCAATCAGTGGCACAAATGCAAGTGAGAAAAGCCGAGTATGACAAGAAGTCAACAGAGAACATGACACACAACAAAAAAGTAGACTAAATAAATAAAATTGCAAAGCATACTTATGGGCGCAGAGCGTGCAGTAGACTGTTAATGAAACAATGAATGAAGTGTCGAGTGGAGAAAGCAAGGCGGCACAAAAGTTGTTGCTGACATGTCCTGCGCGCTCTGAGCCTATCAAACGCTGATGCCAAAAAGTCAAATACGCTTGAATGGAATCAATGAATGCGGTGATGTATTTTTGTTTTTTTGTTTTTGTTTTCCACATACAATTTAGGCTGTTTAGATGAACGCCTACGCTGGCAGTGAGGCGCTCAGCTCTGCCAAGTCAAAGTATGTTTGTGTGAGTTGGCACATTTAAATAGCGAGATGTCATTAGAAATGTCAAAGCATAGACACACACATATACACACAAACACAGTCATAAACATACAAAAGACATTGGCAAGTTGTAGGAAAAATTGCCTGTCGGCGCAACGGGAGCAGAAACGTTTAAGTTTATTTTGCTTGAACGCTCACCCTACGCTCAGTCTGTCCCTGTTGCTGCCAAATGCGTGACAAATGTGTTTTCTATGCTCGGATGTCAGTGCTGCCAATAACACGAAAGACAGAAGAAGACAAAAATAAATAAAGAAGCCACCAGCTCGCAGCGTCGCTGAAATCCAGCAAGCGGCAAAAATATAATGCAAAGTAAGGCAAGTATACTTTTAGGCAAAGCCAACTCTTAGTCAACATATTTCGTTCGCTTTCGTGGCGTTTGTCGTTCTGCTTTAGCTGTGCAATTTTTAACGTTTAAATAACGTCAAAAATAAGAAGGAGCGAGCAAAGTAGGCCAAGCAACCGGAAGGAAGTTGTGGCAGCTGATAGCGTCGAGGCACGCGCACTGTGCTGATGACGTGATGTAGCGGGTGGAGGGGGGGGAAAGGGAGGGGTGGACGCGTGCCATAGCAGCAGCAGTTCAATATTATCGCAATACGTGCGTTGCAAGCGCAAGTGGCTGCTGCTTTATAACCTCAATTGCATGTACGCCAAGTGTCTTATTGAGCGCTCGCACGCCTAAAAGTATGCCATGCTAAACGTTGCTTGTTTGCTTTTTTGCCATTATTGAATGCGACGCACATATGTGTGAGTACGAGCTGCCTGGTTGGAGAACGTATAAGAAGAAGAAGAAAAATAATAATAAGAAGAAAAAGACTGGTAACGCAGTAAAAGCAGCAAAAGATGGTTGGTTGGTGTAGTAGCAAAAGTTGAAGAACAGCACACACACACACACACACCACAGAAAGACGAACGCACAAAAACGCCAACACAACTGACCACAAGTTGTGCTCGCTTTGCTTGTAAACAAATAAAAATAAAATAATAAAAAAAAATAACAAAAACGTAACTCTTGAGTTTGAAAAGACGCTGCCGCCATAGGAAATTGACCATTTGTTGAACATTTACACGTTTGGCCGGTAATTTTATTTGACTTTTATTGGGTTTACAAATTAGATGTTGATGAGCTTTACGAATGTCGATTGCGCCAGTCGATATGTAGACAAGTGCCAAATGCTTGCAAGATGGCCGGCAGCGAGTTGGGACAACGGACAGTGCGCTTTTTGCACTAACTTTGACAACAATCTGCTGGCCAGATGGCGTTGCACGCCATGTGCGTGGCATATGTTGTGAGTGAACGTGTGCATGTCTGTGTGTGTGTGTGTTTTTAAGTGATTGACTCTACGCTTTGCGTGTGAAAAGGGTTTGAAAATGGCTGACACTAATATCAGACAGGCGAATGATGTTTTTTGCTTGCCGAACTGTCACGTTTATTTGACAGTGGCACATTAAGTAACATAAAATAAAAATAAAAATATTCCCTTTAGAGCTTCATGAAGAAATTTTTCTTTTAAAAATATTTAAAAAATTTTCCTTAAGCGTTTTGTTTTTTATGTTGCACTTTCAATTTCTTTCTATGGGTTTTATGAAATCTCTGGTATATAAGAATAAACCAGAAACAATTCTGGAGCTTTAGGACCAGATGCAAAATTTCTTCGGTGAGATAGAGTCACGTCCCTGCTTCATATTGGCTCTTTACAGTGGGGTTTCGCGGAGAACTTTTGAACCAAATACCATTTGAAACCATATTTTGTATCAGCAAATTTTTGTGTTTGGGGGAGGTTTGAACCCCTAAACCCTACTAATTAGATCAGGTGTGAATTCAGAAAAATATTTCGGAGGGAGTTTCAAAAAGTAATTCTTTAATAGTTGCTTTTTAATTTGTATGTAGTTTTAAAGTCGATCCAGGGGGTTTCAATCCCCAAAAGCCCCCTGAATCCGCCACTGGATTAGATCCATAACCCTATTAGATCCATCACCGTCTATGCACCTGTCCTGCGTTATACTTTAGTTCAACCTTCAACTTTTTTTTTACATTCTAAGGACTTCAAACTGGTTCAATGAGTGAGCGGTCTTATGTTTGACTGCTTGTAAGTAGTATCTCCAGCATGGGCCATCGTGGCCATAAACTTTATGAACTTAGCGTCCTGAAGAAGCTAAAACACTTTATTGCATCTGAATAGAAAAGTAAAGTTGATTTTGAAGTAAAGAGCAGAACAGTGAACATTCCAATATTAATAGCACTGTGATCATAGATGTCAGAGATTTCAAACCCAAAAAAAACCCTACGCAGCTCTTAAAGTAAAGGCTCAGAAAAGTTAAAGCAACGTAGAGAAAACTTAAGAGATCCTTTTTGAATGAGTTCTGAATGATTGGAGTGAGAAATGAGAAAATGTCTCCAGATAAGAAAAATTCCTTACAAGTCTGTTGCAGAAGAAGAAGAAGAAGAAGAAGAAGAAGAAGAAGCAGTAGAAGTAGAAGTAGAAGCAAAAGTATAAGTAGAAGCAGAAGTAGAAGTAGTAAATGTACGATGTATGGGTTCGAAGAAGAAGAAAAAAGAGGAGGAGTAGAAGAAGGAATAGAAGTAGAAGAAGTAGAAGAATAAGAAGAAGAAAAAGTAGAAGTAGAAGCAGAAGCAGAAGTAGAAGTAGAAGTAGAAGTAGAAGTAGAAGTAGGAGCAGAAGTAGAAGTAGAAGTAGAAGTAGAAATAGAAGTAGAAGTAGAAGAAGAACAAGAACAAAAATAAAAAAGTAAAAGTAGAAGAAGAGGAAGAAGAAATAGAAGCAGAAGAAGAAGTACCAGAGGAAGAAAAAGTAGAAGTAGAAGAAGACGTACAAGAAGAAGTAGAAGTAGAAGAAGAAGAAGAACAAGAAGAAGAAGAAGAAGAAGAAGAAGAAGTAAAAGAAGAAGTCGAAGTAGATGTAGAAGTAGAAGTATGAATAAAAGTGGAAGAAGAAGAAGAAGAAGAAGAAGAAGAAGAGGTAGAAGTAGAAGTAGAATTAGAAATAGAAGTAGAAGAAGAAGTGGAAGTAAAAGTAGAAGTAAAAGAAGAAGTAGAAGTAAAAGAAGAAGAAGAAGTAGATATAGAAGTTAAAAAAGAACAAGAAGAACAAGAAGAAGTAGAAGTAAAAGAAGAAGCAGAAGCAGAAGTAGAAATAGATGTAGAAGTAAAAAAAGAACAAGAGGAACAAGAAGAAGAAGAAGTAGAAGTAGAAGTAGAAGTAGAAGAAGAAGAAGCAGAACTATTACAACGAACAAAACCTGGAGTAGTGAAAGTACTTGAAATAAGGCACAATAGATCCTTTGGAGCACAGTGCTCTTTCTCAATCAATAATAAAATTGTAAGTTCCTTTTTTTTATAAGTAAGTAAAATTACGTGATTCCAACGTAGATTGAAGAAAACATAACTACGAAAAAGACAATCAAAATCGTCATGTCAGGCATCATTTTTAAAGTAAAATCTGTGATTGTATATGAAAAACTCATTGAACGTATTTGTGGTTTCAGAAATAGTTGCATGAAAGCACTTACTGATGTCTAACATTAGGTGATTTTTGGAAGATTATTGTTAAGATTATACAGAACTTTAGATGAATAAAACAATTGGAAGATGTTCTGAAAGAAGTTTTCGAGAATGACTCAGTCTTAGCTGTTGGGTAAATTTGGATCGTAAAAATTCAGCGCATCTGAAATAAATTTCTTATATGGAACTTGTATAAGTACAAAGCTAACCAGTTAGAAAAGGAATATCGAGTATTGTTTAGGACACAAATCTCTTCTACGGTGTGGCGTAAAAGTCATCACTCTATTGGCAGATGCTCTAGTTAACTTTTGGAAATCCCGGCAAAAGTAAATTCTGCTTTTACATAAATTCGTTCATTCATATGTTGATTTATTCATTCATTCATTCATAAACAAATTAGAGCCAAAGAACTCCATTTCAACAAAACTTTCATAGGTGACATCGTGTGGAAGAAAGGATTCACAACTTCTTAGAAATATGTAAAAAATATTTGCTCATAATTCTCAAAGCGTTACATTTCACTTTACTTCTGTCACTAACTTCAAACTTGGCACTTTTTATTACTTTTTTTTTACTTTGATTTTGTACCGAAAATTGCAAACGCTTTTACACATCAATGCGCACAGGAAAGTAAAAAGCTTATAAATTTGAAATAAAAACAAAATTGAAACTATTAAAAAATTCCAATTTAATTGCAATTTAAGTTAAAGCAAAAAAAAAAATCGGTCAGACAAACTTTCAAAAATCTTAACAGAGAATCCAGAACTGCTTTGCCATCGTACAAAAAAAATATAATGAAAAAAAAGAAAACTGCACAAGTTTGCAGTGAAAACTAATTGCATGAAACCGATGTCATTACTGGGACAATTGCAATAACAAAAACAACTACAACAACAACAGCAGTCACGGCAGTGTCAGCTGAACGGCACGAAAGCGAAGTGCGGCAAGTGGCAACAGTGAAGTGCGGCAAGCGGCAACAGTGAAGTGCGGCAAGCGGCAAGCAAAATGAGGAAAACGATTGTCATTTTGCTAATGGAAAGTCGCGGCAAAGCTGAAACACTGCTGGAAGTTAGGAACAGATGAAAGAGGAAACGAGCAAATGGCTTAAACGTGGCCAAAGCAGTGACACAACTGAAAGAAGAAAAAACTTTAATTTGTGAAACAAAAAACCAGAGGCGGTGCAGAGAAGAAGGCTGAACTTCATTCAGAGAGTAGGAGGGAAGTTGTGCGGCGGGAGAGTACAGGGAATGAGTAATTTGATAGGAGGAGGGAAGGGAGGAAGGAAGGGAAAATCGTACATACAAGACAGGCGACAAGACAGGAACAAATGAAATTATTACGCGCGTTGAAAATATTTTGGCTGGTTTGCTGTTTGGCTGCTTGTCACTTGCCGACACTATTTGCAGCTTTTGCTGTTTGCCTTTTTGTGTGTTTGTGTATGTGTGTGTGTGTGTGTCAACTATAAATGCTTGCAACCCGTTTTACAACTGCGCTGGCAAGCACACAAGTGGCACGAAAGGGATCAGTGAGGGGGGTGAAGCAAGCGCAGACAGCTGAAGTGGTTGCAAACATGGGCGAAAATTTCATTATTAAGGCACGTTTCGCATTCAATTTTTTTTTGTTGCTCGCCTCCAGTTGGAGCAGGAAACATGAACGGAAGTGTACAGAAAGACAGACAAACAGACAGTCAGACAAGTGGATTCACTACTAATATCTACAAACAAACATACATATTTCCAAAGTGTAGCCGCAAGCGAAGACGTTTCATGGCAACGCGGCGTATACGTAACATGTAATTGCGTTTGAGTGAAGGGGAGTGAAACGGATTGAATTGAGTTGAGTTGAGTTGAGTTGGATGGTCGGAAATTGCTAAAATTTTTGGAAAATTATTATTTTATTGGCAAAAAACCATTTCAGCAAGCGACGGCTGTATTTTTAATTACATTACAGCGAACACGATGCGATGCGATGGAGGCGTGAAGAACAGCTTGTTGCAAGTATGCAGAGGCGAGGCAGTGTGGGCATAAAAGCGTGGCAGCTGAACGCGTGTCGCCTCTTGAGTTTTTGACATTGTTAGTAATTGTGGCAGAGCAGAAATGTGGGTGAAAATTATGGAAGGCAAGAAAAGATAAGTGAAAAGATGAGCGTAGGATTGAAAGTAAATGAGTGAAGGGTTGACTACAAACGGGGCAAATGTGGGGTTTCTGAATTTGTTGTTGTATCTGAATTTGTTGTTGTACTTTGTAACGTCTACTGGTACATGAAGTGTGTAAGGCGGCGAGTTGAGAAAATTTTAAATAAGCAAAAATTGGGTTCAACGTTAACGTTGAGTTCTGCTGGAAGTAACAAAGCTAGTGAATGAGTTTTCGTGTGTGTGTGTGTGTGTGTGTGTTTGTAAGCAATATTACTAGGAAATATAGGTGTACCTAAACTAAAACAACAACAACAAAATAAGAAAAATTACCTAAAACTGGCAGCAGACACAAGTTTCTGGCGCTAAGCAGGCCACGAGCGTTGACATATCTTAGCGAAGAGTGTGTTTGTGTGTGTGAGTATTTTAATTTACGCCTTTTTGTTGTTGTTGTAAAGTTAAAAAACGAGCACCTTGGGTGACAAAGAGCGCGGTGCATGCAAGCGGTTAAGTGCTAAAATGGCTGAAAATTTGCGCAATGCCAATGCGTGCCGAGGCCCCAGAAGACCCCAGAATGGATTGAAAGCGAGTGAAAGAGAGAGAGAGTAAGAGCGACACGTTTGTTATGCATGCTGCGTTTTACACTTTTGGGCAATTGTTGCCACTTGCCTTAAGTTGTGGCAGCACCTTTGCGTGCGTGTGGCACGCTTGACTGACGCTAAGTGCGGCAGCAAGTGGCAACATTACAAGCTGAAAATTATGCAATGCTCGCTTGTTGCCGCTGCTAGTTTCTATAGTTTGTAGTAAAACGTTGCAAACGCTATGCATTTTCTGCATGCACTTCTCCAACAGTTCGCGTCAGAATACTAAGCATTCGCAGCCTTCACTCTACTTGTTGGCAAATGTGGCAAATGTTGCTGCCACATTATTTGCCACTTTTCGTTTTAGTATTTTTTTTAGACATAATTTTTTTCGCACAACTATAAGTGCACGCAATGTTTGTTGTTTTTGTACTTTGTCGTGTGACATTTAAGAAATTAGTTTAAAGTTTTAATTTGACAGCTTACAGCGCGGTTATGTAATGTGGCACTTGCAACAAAGTGCAGCTGTGCATGTGCACAGCGAGTACGAGGGTGTGTGAGTGGCAGCTGCAAATGGCATTCACAGAGTGAAGAGTTAGATGGGCAGACAGGGAGGAGAAATTTGAAGAAGAAATGACATTTGAAAAGTGTGATTAAGGCAAAGTGTTTTGTCACATTTGGCGCGAATTAAAATAGAATTTAGAGCATTTTTGTAAGTGTGTGTGTATGCAATTTGAATATTGCAATGAAACCCTAGCCTCGATTTGTTGGACTTAATGACTTTTTTTTATTACCATTTGAAAACTTTAATATTAAACCTTGAAGCATTTCAGAGAGTCAACTTTTTTGGTTCCAATTTCAACTCATTTCATGCATTGCACTCACTTATTACTCGCCACTACTTGTGTTGCATGCCACAGTGCACTTAATCAGCAATTCTAACTCATATCAATCAGCGTTGCACGCATTGCGTATGTGCCAACCAGGTATTTTCATATGTACGAGCTGAAAATTTTTCATTTTCATTTTCACTTTCTCACTGCACTCACCTTATGCCAACTTACATCTCCAGCAAATGCTAATGTTTGCTATGCGAATGAATGTTGGCAACATAATGTAATGGCAGATCAGCAAGTTTGAGCGCATGCAACATGCAACATTTGCTTGTTACTGCATTAGTTGGTTGGTTCGTTGTGCGTTTGGCAAATGCTAATGTGCGCATTTTTCATGTTGCATGCAAAAACAAAAACACATTTGTAAATGTTGCACATGTACTTGGAGACTTAATATTTGTTGCAACTAGACTTTGCTTGCATGTGAAACGAAAATGGTGCAGGAACGACGGCAAAAGTTGAAAAGTGAAAGAAATGTCTGACAACGAGGCGTATGAGTAATTTTTTGCCGTTTTGCTTTTTTGTCATTTGCATTGTTAGCCACACGACTGCTGCACGGTGACAGCTTTAGAATTGCATTCGTGTCACTAACATGCAACACAGTCGGGAAAAACAGACACGCAAACACAAAGTCACACACACACACATACACGCAAACGTGAAGGACAAAGTGAAAGCATTGCCCGCAGCGCGAAAAAAGTATGCAATGTTGACGTCTGACTGACTGGTGTCCATCTGTGACACTTTTTTGCAGGGAAAAACTTTCTAACACATGTTGTGAAAAACTTTAAAATTGTTTAAGGATTTAAAATTTTTAGTGCACAAAACCTTGAATAATAATAGTAACTGTTGGCAAATTGTTAATTTTTAATTTTTAGTCAAAATAAAAAATAATTTTTTTATTCAAAAATATTATTAAATGTTAAAGTTTTAATGCTCAAACTGTTAACTAATTTTGAATTTTTAGTGCTTAAAAGGTCGACTTTTTTTTGTGATTTAATTGGAGTTTTTTACGAAATACCACAAAAATATTATAAAAATAATTTTTTAACTATTTAAAGATTTAATGCTCAAATTGTTTGAAAAAGAGGTAAAAAAATTTGAAATTTTTAAGATACAAAATTTTTAATGCATATTGACTAAATCTTCAATATTCGAACATGCAAAAATTCAAAACTTTTTTGAATGAATTTTTGATTTTTTTTAAGTGAACTTTTAATGCAATAAAAGTATCAACAATTAGAAAAACGTTGAGTAATAAATTTTAATTTTAGGTATAACATTTTTTGTGCACAAAACGTTTGAAAATCTAAATTATTGAAATTTTTTTAAATAAAATTTTGAAATGTTTCTAACATTTTTTGTGCACAAAACGTTTGAAAATCTAAATTATTGAAATTTTATAAAATACAATTTTGAAATGTTTCTAAAAATTTAAGTTGTTATAAACTTTAACTTTGAGAAAAGTGGTTAAACTTTGACTAATACTTTAACATTTTTCAGATACTAAATTTTTTTGTGCACAAAAGGTATGAAAAACTAAAACTTTGACATTTTAAAAAATGAATTTTTGAAATATGTTTCTAGCAATTAAAGTTTCAAAGCACTAAAAGTTTGAAAAAAGTGGTTTTGATATTAAAAAAATGAAGTTTTGAATACATTTTCGAAATTCTTATAGATATTAATATTTTATGCACAAAATGTTTTGAAACCTCAAACATTGAAAATTGAAGTTTTTAAAAATTGAAGTTTTAATGGATTAAAAGTTTTAAAAAATTGGTTAACCGTTGACATGATCTTCAAAATTTTTATAGATATCAAATTAATTGTGTACAAAAAGTTTGAAATCTCAAATATTTGGATTTTATTACAATTAAATTTTGATATTTTTTCTAAAAATTTAATTTCTAATACACTTAAAGTTTAAAAAAATCAGTTAAACGTTGACTAAAGCTTTCAAATTGTTTTCAGATATTAAATCTTTTGTGCACAAATTGTTTTTGAAATTTTTTAAAATTTATTTTTAAATTTTTTTTTAACATTTAAAGTTTTAATACACTAAAAACTTGAAAAAAATTGGCTAAACGTGGTTTAAATCTTCGAATTCGAAATCTTTTTAGAGATATTAAAAACTTTGTGCACAAAACGTTTGTAAACCTAAAACTTTAAAATTATTAATAATGAAATTTTGGAACTTTTTTCTAAGTTTTAACGCACTAAAAGTTTGGAAAATGTTAAAAAATGCTTTCAAATTTGTTTCAGATGATCAAATATTTCTGCACAAAACGTTTAAAAACCTAAGCCGTTGACATTTTTTAAAATAAAACTTTTAAAATCAAAAATAAATTTAATTTTATTACACTTTAGTTTTTAATTTTGGTGTAAAAAATGTTTGAAAAATGGAGCAAAATATGTTGTTGAAACCTTTTAAAAATTGTTCACGATATTAATTTTTTAGTTTAGAAAACATTTGAATTTTTGGTATTTCCGTTTTTCTTAAAAAACTTTTGTGAAAATGTTTTGATCATATTTTAATTCGCCTTTGATTTGAGTTTATTTTTTTTTATTTTTTGAGTCCAAGCTCTTTCAAATATGCTAGAATAGGTTAGGTTAGGTTTGATTTGGTCAGGTTAGGTAATCTGGCTGACCAAGCCGGTCACGCATAGACCTTATTGGCTCTCTAACGGGACCAATTGGTACTCCTTAGAGTTGTGGATCGACGTAGAAGTGATCGGTGAGAATGTGGCTGTATTGATGTTCTAGTCGAGCAATCGGTAGTTGCCTTTTGAACCCACGTAACCCCTAGTTTTATAATTTATTTATTTTTCCTTGTACACCTAAGTCTGTTTTTACACGGTCTTTTTTTACACGGTTTTGATATAACACGGTTTGAAAATTGAATATTTTTAATTTTTTTACACGATTTTATTCCATTTAGCACGATTTGAAATTTTATGTACTTAAATTTTTTTTGTCAAATTTAATTTTTGCGAAGTATGTTCATATCACAAAAAAGTATTTATGAAAGAAAAAAGTCTGAAACCATCGATAGTATCGATAGTGCTGTCGATAGTTTGCGAACACTAGCTTAAAGATTTCAGTGAATTCCCTTTTAGCGCGTACAAGCAATTTTTACTGGTCAAAGCAAATGTGAATAGCACTAATTTAGGGGAATTCCCTTTATGTGCATACAATAAAATTTACTGGTCAGAGCAATTGAAACGTGTTAATATTTTGTGAACTGTCAATGCAATAAGACGTGTTTGGTAAAGAAATTTTAATAGGTTTTAGAGATTAGGAACAAATCACCCATTTTTGTATACGATCAATGTCTTTTTTTACACGGTTTTTTTTTACACGGCTTCTTCTGGAACCAATCTACCGTGTAAAAACAGACTTAGGTGTAATTAATAACTTCTGAATATTTTGCTAATGTTATATTAACAAATTAAATGGAGATTTTGACGCTGCACCTAACTTTTCATACATCTTCTTCACCTTCATATATCTTCTTTTTGAATTCATCTTTATTAAACTTGTTTTTTTGTAGTCCATATTTGTATATAATCTTTGTAGTTGTTGTCACTGTTTCTCATAAGCGCATTTTATGTTACATATTTCAAATTGTCTCTGTATGTGTGTAGGTGTGTGCGTTTGTGTGAAGGGGGAAAAATTGTTGTCAGCAGTTAGAAGTTTTCCCGCTACTTTCATGAAAAATGTTGTCTCCCTTCTTTTTTTTTTAGTTTATTTCACTTCAGAGCAATTTGGCAGCTGGTGGCTTGTCGTCTGGCTGCAAGTTTTTCGAAGCGATTTTGTTGTGTGTTACGCGAAATTAGTTTAATGGTAAAAGTTTTTAAAACGACGCAGCACAAAAAGACAAGAACAAATTATGTCGCTATGTTTTTTAACTTGAAAATGGTTTTAACATTTTGCTTTTGTGGCAATATTTCAACTGATGTGTATGAGTGTGTGTGGGTGTGTGTGTGTGTGTGTGTGTGTGTGTGTGTATGTAGTGTATTAATGGTGACTGGATTATTGATGTGTGTTGACAATGAGTGATCATAGTTTTGAAAGAAGAACAATTTGCAAAAAAAATGCCACACATTATTTGTCAGAAAACTTTCAACGACGAAAGTGCATAAAGCAAAATATGAAAACTGGCGAAAATAATTTTTATTGCACACTTTCAAATGTGAACAAATTTCATATTCATCCTAAAGCTATGCAATGGAAGAGGTGTTGAAAAATATTCAAAGTTAAGTTGGATAAGTTTTCTGAGATAAATTTAGGTTAGGTTTGGTTTGGTTAGATTTGGGACATGGAATGGTTTTGGTTAATGGTAACGTGGGTCACTATTAGAGGTTCGTAGTGTCTTCAGTATTGTTTTAGTAACCTGCAGGAACTGCAAGTGTAAACTTAACATTTCCTCATACTGACTCGTTTTGTTAACATTTTGTTATTTTATTTGTTTGGGAAAATAATTTTTGCTGGAAATATGAAATTGTTGTCATCTTAGTAGAAGCCATAATAATTTTAATTATTTTGTTTTTTTATATATTTTTTCACCAGACTACAGAAAGATTTAATTGAATGATTTTATAATTTTTGTTAGAAAAATATAGATTATATAATTTTTGTTAGAAAAATATATAATTCGTTTTAACTTTTCAGTTGTTGTCATAAAAATGTTAATTACTTTTGTACTTTTTTTAATATTTTTTATTTAATTTTTATATATTTTTCTATTTTTTAGATATTTTATTTATCATTTATTAATTATTTAGATATCCTTTCTTGAAACCGCAAAAAAATTAATTTTATTTAATAATTTCATAATTTTTGTTAGAAATATAAAAATCTTGTCATCTACTCAGTTGTTGTCATAATAATATTTATTATTTTTATATTTTTTTAACATATTGTTTTATTTATTTTTTTAATGTATTTTTATATTTTTTAAAATTTGTTTATTTAATTTTTAATATTTTTTTGTAATTTTTTATATATGTTATACAATCTTTTTTTTAGTTTTATATTTTTTAACATTTTTTATAAAATTTTTTATATATTTTTATATTTTTTAGATATTTTATTTATCATTTATTTAGGTATATTATTTTCTCCAAACCACAAAAATTTAATTAAATTTAATAATTTCATAATTTTTCTTGAATATATATAAATCTTGTCGTGTACTTAGTTGTTGTCATAATAATGTTTATTATTTTTATATTTATTGTATTATTTTGTTAATTGATTTTTTTATATATTTTTATATTTTTTAACATTTGTTTATTGAATTTTTTATATATTTTTGTATTTTTTTATATTTGTTATATAATTTTTTTTATTTTTATATTTGCTTAACATTTTTTATTTAATTTTTTATATATTTTTTTAATTTTTTTTAGATATTTTATTTATCATTGATCATTTAATTAGATGTTTTTTTCTCCAAACCACAAAAATTTAATTAAAATTATTAATTTCATAATTTTTTTTGAATATATATAAATCTTCACATCTACTTAGTATTTATCATAAAAATGTTAATTATTTTTATATTTTTTTTAATATTTTTTTTAATATTTTTTTAATTGATTTTTTATATATTTTTATATTTTTCAACATTTGTTTATTTAATTTTTATATATTTTTGTATTTTTTTTAACATTTTTTATTTAATTTTTTATATTTTTTATATTTTTTTAGATATTTTATTTATCATTTATCATTTAATTAGATATTTTTTTTCTCCAAACCACAAAAATTTAATTAAATTTATTAATATCATAATTTTTTTTAATATATATAAATCTTGTCATCTACTTAGTTGTTGTCATAATAATGTTAATTATTTTTATATTTTTTTTTTTAATATTTTTTATTTAACTTTTTATGTATTTTTATATTTTTTAAATTTTTTTATTGAATTTATATATTTAAAAATTGTTTTTAATATTTTTTTATATTTTTTCCAGACCACAGAACAAATTCATTGCTGTTTTTTCTCCCAACTGTAGGCAACACATGGACAAAGGCAATTTAAACAAAAACTCTGAGTGTCTGTCGTTGACAAGCAAACAGCAAAAAGGACATTCGTTTCATTATATTTTAAGCACAATAACGATACAAGTCAAGTTGACAGCGCAACTGTGCGAGAAATGCGAGAAATATGACAAAGCAACAAAAGTAGTTTTAAGCGGACTGTAGAAAAGTTTTATATATTTTTTTATATATATTTGTTTTTAATTATGGTGCACACACCAAGCAAGCTGAGAGAAAGAAAGCTTCTACCTGCCAAAGTAAAATAGTAGAAAATTGTGTAGCATTGTTTTAGGCGCTTTTAGTCGCTGTGGCTGCTCATTAGTGAGTTTTGAGTACGAGTTTAGTGCTTTGTGGCTAATTGTTGCCATTGAGAGTAGAAACAAAAGTGACTTTTCTTTTGGGGAAAAGCAAAGAAAAGGATTTACTTGCAGCTTGAAAGTGTCGAAAACAGACTGCACACTAAATAGAAAAGAGTCACAACTAAGAAATATTCTCTAAAATTTTCAAGAGAGTCAAAAAACTATTGATCTTGCAGAAGCAATGCAATTGATTTAAGAAAAAACAAATATGCAGTGTTTTTCTAATTAAAAAAATTTATTTAAAAAGTTAGTAATAAGAAAAGAAATATTTGAAGTATGTAGTTCAAGATTTATACCCTGAATTCATTTATGGAAAAACTACTCTTTTTGAATTAAGTGAAAAATATTTATGTAATCACTTTGACATGTCTTTCAAAATGACGCACAATTTTCTTAAAAAAGGGTCAACAAAGATTGTCTGCCTTATCTAAAAATTCAGTCCATATTGTTCACAACTGAATAAAGACAAACGTTTCGCTTTCAGTCATCCATAAGCTGCTCAATAAATTTAAATACTCATGGCTCGTCCTTAGGCGACATTAAAACACCATTTTTCATACTCAATTAAATGTGACACAACTTGCGCTCATATCATTTCCATAGACCAGTCAACCGGCCCATGCGCGCGGCTCTTCATTTATTTTGTAATTTGCTGCTGCTGTCGCTGCCGTCGTGGCGTCAATTTGCCGCTCATTACAGCCACGGCCAACTTTCAGCGCCTCGACTAACTCACTTTCTTTGACGCGCTCTGCTTTGTCGCTTTTCTCTGTCGGCGACTACAGTGCTGCATTTTAACTTTCGCTGTGTATTCAATTTCTGTTTAATTTCTTTTTTATTGAGCGTCACGCCGCACTCATTTTTTACGCCATATTAATTGCAAAACTTCCATAATGAAATGTCATTTAGTTTGTTAATTGTCAACGATTAAGCCGCAATGTAATAAACGCTCAGCTGTCTTCCGCGTCGGATATGCAAACAACAACAATCAACACAATCAGCAGCGCGTCCCCAGCGACAGGCGGCAACAGCCAACACCCGACGCAGTAAATGCTCGCAAAAGTGCAGACACTGGCCCAGGGGGAAAGTGTCAGTCGGGCGTGGCGAAAGGTAGTGTAAGGAGTGTGAGAACGACGTGATGTACAACAACAACAAGCAGAATCATTAAAAAATTATGATAAAAACGCGTAAAACATGCAAATGTGGAAAGTTGTGCCCGGTTAACAACACTGAACCTGAAAGGGGCTCAAGCAACTTTGAGTGAGTTGTGAGTTTTGGGAGAAGCGTTTAATTACTGAAAGCGAGGTGTGCCCAATGTGTGATAAGGTCTGTGAAAAGTGGCTGCTCCATTAGATTTACGAGCTGTTATGAATGTCGAATATTTGTTGGTGTTGATGAAAACGGGAGAAGAGTGAGAAATGTTCACTTTCTTTTTTTATTTTTTTTTTATTTTAACGGAATTGTTAATGTCGTTATTAAGACTGATAAATGTAACAAAACTAATTCAAAATAAAGTTTAAATAATACATTTCTTAACTCAACTTAAAGACTTGGCTTTTATTAGTTTTAAAAACTAAACTTCAATTAACTTCATCAATGACATTAATGCTCATGTTATATTCATTAAATGTCCACTAGACATGATTTAGTGCACGATTTTTCGATTTCAGAGATGAAGAACTGCTATTTATGCACATTAAGTACATAAGTCCAACAATTTTGGCGCTTGAGTGGAGTTAAATGGCATCTTATTGCGACCAAAGTTCACAAAAAAGCTAAGGAATTCCACAAATTGCGCCACAGCTGCTCAGAAGTTGCTCTTAGAGGGTTAAAGTCTATGACTGACCCCCAATACTTTTCCCTATTGAATATTTCTTTCATACATATTAATACCCTATTTTCAACCCTTAATGGGGCTCTCATACAAAATGTTCCCCTACAATTAAATTATGGCCCCCATACAAAAATAGGCTCCAACTGCTCCCATGTTGGCCCCAGATATGTGAAATGTAAGACCGACCCTCATTTATTTTCTCTCCCAAATGTTTTTTCCAAACATACCTACTCCCTATCTCCAACCCTTAATGGGGCTTCCATACAAAATTATGGTTTTTATAAAATAGGCTCCAAATGCTCCCAGGTTGGCCCCAGATGTGTCAAATGTAAGACCGACACTCATTCATTTTCCTTTCCGAGTGTTTCTTCCAAACATACCTAGACGCTATCTCAAAGTCTTAAGGGGGCTGTCATACAAAACTGGTCATTTTCTATGTAATTGGTTCCCCACTTGTAATTGTAGTAAAATAAGCGAAGAAACCTCACATCTCGGAAACTACAAAACGGATTTAAATAATTTTTCCAGCAATGGACAATATTTTTAAGTATACAAAATACAAAATTACTTAAGGTCCAGAAATTCACTATCAGAGTGCATCTCCCATACAATGGGAGTTGTAAGGTTGTCAACTTTTGGGATTCTACGAAGAAATAAGCAAAATGTATTGTCAAAACCCCATTAACTTTCCATTTGAACTATGGATATTAGTAGCTCCCCATAAACTATCCATTTGTACCTAATATTAGGTACATAGAAGTGGCTGCCCCAAGGCGAAACCCTCTAAGGCCACCAAGGCTCGTTGTCAAAGTACATTCAGTCGAACTCTCATTGAAACAGTTTGAGCTTTTAACGAAGTTAAGTAGACAGTAAATTGTCGTATCGGCTATATGCCTTAGATTATCCAAGAAGGTATCTAGGTACATAGTTCATCTTTCTTTTGTATAAAAGAGGATAAGTTTATAGAAGGCAAAGTCTCCTTTCTTTTTCTCGTCCATACAGATGCGGCAGAAGTAATTTGAAAACAGTCTCAAATCTTTTTTCGTACATACCAACAAATCAGTGACCCATATATACACCAATAATGGATCTGATCTGGTCCATATTTAGTGGGAGAAGCTCTCTAAAACTCCAAAAGTTCAACGTAGCTAATGTCCTGTTCAGACAACCAACTAAATTGAGGAAACTTAGTTTCTAATTAAGTTTATCGCTTTGCTGTTCACAAATCTCAATTTAGGTTACATCTCAATTTAGCTGCTATCGAAAATTATATCGAAAGTGTAATCGAAAATGTCATCGTAAATGTTATCGAGATTGTTATCGGAAATATTATCGCTCATGTTTTTGTTTTGATGGAAGAAAGTTTTTTCTCTAATTAAGTTTTTCGCTTTGCTGTTTACACATCTCAATTTAGCTGATATCGAAAATGTTATCGATCACGGTTTTGTTTTGACGGAAGAAAGTTTTCCCATAATTAGGTTTGTCGCTTTGATCAATTTAGCTTACATCTCAATTTAGCTGTTATCGAAAATGATATCGACTATACCTCGTCCACTTTGTTGTTTTGACGGAAGAAAGTTTTTTCTCTAATTAAGTTTGTCGCTTTGCTGTTCACAAACCTAAATTTAGATCTCATTTAGCTGTTATCAAAAATGTTATCGATCAGGTTTTTGTTTTGACGGAAGAAAGTTTCTTCACCAGGGGCGGATTCAGAAAAATATTTCGGGGGGGTTTCAAAAAGTAATTCTTTAATATTCATAAATTGTCTTTTAATTTGTATGTAGTTTTAATGTCGATCCTAATATTTCGGGGGGGTTTCAACCCCCAAAACACCCCCTGAATCCGCCACTGTTCTTCACTAATCAAGTTTATTGCTTTCCTGTTCACAAACCTCAATTTAGCTTACATTAAATTTACCTGTTATCGAAAATGTTATCGATAACGTTTTTGTTTTTAAAAAACATTTATCGAACACTTAGAAATATTTATTTAACACTCTACTTCAAATAAACTAAACTTTAAAACAAAATTTCAAAGCAAACAAATGTTTACAAACATCGTTCGATGCTGTCAGTTTCTCAATTTCGTTTTGGTTCCGTCAATTGTGAATGAATTTGTTTATCGATAATAGCACGTTACAGGATTGCATGGCGAATGGAACTCCATTTATGGTAAATTTAGCGCTAATTGCAATGAACTTAATTGAAAATTTTACATAAAAATTGAGTTCAAAGTAAAAAAAGTTGTTCAATGCAGTGGATAGAGGTCCATAGCGAAAATTTAGACCGTATCTCCGGTGAAAGGATCAAGTTGAGGACACACTTACATTTCATGGTGTGACCAACCGAAGAAGACGCACGCAAAGCAGAGACGTCTGAAGAGAACTTTTGCGGTAGTCCGTAACTCGGTAATGAGTTGCTTTGGCCAGTTGAGCCAGTAAGTAAGATTTATAGAAAAATTTCGATAATCTATCCTAGCAATCTTGAGATTACATCAATTCTGCATGAGACACTATCTTACACCAATCACATCCACTTAGAATCTATTTGCTCTAAAAGGACTAACAAAGCATCAATTTTCGGATACTATGGGTTGGGTATTTTCATCATAAAAGAAAAGAAAAAAAACTGCCTGACCCTTCGATGGCCTTCGGAGTCTCTTCTTGAACAAATGGAAGAGCAGCAGCAGATGTTGCATGAACATATTTCGTACAGCATGAGTCCACAGTCCTTTGTAGTCTATGGAGAGCAGATTTCATTTTTTATGAAATAGTTGTATCCATCAGAGAACAAAATTGAAGGACATAATGGACTTGATTATGGTCTGAGAGACCCACAGGACTTTCAAAGGATTCAGGTCCATGTTTACCAAATGCTCGCTGACATGAATGAAATCCACAAAACTCTGATTTTTCTTTCTTGTATCTGTTGAAAACTAAATGGTGGTGGGGGTGATGATAAGGGTTTCGAATTCAGCGGACCTTCATCAGATCCCATCATAACTTCACTTAATCGATAACTAACTTCATTTTTATATATTTGCTTTATGCCTCATCTTTCATATTATTTGCGTCATTACCCACTTTTCACTTCTACTCCTTCCCCAAACTCTTTCAATAGTCTCCACAACCCGGCATCGGCATGTCAGTTGTTTGCCCCTTTCTCTCTTCGCCCTCTTTCCACTTCCTTTTTACTCCGTCTAGTGTGTAGTGAAGCGTGGAAAAGAATGTTTTGCTTTGGTTTTTTTTTTAATTTCATATTTTTTTATTGTTATTTGTTTTTCATATTTTTTACTTTTCATTGACTAATATGAAAACTTGAGTTTTGTTGTTGTTGCTGTGACTCGTCGATGTAGTTTGATATTATGACAAAAGTTTGTTGGCCGCTCATTGTTGTTCGCTGACTGTTGTTGTTCTTTCTGTTGCTGTGTGTTCTCTCTATTTTTCGTCTCATCATAGAATATTTGCTGGTATTTTGTATTTGTATTTGTTTTTGTTGTTTTGCTATTATGAAGCACATCATTGATTTCATTGTTGTTGTTGTTGTTATTTCTTATCGATTATTAGTTAAATTAGTTCTTGGGCTATTTTGATACTGTTGTGCTTGTTGTTGTTTTTTTTTGTAATATTTGCAATGTCATTTTTATGGACTTCATACGCCACCTTCTTCCTCTTTCTCTGCTTCTTATGTCTGAACTTCATCGGGCAACTTTGTTGCTGACCAGCCACGCACCAGTGCAACGACTTGTGGCATTTTGTGTGGCTTCGCTCATGCGATAATTAAATTTTGTTTGCTGAATTTCTGGAATTATACGCGCACACTTCGTACATGCGGTCAGTTTCAGCGGCAAACATTTCACACTTGCCGAGTGTGCAATGCGGCAGGACATGCAAGGAGCATGAAGATGGGTTGGGCAAGCGAACAACGTCGACTTAAATTGAAAAGTTTAAATGAGTATAAATTTTGCACTGATGACTTTCGTAATAAAAAAATTATGAAAATAATAAGCACATCGCTGCTTGCACAGTGCACAGTGCGTCATGCTGCCTGACTGTTTGCCTGCTCGCTCTGGCATTTCATTTTGCTGTGTTGTCATTTGACTTTGTTGGTTCGACTTTTATGTGCGGAGGCGGAGGAGAAGGGTTTGAACATTTATGTGAGTTGTGCTGCAACTTTTGAAAAATGACGCTTGTTGCAATCGGAAGTGGCGTTCGGGTGTTGGTGGACAAAACTTTATGAATTATTTGTCCGCATTTTGTGGCCGAACGTTGTCACTGACAGCCGGTCAGCGCATGTGGCGCGGAGAATATATAACAAATGCAACAATGTTTGAATTAAATATGTGCGCTTTTAATATAATTTTCAAGTGGCAGTTACTCGCTTAGCTCGTAGCGTTATGAGGATTAATTGGATAAATTCAAAAATGACAGCATTTAAATAAAAATTGTGAAATGGTTTACGCAAGCAAAACGTGTTATAGTCATTTAATTGTGAAATGAAAATATTCAATAAAATTAAATAAAATTTCAGTAAAAATTATAAATAAATAAAAAAATTATGCAAACAACTAAATCGAGTTCTCTTTGCTTTCTATTTTTATTTTTAATTGATTCGAACTTGCTGCAAGTGCTGTACTGGCTTCAAAGGCAGAGAAGAAATGTATTCTGCACAGGAAAATAATACACAGAGATACAAAAAAGATAAATCAGAGGTGTTTTCTTGGTTTGGATACTCATTCATTTCGAACGACTAATTGGTAAACATAGAGTTGGATCCTTCGAAAGTCCTTTGGATCTCTCAGACCACAATCAAGTCTATTATTCCTACGAATTGACTGTCTGATGGATACAACTGTTTCATAAAGAGTGAAATCTGATCTCCATAGACTACAGAGGACTGTGGACTCATGTTGTACTAAATCTTTTCTTCAACCTCTGTTGTTGATCTTCTATTTCAAGAGGTTCAAGAAGATACCCCAAACGCCATCAAAGGGTCAGACAATTTGTTTCTTTACCTAAAAAGCCTAGGAAACGCTACTCAGAGGTGCTCTCTCATATGAGAAATATATAAAAAAAAACGTTGGTGACCGTTGGTACCGCACACATAATCTAAAAAAAATAATTAAAATATTTTATCTTATCTCATTTTATTTTATTTTTATTTTACTTTATTTTATTTTTTTTTAATTTTGCTTTGATTTATTTTATTTTATTTTTTTTTATTTTGTTTTATTTTAATATTTTTTATTTTACTTTATTTTATTTTAGTTTATTTTATTTTATTTTATTTTATTTTATTTTATTTTATTTTATTTTATTTTATTTTATTTTATTTTATTTTATTTTATTTTATTTTATTTTATTTTATTTTATTTTTTTTTTATTTTGTTTTATTTTAATATTTTTTATTTTACTTTATTTTATTTTATTTTATTTTATTTTATTTTATTTTATTTTATTTTATTTTATTTTATTTTATTTTATTTTATTTTATTTTATTTTATTTTATTTTATTTTATTTTATCTTATTTTGTTTTATTTTAATATTTTTTATTTTACTTTATTTTATTTTATTTTATTGTAGTTTATTTTAGTTTATTTTAGTTTATTTTATTTTATTTTATTTTATTTTATTTTATTGTAGTTTATTTTAGTTTAGTTTATTTTATTTTTTTTATTTTATTTTATTTTATTTTATTTTATTTTATTTTATTTTATTTTATTTTTTTTATTAATTTGGGGCTTGTACCAAAATTCTAACTTGATAAAAAAATTTGTTTTTTAACTAACCATTTTTTTAAAATAAAAAACTACTATTTTTTAACCCTGTACCCTGTTAGTATTGTTTACAATAACATGGACACCAACTTGTCATATGTTCCATTAGGTTTAGATGCACATACGACATTTGTTTACTCAGGCGGCAAACTATGCGAATTCAAGTCATATTTGTAACCAAAATGATTGAAACGCACCACACCCGTCTGCCACTTATTAAATTTATTTATATGTGTGCGTGTCCATTAGACTCTCTCGAATTTGTTTTTGTTGCTGCTTTTATTTCACTATCTGTCGTATTCATTTCACTATTTCTGCTTGCGTGGGGTTTTGTGTTTTTGATACATGCAACTGATTGCTTTCAATTAAGTTTTGACAAATGAAAATTAA
Organism: Melieria omissa; assembly: GCA_963971225.1. Lineage (NCBI taxonomy): Eukaryota > Metazoa > Arthropoda > Insecta > Diptera > Ulidiidae > Melieria > Melieria omissa. The sequence goes on from OZ020269.1 coordinate 90,595,578, forward strand.
ACTGTTCATAGTGCTTCATGTTTGTTTGCATGTTGTTGTTGTTGTTGTTGTTGTGCACAATATTTGAGCTTTATTGTTGCTTTTATTAGAATTTTATGTTTTACGCAAATTAAAAAAAAAACATGAAACTAGGTTGAGTTGAAATGCTCAGTTCTATTTAATGGCAGTCAGTGTCATAACAATGAAATTTTGTGCGTTATGAAATGAAATTGGACGCCATTTTGCACTGAAGTCAGTAGCGAGAGGAAAGTTATATATATGTAGATGTAGGCAATTTTGTTTTCAAATGCAATTTCAAATATAGTTTGTCGTTTCGGTAGCATTTTGAATGCCTTGATTGAAGTCGAAAAAAAAATAAATCGTAACTTTTGATTGTAAAAATGCGAAAAATTATAATAATAGGCAAAAAAAATTAGAATTCCTTTGAGAGAAAAAAGACAAGAAAAAATATTTACAATTTGAAAAAATATTAATAACTATTTTCAGGAAAAGGTAAAGCTTTCCAGGGGCCGAATACTGATTTAAATATTTATAGTTGTTGTTAAAAAAAATTTTTTTTATCATCCGCAATTTTTCATGCTTTGATTGAACTCGAAAAATAAACGCGTAAAAATGCAAGAAATTATAATAATGGGCAAATAAAAAACTTATGAGAAAAGTATAATAAAAATAATAAAAATAAAAATAAGAATTGTTTTGAGAGAAAAAAGGCAAAAAAAATATTTTTAATTTAAACAAATGTCAACTATTGTTTTCAGGAAAAAGTAGACGTTTGAAGGGAAAAATACTGAAATAAAATATAAATGAAATATTTGTAATTGTTGTTAAAAAAAATCTGTTGAAAGGACAATTCAGACAAAAAATAGTTATAATGATTATAAACAAAAGTTATTTTCAGAAAAACAAAATTAATTAATGGAAAGAATATTTTCACTGGTTTTAAGAAGAAGAAGTAGAAACCACTTTCATGGGGGAAAAATAAAAACAAATATTTATTGTTATGAAAAAAATTTATAATTCAGGAAAAATGTATTAAGTTATGAAAAAAAACTTATAAAAAAAGAAAGTTATGAAGAAAAAAATATTTAAAATTTTTTTAAGTTAAAGTAAACGTAGTTTTCAGAGAACAAAAATTTAAGTAAAGTTTATTTTTAATTGTTGTAAAGAAAAAAAAAACACTTGTATGGAGCGAAAAATTTTAACAAATATTTATTGTTATGAAAAAAAAGTAACAATTTGGGAAAAAGTTATAAAGTTGTATGAGTAGATGTGTTTGGGTGAAGATATAAATAAAAAAAAATAAATTAAGCCGATAGCCCTGGCAGCTAGTGCTCCTTTTTAATTATAATTTTAATTGTAATTAAAAATAATAAATAAATAAATAAATAAAAAAATAAATTATCGTTACTTTTGAACGAAAAAATGTCTACTGAATAGAAAAAGTGAGAACCGGGTGGGTGCTGAATCTTTTTGAAAAAACTAAACCGAAGTTGCATTCTGCATGAAGGAAGATATGTGTTGGTATATCAAACAGAAATGGATTCATACATTGAATCACAAAGACTATCAAAAAAGAAATAAAAATAATGAAATAAGCTGTCTAGTGTTTGATCATTCGATCCTTGGGTAAATCGAGCGTTGCATGAAGTTAATATAGCAACCGACACTGGCCAACATGAACTGAACTGAACACTCTGGAATGTGTTCAGAGATTCAGGAGATATGCGTGTCAGAACCAAAACCATCCAAAAATAAGTTCATCAATGACACAAATCTTTGTGTTTTCCAATAACACCTCCGGTCTAGCAGCAACGAATGCACAGATATGATCTATGTGCTCTACACAACCCAGTAATAAACTTTTACATGGGTAGGCGTCCCTCCTAGGCGGATAATAGATGGCAGCAGCATCACCTGGGACTGCTGGAGATTAACTAGTTATCCAACATTCAATCGACTAACGTAACCAATATGAGTCGTTAGCCTTCTTTAGGCTCTATGCTCCCAGGTGGAAGAATAATTTACCGAGCTTTCGATTCATTAATGGTTACTTTCGAATAAAGTTCTCAGATCTGTCATAATCTGTTTAGTCTGTAAGATTAGAAAGTCTCATGAAATATAGACTTATGAAATTTCTTTTTAATTTCTTTTCATAACAATAAATATTTGTTTTTATTTTCCCCCCGTAAAACTGGTTTCTACTTCTTATTAAATATATTTAATACTCATTGCTGTGCATTATTTGAAATATTCATCGACTTAGTATCAAGTTTCATATAATTTAACGCTTACCATATCACTTTAGAGGACTTGACTGTATTTTTTTTAGCACTTACCTGAAAGAAAAAGAAAGCAATAATTAGAATCAACATTGCAAATTTATTTAAGAGACAGACACTACTTAGTTGTTTTTTTATAATTCATCCATCCTGTGCCCTGACAGACAGAACATTAATCGATTAGCAAAATCAAGACAAGATATCAAACTTTTTAAAGCCCTTTGCTTTCAAGAGAATAAAAGATTGACAATAATTTAGGCAGAGACCTTTCAAGGGTTGAAAGACCTGGCCGACAAATGTATAACCTTGAGGCACTTTGAAAGGTGGAGTTGGACTCCAACCAACTGATCTACGAACTGTAGATAATCTTGATGGGAGTTAATGAAACTAATAAGCAGTGAAGTCTAGTAGGTTTTTAGTCCAAATTAGAGAGCAAGAAAGAAAGAGAGTAAGATGGTGACATTTCTTTAAACCTTTCGACCCCAAAGTTGCTTGAGAGCAACTTCACCTATTTGTCATCTTATAGCAAAAGCTACGATTGACTTATGGGTTTACTTTAACCCTTTTGGGACTACTGGGATAATACGTCCCAGCAAGCTTTTAACGCCACTCAAAACAATTATTCAAATCGTACGACTCACGTAAAATATTTTTTTGATTTCGGAGATCCAAGATAAAAGGATGATTTCAGAATTTGTGAGCATCCAGTATAATTTTCTAACCCCAACATTGATAGAATGAGAATATTTTTTCTGAGAGTATTTTGTCTTTCACAATTAAACTCCGTCCCGAAAGGGTTAAGTAGGCACCAACAACCTAATATTTTCAGAAGTGAATTCAAAGCAAATTACAAAAATTTTACTGTTATCCCCAAAATAATTTCCAATAATTGGCAGCGATATCAGGGAAAGTTTGTGTTCTAATTGAAGTCTACGAATTGGGAGCGTTTGATCAAAACCCTGTTTCTTTAATAATAGTAAAATAAAATCAAAAAGAGATAATTTTGTATTTTTGCATAAATATGAAATAATTTTTCTGTAATTTAAAAATATTATAAAAAAATTATTTAACTCGTTTTAAGCTAAAATTGTTCAAAAGTAAACTAGCTCTAGAACTCTAACAAAGAGACGTGGCGATTTCAAATGTCGTGTGCACACTTATTAGTAAAATCGTTCATGATTTATATACCAAAAAGTAAAATCAAGACACAGGGTAAAATTCGGGAGCGAAAGGGTTATTTTTGGGTCATGGAAACTTCAGAAGTCATCTAACACGAGACTACCATATCTGGACACACTGCCATAGGGGAGTAACTAGTCACCAAGTAACTAGAAGTCACCACAATCGACTGTAGCTAATTAGAGAGATTTCCATAATTGCAGTTGGCTTTTAAACCACTACGTCACATAGCAAACCCCTAATAGAGGTCACAAAAAGAGACCTGACCGCCAGGTTATCTGCTTCGGTCAATCACCCGGCAGAATAACGCAGCTAAAACACACTTAAGCATTTACATAGCTGAGCTCTCAACCTAAATTGCTGTCCATACTAATTTTCCCCTCTGTCACCTCAATTCAATTTCCATCAATCCCATTGCTTCCCTTAATTGCGGCAAGTAAATTTTCCGCCATTATTTCGCTCTGTTTATTCAACTCAATAGGCAATTTCCTTGGCCAAACCATTTACAAGCAAATTTTTTTGTTGGTGTATTTTATCTGTGTTTTCTACTATTTTGCAATCTCTTTTTTTGTTGCTTCTCATGGCATTGTTTTTGTTGTGGTGTTGCTGTCTTTCCACTATTTACTTCGGCACGAGTTGTTAATCCGGGCATTTTTTTGCGCTGGCACGTTCGCGTTAGTCTCTGTGTGTGTGTGTGAGTGTGTGTGTTTTGCTCTTTTTGTTTAACCCATTACACGCTGACCACGTTTAGCGGTAATTGTCGGTGGGACATTTTGGACGGCAGGTGCGGCGGTCACTGTTTCGGTCAGTTGCACAGGTTGACGCTGGGCGTACGTGTTCACTTGCCTCAATCACTTTGCCACCTGTCTTTATACACACGCACACACACATATACGGCGACAATGAAGAAAACAACAACTAAATAATATAATATAATAATTGGGAGAAATTATGATATCCGTACCCCCTCTCGTCTAGAATGGAGGAGAGGGAACATCCTAAATAACCTGAGTACCACAATCTATACTGATGGCTCCAAAATGGAATGCGGAGTAGGAGCGGGGGTTTTCTCCGAACATCTAAAGATAAACGTGTCTTTCCGCCTCCCCAACACAGCAAGCGTTTTCCAGGCGGAAGTGCTCGCTATCAGAGAAGCGTGCAAGATGGCATTGGTGGACACATCTTACAAAAGTCACATAACAATACTTACCGACAGCCTAGCTACGGTTAAGGCACTGGAATCGTCGACTCTATCGTCAAAACTAGTGCGGGAATGCAGGAATCTCCTGATAGAGCTGGCTCAGCGGTTCAGAGTTACCCTGATATGGGTGCCAGGGCACAACAACATTGACGGGAACGAAAGAGCCGATGAGCTGGCTCGGAGAGGCTCCGCTCTTGATGAGAGCGAGGCGCTGACGGTTCACGCCCCAATGGGCTCTATCAAGAACGGGGTCTCGAAGGACTTCCTCGCCAAAGCCAACACTAGATGGCAGAGGATGGAATCCTACAGGATCAGCAGATCACTGTGGCCAACATACGATAAAAATAGGACCGCGGAGCTCTTGAACAAAGGCCGACGGGATGTGGCAAGACTGACGGCAGTCATCACTGGCCACTGGCCCATTGGAGAGCACGCGGCAAAAATGGGGATACCATACAACACCAGCTGCCACAGCTGTGAAAACCCGGATGAGAAAGAAACCGTTCACCATTTCCTCTGCGCCTGTCCGGCCTTAGCAAGAAGGAGATGGAAAACGCTGGGAAAACCGATATTTCAAAGTTTCGAGGAGATAGCGAAGTGCAGCGTAAACTCACTACTCTCGTTCATTAACCTCTCGGACTGGATATAAAGATATGTACGGATAAATACATATAGGTCCAGATGACACCACACAATATACCTTAGGGTACCTACCGGGAATAGTGGTATCAAAACGGCGCTAACGCGCTAATTGGATGCTGGAGCATCGCCACTTGAACCAACCAACCAAAATATAATAGCAGACCCACACACATACACACATACAAAATTACAGTCGCACATACATAATTTACCAGCATGAAAGGCAGATGATGTCACAATTGCGGCAGTGTGGCGGCCATTGCCCACAGACGCAGCAAATGCTCTGACTCTGTGTGTGTGAGAGTGTTTGTAAGTGCGCCGGCTGCAGAATGACGCTGGCTTGCAGCCTGTGGCCGGACACGTTTAATGCGCTTGTTTATTGCCAACAGTAACTTCAACAAAAAAAAAAAACAAAAATTACAACAACAACGACAAAAATTGCTTTCACCATACGCCTGCGGAAGTGTGAGTTTAAAGCTTAAAGCATTTTAACTGTTGCCACTTCCGTTGCAATTCGCTCGACTCTGTCTGTTGCTGTGCTCTGACTCGTTGTTTTTTTTTCTGTGCCATCTGCTTTTCCGCTTGCAACATTGTGTCACCAACACACACACCCACACACCAACAACACCTGCTCCTACACATTGTTTTGCGCATTCTCCTTTGCATTTTTCCACTATTTGTATTTTTTGTTGTGGTTGTTATTGTTACCACTCGCTGGTTACTCCTGGCTGGCTGACAATGCCCATTGGGAATTTTCATCGGTTCTCCTACATTTCCCAGCCGTTCTATTGTCTCGCTGGTTGTTGGTTCATTTTTTTTGTTGCATTATTGCTGTTATTTATTTACTGTTGCTTTGTGCTGTGGTGAGTTGCATAGCCAGTTGGCGGCTTGGCTCGCTTCGTTCTTGTGGTTTTTTAGTGGCGGCAGTCTTAAAGCTTCGACACTTAAGCGCCTTTGCTTTAAGGCTGTTCTTGTTGTTGCCGTTATTGTTGTTGTTGTTGCAGTTCATGCTATCATTATTGCTTGACTTTGCATGTGCATAGCCACATTCATTTAGTTTTATTTATTTGACCGCAGGCTGTGCGCAGTTGCCGGCTTGAATTTCCATTTCCAGTCACCATTGTTGCCAAAGCGTGTATTTTGTTTTTGCTGTCCACTGTTGCTCGGTTACTGTTGATTTTATAAGGTTGCTTGCGGGTTTTAAGCCGATGTTGTTCTAGTATAATTAGCCGAGTTCGTGAAGACAAGGTGGACACAGTGTTCATTGATTCCGATGGACAATTAACATTTGCGGATCTTTGCTACTTCAGAAGTAATAAATATTGATCAAATTTATATATATAGATCGATTTTCCTTAGCCATTTCTACTTCTAAAACTATTAGTTTTGTGATATAAGTAAACAAAATAATTTCCAATAATTTGCAGCGATATCGGAAAGTCTGTGTTCCAATTGAAGTCTACGAATTGGGCGCGTTTGATCAAAACCCTGTTTCTCAAATAATGGTTAAATAAAATCAAAAAGTGATAATTTTGTATTTTCCCATAAATATTAAATAATTTTTCTGAAATTAAAAAATATTGATAAAACATTTATTCAACCCGTTTTAAGCTAAAATTGTTCAAATGCAAACTAACTCTTAAACTCTAACAAAGGGGCATGGCGACCTCAAATATCGTGTGCACACTTCTTAGACAAATGTTTCATGATTTAAATACCAAAAAGTAATATCGAGGCACAGGGTGAAATTCGGGGTCGAAAGGGTTAAGAAAAGTAAGTAAAAGAAAGAGCTATGATTCCTTTCGTCAGACGTTCAGACAAACTCTTTTAAATACCTTACGTGGTCTTTTCATAGGAAAAAGTTTAATACCTAAACTATTTTTTTATTACTGCCCACAGTGATTCGTTCCATAGACAAAATTCAAAAGATTTATACTCTCAGAATTCAAAAATTTTGATGTCATTTGAAAGGTAAAACTTTAACTATGAAAGCTCCAAAAAATCTGTGCTAAAAAGTCATTAGTGCCTGTGTAAGATTTGCTCAGAGTCGGAACTTTTTCACAAAAAAATGTGAGCACGTGTTTATTGATTTTAGGTTTTAAGTGTTTTTTAAACATTTTTATTTTATTTGAAACTAAGAAAACCTCTAAAAATTTGTGCAAAAAAGTAATTAGTGTTGCTGCTCAATAATTAATTAATAAGTGAGCAACAACACAAAAAACTTTAAACACATATTTCAATTTTCTGGTCAGTTGAGTAAAAAAATCTAAACAATTCATGTTAAGTAAAAAGTTATCAGAACTTTCAGTATATATTGAGTATTTATGTGGCATTTTTGCTTTTAGTGTTTTCTCAAAATTTGCAATGCAATATATATTTGCAATATTTTTCAAAATTATTTTTAAAACCCGAAAATTGCAAAAAGTTAAAGGAAAATATCAAAAAAGTATGTAAAACTATGGTTCTGGGTTTTTAATATTTAAAGAAGCATTCTTTCTTTGTCGAATAATGTAAACAGATCAGAGCTGCAAGAGCTTCTATGAGTTGGATGTTTTGTCACAAAATTAAGTAAACAAAATTTAAAAATTCAGGGTTAGTAAAAAGTTGTGAAAACTTTTAATATAGACTAAGCATTATATAATATATTTTTCAAAATGATTTAAAATACTGAAAATTAAAAAAAAATATCAATAAAGTATGTGAAAGTATGTTCATGGATTTTGTTTTAGTTTTAATAAGCAGTCTTTCTTTCTTTGTCGGATAATGCAATTACATCCTCTGATATCTTCAGATCTCAGAAAATAATTATATTTGAAAAGTTCTCGCAACACCTGTTTTACGACAAAATATGTTTTATTTATACCTAAAACTATGCAATCAGCATGAAAAATTGAAACAAGCTGCACAAATGTAAAACATACATCAATTATTATAATTTTTTTTGAAAAACTAAAGCGCCGTAAGACAATTTCCGTTACTCCTTGCAACTATTAATGTTGACGTAAAATTGCAAATTCAGGTCTCAGGCATTGCTTAACAACAAAAGTTAAAGAAAAACAAAATGGAGTTTTCAGTTCAGCAGAAGAAGAAGAACAGACCACACTATGAAGAACACACAACTCCTAATTTTGTGCCACGGTTGTATGAAGTTAAATCACTGTGAAGCCTCACGTAAGTTTTTCTTGAGAACGAAACAAACACTTTTCAATTCAGGGTTAAAATATCGTTAATAAGTTAATATTGTAAATCTTTTTAATATTCAAAACCAATTAGTTAAAGTTTTCCTCAATTTATTGTTTGATTTGACAAAACCCACTAAAAACGGCCCACGTGGCGTATGAGTGATTTCTATGGTATAACCACAGCCCACTTTTCACCACTCATTTTCCACCTCTCACTTTCCATCTTACATATTCATTATGCTCCATTAAGGGGGTCGTCTAGTGTGAAGGCCGTATTTTTATGCCTTTTTTGACAGTCATTATTAAAAAAACCGTTCAAGTAAAATAACTTTTGAATTTTATTTCTTCTTTGAGTACATTTCGACAAAGTTTTATATTTATTTGAAGCCAATCTATTGATTAGTATCGGAGTTACACCACTCAACAGGAAGACGTAAAAAAAAAAAGTTGCTCCACTGCTGCCATGATTCCGGGCGTTGTGATTATCTGAAATCAAAAAACCAAACGCCATTTCATTCCTGAGACTTCAAACTGCAAATTGAGCTAAAAGAAAGTTCGAATTCCAAAAAAAAGTATTTTTTTGCCTAAACATAAAAAAAATATGAGTCTTTCGACTATTTTTCACGTGCATATAATTGAAGAAAAAAAAAAGTAACGAAGCAATCTTAATTCTTTTAGCTTAATTTGTAGTTGGACATGTACTCAAGATGGTGTAAAAAGTTGAGCATTAATAGTTAAATAGTTTTTGAGATATCGTGGCAGCAGTTTTGAAGAAACGTGTTTTGAGAAAAACGCGTTTTTAAGTTGGAAGTTGGAGGTATGCGCTCCGCATACCTACTCCGGTTTACAAGTGCAACTTGATAACGGCTTCGAATTTACAAAAATCCATTTATACACGTCTTCTAAACATGTTTTAGAAGTGATTTATGAAAAAAAAACAAAAACGATTTTTTTGACCCGTCACACTAGACGACCCCCTTAAAGAAGCTTCAACATTTTTAAATTAATTTACAATAAAATTTGGTAGGAAATTTCGGGCACAACATGTTTTCTGACTTGATTCTTTAGTTCGCTCCTCGCCATTGCTTTGCTCCATGTCCTTTTTTTTGCTTGTCAAACTTATTAGCAGCTAATAACAACTCTGGTTTGGTTAATTTATTATATAAAAACTGTATTACAATTTCTTTACATCAGTGATGCCAGTGGCGCACACAGAATTTCATTTTTGGGAGGAAGGTCCGTTCATAACTTCCCAACTCAATGCCAGTTGAAGCCATAAATACCATTCAAAATTTGTGTGAAAAACAGATATTTGGGAAGGACAGATATTTTCTCAGAGAAAAGAAACGACGACTGGGTGGACTCTAAGGCTGAGGCAGTACTCCTACCGGAGAAGGATGAACCTGCGGTCACTGGTTCCAGTCGTGGAATATCATATGCGAGCAAAGGTTCAGTTCCCTTGCCTGACAAGGTGAAAGACCTTATCAAGAAGCACCAGTAGATTGTAGCTAAGTACGAAAAGAAGCAGGCGGTGGTGGTCTGGTGCTAAGAGTGCGACCGGTACAGCAACGCCTGGAGGCAATATCGCTGCTATCGGTGGAAAAAGTAGGGTTGGCCTGGAGCCAAGCCTACTGAAGCCTGGAAACAGCCCTTCGGCCGCCTCGCTCGAATGGAAGACTGGACCGAAGCCAACCACTTTTTAGAGGCCCATCTCTACCTCGGTGGAAAAGGCCGTTAAAAGATGAAGATCCCGGAGAGGACCAGCCAACAGGGGAGAGAAAAAAAGCAAGAGCCTTCAGCAAGCTTCTCCTCTCCACAGGAGCTGAAAATTGTTGTACAGTAAGTATTTAGAAGTAAGTTGTAAATGTTATTGTTTGTGCGAGTTTATATGAGTTTGTACGATTATGTTGTCAATGTTGCCCTTCATTCACATTTTTCATGTTATTTTGAGATTTTATATCTTTTTATATATTTGATTATTTAATTTTTTGCTCAATAAAAATGTCTACGTTTGCTATTTGATATCTTTTGTATTTTAATGTTTATATTTTATTGTTTTTCCATCACTGCATGTCTACAAATCAAACAATTTCCTATTATTTCTTGTCTACTATTATTTCTATTTATTATCTGTTTTTGTTACCATCGAAGATTAAAATTATTTGTTAGTCTTTGCCAAAGGCTTGATTTGTTTTCACCTCTTCAACCTTAACGCCTCGGCTGTATTTTCATTGTATTTCATTAGGTTGCTTAACACAATCCTTGCGGCCATATTCGCCAAACAATTGTTGCGCAATTCATATTTTTCCCCCACTTGCATTGCTTCCGCCTTTGCCGTGTCTCACCCTCCATTTCATTTCCTTTCATTCATTCATTTATTCATTCAAAGTGGCCAATACGCCGCCGGCCATAAATATTTTATTTTTTTTCATTTATTATGCCACTTGTTATTGTTGTTGTTATTATTGTATTTGCATCGCTTTCATGCGGCCGCAATTGCAATCCGTTTGTCGCAATTGGTTGTAGTTGTTGCTGTTGGCGTTGTTTGGTATGTTTTGTCATTGGTGCCATTGAATTTTCAATTTTGTTCGTTTTGATTTGATTTTATTTGATTTTGGCTATTTCTCTTTTCATCTCATGCCGCGCCTCCCTTCAGCTTCATTCCACTTTAGTTGGCTGCGCCTGCAATCCGCGCTGTCAGTAGCCGCATTTATTTAGCTTCCCTTCTCGCTTTGCTTTTTTCACTCCTCCTCCTTGCCACATTTAGCTATTCTCGTTGTTGGTGTTGTTTTTGTTGTTGTGCGCCCGGCGTGCTGGCATTTTAAATTGGATGATGGCATTTTATTTGCCGTTTGCGTTCTTTTTCCACGATTCAAATTGGATTATGCGCTTTTTCCCTCTTCCTCCCTCTCTCTGTCTACGCTCGCATCGCTTTCACATTTACCGCGTTGCCGGGCTTTTGTGTGCACTGCACCCCGCCCTCTCCCCCGCCCTCCAACATCCTGCTGTCTGTAGTTAGTCTCCTCCGGCCGCTATTTGCTATGCAGTCAAATTGTTTTGTTATTCACCTGTGCGGTTATGTTGAATAACGTAGCTTTTAGACGACATTTACTTTGCTATTGTTGTTGGTTATTATTTTAGTTATTGCTGTAATTGTTTGAGCCTTTGCTTGCCGTTTTTCATGAATATTTAAAATATTTGTCCAAGCATTGGCAAACACGAATTGGCTCGGCTTCGACTGTCTGACACATCGCCAAAATGAATAACGCCTGGGCTGCCTCCGGCTTCACTGATTGTGTGTTCTGCTCTTTGATTTAACAGTGCAGTGCACTTTTGGTGGCAAACAGTTTTTAGTTGTTGCTATTTTTGAATTTATATTCACTATAAATGCGCTAAGCGCTTTGTGGGATTTTCTAGTTGAACTTACCTCAATTCAATAGTAAAGTGTTGTTATATATTTTTCTATTAGAATATTTTGTATACAAAATGTTTGTATGCTCACCTGCAAAGAGAAGAAAATAGAGAGAGAAGTTTAAAATTTATGGAAAAATATAGCGAATTTATTTTAAGAATTAATTGTATGAAATATGTATGGAAGTAAAAGGTTCTAGAACTAAGCGGCAGCCTGAAACTATGCTGTTGGAAAATAGTGTTAGAAATAAAGCTGATAACGGGTTTTGTAGTCATTGAAGTAAGTATATAGTGAGCGTTTTGTGAATTTGAGAAAGCAGATCTGTGTGGAAGTGCAGAGTTTTATAATTAATCAGGAGCCTAAAGGTAATGTAGCATACTTTTAGGCGTTACAAATATATCAAATGAAGGATTTTGAACAACGTAAGAGTCTATAGTAAATAAGTTTTATAGAAAACTGATGCATCTAACAAAAAGAGCGATAGCCTAAAAGTATGCTACAAGCAAACAACATTACAACTAAACCTCATAACGTTTTTTCCAGTAATAGAACAATGTAGTGAAATTAGTAAAAAAAGCGTACGCCCAAAAGTATGCTACGAGATAACAGTTATAAAAAATTATGCTGATAAATGATTTTTAAGTCATAGAACAATACAGTTGTCCTTTTTTAAATAAGTTTTATAAAGAACTAAATCATCTAACAAAACAAGCTACAGCCTAAAAGTATGCTTTACGCAAATAACATTACAAACAAACCTGATAACTTATTCTTTAGTCATCGAACTATGAAATGGGTAGTTTTTTAATTTGTCTTATAAAGAACTGGAATGTTTTACAAAAGAACGATCGCCCAAAAGTATGCTACGAAAAAGGTCTTTTAAAAGTAAAGCTCATAAGGGATTTTAAAATCATACAACAATATCGTGAGCTTTTTGTAAATGAGCTTTATAAAGAACAAAAACATCTAACATAAAAAGGTAAAACCTAAAAGTATGCTACAAGTAAATAACGTTACAAAAAAGGCTGATAACCTAATTTCTAGTCACAGATCTAAGTAGTGGCTAGTTTTTAAATTTTAAAATCACAGGAAACTATAGTAAACAATTTCTTTTGAAGAAAGCAGTTAGCAGTTTTTAAAATAGTTATATAAAGAACTGTAAAGTTTTGCAAAACTAAAAACGAAAGCCTGAAAGTACGCTTTGAAAAAATAGTGTTAAAAATAAAGTTGATACAAGATTTTGAAGTTAAGAATAATGCAGTGAGAATTTTTCAATAAATTAAAAAAAGCATAATTTTACAAACAAAATAACAGCCTGAAAGTATGCCACAGGAAATAAGTATTACAAATAAAGTAAATAACGACCTTCGGAGTTACAGGAAAGTATTGTAAACAATTTGTTTACTTGTTTGATAGAAGATAAGAAAATTTTACAACCAAACGACAGCCTAAAGTTATGCTACGAGTATGTGAAAAAAATTTTAGAAATTTTTTTTTTACTGTAAAAATTTCTGTTAGAAAAATAAGACCAAATATGACTTTGGAATTAGTAGTCATTTAGTTAAGAACATTTTGTAATTTTCCTTTATTAATTCTGTATGAAAGTTGAAAATTTGTCAGGTAACACGACATTAGGCTGTGCAAAAATTCCTTAAAGTATGCTATGAATAAACTTCACTAATGTAAAAGCATGACATTAAATAGTTTTAAAAGAAGAATTAAACAATTTTGCTTTGTTTTTAGAGTCCACTGAAACGTTCTAGTATTTCAAGTCAGCCTAAAAGTAGATCATAAAAAAGTAACTTTAATACTAATGAACATAACCAGAATACAATTGCCGTAATATTTAGTTTGTCGTAAAATTTGTGGTTATAAATTGGTTTTTCTAATATCTGAAATCCCACATGTATAAAGAAACATTTTCAAAGCTTTGAAATAATCATAGTTGACCATAATTGTGGCCTAGTCTTGTGCGCATAAATCAAGATTTTCTTGACCCCAAACAAAAACTAAAACAAAATGATTGATGAATCTGATAGCTATGTATGTGCTGAGCGTGCGACTGATGAGTGTGGCGATAAGTTATGCGCCATGATAATCATTGCCATTATTAGCGGCAGCAACATTTCAACAGCGGACGTGTTGCAAGCAGTTTACTAACACGCTGCCGTACACTCGGTTGCACTCACGTTCGTTACGTGAACACGTTGGTCAAATAGACAAGTGGCAAGTACACGAAAATAGACACATACACACCCATACACACACATATACACACATGGTAAAAAACACCACAAACAGTTCGAGTGCAGAGAACAACGTCAGCGCCAGCGCGCTTTCAACAAAATCTCACTTGTTGGCTTTTTGTGAGTGTGTGTGTGTATACCATGAAAATTTAAGCCATTCAAGCGAAGTTGCCAGTGTGCGCCAGTAAAAAAACGAAAAAAAAAATAGAGCGAGGAAAACAAAGCGACTGGCAGCAGGCGGAGTGCAATTTTTTATGTGTGCGTCCATAAAAAAGAAGCAGCAATGACGCATAGGAAATATTTGCGCACTGCTCGACATGCTCGACTACATTGTTTTGGTTTTTGTGTGTATGGGGTCTGCTAAAAATCGCTGCTGCTGCTGCTGTCCACTGCAATGGAGCGAGCGAGCACATTTGACGCAAAACATGCCAGAGGTTTGGCGTTGTAAATTGACGTAATAGCCAAATGCAGTGCGAAGGAACAGCAGCGGGAATTTTAAGCAGCCAAAAGTGTGAAGTGGCAGCATGGAATGCCGAGTGCAAAAGTGCTCGAGCCATGCTTGTGGTGGTGCGAAAGCATGGCGCTGTGGCAGTGATGAAGTGCTGTCGTTTGTGTTAGTCGAATTTTTCGCGCTAGTCGATAATTGAAGATGGCGTCAAAGCGCCAAACTATGCAATGTATTTCTTTTGGTTTGAGAAATTGAATGCTTTAATGTTAGAAGGCGTCGTCAATAAAGAAGGGGTAAAATTTTTTATTTTAAACTTTTGTATTTCATTTGGCTTTAAAAAATAGCAAAAATTATGGAAGATATTTTGCGCTGTGCAAAATAATTGAAGCCAATAAAATTTGGTTATTTGGTCGTCAAAAGTAGAACAAAGCAAAATTTTTACAATTTGAAAATGATTCAAAACCATGTTAGGAAGCTTATTCAGATACCCTAAAAGTATACTATGCTAAGAAAATTAATATGAATATTTTAAAGCACATTTTGTACATACATTTATGCTGGGTTTAAAACAATTTTTTTTTATTTGAAAAACACATTCGAAAATATGTTAAAACGCTTATTTAGACACCCTAAAAGTATACTTTGCCAAAAAAAGTAATTCTAATATTTGTAAAATAATTTTTTTGTATTTATAGAAAGATTCAAAACCATGTTTGAAAGTTCATTTAGAGACCCTAAAAGTATACTATACCAAGAAAATTATTTGAAATATTTATACATAATTTCAAAGCACATTTTGTAGCATAAATTTAGGCTGGTGTTAAGACAACAATTTTGTAATTATAAAAATATTCAAAACCATGTTAAAAAACTCATTAAAACACCCTAAGAGTAAACTATACCAAAACAAATGAGTTACATACATCTGGGTTGGTTTTAAAACAAGTTTCTAGTAATTGGAAAGTAGACTTGAATCCATGTTTAAAAGCTTATTCACACACCCTAAAAGTATGCTTTATCAAAACAAATTATTGTAATATTTTCACATAACATGGAAGCACATTTTCGAACATTTATTAAGGCTGTTTTAAAACAAATTTTTAGTAATTTAAAAACAGATTTGAAACCTTGTTAAAAAGTTTTTTAAGACATCCTAAAAGTATACTAAAGATACCAAGAAAATGATTAATTGTATTTATAGTATATACAAACATACTTCAAAGCAGATTTTATAGCATAAGTTTAGGCTGGTTTTGAGTAAATCAAAATAAAATCGTTTTTCAGCTCTGATATGAAATAAGAAGTGTTTTGAATTTAAGATTGTAATGAATAACTATCGAGAAAAGAGGGGAATTAAATAAGGAAACCCTAAATCGAAGGAATGTATGTTAGGGAAGTTGAGTGACTGCCGCCAAAGGCGGAATACTTAGACCTCTAAGGGTCATTGCTATGATTCTTAGATAAAAAGTGGCTGGTTTCCGTTTCCAACTCCATGTGAACCAGTGAGAGTAATCACTGTAATAAGTACAGTACCGACCAGTGGCACACAAACTGGCTTCAAACCCCCCAAATTAAAGTTTTTTAATCAAAATTCTTTGCGGAAAAAGGCATTGGACTCAAAAGTTGTATACAGAAATTCTTCAAATAAAAATCTGTGTGTGCCACTGGTACTGACTAACCTATTTTAAGGCCTTTTGATGGGCCAGACGACTTCGCATCTCGATGTTCCCTCTGTTCTGGAACGCAGCACAGGTAGCCACGTCGTGGCTTGTTAGTTTTATTTTTAGTTTGGAGTTGGAGATGTCTAGGCAGTAATTTTTTTCAAGTGGAATAAAAATCCTTAAGACTTCAAGAGCTGCTTGGCTGTCAAAGAGAATTAGAACATAACTTGTCAGTACATCCACTGTTCTTCTTGATTCAGCTGCAGGTTTTGAGTATAGCAGTTACCACCACATGGAATACACTGCAATGGTCTTCGGAAGCATATTTTCAGGTTTAAGCTGTCAGAGCAGACGTAACCTTTAACTCAGTTGAGCGATTCGAACCATCGAGAAGGAAAATCTTTCATAAAATCTCAAACTGGTTTAAATTTAAAATCTTCAGGTTGTCCAAAAGAATAAGAACACAGTTTGCCAGTACATTCATTGTTTTACTTCATTAAATTACCATAACTAGGAAGATATTGCAATGACGAAAGGAATAGTTTCAGAGCGGACGTAATCCTCAACTCAGTTGAGTAGTTTTGAATCACCAGGAGGGAAAACCTTTCATAAAATCACAAAGTGGTTGCAGGTCTTCTTGCAATCTTTAAGAAGAGTGCAGGGTCCTGAAGAGCTGCTTCGCTGTCCAACAGAATTATAATACAGCTTGCCAGTTTCTTCTTGGTTCAATTGCAAACTTTGAGTATGGCAGTTATATATCACCGCCTGGAATGGATACTGCAATGCTCATCTCAAGGATGGCTTCAAATTTAAGTGGCCGGAATAGACGTTACTTCCAACTCAGTTTTAAACCATCATCAAATAAGATCCTCTGGCAGGATGCCAAAGGGTTTTCTGTGTGACTTTTAAGAGATGTCATAACGCCACAAGGACATCATACACCAGCATACATTATCATACATCATACAAACATCACAAGTAAACTCATATTAAAACACCTCAATCCCTGCTTTCTTCTTTTTCAAAACCCAGTAACACTTATTTTGTCTAAAATCAAAGCAACCTTTCAAATTTCATTAATTAATTCGCCAACATTTACTGAAATAAAACGCACACTTGTGCTTTACAAAACATTAAAAAATAATGAGCCAACAGCTTTCGACTCATAATTTGTTTCCATTTTCCACATTATCGTTGTGCTAAGTCGCCAAAAATTGGGTCAAGTGTCGCTGTTCAAGTCATAGACTACAATGAAGCAGTTTATTCATTTCAATTTGTAGCATAATTTTAGGCATAGAGGCTCGTATTTATTTGCATTACTGCCACCTTTTCAGCTCTCGTTCGCTCTTCTCCACAGCCTCTCGCCAGTCGCTCGTCAAGTCTTGTCTCGTCAGGTATTAAGTTTGTTGCTAAGCCTCACGCGCCTCTTTCCACACCCCGAACGACACAAACTCTTCCCCACAATGTTTTTTAATATGTAAGTAATATAAATTTTGCGGCACACAGACAGCACTGAAGAGCGCTGACGCTGAGTGGCTGCGTTTTGTGTTGGCTTAGCCTGAACTTTTGGTTTGTGTTTTGTTCGCGCGCTCTTGCTGTTGTTGTTGTTTGTCTTCATAACTTCATCGCGGCATAACACAAGTTGAGACATGAAAGCATTTCCTTCTGCCTTAACCCTGCAGCAGCTGCATCTCGTATATTCTCCGCTTTTATTGATATTTTCAGTCTATGCTTCATTCATTTCACCATTTTTCTTATGCTGCCACAGTTTTTTTTTTGGGGCGAATTTTTTTTGCGCATGTTTTTCGTTCTTGTACTCGTAGCTGCTGCAGTTGATGTTGTGTTGGGAAAAGTTTTGGCCAAAAAAAATTGCTATTTGCATTGCTGTTTGCGTTGTTGCTGTTATTGTTGTTGTTGGAGTTTTGTATTTTATGCGGTTGTTGCTTGGCATTTATGTTACTTTATTTCTACACTTGAGCGTGCAATTTTCTTGTCATATCCATTCAGCAGCAGTGGCGTCAACGGCGGCAAAAACAATAACAACAGCAACAATGTCAACAGCATCATCACAGCGTCAACAGCAACAGAAGCAGCAACAGCAGCAGCAACATGTTCATCTCCATCAACATTTTTGTGTAGCTGCTTATGACGGCGAATTCACTCAACCGCGCCCGTTACATCTATTCCTTTGTTTATTCCGCCCCCTTCTCTCTCCTGCTGCCACTTCACTTCGTCGCTTAAACTTCTTCAATAGCTAATGCGCCGGGAAATGTTGCGCTTATGGGTTTTTGGCGCTTTCGAGGATGTCTTGTTGAAATCGTATTTTATGACATGATTTTTATATTTTAAATTTCGGCTTTTATTTATTTTTTATTTTACATGTTTTAACCAAAATTTATAAAACCATAAAAAGATATTTTATTTAATTTTTAAAATAAAAAATAAAATAAATATCTGATTTATGGTATTAGAAATGTTTAATAAAATAAAATATCTAGAGCAATAAATATCTATTTTTTGGTTTTATAAATTTTCGTTATTTTATTTTTTTGTATTATTTTATATTTTATTATTTTATGTTTTTATTATTTAATTTAATTTAATTTTGTTTTTTTAACCTATTGTTTAATTTGTTTTATTTAATTTTATTTTATTTTATTTTATTTTATTTTATTTTATTTTATTTTATTTTATTTTATTTCATTTTATTCTATTTTATTTTATTTTATTTTATTTTATTTTATTTTATTTTATTTTATTTTATTTTATATGTTTTTTATTAATTTATATTATTTTTATTCCATTTGCAATTATCAAATGTTCCGATCAGTCTCGGCTTGTTGTTGTTGTAATTGTTATTTTTTATCTTAGGAATTGCAAAGTTCTATAGATAAACATTTGTCTTTTCGTTCGCACTGCCACAGTCCGACAACGATCACATCTAGTCCCTCCTACCTCTGACCTCGGGTTCGACAGATGTCACCATGACTTGTTTTTAGGGTCCAAAGAGTAATAAGCTCGTTAATGCAACATGCTGAGATATTTCTCATATTTCTCTCATTTTGCATTGCTTCGTTGGCGCTGCCTTTTCCTTCCCCTGCGGCATTGTTTTCACTTATTTTATGGTTGAACATATTTGTTGTTGTGTATTTTTACAAATATTTTCATTTCATTTCATTTGCTTGGTTTTCTTTATTATTATTGTATTAATAGTTGTTGTTGCCTGACGAATTCCTACAAACGAAGTTTTGGGGGTTTATGACGCCCCTGGCTTTCCTTGTTTATAGTTAGTGGCAATTTTTTCATATGAAATTTGTATACACTTTTTTATATAATTTTTTATATATTTTCTGTTGCTCGCTGTTATGTATTTCAACTAGTTATGGCAGTTGTTGTTGTTTTTCATTTTGATTATTGTAGTTTTTATGCTTTCGATTTGCATCTGCGGCGTTGCATAGCGAAGCGAAAACTTGCAACATTTCAGCACAAGCTTTGTACCTGTGTGTGTGTGGGAGTGTATGTTTGTACTTGTGTGTGTGTGTGTTTATAGATTATAGTAAAAGCCGGAAATTTGGTTTCATTTGAATGTATTGCAGTTTTTTTCATTTATTCGGCATTTACTTTCATTCATTACTTCGCTTTAAAAATTTTTAATTTTTTTGGTTTTTACCAGTTAAAGTTTATTTTTGTATTTTTTATGCTCAAAAGTGGAAGTAATTTCCGCTGACTTTTGTGTGGTTATGATTTTACGATCAGCGCTGCAGTGTAGTGAGGCAGTGGCCAGTGCCAGTTGAAGTGTTGGCTGACTAAAGGATTTGCTTAAAAACTACTCAGACCTTTTTTTTTAAAATAATTTTTCTAGCACACTTGTGTTGAACTGTGAAAGGATTCAATGCTGCAATGCTCAAAGTGCATGGTTTTTAAAAAATATTTCTATATTCAAGTGCCAACAAAGTGCATACAACTTTATTTTTAATTGACATCCCACCAAACCATTGAAAATCTTTCTAATATTTGTTAAGTTTATGTGTCCAAATTTTGGCTTCAAGTCACTGCTACCAACCTCTTTAAAATTCCTACAAAACAATATTCAACAAATTACTTTACACAGCAACTTGGCAATCGGCACTCACTCTTCGAAAGCGAGTTAGTCGCAGCGCCATAGAAATCCGAAAACGGGTTAAACATGATTGAATTATCACTTTATCAGTGAAATACCTGCTGAGCAGGGTCACACTCCATTTGTCTGTTTTCAGGCTGTCGGCTGCATATTTTGTTGCTAGCAACAGCAGCAACAACAAACAGCATTAGCAACATGCTAAGGTGTTCGTAAAAGCGGAAAATTCCAATAATTCTAAATTCAACAAAATGACAGCACAACAAACAAGCCCAAAGAAAAGTAAAAAACAAAGAAAAAAAATGACAAAACAAAAATGAAAAACCCATAGCATACCAATTGGCAGACAAAGACAAAAGTATTTTCAGCTACGACTGGTAGAAGGGGGCAGCGAGACGAGATATGGAATGGAGAGGAGCACACAAAAGGCAGCAGTAGTGAATTGTGGCATAAATCGAGGCTGACGACGAGCACGAAAGCGCAAAGCCAGCGTCAATTTTCGCATATTTTATGAGCATAAAATATTCAACTTTGTATTTGAGTAATGTTACATGGCTAACGGCTGATCGGGGCACAGTGGCGTAGCGGAAAACGGTTCTAGAAAATATAAGAAATTACAAAAAAATTTAAATTAGAAGACTTGTCAAGTTTACGAAAATTTTCTAGTATCTGACAATGTTTTCAGTGACACAAAGTGCAAATATTTAGTGTAAATTGTTCAGAACTTGGCTCAAGCCCTGTTTTCAAGTCAGGTTTTCTAAATCTGAAATCCTAAAGTACTTAATGAGAAAATTTGTAAATGCAGACTTAAGTACTTAAGTGGAAATCTCTAAAGCTTAAGTTAAATGTCTTAAATGTCTTTTGTCAGCACTTGACTGGTATTTAAATCTTCTTGGAGTCAGAATATCCAATCGAAATTTCTGCTTTTCTCGCAGAATTTCAAGCTTGGTAACTCCTTAAATTAATATTTCTAAGTGCATATCTACCAGGGGTTGACTTAAGTGTTTGAACTCTCTTGAAGTCGAAATTCTATTTTAAAAAAAATTTGAAACCTTTAAGTTTTTAAAATTCCAAGGATACATCAGAACTTAAAGTTAAATGTTTCTTTGGGTTAAAAATGTGTACTTTTAAATCTTTAAGCATTTGACTTGAGAAAATTTGAGCATTTGACTTAAGTGAAATGCCAAAGAATTTAGAAGTACTGAAACTCTCTTATGATGACCAAGTTGAGGAGGCCATATCATCTCTTGGTGTGCCCGGCAGTTAATCAATCAAATCAATCATATCAATCATATCAATCATATCAATCATATCAATCATATCAATCATATCAATCATATCAATCATATCAATCATATCAATCATATCAATCATATCAATCATATCAATCATATCAATCATATCAATCATATCAATCATATCAATCATATCAATCATATCAATCAAATCAATCAAATCAATCAAATCAATCAAATCAATCAAATCAATCAAATCAATCAAATCAATCAAATCAATCAAATCAATCAAATCAATCAAATCAATCAAATCAATCAAATCAATCAAATCAATCAAATTAATCAAATCAATCAAATCAATCAAATCAATCAAATCAATCATATCAATCATATCAATCATATCAATCATATCAATCATATCAATCATATCAATCATATCAATCATATCAATCATATCAATCATATCAATCATATCAATCATAACAATCATATCAATCATATCAATCATATCAATCATATCAATCATATCAATCATATCAATCAAATCAATTAAATCAAACAAAGTAATCAAATCAATCAAAATTTTCATCTCTTTCTAAAGAATTTTTAAACGTAAATCTTCACTCGTTTTTGTATCTTACAGAGTTTCACAGCTGGTGGCTCTTGAAGTAAATATTTTCAAGTCTAAATCTCCAAATATTTTACTGAAATACTTGAACTCTCTTGAAAATAGAAATTAGAAATAGAAATATAAATTAGATATAGAAATAGAAAGAGTGTACAAATATGTAAATCTTTCTGTACTTCAAGTCAAAATGTTCAACGATCATTCAGAGTTTGGAATGTGGGGTTTTCAAGTCAAATTTTCTAAGTGAAATCTTTCATTGAATTGAACTCTTTTACTTAGAATTTGTAAGAAGAAATCCTTCAGTACAATCTCAATTTTTAATGATCATTAAGAGATCTAAGCCTGGTGGATCTTCATGTAAAAATTTTCAAGTGATATTACAATACTTGACTTCAGTAAATGTTTGAACACTTTCATAGTCAGAATTTGTAAGGGAAAATCATTCAGTACAGTCTAAATGTTTAATGATCTTCAAGAAATCTGAGCCTGATGGAACTTCAAGTAAAAGTTTCCAAGTGTAGATATTACAATACTTGACTTCAGTAAATGTTTGAACTCTTTCATAGTCAGAATTTGTAAGGAAAAATCTTTCAGTACAGTCCTACAGTACAGTTGAATGATCTTCGAGAGTAGATATTCAAATATCTGACTTCAGTAAATATTTGAACTAGTCTGAATTTAGTTTGAAACTAGTTTGAATAGTCAGAATTTGTAAAGAAAATTCTTTCAGTAAAGTCTAAATGTTCAATGATCATCAAGAGATCTGAGCCTGGTGGCTCTTCAAGTCAAAATTTCCAAGTGTACAGAATCGAATGACTTAAGTAGTTAAACGCTTTTAACGCCAAAATTTGAAAGGGAAAATTGTGTCCTTCTTTAAGTCAAATTTACGCATAGATACTTTAGAACTTGAGTTCAGAATCATTTTAAACTTCAAGTCGATTCCCTCATCAACTCATTAATATTATTTGATTTGAAGAAATTAAATTTTGCATAAACCATGAGACTGGCCGATATTTACAATAATTATAATATTATTGTAAAATTTTTGCAAACTTAAAATATATAAAGATATCCGAAACACCATAAGGTTTGTTTAGGTTGCAAAGCACTCAATGCACTTTCACTCAAACGACTCAAAGAAGCCCATTGTGAGTCTCTTCATAGTCATTGAGGTAAGAAAATATATTACTTAAATATAGATGAAGCAAAATAAAACTGTCACTTATCTAAAAATTACCATTTAGAATGTCAATGTGATTATTTATTGTGTCCTACGTCAAAATAACCAACTCAACCTGATAATTTTTACATAACTGCCGCTTACAACTGTACCCTATTCCACTTCACTTCAGATATCCCTTTTCGAGCAATTATCTGCCAACTTCACTGCTCTTTTCTTGGGCTTTTCTTAATGAAGAACGAACGAAACGGCGCTGGGTTCTCTTCGTCACTGACACTTCGATGGGCTGCCATCTTGTCCGGCGCTGTGTGTCCTTTCGTTGGACGCCCGCACACTGTCTGCCGTCTACTGTACAATTGCCCACTTAACCCTCTTTTCCAGGCGTTCACATTATGCAAGTTGGGTTGGGTTTGGCGTTTGCGTTCTGCGCGCGCCCCATTCTCGTAACTAACCATGCGGCCCTGTTCTGCTGCGGAGATGGAGTTTCCGGTGTGCGGCTGGCGGTTCATGCCACATTTTTGCCTGCCACACTTTTTACATTTTGACGTGTGCTCATTTATCATTCATTCCGCTCATTTAGTCAGAGCAGCAGCGGCGGCAAATATTCTCGGCAGAGCGCAAAGAATGCAAACGTGGCGGGGGGGGGGGGGTGCAATGGTTGGTCGGACGACCTGACGTTAAAGTTCAGACGCACGTTAAACGCTAACGTGAGGTTGTTCCGTTGTGTTACGCACGCAATAAAACTTAACGAAATGATGAGACTGCGAGGTGTGGGAATGGATGGAGAGCGACCGAGCGAGCGTAAAGAAATCGAACTGGCAGCGCGTGAGGGGTGTGAAAAATGTTGCGTTCGCGTTGTTACAGCCATGAAAGGTAAATGACGAAATATTTTAATGTTTGTTATTTCGGCTAAATTGCAGAACTCACAGCGTGACATGTTTTCCATGTTGTTTTTTCTTAGAGCTTTTGTTAACATGGCTGCAGCACTTTGTGCCGTCTTGGCGACAGATGGCAACTTTAAAACAATACAAATTGACAGCTGACACTGTTAGATTTATTGACAGAATATTTAGTCACTGGTTGACTTGCACTCACACTAGTGCTGCTTTCAGTTGCGTAACGGTAAATGGTAACGTGCTAACATCAAAATTTAAATTTAGTCTGAAGAATGTGACAAGCAAGCTTTGAGAACATTGTTGTAGTCAAACATAGAATGAACAATGGACACCAGTGAGGGGGAGGGGGATCAAAAGGTGGAGTCAGCGCAGCAAAAATAATAACGTGCAAATGAGTCTAAGCATTTACCGGGCTATTATGCGAACACGCCCCGGTTGCCATCTGGCCGCGGCGAGAAAATGACAGCTCTTAGCAACCGACGCATCGCCCCGTCGCACCTGCACGGCAGCTTCAGCGGCTCATGGCTTGTGTTTATTTTTACAAAGGATTAATGTCGTTTATTGTTATAATGTCGGCGTTGTGATTTGCATAATTTATTTTTTCATCTCAGCCAACGCAACGGAGAAACGTTCGCTTCCCAGCAGGCAACACTTGGTCCTGGCGGCGTTGCGCTCGGCAGCTGTCAATTGCTGTCGCTGTGTGGCCCAAGACTCTGTATGAGTGTGTGTGAGTGAGTGTGAGTGTGTGTGTGAAGCGCCAAAAAATCGTTGCGCTCGTGTCTATTACGAACGTCAGACAAAGCATGAAAAGGATCGCCTGAATGGTGGATGCGCGTCAAGCAGTCGGGGAACTGAAATAAGGTTCTTTTTTTGGCCATTTTAAGCCGAGTGTGGGATGTGTTCCTACGTGTGGCTGCATATACCTTTACCGATGTGCTGTAGGTGAGATGAAAAGGCAACCGTCGACTGTTTGCGCAACGTGTCAAACAAACACATAAAACAACAAACAAGACGAAAAAAAACACATTTTAAATTGTTTTCTTTCGTTTTGTGTTTTTAATTCGTTTGGACTTATCATAAATCCAGCGCCTAATTTTCTTGCATTTCATGCCATTGTTGCAGAGCTGCGTGGGGAATTTCGCAGGCGTTGTCAATCGCTCACAGGATGTCGTTTGTTCATACTTTGCAAGCTGTCAAAGATGTGGCGTCTTATTGCCGCGTCGCCAAGCACGCTGCTGCTAATTTGCTAATGCACATTTGCAAGTGTCGTAAATAACTGTATAAGTATGTGTGCATGTATGTTTTTATGTGTGTGTGCTTGTATGTGTGTCTTATGAAATAATTTGTAGCTGTCTCCAACGTCATGTGTGCGTGTGTGTGTGTTAGCCCATTAATGTTCTACTATGAATTATGTTGAGAGAAATTTTCTTAGTTCTCAGGAGACTGTCTTTTGGTAGCTTTTAGTATACATAGTGTATATATTTTGAATCGAAAATAGGTTTTTTAATATTAAACCAGTTAACTGTCTTTTTTCTCTATGAAAAACTAAAGTCTATCTAAGATTTTGTAGAATTTTTATTATTTATCAGGAAGTTCACATAGACTTTTTCTCTATAGTTTCTCTTTATAGGTTTAAAATGAAGTCAATCCAAGCTTCTAAGGCAACATAAACTAATTTTTAGATATATCTGACCATAAATTTTGCCTTAAAACTGGCATTGCATGACCATTCTGCTTTGAGTTGATCAAATCATTTTACTATTTCAACAGTTCTGTTCAAGAAACACTTTTATTTCAAACTAAAACTTGAAAAAAATATCTAAAATTCATTTTTGTTGCTTCTAACTAAAACTTAAACCAAACATCAAAAAATTTAAGTTTTAAGTTTCAATCAAATATCTATATGGACCCATTCTGATGCTCGTTTACAGAAAAATTCTGCTACAAAAATGTCCTTCTAGAAGCAATTTAACTTTATTCACAATTAGAAAATGTTTCACACAATCGAATAAGTAATTAGTTTCAGATTTGTGATCTCTACTCTAAAATCACCTATTTAAGTTAAGCTTAAGTTAGAAGTTAAATGGCGTCGGATCGACGTCAAAGTTCCAAAAATTGCTTGAAAATTCAACAAATTGCCTACAGCTACTAAAAAATGGCTCTTAGAGGGTAAAAATCTATGAGTAAGTCCCACTAATTTTTGCTTTTGAACATTTCTCTCAAGCATACTTACCTTCTATCTCCAACCCTTAATGAGGCTCCCATACAAAATGATGGTTTTTATAAAATAGGCTCCCATTGCTCCCATGTTGCCTCCAGATGTATCAAATGTAAGGCCAACACTCATTTATTTTCTCTTCCAAATGTTTCTTCCAAACATACTAACCCGCTATTTTCAAGTCTTAAGGGGGCTGCCATACGAAACTGGTAATTTTCTATGGAATTGGCTTCTCACTAGACTGGATTTAGTAGACGATTTTTCGATTTCGATGCTCCGAAACCTCTCATTTCATGCGGCTTGGTGAAAAAGTGCATGAGCCAAAAAAATTTGGGGCTAGGGTGGGGCTAAATGGCGTTGCATGGATGTCAAAGTTCACAAAAAAGCTGGGGAATTCTACAAATTGCTTCACAGCTGGTTTGAAGTTGCTCTTAGAGGGTTAAAATCTATGACCAACACATCTAGTTTTTCTTACTGAATATTTATTTTAAACATACTCATCCCCTATCTCCAACCCTTAATGGGGCTCCCATACAAAATGATGGTTTTTATAAAATAGGCTCCCATTGCTCTCAGGTCGGTCCCAGACGTATCAAATATAAGACTGACCCCTATTTATTTTTCCTTATAAATATTTCCTCCAAACATATCTACCCACTATTTCCAAGTCTTAAGGGGCTGCCATACAGAACTGGCCATTTTCTATGGAATTGGCTCCTCACTTGTAAATGTTGTAGTAAAGTAAGCAAAGAAACATCGCATCTTGGAAACTAATGAACCGATTTAAATAATTAAAATTTAGGAATCATCAATATTTTTGAGCGCAAAAAATACAAAATTGTTTAAAGTTCAAAAACTCGCCACCAGAGGGCATCTCCTATACAAACGAAGTTGTGAGGTTGTCAACTTTTGGGTTTCTACGAAGCAAAAATCAAAATGTTTTATCCAAATCCAATTAACCTCCCAATTTCAAATATAATTACCATCGTAATTGAATGTTATGAACAAATTACATATTTCATTTTTTTGGGAAAAATTTGATGTTTATTAGGCAATCCTTGCACAAGCAGCCTGGAGCAACAATTTTTTTTGTCATTATAGTCTCTGATGAGTTTCATGCTCCTTCTGGCAATATTGTAGGCCACATGTAATTTATGCCTACAATGTTTTCTGCTTCCTGGTAACTCAATTATTCAATTATGCAATTAATGCGTTTCGTTGATTAGTGGAAATGATGGCCCAGCTAACATAATAAATATTGATATTGAATATTGAAAATAAATATTGATTATTCAAAGGATTCTGATTACAAGTCATGGACAGACGAATGAAGTCGACTAACGAGAAGTTTTCAATGTAGGTTTCAAAGAACTATTTTCCAACTCAGTTTTCATATAACTACAAGTTTTCATAGCATTATGCATTAATTTCTGCTCGATGACTATTTATCAAAATCGAAATTTTGTGCTTTGAATTCCGGGAATTGCAAGAATTGCAACTAATGCAATTAGTCCTGCTAATTTATTAGGAATATAACGTAGAATAGATATGCAAATATGATATGGTTGGATGTGAACAGGAGTTACTAATGAATTCGAGCCATTAATATTTATTATTTTTATTATCTTGGGAACATAAAAACATCAAAATAGGCTCTCCACAATTATTTCCTTTTCCACAAATCTTAAAATATATTCATGCAAATTTATTAATTTTTGAGAATTACTTTTCTTTCATATTCAGAAAGACCATCTACGCAAATTTTGTGTTAACTTGTAAGGACAGACGTTTCTTCTATCTTTTCTTAATATTTTTAAATTAAATATTAATTAATCAATTCCAGGTATTAAAATACTCATTTCATAGTATAATTTATTAATCACAACCCACCTGCCTGCCACACACCTTTCATGGCAGTAAACGCACACACACACTAACGCCCACTACACGCCCGCACACTAAATCACCGATTCTACCTACACACAATTTTTTCTATGAATTTTTAATGTTCCACTGTGCTTTTGTATGCGCGCATCTCTTGAATTATGTCAACGCTCGGCTGTGTGAAGGCGTTAATTTTGGAGAATTTTGCAATTTATGCAAATCTCCAGATTTGTGTGCACTCACACACGTGTACTGACGCACACATTCACCTAGATTCACACACAACATACACATGGAAACAAATATCGACCGTGTAGTACAGTTTATACATGAAATTGGTTATGCACAGTCAGTGTAATATTTAATTTTTATAAAATTTTTTATAATTTTGGGAGTGAAAATTTAAAGTCTAAAAGCTCCCAAGCTACCGACTTAACATTTCAAAAATAAAAATAATAATAATAAATAATAAAAATTAAAAACTTTTTGCCATGAACTTGAGGACATTCATGAAGGTTATTTGATGCCCAGCGAGAATGAAAATGAGCTCAATTTCCTCTTCAAACCAAAACAGTTGAACTCAGCCAAATCTACGGACGGCTTCTTGAAACTAGAGCTTCTTCTTGAAACCTGAGAACTGCTTGATTCCTGTAAGACGCCAAAATCTCAGAATTATTGCTTTATTCCAATTTCTGAACCTTATTCGAGTAATTTGTTTCTCTCATGCCATGACTGTCTCTTCATAATCTTCAATCTCACAAATAATGCAAACTTTCTCCTGTGGTAGTAAAATTTCATCATTTAATCCTTTGGTCCCAAAAGCTCCAACAACTTTCACTCTAACTGATTAATGACCTCCATTCCTGTTCTCTTTTTCAATTAAATTTTATTTATTATTATTTTACTTTATTTTATTTTATTTTATTTTATTTTATTTTATTTTATTTTATTTTATTTTATTTTATTTTATTTTATTTTATTTTATTTTATTTTATTTTATTTTATTTTATTTTATTTTATTTTATTTTATTTTATTTTATTTTATTTTATTTTATTTTATTTTATTTTATTTTATTTTATTTTATTTTATTTTATTTTATTTTATTTTATTTTATTTTATTTTATTTTATTTTATTTTATTTTATTTTATTTTATTTTATTTTATTTTATTTTATTTTATTTTATTTTATTTTATTTTATTTTATTTTATTTTATTGTATTTTATTTTATTTTATTTTATTTTATTTTATAATTTCTAAATGTCTCCCTTCAATGTTCGTTTTCTGCCCAATTCTTTCCAGCTTTCCATCTCTCTCACACACTAACCCTTTCTTTTTCTTTTAGCGTCCCACTGTTATTACTAAAAAAAAATAAACAAATTGTTCCCTTATCATTGTCATCGTTCACAAATATCTGTCACTATCCGATGTTGGCTCAATTTCCAGCGCAAGCAGTGAAATTGCTGTCAATTTCTCTGTTGTCCACCCTCCTTCGTTCACTGCACTCGAAAGCAATATGCAAATGTGACAGCAGGGCGTGTTGTTTTTGTTTCAAAAAGTATCAACAACACGACGAACATCACAGCAACGGTGTTGGCGACAATGTCAACGAACAAGCGTTGGCAATTTTGCCAATTTCCAGCGCAATGTTGTTCGTTATTGTCGCCTATCCAGCTATACATGAATACTGTATGGTTGTTGTTGTTGTTTTTGTAAGAACATTGAATGCAAAAATTCAGTGCTATTCGCAATTGTGCAATTTTTAGTTTCATTTTGACACTTGATGCCACTTTAAGTGGTTTATTCTCATATTTATGGTGAGATTGCCGCTCTTTCCTCACTACGTTGACTCATTGATGCTACAAATGCAACACTCTAGTTTGTTCTGTTATATCACTGAAATAATGAAATCTTTGACTGCATAAAACTAGCAAAAAAAAGAAAAGAAGAGGTCGAATGGCAGAGATGGGGAGAAGACTAAAACGCGTTCAGAAGATGTCAAAGTCCTGTGGGTCAATATAAATCCTTCTGGATTTTATTTTGAAAAAATTAAGAAAATTTTTGCATTGGAAACAAGAAGGACAGTTGGTTAGAATTACAAAAGTGGATGAGGGGACAGTGGCAGCAATAGAAATATGATGAGCGAGTCAAATATTTGAAGCAATCGTTAGATGAAACTGATTGCATGTATTGGGAGGAGAGAGGGGCAAATAATATTGTGGCTGCAAAATGAACAATAAAAACTGAAACGTAAAAGAGTGTACAACAACGAATTAGCTCAAAGTAGACATGCAAATGGAAAGCAGAGATGAGAGTAAAGTCAAAGCATAAAAAGAACTGACTTTCGTCAGAAAGGTGATGTGAAATTAGAAGAATTGACCAACGAGCGCGAAAGCAGAAGCAAGTATCAAGAGCAGAGATAAGAATGAAAGCAATTTTGGGTTCGAAAGAGAATACAAATAAGCATGAAGAATATGAATGAATGAAGAATAAGGCAAGAAAAAAATGGAATACAATACAAAGAACTTAGATAAAGGTGTAGTTAAAAGAGAAGAACAGGCTAACGAGAGGGAGAGCAGAAGCTGGTATAAAGAGAAGAGATAATTCTGGTTTCGAAAAAGAATAAAAATAAGCATGAAGAAGAATAAGGTAATAAGAGAATAGAATACAATAGAAGGAAATAAGATAAAAGTGTAGTTAATTGTTAAATCGAGAGCAAACGCGAGTATGAGGAGCAGAGATAAGAATTGAATTTTGGAATACAATTACAAGGAACTAAAGTAAAGAGTAATAGAGTACAAGAATAGAGTACAAGAATAAGAGAATAGAATGCAGGGAATGAAAGTCAAACGATACAAGAAAAAAGTTGAGAGGGAATCTATTCAGAAAACAAGGGACCATGTAACGACAGAATAGAATACTGGAAACGACAAAGACAAAAGGAGGAGTGAATATAAAAAGAAAGTGATAAGAGAAAGAAGAAAAAATCTAGGGTGAAGCAAGGAAAAAAGAAAACCAGTAGTGAGAAGATGTAAAATAGTCGTCAGAAAGTAAAAAGAATGTAAGAACAAAACGATCATAGAAAACGGCAAATAATAATAATAATTGGAGGAAAGAAATACAGAAAAGAAGAATAAGAAGTGGAGAATACTTGTTCCACTTGTTCTGTTGCTGTTTCTTTGTATCTGTTAGTTTTTGGTTTCTTTGAGCTTCTTTTTTCTAGCTTCCCTTTCTTATATATTTGCATGCTTTGCATATTAAACTTTCTTTCTTCCTTTCTTCCAGCTGTCTTCCATAAACACAAACTTCTTTTCCTTATCCTTGATTCCACGTAATACTCTCTTTATTCTACTCTCTTGTTCTTCCATTTGCGTTCATATTTCTCTTCTTCGTAAGAATAAAGATCGGAAGTTGATATAAGTGGGAACAGAAGGACAAGAAATAAACTCAGAAAGCATTGAAAGGACATAAAAAGTTAAAAAGACAGTCACATGGTCACAGCTGCCACAAGCATTGAACAGTGGCGTTGGCAGTCAAAATTGGATGTAGAGAGCAGTTAAAGAGGGGAAAACTAGAGAGCTTAATACAGCCATTGCGGGCAATGATGTCTGCCAACACGATTGCAGTCATTGCTCCCATAGCTGTCACTGGCATTATTGTTGTTGTTGTAGTTGTTGTTCATGTTATTGGCAAATGCTTTTCTGGCATCTTTATTATTATTTTTGCACATGTATGCGACAACATAGCATACAACCAAATGTCCTTCGAGTCCTTCGACTCCGTCAGGATTTGTGAACAAAATTGAAATTGCAGAAATTTTGGTGTACAGCGTCTCTTTTTTTCATTTTAATAAAATTGTTTTTTTGACAATCTTTTTGTTGCTGTTGGCGTTTTATGGGTCCCATGTGTAGAGAAACGCACACATACACACACACATGCAGAGTGCAAATGTGTGTGTGCGTGCGTATATATGCGTGTGTGTGTGCGTGTTGTTCGTTGGGTCATATTGATTTTATGGTCGCTAGTGGCCACATTGCTGCAACATATGCAACAACAAAAAACCGTACTTCCAGAAGAAGAAGCATACTCGGTGACAGTTGCCCTAAGCGCTGCACAGCTGATGACGGTGCGCTATCACATGGCACACCACGACTTGCCACCACTTAATGTGGCCCTTCTTCTTCTTCTTCGTTTTCTTCTTCAGCTTTCTTCAGCTCTCTTCATACTGTTGCAAATTTTACGGTTGTTCTTCTTGTTGTTGTAGCTATTTTTAAATATCTAACTTTTGTTGTTGTTATGTTGGCTACTATTTTTGTGACTGCTGCATCATTGTGAATGCTTATCTGTGTTTGTGCAGCACACTGCACATGCCACATGCCGCATGTCACACGCCAGTCTCCGACTCTGACTCTGGCTTTGGCTGCGACTTCGACTCCAGTTGCTGGTGACTGCTGCTGCTGCTTCTGTTGTTGGCATTGCATGCAACTGTCATTGATTTGCTGCAATAATTCTAAAAGGATATGGCGCAACGAAATGAATTCCCACTACTCCGCCTCATCATCAACTTCTTCTTCTTCTACTTTGCTTCTTCAGGATTTTATTCGGCTGTCAGTTGCACACGACTCCTTACGTCAATGCAGTAGACATGTTTGTGCAGTTTTTGTTGTTGCACTGCTTTTCAATTTTTTTTTTGGTTACGT
This sequence comes from Melieria omissa, assembly GCA_963971225.1. Classification (NCBI taxonomy): domain Eukaryota; kingdom Metazoa; phylum Arthropoda; class Insecta; order Diptera; family Ulidiidae; genus Melieria; species Melieria omissa. Next base: position 90,628,685 of record OZ020269.1, read on the forward strand.
TTGCAGTTGTCATTTGTTGCAAGTTTCGTAGCCATCACCTGCCCTCATCTCTTGGCTCCACAGCGCACAGAAAAGAAACGTAAATTGTTTTATTTGTGCGGACATTTTGAAGTTGTCGTTGTCGTTCCTTGCAACACACAAACGTGCAGCGGCAACAAATTAATTTACTCACTGTCAGTCAGTCGTCGGAGTGAATGGACAGACAGACGAAGGGCTGCTGTCCGCTTGTCGAGCTGTCACCGGCAGCCGTGCACGGCACTTTGATAGCGTCATTACGTTACGTAAACGTCAACGCTGACGCTGGCGCTGCACTGCAATTGACAAATCTTAACTGGCAGCAGCAGCGGGGGAGGGCTGCGTCATGACCAAAGGGGTAACAGAGATAAACGCATTCGTGTGGGTCGCATGAGCGTAACATCTCTGCCGCATAGGCGAAGGCATGTTGGGTGCAATTTGAGTGCACATCAAGCCATCAATTGCCGCTTTGGCATTTTCAATTCAATCGGCTGGCAGTGTTGCAGCGACTCGCCTTTTTTACAGCCGTTGGTCTTCGACAACGCATTAGGGCCGCATTGATTGTGGTTTTTGGTAATCTGTAACTTTGTGTCAGTTGAGCGAAATGTCAGCGTGCGGGTGGAGCGGGAGAAGAACAGAAATTGAACTCTATACATTGTTCAGTTTAATGGCGATTTGATTTTTGTGGTTTCAAGTGTGTATGGGCAGAGTTTTTTAAGATTTTCAGAGAAATCCTGAACATATTTAGGGACTTAAAAGTGAAGGATGATTTCATGGGGGAATCTGAAAAAGAGGCTAAGAAAGCGTCTTCAATTATTTCTTATGGATTCGCAAACTATGGGACTAAGTGCTTTTTCTTCTGAGTAAAAACAAATTGTTTTCCCAAAAAAATTCCATTTTCTTAAAAGGTAATTTCAAAGCTGAAAACTAACAAATGTGTTTGTGTGTGTGACTTTGCGTTCTCTTTACAAACTCTGTGAGCTCTTTGCAGACTCTTTGTGTGAAGAAAATGTGGATATTTTGGAAAACAAATTGTTTCCTGCAAAATCCTGAAATATGTGTAAACTAAATTTCTTCAAAGACTTAGAATCAAAACGTTCAGCTTCTAAAAGTTTAATTTTTTATACTGAAATCCTTGCGGTTTGTAGAAGAATGCCCATATGAGTATATAATTTTTTGTCCTGACTAACTGATTGACTGACTGACTGATTGACTGACCGAGTGATTGACTGACTGACTGATAGACTCATTGACTGACTAATTGATTGAGTGACCGACTGACTAACTGGTTGACTAATTGACTGATTGACTGACTGATAGACTCATTGACGGATTAATTGATTGAGTGATCGACAGACTGACTGGTTGACTAATTGAATGATTGACTGACTGATAGACTCATTGACTGATTAATTGATTGAGTGACCGACTGACTGACTGGTTGACTAATTTGCTGATTGACTAACTGGCTGATTGACTAATTAACTGACTGACTGAAGGACTGACTGACTGACTAAAGGACTGACTGACCGACTGACTGACTGATTGACTGACTGACTGATTGACTGACTGAAAAATTGACTGACTGGCTGCTTGACTGACTAACTGACTGACTGATTGACTGTTGACTGACTGACTGATTCACTGACTGACTGACTGACTGATTGACTGACTGAGTGATTGACTGACTGACTGATTGACTGATTCACTGACTGACTGATTGACTGACTGAGTGATTGATTGACTGACTGATTGACTGATTGACTGACTGACTGATTGACTGACTGACTAATTGACTGATTGACTGACTGATTGACTGACTGACTTATTGACTGACTGACTAATTGACTGATAGACTGATTGACTGACTAACTGACTGACTGATTGATTGATTGATTGACTGTTTGACTGACTGTCTGATTGACTGATTGATTGTCTGACTGATTGACTGATTGATTGACAGACTGACTGATTGACTAATTGACTGACTGACTGACTGATTGGTCATCGCCCAGCCCAAGCCGCTTAAGCTACAGACATAAAATTTTAACTGAAATGTAGGTCCGCTAAGTCGGGATTTTTTTGAATTCGGGGTATAACGAGGAAAAAATGGATTAAGATGTGATATGAAAAAACGTGATCTAATGAACCTATTGATTTCAAACTCAGCTAAGTCTACATTTTTTGAATTTCTGGGTCTAATAAGGCAAAACATGTGTTAAGATGCTATAAAAAGAAGAAACTTCTTTTTTTTTTATTTCAAACTTGTTCTTTTCTTCAAACTACTTTAAACTACTCCGAACCAAAAAAAGTTTTACACACATTAATCAGTTTTTCAAAGATCCAAATTAAACGGTGTGAACCAAAGGTTAAGGTTCGTGTACGCCGAACCAACAAAAAAACGCTGAACCGATTGGCGTATTGACTTCAAATTTGGTGAAATAGCTTGAAATTAGAAAAAATATATATATTGTGTGTCTTTCTAATTTTTTTGAGAAACAAAACATAAAGGGTTGAACCAAGGGTTAAAAGTTTGTATAAGGAATCATGATTTCTAGTGTCCTATGGTCACTCTAAACGTTAAAGACCTCAATCTGGGAACGTTAAAGACTCGAAAGAAGTCTATCCGATACCTCAGGGCCAGTCAGTTTAACATAACATAACCTATAGTTGTTCAAATCTAACCAATCTCCATAAAAATCTGAGTAGGTTCTGGCACCACAGGAGTCAAAGTGGTCGCTTCTAGGCGAACTTTACCCACATTAAAAAGCAGAAAATTAGTATTCTGGCATAATAAGGCGAAAATTAAAGTTTTTAGAACATTTAGAACCAACGAGCAAACTTAATTCTCCCGCATAATCAAACGTAGCGTTGGTTCCAAATTGACTTCATTTAAAACGACTTTGCTACACTCACAAACACACCGCACCAAAGCGGTGCAGACTGCACTCATTAAGCGCATACAACATGCCATTAACTAATTTTCGCATTTCATTCACTTAACAACGCACTCTCGTCCCCCTCTCCGCTGTCATCATTTGCATTGCATACTTTACGGTGCGTTAGCGTAGCGAGAATTTCAGTTTTTGAACGCGTAAATTCGATTTGTTCTAATAAATTTCATAATTTTTCGTAATGTTACAAATTTACTTAAAATTCACTTAGCTTTGATGTTGCCTCAATTACATGTGACTGACTGACTAGGCGCATAGTGAGTTAAAGTGACAGTGAGTGGGTGGAGAGAAGGGGAGACAGAGGGGAGAGAGAAGCTGGAAAAGATGGCAAAGGCAATTTAAAAGCGTTATGCTGAAAATTCAATTTGAAATGTTCACATTCAATGTGCACATCAACTACAACAACAACAACAACAGCAGCAATATTAACAAAAACAACAACAACCTGAACTGCTATAACGTTTTGCATAAAATCAACGTGTAACGCAAGCAGCAGCAACAAAAAACCTGACAGCTGACAGCGTCAACAAAAACAAGTTAACATACAACTGACAACAACACAAAAAAATAAACTATGATGGCATAGCAACAACAACAACACACAATATTTGTCAACACACACACATTCACACGTAGGCGCACATTTACGCGTTTCGCGCTGACAAAAATTTCGAAAGCGTCGATGTGAAATGTTGAAACACATCACAGCAGCGACGTAGTTATTCATCATTGTTGGTGTAGTTGTTGTATATGTTGTGTAGTAAAGTTGTTTGTTGTAGAATGCTAGGGGATAGTGTTGTTGTATTCTGTGTGTTGATGTTATGTTAAATTTCTACCCACTTGGCGTTTAAAATGGAATAATTTTTTTTTTGGATAAAATGCAAATGACAACAACAATAACAACGTAGTTAACTTTGCGTAGATAGAATTTTTTTTTTTCCAACAAATTCTAGACTACTCGATTTCTCAACGCTTTCAACAAGTTCGCTCTCTGTCCATAATTAGAAATGAATTTGATGGATTTGTATTTGTTGTTCTAATACACAAGGAACTTGAGCCCGCAACCATATGAGATCTAATTGGAATAAGAATTGAAGAATTGAAGCAGAACAGAAAAATAGGAGTCAAAGTTTGTGTTAATTTTCTAGTAAGCTACTTTAAAAAATTGATAAACAGTTGAACAGTTCAAATTCCTCCATATTTGAGAGCTTAACTGAGAACTGAGCTCATTAACGGAAGTGTATAGAGTCAACTTTGGTTTTAGGAAAACTAAATGTTTGTTGTGAAAACCACAAAAGTTTGCAAAGAGTCTCCATTGTTATTGGTTTCCAGAGAAACACTCCGTTTGATAAAGAAATTCTTAAAGTCTTCATTGCTCAAATGCTTAGATATTGAATGAATTTGATACAAACATTGAAAGCTAATGAAAGTAAATCCTCTTGTCAGGTAAGTACAGAAGCAGTCAACATTAACGCCTTCAAAAATTTGTTGCTGTTTTGTTGTTTCTGTTACTTATTCAAAAACTAATATCAAATAATTTGCGCAACATGGCCAACTTTCGGTGAATGCTTTTTCCTTTCTTTTCCACCTTTCAGTGAATGCTTTTTCCTTTCTTTTAGCAGCCAGTTTTCTCAGTCATTTCCGTTCATATTCCTGCTGCCAGATTTTGTTTGTCGTAATCAGGAAATGAATTTGACTTGAATGGAGTCGCAGTGAGTCGAATTGCGTTAGTGGTGACAGGTGGTCAGAAAGTCTATACAAACTGTTTTTGTTTTTTGTCTTGTCTATATGTAAGTCTTTCTTTCTATATGTAAATGTGTTGTATGGCGTCGGCGTGATTCAATAATTTTCAGCTGTTTGTTCAATCTTTTAATGAATTGAAAGTTGACAATTTGATGTCATAGTATGTTCCATTTTATTATATACAACAACAACCATTTTTGTATTTTTAACAACTTCAATACTGATAATTTTTTAAAGTTTTTATTTCTAAGAACATCATCACTGATGATTTTGAAAGTCACTAAATTGAGTGGTTGACACAACTCGCAAAGGAAAACCAAACCCTTAAGCTGTCTTCCCTAAGATTGTATTGGTTTCAACACCTCGAAGTTGTTGTTGTTGTTATTGTACTTATTTGCAGAAGAGCCCAATTGGTTTGCTGGCATATTGCAAGTGTTATTTGTTGTCTTGCAATCGAAATTGTTTATAAGCCAAACGTGTTCATATGTACACAAAAGCTAAGTCTGAGTGCCGCTTTTTCTGGCCAATATTTACGTTAAGCTGGCAATCAGAAATATTACGTGGCAGGGATTTCCGTTTTAGCTGCTATTGGCATTGGGGATTTGGTCTTTATTTGGTGGAGTTTATTGAAACAACAAAAAAAAAGAGATAAATAAATAAAATGATAGCGAACGGCAGCTAAGCCTCAAGCATTCAAGTATTCAAAGGGGTTTAGCTGGACTAGAGATAAAATGTGGCTTGTTGCATTGCCAGGTGGAAGTTCGAAGACTGCATACAAATTCGAAATTAAAAGCAGATAAGACTGAGGTGAGATATGAAAGTGAGATAATAAGTGAGATAAGTAAAACTTTAGTTGACAAATATAAAAAAGATTTGAGCTTTAAGTTGAATATCAAAGTCTTTCAGGAATATTTTCTTCAGAGAGGAGTTGCACCCTTAATTTTAATATTATTTAAATTAAAATTTAAATATTTGTTGTTTTTGTAAACAAATTTACAGGGTTTTTGCTAAGTCAACCCAAAGTTTGTTTTAAGATTTTATTATTCATTATTTTATCATTTTCCAAAAACTTGTTTATCATCCCAATTGAAACTTTCAACCATTGCATTCTCATTATTTAAGTTTATTTATTCATAAAGCACTTAAGCTGGCCCCAATATTAATCAACTGTGTGTTTAAAATTTCAAAACCAGATTTTACGCAAAAACTGCTACTCACAAAGTTCAACGAGAAGAGCCAAGCCACAGCATTCATTCAAAAAATTAACGAGGCTCAACATCTTAAGTAAGTAATTTGACATGTTACAAGGCTCAAAGGCCACGGTTGGCAACGCAACGTTGGCAGCGCTTAAGTCATTAAATGTGAAAACTTTCAACATGAAGACGAGCAGGCAAAATGGAACAAATGAATAAAAGCACAGAAGCTGAATGGATGGTGGAAAGAGACGAGAGAGAGAGTGGAAGAACGAATACAGCTATGGAGTTAGCTGAGAAGGGAGATCGAAAAACGGAAGACATTGACATACAACTATCGGTATGAAGGACCAACTGATCACAATCCATAGACATGTTGACAACAAAAGAGAGAAAGCAACCGAGAACGAAACGATTGGATCCTGCAATTTAATTCACACTTTGATGCATGGCAGAATCTTTTTCTTAATGGATAATCTGGAAACAAAAAGATAGGAAGGAAGGATAGGAAGGATCATAAAGATGGTGCAATTATCACTACAGGAGCGATGGCTCCGAAATCTTGGGCCATGTCCTTGATGGACTTAAGAACATAGCTGAAGCAAAGTTGACTGATTGAATAATTTTCTTGCCAAGACCAAACGATTTTGGATCTACAGAAAACTCAACAGATAGAAAAGGATTCAAGATAAATGCAATCCCAAATGAACCCAACAGGATCTTCGAGTGGAAGTGCATGCCGCACAGACCCATTCTGTAACCTAAACTAACTTAAGGATGGTTTCAATTGTGGACATTCAAATGGCGGGAAAGAAAATTCAAGGACATTTAGATGGAGATTTTGTTATAGGTACATTTAAACTAAGAGACAATCTTGGATCTAAAAGTTAGATGCAGATATCCAAATTATGGGCATTCAAATGATAAGAAATGAATAAGTATGAACCATTACATGAAAGTTTTGTCATACATCTAACTACGCCAAACATGAAGCAACAATGGACAACTGGATAGATTCTGATCATTTGAATTGACTTATGGACTTTTAGGTCATAAAACATGGATCAATGTTTTGATGGATAGTCATTTAGAGAAACCAACACCGGCAGATATTTCACAGCACTTATAAAATTGATAAGTTCAAGACAAGAGTCCATAACAACTTCACTCTAAACCTTTTCTTTTAGCATCTTCTTCTAAACTTTCTTCTTCTATATATCCTTCCTGAACCAATGAAATGCCTCGCATAAATAAGGGTCATCTCCTCCCAGTTTGCTCAAATTAAAAAGAACAAAAAATGAGAAGATGGGCAGATTCATTCAAAGTATATAAAAAGCAAAATCAGGGCCTACTGAAGACAAATGTGTAGGAGAATAGACTTGTCGACATTCAGATCTCGTAAAAAGAAAGACATGAAACGTTAAAACTATGTTTTGACAGTCATACAAAGAATCGACAGCCTTAAACAGACACAAAAACAAAGATGAATAAACTTGTGGAAGCTCAGATGATATAAAAAAGAGACATGGGCCACTGGATCGAAATTATGATGCACATTTGTATCAGAAGAAAAATATGAGGCGAAGGTGGGCAGACCTATTGACATTCGAGTTGAATAAATGAAAAGACAAAAACCATTAGAACAATGTTTGGAAATTCAATTAAGAAATGCATATAAAGAGTCATTAGTCATATAAGAGACGACAGTCATACAAAGAAACAAACATGAAGAAGAATGCATTGATTTGTAGGCACTCAGATGATATAAAACTGAAAATCATGGATCACTGAATCAACATGGAGATTTGTATGAGAAGCCAAATATGAAGAAGGTGGACAGACTTGTCTACATTCAGATCATATAAATGGAAAGACAAGAACCATTAGAACAATGCTTGGAAAGTCATATAAACAGTTGTCAGTCATACAAAGCGACAAACATGAAGAAGGATTCATTGATTTGTTGGCACTCAAATAATATAAAACTGAAAATCATGGATCACTGAATAAATATTTAAATGCGTTTCTATATCAGGAGATAAATATCGAGGTCGATGCACCTGTGAACATTTAGTTTACGAAAGGGAAAGACTTGAATTATAAAAATTTTTGACAGTCATACAAAGAGACCAGCGGGAGAGCAAGAGAGATATACTCAGAGAAAGAGACGAACATGGAAACATGGAACTAAAAACTTTTCATATACCTAAAAAGGAAAATTGTGGAGGATTGGATCGATTTGTTGATGGGCATCTGAAGACAAATATGGAGGTGAGTAGACTTCTTAACATTCAAATTAGGTACATACAAAAATGTGAATCATTAGACATTCAAATGATTTCAAAAGAGAAATCATGGGTTACAGGTTCTGATTCTGATGGATATCTTTATCAGACATTTTTAGATCATATAAAAGGAAAGACATGAACAATGACTTATAAGCAATCAGATGATATAAAAAGGAAACTTGTGGACTATTGCATCGACATTTTGATGTACATCTGAAGACAAAGATGGAGGTGCGTAGACTTGTCAACATGTAAACTACATAAGGAAAGAGACCTGAACTATTAAATATTCAGAAGATATTACAAGGAAAATCGTGAACCCAGTGCTTCATTGACTGGATTTTGTTGGATGTCTTTGTTAGACATTTTTAGATAATATAAAAGTAAAGACGTAAACCCCTCTAGAGAGAGACAAACATGACTTATAAGCATTCAGATGATTTAAAAAAGAAAACCATGGAATATTGCGTCGAAAATGTGTTTGAAATCTCACTTAAGTCAGAGACAAATATGGAGTTGCATAGACTTGTAGAGCAAATCAGATCCCTTAAAGGAACAGACACTGGAACTTTGCATTGATATTTTGGAGGATATATCTGAATATTTGTTCCAACAAACAAGACAGTAGATGAATAAATCACATACTGTAGTATTGAACTGACAGCAATCCCTTGAATTGTTGACCTCTCAGATTAAGCATCTGATCTCTAAGATTAAGCAGCTGTTCACTTCCCTGAATGAAAAATAGCTTAAAATTCGATATAACTTATGTGATGTTGAGATTTAGACAAACAGATCTATGTTTGAATCGATTGCATAAACAGATTATACCATAAGCAGACACAGTCCAGTTTAAACACTAAGAATCTTCAAAGCAGACAGCAAATTTCAGCCCATTTACCAGTGTTACGTATACGCCAAGTAGCGCAAATTTGTGCCAAAAAAATTGAATTTTCCGTAAGAATCACAGACAACTTTTTTCAGCGAATTGCTAAAAATACACATTAAGAGGATCCATGGGAAGAGCCAAGCTAAAAGAGCGGAAAATATGATTTACTAAGCGTAACACGAAGCGGCAGCAAAATAGAATGTCCAGGAAAAATGTAAAATAAAACAAGTAGAAGTAACAGCGAGGAGAGAAGTGAACGATAGAAAAGCAGACAGTGGCAGTGGGAGTGGCAGTGGGAGTTGACTCTGCTTATGTTTTGCCTGTAAAATGTCATTAAAATAAGCCAAGGCGGAGATAATGAAAAGAAAATGAAAAGGCACAAGAAGAAAAATGAAATTATGATGCAGACGTCGAAGTGTGTAGGTGGTTGCGGCAGGGCAACGGGCCAGTAGTTCATGTATTTTGCGGTAATTATTAACAAGAAATGAGCGACTGAGGGGCTGTACTCATAAATAAGGAAAAAGGAACAAATGGCTTGGCAGGCGGGCAGACAGACAGTGGCATAATGGACGTGAGAGCGGGGCAGCTGTTTGGTGCACTTAATGCGGCCATAAAGTGGAAAGTTAAGTTGCGGGCGGCCGGACAGGCGGCAATTGGCAAGGGACGGTTGTGCGGGGAAAGAAGAAAGGTAAGCGAATTGAGTGGAGAGTAGAACATAAACGGATAGAAGAAGTAGAGGTTGAAAACATAGACAGACAAAAAGACGAGTAGTAAGTAAGATAGAAGGTTGTTACAACAAATGAATGAACAAATCGCTTAACAAACCGACAGACAGAAGGTCGCATGCATCAACAAACCAAGGAGCGACAGAATAGTTGAGCTGAGAGATGCATCAACTGACTGAAAAACGAAAAGTCTGTACAAATGTCTGCGGAAAGAGATGCGCATAAAATATAGAAAGTCAAACTCTGCTGGCGAACAGCCTTAAAGTTAAAGCACTGCGGCCACGCTGCGAGCATATTCGCAATAATGAAATCCGAGCCGACTCGTGCTTTGCTTGGCACTCGTCAACTGTAATTGAAAAAGATAACAAGCAGCCAAACGAACCGCCAACGCGTTAACACAGTTATGAGCCTACTTTGGCTGCATGGACGAGGCATAAGTCGAGGTCGTACAGGGCAGTGATTTTGCTTTATGATTATTTCGTATTAATGTCCACTTTTTGACATAAGACAGACAGACAGTTGATGGTTTGCGGCGACTTGTTGGCGTTCGCAGCACTGAGTGGTGGCGTTTGGTGATTAAGAATTTTCAGAATCAATGAGAGAAACAGTGAGAAAGTATGAGTGAAGGCAGTTGTAAGAATTTATGTGGAGTTGTGATTTATTTTGCAGGATTATGCTGAGTTTTTAAGGATTATAGAAGCTTTACTTGTTTAAAATCAAATCTTGGAAACTTTAAATTTTTAATTAAAATAGCTCAAGCTGGGCTTAGAAACTCAAAATTCTACTGATGCCAGAAAATTCATGAACAAAATAATCCATTATCCTTATTTCTGTATGAAAGTTTCATTTTAAGCTTTTTTGAATACCAACAACTAAGCCAGGCTTACAGCCAAATTTTTGAAACTTAAATGTTAATCAAAATAATCCAAGCTGAGCTTAACAACTTAAAATTCAACTGATGCCAAAATAGAATTCAAGCTGAGCTTAAAAACTCGAAACTGAGTTTTTAAACCTTAAAATCCTTTATCCTTATTTTTGTATAAAAGTTTAATTTTAAGCTTTTCTGAATACCAATAACAAAGCCAGGCTTACAGCTAAATTTTTTAAACTTAAATGTTAATCAAAATAATCCAAGCTGAGCTTAAAAGTCAAAAATCAACTGATGCCAGAAAATTCATGAGCTAAGCTTAGTTTTTGAATCTTAAAATCTTTTTTCTGCATAAAAATTAAATTAAAAGTTTTAGTGTTTTTCAAAAAAATTCAAGCTGAGCTTCAAAATTCGAAATTCAACTGACTCAACCAGAAAAGTAATAAACTAACTAACAAATTCATGAACTGAACCTAGTTTAATTGATCCATTAGTTAGTTTCATTTAAAGCCCTGTTGAGTACAAACTTTCAATTAAAGTTTGTTTTAGCCAAGTTTCCATCGGAATTAAGTTGAGATCCAGAAAAAATTTAGTTGAACTAATCAACATCTAATCTCAGCTTAGAGTTTGAAGCTGATTTCAGTCCTCAACACCAAACATTGCACCAAGTTTGGTACTAAGTTCAGTTCAAACCTAAAACTTAACACAACAAAAAGTTTGCTAAAAATATAGTTTATTCATTTTTAAGCTAAATTTCAGCTTTAATTAAGCTTGACTGAAAACATTCAATGATCTTCGCACACTTTCATTCACATTGCGTAATTTCAAGTCAACCCTAACCTTAAAATATTCGATCCAAATCCAAAAATTATTTGAACTAATCAACATCCAACCTCAGTTTAGAGTTTGAAGCTGATCCCAGTCCTCAGCACCAAACTTTGCACCAAATTTAGTATTAAATTCAGTTCTAACCTAAAATTTAACGCATTAAAAAGTGAGCTAAATAAATAATTCATTCATTCCTAAAGTATATTTCAGCTTAAACTAAACTTGAATGAAAATGTTCCATGATCTTCGCACACTTTCGTTCACTGTGCACAATTTCAAATCAACCCTAACCTTAAATTGTGTTCACTAAAAAGCTCAAGGAATTGTTTTTTATTAAAACATGCTTTCAAATAAATATTCTTTCCCTACTTTAGAGCTCTGTGCTTTCCTTTTTCGCTTCTTGCTTTGCCACTTTAATCTTTGCATTCCATACAAAAAATGTTACTTATACGCCCCGGCGGCAACGAGCATAAATTCTCACAAATTAGAAAAGAAATTATAAATCTCAACAGCAATGAAAGTTGTGCACATTTTTCTTATTTAAGATACGATCAGTTGCCAACTGAAATAAATCAATTTAAGTGCATAAGCGAGAATTTCATAACCTCAAAACGTGTGTCCAGCAGATTGTTGGCTGGTGCGCGCAGTTTTCATGTGTTGTTGGTGGCATATAAAAGATGTATAAAAAGTACAAAGCAACAGACGTGCCCGCGGAAAGGATAGGACAATAAGTAAGCAACAACAATAACAACGAAGGGACATAGAACAAGCAACAGCAGTGATAGCAACACTAACAACACTTAAAACTGTCATATTCTATGAGTTAGACGTGAACTGCATGGCCATGGAGGATGGTAGATGGGAAGCCACAGCGAGACAATAAGGCGAACAAAAAGTTCGGAGCGAAATGGTGTGGGAACGTAAAAAGGGTAGCGGAAATTTGTAACCTCTAAATAACCTTAATTTGTGAGCGTACTAACGAAAGTTTATGGGGCAACTTGAGTCGCGAGCAAAATGCGAAAAAAGAAAGAGAAAAAAAGCAGCAAGCAAACAGCAGGAAAAAAGAGTAAAAGCAAAATAACCAACAATGCCTGAAAATTGCAGCAGTGTCCGGTTTTATTTGAGCCAAATTGTCGTCGACTAGAAGCAACGCAATGGCAACAATGCAAAAGAAAAACTGTAATCAGCAAAGAAATGGTGGAAAAGTCAAAGCGAGAGCGAGGAAGTGAATGTAGCGCGGCAACACTTTAACCATCCATGGCAATGCACAACAACAACAAACAACATAATTTGTGTTGACTGCTGCTGTTGCTGACCGTGTCGGATGCCATAAACTAACAGAAATTATGCCAACAGCAGCGAACAGCGCAACAACAACAAATACAAACAAATAAATACACAAAAAAGAACGTGGCAACACACAGTGTTGACCGCTTGGAGCGTTGGCGACGCGCTGTAGCGGCAACAAAAGGTTAGCGGCACTTTTGGTTCGCTGCAGTGGGCCGAAGCTGACCTCGCTGTGCACTTGAGCGCGCCGCGTCAGCAACATGCAAACTGCATTGCACGGACGGCGATAATTGCTGAAAGAGCGCAAAATTTTGCAAGTGGCACAATGAAATGTGGCGAAAATCGGCATTGCTGCTGGCAAGAAATGAAGGGTGAAAATGAAACAGAAAAAAAAAATTCAATTTATTATGTACATTGTTAAATTTATTACGCACACTTTTGCATTAACAATGAGCAACAATTCATAACCCTTTCGAGCCCGAATTTAACCCTGTGTCTCTATAAAACTTTTTGGTAATTAAATGAAAAAGTGTGCACACGAGATTTGGAGTCGCCAGGTCTCTTTGTTAGAGTTCTAGAGCCAGTTTGCTATTGAACAATTTTAGCTTAAAACGTGTTAAATATATTTTTTATAAATATATTTTAATTACAGAAAAATTATTTAATATTTATGGAAAAATACAAAATTATCACTTTTTGATTTTATTTAACCATTATTAAAAAAACAGGGTTTTGATCAAACGCGCCCAATGCGTAGACTTCAAATAGGACACAAACTTTCCCTGCTATCGCTGCAAATTATTGGAAATTATTTTGGAGATAACAGTAAAATGTTTTTAATTTGCCTTGTATTCGCTTCTGAAGATATTAATTTGTTGTTGCCTACTTAAATTAAACCCAAAAATCAATCGGTGCGTTTCCTATAAGATGACAAATAGGTGAAGTTGCTCTCAAGCAACTTTGAGGTCGAAAGGGTTTAGTCGAGGTGAGAAGAATTCATCAGAAACATATTGACACACTGCACTTTTTATGCATAAATTTTTGTTGCGTAATTATCTAATAAGGCGCCCAAAAGTATGCTGCGAAATTGTCACAATTAAGCTTACAAAAAAGTTGACTAAGTGCGTTAAGAACTGGGGAAACACTTTCCATGTTCAACCCTTCGCACTTAGTTGTCTTTTGTTGTTGTTGACAGAATTGCATTGTACTCCAAGTAGACTAAAGTCAACGCGCTCAGAACTGTCATTCAGTGGCAGCTGCACGCGCGCTCAGAAGGTGCATGCGCTGGCAATTCTTTTGTCGGTGCACTCAAGCGCGAATCGCGATGCCACAAAGTGACTTCAAAGTGCGCCAAACTCTATTTGAAAATGCATATGCAGCCCTGTGCATGTATGTGTGTGTGTGTGTATGTGTGTGCGAGCGTGTAATATACGCCAAGGGCAAAAATAACTTCAACGCGTGCCAGCATTTTTAGCTTTCCTTCACTTTGTTAAAATTTGCTGGTGTTTTTTTTGTTGTACTCCTCCTCCCTTTATGAAATTTCTTTGTTGAACAATTTTTCGCCATCATTTAGCTTTTTTTGCTTTTAACGTTTTTATGCTTTTCATTTTGCTGCAACGTTTTTCTTCTCCCATTCAGTTGTTCCCTTTTATCGCTTGCTTCCCACATAAAGTACAACATCAACTTTGCCACCAACAGCAGCAGCACTGCAGCTCGTAACTCTCAGCGCTGGCCAGCGGTTCTACCCCCCCTCGCCAGCTCTGCTCTATTCATGCAATGGCGCTTTTGAAGTAGTCAAAGTTTTTCTATTCAAAAGCCTGAATGCCAGCCATGAATTTCAAATTCATTCCACTGCATTCTGCAAATAACTCCAACGTTCCCGTTCCGCTCCCCGTTCACCAACGCTTGGCAGCACTGCCCACCCTCTGCAGCATTGGCGCATTGGCGTTGCATTCCCCAGCCGCTTCTGTTACTTGGCAAACTTGGCAAATATTTTCAAAAGATGCAGCCAGCTCTACACACTTCAAAAACGCGCGCGCCGTTCAGCTGCACGCAGCGGCAAATTGCAGCAAGTAAAACTGAGCGCTGAGAGGTGGCGCTGGCTTGGTGCTTTTACATGCGAAAGCATTGATAAACTTTAATGCAACTTCATAACGGCAAAGTGAAGCGGCGAGTGAGCGAGCGAGAAAGTGTCGAGTGTAAAGTGTGCAGCCCACACATGAGTGCAGTCTGCAGAGAGAGAGGGGGGAGAGAGAGTAGGGAGTGTTGTATGCCACATGCAACACATTGCGGCTGCAACTTGCAAGATTTACTGCCATATATGCGCACAACAACAACAACACATGTGCGTGTTTGTCTCGACGCTTGATGAAATTAACGCAGTTGGTTGGCATTGTTTTTGTTGACGCTGTTGTTTTGGTTGTTGTTTTTGTTTGTATATTCGCAAATAGACAGTCACAGACACACACATATCAACAAAACAATGTGTGGCATTTAAAGTTTCTAAGCGGCTTAAAATGGCGTTGCTTTTGTTCACTGTTGGCAGCATTAAATCAAATGTTACTCATACGCTATGTTGGCTGCAAGCAGTGAGCTCATTTTTTGGGCTTTTCAGTGGAAGAAAAGAAACATAGATATGAATGAAATTTTTTTAGCAATGTTTTCGATGTATTTGTTGTAGATTTAGTTGTTGTTTTATATGCATTTATTGTTGTTCTACTGGACAGTTCAAGCGTATGAAGAAGTTTGAATTACCACAAACTATTTGAGTTTCTCTTTTAGAAGGTGCAGTAAGAAGATATTCTTAGTATTTTTAGCAATCTGTTTCTCGTGGTTGCATGAGTGTAACGCTGAATGACGTCAGAAATATACAATTTTTTTAATAAAAAACTTCTCAGACAGATTTGTGATTGCTTGACTTAGTTTTATTTGAGCAATTCACAATTCACAATTTTTCGATAAAGACGAAAAGGCAAGTCAGGTACTGTAACAGCCAATAGCGCGCAATTTAAGTTTCGTTGACTCTGTTTCGGTAATTTTGATGTGAAAATGCAGCAAGATCTGAAAGTCAACTGTCAAAACTGTCTCTGAAATCATGAAAATCGTCGAGTCCGACTTTGAAGTAAGCACTGTTTCAATGATCTTGGAGCAGTACTGGAACATTACACAAAAAACCATTTGAAACCACTTGAGTCTGGACATTCGATGAGGCTGAACGTAAACATAAGAAGCTCGATGTATGGGCGCCATATGAGTTTACGCAGAATACCTCACGAACCAAACTTTCATATGCAAATTAGCACACAAAATTTCCCATTTCTCAAGCAAATGGTGACTGGTGATAAAAACTGCGAGCGAAAATGGTCGAAAAGCGCATAGCAAAGTCAGTATTGAGAGTCAGAATGACTTTGCTATTTGTAAATCGTCCACTAAGACCTGCTCTCCTACAGCCAAACTCTTAATTCATATCTATTTTGTCATCAATTGTACTGTGTGAAGAAAATAAACGGCCAGAAGCAGTTAGCTTTGACTAATTGGAGAGAAATTTAGTTTCATCAGAACAACGCCAGGTCACACCCATCGAGAATGACACTGCAGAAGCTCTGGTCCATTTGGTTGGGTTGTTCTTATGCATCCACCTTATAGTGCGGATTGGCACCAACTATTACCTGTTACTTTCTATTGGCGAATGATTTCGGTGGTGAAAAATGTGCTTCAAGAGAAGCTTATGAATCTCGAATGAATCTCTTGTCCCACTTTTTTGCCAATAAAGACGAGGTATTCTATGAGAAAGGCGCAATGAAACTACCTTCAAAATTACAACAAATTATTACACAGAACGGTGCATGTTTGACTTCAATCCAATCTAACTAACTATACTAAAAAAAAGCCTTCAGTTTCATGCAAAAATAATGCATTTCTGTTTACTGCAACATTTACTTTTTACTTTATATTTGATATATTTCTTTAAATAATTTATTATATTTTTCAATTTTATTTTATGCTTTTAAAATCTCTGTAATATTTCATTTCCTTTTATAGTTTCAGCAAAAATTAAAAGCTTTCCCATCAGTCAATACGATTTCAATACGCCATAATTCTCATAACACATTCGGTTATACGAATGATTTCCATATTTTTTTCATATAAATGCGGCGATGCAGTTTTTCAGTCAGAGCCAACAATTTGCTGCGCCAAATGCATTGCGAAATACTGAAGTTCTACGTTAAATCTGCATTCATAAAAAACTATAGATTTGAGTATGAGATCATTTTTTTACGCGTAGCATTTCATTTTTAATGATTCATGGGCACTGGTGGCTTTTGTGTTACGTATACGCAACGTTGTGCACAACTATGTGGTAAAAACATTTCATATGTATGAGCAGCATTTCATAACTGTAAGAATTTTAATTGAATGATTTGCAGTTATTGTGAGGTTTTTATGGGAAATAACAACAATAACAACAATAAAAACAACACAAAGGACCAAATGCACACAGTGTGAGTTATGCAAAAGTTGTCTTTGCATGTGAGTGTGTAAGTAAATAGTAAATAATATGCGCGTGTATATAATTTAAAAGTGCTATGGGCATTGTAAATATGAAAAAACAACAACAATAGAACAATGAATTTGCAGCAAAAAAATGAAAAAATCATTTTCAGTAGTTAATGGAAAAAATAAAAAAAAAACTATAAGTATCGATGTGCCACTGCAAACAGTTTGTTGTATGTTTTCATTAGCCGCTGCAACAAAAACAATGGTCGATTTTTTCAGTATTGTAAAAACAACAAAGAAGTGAAAAAAGTGAAAATTGAAATGGCGCAACTGGCTGCGATTCGTAATATGTCAATGAACATGGAAATGTCAGCAGGTCACACACACTGAGCAGAGGCAGCCGGCAAGATGAATGGTGCGATTGTGGCGCATGGATAACGCGCGCATCAAATCAGCAGTCAAACAGTGATGACAACAACAACAAAAAATGGCTAGTAGTAAAAAACTGAAACAACAAACAGTCAGACGGCGGCAGATGGAATGCCAAAAGGCAATGAGAAGTGTAGTTGGCTGCTGTGTACAGGTGCCAAGCAATATGTGAGCAATTGAATTTGTCTCTGTGTATGTGTGTGTGTGTGATGGCTGACCGGCACTGATAACGCGTCATTCGTTCATTTATTGATTTTTTTTTAGTTCAACTGCAGCAGATGTTGTTGTTTTTGTTGCAAATGGGCAGCAATTCATTGTAACGTTGCATGTGTGTGTGTGTCTGCTGTTTGCCTGCTGCAAACAACAGTTTCAAGCAGTGGGCAGACAATGTTTTTGTTGGTTTTTGCAAATATCTACTGTTGCTCTTGTTGTGCTGTACTGTTTGTTGTTGTTGTTGTTGTTGTACTTGTTGTTGTAAAGGTATTGTTTGCTTGTGCAATACTCGTAGCTGTTCGCAATTGCTTCAAGTGTGAGAAAATTCAAATGCGATTACTTGCTGCCGGCCAACGCACTCAGCCATCGCTTATTGCAATGTTGATTTATTTGAGGGTTTTGTAGTTGTTGTTGTTGTTGCGGTTGTGGTAGTGCTGTTTTGTAGCTATTGCCATTCATGGCCAACAACTGAGCATTTGTTTACCAGAAGATAGTAAGTGGATTTCATTGTTGGCAGCTTTGAGGTAAAACCAATTTTTTCTGATCGTTTTCACTAAATTCAGTGAAGTATTGAGTAGTTGATGTACGTTCATAAGATTGAATGTTTGAGGTGAATTGTGAAAACTTGAAATTCTCTGCAATCATAGTTTGAACTTTGTTTTTAAGCACTAATGGGAAAATGTTTAGCAAAACTTTGAACTATTAGTCAGATTTTGGGACCATTTGGCTGCAATAAAACCCCATAAAAACTCACAAATAGTTCCTAAATTTTTAATTTAATCTTTTTTAATTCTACAAGTATCTTCAATTTCAATCTAATAAAGAAAACACTGCAACGCTACTAATGGAAAGGTAATCAACAACAGCTGTGAAGGGGAAAAGAGCTACGCGCACCGCTCGCGCTTTTCCTCCTGGTTTTGCAGCAAAAAAAGAAAAAGAAAAAAATCATAAACTGAATGAGAATTCTAATTAAAAATTAAATTGAATTTGCAATTATTTGCTGAAGCAGAAAAACAACGCTGCAGCTGCCGTGACACGCGCAGCGATTCCAACAGTCCAACTCCTCCTACAGCATTTTGCAGTCCAAAGCGCGCACAGTTAGACGCCCAATTGAGTCGGCGTGTGTGTGTGTGTGTGGGTGCATTTGTGTGGGAGTAGAAGATTCGCAGCGTTGATTGTCAGCGGAAATGTGAAAGTGTGCCGCCGAGTCGAAATGTGGCGCACCGTTGCCAACGGCAAAAGCGCAGATAAGCGTGTTGAATATCGCACGGATCTGTGCAGATTGAAAATTTTCTATTGCTTGCTTAAAATTATTTTTAATAATTAATGCCAAGAGAGGAGCTGGGCCAAAGACCGGATAGATGCGGCGGAAATACGCAATCGTCTTGCTTGGCTCGTTTGGGCTGCTTAGTGCTGTGCGCTTTTGGGGGAAACTAACTGCAGCTAAGCTGTGCTTCCGCATCCCCCTTTCCCTTTTCTCTCTGACTGTCTGAGAGTCGTTTGCTTTTTCCACTTAATCACACTTGTGAAGCGTGAATTACATTTCCTCCTCTTCCAGTGCTGTGTTTCATGGACGAGTGGGCGGCGTGTAGCGCATTGTATGCACTAATCCCACTGCTGACCATTTTGTATTTTTAAAATGATCATTTGCAGCGCGCTCAGTGAATCTAATTTGATGTCCTTGCTGTCTTGTACAGTTGTCTGTCCATGACTTCAACTGTTTGTACGTGGGTTCAGTATCACTTTCTTGTTGCTGGCCAAACAAGTGGCAAGTTTAGAAAGATTTTCGCTTCAAATTATTGTTGCAACAACAACATATATAGCAAGAAATTAGAGAAAAAAAAAATTCTAAAGAAAATAAAAGAAAAACTGGGCATCATTGAAAGCGAAACGGAAAAAGCGTGAAAACCCCCAACTATTTCAACTTGTGTGTATGAATGCATGTACAAATATATTTGTGTTTGTGTGTATGAAGTTTAGTAAAATTCTGCGCAAGTTGCTGCGTGTAAAGTGTTTGCCGCTCGCTTGCTTTGCTTCATGATTTAATCCAGATAAATTAACTTTGAATCCTGTTTGGCGCTGAATGAAGCAAAATATGCGACCAGGACAATTGTATGCAGAGGGCGAAAATGCGTATACGCTTCGAAAAGGGCAAAGTGCCGCGCAACGTTTTGTTTGGTAAATAAGAAATGAACGCATCAGGATGAGGGAAAGTATGATAAAAAAGCGGCCAATGAATTTTAAATTTTTTCTTATTGTTGTGTGAGTAAGGGGAGAGAATAAAATAATGGCATGGAAAGATGGGGAAGTGGCCAGCTTTCTGTTTTTGCTATAAAAGATCGTAATTATAATGCAAAATGTTGGACTTACCCGCATTTAATGGTTATTTATGGCAATAAAATTGAAAGTTGAAGCTTACCTAAAAAAAAACGAAAAAAATGAAGATATTGTTAGAGGATTTTGAATAAATTTGTTCTGTTTTATTTTGTTTTTAGTTATAAATTGTAAATGGAAAGAAATAAATTGAAAAGTTTATATACAACTTTGTACTCAAAACTTTTATTGCATGAAATTAAATTGGCTCGTAGTTATACAATTTTTATTTAATGACATAAAATGACACAAAATGACAAATTTTAATAACATAAAGTGTACCCTGGATTTTCTTAGAAGCTTATTAGGATGTCACAGATATGGGAAAGTATCCAAGGAATTTCTGGAAAACTTTTTTTTGGCTTTTAAAAACCTAATTTTAGAACTTCTTATTGTGGAATTCAGATTCAATTTAGCTCGTTTTGTTCATAGAAAAAATCATAGAAATCCAAGCAAAAACGTGAGTCTTTTTTCGTTTCTGTTTTCTAAGCTCAAGACTTCACCAAACCTACCTAACCCAACAAGACAAGATCCATGAAATCTTTGGAACACTTTTTTTATCTGATCTTAGAACTTCGACTGAGTAAAGACAAGAGTTTTTAGCTCCCTTTGGTGAAAGAAGATATCACAGAAATTCAAGCAAAAACCGGAGTCTTTTTTGGTTCCTGCTTTCTAAGCTCAAGACTTCATCTAACTTACCTAACCTAAACCAACTTAAACCCGTTTTAACAGGCTCAGGACATCATCTTACCTACTGGAAACTTTCAGCTTTGCCGAGTAGTTAGAAGCAAAAGCAGTCACCATTTTTTTAGTGGATCTTTCAAGCAATTTCAAGATTCTGTCTCTCATAAACTGGAGCCTGTTTCACTGAGGGGAAGGTGACTTAAGCTCGTTTTCACAGGTTCAGGACTCATAAACTCATAAACTGGAGCCAGTTCGCTGAGGGGAAGGTGACTTTTCATAGGCTCAGGCCTTCATTTGACCTAATGGAAACTTTCAGCTTTGCTAAGCAATTAGAAGCAAAAATACCAGGTATGCGCCTATGAAACCGACCGGTAAACCGACATCTAGCGGTAAATAGCCGAATATTTATAAACTTCGGAACCGTACCAAATATCATGCTTACTTCTTCTGTCATATGTCAACAATATTCAGTTCACAATTTGTCAAGTTTCATCCAACAACGCATTGTTTGACGCTCCGGAAAATGTCGTATTACGAGCCTACAAATTACGTTTTGCGGACACAGTTAATTTTGTGTTACCATTTGAAGAAAAACGCTTCTGAATCGCATCGAATGCTTGTGGAAGCTTACGGCGAGCAGGCTTTTGGTCGCACACAGTGTAACGAGTGGTTCAATAAATTTAAAAGTGGTGATTTTGGTGTGAGAAACGAGGAGCGTGGCCGGCGACCAAAAAAGTTTGAAGACGCCGAATTGCAAGCATTGCTCGATGAAGATGATGGCCAAACGCAAGAACAGCTCGCAGAACAATTGGGTGTTGACCGTCGGACGGTCGAAAAACGTAGTAATCATTTCCTCACAATAAACGTGTTTTTTCAAAAATAATTACCGGTTTCATAGGCGCATACCTGGTAGTCAACGTTGGTGCATCTGTCATGCAATTTCAAGGTTTTGCCTTTCATAAAGTGGAGTCAGTTTAACTAAATTGAAAGGTGTTTGGGCTCGTTTTCACAGGCTCAAAATTTCTCTAACCTACTGGGAACTGCCAGCTCTGACGAGTAGTTAGAAGCAAAAGTCGTCTTCTTGTTTTTTAGTGGATTTTTCATGTAATATCAAGTTTTATATTTTTTAAAGTGGAGCTAGTTCCACTAAATTGGAAGGTGACTTAGGTCCGTTTTCACAGGCTCAAAATTTCTCCAACCGACTGGAAAGTTCTAGTTTACCGAGCAGTTAGAAGCAAAAGTAGTCACCATTTTTTTAGTGGATTTGTCATGCAATTTCAAGGTTTTGTCTTTCATAAACTGGAGCCAGTTTCGCTTAGTGAAAAGGTGACTTAGAAGCATTTACACAGATTTGAGGTAACTGTAGGTTTACTTTTACTGATGTTAGGAAGCTAACTAGGTTAGGTTAGGTTTAAGTGATGGGAAGCTAACTAACTGATAGTCAACAATTTTTCCATTTTTCAGAAAAAAGTTTACTGACAACACTTGACAGTAAATTATTGAAATCTGATTGGAAATTATGTTAATTTTCCTCATCTAAAAAGAACACTTTCTATTCCCATTTCACCATTTCTTGATATTGACCAACTTTCTTTGGAGACTTCTTTGGAGTTAAAAATGAAAAAGAAGTTAACTCGACAAGGCTCCTACTTTCCACTTATTTCGTCATTTTAATGCTTTTCGAATTTATTATGAGGCCTCTAGTTAGTTTTCTGTGCAAAGAAGGCTTCATAGCAAATAGTCCCAAAAAAATTGTGAATACCATTTTGTTAACAATCCGCATTTTCAACAGTTCTCCAGTTTCTCTGGGTGCTAGCCGGCCTCGATAGTTCAGCTGATAGCGCGTTGGCTTCTGATACCAGAGGCCATAGGTTCGATTCTTAGCTTAGGTTGTTGAAACACTCTCTCTACCACTCTACTTCTATCGCTATCCATTTGAAGCAGATGAGATTGGCAGGCAATGGCAAAAAAAGAAAATTTGGCAGAATCGCTGTTCGGATTCGGTGTGAAACTATAGTTCTTTCCTCATTCGTTTGAAATGTGTGTTGTAACACATGTACATTTCAAATCGGTAGACATTGTGGAGTCACAACAGGCTCATATAGAGGCCTCAGTTTATCTGATACAGAGGCAGCCACCACAACCTACAATTTCCTGGTAGGTGGAAAAGAGGAACATTTTACGAAATCCTTCAGCGCTTTTTCTGAATCTGCTTTGTCAAAGATTCAAAGCAAATAATTCCGGAAAGCTCTCCAGTTTCTTCTCTTCTTATCTACACTTTCAACTTTTAAGGTATAACTTATTTTGGAGCCTTCAGTGATTTAAAAAGGCGTTCACTTCAGGTGGGAGGAAGAAGGCCTTGGGACAAAGAATCATAAGAAACTTTTCTGCTTCGCCAAGTCATAGTTTTGTCTAACTTTTTTTGGAAGCCTCAGTTTTAATGGGTGAATGAAGGCTTAACCCTTTCCGACATGAAAATAACAGCCCACTGTATGAATTGTATGGACTGTAGTCCAATGTATTGGACATTGTGACTGAAAGGGTTAAACGAATGAAAAGGCTCCAAAGGGACTTTCAAGCAACTTTTCTGCACCAGCTCAGTTCAAGACGTTAGCTACATTTTCGTACTTAGAATTTTCCAGTATATTTCAGTCAATGGTATCCTTAATTCCGCTGAATAAAAGAAGGCTTCGGGTCCAGAGTCTTTGCCTGACTTTTACCAAGAATATAGACATCTACAATTAACTTTAAATTACAAATTTAAATTTCAGTTTTGTCAACTTGTCGAGCAATCACTCGACTTCTCGCTCACAATTGGCATCTTAAATGGTCCCATCTTGGTCGATTTCTTGAGCAATCATTGCAGAATCTTTTTGACCGACCCAATCTTGCTCCCAGCCCATTGAGTTGGGTGCCATAAAAAATCACAGTAGCACAAACTCAAACCCACTCAACAGTAAGTCACGCGCTTTGCTGTTAAATATTTCTTAAAAAATCACAACAACAACAAAACTGAAAGATAACAAAAAACAGCCTTCAGCGTGACACAGTTGCAAATGGAGAAACCAACACGCACACACACAGACATAGACACATGTGCACTTCACTCTAATGGCGAGTGTGCAGCGAATTGTACGACAATTTGCCATGACACTTCCGGCTTGCAACGTACACACAAACAGACACACACCCATAAGTGCAACATGCCACCACCACCGCGACAGTGGCAACTACTATTATTATTGTCGACAACATGCTAATGTTGCATGCATGCAATCATCAGTGACAGTCAACAGCGGAGATGTCAGCAGGAAGCAATGCATGCGTAAGTAGCGGAAGCCTAGCAGCATTTTAGGCACTTTAGCGCATGCGACAGACTGCAATGCAGTGAGTGCAGTGCCAAATGCTGAGAGGCACACAGACACCGTGCATTTCATATGCTGATGTGGCACTCAAGATGGCCACATTGCCACGTGGTCTTTGGCTATGCGGCGCTGGGGGTTTCGCTAAAATTGTGGTGGGTCTGGGCGAAGGGGGGTGGAAGTTGAATGAAGCAGTGATGGTGACGGAGAGTGTTGGCCAGCATTATTGGTGCACAGCGCACGAAGTGATGATGAAGTGATTAAAGAAGGTGAAATAAGAAGAAGAAGAAGAAGAAGAAGAAGAAGAAGAAGAAGAAGAAGAAGAAGAAAAAAAAGTACAAGACAAATAAGCAAAAAATTAATAAAGGGAGGCGCAAAAATTGTCACCCAGTTCTTTGGCTTTAATTTGTTTAAGACTGAATGATTGAATGAATGAATTATTAAATGAATGAATGAATAAATTAATGATTGAATGAATTAATGAATGAATGAATGAATAAGTGAATGAATGATTGATTGAAGAAATTAATAAGTAAATGAATTATTGAATGAATGAATAAGTGAATGAATGAATGATTGAAGAAATGAATGAGTGAATAAGTGAATGAATGAATGTCAAAGCAAAATCTAATTTTCCTGCCATTTGCAAAAATTATTACCTTATCGACAGATGGTGAATGAATGAATAAGTGATGGAATGATTGAGTGATTGAATGAATGAATGATTGAATATATGAATTGATGAATGATTGAATGAATAAGTACATGAATAAATGAGTTAATGAATGAATTAATGATGGAATAAATGATTGAATGAATAAATGAATGAATAAATGAATGGATGAATGAAGAAATGAATGAAAAAATGGTTGAATGAATGACTGAATAAAGGAATGATTAAAAGAATGAATGAATAAATGAATGAATAAGTGAATGAATGACTTAATGAATGAATAAATAAATGAATTAAGGAATGATTGAAAAAATGAATGAATAAGTGAACGAATATATAAATTAATGATTGAATGAATGAATCAATAATGAATGAATGAATGAATGAATAAGTGAATGAATGAATGAATGAATGAATGAATGAAAGAATGAATGAATGAATGAAAAAATGAATGTCAAAGTAAACTCTACTTTTGTTGTCATTTGAAAAAGTTATACCATCTGTCGATCTGTCGGGGTGATGATTTTTGCATCACCCTGTATCTATATATAAGTGATGTGTCTGATGAATGGAGTGGAAATGGAATTTGTTGGAAACCTTAACAATATTAAAAAAAAAAATTTGATAGTCAAAATTTAACTGAGATATCAAGAGAAAGTTTAACGTTTAGACAATGAATTTCTGGCAAAAATGGAGTTCGATGTGATAGTCGTAGATACACACAAATAAGGATGAAGTGTCTCTGGTGTAGGAATCAAATCAAGGAAGCTTTATGGTCTCTAAAAGTGGGGAATGAGGAAGACCGGGTCTACGTTGTTCTCTGCTGTCTTCCAACTAGTTTTACTGAAACAATATTTCTATGAAATCTGAAAATGGAAAATGGATTCAGATATCCAGGGGGTACGTAGACACTGATAGGACTCCTATATGAACGAAAAAGTTGTGACACAAATGTTGTTCCATGTTTCAGTTCGACAATGAAAAAGAAAATCGGTTCTCTGATGAAGGGACCAAGTAAAGAAAGCTCTATAGTCTCTCGGTGTTACCAATGACGAAGATTTTCTTCCAGCTAGTTTTACCTAAGTAGTATTTCTATGAGATCTGAAAAGGGAAACTGAATTCAGTTATTAAGTGGGTAAGTTGATACTGACAGGACTCCTATATGAACGAAAAAGTTCTGACTAAAATGTTGTTCCAAGTGTTATATGGAGAACAACCGTATCTCCAATGGAGGAAACAAGCCAGGAAAGCTCTATATTTAGTCTATTTGTGTTACCAATGAGGAAGACTGTCTTCTGTTTAGTTTTACCTAAACAATATTTCTCTGAAATCCTAAAATGAAAATTTGATTTATATATCTACGTTGACACTGACAGGACTCCCATATGGACGAAAAAGTTCTGACAAAAATGTTGGTCTATGTGTTAGTTGGAGATCAATGACGAAAGATGGACGTGTCTCTGATGGACGGGCCAAGTCAAGAAAGCTCTATAGTCTCTTGGTGTTGTATGAGTATGAGTATGACTGTTCCTATCTTGTTTTGCTCTCTACTATCTTCTAGCTTGTGTTGCTTTCTCTATTCACCTTTCTTAAATCAATCTTCCCCTTTCAATTTTCATCGTCTACCATCGGCACTCGTCCATCCTGCTGTCTGATTCTGCACCCCATCGTGTCTCTCTTTATCTTTTATCTCTCATCTACTATATTCCATCACCTGCCTAGTTTAAGCTTTTCAATTTATGCAGACTCATTTCTTTCTCTTTTCTTTATTTTAATTTGACTTTTATTTTTTACTTATTTTGTACTTTGCCTAAAAGCACAGACAGACAGCAATATGCGAGCCCCATCATTGCTTACATTTCAGCTCATATGCCACGTAGTCGTTGCGTCCATCTCTCAAATCTTAACCGTCGTCCTCTTCAGAAGCCACATCTTCATTCTCTTTTCATGTTTTCATGTTCCCCCACTCGGCGTCGACTGCTTCACATTCTCACTTGAGCCACTTGAGCATATTCATTGCATATTCTTAGGCGTGCCGACTAGGCTTGTTTCATACAAAAGCCTCACATTCTCCCTGTTCGCCGTTCTCCCCTCTTTGCTCTAAAGTGCAGTGTTGTCCCCACGGCTACTCGAGCTGTGCAAGCTTTAATAAAGCATTTGCCGCAATTTGCCAGACGCTTTTGTTGTGTTGCCGATTTGCTGAGATTTGCTTTTTCTTTCTCTGCGTTTTTTTTCGCTTTCAACTTTTTATATTCTTTTATTTCGTTTTTTGTTGTTCAGTAAATTTACGGAAAATCGCAATTGAACACGTTCGAGCCAGTTGCAGCTTAGCGTTTCCACTTTTTTGTGCGCTCGCTTCCGGCTGCTGCGGCGCTGCTGCTCGACGACTGCAGCAGAAGAATAGCTCCAGCCACTTGCGTCTTCCTCTTCTGCTGTTGCTTTGTCTTCTTCGGGTTTTTTTTTGCACTGAAGCGCACTTGAGGTGTTTGTGTTGTTGCCTTTGTGGGGAATTGTTGTTAGATATTTATTGTTGCTGTTGTTGTTGTGCGTGTTTTTTGCAAATAGCGCTTCCAGTTTGTTCTCTTTACTTGTAACTTTTTTCTGTGTATTTTGCTGACTTTTTTGTTGGCGTTTTTCTCTGCACTTAAATTGCTGCAACGATTTGTGGCATTTTGTGTGGCATGCAATAACAATAAGAAGAACAACAAAAAGTGCTAACATATGTGTGAGTTGTGGTGTGTGTGTGTGTGTGTGTAATGAGGCGCCGTGGGTTGGGGGCAGCGACAGCTTAACGCCTTCAAAATTTTTGTCACCGTGTCGTTTTTCTTTCTCTACTCTTCTTCCCTTCTCTCCATTCTGATCGCTTCTCGCGTACTTTTCCGCTGGCTTGTTTTCTGGCCCCTCAAGTGGCAGCCATGCAGCAGTCACAGCAGTGTCTTATCAGCAACAACAACAAGAACAACAACACGCAAAGGACACAGCGGCAGCGGCCGCGGCTGTGACGCTTCCTTTGTGCGCTGGGCTCCATTGTCAGTTTTTCGTGCCAGCCGAAAAGCAGATGATGATGTAGATGAAGATTGGGCACACGCACACACACACACAGAGCGAATCACACAAACACCTGCACACAAACACACACAGACGCAGCAAACTGTTAGCTGCAGTCTTCATTGTTTCGTGCTGCCTTGCTTTGGCTTTGCCTTCTCTTTCTTTGCTTGATTTTTTTACTTTTTCATTATTCGTTTTGTTTTTGGTTTCTTGTGGGATTTAATTTTAATTTTTGAGAATTTTGCGCATAAGAAAACGAATTTAAAAACTGCGCACCAGCGAGCATTCAGGCAATTTGTATACTGTTCGAAAGCAACTAAAGTGAACGCGTTCACAGCAACTGGTTTGTGGTAGGTTCGGGCTAAATTTCAGGTTGGCAACGGTCTTTGGCCGCGACGACAGACAATGGCCGCCTTGATTGGGCCTTTTGTGGTGCAATGATTTTCGGCGCCTTTGTTTAAGTGTCGACGGCCAGAGGGAGCGAAGGAGGTGAAGTCAATAATTTGGTACAACAAAATATTGAAAAACGTTTGTGGGTGATTGTAGCGAGCAGACAGCAAAGTAATATGTGTCGGCAGAATGTAGGTGTTACAACAAAATTAAAACAAAGCAATGATTAGGCCGAACAGAGGAGGGCGCCAATTTTTTGTATACAAAGTGAATAAAGAAGAAAATATAAATGCAAAACGAAAAAGGAATGAAAGGGTTTCAGTACAAATAATGAGAAACGAAAAGAAGACTAAAAACAGAAAGCAAGGAGGAAAAAGGAGTAGAAGAAAAGGTGAAAAGTAGGAAAGAAAGACATACGGAAGACAAGAAAACAGAAAGAAGGAAAGAATGAAGTGGAGTGGAGTGAAATGTATAAAAAGAGAGAGAGAGAAGAAAGAAAGATGGAAGGCAAAAGATCAAAAAAGGAATGAATGGGGAAGAAAAGAATGTATAAAAAGGGGGAAAAATACTTAAGTCAGACAGAAGGAAATAAAAGGGAAAATAAAAATAGAGAAGAACGAAAGGCAGATAAATAAAGCCAAAATGAAAAGAATGAGAAAAAGAAAACGAGATAAAGAGAGAAAAGACAATCGAGAGGCGCAGAAATAGGGACGAAAAAGACAAATAAAGCTAAAAATCGGATAAAAGAGAGAAAATTAGAGAAGAGGGAAAATCAGAGAAATAAGGCCAAAATGAAAAAAATAAAAAGAAGAAATGAAGTAAAGAGAGAAAAGACAATCGAGTGCAGAGAAATAGGGACGAAAAAGACAAATAAATAAAAGAACCGGATGAAATGGAGAAAAATTGTGAAAAAGAAAAGGCAGAGAAAAAGGGACAAAAACACAAATAAAAAAAAACCGGGTAAAAGAAAGAAAACTAGAGAAGAAGGAAAAGTAGGGAAATAAGGCTAGAATGAAAAAAACAAAACTAGGAAAAGAAAGAACATACGAAAAAGATAAATAAAAAAGAAAAATGGGTAAAAGAGAGTAAATTTTAGAAGAAGGAAAGACAGAAAAAGGGCAGAAAAAGACAAATAAAGAAAAAACCGGGTAAAATGGAGAAAAATATAGAAGAAGGAAAGGCAGATAAATGTGGCAAAAAAAAAAATAATAAATAGAAAACATGAAAGAAAGAAGATCCGAAAGGGAAAGGAAAAACGAGTAATAAAAGAAAAATAGTGAAAAAGAAAAGTAAGAGAAATAAAGCCAGAAATAAATAGAATGAAAATAAAGAATTATTGGTGGAAGGAATAAAAAGCATCTATATTTATTTTAAAGCAGAAAAAAGGAAGAAGGAAAGAATCAACAAAAGAGAAATGAAGAAGGGCAAGATAGAAAAAACGGAGTTTGGAGAATAAGAAACGAAACGCAGAGAAAAAAGTTATGAGTCGAAGAATAGAAATAGAGAATGGCTAATAAAAAGAATATATATAAGAAAAACGGAAGGAAGAAAGAGTGGGTAAAAAGAATAAAAGAAAACTAGAATGAAAGTGCAGTAAGAAATGGAAGAACGGAGAGAAAGCATATAAGAAAGGCAGTTAGGAAAAAAGAAAGGAACAGAGGAAAAATTAAAAAAAGGAATATTTATATAAGGAATAAAGAATAAGCAATAAGGAATAATAAACATATGAGATATAGAATACAAAGTCGAAGAATAGAAATTACGAATGGCGAAATAACGTATGAATAAAAATAATTGATAAATATATATTTGAAAAACTTAAGGAAGACAAAATTACGATAAAAGAGCAAAAGGTATACAAGAAAGATAGTTGAAAGAAAAGAAGGGAATGTTGGCGAAAAGTTAAATAAGGAATATTAATAACAGGAATAAAGAATAAGGAATAAGAAATAAGTAATAAGTAAAAAGAAATAGGGAACAAGGAATAAGGATTAAGGAATTAGGAATAAGGAATGAGGAATAAGGAATAAGGAATGAGCAATAAGAAATAAGATATAAGAAATAAGAAATAAGGAATAAGGAATAAGAAATAAGGAATAAGTGAGAAGGAATATGAAATAAGGAATAAAGAATAAGGAAAAAGGAATAAGGAGTAAGGAATAACGAATAAGGAATGAAGAGTAAGGAGTAAGGAATAAGGAATAATATAATATAGAATAAGGAATGAGGACTAAAGAATAAGGAAAAAGGAATAAGAAATAAGATATAAGATATAAGATATAAGGAATAACGAATAAGGAATAAAGAAAAAGAAATAGGGAATAAAGAATAAGGAATAAGGAATAAGGACGAATTAATAAGAAACAAGGAATACTGATTAAGGAATTCGAAATATATCAAAACAAAAGAAAAAAAGTGATGAAAAGAATAAACGTAGAAAGGAAAAAGGCGAAAAAGAAAGTAAAAATATAAGACTCGTAAAAGGATGACAGAAAGAATGATGAAAACCAATAAGGAAATGATAAAAACTATGTAAAATTTGAAAAATAAAAAGACTGAAGAAAGTCTTAAATACAAAACGAAATAACGAAAATCTCGAAGAAGGAATCAATATGGGAAAACAATGAAGAATGGAAACTATCGGAATAAGAGACTAAGGAAAGTATGAAACAAAAAACGAAAGAACGAAAACAGGGTTAAAATTTGAAGAAAGAAACAAAAAAAACAAGGAGAAAAAGGAAAGAACACAGTGACAAAGACAAAGAAACGACAAAAGGAAGAATGAAAGTATGAAAGACAAAATTGAAAAAAATAAACCAAACTCAACTAAAAATTAAAAAAAATAAAAGAAAAAATTGAATAATTACTAAGAAAAATACAAAAACATAAAGTTTGAAAAGAAGAAAATAAGCAAAATTATAAAATTTAAAGAGAAGAAAACTTAAAATATGTTATGAAAGAGAAAAGCAACACAAATGTTGTGCCTTGGAAAATCTCAAATCTCGGTTTTCAGTCACATTTTTTCACTTTTAGTGTGACTTCTAACTTTATAAACAAAATATTCACAAGTTATGAACCTGCTGTGGAAACTAGTGTAGATTACAGTATTCGAAGGTTTTTGACTTTCGTTGGAAGCTTAATAATATTTGCTTTCAGGCAAACTGACTTCAAACCGGACACACAAAATCACGTGACTCGACGAAATGGCTAAACGGATGACTAACACTTTGAAACCTTTCAGCAACAACAACAATAACGAAATCGTTGCTGGTTATTACTTAATTTCATTAGGGAGCCGGCGACGTGGCGGTGCCAGCTCATTGAATATAATTCCGCCATCATTAAAGAGACACAAGTCTGCACCAGCAGTGAGTCTCAGCCACACGGTGCCACCTGAAAAGTCACTGTGCGGCAGACGACTTTCTTGCGCTCACCACACTTGTGACACTTTAGAACGTTTTCATTGCAGATTTGGGCACCGGGCGGCAGCAGGGCAAGCGAACTGAAGTGAAGAAGGACGAGTGGTGAGTGGTGTGGAGTGACTGGCATTTCAATTGTGCCACTTGGAAAATTTCAGTTTCACCTAAAAATATGCAGCAACATTGCCAACATGGCCCAAGTGTGAGTAGTTCTTAGTATAGCAGTAGCAATAAGAACAACAACAAAGAACAGCAAACCAAATTGAAAGAACAACAACTTGAGTGGGTCTCTTGGTATGCACGAATGTGTTGTCGTAATGTGGCAGCAGCTGTAGTCGCCCTTGTTATGGTTGTTGTTTGAGCTGCCATTGCGCACTTTCCTGTCACCTTTTCAATTCTCCCCTCATGAAAGTTGGCATAAAAACCACAATTAAAGGCCATAAGCATTCATGGCGGCTGCTGTGCGCCTTCCAGCTTCCACTCACGACCAACGTTGCATCGGTTTTTGTGTGTGGAACAATGACAGCGGCGGTTAATTAACAACCTTGGAGTTGAGCTCGCCCCTTTAAAATAGGCAACGCCAAAGTAATTTAAATTAGATGCGGGCGAGGCAGTGCGACACGTTAACGCGACTCGAAACGTGACGAAAAAGCGCAACGTGCCACACGGCACTCGACCAACCAATGAAGCGCGCACAAATGAGTGGCACAACTATGTGTGTGTGTGTATGAGTTTGGTTGTGTGTGTGTGTGTGTAAGGTTATGGCAAATGAAGGAAGTGTTGTGGTTTGGGCATTGCAGCGAAGTCAAAACGTGTAACATTGCAATAATGAGATGAACAGAGACAACATGAGAGAGGAAAGGCGCCAAGCAAGCAAGCAAATCGCTAAGCACAAAGTGCTGCTTGAAGCGCAACAACAACAACTAATAATAACTGTAACGGAAAGCAAAACAATAACAAGAAGTTTGGGAGCGTTAGGTGCACAGTTGGCGGCATTCTCGCTAAAAGTTAAATGTTAATTTTCACACTTTCACAGCTGGAAATGAGCAACTGTGTGTGTTTGTGTGCGTGTGTGTATGTGTGTGTAGCCCAGTTTTTTTTGGTATTATCAACTATTCTCTTACAGTAACACAGCAACAAAACTGACACAACACATAAAAAAACGCTGCTTGTAACAAAAATTGAAATTCGTGTCAGTGTGTTAGTTGAGTTGTTGTTGTTGTTGTAGCTAAAAATTTTGACAACAGTGCCTTGAAGATTGCTGCTTGAAGATTGCAGCTAATTTATTTTAATAAATCTCTTCTAAATGCAGTAAATTGACACAAACGAGGACTAACTTAGCTAAGTGGCCCCTGAAAGTAGGCAGCAAAAATTAATTTAACTCGAATTTCAAACACTTTTGGCACTTTGCATGCACTACTACACACACCAATGTTACAACAACAAAAACTGAACATCTAACAACAACAACAAAAACAACAACAACTTGAAACTAGTAACTAGCTTGAGGCTGGTTTAATATTCCGCGGTCTGAAACCGTTTTTAAATAACGCAACAAACCGCCGCCGCCATTGAGTTTCACTTTCGCAAAAATTAGCACCCGCCAACAGTGGAAAACTGCAGTGTGAAAATTGTGAAAATTGCTCAAAGTTTAAAATTCAAACAATGCTAACGCGTTAGCCGTCACCGCCACCGCTGCCGCCAACACTAACACCAACACACCTCAAATGAAGCATGCAGAAAGGAGCGGCGTTTTCGTCGGCTGCTGCAGACGTAAATAACAACTAGCGACAACCAGACCTGCAACAACAACAACAACAAGAACCCGAACAAGCAAACAAACTCCAAACAAATTCAATGCAACTCGACGCGCCTTCAAGTTGACGCTGCGCATTGCCGCTGTCGAGTGGCCTGGTTGGAAAATTTTCATCAAGTGCACCGAAGTTTTAATTGTTTCGGTCGCTTGTGAAGCTGCCGCTGCCACTCTACAACTGCGCCACATTGCCACCCACTCATCCCCTTGAACTCTCTACACTGTCACTGCGCCCTTTCTCCTCTCTCCCAATTCAAGTTGCACACATTTTGTTGCTCTTTGTGGTTTCATTTCATTTTTGGCTTTGCCACTTCCGTTCCGGTGTGTTCATCGTGTTGCCAGTTGCACGTTTTGTAATTTGCACGTTGCCGCAGTGGCGCAACTTTGTCTGTTGCAGCTAAACGAAATCTTGATTCTTGGCTACTTGCTACTTGGTTCGGTGAGCGAAATTTCGCAACGAAATTAAAATCCGCTGGCTACGTTGTGGCATATTTGCATGTTGCCAAAACCGCTGCATAACAGCAACAAAAACAACAAAAACCCGATCCGGATGAGCCTGCAACAGCGATAAGAAGTCATCAGCGTGTCGGGCATTTCCGGTATTTCGGTTTTCGCTGTCTGTTATTTGGCGCAGGTAGCAGCAACAACAAAAACGCTTCGAGTGGTGGAATTTTGCGTTGAGTGGCGCACAGCTTAGTTGGCTGAAAGCTGAAACTGCCACTAATGGGTTAAACTGTAATAGTTGCAAACAGCTTGAGACAAGCGGCGAAAGACTAATAAATATTTTGTAGTAAACAACTTGATGCGCCCAAAGGTATGCAATGAAATAATTCAAATACAGTTTTTTACATTAACTGAAATTATGTTTCTAGTTTTAGATTTATTTGTCTGCTAATGTGTTTTGGTGTTGTTGTTTTTTTATAATTTTTTTCGTTGTTGTAATTAAAAGAATCGTTTAAGGTTCTTGTTGCATTGACACAAATCTTATGATTAAAAGAAATTTAAAACTAATTTCTTTGCTTGAAAGAAAATGCTTAGGGGTCTTCACGAGCAGCTTAGAAAAAGAATACATTTATTGGAACCAAAAACGAAAATTTTTTTTATGGTAGATTTAGCACTCAACGTTTGTTTGCTCATCTGAAGTCCTCTAAACCACATTGTAAAAAACTTTTTAAATCTATTAAAGCCTTTTGAGTTGAAATTAAATTATTAATTTTGAAAATCAAAATATTATTGGTAGAAACATTTCCATGCTGGAAAAGTTGGGGCTAGAAAATTATGTTGCATACTCACAAATTCTGAAAAAATTCTTTTACTTGGGGACATATAGTTCCAATAAATATTTTGTGTGGGTCTTGGACCTGAATAATTGTTTTCAGGGGTATTTAAAGCTTGGTGGTATTATCCCAGTAGCCCCGAAAGGGTTAAATGACTTTAAGAATTCAGCTTGTGATAATCTTAGTTGCATAGAGCACTTTTACTCAGACTTAACCAACTATTTACTTTAATTTTTTTAATATTACTAGATTTTTAAAAAGTCACACAACACACAAACACAACTTAAATATATGTCGTGGTCTTTTACCAAAGCACTTTTTTAACATTGTGAATACCACTACTGTTTCATAAGTTTCTCTATCTTCTGTGTTATTGGGTCTTTGCTCAAAATACACTTTTTCCGTATCTCGTTTTTTTTTAGTCGAGAATCCTAAAAAGTTTTTTTAAAACACCGTTTGTTGAAATTTTAGACTTTCGTACTAGCGGAGTTCACTCTTCAAAGCATTTCAGGTGTAAGTAGATTTGTTTTCGTAGCAACTTTTGACAGATTGCTACAATTTTGTTAGATATAAAAATTGTTGTTGGCAAATATGATTTCAAATGGTATAAAAAGTTGTGTACTGAACCTCCTAATAAAAAATTCTGTGTGCGTCTGTGACAGAAGCTATTATTGCCATACTTTCTCAGCCATTTTACTGAACCTAACCTACTCGAAGAACCATTCATAGCTGACAGTTGTTTTGATGAAATTCCAATAAAATTGCCACCTAATTAGAAAGAATTTCACTAACTTAAAGGAAGTGTCACAATTTTTACTAAAGTTCACCAAAAGTGCTGGATTTTTCGTAGAGCAACAATTCTCTGTATCTCCATTTGACGTTGTTAAGAACATGGCTGATCTATGGTCGTTTTTTTTTTTAATTAATAACAATGCGTAGTCACTTTAACTAAAAATATCATTGACGTTAATAAGTGAGCCGTTGAACTGGCCCGAAGAGACTTCACTCTTGATGAAAGTGAGAGGCTGAGAGTTCACGCCTCACTGGGTTCCATCAAGAGCAAAGTCTCTAAGGATTTCTTCACTAAAGCCAACATTAGATGAGAGAGGATTGAATCCAGCAAAATTATTAGATCGCTTTGGTCAAACTATAACAAAAACAAAATGCACACAGACCACTGACCTATTGTTGTACACACAGCCAAAATGGGCATTTAACACTAGAAAGACAACAAGTTTTCCATACCTACAAAAACTACATATCATATTTGCTAATATCTCGTTCCAATATTGGTATCCAAACGTTGCCCACGTGCTACTAATTGGCTGCCAGAACATTGCCTCCGTAATCAACCAACCAACCAATCACCTATTCTTCTCAAGAACGCAGTGAATATTTGATTTTCTTGGATTTACCGTTGACATTTATTTGGCCATTTTGAAAGCTGGTTTTGCATTAAGTAAAAATATTGCATATTAAACTGGTTGACTGTTAAAATTTGTTGAAAATTTGATGCCCAAAATCATTATCAATAAAATGCTAATGTCTTTCTTTTCCAGCAGCTCACACACAACAAGACATTGCCAACTGCCATTCGCTACTTAATGCGGTCACATATTCACACTTTTCACACACACACACACACATGCACTCACATGTACCGATTGCTGCACTGCACACTTTTGTGGGTTTCCTTGCTCTGCAGTTTGACACATAAAAAACGCGTATGTTATTTTTTGACATTAATTTGGCAGTTATGGCAGTGCGGCGAGTGGCTATGGCAACGTATGCGGGGGGCGGGAGGGGCAGGTAATTTGTACGCAACGCATTATTATCAGTGGGGCTCATTAAAAGGCGCAATTTGATATGCGTGGCATGAATTTCGTATGCGCGGCGTCAGACCATAAAAAAGGCAAAGAAAAATTTTAACATTTTCGCTTGCGCGCGCACAGTGTCGACGGAGAAAATTGTCAACGCGGCAGATGCAAATTTGGTGCCCCAAACCCCACCCCCGCCTCCCCAAAACACACACAACAACAGACTCAGCATGAACTGAGGCGGCACAGTGAAAGTGCGCGCTGGTCTTAAAAGAAAGAAAAAAATCAAAATGAAATAACAAAAAAAAGTCCATAAAAACCGCAACGCGTAAGCAACAATCTGCCGACCCAGCTGCGCGAAAAAAAACGCCACAACAACAAAACATTCAGAGTTGAGGCGGGGAGAGTGCAAAGTGGAGACGTGGGGACCAAAGTAGCTGAAAATGAAAGCTTCGGTCGCATCAAATTCAAATGGGCTGCTGTCTCATATGCTTTCTTTCCGCGCCCCTTTCGCTAGTGGGCCCCCCTGCACTTCACTTCGCTCTACTCCGTCGACCGTCGCTCAGTCGGCGCACTTCTGGTGCTAATGTCGCTGTTGGCCTCGTCGCGTTTTTATGACTTTCGCTGCGTCAATTTTTTGCCAAAAGCGCGCAAATTGTCGTTCATCGCCGCGCTACCCAACTCAGCCGACGGCTGACCCCGTCGCGTTGCCGGGAACCCAGTTTTTATGGCAGTTTGGCAGTTGGCCGTGCAGCCACTTTTACGTGCTAACGAGTCCATCTTTGATAAAATGCAATTAATTTTTTATGAGATTTACTTATACTTTGTGCAAAAGAGGGGGAGGGTACGGGGGCATGGCGGTTGACGAAATTTTGCGCTACAAATAAATAGCAAAGTTAAAGAGCTCACACCAACGACCGACTTCGTTCGCTTCATTTTATTATTATTTCATTTTTTTTTCATTTTAATTTTCAACTTTTTCCTTGCGCTGCATTGTTGTTGTTGTTGGCGCATTAATAGGGCAACGCGGAGAGCTGAATGCGGCGCATTGAAGTGTCAAATTTAAATGTCAAAAAATGCGTTGGTAGATTTTTGCACGCAAAATCGAGTGTAATGAGAAATGTGAGGATGGGGGAACAGGAAATAAGCGACAAAAAAAAACTCGAAGTTACGCAACACGGCAACTCATGCAGACTTCCGTCAATGACGGTTTGTAATGTTGACGCTGACGTGGTGTAATTTTGAGATGATGAAATTTGTGTTTGTGTGTGTGTGTGTGTGTGTGTGTGTGTGTGAGTGAGCGTGAAAATGGATGAAAAATGTTGGTTAATTAACTGTCTATTTTGATTATGATGCGACAATTTGAGGCCACAGCACTGCGTATCGTTAAAAAGTTAAAATGCAAGGAGAGTTGAAAGCTGCGAAAAAAGATTTCTGGGAGAGCATTAAATCATTTCTGAAAATCGTAAGCAAATTAATCGCTGGGGGCTTACAACTTCCTGGGATATGGTTGACAGATGCCGAGTAGCTGTGAGGAATTTATTGAAGCGAAAACAGTTTCACTTACATTGGGTCCCTGGCCATAGGAGCATTGATGGTTACTGCGGAACCTATGAGGTAGTCAAAAATGTTACTTACTGCCAGACATCGAACCACTTGACTTCGTTCGGTAGGTAACTTGACACCGTTAGATAGGTTAGCTTGTATGAGTACGATGCTTACAGTTGGAAAGACAGAGAGAGTAATATCTCTCACAAGTTGGTATCTTCCATGTTGACCTACCTGTTCAGTCCTACAAAACTCCGTTAGGTCTTTAAAACAAAAGATCGCCCATTGTCTTTAGACATAAAGCACCTTTTTAAATTTATAAGAAAACACAGCCATCCTAACTAATTCATAGGAGGACCAAACAGTCCTGGCAATGGGGCACAATAGATAGGTAGATACGTAGGAATGGGTGCCGTCAAAAGACTCAGCCCATTTAGGTCATGAAGGCCCACTTTAATGGAACAATCAATAGAACTTAAGTCTTCTCATTCTTTGAACCACTTGGACCTGCTTACAAAACCTAGTAAACTATGAATAGTCAGCTAGATCCCTTAGATGGTTAAATAAGAATTTACCCTATGCGTCTCTTTTCTTCTACATAATGCAGAACAAGTGCATTGAAGGTGAAGTACGTTTTCCTTTTCCAAATAGACATTAGAAACCAAATCCAACCTCATAGCGTGGGTGTAAATTACTCAGTGATCCATCAGAATGGCAATGATGGTTCCAATCAGGTTCTTTTTTAATGAGAAAAGTCCTCTAGAACGACAAAAAGTTGGCCAAATTTGCCGCAGTAATTTTTGTGTGACCGTCAATGCATCTAAGTTTAGTTTCTTGGTTTCGAGCTTGTACGAGTATGAAGCTTACAGTTGGAAAGAGAGAGCAATAACTCTCAAACCTTGCTATCTTCTATCTTGACCTAACTGTTCAGTCCTATCGTGCCAAGTCAGCTGGTCTCCTTTACAGGTCTTTGAAATGTCTCTCTGTAGCTCTCTCTAAGGTTAGTTTCTTGTATGGGAGCTTGTATGCGTATGAAGCTTACAGATTGAAAGAGAGAGAGTGATATCTCTCCCGCGTTGATGTGTCTTAAGCTTACAGCAGTGATATCACTGGCTAACAGTTTGGTCTTACTCTACCGATTGAACTCGTCTGTTCTGCTCTACAGGTCTTTGAAATGTCTCTTTGTACCGGAATCCAGTATAGGTGAATATGAAGCCGGACCATAGGACAATCCGGACAATCTCGTTCAGGGATTTAAGGGCCTAAGAGCAGACTGGCTGTCTGAAACTTCCAACGTTCTTCGGGCCGATATCCCGTTTACAAATATACAGCTACCCGTTTACTAAAACAGCACACAAAACCAACCTTAGTGAAGCCACCAACCATCCTGCTGTCGCCTTCCATACAAAACAGATGGCGCTATGAGCAGTTCCTAAGCGACGGTAGATGGCAGCCCCATCACTTAGGACTTCCTGCGGCAGCCCAATCACCTACCTTGGCAGGAAAATACAATCGATCAACGTTGTACGGAAATCCCGCCCCCCCCGCAAAATGAAATCCTGTGTGTTATTTATGGACATAATAGATTGAGGGGGAAGTAGTCAATTTCCAGTGGGGTCTAGATTGAATTGAAACACATGATTGAATCAAATGATAATCCTTTTCAAAGAAGGGTTTGGAGGAGGTGGGGAAGAATACTATCGCTGTTGGTAGAGTAAAAACAAACAGCATCGCTCGATTACAGAATCGATTACGCTCTTCCAGAGGGAAGAAATGGGCTAGCAGCAGAGTCTTGCGTTCTAGACTTTAGTGACTCGATAGGTCAACCCTGGCTTATGTTATATGAACTCAAAGACCTTATCTGACCTAACCAGGATTTAAATTTGGGGAACAAGGGATTTTCGGTTTGATTTTTTAGCCCAAACCATTTGACACCACATTTTGAACCAGCAATTTTGGTATTTGGGGTTTCAAACCCCCAAAAACTCGAGTATTAAGTATGAATTTAAATTTTTTGCACTAAAATTATATGACAAAGATTGATTCTCGATTAATCTAGAGAAGTGATATTTGATAATAAAGATTAAACATTTTCGATTAATCTAGAGAAGTGTTATTTTATCATGAAAATTCAATTTCAAAATTTTCGAGTAATCTAGAAAAGTTATATTTAATAATGAAAATTCAACATTTCGATTAATCTAGAGAAGTGATATTTAATAATAAAATTTCAACATTTTCTTTTAATCTAGGGGAGTGATATTTTATAATAAAAATGTACCTTTTTGGTTAATCTAAAAAAGTGAAAATTCAACATTTTCGATAAATCTAGAGAAGTGATATTTGATAAAGGAAATTCAACATTGTCGATAAATCTAGAAAATTTATATTTGATAAATAAAGTTCAACATTTTCGATTAATCTAGAGAAGTGATATTTGACAATGAAAATACCACATTTTCGATTAATCTAAAGAAGTTATATTTGAATGAATGAAAATTCAACATTTTCTATTAATATAGAGATGTGATATCTGATATTTTACGTTCAACGTTTTCGATTAATCTAGAGATTCGATATTTGATAGTGAAAACTAATCATTTTCGATTAATCTAGTAAAGTGATATTTGAAAATTTAACTTCAACATTTTCGATTTATCTA
The DNA here is from genome assembly GCA_963971225.1 of Melieria omissa. Classification (NCBI taxonomy): domain Eukaryota; kingdom Metazoa; phylum Arthropoda; class Insecta; order Diptera; family Ulidiidae; genus Melieria; species Melieria omissa. The sequence goes on from OZ020269.1 coordinate 90,669,680, forward strand.
GAGCAGTGATATTCGATAATGAAAATTCAACTTTTTCGACAAATCTAGAGAAGTGATATTTCATCATGAAAATTCAACATTTTCGATCAATCTAAGAAGTGATATTTGATAATGAAAATTAAACATTTTCTATTGATCTAGACAAGTGATATTCAATAATAAAAACTTAACATTTTCGATAAATCCAGAAAAGTATTATTCGATAATGAAAATTCAACATTTTCGATCAATCTAAAGAAGAACATGTTCGATTAATGTAGAAAAGTATTTTTTGATAATGAAAATTCAACATTTTCGATTAATTTAGAAAAGTGATCTTTGATCGTGAAAATTTAACATTTTCGATTAATCTAGAAAAGTAATATTTGATAATGAAAGTTCACCATATTTAGCAAAGTCGATTCAAATATGATTTCAAAATAGAAAGAAAAGCTACACAGGCAAGAAGTAAGCAGTGATGAATCTACTTTGAATAGATTCTTAACTCTTTTGTAACAAGACATATGTCAATAGGTAAGATGGCTATGTGACAATAAAATTCTTATTATCTGATTTATTTTTTTATATTAATTTATGCCCACTGCACTCATTTATTTACCACCACTAACTTTACCAAACTCTTTCAGAACATTTGACTTTAGGCAAAACAAAGGAGGGAATTAAAAATTTCAACTCATATCTCTTTGCAGCAGACACAACCCAAACCAATGGTCTCGGTGGCCACTAGTTGCAGATTCTTTTCTCATTCATTCATTTTTTTCATTTCTTCCATATAAAAGAAAGCCATCCAGGCTTTGGATTGTGTGTTTATGTGTTTGTGTTATTCAATGCATGTAAATTCAATTGAATTGACTCATTGCCACTGCGCTGCTTGAACTCATTCAATTATTTTCCTATTCCCTTTCCCATACCATTTGCTTTTCTGTCTTTGCGTCTACCTTTTTTTGCCCTTCCTTTGCTTTTTTTGCGCTCTGTGCGCTTTTTTATCGTCACTTGCAGTCGCTTTCAGTTTTCTTCTCTTTCTTGGTTCTTGGTGTTGGTTTTCTTGTTTGTTTGTTGTTGTTGGTTTTTTGTTTGTCTGCTGATTGCCAATTGAAATTGTTGTGCTTTGCTCTTAATTGAGTTCAAATGAAAATGTCAATTCGTTTTTGCTGTCGCAGTGTTGCGTTTCGCTGCCTCTGTGTGAGTAAGAGTGTTTGTGTCTTTGGTTGCTTGTGTGTGTGTGTTTTTATTTGTTTCATGAATTGCTTTCATTTAGTTTGCCTCTTTTCAGCGCTGCCACCGCTGCGGCTTTTCTATTCTTTTCAATTTCTATAATCAATTATTGTCGCTTGATTTCTTTGCAGTGCTTTGCATTATTTTTCATTTCTTTCATTTTCTTATTTTTCATCCATTTATATAGTCATTTTGTGTGCATGGTTGTGTGTGTTTTGCTGTTGTGTTGTGGCGCTGTGTATCGCGTGCCACTTTTTAGCTGAGCAAATAAAATTAATAATTGATTGAGAATGTGACTCGAGTTATGTTTATTTTGCGAGCTATATGCAAAGTTGTTGTTGTTGTTGTTGGAGCACTCGGCTTTTATATAATTTTGTATGCAAGTAGTTGTGGCTCATTGAGGTTAGTTTTTTATTTTTTTCATTTATTTTTCTCTTTATTTGTTGCTTTATGAAGACTGCATTTCATTTGCCACTATTTTAGTTAGCAATGCAAATAGACATGAAAGAAAAACAACAACAAAAAATAATACACAATATTCGTATTTCCAACACCGATACCGCGGCAGCAAGTTGCAGTCCTTCGAGGCTTCAGAAGTAATTGTGTTATTTTTTTATTGTTATTGTTGTAGTTTTATTTGTTATTGTTATTGTGGTTACTCTATGTTGTCTAGGTGCTTAATATATATATTAAAAAATAGTGCATATGTATACATAAATAGAATTATTGTTCTATATCAGCAAGTAGAGCTCTTCAAGAAGCGCTTGAAAGTATGCAAAGGTTCTCACTAATTTGCTGCTGGCTGACTGACTGACTGGCTCTGTTTTCACATTAGCTGCAAGTGCATGAAATTTATTGTTAGTGCAAATAACTGACGTGGCAATGAGAACAACAAAGCAGTAGACAGAGTTGCAACAGAAGTTATGCAACTTTTACTGTAATGAACTTTAGAGAAATGATGATCGGTAGGGGAGCTTTGATGATTTGACTAAAGGCAAACATTCACGGTGAATCTGGATCGGCTCGGAACTCTCTTTACAAACAAAAAGTTTCGGACTAACGAAAAGCAATGCTGTGAATGGATATGGAATCGGACCATGCGGCGTTTTGGCCCTTTGAACTGAATTGAAAACTGAACCAATAAACAATTATAAAAAATAAAATATTTAGAATGATTTGTTTACTTATAAAAGTGTGCGAGTCAATCATAGAAATGTTATTCTTATTTATCCTGCGATGAAGAACTGTGGTTTTTATTTCTTATTTTTTTTATTTTCATTTATTTTATTTTGTTTTATTTTATTTTATTTTATTTTATTTTATTTTATTTTATTTTATTTTATTTTATTTTATTTTATTTTATTTTATTTTATTTTATTTTATTTTATTTTATTTTATTTTATTTTATTTTATTTTGATTTAATTTTTTATTTTATTTAATTTTTTTGTTTTATTTTATTTTATTTTATTTTATTTTATTTTATTTTATTTTATTTTATTTTATTTTATTTTATTTTATTTTATTTTATTTTATTTTATTTTATTTTATTTTATTTTATTTTATTTTATTTTATTTTATTTTGTTTTGTTTTGTTTTATTTTATTTTATTTTGTTTTATTTTATGTTTTCAACGAAAGGTTGTAAATTTGGTCAAACTTGGCCAAACTTAGCAGGGAGACCTCGACTTAGGCCCAAGTTTGTTCCATTATTAATTTTATTTATTAGCAACAACAACCCCAGTACTTCTGATCTACCTTCAAGCGCTCAAAACGCATACAAAGTATCACAAAACAGTACCACAGAGCTCCTGAGTGGGTGGTGGCACATTAAGAGTTAAGTCCCGAGCAACGCGCCATATTGCGACAGAAAACGTGCGACAGTTTACATGTTGCCACAACCTCTCACCGACGCACCATTCAGACTTTGCCAAAGAGACCGTTGAGCTAAGGAAACGTTAGTGATTGCCGCCGGCTGGTTAAGTAGCCGGAGGCCTAAAGCGTTTAGATTTTGCTGTCTTTCCGCGCTACTTGTCATCTACAACCGCGCACGCTTGTTCGCACTTAAGTGTTCGCAGCTACTTTTTAACTCTCTTTGGGGCCTTGTTTTTTCACTTCTCACATGTCGAGCATTTCCTTGGGCTCATGTATGTGTGTGTGTGCGTCTACTTGGCGCAACGTCCGTCATGTGTGCTGTGTCAGCACGGAACCTGCACAAACACAATGAAATGAGTGGCGAGTGAAGAAGACGCACACATGTCGCATTAAAAAGTTGCAACAAAACCAAACTAATTGTCGACTGTGTGCATACTTTTAGGCGTGCATGCATTCATTAACCCTATGACATGGTCGTTCAGCCTAAATGTATGCTATGTACATGCAGTGTTTTGCATGATTTATGCAAAAGCTGTCTGGCTGGTTGGATGGCTGACAGTCGCAGCGAAGAACTTGCGGCTTTTAGTAATGTTAGTTGTTGTTATTGTTGTTGTTGTGGTGGGGGCTGTTAATTTCAAGTAGTTTGTAGTGTACAAAAGTGTGGTCTGGGCGCGCGTTGTAAGACAAAAGTTGACACTTTACTTGCGAGTGGCAACCAATGCAAAGCAAGAAATAAGAAAAAAGTTTAAGAAAATAATAGAAAAATATAGAAAAAGAAAAGGAGGTTAGAGCCAGAAGGGACGTTTGATAGCGATGGCTATTTTAAATAATGCCGCCCAGGTGGCAACACTGTCATTACGTTAATTATGTATGCGGGTGTTGCGCATTGTTGAGTGATGGCGCTGAAGTGGAAGAAAAAGAAGACGACGACGACGCCGACGAGTTGACATGTTGCGTCATGTTGCTACAAAGTAGAAGAAGAAGAAGAAACGGCGGAACAAGTTTAATGAGGGCGCTTTAAGTTGTAGGCAGACGAGAAGGGGAAGGGGAAAAAGGGGTAAAGGAAGCAGCAGTCGGAGGAGAATTGCGCAGAAAAGTTATGGCGTGGGAAAGCGTCCACTTGTGGGAGATGCGCACATTAAATCTGGTCGCTTGTGATTTTGGTGCCTCTTCTACCCCTTCCTCCTTCCCCCTCTCCTTTTTCTGACACATTAAATTACGCTTTCTGCTAGAATGGCTTAAAGTTTTTTCCCCAACTAAGGCAAAGAGTGAAAGAGATAGAATGCATGTGGCAGGATATGCGCACACATTGCTGTGTGTGTGTTTTTTTTTTTGATAACAAACACCTCGCCGTCAAGATGAATGCGACAAATGAAAACTTTTTTCATTACGTTGCAGTGGCAAAGCAACAACAACAACAACCATAAAAACAACACCACAGCAGTCATGTCGCACCGTGTGCAAATGAAAAATCAAATCTGCGTTGGCAACACGACGACCAGAGAGCAATGTGACAGCAATGTGACTGTCGCTGCATTTCGCCGCGTCACCACTGCAATGCACGGACAGCGCAAAGGTTATTGGTGTCGTTGTTGCTCCCTGCTGAGCTGGCGGAAAAAAAAGTTGCGCACTTTTTCCTGTCCTTATCCAATTTTCGAGCGACAACTCTGCAACGCGAGCGCAAATTTAGTTTGCAACTTCCGGCGCGCATTCCGGCGTCACCAAACCAACGGCGACCAATAACAAGAACGTCTCCAGCATTCGCTCGAAATGACCGAAAATCCTGCAGGATAAACGAATGAACGCTTTATTGCTGGTTAGTCGCCTGACGCGTTTCTTTGGCCGCGGCTTCGTTGCCGCAGCAACAATGGGCAGCGGTAAATGCTAACAGCAGCTGGGGTTGGGGGAGGGGACAACAACATTTCACACTTGCTGCGTCAGCTGCAAAGTTGAAAAGTTCGAGTGCGTGTGTTGAAGAAGTTGCCAACAAAAAAAACTGAGAGAAAAACTGGGGGAATATTCGAAGAACTCGTGTCGCTTTTGACGGGGCGTTAGTTTTGTTGTTGCTGCTGTTGTTCGAACAATTGCAGTCGATGGCGTGCAATTGTTTTGTTGTGCACCCAGTTGATGACTGCATTCAGATATTTAAGCTGAGTGCAATGTAAAGCTGAAGAAAGGTCAATAAACAAGCGAGCTTTAAGCGGGGGAATGCGCTGGGAATGAAACATTTAATTGATACTAATAAATGGGGGGAAAGTGAAAAAACTGAATTGAAAACACGCCCTTAGAAGTAGTAAATATAAGCGGGGGAATGCGCTGAGAATGAAACATTTTGTTGCTACTAATAGATTGGGGGAAAGCGGCTATACTGAGATGTTCGAGAAGAACTCGAGACAATAGTGGAATGTTCGGGAACAAACTACACTACAAGCAAACAAGTATAAAAGGCAGCCGGGTACAGCGTAGAGGGGAGAGGGTAGAGCTTGGTTTTGACAAGCAAATTGTATTCCAATTTATTTTCACTTTAATAAGTTTTTTTTCAAACTATGACATATTTACAGTCAAAAGGATCATTCAACCGAGCAATTAATGCAATGAATTATCACAAAATTCCAGCAAAGCGATATGGTTAGTGATGCATATTTCCTGTGCGACTTTAAAACGTTGTATTAAGCAAAAATATTGTTTCTGTTTTAGATTGAGTTGTTGAAGAACAAGACTCACGATTCGGAAATGATCAGACAGCGAACGGTTTTGGACCATCATGAGTGACTTTGTAGGTTTTGATAAGCAAAGGTGCAACACGGAGGTTAAAGTGACTAGTGATACAGTAAAGTGAACAGTTTTAAGTCCAGATTAGATAAGAAGTGGAAAAAGTGACTGCTAGTTTTAAATTGCATTAAAGAATTTTATTGTGTTTTATTTTTGAGCACAATTCAGTGAAACGAATTACGCCTTTGTTGGATAGCATAACTAATTTTTGTAACAATACAAATAATATAACAGGGAGGGGTTTTGGAGGTGTAAACCCCCCCAAATGGAAAAATTTTTGGTAAAAAGTATGGTTTCGAAGAGTATTCAGCTCAACAATTGTACGCAAAATCCCCTAAAATGAAATCCTGTGTGCGCCACTGAGGTGTGACACGACCAAAAGGCCCAAAATATTGAACTTTAATATACAAAAAGAATGTTAGTTTCAAAATTATAGGAAGGATTGGTTAATGATGATGAGGTTAATGATAGAAAAAATAGCATAAAGCCTGTTTTTACGATGCATTATTGAATCAAAGGTACGAAAAAGGTTAAGGATTATTAAAAAAACCTGAATCTAGTTTTACTTAGTTGAATCACATTTGTATGCACCTGTACAGGTATTTAACATTTATTTAGGATACGTCTGCGGGGTCCTTCCTAATGAGTACTGGGCGGTCACAGAGGATATGTTGTAAGCTTTCTTCATCTTCTTGGTATTTGTCTCGTCTGATGGCCTATGTTCCAATTAGCGAATTCCAGTGTACAGTGAGAGTTCAGAGAGATTGGATATCTCAGTTGATTTAGGGCCAAAAATAAGACGCTTTCTATCATAACTAGGCATTAGAGGACTCGCATTGGTGCATGAGGAGATAGATGAGAGATAAGAAGAAAGAACAGAGTTCTGGTGCGAAGTTTGAGTGAGACCAGTGGCATACCTATAGTCTCCCTGGCAGCTCGTCCTTAGCATCTAAAAGCTCAGAAGGTTTTTTTATAAGCTGAATTGACAATGAAGAAGAAAAAGTTCCCTACCTGCACTTTCGTTCATTAAACTCATTTCTTCATCTTCTTCATTTTACTTTACCATTACCATTCAACAATTTGTAGGAATTGTGAAAATTTATTATTAAAATCGTTATTCCTTCCTAATTTTCGGTGGCAATGCCGATGTCATTCTTCAATATTTCTACTCTTCGTACTCATTTTTCATTAAAGCGTTTCACAATTCAACAAATCTTTGAACTAGTTAAAATTTACAATGTAAATTCGTTTTTATTTTCAACCAAAACTTGATGAAGTTGTAAAAATGTATAACGATAGCACGTTTGACAATTTTTGAATTTTTTTTGAAATTTAAAATTTTTGTTAGCAATTAAAAAATTTTTTTTGGCACATTTAATTTATGGCCTAAATGTCCAATTGATCACTTTGCTAACTAGACAACAGAAGAAGATGGCTAAGAGAACTAAAGTGGTTTCCAATAGTGACGGCCAAACATTGACAGCTCATTGCTTTGACGTTTCAGTTGAAAGAACTATAATTTGTCAACATTTGTATTCCATTATAGTCATCATTTTACCATAAAGCGTTGCTATTATATAATGTGTCAAAATTGTAAAAATTTATTATAATTAATTATATTAATTATTATAATTTTATTATTATTTTCTTTTTTCCCTTTAATGACTTTTTTGCGATCTACGAGATATTTACAGTCAAAAGGATCATTTAAATGAGCAATCAATGTCACGAATTTTCAATGAAATTCCAGTAAAACAGTATGATTAGTGATCCAGATGTCCAGTAACACTTTGAAACGTGCTATTAAGCAAAAATATTGTTGTTGTTTTAGATTGAGTTGTTGAAGAACAAGACTCACGAAACACGAATGACCAGACGGCGAACGGTTTTGGTCCATGATGAGTGACTTTTTTGGCTTCAATTGGACTCAATGGAGCTATGCCACTGTTCAACACTACAGAAACGATGATGTCTTGGAGCCAAGTTCTTCGATGTACTCGTGGACTCTTGTAGCTGATGTACTACAGTACAGATTACTGATCCACACAAGACCAAATAATTTCCGAAAAGATCTCGAAGCCTCTTCAGGGAACCTAACAGATAAAGAGGCACACTGCACAGTGATTCGTTCCATAGACAAAAAAATGCATGGTCTCAGAATTAAAAGATTTTAATGTAATTTGAAAGGTAAAACTGCAAATAAAAAATCTTAAAAAATTCTGTGAAAAAAATTAATTCATGTGTGTGCAAAAGCTGCTCAAACTCGGCACTTTTTTCTCAAAAAATCTAAACACATGTTTTCTGTTTTGAGTCTATCGAGTAAGAAAAATCTTGAAAATTCATGGTTAACAAGAAGTTCCTAAAACTTTCAAAATAGATTCCGAATTGATGTTTGGGTTGGGCAGCAGTACACTGGCTTCAAAATGAAGGAATTCACAATCCAAAAGGGCCTCTGAGTGTACAAACCTCTTCTGTTATCTGACCTAACCTATGCAACAGAGTCAACCAAAACCTCGGAAAGAGAACTGTAAACAAAGCCTCGGAAACTATTTCAATGATGTTATTGTAAATTCGAAATGAAGTTTTTACACCTAAAACACAATTATTTTTATTCATAAGAAAGTTCAGACATGCTCAATGGAAACTAAAAAAGTTGGTGGAAAACTATGATTCCAATATATTTCTAATTTTATGTTCATTGACTGGATTGGAATCTCCGAGCCTCTTATTTTGACATCGAACATTCTGATGACTAACACACGCAGCTGTGGCAGAAGTGTCCATTTATTCTATGAGCCTAGTTTTGATCCTTTCATTCTGATGAAAAAGGCTTCTTGCAGCAGATACTCTGACTGACTAATGACATATTCGTTAGAAGCCTCAATCGGCATTGAAACACATTTCCCAGGAATCCATAATGATACCAAATAATCCGACTTAGCGAATCATTACTGCATGCAAAGTTGCATTGCGCTGAGTTCTTGTGTACTTCTTAAATTTATATTTTTCCATACATAATCGTCTTTTCCTTGACATCGTCACCAGAATTTGTGCACAAATGAAAAGGAAATAACAATTTAACAGTGAAAAAAGAACGCTTTTAATCATTCAGAACTGAGAATTGAGAATGTGGCCTGATTTCTTCATTGAAAACCGCACACGGAATGCAAAAATTGAACGCAACGGAAACGAGAAATATTTATTCGCATTGTGTGAAACAAAGATGAGGCAAAAAAAAAGAAACGCTGACCAAAAGTGGACGCAGGCAAAATGAAACAAAAACAAAGAAGCAGAAATATTCTCAATTTGAATTTTAATGTGGGCCGATTGGTGAGCAGTGTCCTTGCATGAGTTTGTCATGTTGTGTGCGTGTTGGCATAAACTTTTAAAGAAACTTTAGTCATTTGTGTATGCAGCGCAACGGAAATGTGATGGTAAAAGGGGGAGAGGGGGGTGGGAGAAGGTGGCGGCGAATGTTGAATCTTGATGGCAGCACTGGAAAGCGACGGATAGCAGGCGTTGTGGCGTATGAAAAGGCGGTCAGCGAATTTGATGTGCATATTTGTGCAACAAAAACAACAACCAGAATATAAACGAGTAGCAGTGAACGGCGAGAGGAAGTGGAAGTGGCAGTGGCAAGCAGGCAGTGGGCGATGTAAGCACTGCAGGATGTGAACGAGGACATGGACGTATGGTGGGCCGCACAGGAAGTCAGCCAAGTCAATGAATGCAACTCAAGCGGCGCGCCGCAATTGGGTTCGAAGGGGCGGGAAGAAGATGGAAGAGCTATGTATGTATGTGTGTGTGTGTGTGTGTTGGTGTGTGTGTGCGAAGGGCTTTTAATATGCAAAGGCAACAAACAGCGAAACGTTGCTCCAATTTAAAACTGCACGCTTCCGGCTAACAGCGGCAATCACAATAACAGCAGCAACAAGAAACATGCAACAACAACAACAACAACAACTGGCACACGTAACTGGCAAAGCGTAAATTTCCGCAGGAAATGCGAGCAAGTTGGAACAAAAAAAGAAGAAGAAAAAGTTGTTAACCAAAGGAAGGAAAGTGCGTGTCCAACGTGCTAGCAACATGGTTGTTGTTGCGGTTGTTGCAGCATTTAAGCGTCAAAGACAATTATTATGCATGTAATTCACACACACACACTCACACACGTTCGGAAAAAACTTCCATGTAACAGCTGAAAATGCCAAAAGCGACCAAAATGCTGAAGCGATGGAAAATCTGTTAAAACAGAAAAACAATAAGAAAAACGAACAACAACAAAAGAAAGTATGGCAAACATGTGTGCCGCAGGATACTTGCTGCCACATGAGTGCGCGGCATTTGCGACACGTTATCGTCCACTCGGCTGAAATTATGATGGCACACGCGGTGCGCAATAAACCAAAGTGAAGCGCGTGAAAATGCGAAAAATTGCAGTCACTGTATAGGGTCGACTTCAACTTCGAAGAAGTAGCACACATACATACCTACACACACATACAAAGAGCAAGGAGCAAAGCATTAATGCAGAGCAGAGAGATTGTGAAACGATGTCGCATTGGCTGAGAGCGTTTCGAGAAAGTGGACATTTTATGTCGTACGCGTAAAATTGCGTTGGCATTTCGTTTATCGGCGACAACATCGACAACGGCCACATAAATGCGAACAGGAAGCGGAAAGGCTGCAGGCAGTGTGCGCGCGTAATGGCATAACGGCAAAAGTCGTCGGCAGCAAATCGGGCTAAAAGATGCAGCAGACCGATTGCAATAATAATAAAAAAACACCTCGACAAGATTCAGCGACGCACCAACGATGTGGCAATATATATGTTTGTATGGAGTGGAAAAGGAGGAAAGAGATTGACTTGGGACAGGATGTGAGGTTAAACCGTGTAAGCGACAACGTTTCACTGGGATGTCCAGCACTAAAGCGAAATGCCTGAGACAGCTTTCAAAGCTTTCACTTTAACAGCGACATGGTGGGGTTTTAAGTTGATATGTATTGGATTGTACTAAAAGTAATGCAGGCAGGTTGTTGCTATGGGCGACTTTTTCAGGTTAAAGCAAGCAATGGGATTTAGTTGGCGTCAGATATCAGTTGAAGCGTTCAAAACTGCTTTAAAATAAACAAAAAGGATTTGTTACATATCTAATATTAGAACCAAATTAGTTGCTCACCGCTCAGAATAACATAGGAGTCTTATGATAGGACACAATGGACCTTTTTCACGCCTCCGAGTGGAAATGTGACATTTTTTTGTACACCAAACCTAAATCTAACCTAAGATTTTCAAATCTTCCATCTGGTCTGCTCTCATTTTCTATGATATCCTCAAAATGTTAGCACTAGAAAGACCATTGAAGTCAATTTGAGGGGTTTTCATTTTTAAAGATTTGTATTTTCTTTAGTATTTCGATCAACTTTTGCTTTGGTGACTTTTATTTTTTTATGGTGAAAAATTGTATATATTTTTTTAAATTTATTTTGTGAAAAATTAGTCATATTCGATGTGTACTTATCGAAATAGCAGCAAATATGGTATGCAGTCTTTCCAGGTATGAAAAACTTGAGGTCACTAGAACACAAGAAAGTTAAACTCCGAAAAGAATTTTTCAGTTTCCGTTTTCAATGGTTCTTTTCATGGTTTTTCCCCTTCTTTCCCTCTTTTTGTTAGATTTTCAAGCATTCTTTTAGATTCACTTTTATTTTAGTTTCATTCATTTTTTTTGTTATTAATTTTCTCAAGATTGTTCTCATACTTTGTTTGCTAGTTTTACTTCAATCTTTTTAAGTCCAAGGTTGGTCTGAAAAGTTTCCAACCTAACAAAGTTTCGTTTCTGTTTTCATTATTTTTGTTAATAATTTTCTTAAGATTTTTCTTCAATCGTTTCAATCGTTCGAATTTGGTCTGAAAAGTTTCCAACCTAACAAAGTTTCGTTTCTGTTTTCATTATTTTTGCTAATAATTTTCTTAAGATTTTTCTCATATTTATTTTTGCTATTTTTTCTTCAATCGTTTCAATCGTTCGAGTTTGGTCTGAAAAGTTTCCAACCTAACAAAGTTTCGTTTCTGTTTTCATTATTTTTGCTAATAATTTTCTTAAAATTTTTCTCATATTTATTTTTGCTATTTTTTCTTCAATCGTTTCAATCGTTCGAGTTTGGTCTGAAAAGTTTTGAACCTAATAAAGATAAAAACAAGTAATTATTAGGCGTCTAAACTCCGATTTACAGCGCTAGCAATGAGTTGAAAATGTTCATTTGATCAAATTTTTGGTCTAAAGTCAGCTCCACACTCTATCGAAAAAAATCTATAGTGGACACTTGGCTTAACGGCTCGAAAAGTTTTCTTATGCTTCTTCGTTCTTTGGACAAATGTTCTTTGACAAAAGATTAAAGCTCTGGAAAGAAGAACATTCATTCATTTAAAACGGCTCTGGATTCCAAAGGAGTTTCAGGGGAAAATTAAAGAAAATCCAGCATAAAAGTTCAGCACAATCTGCGGTCCAATTAATAGAACCAAAGCATAATAGTAACGAAGAAACGTAGTCGAATAATTTTTCTATTTTGAAGGTGTTTGAACAAAAGTTCTTAACCCTTGCGCTATTTTGTTGCCATATGGCACATGCTACTTTGTGGACGTCTGCATCCTCTATGGTTGCAAGAATACATTTTTTTCTTGGTCCTTGGAATAGTTTGAAGTTTTAGGAAAAATACGAAATTGATAGGATTGACGATTGCTGCCATCTTCATGTTGAGGTCAAAAAGTTTTTAGACCACCCTGTAGTTATTTCCAACTGTCTTTTCTCCACATCTCTTTTATTTTCACAAACCGATTTCTTCATCGAATACAAAATTCCTAAAATTTCTGCAAACACTTCCCAACTTTCAATTTATTTTCCCCCTTTTCTTTTCTCTTGATTCTTGTACCTTCTTATTTATTCTTCATTCACTTTAGTTATAATCATTTGCCACTCACTCTGTTCTCATCGCGTCTTCATATATTTTTTTACAATGCCAATTTACGGCGCCAATCTGCCCGGCAGGCGACTTTTAATGAGATTTCTTGCCCTTCAATGAACATTTTTTAAATTTTATGGCCTTCCTTTTGAGTTTAAGTGGATGTTTAAAAAGTACACAAGTATGAAAAATTACACCAAAAATACACCAAAAAATATAAAAGGCCCCAAATAAAAGAGTCGCTAAGCGCAGCGTGTTCCAGTGATTTGATGTTGATTTGATGTGGATTTGATGTGCTGTGGCTGGGCATTTATTTAGATTTGCTTAGTGGATTTTTTTCGCATAACGGTAAACATTCTACAGTCTACATTTATAACGGCATTTTTCAATGTTATTGTTTGCGTGTTTAATTTAGTCATAAAATTAAAATTAGGTAACATAAACGTTGAAATGATGTAAATGATGTTTGAAGAAAAATTACAGCTGTCATAAAGTTAATTTTTTTGTGACATTAACGATGCCTAATTTATAAAGTGAACATTAAAACATGCTCATTAAAATTAATTGCGTACATAGAAATAATTTCAACAAATGCAACAGTTGTCACAATTAATGTGTCTTGAAATGCTGAAATTTACAGCAGTAAAAATGTGTTTAGAAAAATTTGCACAAAGTGGAATTAGGAAATGTGGGTTTCATCATTCAAATCATCATTAAATTATAGATGCGTTTAGATTTAAATTAAAAATGGCGCTTTTGAGTAAATTTGAAATGATTTCAAATTTATTGAGATTAAATTAAAGATGCGTTTAGATCTAAATTAAAAATGGAGCTTTCAAGAAAGTTTGAAATGATTTCAAATTTCATTAAAAAATTAATTAATTATGAATTAAAAAAACCAAAATTTTGTTTTTTTTTAATAAATACAAAGCAACATTGCTGAAATATTTGAGAAAACTGCAACAAAAATATGCAAATTCGAAATCACAGCCCAAGTTCAGTGAAGTTTTAAGTGTTCAAACAAGTTGAAAGTTTTTAACAAAAACAAAAACAATTACAACAAAAACAATTACAACAACAACACACGTATCGACACAGTCTGAACAGCTTAGAAAATCTGCAACAGCTGGAAGATGTTTTTGGTGTTTTTTTTTTGTTTTTATTTTGTTTAGCCAAATTCGTAAAGTAACAACAACAACAACACTTCTAATAAAAAAATGTTTTATGCCAAAACTTTGGCGCATTAATAACTAGGCCAAAGAACTAACACAGCCTGAACAGCAACAACAACAACAACAATAATAACAACAACGAAATCTATAGAACAACTGCCGCATTCCCAGAGAATGTCTGCATGGCGAAGACGAATATCCTTTTGGGCTGCTTTTCAAACGCACAACAACAACAACAACAACACAACAACAACAAACGACAACGATACGACTTTCTGTAGTTTGAAGAAGTTTTCGGCAGTTGCCACCTCCAGCCAAACAAAAGGCGTAAGATTTATGAGCGGCAAACACAGAAATGCCGAACGCAAAACCTGCATCAGAGAAGGCGCGGCGAGGCGACAGAAGTGTAAAGTGTGAGAAAGTGTCGTGGAGAAAAGAAAGTTGAATATTGCGTTAATAGTTGACGGCCTCTAAGTGGCAATAAGACGGTCGGGAGACAGCAAGGAGTGTCAATGTGTCTGACAGCAACGAGCGGAGAAAACAACAACAGCAACAGAAGGCTCTAAATTTTGCCTAAAGTGTTTGCAATGGAGCTGGGTGGACTACCAATGCTTGTACATGTGTCTGTGTGTGTTTGAGAGAGAATCCACAAAAAAGGATGCTACGCACTTCATTAACATAACCGAACAACACTGGCAACAGCTGCACACATTTCAAGCAAACGCGCAAATTTAAGCCGAAAAAAAGGGCCGCTTGACATGGCAGCTGAACCGAAAAGCGGCCCATGAGCAGCTTAACATAGTTAACGGTATTTTAAGGGTAATTCCATTGGCCCAAACTGCTCTGAAAGCACAATCACGGACTGAAGCGTGTGAATTTTTCACACTAAACGCCGCCAAGGTGGCCGAGACCAGTGAAATGTTGTGTGGTAAAGCATAGTAAAGCACAAAGAATTACGAGCACAAAACAAAAGTTAGGTTATTTGCTGCGCCTGGTACGTCTGCTGGCCAAGATTTATGGCCTGCTGAGGCAATGAAGCGTTTATGGGCTTAAAGCTGCTGCTGCTGCTGGCCGCATTACGCATTGTCAGCGACAGGTAGGCGATGTGGCGTTGCCGACATGAAGTTCGAGTGAATAATGTGTTGTATGGATTTTTGGTTTTAGACAGAAAGTGTTATTGGTTGGCGATATAAATCTCACTTTAGAGCGATGCAACAAAAGTGACCGCCCGCATGTGGAATGGGCGCTCGTGCGTTATGCTCAAAGCTCACATGTTCAGCGATTAAATGAAATGCTATGTCGGCTGACTGGTGGCAAAGTTGGCATTAATTTTGTTTTTTTGTGCGGGGGCGGAAAAGTGAAAACAATATCGAGGCATTAAAAAATACACTTGACTCATATGTGGCGCAGACATTTATTGATTTTTTACAAGACAGACAGTTAGTTGTTGTTGTTTGGAGAGGAGGGAGATATGGCGAGTGGGAGAGAGAGTAAGTTTTTGCCAAATGTTCGATAAAACCATTGAAAAATTTATGGAACTTTGGTTTAAGGGTTTTTGCGGTAAAAGTGTGAATAAAAGTTTCTACTCAAGTCTTTAGTTTGGCTTCTCATATCAGAGGCCCTGGGTTCGATTCCTCGCTGGAAATGGTGTAGCATTTTCGTACAAAAATAAAACGTGATGAAACCATTTCAAAAGAACTGCTTGTATGGAGCTTTGGCTTTAGGGTCTTGGTCGGCAAAAGTCTGAATAAGAATTTCTACTCAAGAGGCCCTGGGTTCGATTCCTCGTTCGAGCTGGTGAAACACTCGTCTGCTTCTAATGCTATCCACATGAAGCAGATACGAATTACAAGCATCCAAAACCTTTAAATGTGAAAGGAAAAATGTCAAAACCGCCCTTCGGATTCGACGTTCAACTGTAGGTCCTCCTTACTCCATTCCTTTGAAATGTGTGTTGTAACACATGTTAAAAAAAAGGGTAACATACACATTTGAAACGGTTGGAACTTGTGGTATCATAATGGGCCCAAATCGAGACATACGAAGGCCTACGGAGGTCTTAGAAACTTGAAATATACATTAAACCAAATTGGTTTAAATTTGTTTGGAACTTGACCAAAAAAACATTCATCGATCTTACTTACATCTAAATCTAATATCAGAGAAGAAATCGCTCATAACAGATCAGATCAGAAAACTAATATCAGATCAGTTAAGAAATTTCATCAGATCAGATAAGAAATTTTTCATAAGAGAACAAATAAGAAATCTGATATCAGATCAGTTAAAAATTCTCAGATCTCAAAATCAGAGATGAATCAGAATCTCAATCAGATGAGAAATCTTCTTATAACAGATCAGATAAGAAATTTGATATCAGATCAGTTAAGAAATCTCATCAGATCAGATAAGAAATTTTTCATGACAGATCAGATAAGAAAACTGATATCAGATCAGTTAAAAAATCTCATATCAGATCAAATGAGAAATCTTTCATAACAGATCAGATAAGAAATCTGATATCAAATCAGTTAAAAAATCTCAAAACTTAGAATCAGAGATGAATCAGAATCTCAATCAGATGAGAAATCTATCATAACAGATCAGATAAGAAACCTGATATCATTTCAGATAAGAATTCTCATCAGAAATCTAATATCAGATCAGCTAAGAAATCTTAGTTATATCAGATCAGTTAAAAAATCTCATATCAGATCAGTTAAAAAATCTCATATCAGATCAGATGAGAAATCTTTCATAACATATCAGATAAGACATCTGATATCAGATCAGATAAGAAATCTGATATCAGATCAGATAATAAATCTGATATTAGATCAGTTAAAAAATCTAAAAATCTCTCAAAATCTCAATCAGATGAAAAAATCTTTCATAACAGATCAGAAAAGAAATCTGATATCAGATCAGTTAAGAAATTTCATCAGGTTAGACAAGAAATCTGATATCAGATCAGTTAAGAAATCTTATATCAGATCAGTTAAAAAATCTCATATCAAATGAGATAAGAATTCTTCTATCAGATTGTTCCCTC
Source organism: Melieria omissa (assembly GCA_963971225.1). Lineage (NCBI taxonomy): Eukaryota > Metazoa > Arthropoda > Insecta > Diptera > Ulidiidae > Melieria > Melieria omissa. The sequence continues at coordinate 90,686,723 of OZ020269.1, forward strand.
TCAATGAACTCTGAACCAAGAATGCTTCCAGAAATGACTCCTGTGGAACCCACTGACCGCACCTCAACTGATTACAAGGATGCACCAACATTGTTGTTGCTTTTTAAATTACTTACTGCCCCGTTGCACAAAAACAAAGCGCTTCAGTTTGCCAACAAAACCCCACATAAACGGCCATGCATCGTTGTGTGTTTGTCTACATGCGAGTATTTCAATAAAAAAAAGTGCACAATTAAAATTGCAACTTTATGCTGCAACACATACTATAACATATAACGGTCCAAGATTATCGCATGCCGCATGCAACGCGTCCGCGCACAAAATGCTCGCTTAACAAAGCAGAATTTATAAGTCGAGACGGTGAATGGATGTGAAGCTAGGAAAGCCGGCGTGCAAGGGGAGATTAAATGGCCGAGGGGGAAGTTGAATGCGAGCGCGTACGGAAAACTTTTACCGTAATTGTTGCCGTTACCAGCTTTGGTCGCGCCAAACCCGAACAACTGGCACCATTGTGCCGAATGTGCAAAATTATGCGCACGTCCGCCGTAGAAAACTAGGCGTAAATAAACCACACATACATACGTACACGTATGTACGAGTATGAGTTGACATGTGTGAGCGCATGTAGACAAAGTAAAATGGCTACATCCCATTATTGTACAATAAATGTTACAATGGCCGCACATAAAGTAGCATGAAACAAAGTGGGCAATAGGAGCGAGAGAGATGGGGTGTTCTGGTATATGTGTATTTGTTTACATGTGCATGTAGACAATGTGTAAAATGTATATAAAAGGCGTATGTGGAAATGTAGATAATGGGAAATGGGTAAAAAAGAATTAGGAGAATATATAGAATGTAGAAAACTTGAAAACTCTACAAATTAATGTAGATAATTATACAAATTTATGTAAATTTTGGATGTGAAAGCGTTGACAATCATGTAAAACAAGATAGAAAATGAGAAATGTGTAGAAAAGGACTGAAAAGAAAATAGACTGTAGAATACAAATAAAATGTATACAACTTGCAAAAAGTTTAAAAAAAACTTTAGAACTTAGTGTAGAGAATTATAAAAATATATGTAAATTTTGGATATAATGCAAAAAAAACGTAAAGGACCATGTAGAAAATGATATAAAATGAAATATAAGTAAAATAAGGAAGCAAAAATAGCATGTAGAATACTAGCAAAACGTGTAATACAATTTTATGATGTAATGTAAAGAATTTTAAAAGTATATAAATAATAGATGTAGCGATTGGAAGGAGTAGAAAATTATGTAGAAAACGATAGTTAATGAGAAATGAGTGAAAAAGGGCTCAAAAGAAAAAATTGCATGTAGACCACTTACAAAAAGTGTAAGAAAATTCTATAATTTAATGTAAAGATTTATAAAAGTAGATAAATAATAGATGTAATGTTTGGAAGGCGTAAAAAAATGTATCGAAAATATGCTAAAAGTGAGTGAGTTGAGTGAAAAAAGTAAACAATTCATTTAAATAACTGAACGTGTAAAACAAAATGTAGAAAAGGTACCAAAAGTGCGATAAAAGTCAACAAGAAAGAAAAGTAAAGAAGAAACAAGTATGTAGATAAGAAATGTAACAATCGCGGAGCGTAAAAAAGGTACCAAAAGTTTAATGAAAGTCAACAAGAAAGAAAAGTAAAGAAGAAATAAGTATTTAGATAAAATATGTAACGCTTGCGAAGCGTGAAACTCATGTAGAAAACGTGATAATTTAAAGAGTGAAATAGGTACAAAATTTGTGTAAACAACTTATTGTGTAATGAACGTGTAAAAAAATTTGGAAAAAGTACAAAAAGTATAATAAAAGTCTAAAAGAAAGAAAAGTAAAGAAGAAATTAGTATTTGAATAATAGATGTAAGGCTCGTGGAGCGTAGAAAATAATGTAGTAAAAGTGCTAAAAAAGTGAAAAAATCAAAAAGTCTTGTGAAAATTTGTTGTATGTAACCAGATTTTAGATAATACGATTGAGGAGCATACAAATTATTGCAGAAAACGCAAAAAAAAAATAAAAAATGTGATGTATTAATTGTCTACATATGTAGAAAATGGCTGTAACACTTGATAAGCATAAACAATTTTGTAGAAAATGCGCAGAAAGTGAACAATTCCTGTTAAATAATTGTCTACATGTGTAGATAATAGTTATAACACTTAACGAGCATTAAAACTTTTGTAAAAAATTCGCAGAAAGTTAAAAATGCATGTTAAATAATTGTCTACATATGTAGATAATAGATATAAAGCTTAAAAAGCATAAATTATAATGTAGAAAACTTGAAGAAACTGTTTTAAAGTTTAGAAATGCATGTAAAAATCTTTTCAGGCATGTAGATAATATATATTAATGTAAGAGGTTTGGTGCGGCAATTCTATGAAAAACTTTTGTATGCGAATTTGAGCGTTTTGACAGTTTAATTTCTATACTGCAGACCAGATAAGAGTCTTTTATAGTCAGTTATTACATACTCAGATCAGTGACACACGTAAGGAGGATTTGGGACTTCAAACGTTTCCAAAAGTGTATATTTATTACAGAAATTGTGAGTGGAAAATATGGTTTCAAATGCTATTGGGTTCAAAAGTTGTAGTTGTTGTTGTTGTTTTTTGAAAAGCCGAAAAGCAAGTCGAAAGCAAATTTTTATATTTCATTGAGTCGAGATTCAAACCTTTTATTCATAGTCCAATGTATTAATCACTGATATGATTTCAAATGGGGTCAAAAGTTGTTGTTGTTTTTTTGGAAAATTTAGCAAATTTTTGTATTTCATAGAGTCCAGATTCGATCCTTTTATTCATAGTCCAATGTATTAATCACTGATATGATTTCAAATCAAAAAGTTGTTGTTGTTGAAACTTCAGCTGTTGAAAGCAAATTTTTATATTTCATTGAGTGGAGATTCGAACCTTTTATTCATAGTCCAATGTATTAATCACTGATATGATTTCAAATAGAGTCAAAAGTTGTTGTTGTTTGTTTTGAAAATTTAGCAATTTTTTTTATTTCATTGAGTCGAGATTAGAACCTTTTATTCATAGTCCAACGCATTAATTACTGAGTAGCAGTGATTTCATGTAGACAATGCAGCAAAGTACTTGACCGAAAACTCAAACAAAGCATGTAGATAATGTTGTTGACAATGCATGTCAACAATGAAGAACACAAAGCATTTCTAAAGAAGTCAGAAACTCACGAAAAGCTGTAGATAATTAATGATATTGATGGTCTTTTAAGACATATCAATAGCCAATAAGAAAAGACTTTATAAGTAAAAACTAAAATATGGCTAAGAATAAACAAGGATATGTAAGGATATGTGTGTCTGTTGAGCCGCATGCAATGTTATGAACTTTTTGCCACGTAAATAAAATTCACTCGTAGACATAAATACAAACAAAAGTAGACATGTAAACAAAACATGAAACTCTGCAACAAGACATCGTTTCTAACTGGAAGGCAGGTAAAAACGACCAACGGCAGTCGGACGCATACAATTAGTTGGATAGGCGGACAAATGGGCAGACAGACGCACACAAACGGGACAAGGAATGAGACAAAAGTTTAATCGGACAGTGGCAGAATGTGGCAGGACGGAGCACAGAAAAGCTAAACAGACGGGCGCGCACAGACGAGCATAATTACACGACTCTATGTGAGAAGGAGTTGGAGAGAAGGCAAAATTGACGAACCAGAAGCAATTTGTATGTGTGTGGTTTCAGGTTAGGTAATGGCTGAGCTTAGAGCAAGTTCTTTAACACAAACACACACACTCACATATGTAGAAAATTAAGTGGATATCTACGTGCGGACATACAAACATTGCAGCCTCGACGACCTCACCAAGCATTTTCAGAGCATAATTTTATGCGCTTTCGACCTGGAATAGAGGCAGTTGGTGGTGACGTCAGGTAGTGGCATTGTCGCATGTTGCATGCCACATAGTTATTCATAGCAAAAATTGATGGCAATGTGGTCGACAAAGCTGCCATGCCACAACGTTGAAAATTTCCAGCCACTGGCTGCGTGCGAATGCCGCGTCTGTGTTGCTCACACATGTAGGCTTGAGGGGTCGACGAAAGGGCTGTTGCGGAAATTAACAGGTTGACAAAATGCTGGTGCGTCAGTGCATGTGTAATAAGCTTACGGGGCAGGTGGCTGCAGGCATTTGTTGCGCTGACGCTGGGGATGCTGACGACGACGAGTTGTTGAAATTGTTTAAAAATATAAACTGTTGGCCTGCCCGGAGGGAGACAATGGAATGAGTTCATATGGGAAGCTCTGTTGTGGAGGCCACATCGTCAGTGAAAAATTAGTTTAAAAATTGATATGTCAAGTTGAAGGACGTGTCGACGGTGTTGCTGGTACAAAATTATTTTTGAAATTGAAAATTATACAAAATTAAATGCCACTAAACTTGGTTGGTCGAAATTACAATTAACTAGAAAATGTTTAAAAATCATAAATGAAAAGTTTAACTAGACTCAAGTGACAACAAATCGAGAGAACTTTGTTGTGGAGAGTAAAATATAATTGAAAGTAGTGTTTACGTTGTTGACATTGGTTCAAGTGTAATTAAAAGTTGCTCTTATCGAATCTGTGCACCGATTAAAAAACTTAGTTTGAATTCGAGTACTTGCAAAAAAAATGCATAGCTTGATCAGGTTTTTCTTGACCTTTTTTACATATTTGATTGTAATTTCTAAACCAATAAATATGTGAAAATGATTTTGATTTTGTTGCACTTTTAACTATGTAGAAGCAACTTTAAACACAGTGCTCACTGACTGAGTTTTGTAGATAGAAAATAGGTTGCCATTGCACCAGCTAAGACGTCTTCAGGAACGTCATCTTCGAAGGATGAGTTATGGACCATTGACCTCACAGACCAACTTGAGTTATAAGGAGATTAATGGCTTCAGTAGACCTTTAGACCACTAAATCGTTTCGTCTAGGAAACAAACAGAAGCCGGATTAAGTGCCCTGTTTGGGAAATTCTTAACCCGGGAAGTTTTAAGTTGAAGAAAATCCAGTAGAACTGATGAATATGCAAGTATATTCAAAAACATTTTCAGGACTGCCTGTTTATACCAATTTTTGCACCTGTGACATATACGTTACATTGGCTCTGAATGAGTTAACTCATCGCAAGCATCAAACGCACTTATTGAAGCTTCAAAATATGCGCCAAAAGGTATGCCATACATATGGGCAGATGAAATGCTTAGAGTTTACGCTGAATGCAAAAGAATATTGCATACTTTTGGGCTTTAAAACTAATTCTTTTGCCAATGTTAACCGTTTAAGTGCTGATTTTTTCTAATATTGGACTTTTTTCTCTGCTATACATTTAGCCAAATGAAGAGTTTGGAGTTTACGCTCAATTTAAACAATATTGCATACTTTTGGGCTCAAAAAACCATTTGTTTTGCTATTGTTAACCGTTTAAGCGTTAAGTTTTCGCAAATTAGATATTTTTTTCTGCTACACATTTAGCCAAATGAAATGTTTCAAGATTAAGCTGAATGAAAACATATATTGCATACTTTTTGGCTTACAGAACAAATTTTTTTGCCAATGTTAACCATTTAAGTGTTAATTTTTTCTAATATTGGATTTTTTTCTCCGCTATACATTTAGCCAAATGAAATGTTTAAAGTTTACGCTGAATGCAAAATAATATTGCATACCTTTGGGCTCACGAAACAAATTCTTTAGCCAATAATAACCAGTTAAGCTTTGATTTTTCCTAATAATTAGATTCTTTCTCTCTGCTATATATTTCGCCAGTTGAAATGTTTAAAGATTACGCTGAATGCAAACAATATTGCATACTTTTTGGCTTACAAAATAATTATTTGGCAATGTTAACCATTTAAGCGTTAATTTTTCCTACTATAGGATTTTTTTCTCTGCTATACATTTAGGCAAATGAAATGTTTAATGATTCAGCTGAATGAAAAAAAATATTGCATACTTTTGGGCTTACGAAACAAGTTCTTTTGCCAATATTATCCATTTAAGTGTTGAATTTTGCTGTCTAATATTGGATTTTTTTCTTTTTTACGAACTAGACTCATCGCCGTTGGCCGACTGCCTGATTATGTGTGACTCAGTGTCTACAAAACTCGTCTAAAATGCAACAACAACGCGGCTAAAACTCGCAAAACTACATCACTACTACACATTTTAATTACATTAACAAAGCCCACAATTGTATCCAGTTTTGGCCAACAGCAGCAAACAGTTGCAACTATAATCGTAAAAGCCAATGTTGTTGGCAAATTTGCTTCACAGCCGACATGTTTGTTAAAAAATTCAACACTCATACGCCCCCGTGTGCCACTATTCGCCGTGCAATTCGAAAGCGCATTGTAAAACTTTAGCATTCAGCACAAAACGCGCATCAACTCGCACTTACCAGCTCGGTTGACATTTGTGGCATTGTTGTGCGATTAACAGCAAAAAACTCACCTGAAAAAGAGAGAGAGAGAAGGAAAAAGTGAGAAAATGCCAAAAATTATATCAGAAATGCTGTGATGAGAAATGTTAAAATTGCAGGCAGATAAAACTAACTAACTAACGCGGCTAGAAAATTTCGCCCATAACAATTATCATTACAATTGTATAGCAACAACAATTAACATACAACAACAATAACACTTAGCTGCAACAAAGTAATTCAGTGCATTTGCCACTTTTTATCATTGCAGAAACAAATTAAATGCTTTTGTTGTTGCTGTTGTGTGAATTGTTGCAATTGTTAGCATTGTTGCAACTTTATAATTTGCTGCGTGTTTTTAGTTGTTCTTTAGATATTAACAAAAACAAAATAATCATAAAAAATGAATGAGTGAAAAAGTCGCCCAACACTTTTGTGCTGCCGCAACCAGATTTTCTCTGCGCGGTTTTGCGTTTTGAAATACTGTCAAAACAATAACAACAACAACAATAGTGATTACAATAAAATCCATGAAAGCACATGAAAGCTTTTGTAGTTGCAAATCATCGCTGCAAATAAAAGCAAAAAAAATGTTTGCAACAAAAAACAATGAAAACATTTCAGCACCGACCGACTGGCAAAGCTGGAAAACTGTCCACTGTTTGGTGTTAAGCTCAATTGGCTTAAAGTTGCTTTACAGCTCGGATTATGTGTCGTTAGTATTTAGAATTTCGCGCTGTCTCGCTGAGTGGCGCAGAATTGCAGCGGAAAAATGTAAAAATTCTGCGTCAATGCCGGCAACGCGGCGTTCACGTTGGCGTTGACGTTGACGTTGAAGTGGAAACGTTTTTTTTTCAAATATTTTACGATTGTTTTCTTTTGCAGAAATTAGCAGAGAATGCAAATGCTTTTTTAATTGTGTGAAAATTGTTCTTTGTTTTGCATATTAAAAAAGTTGATAGCAGTGAATTAAGATGCAAATCAGATCTGTTTGATTGTTTTTGAGAGGGAAAAGCGATTTCAGCTCATAAAGTTAGTTTATATTTAAAGCAGTGATGACCATTCTGCTACTCGTGAGCATTGGAATAGTCATCACTGGTTTAAAGGTAGACTGACTGATGAATTTGCTTTCACAAAAAGACGTTTTAGCTTAATTGGAACACATTTACTCCAAAATCAGAGCTGAAAATGGTCTGAAAAGGCTTCTGAGAGAAAGCGACCAAAGATATGTTTCCACTTTGCATGAAGAAAAGCTAGACCCCTGATCAATTTGCCAATGTATCACTTTGGAGCAATGGCGTCTTTGTAATATTGGAAAACAATTACTCAAAAATCTTGCCAAACTCTCTATGACCAACATCGATTTCGTCTGAACAAGATGAATTTTCTTCAGTTAAAGCGGCACAGAACCTAACTACGGGGACTTTACCTTTTGTTTGTGGCATTACAATGGTTCTAGTCCAACAATAATCATTACTTTCTTATATGAATTTCTGGAATTAACTACCTTTTTATACTATCTTTTTGCACCTGTAACGTATACTTTACTTTGGTTCCAAATGCGTTAAGATCACGAAACATCGAGCGCACTTAGAGTTTATGCTGAGTGCAAAAACTATTGCATACTTTTGGGCTCGCAAAACAAATTCTTTTGCCACTGCTAAATACTTAACAATTCTTAAAATACTTTTTTGGTATATTTTGAAACTATTTGTTTTTCTAATTTTTTTTTAAATTAAAAAAAAATTTTTTTATATTTTTATTATTTTTTAATACTTCTTTCAGAGTATTTACTTCACTGTTGTCATCTTTTTTCCTTATCTCAAAACTATTTGATACATTTAAACATATTTACATACATTTTGTCTACTTTGTTCCCGAACTTCACTTTCTTCTCACTTTATCCATATTTCAAATTACTTTTAATCCTTTTATCTCTTTTCATCATAACATAAAACTTATTTTTCTGCTAAACTTTTACTTCTTCTTCTCATCATCACTTTCTTTCTTTCTTCTTACTTTTTGTTCATACTCACCACTGCTTGTTTCTTATATCCTTCAATATTTTTTGCTTGTCTTATAATATTTTTTCATAGTCTTTACTTTTCTTTTGTGTTCCTTTTCATTTCAACTTCAATAAATTTTTACATATTTTTTCGATATTTCTTTCTCTCCCGATCTTTCTACTTATTTAAAAACTTTTCTTACTTCTTCCTTTATTCATATTCCACACTACTTTTCATTCTTCTTTCTCTTTACCTCATAGAAAAAAATTTATTTTTCCACTCAGCTTCGACTTCTTCTTACCATCACTTTCTTCCTTCCTTTGTGCTCTCTGTTCATACTCATAACTGCTTTTTCTTCTATTCTTTAACTTTTTCTTGTCTTCTTTGTCTTCTAAACATGTTTTGTCTCAACTTTTTAACTTCAATACAATTTTATATATTTATTTCCGAACTTCTCTTTTTTCTCCCTTTGCTCACATTCTACATCAATTTTGATCTTTCTCTCTCTTTCGATCGTTTTTTCTTATTTCCGAACTTCTCTTTATTCTCCCTTTGTTCATATTCTACATCAATTTTGTACTTTATCTCTCTTCCGATGTTTTTTCTTATTTCCGAACTTCTCTTTCTTCTCCCTTTGTTCATAATCTTCATCAATTTCTATCTTTCCCTCTCTTCCGATGTTTTTTCTTATTTTCGAACTTCTCTTTCTTCTCCCTTTATCCATAATGTAAAACATTTTTGATTGTTCTTTATTTTTGCATCATAACACAAAACTTTTTTCTGCGCACCTTTTACTTATTCCTCTCACAACCATTTTCATCCTTCCTTCTTTTTTTCTGTTCAAACTCCTAAAAACGTTTTCTTTTATGCTTTCACTTTTTCTTTGTTTTGTTTGAAATAATTTTTCACAGTTTTCTGATCTGCTGTTGTCTTTCATCTCTTTCCAGTTTTTAGACATTTATTTCCGATATTTTTCCCGTTCTCTCCCTTTATCCATATTCGACCTTACTTTTGACTCTCCTTTCTCTTTACTCCAAAACATAAAACTTATTTGTCTGCTCAGATTTTACTTTTTCTTCTTACCAACACTTTCGTAAAGTTTATTGCTTTCTTTTCCTAATTATAACTGCTTTTTATTCCATCCTTTCACATCTTCTTTCTTCTTCTTCTTCTTGTCTTTTAGTAATTTTTGGCAGTCCTTACTTTTCTTTTGTCTTCCTTCTCTTTCTAACTTTAATACTATTTTATACGTTTTTACATCCATTATATCTCTGCTTTATTTCCAAACTTATCTTTCTTCTTTTTTTACATATTTTTACATCCATTACATCTCTGCTTTATTTCCAAACTTCCTTTATCCATATTCTACATTAATATTGATCTTTCTGTGTCTTCACCTCATAACTTTCTTTCCTGTACACCGTTCACTTCTTTCCTCTATCACTTTCTTAGAGTCCGACGGAAGATGAATTTTTGGCCAAAGCCAAACTGATAACTGATAAGAGATAATTTTTATTGATAAAACCCGAAATTAAATAAAACACTACAAAACAGAGCAAATTGATTTGCATTACACGGCGAAAACCTTCGGCTAAAATATTCGGCTGAAGCAAATGATTTAAAATTGGCCAAATAAGCCGAATTCCGAAGACGAAAACGTATATTCAGCCGGACAATACTGTTCATACTCATACCTTCTTTTTCTTCTAATCCTTCACTTCTTCTTCTACTAAACACTTTTCTCCACTTCTTTGTTTTTCCTATTTTCTTCTTCAACGCATTGTTGTGGCTCTTACACCCAACAACTACATCAATATTCAACTTCATTTCTAAAATCGAAACCTCTGCCCACTGTTGCATTCCCTTCTACTCACGTTCGACGTTTCACGTCGGCCGCCCGTCTTTGTCATCCATCATTGATTGCCACATTGCATGCGACACGTCGCGACGTCTCCTTTTGCTACTGACTGCAACTTTATTACGAATATTAATATTAGATATCATTGCTGTCAATCATACATTGCACAGAAGACGCAAGGCGTAGGACGCAGGACATGCCTGGCATGGGTGCCTAATCAGCAGCGATGATGTTGGAGGGTGAGGCGGTGTTCATAAGTAAAGCGAATGCAAAGTGTCATTTGAATTTTCGCCATGCCAAGCTGCGGCGACTAGACGACTCTGACGCTACGAGTAACTTTCATAGCTGCGCAACACAAATACAAACACCAACGCAAATGCAAACACACACACATAGACATGCGCGCCCACACGCACAGCGACTGCATTTCCTGACAAACATGCGAACGGCGGCGACTGAAATTGGCGTTGTCACTGGCATGCGCTGCGCTCCTTCGACGGTTTGTCGTTTGATTGCTATTTGACAGGAAGCGGAACAAAGCGAGCGGGGAAGTGCACGTCAGTTGTGAAGCGAGCGACATGTGATGGCGTAGAAAAAAAAATAGAAAAAGGTATAAAGCGGAATGAGAGAAATATTGTAACCAGCATTCGGCATTGCGTGCTGTATGAAAAATTTATTGCTTTCCTTGTAGAAATGTCATAAAGTCAGTTTGGAGCTTTGCGGCATTGGCGGCGCCGGCACCGAGCGACATGCAAAAATTCATGCACAGAGACGAAAGGAGTATTGGGTACGAACACACACACACACACGGATTGACATGTTTGAGTAAGTGGCGAGATGAAGATAGAAATGGCAACAGTGATAGAGATAGAAATAGAGTTAAAGTTACAGTTAGAGAGATAGCAATGGTGGTGTAGTTGTTGGCGCGCTTTGACGGTGATTGCGCTGCAACTTATCCATATTCATTGCGCCGAAATGAAAGGATAACATGAAAGGATAACAACGATGGCGTGACACGATTGCTCGAATTAATTTATTACATTTTATGCCAATGACATTCAATAACTGAAGAACACAAGCATTACACTGATTTTTCAAAAAGTTTGAGAGAATGCAGTTTGTGTTAATAGAGTTGTGAAGTGTGAGGCGATAAATAAGAGATTCTATGGTTGGGTTATACTGAAAATAGTCGCACAAAAGTTGAGAAAATTGTTTGCAATTGCAACGTAGTGAGTTGATGGCAATGTTTGAGATGAGATGAGAAGGAATGCGCTGAGACTTCCAATTCTAAATCATTGACACATATTCGAAGATTAAAGAGAGAAAGGAAATTCAATACTTTAGTTAAGATTTCTATTCACAATCCTCAGAATAAATTACATCGCTCAAACCATAGGAATTTTTGATTTAAAAAAAAAAAGACAAAAAAAAAAGACAGAGAAATTGAAAAATTTAAGCTGAGGTTTCTAACTAAAGATGCTTCAGAACTGCTTATGGCATTTACATTGCAAACTATAACAATTTTCTATACAAAACAGTTTCCAGAAGAAATTACAATTTAGAGAATTGAAAGAGAATTAAAGGTCCCTCAGAACTGCTTGCACCAAATATGGTACATCACTCACACTATAGCAATGTTTAAAGATTTTCTATACGAAACAGTTTACAGAAGAGAATAAAACTGAGTGTTCTGGCTGAGGTTTTCAATTAGAGGTCCGCCAGAACTTCTTGCTACAAATTTCAAAAATTTTCTATATGAAAAAGTTTACAGAACAGAATAAATTTGAGAGCTTTGCCTGATGTTTCTAGTCAGAGGTCCTTCAGAACTGCTTGCACAAATTTTCAAAAATTTACCATATCAAATAGTTTACAGAAGAGAATAAAACTGAGAGTTCTGGCTGAGATTTCTAATCAGAGATCCTTCAGAACTGCTTGCACCAAGTACATCACTCAAACTATAGCAATTTTTAAAAATTTTCTGTACGAAACAGTTTAAAGAAGAGGATAAAATTGAGTGTTCCGGCTTAGGATTTCAACCAAAGGTCCCCAGAACTGCTTGCACCAATTTTCAAACATTTCCTATATGAAATAGTTTACAGAAGAGAATACAAGCCGCCGTAGCTCAGTTGGCTAGTGCGTTGGGCGAGTCAAATGCGACGCTCCAACCCAGGTTCAAGACTCCGTTGTTGCTAACAACGAAAAAAAACAAAAAACAAAAATTTTTTTTCGGCGGCTGTCCTATCAGCAGGAAATGGCAAACCTCTGAGAGTAAAAATTACCTATGAAAAAGCTCCCAACTCGTCGTTCCAAATCGGCATAAAACTGTAGGTCCCTTCCAACCTTGTAAAAAACATTCGCACGAACAACACTGTTGGTTGCGGGTAGCCTTAGTAGGCCTTAGTCTCATACGAAGAAGAAGATTCCAATCAAAGGTTCCACAGAACTGGTTGCACCAATTTTAAAAAATTTCTATATCAAACAATTTACAGAGCTGAATAAAATTGATAGTTCGTGCTAAGATTTCTATAAAGAGTTCCCTCAGAACTGCATAAACAAATCAATCATTCTGTAGAAATTTTCAACATTCTCAAAGTGTTTCCTGAAAGTTAAGTCAAACTCATACAATGAAGTTCAGGTGGCAGTTTCTACTTAGGCCAAAGAAGAGCCATTGTGATACTCCTAAAGAAAAAGGTGATCCATTAGTTAGTTGGATCTATCAGTATAATGAATCTCACTATCAATGATATTCTCTAATGTAACAGGAGAAAGTTGATAATCACTAACTCAGCCTAGTTTTCGAGAAAGTGGATGTCTTTAACACTACACCTTCTCCGCAAACTGTTAAGCAATCTCCGAAAGCTATGAAGCAGATCCATTGCTTCTGCGCTAATAACTCGAGATATCATTTGGCCAAACTGGGTTTCTCTGAGTCTATCTGACTGAGTAGAAAACGAATGAACAAAGTCTATCTGACTGAGTAGAAAACGAATGAAGTAGATGAGCGTTTGACCAGCAGGAACCAGGAATCGAACACAGAGTTTCTGGCATGAAATTCAGCGCACTATCCACTGAACTATCGCAATTGGCATTGCTTACTCAAGGAAGTATTTGATAAAGTGTGGGTTACGAAAGTGAAGTGCTTTATTTATTAAACCAAATGGAGGATATTCTTCGTTTCATTAAACATTAAACATTACAAATAAGATGGAATCTTTTGCTAAAGGCTAAAGACTCATTTGTCCTTTTGCGTGAGTCATGTTGCAAGTTAAGAGCCTTTGTGAGCGTTTCTCTTGAAATGAAAAATAAAGAAAACTGAAGACTGATTAGTAAACATTAGTAGTGATAGTGTCTTGTGACATGTGATTCCACTAACCACTGAACAAAGATGGCCATAGATCAGAGTAGGGATCGAGTAGGGTTCGAACGCCCATAAATACTTTCTAATTACTTTTTTATTGTTCTTAAGGAAAGTGTTTCTGAGTGAACGTAAATGTGTTTTTTTTGGTTTTTGCCTCCCACACTGCAAATGACAACGTTCTGGTTACAACTGTGGATCAGAATCACTGACGCAAACAAGAGTGGTGTCCCAAATGTCTGCGTTTGTTACAAAAATTAGATATTTGTGGCAAATGGTGTTGAGCTCAAAAGTTGTGTACAGAACGCCCAAAAGATATCCTGTGCGCCACAAATTAAATTGTATATAAATTACAACAAAAATGGAAAACAATGGGAGAAGTAAGCTTTCCCAATCTTCGCAAAAGAAGTAATGTGCCTTGAGGCATTTAGAGAATTATTTTTCGCAAATAAGTGCGACAAAAGTAGGAAGAGAAGTAAAAACATCTTAATGAAAGATGAAAAGAACACAAGAATAAAGCAGAGAAAAAAAACAAAACCAAGTTCTGGGACTAAAGATTTTAATTTCTTCTTTCTAATGTTTTACTGAATGAAAAATAAGAGAAATCATAAAAAATTAAACAAGCAAATTAACAAAATAAAACAAAAATAAAACAAAATAAAAAAACTGAATAAATTATTTATTAAATAAAAAATAAAAATTAAATAAAAAACCTTTAGATGGTTGGTTGGTTGAAGTGGCTGATTCACAGTCCCCCTGTAAGTCACAATTAGCGCATAGACGTCGTTTTGATACCATATGCTCACCGAAACTAAGCCTATTTAGTCGTGTGACTAAATCCACCCGGTAGAATTTAGGTATCAAAGAAGGTTCCCCAGACTTACTGTCGAGCAGTCGGTCGCACAAGTAAGGAAGTGTTTCCCCAGAGACTTAAATCTTGCCCTTGCCAAAGCTGGGCAGTGAAAGAGGAAGTGATTTGCTGTTTCTTTCTCATCTAAATTCCCATAGCTGCTACAGTGGGTATTGAAGGGGATGCTTAGCCTCTCCGCATGTGGACCTATGGTCATTGTAGGAGGGCCACATCGCCTGAGAGGTGCGATAGGAAGTCAGCGACTCCCACCTCCGATTGGGAAGACTGAGACAGTGCAGATAGCAGCCCCTACTGACAACTTCCAAAGGCGTCGGAACCGAGACACCCAGTGATGCGTCAAGCGAGGCCCCCGAACGCGCCAATTCGTCCGCCCTCTCATTCCGTTCAATGTTCCTATGGCCAGGAACCCAGATAACGGTGATATCAGCACAACGACTTACACTCCTCGACCATCCTTGACTGGACCGTGGTAGATTGTAGAGCTTTTATTGCTGCCTGACTGTCAATGAATATTGCAATCTTGCAGCTATCGGTGATATGTCTCTCTTCCCTGACCGCCAGGACTTCTGCCTGAAAAACTGTGGCATCATTTAGATGAGTTCTAAATAGTAAAGAAATTAAGTGTATAAAATACAAAGAAAATAAACCGAAATTCCGATAAGGATTAAGGAACTATTTTCTTAAAAGGTGTACAAAAAAGAACACAAAAAGAAAGCAGAATAAAAGCAAATAAAACAAAGTTTCACGGACTAAAGATTTTAATTTCTTCAAAAATTTTTTAGAATTTAAATTTCATTTATTCTTCTAAATGTTTTAGCAAAGAAAAAGAAACGGAAGCGCAAATTAAAAAAAATAATTAAAATAAATAAAAAAATAAATAAAATTTAAATTAAATAAAAAAAATTTAGGTGAGCTCTACAAGAAAGAAATTGAATGTAGAAAATACAAAAAAATTAACTAAAATTCAGATAAGCAGAGTTTTTTGTTGTTATTTTCGTATAAAGGTACACAAAAAAAGGAAAGAAAAAAAGTAACTAAAAGAATTTAAGTACCCAAGAAGAAGATAGAAGAGAAATAAAAAGCAAATTTTAAGAAAAGCTTTGATGAAGTCAAAAAAATTTCAAAGGCGAATGCTCTCAACAAATATGCGCAGCAACGATTCATGACGTTGGCAAAAAAACATCAAAATGAATCTATTAAAGTTAACAGAAAAGCCAGAAGAAGAAGAAAAAAGGGTAGAGAAGAAGAAGAAGAAGAAGAAGGCAGGTGTGGTGTTAGAGTCTGGTCAATTCAACCAACTGGCAACAGGTCTCCAAGGAAATTTGCAGTAAAAGCATAAACTTGCTGCTACCTCAACATACACACATGCTGTGTTTGTATGTGTGTATGTGTGTGTGGGTTGTACTGTTCGCATATGTGGGCGAGATACATACATATGTGTTGTTGGCCAGCCAGCTACTGAGGGAAATTAAGGTAAAGCATGCTGCTGATGACAGCAATTGAAATTAAAAGCCAATGTAGAAATTGTTTTCAACTTGAATGCAAATGAAAATGGAAAATACAAAACACAAAACATAAAATGGTTGCAGCGTGTAATGTTTCATGTCGATGACTAATGGAGTGAAATGTAAGGATTTGTATAAAATTTTTTGTTGTGTGCAGACACATTTTATTTTGTCTTTTTTGCACATTTTTTATATTTTCTCAGAAATGCATGAAATGCAGCGAACGCTCGTAGCTGGCAATCAAATTAAAAGCCTTGAGAAAGAAAGTCAAATCTCGAGGGTATTCGAACGGAAAGCAAAACTGCTGTCTGTGTTAATTTCGTTAGAGCGGTTGGAGGGAATATTACTGGGTAGGTGGGCCGCAAATTGAGAACTAATAGTGCACAAGGACTGCTTGGCCAGTTACGAGTTTCGGGCTAATAAATAACTAATACACATTGTGAAGGAACGTAGCTTCGGACAGACGTGCGTACGGCAACGCAAAGATGACGCTGGAGAACATATGTCAAAATGCCTTGTCATAAAATGCGATTTAATTGAATATGAAAATGGCAGCAGCAGCAACAACACGGCCCGCACACAGTGATGGCCACTGGGCTGGGTGACCTTCTCAGTCAGTCAGTTAGTCAGCGAGTGCTTGGCTGAAGTATGCGAAGTGCGACTGAAAGTGGCATAGGGAAGTGGGGCCGAGTGGGCAAAGTAGTTGAAGCGGAACGGAGCAGCGGCAGTGAAGAGCAGTAAAGTGAAGAGGAATTAGTAGACGAACGCAGACACTTGACATTGACAAATGTATACAGCAACAGCTATGACTTCCATTGTTGTTGTTCTTGTTGTTGTTGTTGCTGCTGCAGGATGAACGCTGCCGAAGCGATTACTGTTTGCCGCCGTCTTATTATTTATTTTAGCTATACTTTTCGGCTATTTTATCAGCGCTCTAGATTCGGCTGCCTTTTGGCCATAAGCCATGCGGACACTAAGCCGTGCAAAGAGTGTCAAGAGCGAACGCACAAGAGGCAAATAAAAGTCAATAAAACAAACTTGAAATAAATGGCGTCTGTCTGTGGACTCAGCGACCGACGAATTGACATTGTTTGAGCGGTTGAGCATAGGTTGAGAGAAAGCCATGTAAAGTCAATTAATAGTGGCAACAGCAGCAGCACCAGAAAAGTACCATCAAGATTTGATCAACCAGTGCCAAATGCCGACTGTAGCGTGTGAAACTAGAACACAAATAACAAAGCAGCTTCGAGTCCAAGTTTGGCAGCAATTGGCGGCGTCACATTAGAACAGCAGCAGCACTCGCGTTGTTCGACTGCGCGCGCCGGGTTGGCCTGACTGGCGTAAATGGCTGCAGTAAAGTGGCAATGTTGCACTCGAAGTGGAGCGTCTTGCTGGCGCCAGCGACTCGCCCGTCGTACAAGCAGCCCAAGTGGCACTACTGTTATTATTACAAATGGCACTCGAGCAGACGGCATAGCAGTGCCTCTCATTGTTATTGCTTTATTTTCAACCACTGGCACAGCCAGCGCCGCCGACACACGAACGTGGGAAAGGGGGGTCGTGTGCCTAATGTGGCAGCAGCATTAAATAAACATCTTGTGCGCTGCGGTCGTAATCAATTTTAATGGCTGCACAGCAGCGTAGGTAAAGGTAGTTTTATGAAAGGCGCTACCGAGTGGTGTGTGTAAAGGATCTTTATGCTGTTGGGAACCTGAAAAGCAATAAAAATATGGTACTAAATGTTCAGATGGATTTTTTGTAGAATGTGTAATAAGGAAATAGTATTAAAATAGGAAAATAGTATTAAAATTGGCCATAAAAACCGTATTAGAAAATGGGGTTGAAGGAAAATTAGTGAAAATGTAGTAGAAGATGGTAGTAAAACAAGTTGTGATGAAGGTAGCAAATAAGTAGTATTACTTATAGAAGAGGAGTAACAAAAAAAGTAGTACTACTCCTTTTTGGTATTATTACTAATTTTCATTTCTGTAGTAGTAGTAATAGGATGGAAAATAATATAAAATGATCAGGAAATGTCAAAAAAACTAAAAGGTAGTTGAAACGTGAAAAAAGTAGTATTAGTACTACAAAAAAAGTACAAAATGTAGTCTTACTACTACTTTTTTGTGTTATTTTGTATTTTTCTTGTAATTTTTTGTATTATTACCATTATTGCCGTTTTTGTAGTAGTAGTAATAGAAGTAGTAATAGTAGTAGTAGTAGTAGTAGTAATAGCAGAAAATAGTATGAAATGATCAGAAAATGTCATAAAAGTTCATTTTCTACTTAGATTTAGTAAAGAGGCAAAAGAGAAGTTACTAAAAGGTAGTTGAAAAATGCAAGAAAGTAGTATTTATACTAAAAAAAAGTAGTATTACTACTACTTTTTTGTATTATTACCATTTCTCGTTTTTTAGTAGTAGTAATATAGGCAAAACTAGTAAAAAAAATATCAAGAAATATCATAAATACTAAGTAGAAACTGAATTAAAAGATGTAGTAAGAAGACAACAGAGAAGTAACTAAAAGGTAGTCGAAAAATATAGTAAAAAAGAGGCAGTCATAAAAGTAGAAAAATCGCAGATAATATCAGAAAATATAGCAATTAAAAGTAGTAAAATATGAATGAAAGATTAAGTGAAACGAAAAAAGACAAATTAATAAAAAGGTAGTAAAAACGATATTGGAAAGCTGTAGTAAAAAATCAGTAGTAGAAGAACAATGCAATACTAGGATTAGAATATTTAGTTAGAAGTAGTAGAAAATCAATAAAAATATTTATTGGAACGAAAGAAGAAAAGTTTGTCAAATGTGGTAGAAGAGGCAAATAAAAAAAGTAGTAGTAGTAGAAACAAAATTAAAAAGGTAGTAGATAATAAAAGGGTAGTAGGTAATAAAAAGGTAAAGGAAAAGATTTATTGCAACGAAAGAAGACAAATTAGTAAAAAGGTACTAGAAAAAGGTATAAAAAACCGGTAGTTAAAAGTAAGTAGCAAATAGTAGTCGAAAAATAGTAATAGTACTAACATTAGAATTAGAAAATTCTAATTAGACAGTAGGAAATAATTGAAAAGATCTAGTGGAACGAAAGAAAAATACTTAGTAAAAGGTAGTAGAAAGGTAGTAGAAAAGGTATTAGAAAGCGGTTATAAAAAAAGTAGTAGTAATAGAAAAAACTATTAAATATTACAAAATTGAGTAAAGAGTAGTAGAAAATAAATGAAAATGATTTAATGAAACGACATGAGACAATTTAATAAAAAGGTACTAGAAAAAAGTATAAGACAAATTAATACTAGAAAAAGGTATAAAAAGCAGTAGTAAGAAAGTAGTAGTAGAAAAATAGTAAACTAACATTATAATATTAAGTAAACAGTAGTAGATTTAGTTAATAGATTTAGTGGAACAAAAGAAGAATAGTTAGTAAAAAGGTAGTAGAAAAGGTATTAGGTAATAAAAACTAGTAGTAGTAGGAAAAAGTATCATAATATTAAAAAATTTAGAAAAGAAGAAGAAGAATTTAGGTTGTAGAAAAAGATAGAAAGAGGCAGTGAAAAGTAGTAGTATTTGGTATAAAAAATTTTTTAACTAAAAGAGGAGACTGCAAAAATCTGCGTGACTGTTTTCGTTTGACGTTGTCGTAAGTCCACAATCCACTTCAAAAATTAATCGATTTTGTTCGATACAGCAGTGATTTGTATATGGAAATTCAGTCCCAGAGATTTCTTTGTATTAACTCTTGTGTCACCCATGAGAGCTTCTTTTTGTATTCAGCTTTATTCAGCTTTATTGGTTCCAAACAGTTTCTGGTGCAATGCTTAGCTCCCGAGCAATCGAAGCAGTGCTGGCTTGATGGTCAGACTCGATGAATCATATGATTATATTGACATATTATTGACATAAAAATTACCAAAACGAAATCGACCTAAACTAAATTATACTTGATTGGCTGTTACAGTTTTGGGACCATAAACGAATTCGCTGGCCTCGTTTGCGTTCTCGTCTTTATTGAAGACAAATTCTAAAATGTGACTTTTTTCTCTTTGCAGGTGTCCATCTTTGACGCGTCTTCAAACAAAACTGAATCAAGCAATCACAAATATGATAGGAACTAAATATGTGTTTCGGAGTTTTTCGGAGTACGCAAACTTACAGAAAACCCCAAAAATGTATACCAGCATTCTTGGAATGGCAAACTCTCGGCAAGTACCCAACTCAATAGCATTTGGAATCTTTGAAGTCAATATTTCTGTCTAGAAGTTAGTTGGTTGTTTTGCTCCCAATGCTTCTGGATACTAATAAACGTTGTATTTATTTACTGCTACTTGCATAAAAATTCCTTATCCATTCCCTCAACACATACAAGAAGCACTTAATATTTTGGCCCAACAATACAAATAGGAAATTGGCCAAATACAATAGGAGTACACACACACACACACATACACTCATAGATAGAGTCCCCACACTCATTCACTTGCAATTTATTAATCTTCTTACAAGCGCAACGAGTATACATTTTACATGTGCGCCTGACAGTTATATGTGTTCATGTGTCAAAAGCCTTCAATGCCAAATTTACTACAGTTTTCTTGCTACGTGGCAGTGCTCTGTGCTATTTTCGGATAGCATTAAGGTGCCAGCGACAGACACAGCAGGTAGATATGTGTGCATTCCGAAGCCAGACACCAATCGTAACTTGCTACCAATGTATGGTTTTAGCTGCAAAAGTACCAAATACCTTTTATAGCCAATTTTGTATCTGCACTACGTTCAAGTGTGGTAAATTTTTTCGGCAACATTTCGACATCTTGGTGGAACTTTGGGGTAGTGCCGAGTGCTGACTACGGTTAATCATGATACAACTATTTTTATTAGCCAATTGCTGCTCACTTTTCTGTTGTCACTACTGCTGTCGCAACTGCTACCTCGCCTCAACTTGAGTTATGTAATTTTGCTACTTTTTTTAGCGTTGCTAGTACCAATTTTAGTAGTATTTCTACTGCCACTGCAGGTCCCATTCTGACGGGAATTTGCTTGGCTGTCTCCATTTTTTATGGCCAACATCCTTTTATACTTTGGTTCCTTACAATAACTACAATTGCTCACAGTTTGTTACTATTTTCAATAAAACTTTTATACTATTTTTATTGCACCTGCTAGCTTTATTTTCATTTGGCTACTTTAAGTTTCATATCAGCTGTCATTTCCATTTTTATTCGCTGCTCACTATAATTTGCTCTCCTATTAACTATTCAACTATAAACATAGGGTTTATAAAACTGTTTCAATGTGAACAAAGACTTGTAATTTCTATCAAAATCAATAGGAACGTCGTATATCTTGTTCTTCTATGGGAAAGTTAGTACTTAGACAATGTTAAGTATTATTGACATTAGTTAAAGAAATAAAAAAAAATAGCAAGCGATTACCTTAAGGCTTCACTTCTCCATATGGTTGCAATATGGATCTGTAAAAATGTTAGAAATTGCTTCAAACACACACAAAATTTTTTTAATACATATTCAACATTTTTCTCAACATCTCAAGCAGAATCAGCAATTTATGAAAAGATTATTTAATGAAGGTTTCGTGTTTAAGGCTTTTTTATTTTTTTGGGGTAAGTTTTGAGAAAGTTTTGGTGTTTGAAGACCTCCCCTATTTTATAATGGGCAATATTTTCCCAAAAGACAATATGGCATTTCTTTCAATATTTTACTCAATACAAGCTTTTTATGGAAAATTTTTCCGAAAAACATGAAAAAAAGGGTTAAGAAAGTGGGAGGGGGGGTTCATGTGTACACAAAAAATATTCACACTTTTAATGCAAACAACTTTGTCTTAGACATCAAAGCTCTAGCTTTTCAAGTTTTTATACTTTCCGTGTAAAAGTCTATAGGGACCCTTTTTTTAACCTTTACCTTGTGACCGAAAAGTTTTCGGAAATTCTCATTTAAAATTCGCGCGCTGTATATTTTTCGATATTTTATGTTTCTGTAGGTTGGTAGCACTGTCCTTAATTACTATGCCACAAGTGAGCGCGATCTGTCAGACAGTTTGTTACGGCAGCTGTTGAAACCAGTTCACCTCAGTAGTGCGTTGCGATTTTGTTGAGAATTTTCTTCAAAATGAGTACCGTGAACAGGTCTCTTTGGACGTGCTTGATCGTGCCAATTCCGATCCAACTTTCATGGAACGCATTATAACTGGTGACGAGACATGGGTCTACGAGTACGACATGCAAACAAGCCAACAATCATCGGAATGGAGCCGAAAAGACGAGCCGAAACCGAGAAAACCACGCCAAAGTCGCTCGAAAATCAAGGTATATAATTGTTTTCTTCGATATTCGTGGTGTGGTGCATCATGAATTCGTCCCTGAAGGACAAACAGTCGGTAAAGACTATTATTTGACTGTTTTAAGACGTTTGCGTGAAAATATCCGCCGTAAACGGCCTCAATTGTGAAAGGATAATTCATGGATTTTTCATGACGATAATGCTCCCTCGCACCGAGCCAACATTATCAACGATTTTAAGGCCAAACATTCAATAAATACCATCGAACAGCCACCGTATTCACCTGATCTTGCACCGTGTGACTTTTTCCTGTTTCCCAAACTCAAATTACCACTCAGAGGAACGCGTTTTGAATCCATAGAAGAAGTAAAACAGAATTCGCAGAGGGAACTCAAAGCCATACCGGAAAGCGCCTATAAAAAATGTTTTGATGATTGGAAGAAACGTTGGCAAGGAGATAAAATAAATATTGATGAAGATTAAGAATTTTCCGTTTTATTTAAAATTTCCGGAAACTTTTCGGTCACAAGGTATGTGTAAATTACAAAAAACTCAGACATGCTGGACTATTACTTTGTTTGACAAAAATGATCAGTATGACGTGCTCTTTCAGAAATATATAGTTGTTATTTCCCTTTCATATAAATTCTATTAAATTTTAATTTTTTAAACTTTCGGAGAATTTGCCATATGAAGAATGCTAGTAAAAATTTTTAGGGTTTCCTTCAACATTAGATACTCCGAAAAATTTCTAAAAAATATATTGGCTTTAAGATATGGAAAAATGGCTTTTATTGGAGAATGTAAACCAACGATTTGAAATTTTTGCAATGCAAGAAAATATTTACATAAAAGTTTATGAGATTGAAAGAACGAAAAGTGACGGAATTTGTGTTTATTTACGAATTTTTGAAGACATTCTTAAGGTCTCTGAAATGGAATTTTAAGAACTTTTAAATCACTGTGAAATCAGAATGTTTGTGGAAGAAGTCGGTGGCAATATGTGACAATTTTTGAGATCTTTTATAGACATCTTTCAGATTTCTTAAAACTTGATGCAGTCCGAGGTCAATGTAAATTGTTAGGTTTTAAAGTTTTTACAAATTTCAGCTTCTTCAAAATGTACAAAGCAACTTGCCAGAACAAAGTTTTCAACTTTTTATGCACTCCGAAAAATTTGTAAAAACATAGAATAGAATTCAAAGGAAGAAAAAGGAAGGACAGTGGCAATATTTCATGAACATGTATTTATCATAAAAGGCATTTCTAAAATTTCATAAAACACATTTCTAAAATTTCATAAAAAACATTTCTAAAATTTCATAAAAAACATTTCTAAAGATTTATAAAAGACATTTCTTAAGTTTCATAAAAGACATTTCAAAATTTTTGGCAAATAATTTTTACACTCCGAAAGTTGTTAGATTCGGAAGTGTTAGTGGCCTTAATGGGAAAGAATCTGATTCGTATTGAAATTTTCTGTAGGAAATGATTCTCCATATGAAAATCATGTAATCAGACGAACCTTTTAACTATCTTCTTACTCATTGAAGGTCACTAACAGCATCTAATCTAAGAAGTTTCGGAGTCATTGGAGTCAAGAAAGAGGACTTATTCTTCACTGTGAATCGATTCGTATTGACTCATAGTGACTTGAACCGTCTTATAAATGAATTAGGTGCCAATTGCAGTCGAATCCATATAGTCGAATACACAGACTGAAAGTTAGAACATGGTAACCATCTCTTGGTGTTCCTACAACACAGCAATGCTTCGAGTAGTGAAAATATTTTGAACCAACAGTTATGCAAATTTTTGTTCAAATGAGTGGCACATTATTGGCCAAAGCTAATAAATAACATTGGATCGATTGAAATTGCTAACATCATCCAATGAAAAATGCACACTTTTTTACTTTTTTTTTTGTATTTGTATGTTTAATCAACTTTGCGGCGCAAGGACAATCGAATTTAATTGCGCACACCAGTGCTGTATTCTTCAGTGTATTTATCTATACAACAACAGCAAAAAAACACACTAACAAAGAACAAATAAACCAGTCATTAAATCGATTTTCCGGCGCACGCACGTGGCAGCTTACGGCCAAAAAAAAACCAAGAAAAAAAATTAGGCAAAAATTAAAATTGGAGCCGCAACAAAAATGTAATCAATTTTTTGCGGCTTTTCGTTTTAATGTATTTCAAAGCAATAAAATAAAAAAATGAAATAAATATGGCACACTTTTTGTGCCCATTACAAATGTGTCCTTTTATCTACTTCTAAAAAAAACAAAAAAAATAACAAAGGGTTACTTGCAGCTGCCTCGTGAAAAAAAGGTTTAATTTTGTTCAGTTTGACAATGCAGCAATAAAAAACTGGGCACAAAAACAGCTGTTGTTCGATTTGAGATGCGGCCAACTGTGGCGAATGCCACAAAGTATTTTATTTCATATTGGTGTGCCAACAACAACAACTTCTATTTCATTCGCCTTTGGGTACATAAAGTGGGTGGTGGCATTGGTGACCCGATGCGACACTTTTAGTGCACATTTTGCAATTTTATTTCATTCACTTCGCTTAAGCACACAATTTTGCATAATTTCTTTTTTTTTTATTAATTTTTTTTTGTTACATACATAATTGCGTCTACCTCAGCAGCAGCGGCCATCTTTTATAAATTACAATGTAATTTTATGGCTTTATTTGGTTTTAATCTGACAGCGTTGGCTCGAAATTTTATGGGCACCAAACATGAGTGTCGCAACATTTTGCATTCTTTTTGTGTTTCGTCATGTCTTGCTTACGTTTTTGTGTCTGTCCTTTGCTTTGTGTTTGTGCCAACTAAGCTCTGCTTTCGTTTTAATGCGCGCTTCAGCAGCCGATCAAATTACCATAAAGTCCAAAGCTTGATGTCCTTTAATGTTGCGCACTGCTTGGGGTAGGTTTTTTTTATAGCATTGCTATACCTTTTTGGAATTTTTTAGGATTTTTTTAGATTTTTTTTGGACACCACAAAGTGCTCTCATATGAAGCTATAAAAGCGCATTTGCGCACACTTGACTCGAAAATGTATGAAGTGACGAAAAACCTGGCAAACTGGCGTCTCCACACCGTATTGATTTGATCCTCATGGCTTCTTGGCTTCTTTCTTTTCAACAATAACAACACCAAAAACAAAAACAAATACGAACAAGTTATTCATCTACTTAGCAAGTTTTATTTTCTTGGCCTTTGTTTGCTTCTCGCTGCCGTTGTATGCAAATAAAACGCTCCCTGTTCGAGCAAACAAACCGAAAATATTTTTTCCTCCACTTTCTCTCTCTCTCACTCTTCTCACTCTCTCGCTCTGTTGTTGCTCGCCAGCGGCATACAAACTTGCATATCGGTTACAAGTTATTAGTTTCCGCCTCGCTTAGCAACACAACTGCGCCTTCTTCGGTTCCGGCAGCCGCCCAACATTGTTTGTGTTTTTTTTTTCGGTTGTTTATTTTTGCGGCTAAATGTTGGCCGCAAATCTGCCCTGTACCGAGTATATTTTGTTGTTTGCATTTTTTTTTCATGAGCCACCTTTTTTTTCGTTTCATTGCTTGAGTGCTCGAATTTCCTTGCTGGACTCATGCTGCTCCTTCTTTACTTACTTGCTTCACCTTGCCGCATTTTGCCATAATTGGCAAAAAAATCACACTGCAGCTCTGGCCCGCATCGGCCGCCACTCCTTTTGTTAATTAAAAATTAAGCAAACATTATGTGTGTAGTGCGCCCGCGTCCCCTTTGGCTAACCCCACAGTTGCCAATGGCCTCTGCAGTGTGCCATATCCTTTTACCACTTTTTATTTCGTTGCCATCCGTAGTGCTTTGTTCTGTTTCGGCTCTTCTCATTGGTCTTGTTAGTGTTTTTGTTATTGTAGTTTGTTTTATTTTTTTCATTCGCCTCCGCTAGTTGAGTTCATTTTCAACTTCATTTGGCAACCGGCCGTTGTGGCTCGCTGCTTGCTTGAAACTTAATCCATTTGTGTCCGCATTAATTGCCGCCCTTTCTCCCCATTCTTCCTCACTGCTCGCTTTGCCACATAGCACCACACAAGGCGCACTTTCGCCTTTGACTGCTGGTTCAATAAGCCTTAATTATTCAACATACGCCGACGCTTAATTTGTCGCTACGCTGACAATGCTCAAGAAGGTTGTTGTTGTTGTCCACTCGTCTGCTACTCGTAGCAGAATTGTCATCAACGTTGTGAAGTATTTTCAAAAGATATTTCGAAAAAAAATTTTAAAAACACTACAGAAAAAAACATTTCTCAATTTTGTAAGGAAAACAATTTTCTGCAATTAGTAAAATATTTTGCTTTCGGATTTTTTTGGAGTTCCGGGAAATATTTTTCGTAATTTTGTAAAGAATGAATTTAAACCACTCCGTCCGAAATAATCTTCTGCAATTACTAAATGATTTTGCTTTCGGAGTTTTTCGGAGTATTTCAGAGTTTCGAAAAATATTTTCCACAGTTTTGTAAAGAATGATTTTTAACATTTTTTTGCGAAAAAATATTCTAAATTTGTAAAAGTTTGTTGCTTTTGGGAATTCATAAAATATTTTTCATAATTGAGTGATTTTAGATAAAACTTTTTATAATTACTTAATATAATTTAATTGTTTTCGGAAGTTTTCGAAATATGTTTCATGATGTTGTTTGTTGTTAAAAAAACGTTGTAGAACTAATGGAAATAGCAAAATTGTGTTTTTTCAGAGTTTCGGAAAACATTTTTTGTAAAGAGTGATTTTTGAACTTTGAAATTTTTCGGAATTTTGGTTGCATTTGCTAAAAAAATCTGCAAAAATAATTTTTCGGAGTTTTTCGGAGTCCTTAAATTTCACTCAAACATCAGCAAATGCGTTTGCCTCCAAAAATGTAGAAATTTTCTGAAGAAATCTACAAAAATAATTTTTCGGAGTGCTCTAAATTGCACATATTTCAAGAATATAGATTGTTAACAATTGTTTTTCATATAATTTGTATTAATCAATAGGTAAGTTGTTTTCGGAGTACTTGAAATGGCAGCTATTATTATTTTCTTAACAATTATTAAAAAAACTTTATTTGAAGAATTCACTAAGATCGTGTTGCTTTCGGAGATTCCGAAAATAATTTTGTCAAGATTGATTTTAGACAAGTTTAATTCAAGTTTTTAGAATTACTAAATTTAAATGCTTTTGAAAGTTTTTGGAATAATTTTTTATAATATTGTTATCAATGCTTAAAAAGTCGTTGTCTGAAGATTTAATTGAAATAACAAAAATGTATTGCTTTCGGTTTTTTAAAACATAATGTTTCAAGCAATGATTTTAGAAATCTTGAAAAACATGTTTGGTGGTTTGGAACAATTTATCATTAGTTTGTAAAAAATATTAAAAAAAAAAATTTATCAGAAGATAACCTGAATTAGCAAATTCGGATTGCTTTCGGAGTTTCGGAAAATAAATTTATCACAGACAACTATGAAACATTTTTTTGCTTTTGGAGTTACAGAAAATATATTGTTTTATTTTAAAACAATTCATTCAAAAAATTTGAATAAACTAACTGAAACTCAAAAATTTTGTTGCTTTAGGAGATTTTCAAAATGTCTAAAATAAGCAACAAAACTAAATATGCACATTTACACAGCGCTAGGACGAAATATTTTTAAATCATTGCTTGAAAAGTTAATATCGGAGAAATTTCGGATGGATGTGTAATTCACAAATTTGTTGGTGAATGCTTAAACTTAATATTAAATATTTTCTAGATTGTAATATAAAAAGTTAAATGTTCAGATGTGCTGCTCACTGTGTTCAGTGTATTCCATATAATACTGTATTTTATAAATTTTTTTCAAAGTCACTGAACTCAACTATATTCGGAGTTTTATGTGATAAATCACATTTTTAACAAACTTTTAATTACTTTTGGCTCTTTTTTCGAAATAGTGGCATACAATTTAATTTAAAATTGTTTCGGAGTACTTCTACTTAGCAACAAGCACAACAAGTTTTCTATACCACTATTAGCAATTCTCAGAGTTCATATTTCCAATTCAACTGTTTTTTAATATTATTTCATAGTGCTCTGTGACTTCTAAACGTTTTGGAGCACTCAAGATGTTATTTTATTTATAAAATATGTATTACATTTGCAACTCTATAAAACATTTTTGTAATTTGTATATCCTTAATTCTAAATTTTATCAAAATTTACTGTTATATTTGGAGTTTTTCGGAGGATTTAAATTTCAGTAAAAGCTCATTAAAGGCGTATGGGCATAAAAATGTAGACATTTGATAAAACAATCTACAAAAATAATTTATCGGAGTTTTTCGGAGTCCTTATATTTCACTCAAACATCAGCAAATGCGTTTGGCTCCAAAAATGTAGAAATTTTCTGAAGAAATCTACAAAAATAATTTTTCGGAGTTTTTCGGAGTGCTCTAAATTGCACATATTTCAAGAATATAGATTGTTTTCAATTGTTTTTCATACTATTTGTACTAATCAACACGTAAATTATTTTCGGAGTACTTGAAATGGCAGGTATTATTATTTTTTTTAGGAAAAACCATTTTTGTATTTTCTGATTTTTAATTTCTTCTGGAAAATAACAATTTAGAAAACTTTTATTTCTGCGCTTAAAAGTAACGATTGATCTGATCCGAAAAACTCGAACCTCTCAGCAGTAACTTTCAAAATTGTATGTAACTGATGCTTCAGACCAAACCCTCTCAACCTATTTGTCTACCACAGACAAATTGCTGAGCCGACTCGACTCGAGCAACTGCTGCCGTGTCATAAATTTTTCTACCCAAATTGTGTCTGCCTTTGCTATCCACTTAAACTCTTTTGGTTTTATGGGCAATCGAGTAACTTATTGCATTATTATAACTTTAACTAAGAGATTGGCATTAAATTTGCCTGCAACTAAAAGTGAGGGAGTCAAAGTTAGGCCAGCAGTTGAAAATTGTGCGAGACTTGCAAGTCGGTGGCGCATAATTTATGTAAAGTTCAGAGTTGCACTGTGAGCGGCAACAGAAACAAATACACTAAAACCAAGGACTAAAAGAAAATTTGAGGGGGAAATAAAAATCAAACTACACTACGAGTATGTAGAACAAGAACACAGCCACACACACTCACACACAAACAAGAAAAAAAACGCCAAAAGCGCAGAGCAAAGAATATTTAAGGGATGGAACGAACTTAAGCGCATCAAACTGGAGTTTGGCGTTTTCATGAGCACAGCAAACACGCCCACAAATAGCGTTACATTGTATGTGTGTTTAGGTATTAACGTAGCCAAATTTGTGTTTGTTCGGATTGCCAAAACATGATAGACACAAAAGTCAAGGCAGCCACACTGGACGAACACTGGAGCCAAACGAACAAATGTGCAGATAGACAAAACAGCAGCACCTGCCTTTGCTGTAGTTCTATGCTTCTGTACGCCTTCACTGGCAAACATAAATTTCATATTTCTGCTCGCAAACAACGAACAGGCGAACTGCCTTTTCCTACAAAGGGATAAGGAAGTGTCTTGCCTTGGCTACATTTATGAGCATAAATATTGTGGAGTGTGTGCAGAGGTGTGCGCAAATTGTTATTGTCGTTATTGTTATTGTTGTTTTTGTTGTTGTTATTATTGTTATTGTAACAATCGCATGACTAGCACCAAACCCATAGCTGGCAGCCGACAGTTGTGCTCGCCGCACTGTTGGCACAACATGGCGTATGATGAATAGAAAAGCCATAAAATGTATGCAAAAACAAATAAAAATAAAATGTATATATGTGAAATTTTCAATCAAAATTTTAGTATGCACAGCAGGCGAAATGTGCTACTGAGTGCCTCTCACCTTTCCTCACCACCACTTGAGGCTTGTAAAACGCTGCACCAGCTTTTTGTAGCCGCAACTGGCCTGAATAGCGCACAGATCCCAACAACAAATAGTGAGGCGGCACGAATTTGTGCCAACTAAGGTGAAAGCAAACAATACCATTGCATGTGTGTGTGTGTGAGAATGTCAGTAAAATATTTTCCAAGTGAGAATTTTTATTATGAACAACCAAATTGGACAGACAGAGCAAATCTATTACCCGGTGCAGCGACTGTTTACGACCGACAAAATTTTCGATTTGCTGCTGCTGTGCCATTCTGTTTAGTTCACTCAACCTCAATACAACCGCATTTAGTCTCGAACAACAACAAATCGCATATTTTTCCATTCCATTCGGATAATGCTGCATTTCATTTGCTTTTCATATTTTTGGTTGCGGGAATCCAGTTCAGTTTTATTGGTCCAAAGTGGCCGAAAATGTGCAGCAAATGAATTTTTGATTTTACTGCCGAATTTTTGATTTGATATTTTTTTTCCAAAGTACTTTGGGTTGCTCCGGCTGTTAAGCCTAAAAGTTTGGGGCGCATTTTGCCGCCCAAGTCAGTGTTTATTTTAAGCTCAAAATTCAATTAAAATTTTTAACACCTCAGCGGGCAGCAAATTTTGTTGCAACGTCTTCCGGTTGTCTATTTCCGTTGTATGTGTGTGTGTGTGTTTCCATTTATTCTTGTATGTCTGTGTGTGTGTATTGTTAGTGTTTAAATTTGGCTTTTGTTAATTTATTTATTGGTTTTATTGTGCAGTCATTATTCTCAGTTATTAGCAACAATTTGTTGCCGCTTGTTCGGAATATGCTTTGTCGTGTTAACAAGATAAGTGCTCAATGGTTCGGTAATAATTTGTTGTTTAGTGATTATATCATTGGATATTTTTGTGAACAATTTTGATATACAAAGTGTGGCAGGGAAATTTAGTTAACGTTTAACATTGATTGATTAAACCAACTTGATTGAGTAATTACATGTATTTGAATATAAATTGTGTGTAGTTAAATTCAAAGACAACACCTACTGCCGGCGCAATTCGTTCATCAGAGGTCATACAAATGAAAGTCTTCTTCTAATTTTAAGTGTTTGTGAATAATATTGGAAGATGTAAGGTCCAATTTTAAGTGCTTTTATTATTTAATCACTTAAATATTTGATTTGGTTTTATTTTGTTTTATTTTATTTTATTTTATTTTATTTTATTTTATTTTATTTTATTTTATTTTATTTTATTTTATTTTATTTTATTTTATTTTATTTTATTTTATTTTATTTTAATTTATTTTATTTTAGTTTATTTTATTTTATTTTATTTTATTTTATTTTATTTTATTTTATTATATTACATTTTATTTTATTTTATTTTATTTTATTTTATTTTATTTTATTTTATTTTATTTTATTTTATTCCATTTTATTTTATTTTATTTTATTTTATTTTATTTTATTTTATTTTATTTTATTCCATTTTATTTTATTTTATTTTATTTTATTTTATTTTATTTTATTTTATTTTATTTTATTTTATTTTATTTTATTTTATTCCATTTTATTTTATTTTATTTTATTTTATTTTATTTTATTTTGTTTTTTTTATATTTTATTATATTTTATTTTATTTTATTTTATTTTATTTTATTTTATTTTATTTTATTTTATTTTATTTTATTTTATTTTATTTTATTTTATTTTATTTTATTTTATTTTATTTTATTTTATTTTATTTTATTTTATTTTATTTTATTTTATTTTATTTTATTTTATTTTATTTTATTTTATTTTATTTTATTTTATTTTACTTTATTTTATTTTATTTTATTTTATTTTATTTTATTTTATTTTATTTTATTTTATTTTATTTTATTTTATTTTATTTTATTTTATTTTATTTTATTTTATTTTATTTTATTTTATTTTATTTTATTTTATTTTATTTTATTTTATTTTATTTTATTTTCAATTTTTAGGGAAAACTTCCATTAAGTACCAAATTTGGTGAATAGATCCCCCAGGGCCACATAGCATCTTAGACCAAAGGTTTCAAAGTATTTTTCTACACAACCCAGTAATAAACTCTTCCCTGAACAGATTCCATAACATCTTAGACCAAAATTTTCAAAGTATTTGTGTACACAACCCAGTAATAAACTCCTAGAGAACAACAGATGGCAGCCCAATCACCTGAGGCTACTAGATAAAGGCTAATCACCGCTAACACAAAGCATTAGTCTTATTGAGGCCCTATGCTCTCAAGCGAAGTAAACAAGGTGAGGAAATAGTTACAGAATAGAAGGTCTGCGAAGACTTGGTTCACGATCTCTCAATTATTGAACTGTTTATTTTGAAGGAAGTTGTCAAATCGATCCTAGATAAGGTTTAAAGTCTTAGTTAGGTATTGGAGTTGACAAGACTGTTGTCTGATACATAGATTATTGGCTCCTTTTGGCTCAAACTATGATACATTCATCGGTTTTATATGAAATTCCATATTTATAATCAAAGACTATGAAGTGCCTATCTTTATTTTCTTTGACTTAATTTAACGCTTACCACATCACTTTAGTGTACTTGACTGTAATTATGTCAGCACTTACCTGAAAGAAAAAGAAAGCAATAATAAGAATCAGTATTGAAAATCGATTCGAAATATTGTAATTCAGACAGATAATAGTTGTTTTCCAGTATTAGTTTTGTTTATTATTTCAAATAAGTAGAATAACATTCTCATCATTGTGACCTTTTACTCCGCTGTCTTATCTGCACTCATTGAATAAAGGCTCAAGCTGTTCAACAGTCTTAACTTAATATCAAAACATACAAATATACAAATTTAATACATTAAAAGTACTCTTTACACGAACTAAACAATAGGCCAGTAAATGGCAAAACCTTCAAGCGTTACAATCAAACCGACACGCTATCTTCATTTGGCCATATTTCGTCGCCTCAGAAAACGAATATCGTATGTTCCATTGAGCCTCGTACAACATACGACATTTCTTTTCTGAGGCAACGATTTGCTATCGCTTGTTACTATCAAATAATATTATAGGCAATTTTTGCAATATCCTTTTTTTAGACATAATAAATTGGCAATTTCAGTGGCAACGCCTACGAGTATGCAATGTTTTTTGCTTATTATTAGTAATACAAATGACTTTGTGCCAAAATATCATCAAGTACCCGAACACAAATTGCAATAAATATGAAAATATGTCGCATAAATAGACAAGTAATTACAAGTACAACAATAGCATAAAATAAAGCACACAACAAAGCTGCAATCGATAGCAGTTGAAGTTGGTAACGTAGACGTAAAGGACACTTTTTTCGGCGAGAGAGGTGGGCAGACGTGTGCCACAAATCAGTGATTTGTATTTTGTCAATTGTTATTGATGGCTAATAAAAATTACATGGTTGTCGTGTTTCTTTGTTTGTTTCTCTCTCTTTCTTTCCTTCACTCTTTGTGCTGCTGTCTTCGGTAAGCTGTCCTTGCCAATGCATGAACGTCTGCTGCGGCTCCAGCACTCTCAACGGTAAATTAATGTTATTTACATGGCCACACGGCCATTACCCAATTGAACACCTACACACACTCGGCCATGCATACAAATGCACCAATACAAATAAACTAAAGTGTAGTAAAGTAAAGTAAGATCAACTTTGCATATATTGCAATGCGCTGGCGGCGAGCAGGTAAGTAATACGGCTGCTGTGCTTTGCTATTTATTGTCCCCATGGAATTTCTGGACAGTGGGTATGTAAAATTAGTTTGTCGGCAGCGAACAAATTTTTCGATATATTGTTCCTGGAGACTGGAAATTAATGCAAATTCCACTCGGAGACACTGAAATATGTCGCAAACTACAACAAATACAATGAACACAACAAATGTGCAACCGAAAAGCAATAAATAACAAATCAGCTCGTCTCGGTACGTGAGACTTGAGTGGCACAGAACGACCGGCTGACACAGCAGCACAGCCCCGACGAGTGGACGAACAAGCAGCGAGTCCATGTTGTGTGGCTGGTAATCAGCATTTGTGATTAATTAAGATTTTCGTAAGGTGTTCATTGTTGAAATTGAAGTTTCGTTGCATAAATTAAGGCGTGCGAACTAATGCAAAATAAAATAAATGCACAACACATTAGAGTGAAATATTGAGCTTGTTCGCTTCAAGCGAGCGTTGTGTCCTTATTTGGTCTTTGTTGTGTGCGTGTGTGATGAACAAATTGAGTTTGGCAAATCAGTGTGAGCAAAAATTTGCTATCAGCACCCTGTGAAAAATTAATACATAAATTTAAAACGCCTTCAGCAGTCGTTCACTTTTCATATACAAACGTTGTATATTTTATGCGAAAAATAATTGAAATTCTATAATCAACACTGGGCGTTGCATAAATTTCAGCTATAAATAATATGATTATTTTGAGGTCACATGAAAGTGGTGAAAATATGAAAATTTTGCATAGTTGTTGTTGTAATTGGGTGTTGGAAATTAATTGACTTTCATAAACAGAAATGACAAATTTATGATAATATTTTAGAATTTATCGAAATTTGACAAAATGTGCTCGAAATTTGAAAACACATTTTGTTTGGTCACAATTTAGTGAGCATATTTTATGCGTTCCTGAGATGGGAATTGTTGCAGTTGATTTATGAGCGGCTGAATGTACAAGGCGGCAAGGTTAGGTTAGGTTATGATGGCTGCCTCTGTAAGAAACACAATCGGAGGTTTGAAAGGCTCATTGTGATGCCACAAATTTCATACGTTTTTTCAAGAATCTGAATCGGCGGTCGGCAGTTTTTCCTTCACACTTGGAGCTTTTGTTATTGCTTTGGCATTTTTGTAATTCTTATCTGCTTCATGTGGATACCGATAGAAGTAGATGACCGTTTCACCAGCTCGAGCCAGGAGCCTCTGATATGAGAAGCCAGTGCACTACCCGTTGGATTATCAAGGCCGATGAACAAGGCGGCTAACTTGGGTCGAATTTGACTAGATGGGATAACGTAAAAAAGATTGACTCTCAACCATGGATGGTCTGGCGATTCACAGGGCAACGCACTGGACTACTTAATGCAGATCAAATCGAACTTTAATACATAAGTTCATTTTTCATGGTCAAACTGACCAGCAATTTGTGCCAATAAGCAGTCTTTTTCGGGCTTAGACAAAGTCAATACGAGAATTGTACAATGTAAAGAATGTTTTTCTAAAGGTTTTGTTTTCTTTTTATTTAATTTTTTTTTAATTTTTCAATAACGATGAAACACTCACAAATGGGTCATATCTGGCAACGCTATTATCAATTGTACTCACTTTGGTTTGACATTTCATGCAAATTTTTCAAAATGACTTCGAAAATCATTGTTCAATTTGGTTGTACATCCATTTGCGGTCGACTTAATCGACCTTCTGAGCGCCTAATCGGACTAACCATGGATCGATGTCGGTCCGCTTATACTCCAAATTACAATGATGTCGTACAGTGCAGTAGAACGCAGTATTGAAGAGGACCCAAATGAATCGATTCGGAGCTCTATCTATACTTTTTATAGAAAATTTTACGTAGAGTTGTCAGCTTATGTCCTTAGAGGATTCAGTTAATGCAGGTACAGTCTGCGTTTTACATTCGAGTTTTTTAGTGGTGAGGTTCATATTTGGCTCATTGCCGCAGTTGATGAAAGATAACACCGTACGACAAAAATTAAAAAAAAACACACACACCGGGAGAAATTCATATGGGCGTGAAACTAGAGACCAAACAAAGTAATACTGCGTACTCAGTTTTCCATTTCTGCATAACAAAATTTTAGATGGGATAAAAAATAAAAAAATATGAATATGAAAATTAGAATATGGCGATATGTATATCAAATGAAAGAGGAGAGGCTCAAGAATTTATATAAAAAATTATTTTTTTTAATCTATTTGTAAAAAAAGAGATGCGAAAAAGGTGCTTTGAAAATTTTAATCCTTTATCCTTTGTCAGACAGTCATAAATTTCGTTATTTCCACAAAAAGTTCCTTTTCATTCCAACTAATAAGTCATGGATATCTCTAAAATTTATAACTATTGCTTCGTTTAGTTATTTAGAAAAAAATTTATTTAATTATTTGTTGCTCGATTCAGTGCTTATAATTTAAAAAAATATCTATTTAATTATTTTTTTAGAAAAAGAACCTAACACGATTGTGTAGCAAATCGCGCAACCGATTGAGATGGGTCTCAAAAGGTTAATGTTTTCATAACTCTTCTTCTTCTTCATTTATGTCCTAATGGATGTCGATTTCTTGCAATTTCTTTCATTCAGATACATTTTAGGTCGCTTTACTCCCTCCCTTCCTTAACGCTTTAATAATAATTTTCACTAATTCTGCCACTGCTATTAAAATCTCTTTAGCTTTCAATTAGCTTCTCATATCAATAAAACCATTTGCTTTTGTTGTATTCTGCTTCATTTTATAGAGTTTCTTCTCTGCCCCCTTTGCTCATTGTTCTTCGCTCTTCTTTCATCTGTCAACTCAACGCTCTTCATGTCACCCTGAAAAATCCACAAATTGCCAATTCAGTCAAGTCGGGGTGACTTTACGACTGGAATTAGTTCATTTGCAAACACCCACAAACACAAACGCACTCAAACGCACTCAAACACACTCAAACACACACACACACACACACACACACAAACACAGGCATTTGGAAGCATTTACTATGCGATGATATTCAAATTAAATGCCATCAGCATTGAATAAAACTATCTCAAGCATTTAATTAAAATTCCTCCAACCAACCCGCAGACACACACACACACACGTACACACATCCCACATAAACCCAACACAAACAGAAACCCAGCAAAGACTTTGATAGCGCCAACGCCAACAAAAACTATAGCAAACTCCCCCCAATTTCAACGATCGATGGCAAAGTCCAAATTGACCATATGTGCAAATTGAATTTCAACGTATATTACAACAACAAAAACTAGTTTGAGTGAGACAAACTGTTGAGGAAAAAGTAGAGAGAGCGTTGGACCGGATGCCAACGAATAGACATTTGTAGTGACAGGCCGTTTCTCTGGCAAAAAAAAACACAAAAACAAATCAGGCACAAAAAATGCGAGCGATAACGACAGCAAAATGCAAATGAAACAATTAAACTACAATTAAAACGTCAATTTCGAGCGATAAACACCACACGACCGAAATGCGTTGAGTATTGACTCATCAACGCTGGCTGGCAGTGAGCGGACGAGGTCAGCCAAAGCAGCCGTCACCGTGGGCCGGTCAGCCGATATCAGGAAGTGGCAGAGGGGAGGGAGAAACGAGTGTCGAGCGTGTGCGTACACAGTGAAAGCGACGGTGTCAGAGACTACTCCCACATACTCACTTTTCAATTTAACCCTCCAAGGCACGCACAAAAAAATTGGGGTATTAAAAAAAGTGTTTTTTTTTTGATATTTTATTATTTATAGAAAGAAATTATATAAAAAATTATTTTAAATAAAAACAAAATTTCGAAAAACGTTTTTCCACACTTTGGAATGGGGAAACCTAAACAAATTGTTGCATATTTTATGATTGAATTGAAATTAATAAAAATATTTCTTCAATCTTCTACTGAACTCTGACTGTAACAGATTTTTAAAAAAATTTATAAAAAAAAATTTATACAAAATTAACATTTCAACATTTATTGATCGATTTAAAATAAATATAAATTTTTTCAATCTTTTACTGAACCCAAACTCCTGAGTGTGCCCTGAGTGCTTTTATAAAACTTTTTTAACAATTTAAAAAAATTTTTAAAAATATTTCTAAAAATATGTTATTCCATTTTTGAATAGGAAACCTTTACAAATTGTTCTACAATTACAATTAAAACTAATATAATTTTTTTCCAATCTTCTATTGAACCCAAAACTCCTGAGTGTGCCCTGAGTGCTTTTATAAAAACTTTTTAACAATTGAAATTTAAATTAATAAAAATTTTCCTTCAATCTCCTACTGAATCCTGACTGCTTCTGTACAATTTTTTTTATCAATTTAAATAAAATAAATTTTCTACAAATATTTGATTCCACTTTAAAATAGGAAATCCTTACAAATTGTTCTACCTTTATTGATTGATTTAAAATTAATAGAATTTTTGTTTGAATCTTCTACTGAATCCAAAACTCCTGGGTGTGCCCTGAGTGCTTTTATGAAATTTTTTAACAAACAAAAACAAAAAAATATTTCTTAAAATGTTTGTCGGTGCGAACGTTTATTTGCGAGTAAAATATAATGTTACAATTCAAGTTCAAGTTTCATTTACAGAAAGGGTTGTTCACAATAGATTAATATGAGTGAGATCGAATTTCGAGTTTCGAATTTGTTCGGGATTTTTGCTCATTCTCAATAATGTTTTATTCCATTTTGAAATAAGGAAACCTAAACAAAATGTTGTACATTTAGTGATTGAATTAAGAATTTTAGAATTTTTTTTCAATATTCTATTAAATTCAAAACTCTTGAGTTGAGGCTGTCTTGAGTCTTTTTAAACAATTTTGAACATTTGAAAAAATAATCAAAAAATAAAATCCAAACACTGTTATCACTTTTGTATCATAGCTAGTAAAGTGTTAAACAAATATTAAAAAAAAATATACGAAAATCTAAAACACTCATTGCACAAAACACTAATTGCAAATATTTCAATAAATTCTATAAATTGATTTTTTAGTTCAGTGAAAATTTGTTTTATTGAAAGTGTGCGCATAGTCAATTAGGCGCCATTTAATTGTGAGCAGACAGACAGATAGACAGAACAGACTGTGATAGTGCGTCCCAATATATATGATTTACTGATAAATCACATGCAATGTGACAATTGACAGCTGCAAAAATTGATATAATAAACATGGAAAACACAACAAATTACGAGTATGTGGAATACATGGCAGAACAGATGGCGTTAGTTTATGAATTTTGATTTGTTGTTTATTTATTTAGCGAAGCGATACTACAGAGTGACTGAAATTTATGTGTGAATGTTATTTATTGATTCATTTGTTGGTTGAAAGCAACTAAAACCAAATAGTTGAAGTCATGGGTGCGTGGTTAGTGAATTGGCTAACAAATTCGAAGGTCTTCAATAAAGAACGAGTTAATATTGTAATTAAGTGCAGTTAGAATATGTATGTCTTTTAAAAGTTTTTCCCTAAAAAATAAAAAAATGGTAGATGGTAAGGTAATGGGTTTTTCCAGCACCTATGAACTTGATAGGTAAAAGTTAAGTGTCTATAACTTCTTCATTAAAAAATTCTCCTTCTAACCTCTGCTTCCTTTTAGAATAATAAATTTTAATACAGTTTTTGTATAACAACATAAACAAATTTTCTCAAAAGCAGCGTCTAACGAAAATTTCTATAAACACTGGCAAGAAAAAAGCCTAAAGCATTTAATTGTTACAAATGAGCGCAACCGATCACAAAGATCGTACATAACCCAGGATAGCAACTACCAACAGCTCCATCAATGAAAAGCGAAGAAAGCATATTTAGTGCATCAACCAATGTCTTAGCGAAGTTTTCAAACCTCCCCTCGCAAACATAAAAATTGCTGGTATAAAATATGGTTTTGAATGGTATTCGGCTCAAAATTTTAATGAATAAAATTAAAAAATAAAACATAAATAAATAAATAAAAAATTAAAAAACTAAAACTAAAACAAATGAATAAAATAAAGATAAATGAAATCCTGAGTGCGCTTACGGTATCTAGCGATGGGATCACCACTTACCCTGGTGGATCAGGGACCGATTAACATAACCAACACACAAAGCAATTTAGTCCTATCGACGGTCCATGCTTTCTTGAGTAGAAAACAAAGTATACAAAGAAGGAAAGGGAGTCGGTTGCAAATATTTCAGAAACGTACAGTTTTCATCAAAATCCACAATCGTTGGTAGTTGTGGTTGAAATATATTCACATGGGGAAACTGAATCAGACTTCATGCTATAAGATGCTACAGTTTACTTGAAAGCTTGGGTCCTTTTTTGAGAGTGATGACCATTTTGCTACTAGTGAGTTGGTTGGTTGGTTGGTTGGTTCCAGTGACGATGCACCGACATGCCATTACCACTATTCCCAGCAGAACTGAACGCTCGCTGAACTGAACGACCTCCCTTTCTTTGAGCTGGGACGGATTCAGTTCAGGGTGCGGCGTGAGCAAGGGACAAAACCGTCAACGACCAGTGAAGGTGGGACGACGACAACCACGACTCCCCAAATCAGGGTGGATGACGAAAGACCATCCACAAGTCGACAGGCAGCCCTAGTGGTACGGACAGACCGGACCGCGAAAAGGACTGAAAACCGAACTGGCGACAAAACGCCAACACCGTCAACAGTGAGACCTGTAAAGCATGCCTCAACTAAACCCGTCCGGAAGACTCAATTGTCTGGAAAGGATAATCCGTCCAAACAACTGGGCCTTTTGGATAAGTCTGCAAAAACCCCGAGCAGCAATGAACGGGTGCAGACAAGGGGTAGAGGGGGCAAGCGTGCAGGCACTCACACCAAAGCCCCTCACGAATAATATGGAGATTGTTCAGATCAATCTCCATAGGGCACAGGCAGCGTCAGCTGTCTTGGCTAGGACCATCAACACCTACGGTCCTAGCATAGCCCTGGTGCAGGAACCGTGGACCAGCACCAGCAATGAGATCCTGGGCCTCTCGCAGTCAGGTAATGTACTGTGGTGTCAGTCTACTGATAGGCCTAGAACCTGTATTGTGTTTAATGGCACTTCTTTCTTTCCGTTGACAGATTTTGTTACGCCAGATCTGTGCGCGGCCAAGATCAGTTGCAACTCCAGAGAACTGATCATAGCGTCAGCATACTTCCCTGGAGATGTACCTGAATGTCCCACGACCATAGCAGAACAGCTTGTTGCTTATGCTAGGGACAATCGTCTGGAGCTGGTCCTAGGGTGTGACGCGAACGCCCATCACACTATCTGGGGAAGCACGGATACCAACGCTAGAGGTGAGTCACTATTCGACTATATACTCTCACTAGACTTAAGTATATGTAACGTAGGAGATAGTCCGACGTTCATAACTAGAACCAGGGAAGAGGTGCTAGATCTCACCCTAACTACTTCTCTATCGAAATCACTTGTCAGCAATTGGCGAGTATCCGAAGAGCCCTCTTGTTCTGACCATAGACATATAAGGTTTAGGTTAGGTGACAAGTCACTGACTGCCGTGTCCTTTAGGCCAAAAAGACAGACTGACTGGGACAGCTATTGTCACCAGTTAAGGCACGGCATCACTACACAACTTGGAAACAGAGTTGACACAATAGATAGGCTGGAAGGGGCTTCTAAAAAACTGCAGGAAGCCGTAGTGAACGCCTATGAAGAGAACTGTCCTTTAAAGACTAAAACCTTTAAAAGACAGACACCTTGGTGGAGCAGTCATCTTAGCGCGCTAAGGAAGGGAGTACGGAAACTATTCAATAGGGCCAAGCGGAATAACGACTGGCAGACCTACTCCGATGCTCTCACCAATTACAATAAGGAAATAAAGAAAGCCAAGAGGGAATCTTTTAGACGCTTCTGCGAGGACGTGAACGACGCGAACTCAGGCTGTAGGCTGCAAAAGATTCTGTCAACCGATAAACCCTGTTCGATTGGATCCCTGTCTAACGAACAGGGGGAAGTCACAAAGAGTGCGCAGGATACATTAGCGCTGCTCACTAAAGTCCACTTTCCGGGATCAGAAATAATAGACGACCCCGATCATAATACCCATAGTAGTTGGCAGTCACACTGTCCCAGTAGGCAAGATTGGAGATTGGCCAATCTCATCTGCGAACGCTCGATTGTAGAATGGGCGATAGGAACGTTCTCCCCGTACAAGGCGGCGGGAAAGGATAAAATCTTCCCGGCGCTGTTACAAAGAGGACTAGACAGTCTGTTGCCCATCCTTTCGAAATTATACACATGCAGTTTGGCTTTCGGCTACATTCCGGAGGTATGGAGAACAGTGAATGTTGTATACCTTCCTAAAGCCGGTAAGTCAAACAAAAAGGATCCGAAGTCCTTCAGACCTATAAGCCTGATGTCATGTGTACTTAAGGGTATGGAGAAGGTAATAGAGAGATACCTCAGAGACGAAGTCCTTATCCGAAATCCTCTAAGTGCACACCAACATGCTTACCGAAAAGGCAGGTCTACGGAAACAGCCCTATCTGCCCTGGTCAGCAAAATCGAAAAATCCCTTGACGAGAAAGAAATCTGTTTAGTAGGTTTCCTAGACATAGAGGGGGCTTTCAACAACACCACCTATGAAGCTATAGGATCGGCTTTAGAGGTATTTCAAGTGCCAACTGCACTTTCAAGATGGATCTCCATGATGCTCAAAAGCAGGCTAATAGAATCCAGCTTACATGGCATCAAGATCCTAGCCAGGACGGTCCGGGGCTGCCCCCAGGGGGGCGTACTATCTCCTCTACTCTGGTCCATGGTAATAAACGGATTAATCCGCATCCTTTCGGATCGAGGTTACGACGTTATTGCCTATGCTGATGACCTAGTTATTGCGGTTAGAGGCAAAGACGGGCAGACCGTCTCTGATCTACTACAGGGTGCAATAAGAATTGTAGAAAATTGGTGCGCCGAGCAGAGTCTATCAGTAAACCCTGATAAGACGATCTTCGTACCGTTCACACTCAAAAGAAAATATGACCTGAGACCGATAAAGGTTTTTGGAAAAGATGTAGGCTTCGTAAAAGAAGCCAAATACCTTGGGGTAACTCTAGACAGTAAATTGAACTGGAAACCTCACATAGATCGTACTCTTCAGAAGGCGGGCAACGCACTCTGGACTTGTAAACGAATCTGTGGCAAAAACTGGGGAACGAAACCGATATGGCTTCAAAAAATCTACACCCTAGTCATCCTCCCCATCATTACCTATGGGGCGATAGTATGGTGGAAAAAAACCACAGAGAAAACGACTGCGAACAGGCTGGAACGGTTGCAAAGAGTAATTAACTCCTGCATCACTGGCTGCCTTCGAACAACACCAACAGCTGCTCTCAATGTTATATTGGGAGTTGTGCCGTTGGACCTAACCGTACAAATGACTGCGGTTATTAGTACACATAGACTGATGCATAGTGGATTCATACCACAGGATCTACATGCAAGCGGTCACCGCTCCATTGTTAAGGAACGGAGGCGAGACGGAAGCTTTTGGTTGCCTCTTGACTCAATGCCTCCGCGACATATCTTTAACAGGAAATATAAGACACATATACCTAACAGAGTAGACTGGGACAATTCAAAAATCAGTCTTACCTGTGATGACATTATCTGGTACACTGATGGATCCAAGACTGAAGAAGGCACAGGATCTGGGATATACAGTTCCAGTACCCAAATGTCAGTCAGCCTTGGTAGTTTAGCAACCGTCTTCCAAGCGGAAGTCTGTGCTATCAATCAGTGTGCCATAGAAATCTTGAACCTTCACCCTCATCGGAAAAGGATCATCATAATGTCAGACAGTCAGGCCGCAATAAGAGCATTGCACGCGTCGACATTTACTTCTAAGTTGGTATGGGAGACAGCTAATCTTCTCCAACAACTGTCAACAGGGAATCGGGTGATAATACACTGGATCCCAGCGCATTGCGGCTATGACGGTAATGAGGACGCAGACAGATTGGCAAGGGAGGGAGCTGGAAAGCGACCATTTGGACCCGAACCGATCTTAGGTGTCAGCAAATCTCATTACAAAGGTTGTATTAAGCAAGAATACTTGATCAAAGCAAATGCAAGATGGTCAAAATCAAGTGGCATGGAATGTACCAAAGCCTTTTTCCCGCGATACTCAAGCAGAAATGCAAAATTTCTCTTGCGCTTGAGCAGAGCGGAACTAAAACTCATGACAGGGGTAATCAGCGGACACTGTCTGCTAAACAAACATAAGACCCGTCTGAAACTAACAGACAGTGAAATATGTAGATTTTGTATGGAGGATGACGAGACTTCCATACACCTGATCACTGAATGCCCGGCCTTAGTTCATGCAAGAAAGCAAGTACTAGGCAAGGAACTAATACAGACTACTCATTTGTCTGAAATTGATCTCGCAAGAATCAAAATGTTCTTTGAGAAAATAGGAGGAAATAGTCTCTTCCAGTACTGAATTTGGGTAAGGCACAATAGTTCAAAATGAACGCAGTGCCATAGACAGCCAATGTCTAGCCCCAACCAATCTAATCTAATCTAATTCCCAGCAGATACTATAAGGTATGTGTTGTCTTCTGGACTATACTTGTATAACCTCTACATATATCCCGTCTGAGAGGTTAATGAAGGCGTGTACCAAGTTCACGGAGCATTTCGCTGTCGCCTCGGTACTTTGAAAAGTTAGTTTTCCCAGCATTTTTCATCTCCTTCTT
This sequence comes from Melieria omissa, assembly GCA_963971225.1. Lineage (NCBI taxonomy): Eukaryota > Metazoa > Arthropoda > Insecta > Diptera > Ulidiidae > Melieria > Melieria omissa. The sequence continues at coordinate 90,731,467 of OZ020269.1, forward strand.
GGCAGAAGCTGACAGGCGCAGAAGGAGTAATGGACGGTTTCCGTCTCTCCCAGTGGCCAATGGCTACTGATAGCTGCTGTTGTTTTTGCCACATCTCGGCCTTTGTTTAAGATCTCTTCGGTCCTGTTTCTAACACTTTAGGGCCAAAGCGATTTACTGAGGCGTGTAGCGAGTTCACGGAGCATTTCGCTGTCGCCTCGGTACTTTGAATAGTTACTTTGCCCAGCATTTTCCATCTCTTTCTTGACAGAAGCTGACAGGCGCAGAAGGAGTAATGGACGGTTTAATTCTCGTTCGAGTTCTCGCAGTTCCCGCAGTTTTTGCCGCGTGCTCTCCAAGTGATGACTGCCGTTATTTTTGCCATAAATCGGCTTTTGTTTAAGATCTCTGTGATTTTGTTTTAATCACTTTAGCGCCAAAGCGATTTACTGATTTTGCAGGATTCCATCCTCTGCCACCTAGTGTTGACTTTGGCAAAGAAGTCCTTGGAGACCTCACTCTTAATAGAGCCCAGTGGGACATAAACCAAAGCGTCTCCCTCTCATCAAGAGTGGAGGTTCATAGAGTCAGGGCATCAGGTCGTTCGTTCCCGTCGATGTTGTTGTGCCCTGGCACTCATATCAGGGTAACTCTGAACCGATGAGGCAGCTCTGTGAAGACTTGATGATCAAATCGATGAGTCCAGTGCCTTGATCGTGAATAAGCTGTCGGCTAGGCTACTAGTAAGTAGCAAAGTTTAGGTTAGGTTAGGCTAAGACGCACTTAGGCCTCAAAATTAGTCCGTTGTGATACCACCAGAAGAAAGTGATATATCTTATTAAAAGTCGGAGAGTCCATACATCCTTTTGTGAATGTACCCAAGTAATTCCCTGAATTTTACTGAACTGACGTTATCCAAATTGTTGAAGATGGGGAAGCCTAAGAATTTCCGTCTTCGTTAAGAAAGAGCAGAGTGGCAGAGGAGATGACTTATAATCTCTTCTATTGTGACAGGCCATAAATCAGTAAGAGTTGTTATGTCCAATTAAGTAACTTAGAAACGAATTATTTAAATTATTTTTCTATTGAAAAGGTTTTGGGTGTTAGAAGCGAAAGTTTCAATGACTTTAATGGCACCACGGCCTTTAAATTTTCAATAAATTCTTAAATCGATAATATCCGCATTAAACCTATGAAAAGTGACCACATAAATATTGCAACGATGAGGCACTCTGTGCTGTGCTATGCATGAATGCTTTTCCAAGCCTACTTTTGGCATGCATGGCGAGGATGGTTCGCGAAAGGTGATGAGCTGTGCTAGAACAATCGAGATAGAGAGTACAACTAGAATGTGCAAGAAACATCGACGCGATAAGAAAACAAGTATAAAAAGCAGCGATGTGCAGCGCAGGGAGTCGAGTCTTAGTTGAATAAACAAAGGGGAAACATGCAATAGTAGTAGTGTAAAGTAGAACAAGTGTAAATTTGTAAATAAAGCGATTGTTGGTTTCTGACTGCGTTTTGCGCTGAGTAATTGAAGTGGTTTTATTTTCAAACACAATCCAAAACGAGCTTAGAGAAGTCATTGTCGTAACACTATGGAAAATTTTGTCAGTCTAAATATCAATTTGCCTTTTATCCATACGTACATTTGTATTTCACTTAAGAAATGTGTATTTTTTAAATAACATTTTGAATTCTTCAAATCATAATGTAATCAAATCCTTTAATTGCTTCACACCCGCACACACTTCACACTTTCGAACACTTGAGACAATCATTGAAGCAATCTCGATTACTGGTAATCGCCTTTTGGCAAAGACTGCACTTAAAGCGTTTAATTTCCATTTCAATTTCACACCCACACATATACACACACATACAAGAATGCATATAAATAAAGCAATGGGAAAGGGAAAACATTTAATTTCAATTTGCCACTAATCCTTGCCGACTGCAAGGCGCTGCAAACGATTTTTCCACACCAACGCCAACATTTATTCATAGCTCATGGCGAACATTCGGAACGTCAATGTATGGTAGAGAATTGCAGAGCAATGGAAAGGGGCACAAAATATGCCAAAATTTTTCTCATTAAATTTCCATTTAGTCAAACGAACGCAAGGCGGACAGTTGAAAGTGTGGTTGATGAAGCTGACCCGCAGACGAATGAAGAGTGCACTGAAACAGATATATGTAAGAACAAACATACACATAGGCAGACAGACAGAAAGACAAATGGCGAGTTGTTCGTTGGTGAGCGCTTTAAAACCGCAAACTGTTGCACCGCCTGGCCGCAGCAGCAACCGTCACTTTAAAATGTTAATACAAGGACCACTACACACACACACATATATATACTTGTGTATATATGTATGAGTAGCAACAACATGCTCTGGCACTTATGGACACTGCATGCCCTTGCAATACACACACACAGACACAAGCAGAGGTGCAGCACAACAACCGTTGGCAGTGCAAGCCGCGTTCGGATAAGCAAGCACACACACACACATACGCACAAACAAACAAACATAAATACAAACAAAACACCTTAAGCCAGCTTTCACTCAAATGTAACGTCATCTGCATAGCTGCCGCCGACGCCACCTTCGACCGAACAACCGAGTATTGCTGCCACAGACTGAAGTTTGCCGCCGTTGCTGCTGCTGCCCGGAGAAGTGGCATGCAACCGGGTGTTGGTATTGTTGTTGGCACAACAAAATGCTGCAAAAATGATGAAGATGGATTTCCGTCGCACACAAACACACAGACACATTTGTACACTTGTGAGAAAGCTTGAACAGTGCCGCCAGCAACAGCGACTGCCCCCCCCTCTCCGCTTTGACCGCAGTTCACATGTGTGGTGAGACTTGCAACATCATCGATGTGCATGTGGCTGAGGAGGCACCGGCACCGGTTGTGGCAAGACCAAAATTTTGACAGCAAGCAAAATTTTGCAGGCGAGAAGCGCCAAGTGGTGCCAGGCAAAATCTCGGCAGTGTTGAAGAAGCAAGAGAAAAGTAAAATGAAAATCCAACCCCAGCATCAGATATACGCAAAAACATTGAAATGAAATTGCAGCAACAGCTGTTTGGGGGGGCGAAGCGGAGAAAGTGGAGAGAGGGGAGTGTCAGTGCAGCACTGCGCAGGTGTTTTGCAGTTTTTATGTGGTGCGCAAGTACTGGTCAAACCGCAGGGCAAGTGCTGTTTGCATGCAAGCGCCAACAACAAAAAATAGTAAAATAAACAACAACAACAACAACGCAGACAACAGGCTAGCAGCATCATAGCTTGTGGGCGCTGGGGCCAGCGGCTCGCCTGGTCACATCCGCTTTCGTGGCTTCTCTGCGCTATTGATGCATAAGCGCTGCTCTTATTGTTGTTGTTGTTGTTGTACATACTCATACATATGCAAATATGTATGCGTGTGTGCGGCTAGTATTGCAAAATTGGCAATTTGGCGTTGCAACAGCTGCCAACTGCCAACTGCACTCTTTGCATTGGTTGCGTTCAATTTTTGCCCCCAAATCGCCAAACGCAAATCGCTTACAACAACAAAACACCATCTCCACGTCGCGCCCTGGGCCGCTATTAGGCATCAGACGACGCCTGACGCTGCTCTGCGGCTCAAGTCGGGCCAAAAATTTGCTTTTATAATTCAGTTTTGAACAGTCACCGCCAACTATGAGACGACTCGGTCGGGGGTGTTTGTGTGTTGGCGCTGCATGTGGCACATGACGTGTGGTCCGGTCGGAAAGATTTTCTGCGCAATTTGCCAAATGCGCGTCGTCAACAGTGCTGAATGCAAGCAAATTGCAATTACAAAAACAAGCAAGAGAGAGACATGCATTGGAATTTCCCATACACACAACGCACAACGTGGCGTATGAGCGACGTGTGCATGTTGTCGTACGACGAGGGGCGTTTCGTCGATTGCAGTTGCAATAAATCAAAATTGATTGCACTTTTGTTGTGGTTGTTATTGTTATTGTTGTTGTTGTTGCAGCATATACCTTTAAATGAGTTTTTGTTGCTGCTAGTGTTGACATACTGCTGCTGCTGTTGTTGTCATTTTGGTTTTTTTGAATGAGTTTATTTGAGGTGTGACAGTTGCCGCTGCTGGCACAAGCGTCAATCGCCTCAAAGTCAGACTTTGTTTGTACCCAAGTGTGATCCTCTGCACACCACAGAGAAAATTGAAATTTTTGGCTTTGACAATTTGGCACTGTTTGTTGTTATTGATGTTGTTATTGCTGCTGCTGCTATTTTATGAAATTATGATTGACAAATTTTTGCCAGCTTCATTAAAATATGCCTTGAGGCGGAGAAATATTATTTTGAGTAAACGATATTTAATTGAATATGAAAACGGTGACAGTGGCGCACGGAAGGGGGGTCCGAAGGGCATTTAAAACTTCAAATAATTGTTTCTTACAAAAAGTGTGAGTATCAAATGTGGTTGAGCTCGAAATTTATATACTGAACGCCACTCCCCAAAATGAAATGATCCGTGCGCCACTGAGATATGAGACATTTGCAAATTGACATGAATCAATTATATCTGGTTTTATTAAATTGAATAGAATTTAATGTTGTTGGGAATATTTTAAGTCCAAAGTTTAGATAATTAAATAAAATAAAATAAAATAAAATAAAATAAAATAAAATAAAATAAAATAAAATAAAATAATATAAAATAATATAAAATAATATAAAATAATATAAAATAAAATAAAATAAAATAAAATAAAATAAAATAAAATAAAATAAAATAAAATAAAATAAAATAAAATAAAATAAAATAAAATAAAATAAAATAAAATAAAATAAAATAAAATAAAATAAAATAAAATAAAATAAAATAAAATAAAATAAAATAAAATAAAATAAAATAAAATAAAATAAAATACAATAAAATATCTTTTCAGCTTTAAAAATATCCAACAAATTTCCACATTTACACTTTTCGTTTAACTTTCTCAAATGCCATAAAACTTCAACAGCAAATCACATTTCACACACAAACAAAAATATTCAAACCTTGCAAAACTAAAATTTGGCTTGTTAAATTTGTTTCCCCAAGCGTAAGAAAAAAAATGGCACCAGACAGAGTCAAGCTGCCACAACGTCTCACTAACCATGAAAAAAAGTGCGCACAACACCAAAGCAGCTGCAAAGTTTTGCCACACACACACACACACACACACACACACACACACACACACACAGACACACTTTTTTCGCAACAAAGTTGCTCGAGCAATAATAAAAATCTAAACTAAAAAGAAAAGCGGCAAAAAACAAAAAATTTGTTGAGACAAAAAAAACAACAAGTCACACAAGTGACAACCCGCCACGCCAAATTGAATTTCACACATTCCGTAATGGTTGCATGGCGCATTCGTTGCACCATTGCATCGCCCAAGAATGACCAACAACAACGCTCCACAGTCCTTTCGCTGCAGACCGCCACTTGTCTGCCGGGTCTGCGTCCGCTGATGTTTTGAAAAGTAACAAAGTGACAAGCGGATATCTCATTTTCGTAATGTTTTTCCCTTCACTCGGTACGACTGCTTGTTCTTGTTTTCTTTTGATTTCAAGATTTTGACTACTTTCGTTGTGAACTTTTGGGCGCACTACAGTCGTCATTATTGATTTGTATGTACATTGAAAGGTGGAAAGTGCCAAAGAAGAATGTCAGTGGCTTTAATTTTTGGAGTGTAGGGTTTGTCTATGTGTTGTAGGACCAAAGAGCCTTGAATGAGTTGCTTTTTTGAGTAGAGAGATGTCAATGTTCTAAGACAAGGAACAGCTTTCGTTTGGGGTGATTTCTGGCGGCAGTTTGTTGGAAAGACTGATGGAAAATTTGTACTCTAAGTAACAAACCTTTGTTGTAGAATTGAAAGTTATGGACTTAACCCTCTTTAAGAAAAGTTAAGAAGTTCGTATTGTCTTTGAGTGACTTTTTCTGGAATCGTTTAAATCCCATTGGTCCTTGAAGAAGTCACTTGAGTTCAACAAGCAGCCACAAAGAGTTCATCTCTTCCATGGATATTTTGTTTCTAATGATTTCATTCGTTTGACTTTCCAAGCGTTCTTTCACACTTAAGGACGTGGGTAGGATTGTCTGCACCAAGGCGAAGCCCACTAAGGGCACCAAGACCCATTGCAGATCGAGCAGTTGAACCAGACTGAGCTCCTTGCGAAGCCCAGTAGACTGTGAATAATTCTATGGAACAGATCCGTCTGGTTCCTTTCTACTTGCTTTATTGATTATTTTATTTTAATTTATTTTATTTTCTTTTATTTAATATTTTTTATTATATTTTATTTTATTTTATTTTATTTTACTTTATTTTATTTTATTTTATTTTATTTTATTTTATTTTATTTTATTTTATTTTATTTTATTTTATTTTATTTTATTTTATTTTATTTTATTTTATATCATTTAAAACCTAATAAAAACATTTTCCTTTCGTTTTCTATTAATTTAAACAATTTAAAATCGTTTTTGTCGTACTTCTCCACCATTCACTCATTGTTTCCTTCATCTTTACTTTTTCTATTTCTTTAAAATGCCCAAAGTATTCCCTACACAAACAACAAACTTTCCATCATCTGAAAAACCCATTCGTCCGTTCGGTTTTACAGGTTACACTTTTATTTGTATTTCTTTATTTATTTGTTTTTATTTACACAATTTTTTGTCGCTTCCGTGGGTGTCAATGCAGCTGACAGTCGAAGCGTAATAACTCAATTTTTGCCATTGAACGATTTCGACTGCTCAGTTTCATTGCCGCACGGCAACAGTCAGAGACACGAGTTGCCATTGGCGATAACTTTTGCCGCTGTTACAGTGTAGCTGTGTGTGTTTTGATTTGATTTTTGCACAAAACTTCTCGCAAGTTAAAGAAAAACAATGTCAAATGAGAAAAACAATCGCTGTGCAAAGTGAAACTCGCCGGTTGGTTTGCCGCGGTTGAAGGTGATCGCGTTGAGCCGCAAAAGTGTAGAAGATTCGTTGTGTTGGTCTCTGGGTAGATTGCACTGGGTTTGTTTAACATTGTCAGACTATTAAGTTCTCAAGTTTTTGCTGTCATGGCATTTGCTGTGCTGTAGGTAAGGAAAGCACTGACAAAAAATATGAGAAATTTCATGTCGAAACTCCAAGGGGGAAATATGAGTGAGTGGTTTTTGTTGGTCGCACTGTGTGGGAAAAAGTAAAATCTATTCTTTTGCGAGTTGATTAACTCGTTTATGGCTTAGAATTTGACAAATAACGTCAATGTTGAGGTGTTAATTGAAAAACTGCCTAAAAGTAGGCTACAAAATCTGTTGTCTTTTAGTTAGAATTTCTGCATAACGTTATAAAGTTTTTATATCATTTTTGCTGTATACTTTTAGGCTTAAATTTAGTGAATTCAAATGTTTGCATTTTCTGCTAAAACTGAATGAATGAATGAATGATGAATGAATTGAATTAAATTTTTTTAATAAATAATAAAACATAGAGAAAACATAGAAAAATATTTCAAAATTACAAGAAAATTTATTATAATTTTTTATAGAAATTACAAAGGCAGAAGATATTTTTTTCCAAAAGAAATTAAGTTTTAAGAAAATAAAAAGAAATGAAAGAAAATGAATATAAGGTCTTCTGAATTCTCTAAAGGTGAGAGATCTTTCTTAATTTAACTCAGAACTCATCTCAGTTTCATGTCTTGATTTCTCAATTTCCAAATATGAACTAAAAATTGCACCTAATTCCTAATACAAATACTTTTTTATATGAGTTCAATTTAAGTTTATTTATTTATTTATTAATTTATTAATTTATTTATTTACTTATTTATTTATTTATGTATTTATTTATTTATTTATTTATTCATTTATTTATTTATTTATTTGTGTGAAGATATTTAAAAGTCTCAGTTTAGCTTTAAAGCCTAAAAGTAGGCAACGAGTACTTCAGATCTCTAAAAATAACTGGAAATCATTCTTTATGTCATGTAATACTTAATTTTTCGAAGTAAATTTTTGGTCTGTACTTAGTTGTATACTTTCTCTTAGCTCTGCATTGAAGTATACTTTTAGGCTCAAATACAAAAATTACAATAAATTGTATATCAAAGAATATTTCTCATTCCAACATTAAGAAACGAACTCTGAAACAGCTTTAAACCATTTTTGATTCATTCAAAAAGCTAAAATTTCTACCGTTATTCCATTTCCGTTATATCTTCAACTTACAAACCCTTATAGCACACTTTTAGGCTCTACCGTAAAGATCAAACATCCAACATTCATAAAATGTTTTAATATTTCCTTCGTAATTTCATTTTTCTCTCCAGTCATTGAATAATTATGAGCCTCTTTCAAGTCAATAAATAATTTTCTCTCAAGTGTTAAATCATATTTGAGAATTAATGCAAGTAATTGCTATATTTTCAAGCGAAAATGTTCACCATCAATCAGTGTTTTATCCGGAACTTGCGCCAATTTATTGTCAAAGCAACAGAAAAAAAAAACACAAGCAAAATGAATTTTGTTCGCTGCACCTTTGGCAGCTTTTCATTTCATTTATTTCTCATTAATCTAAATATTAACTTTGCCCAAATGTACTTTGTGCGCGGCCAAAACACTTCAATCCATTCAGGGCGCTTCTTCAGCGCCAGCCACGACGACGACGACGACAACGAACGTACGACAGCGAAAATGAGAAAAACGAAAAAAATGAAATGAGAAGAAAAAAACGAAAGCGAGAAAACGCTTATCGATTAGCGCCGTTTTATCTTTCATCATTTTTCGTCTGCTTCGATGGCGTTAAATATTTTTTTGTTTTAAAATTTATTTCTGCCTCTTCAATCTTGCGCTGCTCGCCAGCTGGTCGCACCACGAGAGTCGGCAACGTGCGGCGCCAAGTGGCATTAATCAATCATGAAATTTTTGTGCGCTTCCAGCATGAGCAACGTATCTGTGTGTGTGTGTGGGAGTGTGGCAAATTCCTCATCAAGTCCTGCAGCAAGTGCAGCACACTGCCAGCAACAACAACAAATGCCAGTTTACACACACAGACTTGAGCGAGAAACTGAAATTTTAGTGGCAAAGTTTGCGCGTTTATTTTTTCGGTCGAAAATTCTTAAAATCTTGCAGTGCAATTTTTGCAGCGCAGAGCAGCGTAGTGCAGTGCAGTAGACGCAATCGTAGCGGGTTTAGGTTGGTGCTGGGTTAATACTAAACTTGGCAACTGAAGTATTAATTAAAAATTTTCTATAAAGTTTTAATAATGCAACGCGTGCTATTGTTGGTGGCGCCGCAAGTAGCGAAGGGGCGAGCAGCGAGCGACGCCAGATTGAGTTCTTAACGAGCGCGCAATGTACTCGAGAAGCAGCAGCAGCAGCAGCAGCAGCGGCAGCAATTGTTGCTGATGACTTTCAGTGCGCAGCGGAAAGCGTTAAGCTTTATGTAAGAAAAATGGTATACAAAAAAAACAACAACAAAAACATCGTTTGTGTAATAGAATTTACAGTTCAAATACTGATGTTTACTGAGTGCATTGCTGATAGAAAAATTTAAAAAGTTAAAGTTTTCTGCTTAGAAAAAGTAAATAAAGTTGATTTTTGTTTTAATGAATGAGATTCTTCATTATCTGTTTTAAGTTTACAACAAAAATATTTAATGAGTATATGTTTTCATATAACTATGTAATTTTGTAGTTGTAGTTTTATATCACAATGAAAGAAATAAAGAAGAAAAAAGTATATTTTGTAATAAAATTTCATTAAATGAATTTGAACGCCATTAATTAAATAATTAATTAATTATAATAATTTATAAAATTCTATTAAGAAATATTCTTTTTTTGTAAAATGTTATTACACAACATGCTTTTTGCTACAATTTCTTAAAAAGTATCAGGTGTACAACTTTGCTTCCGCCGTTTTCCGATAGGTGGCTGTACCGGCTGAGGCTGGTTGAAATACATAGATGGTAATGCCTTTAAATGCCTTTGCCCTGGTCAGCAAAATCGAAAAATCCCTTGACGAGAAAGAAATCTGTTTAGTAGGTTTCCTAGACATAGAGGGGGCTTTCAACAACACCACCTATGAAGCTATAGGATCTGCTTTAGAGGTATTTCAAGTGCCGACTGCACTTATAAGGTGGATCTCCACGATGCTCAAAAGCAGACTAATACAGTCCGACTTAAATGGCATCAAGATCCTAGCCAGAACGGTCCGGGGCTGTCCCCAGGGGGGCGTACTATCTCCTCTACTCTGGTCCATGGTCATTAACGGATTAATCCGCATCCTCTCGGATCGAGGCTATGACGTTATTGCCTATGCTGATGACCTGGTTATTGCGGTTAGAGGCAAAGACGGGCAGACCGTCTCTGATCTACTACAGGGTGCAATAAAAATTGTAGAGAACTGGTGCGCCCAGCAGAATCTATCGGTAAACCCTGATAAGACAATCTTCGTACCGTTCACACTCAAAAGGAAATATGACCTGAGACCGATAAAGGTTTTTGGCAAAGATGTAGGCTTCGTAAAAGAAGCCAAATACCTTGGGGTAACTCTAGACAGTAAATTGAACTGGAAACCTCACATGAATCGTACTATTCAGAAGGCGGGCAACGCTCTCTGGACTTGTAAACGAATCTGTGGCAAAAACTGGGGAACGAAACCGATATGGCTTCAAAAAATCTACACCCTAGTCATCCTCCCCATTATCACCTATGGGGCGATAGTATGGTGGAAAAAAACCACAGAGAAAACGACTGCGAACAGACTGGAACGGTTGCAAAGAGTAATTAACTCCTGCATCACTGGCTGCCTTCGCACGACGCCAACAGCTGCCCTCAATGTACTATTGGGAGTTTTGCCGTTGGACCTAACCGTACAAATGAATGCGGTCATTAGTATACATAGACTGATGCATAGTGGATTCATACCACAGGATCTACATGCAAGCGGTCACCGCTCCATTGTTAAAGAACGGAGGCGAGACGGAAGCTTTTGGTTGCCTCTTGACTCAATGCCTCCGCGACACATCTTTGACAGGAAATATAAGACACATATTCCTAACAGAATAGACTGGGACAATTCAAAAATCAGTCTTACCTGTGATGACATTATCTGGTACACTGATGGATCCAAGACTGGAGAAGGCACAGGATCTGGGATATATAGTTCCAGTACCCAAATGTCAGTCAGCCTTGGTAGTTTGGCAACCGTCTTCCAAGCGGAAGTCTGTGCTATCAATCAGTGTGCCAGAGAAATTCTAAACCTTCACCCTCATCGGAAAAGGATTATCATAATGTCAGACAGCCAGGCCGCAATAAGAGCCTTGCACGTGTCGACATTTACCTCTAAGTTGGTATGGGAGACAGCTAATCTTCTCCAACAACTATCAACAGGAAATCGAGTAATAGTACACTGGATTCCAGCACATTGCGGCTATGACGGTAATGAGGATGCAGACAGATTGGCAAGGGAGGGAGCTGGAAAGCGACCATTTGGACCCGAACCGATCTTAGGTGTCAGCAAATCTCATTACAAAGGTTGTATTAAGCAAGAATACTTGATCAAAGCAAATGCAAGATGGTCAAAATCAATTGGTATGGAATGTACCAAAGCCTTTTTCCCGCGATACTCAAGCAGAAATGCAAAGTTTCTCCTACGCTTGAGCAGACCGGAACTAAAACTCATGACAGGAGTAATCAGCGGACACTGTCTGCTAAACAAACATAAGACCCGTCTGAAATTAACAGACAGTGAAATATGTAGATTTTGCATGGAGGATGACGAGACTTCCATACACCTGATAACTGAATGCCCGGCCTTAGTCCATGCAAGAAAGCAGGCACTAGGCAAGGAAATATTACAGACTACTCATCTGTCTGAAATTGATCTCGCAAGAATTAAAATGTTCTTTGAGAAAATAGGAGGAAATAGTCTCTTCCAGTACTGAACTCGGGCAAGGCACAATAGTTCAAAATGAACGCAGTGCCATAGACAGCCAATGTCTAGCCCCAATCAATCTTAATCTTAATCTTAATGCCTTTAAAGTGAGTGTGGACAGTGCCTAACGAATAGTCATCGCCGTTTCAGTGACAGTTGTTCTTGTTTTCGTATTATTCACGCTCGAAAATGTCCGTTTATGTGCCCAATTCTCGAAATTTGCGGGAAGTTTTACTTTTCTGTTACAATTCGAAAAAAAATGCAGCTGAAGCGCATCGAATGCTCTCAGAAACTTACGGTGATGCTGCTCTGAGTGAAAGAACGTGTCGGGAGTGGTTTCAACGTTTTAAAAATGGTGATTTCGTGGTGAGTGAAAATGGTGAGTCATCCTCCAACACGACAATGCTCGGCCTCACGTCGCAAAAGTGGTCAAAAAGTACCTGGAAACGCTGAAATGGGAAGTCTTGCCCCACCCGCCGTATTCCCCAGATGTCGCCCCTTCTGACTTCCACCTATTCCGTTCGATGGCACACGGCCTGGCAGATCAACATTTTCAATCCTTCGAAGAATTGGAAAAATGGATTGCTTCATGGATAGCGTCAAAAGAGGACTCCTTTTTTCGAGCCGGGATCCGAAAATTGCCGGAAAGATGGGAGAAAGTTGTCGCTAGCGACGGACAATACTTTGAATAATACATCTGTAAGCACTTTTTCGCAATAAAGCTTTTAATTTTGGAAAAAAACGGCGGAAGCAAAGTTCTACACCTGATATATCAAGAACATTAAATCAAAATCCTCAAATATTTTAAAAACCGTTAAAAAATTTCTATAACAACTCAGATACAATCCACTTTTAACGAACTGCACTGTGTGGAAGTTTTTTGCAAAAACCTTTGACTATAAAGAAATTATAAGGTTTTCAAATTTATGTTCTGCAAAATTTCATAAAATTTGTAAATGGAAAAATTAAATTAATTATTTATTTTAAATTTTTATATTTTTTATAAAATTCCCAACTAGTAACTAAGTACTTGTAGGTTAGTTTAGCTTTAACTGGCTGACTCTAAGAGCTCGCATAGACTCCTTTCGAGCTAAGCGTTACCAGATTGAATTGCTTAACTTTAAGAGTTAACATTAAGAGTTATATGCAAAGACTGAGTTTAACTTTACATAAGCTACATTTAGTCTGTAGTTAAAATTAACCATACAGATCCTAACACAAACGATTAACACTCATATCGTTGCTTAATATCCTTAAACCCAACGAAACTATTAATATACGAGTCCTTGTAAAGAACCTTAGTAGGGAACTTCCCTTATTTTGGACGCCCAGTCCCTCAATTAGCGAAGTAGCTAAGTGAGCCAGGGGATGGTTTTGTAAAAGACGAATCTTGAAGAGAAAAAGTTTCACAGTTCTTCTGAGACTCCGCTCTTTGCTCTTTTTGCAGAGGTCACTGTTAGGTTAGGTTAGGTAGGGAAGGGTGTGTGCGTCCCAAAGGCAGCACTTCCACTCGCAGGCCAAAATGACCCATTGTGAATCCCTTCTTAGAAGATTCTGGAGCTAGCCAGTGGCTCTCAGTCCGAGGCAAACCAATTCGACCTCTTGATGAAGGAGAGTAGATCCGAAATTTCAACTATTACTGCGCAGACCAGGTCTGCCAGGAACATTGACCCCAAGATACGAGATGTCACTGTCGATGATGCCCAACCTGTGAGGACTTCACCAGAACACTGTAACTACGTTTAACTACAAGTAAATTTTCTCATTAAATATTTTAATGAAAGGATGCAGAATCCGGTGATGACATTTTTAATTGATCCTTTGTGAAGCTTCTCAAATATCGTTTTGAGAAGCGAGAAAGAGAGACCCATAAAACCCATAAAAATTACAGATTATGAATGAAAATGTATATACAAAAATTAGAGGTCCTCAAGATTTGTGTAAGAAAATAATCTTTGTAAATCTTGATTATGGTTTCCCAAACTAAGCCTTTTTGGAAAAGTTGCTGCTTTATTTCAATTTGATCTAATTTTAACTAATTAACTTCTGTTTTTGTAAAAGATAGAGTAAGTTCGGGTAATGTGATATGGTCGGATAATGTGATAAAGTGGCTTATTTCACAAGTGCCTTATTTGACCTTTTTCAAAATTAACCTTTTTAAAACATCATACCTGCATGATTTTGGATGTGTCTGTTTGTTTTATTGTAAAAAAAATTCCAGGGCTCACCCCAAAAAATAGAGATATTGAATTTAGAAAAATTAGAGATCATCAGGATTGAAGAAGAAAAAGAAAATAATCTTCGTACATTTTGAGTATAGCTTTTCAAAGCTAAATTCTTTTCACAAATGTTGCTAAAAATACACTAAATACTAAATACTAAAAATACGATTTAAACTTTTCATCAATTTTTTTTAACACTTATTATGAAAACTTGTCACTTGGTGTAAAAATTTCAGATTGGGTTGTTTTGCAAATTCCAGGACTCTTTTGTAGAGCTTTACAAAAAGTCGAGTCGTTAGACGCCAGAAAATTAGAGATAATGAATCAAAGTGTTCTAGGAAACTGATCTCCGTAAAATTTTAGTATAGTTTTGCCAAAAGTTCAACTTTTCCCAAATGTTCTCTTGTAGAAATTTTCAACAATTTGTGGCGTTTAGATAAAAAAAAATTAGAGACAATGATTCAAATTGTTCTAGGAAACTGATCTCCGTATAACTTCAGAATAGATTTCCCAAAAGTTAAATTTTTCCCAAATGTTCTTTTGAAGAACTTTTTAAAAATTCGTGTCGTTTAGATCCATAAAAATTTGAGATAATGAATTAAAATGTTCCTTAAAAAAAAAATTGATTTCTAGGTATTTTATTTTGTAATTTCCCATCAAGTTTTGTGGAGCAATTGAAGTAATTTTTACTCGTAAGTAGTGTTTTGGGAGACTTCAAGAAAAATTTCGTTTGGACCCACAAAAATTGGAAAAGCTAATTTAAAATTGTCTAGAAGATGCATAATCTTCGTAGAATTTTAATAGTATTTCCAAAAAGTTAAGCTTTTGCGAAAAGTTCCTGAAAAATTAAAATTTGTATCAAACTTTTTCATTACAACTTTGTGACCTTACTTTGTAATTTCCCATTAAATATTATTGTGAAGCACTTCCAACAATTTTACGTGGATCTTTCGAGCACCTTTCACAAAAGGGAGTCTGAACGACTCAAACAAATTAGAAATAATGATCATATTCTGAGAAAATAATTTTCCAAAAATTTTAGCATAAATTCTCTGCATTGAGCATGCAATATGCCAATATGAGATTACCTTATTTTTTATTGTAACATGCTTGTTTTAGTATTTAGTATTTAGAATAAAATATTACGAAGGAAAGTGTCATTCGTGCAGAATTCGTAAAATTGTTGGTAGCTAAAACATTATTTATTTTTTTGGGCTATAGTGGAAAATTCTTTCTTTTTCTTTAGTTGACTAATGCCACCAACTCTGTATCAATGCTTTCTTGTTAGGTTAGTGCTCAATACATTTTCTAGTTGATTTCTTTTTAGGTTAGCGCCGACTGCAATTTCTAAATAGAATCGACATGTAAAAAACTGGTCGCGCATTGCTGACTACTTATTAGGTTAGCGCTGACTGTAATTTATAAATGTTAGGTAACAAGTTTCTCACTGATTGCTGACTACTTCTTAGGTTAGCGCGGACTGCAACTATTAAAAGTTAAAAAACATCTGAAGGTAAAAAGGGCTCACTGGTTCCTGACTACTTATTAAGTTAGCGCTGACTGCAATTTCTAAATAAAATCGGCATATAAAACATCGGTCACTGATTGGTGAATACTTATTAAGTTAGCGCTGACTACAATTCCTAAACGTTAAAATATATCTGAAGGTAAAAAAGTGCTCATTAATTGGTCACTACATATTATGTTAGCGCTGACTGCAATTGCTTTTTAGAAAACTGTAGCTGCTAAGCCAATTTTTCGTTCAACATTTCTTAGATTAGCTCTAACTGAAATTTGTAACAATTAAATGGTAACTGCTTGTCCAAAATCTGCTGACCACTTATTGAGTCAATGCTGACTGAAACTGATTACTTATTAGGTTAACGCTGACACTTATTTACACTAAGAATTAATGTAATCATTAAACTTAATTTCTAATATGACTGTATAGTAGATGGCTATAATTTCTATAGGATGTTTTTTTTAGAGGTTTGTTTTTCGAATAGAGATAAAACTGGCATTTTGTGGTAAAATCTGGCAACTCTAATGTCATTTATGTTCAGTTTGGTTTGCCATTTCATCATGAACAGGTTGACAAAAGAACAACGCTTGCAAATCGTGCAAATTTATTTCGAAAATAATGGTTCAGTTCGCGAAGTTTACCGCAAGCTCCGTCCATTTTATGGTCGACATCGTCCATCAGAGCAATTAATTCGGTTAACCATAGGTCGTTTTCGCACTACGTTTACTCTATGTGATAATACGCATCCGCAGAGACGTCGAACAGTGCGCACCGAAGAAACAATTGCCGCTGTAGAGCAAAATGTTGAAGAGGACCCGAATGAATCGATTCGCCACCGTGCACAGCAATTGGAGCTTTGTCCATCAACTTTAAAAATTGCGGCGGCCACATGCCCGAAATCATATTTAAACCCTAATGGCATAAAGTTATCCTTCCAATAAATGGATGAATGATGGACATTAAAACGATTTTCTTGTGTTTTATTTCAATTCGAAGTTCTATACCTCTAAAAAAAACACCCTATATAATGACTTCTGACCTCTTATCACGTTATAGCTGACTGTAATTTTAAACCAACAAACTGTAATTAGTTTTCAAAAATGTGTTGACCACTTATTAGTTTAATACGGAGTGTCATTGCTTATTATAAAACTGTAACTGCTTACCCAATATCTGCTAACCACTTATTTGGTTATTGCTGACTGCAATTTCTAGTAAGAAAACTATATACTGGGTGGTATAAAATTTTCTGACTACTTCTTAAGTTATTTCTGATTGCCGATAGTAACTAAAAATCTGATACCTGCTAGCTCTCATTTGGTTAATGCAAACCAATTTTAAGTTAAATCCTTATCACTTACTAAGTTAATGCTAACTGCAACTGCAGTTAGCTAGCAAACAATACGCACTGTAAAGCAACGAATGTGAACACTTTGCATGATCCACCTTTTGCTGTCAAATACTACTAAAACATTTGTCTATGGCTTAAGTTCATAAGTAAAACTTACCTTAAGTCTCAAAAGCGCTCAGTTAATACAAAAACGTATTTAAATCTGCACTCGGGCGGCATCGCGTCATCATCAGCACCGACATTAACAACTAACTTTGTCGACTTTTTGCGTTTGCGTCAATATTTCAAAGGACTCAGTGAGCGCGCACACACACACACATGTAGACTTTTGTAGTCAGCTTACACATGGCTCCATAATTTTTTGCTCCTCAGACGCAGTCATTAAATCTTCTTGCCTACTGCGGTGCGACATGACGCCAGCATTGTGTTGTTGGCAACACGAGGCGGCTGGGGTTCGCATTGCCCCTTTGCAGCTATCAACTGACACATCGTTGTGTGCAGCCGCAACTCTTGGCGCTCGGCTGCCATTGTTCCGCCACACACACAAACACATCCAAACACACATGAAGTGCAGTTCTTGGTGTTGTTGTGAATTGTGTTGTTTTTATTGTTGGCAGTGCAATTGCCATGCACAATTAATTCGACATCAAACATTAGCATAGCCTTTTTGGCTCGTGGCTCTCGAGCGTGCATCCTGTCTTCGCCCACTCCTGTTGGTTTTTATGCTCAACATTTCGCCTTCTTTCGTTGCCTGTGCAGGTTGTGCAACGTTTGATGGTAGTCAGCGCCCTTGAGCTTCTTGCTTTAGCAGATTTTTCTCTTCACTTCTTTATGGCGCTTCCTATTTTTTGTTGACTCTCTGTCGGTGTGTGTGTGTGTGTGTGCATCTGCTTGTTGCCACTAAGCTTGTGCTCCATTGCACTTAAGCTGTTTCCGCAGCCTGTTTGTGCAAGTCAACTTTACACGGCTGCTTATGCAATTTTTCATTCGCGCTGCGTTGCTTCGCTCCCACTGTCAGCTGGCGCGCTGCTTCTGCATTCGTCTGGCGGCTGACAACGTTTGGCTGCAGCAAAAGTGCGGCAAATGTTTCGCGATTTTGTCGCTTGTGCCGACAACTTTTGGCATTGCTGCTGCTGCTGCTGCCGGCTGTCGTCTGCCTGGCAACTGGCTGCCGGCTGTCACTGCGTTCGACGCTATCATTGTGACTGCAGTGTCTCAAGTATGCGGCTTTGTCGCTTAGCTGCTTTACAGCTTTCGTGCTGCTTTTGTCTTGACGGTTTTTTATGCGCTCGTTGTTGTTGTTGTCATTTTGGCGAACAAAGTCATCGTCACAGGTTGTGTTTCTGACTGTTTCTTCCGTTTCTTTTATTTGTCTCTGCAAGGATTGGAATTTCTGGTTTGAGTTTTGGCTTCACGGTTTGCGTACAAGATTACACGTTGTACTGACAGCCACTGTTGGAATCACAGAGCATCTGCTTGGCTCTATGTGTGTGTGTGTGTGCGTGTAATTTAATGCGGATCTGTGCGCTGCGCCTTCAAGTGGGCAAATGCCGCCTGTGCGGATTGTTTGCGCTTCCGCTGCTGGCAGCCATGTGGGTCGTTGCTGCTGCTGTTTCCGTTCGGCGCTGTTCTCTTTCCTTTTTTTGTTTTAGTTGAGTCGTTTTCCAGGTGTGAGTGTGTTCGCTAGTTGGCGTTGCCGTGTTTTCTAAATCGCCTACGGGGAGTTCACCAACACACTGAGGCTGAGGCGCTCCGGTTGCTGCTGCTGCTCGTTCAACTCAATGGCCACTTGAGGCTGTTGATGATGATTTCATTTCATTGCGTTGCGTTGCGTTGCGTTTAGTATTTCGAGACTTTGAGGCAGTTTCGGCTTTTCTATGCGGTTTGCCGCACTTTTGTGGCCTCATGCCGCATGCTACTCGCTGCGTAAGTATGTGTGTTTCATTGGTCAAAGTTGGCATATGTTGCACTTTTTTATAAGCAAATCAAATTTTTTTAATAACATTTGAAAGTGTACTTTGTTAAAAAATTTTATAAAAAATAGAATTTGTGTCACTTCACTTGTTTCATAAAAAAAAATTAATAAAAAACTATTAAATGTTAAGGCACGCTTGTGTCAATCTCAATTGGCTATTGTTGTTGTAGCGTTTTAATTAATTTCAATATTGCTTTCGTTCAACGATTTCAATTGGCGCAGATTTATATTTGTCTCACGTTTCATTTTCTCTTTTACTTTTAATTAAAGTTTGTTAATTATTTTCACACAAAAATTCATAAAGTTAAAGATTGTTAAAATTTAAATTAACATCTTTTAAAGAAACTTCACACAGACACACAAACAAGCGTTGACAATGTGGACAACACTGCAGCAGCAACGTCCACTCACACCGACCACTTGCCAGCAACTGAGCTGTCACACAGCTGTGCGCCGCTATTTCAATGCATAAATTGGCCGCAGGCAGCCCCAAATATTGCTTTATATATGTGCGTGTGTGTGCACGCGATCCCCAGCCAGGCACGAGGCAGCCAACGCACGAGCTCCTCTGACACACACACACAGCGACAGTGCCAACGCCGCCGAAACGAACCCACAACCGAACAACGAACGAGCCAACAGCTAACAGTAAAAGCGAATGTTTGTGCTTAGTCAGAACTGACTGGTGGCGGCGGCGGCTGGTGTTGCTGCTATCGCACAGTTGTCGCGCTTGCACAGCCCAGTCGTCGTCCGCTTCCGTTGGCCTCACTTGAATGTCTGCTCCAGAAATTTGCGAACAATGCAGCGCATAGCGTCGACCTCGTTGTAGTCGTCAGAGTCAGCGCTATCGTCGTCGCACCACATCGTTTCTTGGGGGCGCCTTCGTCAGCCACATCGAGTGTGTATGTGTGTGTGCGACTGTTTTTGGCTCAATAAACTTCGGCTTTGTTGTTTCGCAATCAGCTTATTGTTGTTGTTATTGCTTAAGGCGCTCGGCTCTGCACTCATTTAGCAGCGAGCCACTATCGGCTGCTTCTATAGTTGTGTGATTGTGTTGGTGTGTGTGGGCTGCCCCTAAAAGTGCGCTTTGTACCATCGCCGTACCCGTTGTTTCACACTACTCGGCCCAGCGCGAGCTCGGCTAGCTTCGTTTCAGCTCCGTCTGTGGTCGCTTTGACACTGGACGCTCTCCTCAGCGGTGACTGTCGTGGCTGCTGCTCGACCCAACTGGCACTGGGCACTGCACTCGAGCAACACTGAACGGTTTCTGTGCGACCGGCCACAGGGCCCGGCCGCCTGCAGTCAGCAAGTTCGTGTCCTCGTGGCTCGTCTGCTCTCGGCACTGCGCACGTTGGGGTAGTGCGGCATAGAGCTTTTCGTCAGCCTTCGCACTTCGTGTGGCTCTCTTCGTGCCACGTATAAGAGTTGAAGCATTTCTCCTGCAATTCGACGATTCGTGTTTGGCGAGCACAGCTTTCGGGCTGCTTCCGCCGCTGGATTTTCGCTTCAAAAAATATGCTATGCAGTGTGGTTGTTGTTGTTGTTAAATGTCTGTCACTGATGCCATTGTATCCCGGCGCCAGCTTCGCTCTTTTGCATGCTGTCAGCGCAGCTAACGGTGAATTAAAAAGTTGTGTTTTTTTTTTTCAAACCTGCCCCGAGTCGCAACACAGCAGCTGATAAGCTTTTCTCGGCCGGTTTCCTGGGCACTTTAGCTGCCATTGTTGAAGGGTTTTGGGGTCTTTTCGGCTGGGGTTTTTGTGTGCTGCCGCGACATTTTTCGGCGGCCATCGTTCAATTCGCTTAGCGCCTATAATTCGCCTACAGCGAAAGAGAGCCACAGCACCACATAGAGAGAAAGAGTGAGAAAGAGTGCGGTGGCGGAAAGGCTGGCAACTTCCGAACGGGGTTAAATTGTTGCGTGTGTGAATTATGTGAAAGTCAAGCGTTGAGGTTATCGTTGCGGCGTCTACTAGAATAACAGGCGGCTTTTTAATTTGCCGCACCGCTCGCTCGACGGCCAACTACGCTAAATGGTCTTCGTTTGTTTGACTTTTTTCGCTTTGAATATTGTTTGCTATTATAGATTTGCGCATTAGTTTCAAGTATGATAGATGTCATGCTTTTTCGCGTTTTTTGGCACAACGCAACAGCCTCGGCGACCCAGCGAGTCCTTCGCATCAGCGACCAACAGCTGTTTGCGTGCAGGACCAAAGCTGCACAAAGCACAACGCTGCGACATGGCGCTGTCGCGCTGCTGTTAGCATATTAGGAGCACAGCCACAGCAATGAGTGGTTATCTGACAGGCCCAACCGAGTAGCTGAATTCAGGCAGTGTTGCTGGCAAGGAAGTGCAACAAAAGTGGCAAACAACAGCGACTATGTTGACTTAACATAGTCAAAAAGATGTAAGGGAAAATGTCGCCATTGGAGGAAAGCTTTAGCTAATATTTTCAGCGCTGAAGTTCATTAATGGGACTAACATCACTCAAGCTGAATGCTTTGATAATAATTTTATTTGCCTAATGAATTACACACGCAAACAATGGTTTCAGAACTTAAGATCTAACATAGAATTTTGATTGCATTAAGAAGTTCCAGTTATTTCTAACTGAATTGCAGTGGAACGTGTTTCATTTGTATTAGAAGTTTCGGTTATTGCTAACCGATTGCAACAACTCAGTAAAATAATTTGTTTTTTAATAATATTCTTAATATTATTTTTATTCAATTGGTTTTTTTAATTTATTTGAACTTTTTGAAATTCGAACAGTTCCGGTTATTGCTAACCGAATGAGTTGCTTATGAATCCAAAATCGTGTTGTACAAATATATTATTTGTAAAAATCTTAAAAATTTTTTGAATAATTAAATAATAATAATTTGTTATAAATATTACAGTGAGGCTCTTAAAACTTTCGGTTATTACTAACCGAAATGCATAAGTATGCCCAGTTAGCACTTTAAACAGAAATTAAAGATCTTACAAACAATTTAAACTATTAAATAATAGTAATTTGTTATAAATAGTAAAGTTTTGGTCTCTAAAGTTTCAGTTATTGCTAACCTAAATGCATAAGTTCGCCCAAAACAGAAGTTTCACAATTTTTATGACTTATGATATCGACAATAAGGTTTTAGTTATTGTTCAATAAATATTTGTCTTGTTAGTAAACAAATTTTTCGGTTTTAATTTGAACTAAATAGTTCCGGTTATTGCTAACCGAATTGAATTTTTCAGTGGAAGGCTTAGAACTTTTGCTATAAATATGACATGAGTCAAATAAATAAATAAAACACATCTTAATTTACCTCTTTAAAGTTTCGGTTATTGCTAACCTAATTCCAAAAATTCGCCCAGTAAACACCTCTAACAGAAGTTTTATAAATTGTATGATTTATGATATCGCTAATGAGGTTTTGGTTATTGCTAACTGAATCACAAAGTGTCGCTTAGTAAATGTCTTTGGTATTTTAGTAAAATTCTCACTAAAGTTTTTCAGTAAAATATTTTTCGAATTTAATTTGAACTATTTAGTTTCGGTTATTTCTAACCGAATTGCATTTTTCACTAAAATTAACGCCTTAATTTTTCGGTAAAATAATTTTCGAATTTTATTAGTTTTAATAGTTCCGGTTATTGCTAACAGAACAGCATTTTCAGCAAAAGGCTTAAAATTGTTGATATACATACGTCATGCGTCAAATAATTTTCAATCACATTTAAATTTAACTCTTAAAAGTTTTGGTTATTGCTAACCTACTTCCAAAAGTTCGCCCAGTAAGCACCTCTAATAGCAATTTTCCCATATTTATGATTTTTGATATCGGTAATAAGGTTTTTGTTATTGCTAACCGAATCACAAGGTGTCGTCCAATAATGTCGTTGTTATTTTAATAAAATTCTCACTAAAACTTTTCAGTAAAATATTTTTTTCATTTAATTTGAACTAAATAGTTTAGGTTATTACTAACCGAATTGTATTTTTCATTAAAATTCTCACTATAGTTTATCAGTAAAATTTTGTTCGAATACTATTTGAACAGAATAGTTGCGGTTATTGCTAACCGAATTGAATTTTATACCAAAAGACTTTGAAATTTTGCTATGCATATGTCATGCGTAAAATAATATCAAATAACATTTTAATTGGGCTCTTAAAAGTTTCGGTTATTGCTAACCTAATTGCATAAGTTCACCCAGTGAACAAATCTACTAGATGTTTTACCATATTTATGATTTATCATATCGACAATGAGGTTTTGGTTATTGGTAACTGAATCGCAAGGTGTCGTCTTTGCTATTTTAACAAAATTCTGACCATAGCGTTTCAGTGAAATATTTTTCGAATTTATTTTAAACTAAATAGTTTCTGTTATTGCTAACCAAATTGCATATTGGATATTGTTAACTGAATCACAAGGTGTCGCCTTTGCTATTTTGGTAAAATTCTCACTTTAGTTTTTCAGTAAAATTTGTTCCCAATATTTCTTGAACAACTATTCTGTTCGGTTATTGCTAACCGATTTGAATTTCTCAGTTAAAGTCTTCGAAATGTTTCTATGCATATGTCATGCGTCAAATAATATCACATAACATTTTAATTAGGCTCTTAAAACTTTTAGTTATTGCTAACCGAATTGTAGTTAGTTCGCTCAATAAATCTTTCTAAGATAGAAGTTTTACCACTTTTATGATTTATGATTTGTTATAAATCTGATTTGGATCCACATAAAGGTTTACTATTTTCCTGAATTATATTTTTATAAATTTTTATTGTTAACCAAATTACAACGTGATGCCTAGTAAAGGACGCAGAAACTTAGTTCTATGTATTTTTTATACTTTTTAACATAATTTATTTTGTATTATAATTTTAGTTAGACTTCCTTTTCCATTTACAATTTGAAGTTATTCCTAACGAAATTGCAAATTGTCGCCTGTAAAAGACTTTACAAAATTTTAATAATTTTCCCCAATGTAATTTGTTATTTAAATATAATTTGAGCTTGAGCTGCAATGAAAAGTTTTGGTTATTACTAACCAAAGTGAGACACCCAAGAGCGTAGAATACCAAAACGTCAAAAGGTTATTTAAAATATTATTTTAAAAATGGATGGAAAGTTTTTAATGTGAGAAATAACAAAATTGGATTGGTTAGCAATAACCGAAACTCCTTGATTAGTAGTAAATGTATGAAACTGTACAATTTTTAGTTTTTATAAGTCTAAACTAAATAATTTAGAAGCAAATGTACTAAGACAAACTTTTAAAATCAAATTAAGTCTAAATTAAAATAATTTTACTCATTTTATAATTGTTATAAATTTATTTTTTTTTAAATTTTATTTATTATTATTTTATTATTTTTATTATTATCATTTTAATCAAGAATAGTAAGTAACTTAATACTTGGGTTTATTATTTGGTGATACAATTTAATCCGGTTAGCAATAACCGAAACTCCTAGATTAGTAATAAATTCTTGAAATCTTGCAATTTTTAATTTTTATAAGTTTTGTATGCATTCCTTTTTTTTGTTTTGTTTAGTTGCTTACTGTTTGTTCTTTAGCTCACAAATTTGAAGTCTTAGAAGTACTTCTGGTTCTCTAAATTCTCCTTATCTTTTTTAAACTTAATAATTGTCATATCAACTCAGAAACCTTAACTGATTATTGAACGTTTTTTCCAACTGCGTTTATTGAATGAAAAACCATAAACTGCGCAGTAAATATGTCCACTTCTGTCCATTCTACTAATTCATTTATCATTTAATAGAAAACAGTTGAAGCAAGAAACTTTGTCATAATTTTTTCAAGTAGTGATCTTTGTCCCTTGAAAGTTCACTAAAGGCTTCCCAAGTAATAGTTCAGCGAGTTGACCATATTTTGGGTGGACAGCTTCTGAAACTATCGCTCGACAGAACATTAACAATTAATCATATTTGTGTGGCAAAACCCTTTTCTTTGACAAAGTTTGACTGCACTCACTGTGGCTTTATTTCTGTACCCAAAAAAAAATCCCGTTTTTCTTACTTTTATGCATTCAACTTTTTACTTTCGTCTCAGCGTTAACCCAATAACGCCAACAAGTTGAAGCCGAAATCCAGCGCACACTTCAGGCGAGATTTTATCAACTCGAATTACTAACAAGTCACGCTGTGATTGGCTTTTCAGGGTTAAGTAGCAATTTTTTAACTTGCAACATTTCATACATTCCGATGTCCTTACGCTGCGAAAGGAGCAAACTTCATGCCGGCGAAATGTCACTGCTTGCAAAACTCACATGAAATCAAAGCAGCTTTGACACATTACAGCAGCAGCACAACAACAACCAAGGCACATCTTTCAAAATAAAAACAAGCAACACAGCATGCGAGAAGGACACAGCAACTAACGGCACATGTGTGAAGCCAAAAGCCACCGAAAACTACGCACGCACACACACACACACACACACAAACGAGTTCAATTTATTTAACCGAGCGCGCGCCGGTGGCAGCCAGCAGCAGCCACGCGAGAAGTGTTTAGTTATTTGCAGTTGTGGTGGGCGCGCGGCGCACGGGTCACCGAATGAACGGAAGGATGAACACAAAATTGCAACAACAAAAAATAAAATAAATATTAAAAGCAAGAATCAAGTGAAACATTTATTTGTGTCCTTTTTGCGCGCCGCAATTTTTTCGAGCGGCCACACCACAACGATGGCACAGCGCACCGAAAAGTGCAGGAAGGGCACAACAACAACAGGAAGATAACAACAAATAAACGCCACTCTCGGTGGCTGAGTTCGTACGGAAAGACAAAACTATATTTTGATTGTTCCTGACAGGAAACGGAAAAATAAAAACTTTTGCCCAAACAAAGAAGGCAACAGTACCAAGTTCGAACGAGCGGCCGGAGGAGTTGAGGGGAGAATTGTGTGCGACGCATAAGTTTGGACCACTGTCTTGGCAATAAAAGGGTTAAACGTTATCCTATCGCAAAGCGTTTGCAAAACTTTGCGGGCGCACCGTTTCCATCACATTTTCGGTTCGTTTTTCATTTGTTTTGTTTGTGTTAGTTTTTTGTGTAAATTGTTTATTTTGGTTTAACAGAAACGTTGGACGGTTGCCATACATTCAGTGATTAAACTTTTTAACTTTTGTATTTAAGTTTTGATTTCTTGTATTTGCATAGCTTCAAGGATATGCCGTGAGGCCTAGTCAGTTGATGCAGTGTCGTCCTTTTATCATAATCTCATAAGTTTGGTTTCTTGAAATCGATTGTTGTGGCTGAAGAAAGTTGAAAGATGGCAATGGTAAACAAATGGATGCAAAAATGATTGTTGGCGGAGTTTGGGTAGGTAGGTTCCTCAATATGTTTCAATGTTCGTCTTGACTAACTCTCGGTAACAGAGAATGAAACTGGTACAGGTGTCTACTGTGAAACGAAAAATGGCTACTGGTCTCATAGACTACCACACTATTGCAGCGTTTTTCAGTCGGAAGTTTTCGCCATCATAAAAGCAGCGCAATACATAAAAGACTCGGCACTTAGTGTGGCCATCATTTGTGTTGAGCAATGTCAGCAATGCCAGCGAGCGAGGCGGTCAAACCGGTGCTACCACCGATCTCTGCTATGATGGGTTCAATACACGAGCTACAAATAGAGCCTGGGCAACCAGGTGCGATTGCAGGATTGCACGTACATTGTGGCCAGCACTCAACACTAGGAAAACTAAGACCAAATGGTTTCCAAGAGATTCCGTTTGGATCTACAGGGATCCCAAGAGATAATGGAAGGACACCGGTTTTCCGAAAAATGAAGGGATGCACAATGGGCCTAACAAGGGTCTCCGAGTAAAAATGCTTGTCGCACACACCCCTTCTGTAACCTAACCTAACCTAATTCTCGGTAAACCACGTAGTATGATTACGACACGCCAGATGGACGTGGCACCTCCCATACAACCACATGAGATGCTTGGTGCAGTCTTTTCGGACTCTCCTTTGATTGTTTCACTCTGAATCGTCCTGTGACTTCCGTGCGCTTTAAACTCTACGCCGGCGCCGTCTAGGAGGAGGTATTCCCTATGCTTTTTTTTTAATAAATCTGGGCAGTTTAGTTAGGCGTTGCATTCGTTAACACTGCCAGATTCATCCGAAGCTTAGGTCGGCTTCAGCCATTACTGAACACGGAATAAGAGGCAGCCTGCCACACTTTCTTTGGTCATCATAATAGGCCTCAGAAAACTTCGAATGCACTAGTCAAACTATCGTCAAGCTGCCGTTTGTGGGTTATTCTTATCATTATCCTTATCCTTATCCTTATCCTTATCCTTATCCTTATCCTTATCCTTATCCTTATCCTTATCCTTATCCTTATCCTTATCCTTATCCTTATCCTTATCCTTATCCTTATCCTTATCCTTATCCTTATCCTTATCCTTATCCTTATCCTTATCCTTATCCTTATCCTTATCCTTATCCTTATCCTTATCCTTATCCTTATCCTTATCCTTATCCTTATCCTTATCCTTATCCTTATCCTTATCCTTATCCTTATCCTTATCCTTATCCTTATCCTTATCCTTATCCTTATCCTTATCCTTATCCTTATCCTTATCCTTATCCTTATCCTTATCCTTATCCTTATCCTTATCCTTATCCTTATCCTTATCCTTATCCTTATCCTTATCCTTATCCTTATCCTTATCCTTATCCTTATCCTTATCCTTATCCTTATCCTTATCCTTATCCTTATCCTTATCCTTATCCTTATCCTTATCCTTATCCTTATCCTTATCCTTATCCTTATCCTTATCCTTATCCTTATCCTTATCCTTATCCTTATCCTTATCCTTATCCTTATCCTTATCCTTATCCTTATCCTTATCCTTACGCCAGTGCTATGCATGAATGCTTTTACGGGCATACTTTTAGGGACCCACTTTAGAGTACGGCAGACTTGCTATAATTTCGATATGGCAAGGATGACTCGCGATGGTAATGGGATGTGCGAGAACGATCCAGAGATAGTCCAATTGGACTGTACGAGAACAATCGACGCGATAAGCAGTCAAGGATAACGGCAGCCGAGTGTAGCGCAGAAGAAGAGTCTTATTTGCTCAAGTAAAGTGGAAACATGCAATAGTCCAATAAGTAGTAGAAAGACTAAATCTGTAAATAAAGTGATTGCTGGTTTTCCACTGCGTTTTCGCCGAATAATTGAAGTGGTTTTATTTTCAAGCACAATCCAGGGAGACGAAATAAACCTGAAGAACTAGTTTTTCGTAACAATATAGAACTCATCATAGATCAATTCCATTTTAATTCTATTGCGTACAAACAAATTTCAATCATAAGTCAACAAAGTCTCAATAATTAATTTTTTTTAATTATAAATAAAATTATTTTTATAAGATAATTTTACTACATTCCGATCCTATTTGTTTCTAATAAAAAACTAATAAACTTATTAATGCCTCTTAATTTTTCAATACTTTTACTTTATTGCAGTCAATCAATAGTTGCCATCGCCACAATAAATGCCAATAATCGTGTTGGTATTTTAATTTTTTTCTTCAACCAACTGAGCGCATAAATTTTAATCACACACACACACATACACACACACACTCGAGAGTGCAAAATTTCTCGAGCCATTGTGCATTTTTTCAGTGATTGTTGCTATTCTTCTTGCGGTTAGTGTAGTTGTTGTTGTTGTTTTTATAAAAACAAATTGTTGTTGGTTTTTTACAGGCCAATACATGAGTGATGAGCCAACGGCGCACATGGATATGTTGGCTGGCTGGCGGGGCATTTGTTACGCTGCACCGGCAGCGGACACTGTAATTGATAGACTGCATTCGGCGTGGGTAAGGAGTGGAGTGGCAGGAGCGGCAAGGACATTGCTGCTGAAACCATAGAAAGGCAGAAATAAAAAACAAAAACGGAAAAAATACATTCCAAAGAAAATGGCAAGCAACACCCGCATGAAGTATGTTTTTCCGTTCGTCACTTGCTGAGCGCTTGTTGTTGTTTTTGTTTTTGCATTGTAGCGCGTCCTTCGAAGGGATAATGTTCATGTTCATGTAGTGTTATATGCGTCTGCTAATATGTCTGAGTCTGCGTGTGTGTGTGTGTGTGTTTGCATTGGCATTTGCAGGATTCCTTGCAACAACAACAACGCCCTCCCTCTCGTTGCCGCCACTTCCTCACACCTTTCGCTTCCTCTCCCCCCACTCACTAATTGTGTCTTCTTAATGCCTTTGTTGTAACTGTCATTGATTTCATTGTTCTTCTCCCTGTTGTTTGTTGTAATTGCAGTTGTTGCTGCCGCTGTTGTTTGTCTTTTCTTCGTGGCTCATTGGTTTTTCATTAGTTTGTGTTTTGCCGTAATTTCGTTTACTCGGCTGTGTTCATTTGCTTGCTGCTGCTTCTTCTTGTTGCTATTCTGGTTCGATTTGTATGTTTTTGTTGTTGTTGTTTGCTGTCGTAGTGTTCGGTTAGTCACTTGTCTGGTCGTTGGTAGTGCTGTGATCACACCCCACACCACTTTCCTGCACCGCTTGGCCGCTGTTGTTGTTCGTTCTGAGCTGTGCACAAATTCCATTAAAAGGCTGAAATTCAATACCGACACATATGGCGCGAGCTCTGTGCGGCGCAGCTCGAAGGAGCGTAATTTAGCTCTTTCTCTGTTTGCATTTTGAACTTTGTTCGCTGCGCAGAGTTAAATGTTTTACGCTGTTCGGTATGGTTGTTGTTATTGTCAGAGTTTACTTTGAATGTTTGTTCGGTTTCTTCACACCTACTCTGGCTTTTCTTCCAACACGTTCTTTCTCTTTCCTCTAGTTTCCTCTTTTTTTAGTTCCTTCCTTTGATTTGAATGTTTTGTGTATATATTTTCCAGTGTTTAGGTTTCATATCTATTACCTTTATTTCATTTCCCGCTTTCTTCGTCTCGTTCTCACATCTTTTGTTACTTTCTTCTGCATATGATTCACTTTTCTTGACCTAACCTCTATTTTCCTATCTTCTACTGAATATTATTTATCTTCCTATTCTCTTTAGCTCACCATGTCCCTTGCTAGATGTTTTATAACTTCCACTGCACACATCTTATTCTCTCTTTCGGGTTTTTCTCCTACCGTCTCTAACTATGCTATCGACAACAACTTCAGTGGTTTTTTTTTTACTATTTCCAATTCTTTTTCGGTCTCTGCTCTTAATTTTTTCTCTCCCTTCCCTACCGACTCGTTTTGAGTGCACAGTTCAGTCTTCCTCTCCTTTCATTAACTTTTTCAGCACACTTTTCCCTTTTCTTAATCCTTTACTTTATCATCCTTTCTACCTCCTTTCTATTTCTCTTCTTTCAAAAACGCTTCAAGCATTATGCTTTCCAGCTTTCCTTATCTTTTTATATCGAAAAATACTTTCGAAATGCCCACCAGTTTCTTTTGGTTCTCATAATTTCAGCTGTGTAGAACAATTTCTTCTTTCAACTCTTCCCAATTCCGCATTTTTGCGCTCTTCCGTTCTATTTCCCATTTTTTTCTTTCTATTCTTCCATTTTTTCTTTCCTTTTCATGTGTCTTCGATCTCTTTTTTCCCTCTTCCCTTTCATCTTCGGAGTCTTCCGTGTTTCCCTCTTCTTTCATTAACTTCTTCAGCACACTTTTCCCCTTCTCAGTCTTGTGTTTTGCTATCTTTTCCACCTCGTTTCTACTTCCCTTATGATTCTCCTCTTTTAAAAACTTGTAAACATAATGTGTTGCTTTCTGTATCTTTCTTGCTTCTATAAGTACTTTCTATTGAAATTCCCAGCAGTTTATTTTGCTTGTCATAACTTCAGCTATGTAGTACGATTTCTTCTTTTAACTTACCTATGCTCTATTCTTGCCTTTTTCCGTTCTTTTCTTTCATACATCTTTCCTTTTTTCGATGTATCTTCTATCTCGCTTCCTTTTTTGCTTCCTGATACGTTTTTGAGTGCACAATTCAGTCTTCTGTGTTTCTCTCTCTCTTCTTCAGCACACTTTCCCTATTCGCAGTCCTGTAATTTTTTATTTCGTTTACCTCCTTTCTACTTCCCTTCTATTCCTCTTCTTTCATAAAATTTTCCAGCACAATTCGTTGCTTTCTTTATCTTTTTGTTTCGATAAATACTTTAGCTCGAAACTGCCACCAGATTCGTTTACTTTTCATGACTTCACTTGTGTAGTACAATTTCTTCTTTTAACTCTTCCCGGTGCTCTATTCTTGCCCTTTTTTCGTTCTTTCTTCCATACATCTTTCCTTTTTTCATGTATCTTCTATCTATCTCCTTTCAATATATCTTCTATGTATTGTACACTTTTTATTGTCCTCTACCTTTAATAATTTATCTTTTTCTTCTGTTCGTTTTTTCATTTTTGCGCTTCTCATAACTTCTGCGTAACTTCTTCTGATATTTTCCTGATTTTGTTTACTTTTTCTTTCATCTTTTCTTAAGTCCTTCTATGTATTTTATTGTTTTCTTCTTCGTTCTGCTTCCATAATTTTTTCTCCTTTATTTCTTTTCAGCTCCGTAGAACAATTTCTCCTTTCTTCTTCTTCTTCAGTTCTCCTTCCTTCTCCTTCTTCTTCTCTTCACTTTGCTCTACTCTCCCCTTCTTCCCCTTTTTCTCAACTTATTCTTTCCATTTCGTCCTTGTTCTGTCTCTCTCCTTCCGGTGATTTCTTCTACGTATTGTATTCTTTCTTCTTTCCCTAACTCCTTCTACGTATTATACTGTTTTCTTTCTTTTTCCCCGTACTCTTTCTATTTATTGTATTGTTTTTTTTCGTTCTGTTTCCGTAGAACAAAATCTCCTTTCTGCTCTTCACTTTTCTCTATTCTTCATCTGATATTTTCCTCAACTCATTCTTTCCATTCCTTCCTTGTTCTATCTCTCTTCTCACGATGATTTCTTCTACGTGTTGTACTGTTTTTTCCTTCTTTTTTCAGTAACTCCTTCTATGCATTGTTTTGTTTTCTCCTTCGTTCTGCTTCCATAATTTCTTCTCCTTTATATCTTTTCGGGTTTATATTTCCTTCTCTTTCCATAAGTTCAGCTCCATAGAACAATTTTTTTCTTTCGGCTCTTCACTCTCTTCCATTCTTTCCTTCTTCCAATATTTTCTGCAATTCCAACTACAACAACTTTTTTCCCATCTATGTTCTATATCTCTTCTTTCGATAATTTCTTCTACGTATTGTATATTTTCCTTTCTCTTTCTTCTCTCAATAACTCCTTCTATGTATTTTATTGTTTTCTTTTCTATATTTCTTCCATTGCTTTTTCTCCCTTATCTCTATTCGGCTTTATCTTTCTTTCCATAACTTCAACTGCATAGCAAAATGTCCTTTCTCTGTTCTTAACTCTCTTCTATTCTTCCCTTCCTTCAATTATCTTATTTAACTCATTCTTTCTTCCATCTTTGTTCTATTTTTCTTCTTCCTATAATTTTTAAAAGGTGTTGTATTACCTTCCTATAATTACTTAAAGGTATTGTAAAAGCTTTTTTCTTTCTATAACTTCTTCAAACAAGTTTATTATGTTCTTTTAGTTTTTTCTTCTGTCCAGAACTTCTTCTTTGTTATCTCTTTTCCACTTTTTTACCGCTGCGTGTGACAATTTCTTCTTTCTTTTCTTCAACACTTCACTCTCCTCTATTCATCCCTTTTTCTGATATTTTTCTCAGCTCATTCTTTGAATGCCTTCCTTGTCATATCTTTCTCTTTCCAATAATTTCTTTTACACATTGTACTGTTTTCTTTTTCATAATTTTTTCGATAACTTCTTCTATTGTATTGTTTTTATTTCTTCTCTCTTATTTCTTTACGGGTTTATCTTTTTCTTTATTTCCATAACTTCAGCTCTTCTTCACTTCACTCTCTTCTATTCTTCCCTTCTTCCAATGATCTTCTTCAACTCATTCTTTCTTAACATCATTGTTCTATATCTCTACTTTCAATAATTTCTTTTAATTATGGTATCTTCCTCTTTTCTTTTTTTTCTTTCGATAACTTCTTCAACGCAGTGTTTTGTTTTCATTTTGTTTCTTCTTTCTAGAATTTTTTCTCTGTTATCTCTTTTCAATTTTTTTCATCGTTTTCTATAACTTTTGTTGCGTGGTACAATTTACTCTACACTCCTCTACTCCTCGCTTCTTCCTTTTTCCATATTCTTTTCTTTCCATCTGCCTTTGTTTTTCTCTACTTTGTTTTGTTTTCATTTTGTTTCTCTTTCTAGAATTTCTTCTCTGTTAGCTCTTTCCGACTCTTTAGCTCTACTCTCCAACTCTTCTCTAATCCTCGCTTTTATTTTTGTTCTCCTTTGAATATCTTCATCCACGTATTGTATTATCCTTCTTATATTCTCCTGCCTTCTTTCATTATTTCTCCCTTCTTACAATATTTTCTTCCTCTCTCACACTCTTTCTTCTTCTTCGTTTCAATCTTATCCTTTACTAACACTTACATTCTATTACCTCTGGCTGTATGTCCCCTGTTTCGCCTCCCATCTCCACTTCGTGTCTCACTCACATTGCACGCAGCAAACGCAGCAGCGCGTCATGCAACGAAGGAGCGACGAACACCGACGCCGAAGACGACTACAGCAATGAGGGCGGCTGGCTCTCAAACACACCCACATGCATACACGTTCGCACAACACAAACAACAACTACAACAACAACAAATGCCAGTATGGAGGCATATTGTACGGCAGCAGAGACACCAGTCAGCCAACCAACCAGTCAACCAGCCAACGCTGGCGCAAATTAAGTTTGGTTTATTGAATTTGCTGCTTTTACGTACAGCAACAACAACAACAACAACAACAACAACAACAACAACAACAACAATAATAAATTGTATAAAGCCAACAGGAGCACTGCGAGCTGGGGTTACGTTTCGATGCGTTCGATTTGTTCGATAGCTGAAGGTTTGCTGCTTCGATGGTTGGCTGCCTGGCTGCCGCTGCTGTTGTTGCTGCTGCCAGCCACGGTTTTAATTAAGCGTTGCATGGAAAACGTTTCGCAAAATTAAATGTTTAATTAGTTTTTCTGCTGCAGCGTTTGGCGTTCTGGCCGCTGTCTGTCTGTCTGTCTGTGTTTCTGGCTGCGTTCGTGCCTCTGACTCATTCGTCTTGTGGCGCATTTTACATACGGCGCGCCGTCGCTTCAGCAACAGCTGCTGCGGATCGGCAACGGCAGCAACGGTATTTCAAGCTGATTTGCGGCTTTTGCAGGCGAGTGAAAAGGCGCCAGCGGAAAAGTTAAGCTTGAAGAATGCGCGTGATTTGTTTCGAAGCGTTCGAAATATCTGACTGCATGCTTGTGTGTGTGTGTGTGTGTGCGGTCACGTGGCAGCCAAATTGCTGCACGGCGCTTATTTTTCTTCGAACTCGGTTTTCTTGTATTGTGTCAGCCGCCAAATGCGGTGATTTTGTAATCAAAGTAATTGTGGTTTAATTAGTGTTGATTGGAGAGCGCTTCGATAAGTTTCAAGCAGCTGAAATGTGACAATAAAAGCTTAAAATACGAGGACAATGAATATACAATAAAATGGGAGAGCTGAAAGTTGTTCAAATGTCATCAATGCAGCGATCTTGTGCTGATATCGAGAAACTGTAAGATGAGTTCAAATCCGCGAAACTAGAAAGTGAATGTAAATGTTTAGAGGTTTATAAATCCTATTGTGATCTGCTTTTGTTTGGAGAGCCAGGCAGAGATCTGTTGTAAGCGATATAGCGAGTAAAGGTAGTAAAGAAGCCCCGATAGCATAGCGTGAGTGCACTAACCTTTCATCCCAGATGTCGTGGATTGGACTCTTACCTGGTTCTAGATCCAATTTTTCCAATTTTTCCTATCCCCTAAATACTCCTTAGCCCAGTAAAATATCCCAGTTCAGAAATTCCGACCCTCAGATGATCATTTCCTAGTCACTCTCACTCAATAATTCGCACAATCATGCGCTGTGCTGCTCTAAAAATAAAACAAATATACAGCGACACCTGTGAGAAGAAGCGAGCATTCGCGAAAAACAGCGCATCAAACCGATCTTAGCGAAGTCCCCAACCATCCTGCTGTCACTTCCCTTACACAACAGATGGCGCTACGAGCGGTAGCTCACAACATCGGAGGCGTCGTTCCTAAGCGGCATTAGATGGCAGCCTCATCACTTAGGACTACCTGGGGCAGATTAATAACACAGCGCAACAAAAAAACACTTTTTTTCTGTTGCATGGAGTTTTTCTACTGTTTCTTACTAATTTGGGTGCGCTGATTCCGAATCTACCCTCCGATTTTTTCTAGCAGCTCTAGTTTGTGAGATATAGGTACCCTGTCCTTTTTTCAGTTTTTCCTCTACTTTTTCCATATTTTCGATCATAGTTTCTAAACCAAAAAACCGATTCACATGATTTTCACCTTATCGCATTAACAACACCGCACGGCTTCTTTTCCGATGCAACTTATTTTCATAAATGTTAAAATGCCGCGGTAATTGGACCTCAAAGTTGGAAAAAATGTAATTTTAAGGCGTTTTCTTTGATGGTCAAAAACATACACATTTTTTGTAAAACAATTAACGAGTTAGGTGTATAACGAAAGTCGACACATCAAGCAATACAACACAGCTACATTATTTGGCGGAATACACATTCGCATCGAAATAACAGGAAAAATGTACCATCGCGATTTTCATCACTTTTCATACTTTTTCCTTAACAAATTAGGGGCCTGAAAATATGCAAAGTTTTTAATTTTTTTTTGTTTCGAAAAATTCAAAATATTTTTGTTTTTTGCTTGTATTCCAAACTAAAATTTGAACATATAAAAGAGCATATTTTGAGGCTCCTAATTTTTTAAGGAAAAAGTATGAAAAGAGATGAAAATCGCTATGGTAAAGTTTTGTTATTATTTCGACGCGAATGTGTATTCCGATAAATAATTTGGCTGTGTTGTATTGCTTGATGTTTCTTCTTAAGATATTCATATACTTCGAAACTTGATTTATGAAACATCTGTACAATTTTCGCCATCAGAAAAAACGCCTTGAAATTCAATATTTTCCTACTTTGAATCCTTATTACCACGCCCATTTAGAACGCATAAAATTGATTAATGTCAGGAAAGATGGCGTGAAATGTTGTAAGTGCAACGATATAAAAATAATGTCGATAGGATTATTGGTTAAGAAATAACAGTCGAAAACAAGAAAAAAGCCGAGGAAAATTCGAAAAAGTGGCACGCCCATTTTTTGCAAAAACTAGAGCTGTTACATAAAAACGGAGTATGGTTTTGAAAACAGCGTGGAAAAACGATTCAGATTCATGTAAAAAACTGCATGCAACAGACATGCTGTTGTGCAGTGTAATCTACCCTGACAGAGAAACACAACCGATTAACGTAACCAACACAAGCCAATGCGGAGGGTATCAGGGTACTTAAAGACATAACCCACGTGAATCCATCAGTATCTTCACCATGAAGTATGAACCCACAAGAGCAGGTAAGTAAGTTGGTGTGGCTGCCTCAAAAGACACTTAGGCCATGACTTCCCATTGTGATACCACATGCAGCCAAGCAAAAAACCGCTCCCTCATTGAACCAATTGGAGTTTCTTGCGAAGCTTAGTAGACCCCGAATTGTCTTATCAGCTAGATCCCTAAGACTATCGAAGGAGAAGTTGCTTAAGGACAGGTCATACTTCTTCTGGATAAACAGGACAGGTGGACAGGTGCGTAGTAGGTGAGGTGACCCAGAGGAGCAAGTCCTTGCTTAGAACCTAAGGGACTTCTATAACAGCTTTGAAGCAGAGTTTTGCGTTATTTGGAATTAACGAAAAAAAAAAGAAGTACAACATTCAGACATTACCTATTCTTGTGAACAGCCAAGCAGGACTCGTCTTTCGATCAGTCTGAAGTGAAGTGAATAAAAGAGTTGACGTGATAGTTAGAAGAGGTATTGAACCAGTCAATGCTAAATTCTCGGGCACTCTACCAATTTATGTTGGATTCTCCGATACTCTATGGTGGCAGGAAATAAAACAATAGACAATATATTGATCCAAGACGGAAGAAGGTAGGAGAGGCGAGCATTTATAATACCAGCTGCCAGGTAGGTAGGTAGGTAGGTTAAGGCCATGTGGCCCATTGTTGTACCACGTGACGGAGGGGAGGGCTTCACCTATCCCGTTCCAATACTTATTGGAGCCACTTGGAGGCTCTGATGTTGATGTCGTTCGGTGGCGTCTTTTCGAGGTCGGCTAAGCAGCTCAGAAAGTGCCTGCCCAGGTGTCGGAAGGGCGTTCTCGCAAGCGCTGGACACGTGCAGAGGACGTGCTCGACGGTGTCCTCGCAACCTTCGTCCCTGCAGCTTCTGCAGAAATCGTAGAAAGGCAGACTAAGTCTGCTAGCATGTAGGCCAATGAGACAGTGTCCAGTAATAACTCTCACATCAATCCCTATAGAGGGTTTGTTCAGCAGGATCAGTTCCTTTAATCTGCTCTGGTTGGTCTGTCTAGCTATGGTGCACGTTTGTTCGTTGAGATACCAGCTCCCAGTTAGAAGTTATTTTTGAACCCAAGGTCACGGTCTTCCAGGCTGAGGTCTTTACCATAAATGGGTTTATCAGGAAAATACTAACTCTTAGGTTTGCAAGAAAGAGGATAATCATAATATCAGACAGTCAGGCTGCAATCAAGGTCTTTCGCTCAATCATATTTTCCTCTAAACTAGTCTGGGAGGTAGCAAATGTTCTTCAGGATCTGTCGAGCGATAACCAAGTGATAATACACTGGTTTCGTACACACTATGGGTATGATGGTAATAAGGAAGCGGACAAATTAGCGAAGGAGAGGCTGCAAACCGGAAGATTGGACCTGAACCGATCGTAGGCGTTAGGTAAGGTTGGAGTGGCAGCCTCCTACGATCACTTATATCCCATGGCTCATTGTGATACCACAGTGGATGACCCGATTCCTCCTTACAGCGCTGAGAACCAAGAAGTGTCCATTATGAACCTGGCTATATCCCTGATATTCAGAGGCGATAGTTCGGTTAGACTATTAAAAAAAGCTAAGCCGAGAGGCTTAAGTCTTCTTCTGGCTAATGAAGGACATTGGCACAACAGGTGGAGAA
Organism: Melieria omissa; assembly: GCA_963971225.1. Classification (NCBI taxonomy): domain Eukaryota; kingdom Metazoa; phylum Arthropoda; class Insecta; order Diptera; family Ulidiidae; genus Melieria; species Melieria omissa. Next base: position 90,769,632 of record OZ020269.1, read on the forward strand.
CGGACTTCTCATCCTCCTCGGACCCTCAACCTCGACAGTAGTCATTGGATTGCATAGGTGTTAGCAAGACTCATTAGTTACAGACATTGTGTCAAACAAAAATGCATAAATCGGGCTTATCACAAATGGTCCAACAAAATGGGACAACGCTGTTCTAAGCTATTGTTTCCAGCTTACTCTGAGAGGAAATCTAAGTATCTACTGGATATGAGTATCCTGAGCAGTCACTATCTGCTAAATATGCATAGAGCGCATCTGGGAAGCACCGATAATGAGCTATGCAGACTCTATTTGGAAGACGATGAAACAGCTGTACACGGTATAACGGAATTTCCTGCCCCTAATAGACTCGAGGAAGGGGATACTAGAAAGGGAACTGATACAGGCGGAAGAACTGCCTGAAACTGATGTAAGAAAAATTAAGGAGTTCCTCGATAATATTGGAAGGTACGAACTTCTACAATAAACAAAAGGGATGCGACACAACAGTGCAACGTGGACACTGTGTCTCGGGCAGTTTTTGCTTGACTCCCGTAACTAATCTCATCTAATCTATTGCAAAAAGGCGTGGCGCTACACTGTGGTGATTTTAGGAAAAAACATACGAGATAGTAAAAGAGGTTGAGCTACTCTATGTTGGATTCTTCCTATTTCATGGCGGCAGAGAATGACGCAACGAACGAGAATGTTAAAAGAGGTATAGAACCACTTTATGCTAATCTCGAACACTTTATAGGGTGTTTTATGCCCTTTGAACCACTCTATGCTTTTTTCTTCTTCTTCTTTCTAACTGGCCATAACAACCTGATTATGGATTCTGGGACACTTTATAGTATCAGGGATTGAAACAACAGATTTCTACTTCGGTAATAAAAGACGATATGGGTATCAAACGATTTAGCTTATCAAGGCGGCAAATAAAATCTACATAGTATTGGCCACGCCCACTTTCCGTTGCTAGTAAACTAGTAAATCAAAAAGACGATACGTATCTGCAAATCAATATTCATATCAAATGATTCTGCGTTTCAAAGGGGTAAAACTAGGCTATAACACTGTGCGACAGCATTTTGCACACCGGGAAAAATTCATGTGTGCATGAAACTAAAAACGAAATATAGTAATACTGCGTACTCAGTTTTTCATCTCTACATCATTTGCCCTTTTCAAAGGACTTCAAATTTTTAAAGGGGATAAAAAATAAAAAAAAAATATTAAAAATACTCAACCTCATTAGAATATGGCGATATGTATATCAAATGAAAGAGGAAAGGCTCAAAAATTAAAATAAAATTGATTTTTTATCTATTTATAAAAAAGGATATGAAAAAGGTCCTTGAAAATTTTAGTCCTTTATATCCTTAAAAATTTTAATAGAATTTTCTTGAAAAGTAACTATGTTAAAACACAAAATATACTTGATCACTTGTCAAAAGTGTTTGATTTTGGCAAGCAGCAGTGTAACAGGGAGTAGGGTGGATAGTACAATGATTAGAAAGTTTCGAAACAGTAGAGTTTAAAATTCTAAATAAAGTGACTTCTAATTTTAAACTGCATTGAAACATTTTAGTGTGTTTTATTTTTGAGCACAATCCAGAGAAACGAATTACGCCTGCGTTGAGGTGGCAGAACTAACATTTGTAACAATATCTAAGCGGGCAGAAAACGTTTTCCGAAACAAAACTAAACTGTTAGAGGGTAAAGATTCGTATTTGACTCACTCTCTATAAATGCAGTCAATAGTATTGGAGCCATATTGATATATTTTTAACATTTCCTGAAAGTTGCTTATTAGTTGCAATATCAATCAAATATTCTGTAGCCCTAACAAGGACATATAGAAGCAAATACAAATTCTCAAATGGGTATAAGATATGATTACATGGAATGAAGGTCTCAAAATGACATAAAAGTTAATACAAAGCTGGCACTCCTGCCAATGCTTTGACTTACTATACATACTTATGTAACTTATATACTTAAGTTGGATAGTGAGTAGAGTGGCACATTCACGCACACATACATGCATAATAAATTCATAACACTCGCATGCCTGTGGGTATCTACTTGAGCGATTAATAATGCATACAATTAGTTGGCCTGAAGAATGACAGACACACAAACACATAGAAACAGACTACGATGTGTTCGTACCTTGGTGGAAAGATGAATTTTCAGCTCGTGCATTTGCATAATTTTGAAACACTAAAATTACAATTGAAGCCCTCAGTGCTGTCTCTGTATGAGACTATAAGGCAAATGAAATTAAAAGCGCCTGAAACAATATTTGGTTGAGCACATTAAACCCTTTGAGATGGTGAACAATCTTTGTCTGTTGCATATGGAATATGTGTAGGTTTGACAAAATAGCTGCCAACCAAACCTCGAGCGTCGATTATCTGCCCAAACTGTTAACTGAACTACTGACATTTACATTGCTGATTTGTGGCCTTGAGCCACGTAAATGAAGCTCGTTGCAGTTTTCATAACTATTTGCTGTTGTTTTAAAACAAAATCTAAAAAAAAGTATGATTTGTAATGAGCAGAGATTAAAACCAAATATGAGAAAATTTCCATATGAAAAACACTTTTAGAGTGAAAGCATTAAAATTTAAACATATGAAGCGCCAAACAGCGACCACGCACAGGTGTCACTTGTATGTGTAAACATGCCACAAACTGTCTTGAAACACCCATCCGCCCCTCCGTGCACATTCACTGCCGCATCCGATTCAATGACAATGCTAATTAATAAGTGTGAATTTGTGTCCTGTGCCGCGCGCGCTGCTGTCAAGTGCCACCATGTGTCGTTGGGGCCACGCCCTGCTGCCAACACCCCAGTTGACATTTCGCTGGTGCTGTACTGTGCTGATTAGTGTTGCTGTTGTTGTTGTATTTTTGTGATATGCATTGCGGTAAAATACTTTCGCATATAAAATGCAAATTTTCAAACGCTGCCGCCGAACAGACAACCGAATATTTGCTTGTGTGTGTGTGTGGGTGTGTGGGTGTGTGCGTTGGCAATGCAATCTATGCGGTTTGCCGCATGTTGTTTGAGGTTATGTGTTAATATTGTCCATTATACACACACACACAAGTATAAATTTGTGCCCTGTGCGCCCACACAGCCAACAATGCACACACACACACATGCACGCCCTTTCCGCCACACTCACACCCGCTCACTGCGCTCGCTCTCTCATTTTCTCCTACATGGAATTTCACATTATGGCAAATTCACTGACTAGGAAAAATGTTTGTAGAGCAAATGTTCCATATGTCTGTGGCACTGCAAGCAAAATACTATAGTGTGCGTATGTGTGTGTGTGTGTGTTGAAGCTGTTGTCATTGTGTCTGTGCAAGTATTTTGAGGTTAATCGATAATTTAAATATTTGAAAATTCATTCAAGTGCCAAGCAATGTGTGTGCGCAGCTAAATGTCTAAGTGTTTTCAATGTGTGTGTGTGTGTTTTAATTTGACAGGTGCTCAAAATTCATTTAGAAATTTATTAAAGTTGCATTTGTGCAAATATTTGCTCAATGCCTGACAGCACAAGTGAACGTGTGAGCAATAAAGTGAGACCAGCACACACTGGCAGCAAAGTGTAAGGATTAAAATATAATTAACACTTACTGCCTCAATTCAATGCAATTTGAACGAGAGAAGAAGTCAACTGCAGTTGACAGAGTCGAAAGTGAAGCAAGCTTGCAAGGAATTTGAAAATGGCTTTTGAATGCATTACAGATGCATTCAAATGTCGGGTAATGATTTGGAATGGAACAATGCTTATGTGAGGTCGCAGTGTAGAGGCTAATTTAATTGGAACATCGGCTGCTCTCACTTGCAGTTACCTGCTGCTTTGTTAATTAATTCAACAGTACGGGAAAACAATGAAGATTCGTGTTTGGTCTAATGGTATACATACTTTCTTTCAGATCCTGAGATGACTTTTATGAAAATATACTGCAAAATAGGACCTAATACACTTATTTAAAAGCCACAGATCTTCAAAAAGTTAAAAAAGTTTTTTATTTTGAAGATTTTCCTTCGACGAGCTGTGTTGAAGATCACCAAGTAAGATGAAAACTCGTCATATGGTTGAGTTCTAGACTCGAGTTGTTCTCCACTTCTTAAACTATGGACAGCTGGATCACTCTTTTTTCAATACACCACTGCCTAATAGCCCTAAAACATAAGTTATAGAGTTTCAATCACTTCTTGCGATCCGAGTCATAGATATGTCTACATTGCCCTGAAAGGATTATGTATTCTGAAGTCATTTTCGTTTAGACCTCAAAGCAAAAAGATGACGAATTTCCATGTAGAGCTCTAATAATATCCAATCGAAAGGTGAATCAACACATTTGAGATTGCATACTTCTACGAGAGTTTTGCCTGTCTCAGATTTGTAATATGCATCCAATCGATAGATGATCAACACGTTAGAGCCATGGCCGCCTTTGGCCTGTAATATCCTGTCCATGTTTTAAGGATTCAACTAGAAAAAAATTTAGAATTTTTAAGGACACATTAAAAAAAAAGCAATAGTCTGATTTTCCTAAAATAAACTTTAGTTTATCATACATTTCTTAAACTCGTATTCACAAAAAAATTTCATGAAATATAGTTAGTGGTTACACAATTTTTTTATATTTCTCTTAACGTTCTTAGTTAGAGACTGGACAGTACATTCGGTGACTATTGCATAGGCTTTCTTCCATCGATTTCAGAACTGTCCATCATTTTTGCAAACTTTTTTTGTTTTTCATAGAATTTACTTCATTACAGCCCAATATCTTTCAATAGGCCAAAGTTCCAGGCAGTCGGGAGAATTTGCCTCTTTTGGGACCACTTTCATACCATTCCATAGTTGACCTGGAGTAGTGGCATTTCACTAGGTCTGACCAACACAAAACTGTTCCTTTGTGCTATTCAACAGATGGTAGAGAGCGTTGCTTTGCTTCGTAGACCGCAGGAGCAAATAGCTTGCCAAACCATTAAGCGTTTTGGAAATTTGGTGTATTTCACTTCGAAGTATTTTCTTTGTGTTCCATTCTTATTGTTTGTAGTGAAATAAGCATTCGAAGGCAACTGCCTGAAGTCCACCTTACAGTAGGTTTTATCATTGAGATTCACGCAATGAAACTTGGTTACGTACTTTCGAGCCCGCGTCTTCGCTATTTTTTCGTTTGCTTCCGACCTGTCAGGCACTTTCTGCTGTTTGTAGGTCCTTAATCCTTGACTTCCCTTGTATCGCATCACAGTTGATTGCGATGTGCCTGATGCAGCTGCAACATCTCGAGTCGACCTCGTGGGGTTATTTCGATATTTGCTAATAACCCTTTTCAGCGCTTCTGGGTTACTTGGACCCTTTTTTCTGTCTGATCCTTCGGTTCTGCAGATGGAGTTTCCCGCGCTGTAGTTGTTTATAACATTATAAACTGTCGCTACGCTCGCTTTGTTTTCCCTTGCAATGCTTAGTCTAGACTTCGTCTTATCAGTCAAGTAAATGTCCAGTATTAATTTGCGGTATGTTGGCTAAAGTAGATCCAAGATGAAATTCACTAATATAGCAAGAAACTGCAATATTTATAGATACTTTCCCTCGCAAATACCAGCCTCCTAACTCTTGGCATTTTCGAATGCTGTATGCGTAAAAATTCTTACATTTTTCTAGTTCACCTCATATGTTTCCGAAGATTTTTGTTTGAAGAGCTATGAGCTATGTGTTTACCCTGGATAGATGAATTTCATTGTTGTTTAGCATTTAAATTAAATTTTTTCTTAGAAAGACAAATTAGTTTCAATGAAAATCACAGTTGGTTACTCACATCGACCTAAGAGGGGACACTTGTATGTTGTGTGTTCCAGAGCCAAGGTAGCCAATAATTCCCTGGAAACTCCACCAAATAAAGGAATATAAATCTTTCCTGGCATATTTTTTTAATCTTTTTGAAACTCCTAGGCTCGGACTAAAACCTCAAATAGGGTCGATCATCTTAAATACAAAAAACGTCTTCACAAAAGTGTCTTACAAAGTGGCTTGAATATTAATGAACTTCTTTCAATTTTATCTATGAAAGCTTATAGTTTAAGTGAGACAATTCTTTGACTTTTTAGAGAAGGAGTTATGTGCCTCACACTGAACTCATTCACCATGGGCAACGATGCCTAATGAGTTTCCTGTACACGTCCTGATATCCTTACCAAACTAAGGCTTAAGGGTGCATCTATAGTTGAAGTGGACAGCTGAATGGGGTCAGTGCATTGGGTATATAATAAGGTATATATATATAAAATCGTTTTAGCTTAAGAACTAAACTTGCTTCCTTAGAAATTGAAAATATATGACAACTATTGGAAGAAACGATATAGAAAAGTGGTAAGAATGGGAAATAAAAGGGGGTCAGGCTTACATTTGACAAGTCTGAAGACACCCTGGAAGCAGGTGAAGCCCATTTTATAGAATCGATTACTTTGTGTGGGGTCCCATTAAGATTTGGAGATAGAACAGACAGAGGATATATTTAAATCCTAATTCCTATTTCATTGTCTCGCCGCAACATCGAACTCTGACTTGCATCAGATGTTAAATTTTTTAAAAGAATTTATCAAACATGCTTAAATTGCGTTAAATTTCCTTAAATCCCGAAAACTTAAACAAACTTGTTGTTGAAAATCATCACTTCTCAATGCATAATTGAAAGTTGCCATCTTCACCACTGCTTCAACCGCAAATTCCTGCTGGCCAGAATGATTTGCACTGGTGTACAGTTGTGGTCATCGCACTGCGTGTGATGGTTGCTTACGTACCGAAAAATGTCAACATGGCAGCTGTCAAAAGCCTTTAAAGCACATTTCATTATTCACCACACCCAAATGCAACAACAACAAAAAAAATCATTATTCACAGCAGCAAAATAAAGACTCATTAACATTTGCAAGCATCGTCATCAGCATCGGCAGTGGAGGATGCAGAAAACGTAATTCGAGTGGACCAAAGTGAAGTGAAGAGATAATGTAGAGATAGAAGCATATATGTATGTATGTATGTGTATGTAGGCCAAGTGTTCAAATAATTTAAAGCAGAATAAACTTCAATTAAAATTTGTGACAGCATTCACGCGTATTAATTGAACAGACAGACGAAGAGGGGTTACACAACATAGTGAAGTATGGTTGGACATAAAGGAGAATGCGAAAGCTGGTATGGGGAATGAATGAGGTCTCTTTTGATTGAACCAAAGCGCAGAAGATTATCTTTGAAAACATGAGCATACGAGATATGATATATGTAGGAACTTGTATGTTTATATCTGCAGAGCTATGGTTTGTATGATTGTGTAAGGAGGAAGTACAGTTTCTAGTTTTTTGGACTCTGTGGTGCTCAAGGTAACGAATTTACCGATAAACTGGATAGCTATGGATCAATGTATATACTAAAGGCAATAATATGGCGTCTGGGTTCAGAGCCAACAATTGGTATCAGTTTAACAGGAACCTTTGACTACATAAATCCCAAGTAAACACAGGTTGCGATAGTCTCACCTGGCAGCTATAGAAGCTGCAAAGTGTTTTGTGGTGAGTAGTAATGAGAAGACAGGGGAACTTAAGAACAACATATCTTCGCCAGATGATTGGACTAATCGTAGAACACAATCCATGGAGCCAAGGCATGATCTATCTGTCGATCCTAGACGAAATATAGTCCTTCATCGAATAAGCCCAGCACTGATCTATTCACTGTATTTGTTAAAACTTTGTTTCAACCACATTGCAATACTGCAGTGATCTAGGCTTCTTACTTCTATGACCACCTAAAGAATTTCAATCATTAACACAACTAGCGATGTCATACTGAGCTCTCCGAAGCATGTGGCCGATTTTCATACTTTTGTTCGAATCTCTGTGCCCACTTGTAGCATTCGGACAAACATTTCTGACATTGTTGTGAACATTTCTAAGAACATTTTGGATTGAACTGAATATGTTTTTGGACTTATTTTGCTATATCACACAAAGCATTACCCAACACTACATCCACACCTTCCATACACACACATACACACACACATCCATATATATACAAATGCTCGTATATGTGTGTGTGTGTGTGTATTTTTATTTATTTCACATAAGCCACCAGACCCTCGTTCATTTATTCTTGGCTTCTGCTTCATCCACATTAATGAATTGGTTCATTGGTGGCCCACACAACTCACTCATATGAAATTTGACACTTTCACAGTGCGTCGCTGACCAGCAGTTTATACACATTCTTCTTCTTCTTCGTCTTCTTCTTATTGAGTTTCTTCTCTTGCCACATTTTTGTTTGTTTGTTATTTTCTCATATACTCTCATTTTTTTGTCAAGCATACATTTTTTTTTGCTGCAATTTGTTGTCACCGCGTTTGTCTTCATTTGTACGCAGACACTTGTTTGTCATGCTTTTTTGGATTCTTTCCCCCTCATTTCCTTCTTCTAGCACTCATAGCAGATTTTGTTGCACACTCGACAGAGGCCAACAAATTTTGCTTCATTTGCCGGCTTACACTTTCTTGCTCATGCTTCTCTTTTATTCTTTTTTTAGGTTTTTTTTTGTGTATAATTTTCGGTATCTTCGATTTTCGTTTTGATTGATGAGCACTTTAATTGCGGATATTAAATGACAGTACAAGTTTTCCTGCTTCATTTGTGAGGTCATGTACGTTCGTTGCGTGTTTTTTGTCGTAGACGGTGGCACCGGATTTCGTGTCGTATTTATTGCAGCACAGAGAATATTTCGAGACTATTTCGTTGGCGACTGTTTCGGGTTGGAAGAAGCAGACACACATAGGGCTGACAGCGAGAGTGGGCAGGGAGACGGAGATGTGCGCATTCACATATTCTGTCCAAGGGAGAATGATGAAGTTCTTTGGCTGAGGCTAAAGTTACACGTGAAATGGGCAAATTGCTGTCAAGAGTGAGGGAGAAGGCAGGCGAAGTGGTGTCTTGCAAATTGCTGCCGAGTGTGTCGGTCGGCGAGATGAAAACGACAACGAAGCCGCTGGAAGACCCGACGAATATCAAGAAAAATATTTTTTAAGTTCAAAGACCCAATATAGATAGTCGATTTTAGCGTCAAAGATATGTAAAGTGAGAGCTGAGTGTGAGAAGCAAGTAGTGAACTCTCTTGGGAATTGAATTTCACTGAGTGTTGTCCTCGGACAGCAGCTAAAAGTGATGAATTATTGTTGGTAAATGACATTTGTACACTGTAGACAATAAATGTTAGTCAATGATATTCTATGTGTTGCATCACTCTGTTAGAAACATGAATTGAAATTCGAAGAAAATATATAAATTAAATGATAATTCAAAATATTATTTTACTGTCAAATGGTTAACCTGCAATTTTTGAAATTCAAATAAAATTTATAATTTTTTTTTAATTATAATTAATTAAATTTTTGTATTATTTATTTATATTATTTTTTTATTTCTAATTAAGTTGTTAATTGTTTTCTTATAGTATTAATTATTTTTTATTATGATTCAAATAATTTTTTTTAATAAAAACAATTTAAAGTTTTCTTAAAATATATAAAAATTCATTAAAAATTCAAAATATTATTTTACTGCCAAAAGTCAACCTGCAATTTTCAAAATTGAAATAAAATTTTTAATTTTTTAAATTATAATTAATTTAATTTTTTTTTTATTTATTTAAATTATTATTTTTATTTCTAATTATATTTTTAATTATTTATTTATATTTATTTTATATTAATTTTTTAAATTATAATTAATTTAATTTTTTATATTATTTATTTAAATTAATATTTTTATTTCTTTATTATGATTCATATAATTTTTTTAATAAAAATAATTTAAAGTTTTTTTAATCGCATTTAATTTAAAATTTTTGATTCATTGAGAAGTTTGAAATTCAAATTAGTTTTTATTTTTTAATTAGTTAATAAGCTTTAATTTCAAATAAATCTTAAGCATTAAATCAATTTTATTTGTTTGAATTAAACTTATTTAAATAATGGAAATTAGACAATAATTAAAATCAAATTTACAATATCAATAATCAAAGCTAAATTAATTTTTTTTAATTCAATTAAATTAATTCAAATTTAAAATTATTTTTAATTACTTGAATTAATTAATTAATTAACTAATTGAATTTTTTATTCAAAATTATTTTCAAAAATCAATTATAACTAAATTAATTGTTTTTAATTCAATTTAATTAGTTCAAATTTAAATTCGGTTTTAATTACTTGAATTAAAATAATTTCAGTTTCTGAACTAATTGAGTTTTAAAAATTGTTTTTTAAACAAAATTATTCTTAATTACTCTTAATAAAAAATAAATAAATTTTTTCTCAGTTAAATAATTTCAATTTAAAATCAAAGTTATTATAATTAATCAATTTGATTTAGTTATCAAAATTTGTTACAGTCAAATTATTAATTAATTTAATATTTAATTTAAATTGATTTACATATTTAATCAATTTAAATAATTAAAATTTGTCAAAGAAAAAATGATCTTTATCTTTCGTAATTACAATTAATTAAAATTGTTTATGTTATAGAGTAACAAAACTACTTTTAACTGCATTTAATTGCAGTTAATTAATTAATTTTAATTCATTGCATTAATCGGCAATTAATATTCAATTTTTTGCATTTTAATTAAATATTAATTGACTAAAAATTGCATGTACTTAATTTGTTTTAATTAGAATTTTATAAAATTAATTAGTACTAATTTAGTTTTAATTACTGTTAACTTAAATAAATGATTTTAATTCAATTCATTAATCGGCAATAAATATTAAATTTATTTGCATTTAAATAAATTATTAATTTACTAAAAATTACATTTGTTTTAATTGGAATTTCTTAAAATTAATTAGTAACTTTTAATTAACGTTTTTGAAACTAATTTGTTGCATAAGTAAAATATTTTTGTTAATTAACTATTTAAATTTTTTATTGATTTTACAATTGAAAAATTAATTTTATTTCATTCAATTTACAATTCTCTTTAATGTACAATCAAATTTTATTTTCAATTAAAATTAACTTTCATTTGCTGTTCATTTCCACCTTTGAACTTAATTTCTCTCTTCAACCCTTTTAACTTTCGCCAACAATTTTCGTTTCCTGTTGCTTTTCACAAATTTCCTTTACTTCCTGCTTGTTTTACTAATTGACCGAAGCTCGACAAACCGAAGCGTTTAATTACTAACAAATCACTACGATTGCATGCAACAGATTTTGGCGATAATGAAGTGTCAGCTGGGCGCTTTCTCGCTCCCCGAAGGCGACATGGCCTGACACTGCGACAGCGATGTGCTCGTGCGCATTAAAATGAGAAGCGTGCGCGCGCTGCAAATCAACTGGGCGACTTTAAAAGCGACAGAGTAGAAGATTTTTCAAAGAAGAAGAAGTTGAAACAGAGTTCAATAATATTGTCATAATTATTGTAAGCCTGTTAGATTGTCTTAAGTTTCGTTGAACAGTTGTCGCTTCCTGCCTGTCGGTGGACCCAACAGTCTCCCTTTGTGTCCTTAGGGAGTTGCAATGTTTTTGTTGTTCTTTTATTTCCCCTTCCTAAACGTTCATATCTCCCTTGCATGCCTTCATTTGTTCGTTGTCGTCGTTGTCCTTTCTTCGCTCTGTCCGTGAGTGTCCTTTGTACGTCCGGCCGACTGTCTGTCCCGTTTAGACTGTCATCAAGCGCCAAATTTGATTAGCGCTTTGATTGTCAATTAATGCAACTCATCATTGCCAACATCAACAAGAGCCGCAACAACAACAACAACAACAACAACACTACCAAGCAGTTGTGTACACTGACAGCCGGCCGAGCCGAGTCGAGTCGAGCCACCGAGCCGGATGTTGATGGAATTTTTAATTGAAGCTGGGCGGCGCATCAATTTAAATGTCGCTTGCTGTAAAGGAGCAAAAGAGACGGCACGATAGTGTGGCAACGGAAGCGTGTAACATGTTTAAGCGCCTTAAAGTATGCCAACGAAAATTTTAATTTATGTAAAACATGAATTTTCACACCGTTTTTGTGTTTCAATTGGTGCTTTTGTTGTTTTATTGTTTTGTGTTCTCACATCACTGAGCTCACTTTCACTCTTTGAATAATATGACACAGCGGCAGTCAAACGTCAGCAATGCACAATTTTATTAAAAATAAAATTAATTATAAAAACCACAGACGATGCAGCAAAAATTATATAATAATAAAAATTAACAACAACAATTACAAACAAAAGCAATAAGTACAACAACAACGACACTTGTGGCAATGAAGCAACCGAAACCAACAAACAACATTTAAATGAAAATGAAAACAATAAACGCGGCCACAAGCGATTTTTCAACAATAAACACAACAACAACAACAAAAGACATTTCAATGAAAATGGAACAGTACATCAGCAACAACAACAACAACAAACTAGTGTGGCTACTTTACCCAATGCGCTCTGGCGCCTATTGCAGTGTATTGTATACGCATGACGTTGCCACCTTTTTAAAAATAATTTCTTTCATTTTCATTTTGTCGCACTGTTGTTGTGTATTTTCGCGTTAATTACACTGATTACATATACAGCATGAAATTAAGCGTTCTTGCGTGCTGGCCGCAGCACCACAAACACACACACACACACAAACGCATACGCAGCCATTCAACACACACACATATACCGCAGCAAAGCAGCACACGACCGCTGCACGACACTGTAACAAAAAGTACGAATTTAAAGCGCACACACAACCAACGGTGAAGCTTTAACAACAATGCGCCAAAGGACTCAGGATAACAAATGAGTTGAGCCAGTTGCCGATGCGGCGGGAGTTGAAGAGTGGGTGCGACCAAATATGAAAACTCGAATGGCAACATATTTCGGGTGTGAAAATATTAAAAATCGATTTGCAACGGCACTTTTGGCAGTTGAAAGGGAATTGTCGCTGCTTGGCGCCGAACAGCAACGGGGCGACAAGGGGTAAAGAAATAATTTATGCAGATTGCAAATGTTAACGACAGCCAGTGGGCCAGCGAAAATGTATGCAATCGTTGTTGTTGTTGTCATGATTGTGGTTGGTCGAAAGGGTAGTGAGGGTAAATGAAAGTGGCAGCCACCAAAAATTGAAAACCTATAATAAAAAAAATTATGAAAAATTGGCAACGCTGGTGATGGCACTGAACTGTTGGCTACATTTTCGGGCGCATTATTGATGGCATTTTTAATTGTGCGCCTATGCAGTGCAAAGTTTTTGGTGACCTTAATACACATTTTTTTATACAAAATTCAATAAAATTTTGTTGGGCATTACAACTATTTTAAATTGAAGCTTTTTATGAGCTATGGAAAGTAACTGATGAATGTCTGCTGGTGGAATTATATTTCAACAGTCACATTTCGAAAACTTTAACTATTAAGTTAAGTACTTAATAAAAAACCAATTTCCTTATCTTTCTTAAAAATCCATTTCAACTTAAAGTAGTCGAAACATGCCGCGTTTCAAACATATTTCTTTCATTTTGCGTCCATTATTATTTTCGATCGCCAACTGCCCAAAGTGTGGCCAATAAAATATGTTACGCGCCTTCACACTGCGGCAACAACAACAACAATCATAAAAATAATTCTGTGCCCAAAAAAAACGAAAAAACAAAGAAGTGATGTGACTGCCAAAAAGCGCCAATGCTTCGATTTTTATTCTCGTCCCTTTCATGCAAGAACAAACAACGAGTTGGTGGCCATCGATTTTAACGGCTGGACGTTTGACATTTGGCGGCGTTGGCTTTGGCCGACTTGCCCAAAAACAAAAATGGAGTTAAAAGAGTAACAAAAATGAAAACGATGATAGATATGGAAGGGTTAAAGCGGTAGCAGGCTGAAGCCTGTAATGTGCACAAAAATGGCGGCCGCAGCAGTTCCGGCGCAACGCAACCATTTTGCTTCGATTATTTGACGCTGGTTTTTTATATATTTTCATTTGGTTATTTTTGCTGAAATGTTCATGCGGCGAGTGTCAATGGTCCACTTTTAAAAAATATGCTGAATCTACGCTTTTCATCTCCCCCCCACTTCCAATCAAACACTTTCAGTTTGGTATTTTATTTGTTTGTATGCGTAAATTTACGTCAGAAATCGCTGTGAATTTGAATTTTGACGAAAAGTGGCTGCCACATTTGTTTGGTTAGCATTGAATTGGGGTCCGAAATGCGCAAATAATGAGCATTACGCTTTAATAGAATTATTACTTACTGTGCTTTGCTGTTTTTGAACTTTCTGAATGCCACCCAAATTCTACACACCCACCCACCGTCGCTCGGCCAACCCAACCGAAAAAAATAAATAAATAAAAATTAGAAAAAACAAAGGAAACCCGTATTTCTAATGCAGCAACAGCACCAAAGGGCACAAACGCCTTGGGGGATTTTATTTTGTTTTTTGATTTTTTTTCACATGAACCAAGTGGGGGGAAAAGTTATCGAAAAAAAAACTTGTTAATGTTGACATTGATACGTTTCGTCTCCGCCCTTTCTACATCGAAAGATTGGTGTTTATTGTTGAGTGAGTGGAAGAAAAGGGTTCGTAAGTTCGTGAAACTTTCCTGTGAATGGGGAGTGAATTTTTGAAAAGTGAGTTTGGTGGTCAAGCAAGCATCCAATTTTAGCATTTTAATGAGCATTTAAAGACTCGAATATGGTCCGCATTGCTTCTAATTAAGCGAAAATCAGTTGAAAAATCATGGCTTAAAGTGGGAGACTTCATTGAGTGGGTATGTGTACGTGAGCCACAAGTATCCTTCTGAAGCGACAAGAAGGATACTTGTCTTGGTAGTGAAATAATAGGAATTTGGCGTACTGTAGTTAAAGTATTATTGGCAGCGCTTTTAATTGAATACCAAATTTGATATTTTATGAATGGGCTGAGATTTCATACTTTGATTACATTTTGTGGAATTCTTAATTGAATTGGACGCTACAAAAATAAAATTTCCCATAATTCTGAGCATTGATAATTGACTGTAAAGAATTTGAATGGTTGAATGGATATTTTCAAGGAATTTTTAATTCCTAAAGGCTTACTTCAATGAATCAAATGGAGTAGAAAAGATGACAAAAATTACAGAAAAAAACCATTTCAAATCGGCATAGCGAGGAAAATATTAAAAACAGGTCTATGTCAAAGAAGACAAAACGCATTTTGCACTCAGAGGTTAGTTATTACTGAAAATTGTGCTTTCCGAATTACTCCGAAAAACTCCGAAAACGATTTAAGGTATGAAAAATATTCATATTCAACTAAATAAAATTAAAAAACACCGTCTATCAGCTGAGTAGATACATACGTTTCATAAAACTGCCTTAAACGTACTCCGAAAAACTCCAAAACTACTTTATAAAATTAAAAATATTCAAAGTCAGCTAAACACAATAAAAAAAATAGTTCACTGTAAGCTGATAACATAAAGATTGTATCAAAACGCTGTATTAAAAATACTCCGAAAAATCAAAAATTACTTTTAGAAAAAAATATTCAATTTCAACTAAATACAAATAAAAAACACTCACTGTAAGCTGAGAAGATAAAAAACTTGTATAAGGCTGTATTAAAAGTACTCCGAAAATCTCCAAAAGTACTTTTTGAATTTAAAAATATTCAAATTAAACTAAGTACAATTAAAAAACGCTCGCTGTAAGCTGAGAAGATAAATACGTTTTATAGGGCTGTATTAAAAGTACTCCGAAAAACTCCGAACACCTACTTTTTGAAATTAAAAATATTCAATTTCAACTAAGTACAATTTACTAACACTCACTGTAAGCTGAAAAGATTAAAACGTTTTTTTATGTATTATTGTTGTATTAAAAGTACTCCGAAAAACTCCAAAACTACTTTTTGAAATTAAAAATATTCAAATTCAACTAAATACAATTAAAACCCGGTAACTGAAAGTCGAAAACATTAAAACCTTTTATAAGGCTATATTAAAAGTACTCCGAAAAAGTCCGAACCTATTTTTTGAAATTAAAAATATTCAATTTCAACTAAGTACAATTAAAACACGCTTACTGTAAGCTGAGGAGATTAAAACGTTTTATAAGGCTGTATTTAAAGTACTCCGAAAAATTCCAAAACTACTTTTGGAAATTATAAAAAATTTAAATTCAACTAAATACAATTAAAACCCGGTAACTGAAAGCTGAGAAGATTAAAACCTTTTATAAGAAAATACCCAGAAAACCCTTATGTATGAAAAATACTCCGAAAAACTCCGAAACTACTTTTTGGAAATAAAGATATTTAATTTCAACTAATTACCATTGAAACACGGTAACTGAAAGCTGAGAAGATTAAAAGGTTTCATATGGCTGTATTAAAAGTACTCCGAAAAACTCAAAAACTACTTTATAAAATTTAAAATATTCAAATTCAAATAAATTACTTTAGGTTAGGTTAGGTTGCAGTGGCTGCCTCTATGAGAGACACACTCGGAGGCCTGAAAGATCCATTGTGATACCACATATTTCACCCGTTTTTGAACTGTGTATGCAACACTGCGGATGTGTGTGTATGCAACACTGCGGATGGGGAAAGGGGGGAGGGGACCTACAGTTTAACGCCGAATCCGAACGGCGATTGGCAGTTTTTCGTTCACACTTGGAGGTTTTTGCCATTGCCTGCCAAGAGCGCACTTGTGCGATTCTTGCAATTCTCATTCCCTTCATGTGGATAGCGATAGAAGTAGATGAGTTGTTCACCAGCCCGAGCCAGGAATCGAACCTGGAGCCTTTGGTATGAGAAGCCAGCGCGCTACCCGCTTGACTATCGAGGCCGACCTTACTTTAAAAACCCTGCATTGTAAGCTGGGAAAATGAAAAAGCATTTAAATGGCATTATCAAAAATACACAAAAAAATTACCGAATGCATTCGGGAGTTCAAATTTGTATTACTAAAGCTAAATATAGGTATACAAAAAATGTGAACAATTTGTTGTTTTCTGAAACCATATTCCTAAAAACCTCATATATTAATTATAGATTCCAAAAGTATTAAAATTGAACTAAGTAAAATGAAGAAATATGTAGTTAGCCTTAATTGAAACACATTGTTTGTTGTTCTGGATAAAAGTTATTTCTAATTTTGCGGAATTAGGCCGGCAACTTTTTAGATCAGGTAGATCAGATTTAAGATTTAGGTATTTAAATTATTTAAATGCTAAAAGTAAATTATTTACTTTACTTATTAAAATACTTTGCTTTCTAAAATTACAAACTTTTCAATGGAAATGTAAAATTTTCGAAAACGTACTTCACCATCCCTGTCGAAAGAATATAAAAGGCAGCCTACGTAATAAGTTGTGAAAAATCGTAACTTTGAACAAAAACAGAAGAACAAAGAGTCAAAATATTTAATTGTAAGAAGTTTTTATTGCAAATACTTTGATTTTGTCTGATGCGAAAATGTTTTTAAACCATAATAAATCTAAATCTAGAACCAAGAAAAAAATTTAACATATCTAAAAAAATTAAGAAACCTAAAACAGACTTAAAAATTTTACGAGCATTTTTTTATCAAAAAATTAGAAAAACTCAAAAACTGTACTCACAGGTTGATAATTCATATTTTCACAGAAAATATTACTCCGAAGCGAAAGAAATAATTTAAAAATATAAATTTATACCTTATATGAGCCCTTGATTTTGAAAGTGGTATAAGTCATATTTTCCTTGTTTCGAGATATTTAGAGTTTTGCATTTTAAAGGATTAAAAAATATTTTTGGATTATGGAATATGATTTTTCGACAGTAAAGTAGTGCCAACAAACAAGTATTTATTATGATTGTGAAATTTATAACCATTTTTAAAAGGAAATGTGGTTTTGAAAGGTTGAAATGACTTATACCACTTTCAAAATTAACTGCATGACTTTATAAATGACTTACACCAACAAGGAAACATTTTTATTAGTAATTAACATTTTATTCAAACTCATTTCATTATAACCAAGTAAATTATTTATTAGTATTTAGGGAAATAAAGTGTTTGTGCAAAATTGGTGGGATATGGGTTAGTAAATCCATCATATCTTTACGTTTTTCTTCTGTTATTGGTCTAATAGTTGTGTATAATGGAAGCAAATCAATATTTTCGTATATTCTAGGTTTTCCTCTTTTAGGTGAGAGGTCTAATACTTTGAATTCGGAATTGTCATCCAAGGAAGTTTTATAAAACATCTTATATGGAGCATTTTTTAGAAATCTGATCCATCGTATTTTTAGCCAAGACACAGCTTCTCCATTGGTGTTTTTCTTTCTATTATTCGTTGATTCTTTTAGTTGTTTTGTCGAAATGAAATCTTTCTGAGCCATTTGTACTACCAAAAATGGGTTTCTCTTTTTACATAGTTCTATTAAATTATAATAATGCTCAGGGATGTATAAATAATTCGATTTTTTAATTTTAGTTTCTATCAAACCAAAATCGCGGTCATTTGGCAAAAAAGAATGGCCGGATACCATAAATGTATGATCAACTGTTTCAACATTATTATCAGATGACTGAACAATTTTGAACCATATTAAAGCTATGTTAATGTTACGATTCACTGTAAGCTATGACATGCTTTTGAGTGGTAATGTCCCGAATATGCTTTAAGATGCAGGACGCAACTTCCTGTGATCCTCTTGAGGCGATTGTTTCATCCCATGCATACATTTTAGCATTTTCATTGGGGAAATTATGAAACCCTTAATTGTATACATACATGTTGCGCTTATAATAAGCTACCGAAACAGAAAGTTTTGGATAAGAAAGTGCTTTCTGTAGATCAAATGTGAATCCGTAATATTCACTCGGGTTATCTTTTGCTTTTTGTATGTCATCTGTTAAACTTTTTCTAGCCTGTTCGGCACTGTTAAGATGTGAATCATGAATTTCCATAAGATGCAACTTCTCGTCTTCATTACTGGATGCTTCAATTTTTAGTTTTAGCGAATCACACTTTTGGCACGTGTCTTTACGAGGAGTATGAAAATTTAAGTTGAACTCCGTATTGAATATTTTCCTGTAAGTCCACTCCTTCACACGTGATTTATTATTTTCATCACATTTTTTCACATACAGCTCATACATTTTTCGAATATCTAAGTCAGCACTTAGATACTTTCGACCTGAAGTGTGATCTGATCTCGTGTAATGGCTCTCACATGCTGGAAAACTCAGAATATGTTCTCGTACCACTTTAATTTTTTCTTCATCTGTTTTTCTGGATGAACCAGCCATTTTGCCACGACCATCCGTTCCAGGTGTTTAGCATTTAAGACACGGCTTAATCTTCCGTTAGATATTTTGAAAGTATCCAAAAAAAAAGTTTTGCAAACAGAAACTTCTGAATTCCGTACATATATAGGGTGTTTTTTAGAGGTTTGTTTTTCGAATAGAGATAAAACTGGCATTTTGTGGTCAAATCTGGCAACTATAATGTCATTTATGTTCAGTTTGGTTTGCCATTTCATCATGAACAGGTTGACAAAAGAACAACGCTTGCAAATCGTGCAAATTTATTTCGAAAATAATGGTTCAGTTCGCGAAGTTTACCGCAAGCTTCGTCCATTTTATGGTCGACATAATCGTCCATCAGAGCAAAATCGGTCCATCCATCGGTTAACCATGGGTCGTTTTCGCACTACGTTTACTCTATGTGATAATACGCATCCGCAGAGACGTCGAACAGTGCGCACCGAAGAAACAATTGCCGCTGTAGAGCAAAATGTTGAAGAGGACCCGAATGAATCGATTCGCCACCGTGCACAGCAATTGGAGCTTTGTCCATCAACTTTAAAAATTGGACCTGTAGAATTGGCTTTATTCGAGCCAGCCGCGGCGGCCACATGCCCGAAATCATATTTAAACATTAATGGCATAAAATTATCCTTCCAATAAAGCCAAATTGATGGGCATTAAAACGATTTTCTTGATTTCCCTATAGATGAAACTTAAAACTGCATTTTCTCACATATCCTTCGTAATTTCTGGGTCGTCTTTGTTGTATTGATTGTTTTCGAACCAAACCATACAGAAACAAATTCTGTTTTTCGAAACTTGCTAATTTCCAAAAAGAATCAAAATTAGCTTTCCTGTCTTCATATCCAATTCCATTTATACATTTTTTGGAACAAAGGCAATCGTTATTTTCGAAAAGTTTACCACTCACATGCTTAGACTCTTTTGTTTCATATTCCTCTCCACTATTTATCTTCATTTTTCTTATATTTTGTGCATAATTACGTTGATTTCGTGTCCTCTTTCTTGATTTCATGTTGCTTTCTTCCATTTGTAAGGGTTCCGAATTCACTTTTAAAGTATGAACTGATTCATCTGAAGACGATATTAGTCTTATTCGTTTCCATTTTTTGGGAGCATTACTTATACATATTTCTTCGCCGTATAATGTCTACAATTAACTATAAATAGTACGTTTTTACATTAAAAGGATTACTTGATCATACCTGAACCGCTATCTGAAGACATGACAAAATTACTAATTATTTTGCCAAACTTTGTGAACAGACTGACTTATACCACTATCAAAAAAAACAGTAATTGTATTTTGTTTACCAACCAAAAAATAAACACATTTTATCGACTTAATTTTCATGGCATACTGCCAATCTCTTCAGATTATGTTATTTTATTAGGGTTTGATATGAAATAGCTGATAAACTAGATTTTTAAAATTTTTGACTTATACCACTTTCAAAATCAAGGGCTCATATAAGCTAGAAAATTTTACTCCGAAACACTCCGAAAAACTCCGAATGACTCCGAAACTGATGAAAAAGCATTTCACACATATAACAAGTAAATTGTTCAAAAATGTCCTAAACTTGAAAGAAAGAAACCGCAATACTCCAAAATTAAATGTACACAAAAAAGCTATCTGAATAATTCTTAAATTTAACGATTTAACGAATTTAAAATTATGAAATATATAAATTTATAGTTCATTTAAGCTAAAAAAATTTACTCCGAAAAACTCCGAATTACTCCGAAACTTGATACAAAGTATTCCCACACACAAAACAAATAAAATGCTCTAAAATTAACTTCAAAGAAAGAAATTACAATACTCCAAAATTAAAAGTACACAAAAAAGCTATCCGAATAATTCTTAAATTTAACGACCATGACATAAATAGTGTCGCCCACTCATATCAATTGGGCGGCCATAACTTTTAAGCCAAAGTATGCAAACGCGTTATGGCAAGTGGCAAGCGAGCAATTGCAACATTTATGCATCGCTGCTGGCAATGCAACGCATGTTATGCCACTTCTTTTTCTTCTTTCAGGCGCACATACTGCGCCACCCGTTTCCCGCTGGTGTTCGTGTATTTTTTGGCACGCACTTTTTTCGCTGCTGGTAATAAACTACAATTTTTGGTAGTTGCCATTTCCGACGAGGCCAATGATTAATGGCGGCTTGTTGAGTTGATTTCAGTGCGTTCGGCGCTGATAATTTTCACAAGAAAAAAAAGAAACAACAACTACTGTTACTACCACAGTGCGTGTGTGTTTGTGTGTGTGTGTGTGTCTGGTCAGCAACTGAACGTTGCATATTGGCAACACTGGCAACTTTTGCTCTATAACTGCTTGTTTTTACAAACAACAACAATTACAATAGTATTGTTGCAGTTTCAACAATATTGTGTTGTCGTTGTTGTTATTGTTGTCGTTGTAACGCAGCAATTGTTATTTTGATAAATTATTACGCGCCCGAAGTCCTTGAATTGTTCTTTTGGCCGTCGACTTCGCCGCTTGGTATATCAACAACAGCCATTGCAGCAACACCAACAGCAACAATAACAAAACGCTGCCTCATCTCTGCAGCTCATTCATATGACTGTTCATACACAAAACAGACGACGCCGCCAATCCCCGAATGTACCCCACTTTTATTCAACTGCTTTTCAGCTTCACGCTGGGCGGCCATCTTCCAACTCGCTCGCCGAGTGCTGCGGGGTTCGTGCAAGGACAAGAGAAATATGGCAAATGGCAACAGTATTTTCGAGTGGAAAGTGGGGGCAGGAGGGACGAAAGTAATAGGGCAGTGTAGTAAATAAATTATGCTTAAAAACTGCACACAACAACAACTGTGCGGAGTGTGAGGACGCGGGCAATGCACCAGCAGCAGCAGCAGCACAGATCCTGGACCAAAAATATGCACACAAGTCGACAACAACAGCAATGAAAGTCATTTAAAATGTGTATACAAAAAACATATCTGAGAAGCTTGAAAACGGAAACGGAAATGCCAAGTGGTGTTGCCATAGGCGCTGTTTTGGCGTATGTGGAGCGACACAATCAGAAAGTTACTATTGGGTTATAGGGAAGAAGCTGAACGTGGTTAGTATAAATGGGAAAAGTTAAGTGAAATCAGTTAGCAGCAACTATCAGTTAAATTTGCAAACAAGTTACAACTTGAGAGCAGAAAATATTTCGTTTAGAGAGTATTTTGCTTAACTAGAACTCGAAAACTGATGGGAGAAAATGTTCATTTTCATTCATTCCTTGTGCGGTTGCAAAAATTATAATTTATATTTATTATTTTTGTTATATTATTTGTTTATTCTTGTTGACAGCATTTAAAATACATACAAATTTGACCCAAATAAATTATGTAAAAGACACTTGCAATGCATCGTGCATATTAAATACAACTCTGGCCTTTCCTCTCACTTCCTACACGACCGATTGTGGTCTTGTAAAAGAAGCTTTTGGAAGGCGAGCAAAATAGCAAATTCCATAGGTATAAAAAAAAAAGTGATAAATAAATTTTGGCGAATGTGTCGTGCGTGGGTGTTAAAAGCGAAAAATTGTCGCATGACATTTGATGCATTTGTGCGTGTGGCAAATTGCTTTTGTTGCTGCATTCATTGTTGTTGCCGTTGTTTTTGTGGTGAAAAAAACACTTCATTCACTCTTCAAAAATGAAAATGGAAAAAAATGCAATGGAGATTTTTATTGTTGTTGTTTTTGTACTGACAAAACAAATTTGATAATTTTGAAACAAATTTAAAATATTGCGAACTTCAAACTCAGCATCCTGTGCATTCGGAGTAACTATTTATTTTCATATCTTTGCATTTTAAAATATTTATTGCTTCAAAACGAGCATCAGAAGCTTTCGGAGTAATTTGTAGGACAAATATTTAAATTTCTCGGCATTTAAAAATAGTTAAATCTTCAAAAGCCGCATGAGGTCTTTTCGGAGTAATGTTTGACTTGATCTAACTGTCGGTTTTGTGTAGTGAAGGTTTTTACTTGTTTTAGAGAAACCATTTTAAGATATTTAGAACTTCAAAACCAGCATCAGATGCTTTCGGAGTAACATTTAAGCACAATTTGTTTGCATTTTTAAGTTCTTAAAGCTTCAAAAATAGCATCAGCTCCTATCAGAGTAATTTTGATTGCAATTTGTTGGCATTTTAAAGTTTTTTAGAGCTTCAAAAACACCATCTTGTGTTTTCGGAGTAATTTTTAAGATAACAATTTTTTTAGCACTGCATTATTCTTCACACTTAGAGCTTACACAACATAATATTCTGTTTTCGGAGTAATTTTTAGCACAAATATTTCAGTATCGCTTCATTTTATAATATTTAGAGCATCACAAGAGGATATTATGCTTTCGGAGTCGTTTTTAACACATTATTTTGCAGTTTCAAGTTCTTAGAGCTCCAGAAACAGCAGAATGTGATTTCGGAGTAAATCTTAGCATACATTTTTCAATAGTGCTGCATTTTGTAAAGCCTCAAAACAGCATCAAGTACTTTCGGAGTAACATTTTAGCACAATTTGTTTGCATTTTTAAGTTCTTAGAGCTTCAAAAATAGCATCAGGTCCTATCAGAGTAATTTTGATTGCAATTTTTTGGCATTTTAAAGTTTTTTAGAGCTTCAAAAACACCATCTTGTGTTTTCGGAGTAATTTTTAAGACAAATATTTGTTTAGCACTTTACAGTTTAGAGCTTACACAACATAATATTCTGTTTTCGGAGTAGTTTTTAGCACAAATATTTCAGTATCGCTTCTTTTTATAATATTTAGAGCATCACAAGAGGATATTATGCTTTCGGAGTAGTTTTTAACACATTATTTTGCAGTTTAAAGTTCTTAGAGCTTCGGAAACAGCACAATGTGATTTAGCAGTAAATTTTTTAATTTTTTTAAATATTAGGAGTTTCAAAAACGGCAATTGATGGCTTTCACAGTAATTTTTGGTACACATTTTCTGCATTTCGAAGTTCTTAGAGCCTCAAAACAGAATCATGTACCTTCGGAGTAAAATTTTAGCACAATTTGTTTCCATTTTTATGTTTTTAAAGCTTCAGAAAGGGCATCCAGTGCAATCGGAGTAGTTTTTATTGCAATTTGTTTGCATTTTAAAGTTCCAAGTGCTCCCAAAATAGCATCATGAACTTTCGGAGTAATTTTTAGTGAGCTTATTATTGGAAAAAATAGTTTTTAATCAGAACTTGTATAATTTATCATTTTGAATAGCAATGAGACGTAGTTTTTCTATAGGAATTTTTAAGATTTGTACATTGAAACCTTCTGATTTTGATTTGAGAAGAACTCATTTCCATGAATATGTAACTGGATTTCCGGATTTCAGGCCATATTAAGGAAGCACCCTCCCAGCTTTTAAAAGGTTGACTTACCTGTAGTCTAATCTGATACTAAGTATACAATTTTCAAGTGCGCTTACCTGAAAAATACAAAAAGAAAAAACAAAATTAACTATGAACAGTTGAGTTTTGATTCAAATATTTCAATATTTCATATTACTTTCTTCAATAAATTATACAATTCATTCATTCTGTTCCCACAAAATGACAACCAAATATCACTTCACTATCATACAATATCACTGCACTATCATACAATTTCATGGCACTTCAAGCAAACTTTTCGGTGCATACTTTTAGGCTTTTTTCATACCACTGCATAGAGATAATTGAATTGCCAGCAAGTTGCTGCTTACTGCTCTTCTTTCGTTGCCCGAAGAGCCACACTGCCATCATATCAATAAAATAAACATAAAAGAACTTTTAAGAATTTCCTTGCTTTCAGCAAAATCAGCAGAATTCCTGTCATATAGCAAAAAATTGATATGCAGATGTTTCGAGTGCACGAAGTTCCCTTCTTCGTGCACTGCGTCAATGCCTCACACGCGGCCAGCCAATGTGCATTTGTGGCACTTTAACACGTGCAGCAACAGGACAAGAGACAGCCCGCACAGGCGACAACATTTTGTATTTTAATAATAACAACAACAACAACAACAACAGAAGGGACACGGAAAGCAACGTATTGTTTGCACTTGCAAACTCACCCCGTGTAGGCAGTACAACTTTTTAGTCTTCGTTTAACGCTTAACAATTTGCCCTGCAAAAACAAAACTAAATGAAAATAACAACAAAAACAATAACAAAAACAAAAACACTTGTTAATGCAAGCGGCAATGGCTTCATTGCACGCGCAAGGATTCAACGCAACGCAACACCAACACTGGGCTGTTATTGTTTTTGTGTCGACTACGGCGCATGAAGACAAAAGTGTGAGTGTTGCTCATACGCCCCCATGGGCGCACTTCAAGTGGCAAGTGTTGAAGTGCCGCAGCAGCGGACAGACGAGCGTTGTATGGATGGAAGGAAAGCAGGAAGTGTGCAATGAATGGGAGGTCATGACTGTGCAGGGAAGGAACAGTGAGATAGAGAGAAAGAGAGACCAAATAAACGAGCGCTGGAAATTAAATGTGTTCGAACATAAAAATTTGCTGCAACCAGTAAATAGAAGGCAATTAAACCCTTTGTCAGGGCATGCGGCAAAATGTTTGTATAAAGGGTGTGGCATGAAAATTTACAGTTTACATAAAGAATAAACGAAGGCGGAATTAAACGAAAATCAGCAAAGGGCAAAAAGGCGAAATGAAAAACGAACAAACTGAATTTACTACTTAAACAAATTTGTGTGGTTGCACTTAACCTTTGTTGGTGTTGTTGTAATGCCATCGTTGCAATTTAGTATTGTTGTTGTTGTTGTTTCCATTGTCATTGTCTCCAAGGAAACGGATATATTACAGCAATGGAAAAATATAGCAAGTAAAGAGGGTTGCATTTTTTAAATTTTTATTGTTGTTGTTATTGTCTTGAAAATATCTGGTACGTGTTAATTACACGAAAACTGACAGAGCAACACTGAGACAATAGTCAGTGAAACAAGAGTATTCTGAAACACATAAGTGTGCATTAAGGGTGATAAATATATCATTCATTCATTCAGAATATTCATTCGAAATATTCTCCTCTTTATTCAATACACTTGTTACATCGATTTAATAGTGATTCAAACGCGTGTTCCACCTCATTTTTCGGAATTTCCTCCAGTGCCCTCGTCGAAGCCCGTTGTGTGGTTTGAATGTCATCAAAAAAGCATCCTTTCAACTTCAATTTCAGTTTCGGGAACAAGGAGAAGTCGCACGGTGCCAAATCAGGTGAATACGGCGGATGATTCAACACACAGACCTCATTCCGAGCCAAAAATTGACGAACAATGAGTGCTGTGTGACTAGGTGCATTACTGTGCAACAGAGACCAACTTTTTGGATCGCGCTATTATGGTCGAATACGACTGATTCTGGCCATCAAACGCTTCAAAACTTCGAGGTAATATGCGGCACTCGACCACTTGACCAGTTGAAACAAATTCTTTGTGGATAATTTCTTTGCTATCGAAGAATGTGATGAGCATGGTTTTGATTTTTGATGGAACTTTCGTGTTTTTTAGCTTTTGGTGAGTTTTTTGATTTCCATTCCGCACTTTGACGCTTGGTTTCTGGATGGGATTGGAAACACCATGTTTCATCACCAGTAACAATTGTTTTCAGGAAGTTTGGATCATTTTCTGCGGCTGCAACGATGTCTGTAGAATGACTGACTCTCATGAATTTTTGCTAAAATTTCAACATCAAACGAAAACGTGTTTTGTAAAATGAACTTTAACAAATATTAAATGTCAACCAAATGTCATTAAATTCTGAAGGTTAGTAGAGGAAGGTTAAGGCTTCAAAACGCATGTTCTCGCACATAGATAGTGCACTGGGTTGCTGAGATATGGTTCGAGTATTAATACATAATTGTTGCACTGTGTATTTTCTTAATTTTGAAAATTTCGTATGTTCTTGTTTTTATTTATTATTTCATTTTCTAATATTTTCAAATATTTTATGTTTTTTTTTGCAAATGTGGCTTCTCCAAATTAAGCGAATTTCTAAAGTGTAAAACTACATTTTGGTACTAAAAAAAACAAAAAATTTAAAAATTAAACAAATATTTGCAAAGTTTTTAAGGAACTAAAAAAATTGAAAAAATTTTATAATTAACAATAAAAAAAGCACTGCGTAAAAATAAACAAAATTAAAATTTTTTAACTCCAACAAATATTTAGGTATTTGTAATTGTTTTAATTTTTACGTTATCTAACAAAATTCAAACAAATGCATAGTTTTAATTTTTTTTAATTTTAATATTTTGTTTTTTCATAATTTTGAATTTGTAAAATTAAAAAAAAATTAATTAAAATAATTAACAAAAAATAAAAAAACATAAAAAACAATATAAATTAAACATAAAATTAAAATTTTAAAACTCGTTTAAATATTTAAATATTTTGATCCGCTTTTATTATTTAAGTTTTCGTACAATTATCCGTTACATGCATAGTTTTTAAATTTGTGCAGTTTTAGTATTTTTTTTATAGTTTTGAATTTGTAAAATTAAAGAAAAATTAAAGGAAAATACACATGAAAATAAATGAAAAAAAAAACATGTAAGAAATAAACATATAAGCAATTTTAAAAACCAAATAAATATAAAAATATTTTGATTTCCGTCAATAAATGCATAGTTTTTAAGTTTTCTTAATTTACATTTTTTGCTTTTTTATATTTTTTAATATTTAAATTTGAACATTTGTACTTAAAATCTTTGTAGCATAGTTCAGACTGCCACCTCAAGGCGGCTCCTGAAAATGTTATCCTTAATAGAAATCATCCTTAAACGTGTTCGAAAGTCCCCCGCATGCATTAAATTTTATGGCAGCAAATTTTGTCAGCTTCTGCGATACGATTTTTCAGTGCTGGCACTTAAAAATGTCCTCGTACGCATATCCTGACATGTCATCGGGCTGACATTTCGTCAGTTGGAACTTTCCCATTGCCACGCGAACGCGTCACCCGCACACACACACACACACACAACGACCACTCATTGAAGACCGTCCGACGCAAACAGTGCACGACACAAAGCATTAAACGCATTTCCGGCTTTCGTTCGCCAAGCGACTTCCGTTTCATGTCTGCTTGCCATTGCAAGCAGCGAAATGCTTAAAAGGATTTTTATTAGCGACGCCTTTCATTAAAATAATAAAAGAAAAACGCAGCAGAAAGCATCAAGCAGAAAAAATGCAAGAACTGCAACATGCAAGAGGAGGGCGAAAGCGTCAGCAAGTGGGCGTCTGCGGCGCTGGGGCGGAGCGCAGCAGCTGAGGGCCCATAAAAGTGTGCAGTGGCAAATGTGTTATGCTTGCATTATTATCCTTGCATAACGTGCTGTCACCCGCAAACATACATAGATAAAGACACGTGCACACACACACAGACGTACACGCACTTACACAGATGTGCATGCGGACGCGGACACAGTCGCGTATTCACTCACGAACAGCGAGATTGTTCTGGCTGTTACGTGGAAGCGCTGCTGCAAGTCGACAATGCGCACGCAGTGCTGCGTGCGTCATAAAAAAAAACGTTGCCGCTTTTCTCCTGTCGGTGCTCACTACAATGCCGAAGCAAAAATGTGAAGAAGCTAAAAGCAATAAAAAAAAAATTAAAAATGAACAAGAAGACACTGCACCCCGTGCAGTCGTGCTGGGTGTACAACTTGATGGCTCTTCTGCGTTGAGGACATAATGAGAAGATGTCGAGGAGGCGATGGTCGGGGAGAGGAGGGAGCAGATATGTGAAGACAGTGTAGGAATGTAGAAGCAGAAAAAGATTGTAGAAAGATTGTAGAAGAGATGAAATGGGAAATTAAAATGGCAAACGAAGGAAAGTAGAGGAAAATTATGACATAAAAGAAGTGAGAAAGGGGAAAATTGAAGCAAGGAGTAGATGAAAAGTTTAAGAGAGAAAATTAAATTAAAAAAATCAAATATACTAAATTTTGTTAGCTAGAAAACATAAGAAGAATGGCCAAGGAAAACTAAAGCGTCGAGAAAGTGATAAATTAGAGAGAGAAAAATCAATTCAACTGACGAGATGCCCTAAACTTTGGTAACTAAATAGAAAACATAAGAAGAATGGTTACGGAAAACTAAAGCATCGAGGAGGTCAGAAATTAGAGAAAGCATAGTAAATTAAAAAAAAAATCAGATAAACCAAATTTTGGTAGCTAGAAACCATATGAAGAACTAAAGAGCTTTTCCAAAGCGTCAATTGAA
Organism: Melieria omissa; assembly: GCA_963971225.1. NCBI lineage: Eukaryota > Metazoa > Arthropoda > Insecta > Diptera > Ulidiidae > Melieria > Melieria omissa. Next base: position 90,799,228 of record OZ020269.1, read on the forward strand.
CTTTGACGTTGAAACTCTGGTAACATTTTGACTCAAAGTTTATTTAAAGTTTATTTTACAAATTTGATTGCCCTTTGAGGAACTTTAATTAACCCTTATGTATTTGATGGCGTACCCAGGTACTCAAATCGAATTTTAAAAACACTTTGAGGGCTTTAAAACTAAATAGAAACGGTAAAATTTCATTCATTGCGAACAAAAAGTTAGAATTTGGTATAGTGTACCGGGTACTGGGTTAACCGAGTACCGGGTACTGGCTTAGCCGGGTACCGAGTACTGGCTTACCCGGGCACCGGGTACTGGCTTACCCGGGTACCGAGTACTGGCTTACCCGGGGACCGGGTACTGGCTTACCCGGGCACCGGGTACTGGCTTACCCGGGTACTGGCATACCCGGTTCCGGGTACTGGCTTACCCGGGTACTGGTCATGATGAGGTCATCACACGGGTCAGTGTGTTTTTCAGCACACACACTAGGGTTAAGTAATATTTAAAATATTTTTAAACAAAATTATAGTTCAACCGAAAAATCAATTCAACAAACTATAATGAAATGCAAGTAAGGCAGTTTGGTTGCTGATCCAGCAGTTCCTTTAAGCGTGAATTTTGCTGCTGTTGCTGAAGACCCAAACTTCGCAAAACCAGAATGGCAAATTGGAAATTTTAATGTTGCTGTTGCTGAAAGTTTGGCTAAACACACATTTCAAGCGGATGGCGATAGAAGTAGATCGGTGTTTCACCAAGCTAGGAATCGAACCTAGGATCTCTGGTATGAGAAGCCAGCACGCTACCCGCTGGACTATCGAGGCCGGCGCTAGTACAGATACTTCAGCTGGGGAAGCAGAGCATAGTATTGCCAGATCAAGAGATTTCCTTCTTAAATTAGGAGACTAGAACCCTTAAAATGCTCCAAAAACAAAAAGAAAGATTTGATTTTGCTTTAAAACATCACATACACTTTTCAACTAGTTTCAGTAACTAATAGTGTTGCCAGATCAGAAGATTTCTTCCTAGATTTAGGAGATTCTTGGCCTTTTGGGAAAATTTTTAGGAGAAAGAAATTGTTTAGGAGAAAGTTTAGGAGATTTTGATGATGATATATTTGGCATTAGTGGCACTAAAGCCTTGAATATTGAAAGCTAAAGTGTCTAATTTAATGTATTAATTAAATGTTGTGCTTCAAAGTGTATAATTTATGCCATGAATGAAAAAAGTTTTCAAAGGTGAATTTTATAACGATCTCAATTTTTATATGTTTTGTTTTTGTTAAGTTATTGTTTAGTTGAATCTGAAAAAAAGAGGCTCAATAAAAAAAAATTAAAATTTTTTTCTTTCTAATTTTTCTTTCTTTTCTAAATTCTTTATCTTATCTGATAAAACCGACTTAAAAGTGCTGGGTCAGTGTTGCCAGATACCTAAAATGACTTTCTCCTAAATCGTAAAGAAGCTGACATTTTCTTCCATATATTTGAAAAATCGGTTAAATTTTTTTGTTAATTATTGCGTCATTATAAAAAAGAATAAGTTAAAAAATTAATTAATTAAAAAATTAAAAATTTTTTTATGAACGAAAGTCTATGAAAAGTTTAAAAAAATAAAAAAATTGATAAAAAAAACTATAAACAAAATATAGGGTAAAAGGTTCGGTTGTGGGCACCCCTTCGTATCTCTTGATAGAAAGCAGGCTGGGTTTTTTTGACTAAGGCCATTTGTTCATTATGGAACCACGATCTTTTTGTGCCAAATACTAAGTCGAACAGACACGCCTGCTTTGTGCTGGGACCATATATATCTTTCTGTGCTTAAAAAATAAGACAAAAAATTTTTTACACATTTTAAATGGTGTCATAAATCGAAGTGAATCCATCGAGAAGGCGAGTAAAGTGCGTTTTTATTTAGTTAATTTATTATACTTTGTGATCCAATATTGATTACAACCAATATGTTTACCCCGAACAAATTTTTCACTACTTCTCAAAATGGCTGCCAAATTCGGTTGTGGGCACCCGTCTTTTAGTGATTTTGTAAGTTTTGGTAAGTTATTTCATCAAAATTGGTCTTTTAACGCATTTTTTGGTTGTTTTAGCTATATCTTCCGAGGGAAAATAACAAAAATCCTCCGATATTTTTTTAATGTGTTGGATGTAATTTAACATTGTTCTGCAGATAAGCTAACCACAAAATCGACTGCCGCAGCGTATGCGATTTCCCAACGCTACAAAAAGAAGGTGGAAGAAAATTTCGGAGACATCAAAGCTGTCGACGGTGGTGTTTTCTTCTTTTTCTTCTTTTCGTGGATGTTATCGAATCAGGTTGACTGGTGTTTTCCACCTTCTTCACGTCACAGCACTTGAAGAGTGTTGATTAATTAGGTTGAATTTCATTTTACTTTAGGTCTTCTTGACAGCCCAGGAGAATGACTTGGTCACTTACATTTTGAAATGCCCGTCCATCTAAAATGTGCCCACATGCGTACCAGCTACTTCACATGCGTGCATTGTGCTTCAAATAATTAAAACTTAATATTTTTCTATATTCGTGTTGGTTTTTCTTAATATTTCCTCGTTTCCAGCAGATTTTCCAAGGGTGCCCACAACCAAACCCAAAAAAAATTTTTGTTAAAAATGACTACTTTACAAAATTAAAAAAAAAAGTTTTCTATTTGACGGAATCGATTTACTTTTGTCATTACTTGTTAGCTAAGGTTTCTAGCTTTCCATAGATGTCCATATGTCCGATTAAGAAGAACTTGGTAAAAAGTTATGAGCCAAAAACAAAAAGGTGCCCACAACCGGACCCATTCCCCTAGTAATGAAATAATAAAAATATAAAAAATAAACTTAAATAAGGATTTGAAAACCTGAAGAAGGTTGAAAACGAGAAAGATTAGAAAGAGCTTAAAAAGGGATGAATAGGAAAGGAATTAAACGGGATGAAAAAGAGAATAATAAAACAGAATAATCTTAGAAGGATCAGCGAATGTAAAGTGATGTTGATAGAAAGAATGCTTGTAAAAAAGAAAAAGAAAAAAGAAGCACAGGATGACAAAATACGAAGAATAAAAGAGAGAAAGTCAAACGAAAAACAAGACTAAAAAAACATAAGGAGGGAAAGATGACTTGAAAGAAAATGTTAGAAAAATGAAATAATAAACAAAGTTTCTGGTAGAAGGAATGAGTTCAAACAAGATGTAAAAAGGAAGCAAAGGACAAAAAAATTAAAAAAAAATAAAATTAAATGAAAAAATTAAAGGTAAATAAATTATTCCTTTTGATTAGAACTAAGAATAAAATTAAAAAAATTTAAGAAATTAAAAAATATGAAAATAAATTAAATCTTTTTCTTAGAACTGAGAATTAAATTAAAAAAAAATTAAAATTAGACACAAAGTTCCCAGTAGAAGGAATAATTTCAAACTAAATGCTTAAAGAACGAATTGAGCAAAATAAACAGAAATTAAAACATAATTGCGTCAATTAAATGAAACTAAGCTGAATTGATTAAAGAGAAGAAGAATGAGCAATAAGTAATTGTTGAAGAAAAAACTGAAACAGAAAAAACTTTTATCTTTTCTTCAAGTACAATTGAAAGATTTAGGTAAAAGCAGATAGGTAGATGAAAAGAGGATGAATGATAAACGAAAATGAAAACACAGCGAATGCGTTAAAACGTTAATTATCTGAAAAGAAAATATCGCGACTGCACGCGGCACCACACAATACCGCAAATATGAAAAACTTCTGCAAAAACGTAATCACACAATTTTTTCACGAAACCCAACAACACAGCAGCCAGCAACAACGATGCGTTGCCACCAGCCTTCGGTCACCGGCACAACGCGCGATGCGGTGGCTGTCGCAGCTACCGGACATCCGCTGACATGCGATATGCCAGCAAGTCAGGCCAAAGCTAAAGCCAGAAAGCAACAAAAGCAACAACAACAACAAGCACGGCAATAACAATAGCAAAGCAGCCAAATGATGTTGAGGTGATGCGCTCACTCGCACACACTGAGCGCTGTCAGCGCGTGACAGCGTTGACTTTTTTCGGTGTGTGTGTGTGTGTGTGAAGTGGGTGTGTGCTAGTGGGTGTAGGTGTTGGCGTTTTGGAGGCGGGAAAGCGATGCATGTCATCTTGTTTGTCATGGTTTTTGTGATTTTTTGTTGTTGTTGTTACGCCTCTTGCACTTCCTTCGCACGGCGCTAAGTAACAATTTATATAGAAATGTGTTTTTTCTTCTTTTTCATGGTTAGCACAGCTGCAGTGTTGCTGTCGTTTGTTGTGCGTTTTTTTGTTGCGTGCGCTCGTAAGTGCCAAAACAGATTTGCTGCGCTTTGTTGCTGCCGACGTTTTGCAGTTTTTATTTTCAGTTTTCTCACAATAATTTTTTTCTGTTAATTTTTTATATATTTGTTATTTGGCGTTGCGCTGAAGTTGCAGTATAATAATGTCCTTGTTGCACACATGTTTGATGCGCACTTTTGAACACTCACACACACACACACACACATGAGTGCGATTCGCACGCAAAAAGCACAAACGCACAGCATCTGCCAAGACGGACATGTGAGGGCGCAAGCGGCACACAACAAACGTGTGAAGTAGCGCGGAATCAGCTTAAAATGTCAAGCATCACAAAATGTTTCAACAGCAACAACAACAACAACAAAAATATCTCAGCGACAACAGACAAAATCGTAACAACAATAGCTGCCATAACATGTGCGATAACAACAAAAATAACAGCAGCAGCAATAACAACTACAACAACAACAATAGCAGACAAAAAGTGACATTGTCAAATGCCGCCGCGCCACAGTTACGAAGCAATGCAGTGCGCGGTGGCGGACTCACTGCTCGGGGGCCATGTGGGTAGACGCAGCCTGAGTGCCGCATAGTAGAGAGCCTGCGGCAACACTCAGGACCACAGCTCAGGCCCCTCGAGTCAGCGCCGCTCAGCTGCAGTATTGGTTTGTTGAAGTCTGCTAGGCGAGCGAGTTGCAGGCGCTTTCTGCCACTTGTCTGCCTCTATGTGTGTGTGTGTGTGTTTATCACTGCCAGCGCTGCATGCAGCGCATATTACAGCAACAGTAACAACAACAACAAACGCCATTCCAGCAATATGAAAACATCTGCAAAACGAAACAATTCCACAAAATGCTAAGCTACTCGTTTTATTTTGTCATGCCGCCATCAGTGATGCTATTGTTGTTGTACTATGTTTTGCACTCATTTTTTTTTTATGCTTTTTGTTGTTTTTGCTGATGTGTGAAAGCGCAGCATCGAATTTTTGTGAATTTTTTTTTTGTTATTTATATTTGTACAGCTTTATTTTTGTGGCCTTTGTTGGCACTTCAGCGGCATTTCAGCGACTCATAGCAGCACTGCGTATAGAAATCAGAGTGGCAAATGATGCCACGTGACAGCGTAGTGCACAACGGCATTTTGCACATTTCTAATGCATACCTTAAGGCGTTAACAACTCTGGCACATAGTTTGGTAGATATAGTGAAGTGGCTGCGGCGTTCTTGTGAGTTGCAATTTTTTTTCTCAAGTGACTTTAAATATTGCTTTATTGAAATATATATTTTAGATAAAATACTCAAAATGATAATTTTTTTCTGATAACACTTGAATGTCCCAAAAAGATTAAAGTAAAATAATAAATATGACTAATGACATATGAAATCATGTTACAAAGGACGGTTGAATATTTCTTTAGGATTATGTATGGTTTTATATTTGATTTTGCTTTCAAAAAGCATACAATTCAGAAAAGATTTTGCTTCAGAAAGCAATGGCAAATTAATGAAAGATGATTCAATGATTGAAGACGATTTTGACTCCAGTCGGGAAAGATTTTTAAATTAAAAATTAAAAAATAATGAAAAACATCAATTGAACAATTTTGACTCCAGTCAGGCAGGATTTTCTTTCAGAAAGAAGTGAAAAAATTATAAAAGATATCAATGGAATCATTAAGACTCCAACCAGGAAAGATTTGCTTTTAGAGAGCAGTAGAAAGAATAATGAAAGTCATTAATGGAATAATTTTGAATGATATCAATAGAGTGATTTTGACTTCAGTTAGGAAAGAATTTCTTTCAGAAAGCAATGGAAAAATAATGAAAGATGCTTCAATGATTAAAGATGATTCAGTGGAATCATTTAGTCTCCAGTCAGAAAAGATTTTATTTCAGAAAGCAGTGGAAAAAATAATGACAGACATCAATGCAATCAGTTTGACTCCAACCAGGATAGATTTTTGTTCAGAAATCAATGGAAAAACAATGAAAGACATCAATGGAATCATTTTGACTCCAGTCAGGAAAGATTTTCTTTCAGAAAGCAATGGAAAAAATAATGAAAGACATCAATGCAATCAGTTTGACTCCAACCAGGATAGATTTTTGTTCAGAAATCAATGGAAAAACAATGAAAGACATCAATGGAAGCATTTTGACTCCAGTCAGGAACATTTTCTTTCAGAAAGCAATTGTGAAAATAATGGAAAGATATAAATAAAATAAATAAATAAATAAATGAAATAATTCTGACTCCAATCAGGGAGAATTTTCTTTCAGAAAGCAATGGAAAAATAATGAAAGATGATCCAATGCCAGGAAAGATTTTCTTTCAGAAATCGATAGGAAAAATAATGAAAGATTTAAATGGAATAATTTTGACTGCAATCAGGAAAAATTTTCTGTCAGAAAGCAATGGAGAAAATTATGAAAGACATCAATGGAATCATTTTGACTCCAGTCAGCAAGGATTGTCTTTCAGAAAGCTATGGAAAAGTAATGAAAGATATCAATGGAATAATTTTGAATCTCTTGGGTATTTTAGTGTTAAGACTCATTTTAAAATATTGGGTCATACCAAAAGTTATGCGCCTTTTAATGGGTCAAGTTCAAATTATTAAAAAAGTTGACTTCAAAAATTTTACCTTTTTGTTAATGTTGGACTTTTTTCTTCCTACTCGTTTTAGTAAGTTTAGATGTTATAAATAAGTTTCTTATTGATAGTCTTGGTTCATGTTTAATTCATGTTTTATGATTCAGTTCACATCTCCTCAAAATCACAATATATCCTTTTTTGAACAGAGACCTCTTTTTAAAGCTGCAGATGGGATCTGCTCTTTGTGTACCCACAGTTTTTCTGCCTGAATCATTTTCTAAAAAATTCTAATTTAACAAGTCGTTTGAAAAAGATTCTATTTGCAGTTGAAATGAAACGAATAGAATTTCAAATGTTGTTACAAGTTCATTTCTATCAACGGGCCCAGTTTTGTCACCTTTGCAATTTCTTTTAAATGCCGGCGAATCATATAATGAATCGATTAGAATTTTTACTATTATTCCCCAACAGTTACGGTGTAATTTACGTGGGTGGTCCGATAAGTACTTAGCCTACAAAAGAAAAACGAAAATTTTGGAAAAGTGGCGATTTATTTCTCAACGTAGTCTCCTTTTAACTCGATACACTTGACCCAGAGATGCTCCAACTTCCTTAACCCGTCTGAAATATACGTTTTCTGGAGGCCTCCGTGGCGGCGATAACCTCCTCATTCGACTCAAATTTCTGCCCGGTGAGTGACTTTTTCAAGTTTGGAAACAAAAGAAAGTCACATGGAAGCCAAATCTGGAGAATACGGTGGATGGGGCAGCTGCTCGTAGCCTAATGCGACCAATTTGGCGAATCACCGACCGCTATTGCTCTTTTTCCATTTTTCTAAAATCCGCGGACACGTTCCTTTCCACACGCGGTCGAAACAAAACTAAAAATCAAATATGGCTGAAATTTTGACAGTAGCCGTCTACGAGGATGTACTACACGATAGTAAATTTCTCTTACGATAGTGGCACCATCGGGCGGTGGGGCTAAGTACTTATCGGACTGCCCACGTAAAGTTACATAAATTTATCTCCACATGCGCAACAGCGAGGCTCAATTATGACAGGAAACGCACATTAGCTGTCTTCAGTCTTAAAAGCACTGAGATGTCCATTCTTAAAAGGGCCCTCACAGGACACTGGTTTATGGTAGCACACGTCATCATGCAAGGTGTCAACTAATGAGACAGGCACATACTGCAGAAGCTGCGAGCGCGCAAAGGAGGAAGAAAGCGTACATCATCTGCCCTGTTAAACCCGCCTCTCAGTAGAAAAAGGCTTCAAGCTACAGGAAAACCATTTCTAAGGAAACTCTAGACATATCATACATATGTGTTAACCCTTTCGACCTCGAATTTTACCCTGTTTATGGAATTTATTTTTTGGTGTGCACACGACATTTAAAGTCACCACGCCTCTTTGTTAGAGTTCTAGAGCTAGTTTACTTTTGAACAATTTTAGCTTAGAACGGGTTAAAAAATGTGTACCAATATTTTTGAATTACAGAAAAATTATATAATACTTACGAAAAAATACAAAATTATCACTTTTTGATTTTATTTAACCATTATTAAAGAAACAGGGTCTTGGTCAAACGCGCCCAATTCGTAGACTTCAGTTAGAACACAAACTTTCCCTGATATCGCTACAAATGATTGTAAATTATTTTTGGGATAAGAGTAAAACTTTTGTAATTTACCTTGAATTCACTTCTGCAAAAATATAAATTTGTTGGTGCCTACTTTAATTAAACCCATAAATCAATCGTAGCTTTTGCTATAAGATGACAAACAGGTGAAGTTACTGTCAGGCAACTTTGGGGTGGAAAGGGTTAAAGACCTGCTTAGGTTCATAGCATCGTCTAAATGGTTTGATGAAGTAGAGAAGCTAATCTTAAGAAAAAGCTGTATATGGGTCTATTTTTTGGCCTAAGTGAGAGGACAGAATCTATCCAGCCATTTAAACCTCACCTAACCTACATAAATTTACTACTTAATTTTGTTTATTGTTTATATGCATTGCCAAAATATTTGTTTTTGTTACACTGATTTAAACACATTGCCCACTAACTAAAGGTAAACAAATCTTAAAAACATAACAAGAATGCAAGTAGATAAACTTATAAAAATAATGTTAATCAAGGCAAAAGTGCTCCAACTAAAGTGAACACAACAATTTTGTAAATTTTAATCATATGGAATTCCATTTTCCAACTCAACTCAACTGCCAAGCTTTGGTCACTTTAACTCAAACACTGACCGAACTGACGAATTTACGTTGTGTGGTGAGAAACAACTCTCAGCAACAACAACAACAATAACGAACAACAAGCAATTCAGCATTATTGTCGTCAACACAACCGACAGCGCAACGCAAACCGTAGCTCAACTTTGTGCTCATCATCGACGCCATCATTGCCACCGCCAACAACGTAATCATTGTCAGCAGAGCAGGGCGACGCCGCCGCTGCTGCTCATCATAAACATTGCCAACAACGAGCACATCAAAATCGTTTCCAAGTCCACAAACTGTGGCAGCTCATTATGCGCCGTTTTCCATTTAAGCTCGCCAGTACGCTACCTGCCACTCTTCGCCCCCCCCCGCTGGTGAACCCGCCAACCACCCGAACGCGCAACGCCGGTTGACTGTGTTGCACACAAATAAATTCGTTGTTGTAAGCAGTGAGTGGGTTTTCGGTGGGGTAAGCAAATTGTGGCAGACAATGTTGAGTGCGAACATTCCATGTTGGCAGCGCTGCCAGCCTTTTCATTTTGCTATGTGTGTGTGTGTGTTTGTGCTGTTTTCGTACATTTTTTTCTACTGCACAGTGCCCACTTGATGACATCAGCGCGCCAGATAGCGCAAAGATGAGTGAAAAGTGGGCGTGCGGTGGGCGTAGAGGGGGAGTGAGCCAAGTTAAACTAATATACTACAAATAGCAAGCGGCGACCGGAACGTGTCCTTAGACGGGAAGCGACTGTCAGCTGTGGGAGCCCAGTCTGCCGTAGGAAGCGGAAGAGGAGAAGGTGGAAGGAAGGCACGGTCGGACAATATCTAAACAGACAAATTTGACATGCGACACTCCATTAGCAAAAAATACACACTTCAACGATGGGCACACATACAGACATACATACATGTTGGTAGATTCAGGCACAGGACCAAAGCACAGGGTGCTGATCAGAATTTTGCATATTTTCAACGTATTTGACGGTCCAAGGCGCAGATCAGGCGCGTTGTAAAAGGGTGAAATGTGAAGCAGTCGCAGGCCGCTGCGAATTAGAATGAACGCAACGCAAGAAGGACAACACCAGCAACAACAACAACAACAGCTACAGCAGTGTGAGAATATAATGAAAAAGCGGCGCTGATAGCAGGACAAACGTTGATTGCCGGCACCGAGGCGACGACAACGACGTCGACGACGACGCTGCGCTTTCCCATTCGTTCGTTTACGTTGACAAATGCCAATTCATCTTGGTTTTTCGGTCATGGCGTTGCCATATTGTACATGGAAAATTTTCACACTTGGCATTAAAATAGACACAGACACACTCAGACAAATAGAGCCCCACTGGCAAACAGACGCATTGACGCACTGACGCACCGACGCACATTGGCAAAGTTGACTTTGCTATTTGAGTTTGTGTGTGTGTGTGCTTGGTGGCTGGTTTGTTTGTATGAGGTTGTATGTGTGTGTGTGTATGTGTGTGTGTGTATGTGTGTGTGTGTTTATGTATGAGTGGCTGCGCGTAAGTGGGCACCCACTGTTTGCATAGGCAGCCAGTGTCCTTTAATTTATTTGGGTTACTTTGGAGCGCATTTGTATGTCTATTTGTGTGTGTGTGTGTGTCTGTCAGGACTCATGTACACTACTTACATGCGCCTTGCATATTTCTGGGCGCTTGTGTTTGTTTGTATTGGCATTCGCAAAATTTTTTTCTAGCTATTGCTCTGATTGTTGTTGTTGTTGCTTTTGGTATGCGCCAACGCGTCAGGGAGTTGATTTTGTTGTTGTTGTTATACCGACTAGCTCGTCACACTGGCGCCAACCTCTACTTGTTACGCACAACATGAGCGCACACGCCTCCCACATTCTTTCTCTCCCCCCTCCTCGTCCCACTTCTCTCGCCGCATACTATCACTCGCTCGCCTCGCCTTCACACCGCTTACGTCTGTTATTTGCATGCAGCGAAAGCGAATAAATGGGCAAACGGCTTCAAAGCCGACTGGATGGGAAGCTGGCAGCGGTCGACTACGAATGGCGTGCAGGATAATTAGGAAGCTTAGGCGACGACAACAGCTTCAGCACTTTGCCACACCGAAGGACACAAATACGACAGACAATCCGGCCGACTGACTGACTGACAGCCGCACACTCCAATAAACAGTCACATTGCATTCATACGAAACGCATGAATTCCAAGCGCGCCTGCACGTCGCGCCCTCGAGCAATGTCACACGCTCACAGACGCACACGCACACACACGCAAACACTTCAGCGGGGTCGCGTTTTTGTGTGGTTATATGCGTGGGTGCGCTTAAAAACCTTGATGTGAATATATGTACACATTTTTATAGCATACTTTTTAGCGTTAAAGTATTTTGCATCCTTGGGCGCACTTAAGAATTTAATAAATTTTAATAAAATATTTAAGCAAATTTAAAATGGTTTTATTTTATTTTGATTTATTTTATTTTATTTTATTTTATTTTATTTTATTTTATTTTATTTTATTTTATTTTATTTTATTTTATTTTATTTTATTTTATTTTATTTTATTTTATTTTATTTTATTTTATTTTATTTTATTTTGTTTTATTTTGTTTTAATTTATTTTATTTTATTTTATTTTATTTCATTTTATTTTATTTTATTTTATTTTATTTTGTCAAATTTTTTTTAATTTTTTATTTTACAGATATTTGTATTATTAATAAACTAATTGGAATAACTCGTTAATTTACTTTCATATTTCATTTTTCCCATTTTCCAAAATGATCACAACCACACAAATGAGGTAATCATAATTCCCCAAGTAGGCTAAAACTTTAACAAACAAAGAAATAAAAAACAAAAACACCAAAAACAAAATGCCACATTTCGTTTTAATTAACTTGCAATCCCTCAAAATCCACAAACGGTCAACGAAAGCAACAACAACTTAAGCAAAAAAACAAAAACAAATAACTTTGTGAAAACGGCCAACAAAAAGGCACAATTCACAAACAGTGCAAAAATAAACCAAAACTCGAAAAGTTGCAAAAAACGAGGAAAAATATTTAGAAACCACAAAATGTGGTCGCTGTCACATTTTGTGCCACACACACACAAACACCAACCAACCAAAGAGTCAGTCAGTGAGTCGCGGCGGCACAAATCGCTGCGGCCACTGCGCGCTTCACACTCATTTGCTGTATTTATTTTTTAAAAGTCAGCATAGTTGTTGGCAATGCAACTTTTCGCAACCAAAGGCGGACAGGATGAATGAATGAATGGAAGGAACGAAGACAGGAAGAAAGGATGGCAGCATAATGTGCACAAAGTGACCACTTTCACATTTTGTTGCAATTGAAAAACGCCCCAAGTTTCTTGCAGTGTAATTTTGATTTTTCAGCGGCACAATGCGGTGACTGGATCGAAAAGAAATTTAAATACAGGTTCATTTTTTTTTGGTTGAAAATGGAAAAAACTAAACGAAACGTGCAACAATAACAACGACACTGTCTGCTAGAAGTGTTAGTCTGCGCTGTGTTTGGCTTTTTTTTTTTTGGAATTTTTTTCATTCATTTTAACTTTTTTTTTCATAGTCGGCTGACCGTCGCTGCAGCTGAACTCATTCGGAATAATTGCAATTCAGTGGCGTTCAGTAGACGTGGCGCGGCTGTCACTGTTTGCTGAATAACTATTGCCTTGATTGCTGTTGTTGTTGATAGTGTTGTTGTTGTTGTTGTCGCATGAGACTGCAAGTTTTTTCAAGTTTCATTCGTTGGTCATTTCTTTTTGTGTTTTGCATTATTATTTTTATTCTTATATTTGATTGGGTTGTTGTGAAACTCTGCGTATTTCTGTAAGAATTGATTATAATGCAAAGTTTAAGTCACCTTTGAGCTCATTTATCAGTTCATGGCTTACAGTAGTGTCCGTCCGAATCTGACTTTTCAAAATCGAACCAAATCGAGACCAAAAACTAGTTTTGGCTGTTTTTTTATTAAATAAATAAATCAATAAATAAATTAATTAATTAATTAACTAATTATTATTTATTAATTATTTAATTAACTAATTATTATTAATTAACTAATTAATTAATTAATTAATATTTTTTATAAATTAATTAATTATTTATTTAATTAAATAACAATTAATTAATTATTTAACCAATGAATTAATTACTTAATTAATTAAATAATAATTAATTAATTATTTAATCAATTAGTCGATACAAAAATTAATAATTAAATAAATAATTATTAAATTAATTATTTAATTAATTAATTAAATACTATAATAAATCACGAATTAATTAATTAATGAATTAATTAACAATAATAAATTAACTAATAAATTAATTAATTAATCAGTTAATTAAATAAGGTTTATTAATAAATTATTTAAGTAATCAATAATTAATTTAATTATTTCTTTTTATTAATTAATTTATTTAATTAAGTAATTAATAAGTGGATTAATTAAATAAAAAATCATCAAAGAAACAATAAATAAATTAATAAATTAATTAACTCATAATAAAAATAATTAATCAATTAAATAATAAATTAAAAAAATTAATAAATAACTAAATGATTAAATAATTGATAAATAAATAAATATATTAATAAAAAATTAATTAATGAATTCATTAATTAATTTATTAGTGAATTAATTAAATAATAAATAAATAAATAATTAACCAGTCAATTCATCAATTAAAGAATTAATTAATAATAAAAATAATAAATTAATTAATTAATTAAATAATAAATTAAAAAGTAATAAATAAATTAATGATTTAATAATAATTAAATAAACAAAAAAATTTATTTATAAAAAAATATACAAATAAATAAATAAATCAATTAGTTAAAAATAAATTAATAATCAAATAAATCAAAATTATACCAAAAAAATGTATTTAATAAGTAAATAAATAAACAAATTAATAAATAAATAAAAAAAATAAATAATTGAAAGTTCAAAAAGTTTTATGATAATCAAATTAATTTTTAATTAAGAAAACCACAAAATGTGGTTTAACAGAGAGAAACTTCCACATTTGATTGAACATCAAATAAGTTGAAAAATATTATTTAATTAGTAGTCAAGTTTTAAGAAGACTTTTGTGGCAACCCAATATTATGCAAAGAAAACCAAGTAAAAGAGTCGTTCCGAAGAAAACGCCAACAAATGGCAACACTTGCAGTTGTTCGCAATTGACCGACACTGTCGTAGGCAAAGCATGCAAGACGACATTGACGACGGCAAAGGGGTTAAGGCGACCAAGTGCGCGCAATAATTTTTTGCTACTATTTTTTTCCGCTTTTTTGTTTTATTTTGTTGAAGCACTTCATTCTCCTTTTGCCCTATGAAACTTAATTTCCTAGATAAAAATTTCAAAACTGGAATTAAAAAGTTTTAATTAACATTGAGGGGGCCAAAGTGAGCAGCACGCGAAGAAGAAAGAAGGTTGAAGTTGGCATAGAGTGAAATCGTCCGAGTTGGCATGAAACGGTCGCTTGCGAACAGTGGTGGGTGCTTTCTAACATATTCCAGCTGTGTGCATGGCCCAGCTACGTTTCTGCTTCAAGTAATCAAATCAAATTTTTGTTTTCAAACATAAAATTCCCAAAAACTTGACCCCTGTCCCTTTACTTCCTTACACTACATTTCACAACCCACGTCGCATTTAACTGCTGCCAGTGTTAACCCATTGAAAACACTCATACTTGCAACAACAAAAACAACAACAACAACATTTAGCTAGCACGTTATGACGCCTGTCGCATGTCGTCTGTCGCCAGTCGTTGTCGCCTCAGTTTGTTTGTTTGTTGGTTGGCGTTATTTTTTTTAGCCGCCACCACTTGCGCGTTGTTGTTGTTGCGCACATTTGGCAACGCTAATGCGCCAAGCGCCAGGAAGTGCATTAAACTTAATGACATCCGTTTGGCTGGGCGAACTTGGCGAGCGAATTGTTGTTGGCTGTTGAGCGCGTTGAAGCTAAACGCAATTCAATTTAGTAGCAAAAATTTTGCAAAATGTCACTTCCGGTCGCCCACACGTTTCGACAGCGAAATCGCTGCCTGGCCACAACTTTTACAATTGCACGCCCCCCCCAAATCATTCATCCTGCCAAACTTTGCATAAGTATCTGCTGCGCGCAACTTCTTGAGTGTTGGCTACCACCTCATCGCCGTCACTGTCGCCGCCGCCCACTGAGTGGCGGAAGACAATTGAGCGCAGGCAATTGTCAGCATTTGCCACTTCTCAACGGCGACGGCAACGGTAGCAGCAGGAAACGGAAATGGCGCCGTTGTAGTTACACTTGTTTGCGCAAACAATTGCGCCGCCTCGGATTGGGCCGACTACTCGCCAGTGTAATTTCCGTTAGCCGTGCGCTGGCGTGATTTTGCATTAAAATCCAAATTAAAAATTTATATGGAAAAATTTAGAATTGAAATTTTGTACGCGCCGAAAGACGAGCCAACACGAAAAAATCTACCGAAATGAGTTGAAGCAGCTGAATTGATTACGTAGCCGACTGCAGCCGGTTGCCGGTTGCAGGCAATGAAGCGTGTAATGGCTGATGGACTTTCTAGTCACTGTGCAGGACATTTAAGAAAGTATGCAGATACTCAATTTCACTTTTGAATCACTTTGCTTCATTCGTTTGTTGAAAATGTAAGGGGGCGTCCACTCGCAGCGCAGCAGTAAAGCGCTACGAGTGGACGGAAAGCAACTGTGCAGAGCAAATGTAAACCTAATGTAGACAACGAATTGAATGGTTTTACAAACAAAAATTTTTAAATTAAGCAAAATAATTTGTAAACTTTGGTAGTGAATTCGACCGGTAAATTCATATCTTACACACAGAAGAAGCGTCCTCAACTGGGTCCTTTTACCTGAAACCTGGTCTCCCTTCTTGTAGTCGACCTCCGTCTTCCTTTTATTTACAGTCGAACACTTTTTTGCCGGAATTTCATCGTCCATGCGAGGGACATGGCCAAGTCAGTGTAATTTTGTACTTCAAGGGCAATAATTCGGGATTTTAACCAAAAAGGATATGGTTTCAAAGTGGGTTTCTGTTGTCTATTAGGAGTTATGGAGCGTGCCTTAACTACCATTTTAATAATGTCCAATCCATAATCAAATTATATCCAATTCGTATCCAATCCACATCCAATCCATATCCAATCCATATCCAATCCATATCCAATTCGTATCCAATCCACATCCAATCCATATCCAATCCATATCCAATCCATATCCAATCCATATCCAATCCATATCCAATCCATATCCAATCCATATCCAATCCATATCCAATCCATATCCAATCCATATCCAATCCATATCCAATCCATATCCAATCCATATCCAATCCATATCCAATCCATATCCAATCCATATCCAATCCATATCCAATCCATATCCAATCCATATCCAATCCATATCCAATCCATATCCAATCCATATCCAATCCATATCCAATCCATATCCAATCCATATCCAATCCATATCCAATCCATATCCAATCCATATCAAATCCATATCCAATCCATATCCAATCCATATCCAATCCATATCCAATCCATATCCAATCCATATCCAATCCATATCCAATCCATATCCAATCCATATCCAATCCATATCCAATCCATATCCAATCCATATCCAATCCATATCCAATCCATATCCAATCCATATCCAATCCATATCCAATCCATATCCAATCCATATCCAATCCATATCCAATCCATATCCAATCCATATCCAATCCATATCCAATCCATATCCAATCCATATCCAATCCATATCCAATCCATATCCAATCCATATCCAATCCATATCCAATCCATATCCAATCCATATCCAATCCATACCCAATCCATGTCCAATCCATATCCAACCCATATCCAATCCATATCCAATCCATATCCAATCCATATCCAATCCATATCCAATCCATATCCAATCCATATCCAATCCATATCCAATCCATATCCAATCCATATCCAATCCATATCCAATCCATATCCAATCCATATCCAATCCATATCCAATCCATATCCAATCCATATCCAATCCATATCCAATCCATATCCAATCCATATCCAATCCATATCCAATCCATATCCAATCCATATCCAATCCATATCCAATCCATATCCAATCCATATCCAATCCATATCCAATCCATATCCAATCCATATCCAATCCATATCCAATCCATATCCAATCCATATCCAATCCATATCCAATCCATATCCAATCCATATCCAATCCATATCCAATCCATATCCAATCCATATCCAATCCATATCCAATCCATATCCAATCCATATCCAATCCATATCCAATCCATATCCAATCCATATCCAATCCATATCCAATCCATATCCAATCCATATCCAATCCATATCCAATCCATATCCAATCCATATCCAATCCATATCCAATCCATATCCAATCCATATCCAATCCATATCCAATCCATATCCAATCCATGTCCAATCCATATCCAATCCATATCCAATCCATATCCAACCCCTATCCAATCCATGTTCAATTCATATCCAATCAGTATCCAATTCATACTCAAACCATATCTAATTGAAATTTAATCGATACTCAAACCATATCTCATCCATATTTGAACAATATCTATTTAATCCTTTTGTCACTGAGTCGAACCTCTATTAGGCAGCTTGTTGGAGTCGTTAATGGACACTGCGCTATTGGATCCATGCTTGTCAAATGGTGCCTCTCGTCCAGTGATGTCTGCAGAAGCTGTGGAGATGAAGAAGAAGTGGAAACGATCCAAAGCTACCGGTACCAGTGCCTGACTCTGCAGGAACGCCGTCTCCGTACCCTGGGGTCAAGGCTCCTGGCAGACTTGGCTTGCGCGGCAATAGTTGAAATTTCGGATCTACTCTTCTTCATCAATAGGTCGAATTGGTTTGCTCCGGACTGAGAGCCACTGGTTAGCTCCAGAACCTCCAAGAAGGGTTTCACAATGAACCATTTTGGCGGCCTCTGGGTCGCATACCCCCTTCCCTACCTAACCTAACATAACCATTTACTCCTTTTCTATCAGGTGTACAACTTTGCTTCCGCCGTTTTCCGATAGGTGGCTGTACCGGCTGAGGCTGGTTGAAATACATAGATGGTAATGCCTTTAAAGTGAGTGTGGACAGTGCCTAACGAATTGTCATCGCCGTTTCAGTGACAGTTGTTCTTGTTTTCGTATTATTCACGCTCGAAAATGTCCGTTTATGTGCCCAATTCTCGCCATTTGCGGGAAGTTTTACTTTTCTGTTACAATTCGAAAAAAAATGCAGCTGAAGCGCATCGAATGCTCTCAGAAACTTACGGTGATGCTGCTCTGAGTGAAAGAACGTGTCGGGAGTGGTTTCAACGTTTTAAAAATGGTGATTTCGATGTCGAAAACAAACATGGTGGTGGAAGAGAAAAAACCTTCAAAGATGAACAACTAGAAGCATTGCGAGCTCTTAAAACCGGGTGAAACCATCACAGGAGATCGCTACCGAACGCAACTGATGCGCCGTAGTAGCGCGCTAAAAGAACAACGGCCACAATATCAAGAGCGACATGACAAAGTCATCCTCCAACACGACAATGCTCGGCCTCACGTCGCAAAAGTGGTCAAAAAGTACCTGGAAACGCTGAAATGGGAAGTCTTGCCCCACCCGCCGTATTCCCCAGATGTCGCCCCTTCTGACTTCTACCTATTCCGTTCGATGGCACACGGCCTGGCAGATCAACATTTTCAATCCTTCGAAGAATTGGAAAAATGGATTGCTTCATGGATAGCGTCAAAAGAGGACTCCTTTTTTCGAGCCGGGATCCGAAAATTGCCGGAAAGATGGGAGAAAGTTGTCGCTAGCGACGGACAATACTTTGAATAATACATCTGTAAGCACTTTTTCGCAATAAAGCTTTTAATTTTGGAAAAAACGGCAGAAGCAAAGTTGTACACCTGATATTAAAATTATAATCATGCTATGAACTTGTGATGAAAATATGGGAAATGGACTATAAAATAAATGTCCTCTGAGGTCATAAAATCTCCCTAAAGAATGTTGACCGTTTATAAATTTTCACTAATTTCATTGCGATATTTTACGATACTATGACATGTTTGTAAATTTTTTAACCATTAGAGGCGATGGAATCCAGTCAATAATTTTAAAGAATACTTCAGCGAATTGCTCGATTATGCAGGTCCCGCCTAATTTCTTACTTTATTTTTAGGTTGAAAGATTATAAGTTAACCTTCCCACTTTCTACAGTGGTTTTAGATCATCGATGCGGTTAACAACTGTCCAACAACTACAAATGTTGTAACAACAAAGGTTAGAAGTTAGCCCCCCACTTTTTTCAGTGGTTTGAGATCATCGATGCGGTTATCAACCTGGCCAAAAATTTTTAAGCCATTTCTAGGGGTGCTGAAAGTTTCGACGAGGCTGCGCGGTTAGTGTTAAAATAAGGTAGGTAGGTTAGGCTGGCTGACCCTCGGGGGGGTCTTACATAGACCATGTTGGTCCATAGTGGTACCAGAAATGTTCTGGAGCTTCAGACCTGTATGTAGTTTGTCAAAAACGTTTTGCCAAATCTAAGTAAGTCGCTGCTTTTTTGTTCCGCGACTCTTTCCAAGGAAGGGAACGACGCGGATCCGAGGCAGCTGACCCGTGATCTGTAGAGAGCAGGGCAGTGGCACAGCACAGTGTTAAAATAAAGACACTTTAAAAAATTGTTGGTTCCATTCGGATCCCTGGGACTTAGCCGGGTTTATATTCCGGAGATATTATTATTACAGTATAAAACCAGGATATGGTTGATAGACTGGTATTCGTATATTTCTAGTATTATTGCTGTAGAACTTTGGGTACTTAATATTTCAATAAATATTAGCTTGGGGCTTCTGAGTAGCAATACAACAGTTTATAGCCAAAAATTGTTTTTCTTCTGGGTACCGGACATTCACAGATTATGTAACAAAGATTTCTGTTTCTGCTTGCAGGTCTTGTAGATCTGTAATTCAACTTTGAGAAGGTATCTAAGTGAGTAGTGCCCTATCGAAGGCTTTTTCTTTTTAGCTTCGTCTTACAATGATATTTCTTCTACTGCAGTTTAGAGCACAGTGTGTACTGCTTTTTACACATGTCATGAGTCACAATGAACTTAATTTTTTGAAAACCACATCTAAACTATCCAGAAACCAACTTGATTACTTAATGTAAAAGATCATCTAATTGAAATTGAGGAGAGACACATCAAAATTTCTTAAATCATCAGCAAAGTATGTGAAACCTCTCAAATATTACCTTTTTCAACCCATGCATACAACACTTTTAATGAAAAAGTCAACAATTTACCCAAATCAAGTTAACAAAGATGTAGAAAATACAAAAATCTTAAAATGCTCAAAAAAAATGCAGCCAGTCAAAAATTCACCCAAATCAAGTAAACAATGATGTAGAAAATAGAAAAATCCTCAAAATGCTCGACACTTTGCCACAAGTAGAGCATGCAAAACTGCCATAAGTGCGTTTAAGTGCAAACAAAATCAAAAAAATCACAATCAATCTCAAAGCAGGAATAATGCACAGGGACAATGCGCCGGCAATCAGCTGCTGCATTGTAAAGTGTTGAGCATTAATGAGCTATTTGAGCCGATTACATCGGCACAAAAGGCAAGGCTGGGCGATGATTGACTGATTGGTTGGTTGACTGCCTGTCTGGGCATTGATTACAAAAGTAAGTAAGGCGAACGGCAGGTGTCGAGGCGGCCAAAAGTGCGGTAATGCATTTAAAGCTCTCGAAGGCATAAGAAATGAGGCTGAAAAAGTTGAAATCAATTTGAGTTTTTTGAATTTTTTTCTCAGCAACCATTTCCATTCTGCGCCGTTTTTGCTCGTTTTGTGTGCAGCCAATGGCCTTAAAATTGAAACTTGTGCTTAAAGTGGCAGCTAATTTTTTTGGTTTTGGGCTAAAAATGAATTTTTGCTTTGCCGCGTTATCTTTCGGCGAACCGCCACTACGCCGGCACATTTCGCTTGAGGTGTGCGTCTGTCTACGCGGAAAGTTTTGCACATTAAAATTAAAATTGAAAACTTTTTTCTCAACTCTTTTTCACAAGCTTTCTGCTTAAATGGAATTTAATGAAAATCAGAAACATTTTATGTGTGTGTGTGTGTGCAGTGGGATCTTCCCAGAAATATGTGAGGGTGGGGGTAGTAATGGATATCTATGTATTTCTGAGAAAGTGTAGGAGGTGGTGATGCTGTGGGCACCAGACAGTTTCACACTCGGTTGTAGCTAACGGCAATCAAATGCGTGCAGAGCTTAAAGGAGATGGCCTAAAAGTATGTCACGTATTTTGATGAATTTAATAACGGCGCAGCTTAAGATAACAGACAACTGAAGAATTGTTGCATATTTGTAGGCTGAGCGTGAAACACTTTTTGGAAATGAAAGTTGTAAAGAGGCATTCATTAGGAATGGAAGGTAAATACAAAACTAGAAATATTTTATATTTTATTTTGAGCTATAAACGCAATTTTTTTATACAAAAAACCTATCCTTAGAATTTAAAAAATTCTGTGAAATAAAAAAAAATTTCAAATTATATGTAAAGGTTTAAAAAATTTAATTTAATTTTATTTTATATATTTTATTTTATTATATTTTATTTTATTTTATTTTATTTTATTTTAATTTAATTTAATGTATTTATTTTATTTTTGATTTTACTTTATTTTATTTTATTTTATTGTATTTTATTTTATTTTATTTTATTTTATTTTATTTTATTTTATTTTATTTTATTTTATTTTATTTTATTTTATTTTATTTTATTTTATTTTATTTTATTTTATTTTATTTTATTTTATTTTATTTTATTTTATTTCATTTTATTTTATTTTATTTTATTTTATTTTATTAAAAATATAGTTTCAAGAGCGTTTGATTATTTTTTTATTTTTGATGTATTTTTACAAAAACACAAGATTTTTTTTTTTAATTTTTACTAACTGACTTTATTTTCCCCCTAAAAATTTAAATTAATTAAGAAAAATCTGTGCCTCTTGTCTTCAATGTGATTTTAGTTCCTTTGAAAAGTTTCATAACAAAAATTTGTTTTATAAGAACAAAACAAAACTACAACCACTTAAAATCACCTTTATAATTTTTATATTTTTTCTTACATTTATTGCAGTAAAACTCTGCACACTCAAGTGATGCTCTGGCAAAGGACAATCAGGAGCTCATTAGAAAACGAGGTCATACATACAAAGTCATCTTATTGCCTGCTACTCACCGTTTTAAACTAAATTACAGAGCGCGAGCGACAGTGGCAAAAGATGAAAAAAAGCTTTTAAGCGCGTACAACAAAAAAAACAAGCGGCAGAAATCATCGCCGTCACCCCTCTGCTGATTTCCTGCTGAGTCATAAAGCGCATGACAGACATGTCCGCCCGTAGTGACAACACACTAAGTGGGTGGTAAATTAGAAGTAACGAAAGCCAACAAGGAAACGCGCTACAACAACAAGAACAACAACTACAAATATTGAGTATAACTAGAAAATAGAAAATTGCCTTTGCCTTTTGGCCGATTGCTCATAAAACCACATGAAATGTACGGAAATTTAATTATTTTGTATCGTGTACACTTAATTGCCTATTAAGGCATACAACAGCAACAACAATACAACAAACAACTGCAACAATCTACTACAGCAAGTAGAACAATGCGAGCAACACGAATAACAACATTAAAACACAAACACACGCACACACACCGACTCACACACGTACACAGCGACCGTAGTGGAACAGGATGCGCGCCGGGCGGAAGGGAGGCTGTGGCGCCGTGCAAAATGTCCGGCCCGTAATTTTACATGAAATGACAAAAGCGCGACGCCACAACGCAGAGTTGCGTGGAACTGCGAGTAGGTGTCGGCATAATGTGCCGCCAGCTGCAAGTCGAGGCCAGGAGAAGGACGGGCGCGCGCATAAAATTGACTACAAAATGACCTTGTTGCCCGCCCCCCACTGCGTTGGCGCTGACGACTGAAGTGTAGAAACGAAAAGAAAAGAAACACAGTCGACATGGAGCGCAGACAAAAAAAATCAGCAACACGCCAGGAGAGAGGAGGGGCGCAGGGGGCGCGCACACAACGATTGGATGAGTGCTCCCGCAGTTCGCAAATGATTTTCTTTGGTGTTGCATTATTGTTTTTGTTGTTGTAGTTGTTTAATACCAGTAATTTACGTCCTGCCAGCGCGCACAAAGGCAACTGCCGTGTTGTCGCTGTGCGGCGCTGTTGTTGGCCGCCCCACTTTATTGGCCTAATGAATATTTTCACTTAACCCCCTCCGGGATGAGGCGAACGTGTGGCCGGGGTGGCGTAAGTTGGCGCTGACCGTGTGACAATCGCCGCAATGTGTCAGTGTGTGGTGGGTGTCGTGTTGTGTCGCCACAAAAACACACAAAAACTGCAAGTCATAATAGCCCGAAGGCGTTGCGAGTGTAGCGGCGAAGGCACAAAGCGAGGGGGAGGCGTGAGGTGGGGCAAAGCGAGATCATAGGCAAGCGCAAATATTTAGGAGGAAATGATGAAAAGTCGCTTCATAAGAATGAATAAAAACAATCACACTGAATAATGCGAGCAAACAATGAAATCCCAAGTATTTTCGGTTGTGACGGTTTACTGAGGCCGCAAGGTGACCTGTCTTCATTGTTGGTTTGTCAGGGATTTTTCGTATTCTTGTTTTTCTGTGGATTCTTTTTATGCGAAAAGTCAATAAAGTTTAGTGCACAAATGCTCGTTTACTTTTTTTCGTACTGTTCTTTGATTTAAGTTTATATTCATTTTAAATCTTAACTAATTTTTGCCAAAATCTAATTGGATGCTGTTATGTGAAATATCGTCAAATTGTTTCCAGTCATCAAAGAGGTGTGTGGCCTGGCATTGTCTCGTTTCCTGTTGAACACTTCTAGCTGATTTCCCTTTATTTTTTAGTTCAAGCGGTCGAGTTGTGTGCAGTAAAGAGCCGAATAACCAGTTGCACCCGGCTGGAAAAACTTGAAAGAGAATTCCCTTCCAATCTCATCAAACACTCAGTATAGCCTTGTATGCCGTCAATTCAGGTTTTGAAGTCATTTGGTAAGGATCACTGTGTTTTGACCATCGCTTGCGTTGGATATTCAGGTATTGAATATACTTTTCATTGCCCGTAATAATTTGCTTTAAAAATTGTTCGATTTTGTTGCGTTTCAGCAAAGTTTCACTAATTGTAATTCGGTCTGTAAAATTTCTTTCCGTGGTACCCAAGTGATACTGGCCCCGATAGTCACCCATTTCAAGTCAATGCAATTTTTTACAATAGCGACAAATTACACAACTGTCTTCACAAAAAATTTAGACAGAAATGTCATCTTTCAAACATGTCTTAGTTTGGTATAATCGGACTAACGTTTCCAGATTTATGTGTACCAATCGTCGTAGCCTATGGGTACCATCATCGTGTAGCGAAATACTTTTTATATGACCCAATATATAGAGTGGTCCATATAGCGTTTGGAAATTGAGCTACGCTTTATTTCGAGAATGGCAGTCCAAATGTCATTCAATTTGTGTTCGTAATTTAGTTAAAAGTTTGACATTTACGAAATGGGACGCTGTGCGCTTCAACAAAATTGGAAAATATTGAGAACTTACTTCCAAAGTAGAGAGTCATTAACCCAAACTGTAAGAAATTAGAAAAAAAATCCAAAAAAAGATTGGCCTTCAACTCAATTTGTGGATCAATTTGTGAAGCGAGCTAGTGAAACTGAATCGTTAATGGACCAAACAACCCGTTCCCGTTCTCAGGCATTGCGCACAACCGAATGCATTGCTTTTGTAGCCGAAAATGTGCGTGAACATCCATCAACGTCAACTCGCCATCGCTCTCAGGAATTGATGAACATTTCTCGCACTTCTTTGATGAGAATTTTACATAAAGAAGGCTTACAAAATTTAATCGGTCCAAGAACTGAAGGCTCATGACCATCCGGCACGTAAAAATCGAACTTTTGTGCACCGTTTTCGATAATCGAATAATCAGCCGAAATTCTGAAGTCAATTGGCCACCTCGGAGCTACGATTTAAGTCCGTTGGACCTTTTTTTGTAGGGAGCAGTAAAGGACAAGTGTTACGCTAACCCTCCAGAGACGATTGAAGCTTTGAAACATGAAATCAAAGTTGCCATTCAGGAAATTCTACCCGGAATAATCGAAAAAGTACTTGAAAACTGGGTTGACCGAATGGCGTACTGTAAGGCCAGTCGTGGCAGTCATATTCATTCGTTTTTCATTCTTAAATAACAAAGTCCAAGCTTTGTAATAAAATCGGAATTTTCCAAAAATTCATTCATTCAATAAGTTTTTTTTTTAAATCGATTCAAATTCCAAATCTTAAATGGTCCACCCTGTATATAAAAAAAATTTTTTTTTCACGAACATGAACATGAACAATGTACAGAAATTTGTGTGCACCGACCCTCTGGGGACTCTAAAATATATGTAATAAACTCCGGGCCTTAAAACACCACAAACGCGACTAACAACTTTCTCAACCTCCGCTCGACCCTAAATGGCTGCCTGATTTTACTGTACAGTCTCTTACAGTTGAAGCCATGATTGCTTGAGAGTTGTGGTAATTCATCTGCGTGCTATGACCTTGAACGCTTTAAGATAAGTTCATGGCCAAACCAAAGCTTGAACAAAACAGTCTCGATAATTCATTCATACGAGTGCCGGAATCGACTTATGAGTTCATTTACTTGTATATTTTTATATTCTTTAGTTTTTGTTTACCAGACTCGATAATCCTGGAACTATTTAGAGACTAGTAAGAGGGCTAACGAATTTAATAGTTAAATCGATTGAATTAAGAGTTAATCGAGATTCAGAGGAATTTGTATCCTGAAGTTAATGGATTGAAATGTTATATGTAACCATCGCTTTGTCCTGATTTGCAAGACTCGATTGTCCTGGAGTTAGAGAATGCCAAAGCTTTCAAAAGAAAATATTGATAGTAGATTCAAATCTTGTATGCAATCATTGCGTAATCTGAATCTACAGGGCTTAATTATCCTTAAATTCACTACAAAATATTTTGCACCACAACTTTCAAACGAACTTTATTATTACATTGAAATCTTTAAGAACTTTTAGTTAAACATTCAGTTTGTATTTCAAAATACTCGCAAAATTTTGAATTATTACACTGTGGAACAACAAATTTTACACAAGAAAAAAACCAATAAACTCGCAAAACTGCGCCCCTAGTAAAACTGCGTTTTTACTTTTTCTTTCTGACGTCAAAATTTTTTTAAGAGGATTTTGAAATTTCAAGGACATGTTTATTTAAAGGAATTATTTAAAAAATTGAGCGCGTTGTAGAATAACAATATGAAATGAAAGAGAAAAATCCTTAAAATCTTAGAAAATTTAATGTTTTAGTGCAAAAGGACGGAGAGGTATTGAAAATGTCCTTTTAAAAAATTATACTTGAATATCCTTGAAAATTTCCAATAGTTTGTATTGAAAAACATATATCTTAAGGACTAATTTGTGCATTAATACATCCTTGAATTTCGTCCTTCTAACTTTATTAGTTTAAGATATAAAAAATTTAATAATTCTCTTTATAAAACAAAGATATATTACACCGTACGACAAACATAAGGATTTTTTAAGAGGACTTTGAAATTTCAAGGACATGTTTATTTCTAAAAATTATTTTAAAAATTTAAGGCTTTGTAGGAAAACAATATGGGTTTTAAATGAAAAAGAATAATCCTTAGAATTTTATAAAATTCAATTTTTTGGTGCAAAAGGACGAAAAGGTATTGAAAATGTCCTTTTAAAAATGTATCCTTGAATATCCTTGGAAATTTCTAATAGTTTTTCTTTGAAAAAAAATATATTTTATGTACTAATATGTACACTACCACATCCTTGAATTTCGTCCTTCTAACTTTTTTACTTTAAGATATAAAAAACGTAATACTTCTCTCTATAAAAAAATATATAGCACACCGTAAGACAAACATAACGCAAAAAAACGCTCATTCTTGGAACCATAGAAATTTCCGGCATTCCCAAAGTGGCATGTTGCCGTACAACAACAAAAGAACGCAATGGTTAACAAATCAAAAGAAATTTCCACATAAACCACAATGAATTCAATGCCTAAGTATTTATGGTTTTTTTTTATTTTTTTCGATCCATCTCATCTCATTGCATTATGTTTATTTCTCAATGTTGCTTTTGCTCATTTACCTCACTTTTCTGCAACACATTTTTTTCGTCTGGTTTTTCTTTCTATGATTTCATTTCTATAATTTTGTATATCTCTTATATAGTTGCTTTTTCTTCTTTGTCTCAGTCGTCCTCTCAGTTTCCTAATGTCCAAGATACAACAAATTGTGCATACAACCACAGAACAAACAATATACAGAATGCGCATCTGGTGTAAAGAAAATTTTCTTCGCGGGTTCCAGCGGTACGACCCGTTTGTGGATGCGGGGGGAAGCAGTAAAGGGGATGAGAATGCACAGAGCGCGAGAGCGTGAGCTGAGAAGCTGCGACCGCGCACCACACACTGTGGTTGTTGTTGTTGGGCAACAAAGCGATGTGCCGCTTGCATGTTGGTGCTGGCTCGTGCTCGCTCTCCGCTTGCTTTTTGACAAACAAGAACAAGAAGTGGAGAGGCAGTTTCATAGAAAAATTGATTGAGCGATCGCCAAGGCACATAAGGTGGTAGCACTACGAGAAAAACCAAAATTCAATGGATTTTATAAGTTCTTTTGGTCTGCTTGTAAAATAGAAGTTGTAAAAAGTACAAATGGCTACAATGAAATATATGTGTTAAATATTGAAACAACCAAGACGCATTAAGAAAGTGATAATAAGTGGAAAACTATTGCTACAATGTTGTGCTAATTATCAAACAATGCTGCAACTACCTATTGAATTTGCCTTGGCGATTGCTTTGCCAAATCAACCACTTTCAATGTGCACGAGTAAAGCCAAGCTGGCTTGCTGCGCAAGCCAGCCGCAACAACATTGCGTGTTGTTGTCGAAATGAGAATAAAGCCCAAAAAAAATCGAATCTATGCGTATACAATACATCAATTCGCGCTTACTCTCTCGGTTCCCTTTACATTTTCCTCACCTTTGTTGCTTCCCGCCCGCGTCAGAAATGAAATCGCAAAATTATTTCAGATGCGCCTTCTGTATACTGTTTATTCTGTGATACAACACTTTGACCCCTTCACCTTCGTACGTTGTGTAAAATGTTGCCCACATTTCCAATGTTTGGCTACAAATGTGTTGTTGTTGTTGTTGTTTTTATTGCTACTACTGTTACTGTTATTACTACAATTGCTATTTGCTGTGTTGTTGTTGTTGTTGTATTTGCTATTGCCACTTCTACTCACACACAGACGCACACACACATTTGCCGCACCTCCCGCTGTCTGCGCTGCTCGCTCGGCACCTTTCAGCTCTCCTTGCTGCCCTTTTAGCCGCTTTCACTGTTGCTGCCACATTTGTCGCCATTGCGTCGCCATAATGCAATTTAAGCATGGCATATTATTTGCCACACACACACACACACACATACATAGAGCATAGACTCGTACGCCCCTTTTGCGTTGGCTGCCGCTGTTTGCTGTAACCTTTTTTTTTGTTGTTGCTTTTGTGCCGTTTTTGCTGTTGCGAGTAAATTGAGAGAAAATTATGCGACAAAATTGAAATTTAGCATGTAGTAAATTATGCGTTTCATTCCACTGTGCGGCAGACATAGACTCCTATAAATGTGTGTATGTGTGTGTGAGTGTGCGTGTAGCGCTTAAGTGCAGCGCACATAAAAACAACAACAAGAACAATAGCAGCGTTGGCGCTTTGTTTTTTGCCATATTTCGCATCCATTGTTGGCCCGAACGAACGAGAGCAGCCAGCGCCTAAGTGGCAGCAATAATGTGTGTGGCAACTGTGCAACATGCAACATCTTAATGTGCACTTCGACCCGCCTTATTCTTCTTCTTCTTTCGCTTTTTTTGGCATAGTCTACAGCGCAAAGAAATCACAATTTTGCATTTGCAAATTCTTTTTGTTCATTTCTCCACTTTCACATTTTCTTCTTTTCCACTTTACAGATTTCTGTGCGCTTTCAGCTTTCGGCTTTCGGCTTCCGGCACCGCACTTCGGGTCATTAACGTGTGCGCGCGCGTAATCATAAAAATGGCAATTACGTAATTAAGCATAAGAAAGCGAGCCAACCGCAACAACAACAATGCCAACCGCAACTTCAACAACCGTAAAAACAGTGGCAGTGCGCGCACTTCACTTCACATACACGTAAATGGAACGCTCGCTGTGGCAACGCTGTCGCTGTTGCTGTTGCCGTTGCCGTCATTCGGCACGAGCGTAATTAATTTAAGAGCCTCGGCTTCGGCGAGGATTAGATTGCAAGAAATTAGTAAATTTCCGCAATTTTCAGCGCAAGACTCATTGTTGTTGTTGTTGGTGTACGTGTACTGCTGCCATTGAGTTATTTACTGTTGTCGTTGTTGTTCTTGTAGTTTTTACCAAATTGGCGTAATGACAAAATTTACTATGGCATAAAAAATAAATTCAAGCCAAACTGCGGCCAAAATTTAGTGCAATTTTTCGACGGATTTAATTCTATTAACCATTGAGAGATGTTTTTTTTCTTACTTTCTATTTCTAATTTCTCTCTTCTTTCTAATTTCTTAGTGGAAATAATTACACTGTTCACGTCGAAAATTCCAACATGGGGGACCTACTGAACGACTTTTCTATAGGTATACTGAGTTGATATCCACCAGCCGTTTGGCTGGATTGCCTCTAGTTTAAGAGAAATGCGACTTTGAATTTTGCTCATTTTAGTCGAGTTCGTCGTTTAAGTCTTCGAACGTTTAAATGCTAATAGGTCCCAAAATTGTTCCGAATATCGCTTTACTGTCTTCGGCAAGTTTGTAGATATTTTAACGACCAACAAATTTGCTTAAGACACCAACACAAAAAAAATACATTTAAGCTGTGTTTTTGACAAAAATGTCCCAAAAACCCCACTTTCGTCGAGGAACCCTCGTGAAAAAAATAAATGAGTATGCTTTTATATAGAAGGTTGGCTCCTGCATCCAGCAAACTAAAAATTTTGCCTGGGATATGCCCATAAAAGGCGTGGCTCGGCGTCAAAGTTCAAAGTTTTTATCAAAAAAATTCAATTAAACTCCAACTGATTTACAGGATATGGGTATCAAACGAAAGATATTTTTCATACCTTTCTTTTAATGTGCAACATTAGATACGTAAGATATACTAATAAAAAGTTTTAAGCGAAAAAACTTTTTTTTTTAATTGTTTGTTAACGAATTTTTTCTCGAAAAAATCCATTACTAAGGTACAATAAGTTATCTACCATTTGGTAGCCTGTAAATTTCCCTTTACAATAAAATATACTTGCCGCAGATTTTGCAAAGTACCTTCCTCTCGAACGCTCCAAGGGCCGCTATGTCGTTTCGTGTCATTGTCCATGCTTCGGCGCCATAGAGGAGCACGGGCAAGATAAGCGTCCTATCGAATGCAAGTTTTGTCGGTCGAGAGAGGTCTATACTTCTCAATTGTCTACCGAGACCGTAGTAGCACCTGTTGGCAAGAGTAATCCTTCGCTTTACCTCCAGGCTGACATCATTGCTGCTGCTGATTTCGGTGCCAAGGTAGACGAATTCCTTGACAACTTCAAAGGTATACCTGTCGGCCTCGATGTGAGACCCTAGCCGCTGCGAGTCCCTGCACGTAGACAGCATATACTTCGTCTTGCCCTCATTTACCACCCGACCCATTTTGGCAGATTCTCTTTCGATAGCCGCAAAGGCAGCGGGGACATCTCGCTTGTTACGTCCGATGACATCAATTTCATCAGCGTAGCCAAGGAGCTGGACACTTTTTTTTGAAAATTGTGCCATTACAGCGGACTTGCGCAGAACACTCTCCATGGTGAAGTTGAAGAGGTCGCAGGACAAAGGATCGCTCTGTCTGAAACCTCGAACAGTATTAAAGGGGTCGGAGAGGTCACTTCAACGTCGCTCTGCAAAGTCTCACAAGCTTTGCAGGGATACCAAGTTCGGACAATGCGGAATATAGACGATTCCTTATCGGGCTATCGAATGCTGCCTTGTAATCGATGAAGAATCGATGGTGTATTTCGATTTGATTCTCATGGGTCTTCTCCAGCATTTGGCGTAGAGTGAATATCTGGTCGATGGTGGACTTACCAGGTCTAAAGCCGCACTGATAAGGTCCAATCAGCGCCTTGGCGAGTGGCTTTAAACTTTCACATAGTACGCTCGTCAGGACGTTGTATGCAATGGGAAGTAGGCTGATGCCCCTGTAGTTGGCGCATATTGTTGGATGGCCTTTCTTTAGCACAGGGCAAAGGGCACTGAGGTTCCAATCGTTGGGCATTCCTTCCTCCAGCCATATTTTGCAGATGAGCTGCATGCATCAGCTTACCGCCGCCGGCCTTGAACAATTCAGCTGGTAGCCCATCCGGCCCTGTAGCTTTATTGTTTTTGAGTCGCATATCCACACCGTCGTCGTCGATTGGTGCTGTCTGGACACCTTCACCACTGGCGGTATTGTTCGCTTCGTAGCCTGCGAGCAGCTTGGTGAAGTGCTCCTTACACAACCTCAGTACCCCCTGCGCATCCGTAACCAGATCCCCGTTTTCGTCTCTGCAAGAAGATGCCCCGGGCTTCAAGCTTTCCGTGAGACGCTTAACTTTTTGGAAGAATTTTCGGGCGTCATTTCCGCACCTGCACTTTTCGATTTCCTCACGCTTGCGCCTTTTTTGCTCCCGTTTCTTGCGTCTAAAAAGGCACCTCTCTGTTTTACTCTCCTCCCGGTATTTTTCTGTCATGGCTCGCGTAGCTGCCGACTTCAGGGTCTTCTCTGATTTAATACCCATATTATAATTCTACATTGCGCTCAATTTTTGAAATAATTTTTTTAAAAAACATGCCAGGAATTTCAAAGTCCTTTAAAACCAAAATCCAGACTCCATAGAGAAAACTAAAAACCCAGTTTTACCATATTTAGCCCCCAGTTTTCCGATTAGTTACATTGATTCCCTCGTGTGTAAAATTGTCTGTCGCACGTTGTTGTAGATGCATTCCTTACCTTTACTGCCTCATTTCGACTGCCTCCCTTTCTTACTGTTTTCTGATTGCTTTGTCCTTTTTTTTTATTTTTCTACCTCCAATTTTTATTTTCTTTACAAACTGTTTGCTACACTTTACTATTCACATAAACAGCCACAAATCTAAGTCCAACATGCTGTAAACAACATCCACACTCAATAAACTTAAAAAAATTCACCAACGCCACACGTCCAGCGCCAGTATCACCGAATGCCATAAATATCACAGCGAATACCGGTAATTGATATCGAAATTTCATTCTGATTCAATTTATTGCGCCTTAATAACCCAAACACAAAATAAATAAATAAAACCAAATGTCTCATCCTGCGCTGTAAAAGCGCTCAACGAAGCATGACCGCATGACGACATACTTGTCGTCCGTTCCTTGTAGGCGCTCGCCAACGATTGGCGTCATTGAACTTTGGGCCAGGGTTGTGTTGGTGTTGATGGTCACATGGCGTTGGCGACTATTGGCGATTGGTGTTGTCTCTTCTAGCACACATGCTGAAATTTTTATGTTTCTGATATGTGTGTATCGCTTGAAAAGCTTTGGCTTTGTGTGTGCGTGAGTCTGTGCAGGTGATGACTAATCAAAGTTGGAAATCACAATAAAATTGTATGGAGTCGGATTTTTCCAAACAAGGCAGTGACACCTAGTGGGCTTTTGTCAACTTTTTGTACAACTTAATTGTTTTTATTAATATTGAGTATGAATATGACAAGACATCATAGAAATTTTGGTTCAGCTATAGGAAAATTCAAATCAAAGAACATGAATATTTTTAAAAATTATTTTTAAAAATTGAGCGAAATGTGGGATATCAATATGGATATCAATTGAAAGAGAAAATTTCCCTGAATTAAGAAAAAATTAGTTTTTTGTGCACAAGAACAAATAATAATTGAAAATGTCCTTTCAAAACTTTATGCTTGAGTATCTTTGAAAATTTCAAATTGTTTCTTTTTCATCTTATATGTCTTAAGGACTAATATGTACTCTACAACAGCCTCAAATTTCGTCCTTCTAACTTTATAAGATTAGGATTTATACATGTGTTAATTTAAAACAGGGTTACGCAAAAGTTGTCACAAAGTGTTTTTTGGCTCTAAATTGAATTTAAAGAAACGCTGATATATATAAATTTTCTTATTTGTACTAACGAGTAATTTTTTCAAGTTTTAAACAGATTCAACAAAAAGGTTCAGAAATAATGATTTTGATGTGAGAAACGAAGAACGTGGAGGAACACCAAAAAAGTTTGAAGACGCCAAATTGCAAACGATATTGGATTAAGATGACGCTTTGAGTCAACTTGAGTCAAAAGCAAATGGCAGAAATGTTAAATGTTGCATAAGCAACAATTTCTGTCCGTTTAAAAGCTATGGGAAAG
Source organism: Melieria omissa (assembly GCA_963971225.1). Classification (NCBI taxonomy): domain Eukaryota; kingdom Metazoa; phylum Arthropoda; class Insecta; order Diptera; family Ulidiidae; genus Melieria; species Melieria omissa. The sequence goes on from OZ020269.1 coordinate 90,833,045, forward strand.
ATCCAAAAGTGTGGAAAATGGGTGCCACATGAATTGAATGAAAGGCAGATGGAAAACCGAAAAAAACACTTGTGAAATTTTTCTTCAAAGACACGAAAGAATATCAATTTTGATTCGAATTGTTACTGGCGATGAAAAATGAATCTATTTTAAGAATCCTAAATGGAAAAAATCCGGGAAACCCTCAACATCGACTGCAAAACCAGATTGATTCGGCAAGAAGACAATGCTGAGTGTTTGGTGGAACCAGAGTGTCGTGGTGTATTACGAGTTGTTACAACCTGACGAAACCGTTAATACTGATCGCTATCGGAAACAAATGATCAACTTGAACCATGCATTGTTCGAAAAACGATCAGAATGTTCCAGAAGACACGGCAAGGTAATTTTGCTCCATGACAATGCACCTGCATGCAAAGCAAGACCGGTGCAGGATACAATCAAAGCACTTGGCTGGGAGCTGCTACCCCACCCGCTGTATTCACCAGACTTGTCTCCTTCCGGCTACCATTTGTTTTCAACGATGGGACGCATTGGCTGAACAGCACTTCGATTCCTACGAGGAAGTCGAAAATTGGGTGTCTGATTGGTTTGTATCAAAAGACAAACAATTCTATTGGCGCGGTGTCCACAAATTGCCTGAAAGATGGACAAAATGTGTGGCTATATACCCAATACTTTGAATAAAATGTGTTTTACTTTCCCATTAAAAGTTAGTGTTTTATTTTCGCAAAACAAGGCTCACTTCATACTGATATACCTGGTATATTCGATTTTTTACTAGATCTCTCTTGAAAAACAAATTTAATCTTTGAAGTCAACAGTCCAAAATTACTCAGATTGCAAAGACCATAACTGGGTAAGAAAGGGCAAAGTGCCCCTTGCCAATGTTGATTGCTATATTTTTCTTTTAAATTCGGGTTTTAATACAGTTAACCATTTCCCAGAGTTTTAGTACATAACTGTTAATCCCCGATCTGCCAAAATTATTATAGCAAATAAAAACAAAAGTTAATAACGTTCTAAATAGTCATCCGATTTAGATGAGATTGAGACATATTATAGATATAACTTGGATGCATTAACAGAAAAATTGATGGAACTCAAAAGTGAATATAAAAAAAAAAACATTATTTGTATTTAAAATTATTATTTGTTTTTTTTTAATAAAAAAAACTTTTTATTTAAAATTTAAATTAAAGAAAAAATAAAAATTTGTTAACAAAAAAAAACAAAAAAAAAATGTCTACAATTTTTTTTTATTAAAATTTTTTTTAATTTTTTTATTTAAAAAAAAAATTTATTGAGTTATAATTTTGGTATAGTTACAAATTGTTATATATTTCTCATAATATAATGTTTATCAACATATATTTTGTTGTTTAATTTTTTTAGGTTATGTTTGCCGTACAATCAGCAATTCTTTTCTATATACAGTGTAATCTGGGTGGAGTGAACCCCCGATGGTACGAACACCCCGATAGAGTGAACATCAAAATTTTTACATTGAGTACTCTATAGAGTGAACAATTCTCAATCTCTTTAGAGTGAACACAATTTAAATATGTAAATTACTTCAAAATTTAAAACTGTAACGACAAATTCAAAAAGGGGAATGGGGGAAAAGGGGATGTTTGACGTACACGAATATTAATCGTTTTTGTGTCTATACTTTTGAAGTGATAACTGTTTAAGCAAAAATGGACCCAAAAAAGCGAAAGTACTTATCTTTAAAAGAAAAGTTCAATATAGTGGAAAAAATCGGAAAAGGTGTTAATGTTACTGTTTTGGCGAAACAATATGGCGTTGCAAAGTCTACAATATGAGGCATTAAGAAAAACAAAAAAACAATTTCGAAAGTTACTGCCAACCAGAATTTCGTGCTGTTGAAGAGAAAAACTCTTAAAAAAGGCGAATATCCGCGTATGGAAAAGGCATTGTACAATTGGTTTGTGCGGCAGCGCCAGACAAATTTTCCTGTCAGTGGAGATATGCTTAAAGAAAAATCAACGAAATTCCATGCTGATATTTATGAAAAGGATGGCGGTTTTAATGCCAGTTGTGGATGGCTAGCTGGATTTAAATCACGCTATGGAATTCGTCTTTTAAAAGTGTGCGGCGATAAATTGTCTTCAGATAGCCCGGCTGTTGAACCATTTAAACAAAAACTCAATAGTACGATTTGTGAGCTACAACTTTGTAAAAGCCAAATTTACAACGCGGGCGAGAGTGGGCTATTTTGGAAGATGCTACCCGAAAGAACGTATGTAACTAGTGCAGAAAAAACGGCTCCAGGCAGGAAATTAGAAAAAGCCAGAGTTACATTTCTTGCGTGCATTAACGCAAGTCCACATTCCGGTGGACAACCGACACTCAAAAAATGCATGGATGATAGCAGAAATTTTTAAAGACTGGTTCCATAAGTGTTTTGTTCCAGAGGTAAGATATATACTCGTAAGTACGTAATGGTGCATCCAAATTTCAAAAAATATTGGTTGCAGGTAAAAAACTATTTACAGGAGGGTGTTTACAAGAAGGGTTGCCAACAATAGCTATTCTGCTGCTGGGTAACGCCCCATGCCATCCTCCAGAAAGTGACTTGAAAACCAGCGATGCCTCAATATTCGCAATTTATATGCCGCCTAATGTTACACATCTTATCCAACGTATGGACCAAAATGTTATCCGCATAACAAAATTGTTCTACAGGAAACATCTGTTGGCATTAGCAGTGGGAAAAGGTGACATTTCAGAGTTCTTAAACAATTTAACATTTGAGTTGTGACACTGTTGTTGTGCGTGTGCGATATGTAACTTATTATTAATGCAATAAAAGAACAGAAAAACTCAATCTGGATATAGTGAACAATCTGGATTCTATGAACTGGCTTTGCATTAATTAGTTCACTCCACCCAGATTACACTGTATTTCTTTCTTTCTGCTTTAAATTTTATATTTTTGCTAAATTTTTATAGAGAGAAGTATTTAAATCTTTATGTTTTTATTTTTTTTTTAATTTAACTAATTAAAATAAGATGAAGAAAGACAAGAATAAGTCTACAAAGCAAACTGGGAAAAAATCATTCTAGTTAATAAAAGTCAAAAAGCGTTAAATTTTTGCATATATTTCTCACAAAGTGCTTTAAAATATATTTGTTTCTAGATTTTTATATATATATTTATTTTCATAAAACTAATTAAGAAAAGATGAAGAAAGAAAAGAATATGTGGACAAAGTAGCAAACTAGGGAAAAATTATACTAATTAATAAAAGTAAAAAATTGTTAATTTAGTTGAAGAATAAGTTTAATTTTGTTGTATGAAAAAACTATAAAACAACCAATAATACAGCAGCAGCCTTCACTAACAATATTCAAGCAACAATACAACAACTATAATAAGTCATTAAATAACTAAAACAACCAATCTGCAAATATTTGTGCCTAAAACAAAATTGACTCCCTCACTTTGGCCAGCAGACCTCAACTACATTCACAGTTCGCTGCTCGTTCGCTGCTCTGCGCTATGGTTTTTGTTTTCATATAATTTTCAAATGATTATCGCCACCGACACGCCCCCCCCCCACTGTCAACTTGATCACAGTAAACGAAAGCCGCAAATAGTTTTGGAAATTAACTGCTAATGATGTTGCAGTGAACGTATTAACAAAAACTGCTGGCAAAGAGTACAAATAATAAATACACAACAACAACGAGAACAACAAAAGGAGAGAGTTTACAATAACCACAAAGAGTAAAGAAAAATAAGTAATTCCCAGTCTTTGGGTAAACACGCACATTCTCTCACTCTCTCTCTCACACACACACACATATAAACACATTCAACAATCAAGATAGAGCCACAGCTTATTTATTATAAATTATTTCCTTCCAAATGACTTCCTTCCGCTTTGCGCCCAGTCGTGATACCGATGCCCAGGCGCTCATTACCCAAACGCAGCAGCGCCAACTGCCAACTCAATTCAAGCACACACACACACACACACACACTCACGCGGAAGTCAGCATGCATACAACTCGATTATCGTTGGGCAACTCCTTCTTTTGTTTGCTTTTGGCCTGCTGGCCATTGTATACTCGCACTTATCCTTACATCTTTATGCCTATAAATTGCTTTAGCCGTCACAAACAAACACACAAAAACTATACACGCACACACCCGCACACACATAGAAGCAAAAGCATAAACGCCTCAGCAACACACAACACACAATGTGCCTCGGCTATTTTATTTGTTAAGGAATTCAATTTTACTTTTTTCCGCTCCTGCCCCCTTCACATTGCCTTCATTGCCCATGTTTGTCGATGCCACGTTCCCTCGCATCCACTTGCGCTCACATTTTCCACATTTCCGCTTCCGCTTTCATTTGCTGATAACTGTGGTCCAGATTTGGTCTCAGTGTTTGTGGTTATTTTTGTTGTTGTTGCTAGTATACAGTTGCGGTTGCTCGCTGTGATTGGCTTTGTGCGTGTTCGAGTCACTGTTGCGGCCACATTATCTTCTGTCACATTTTGTATGATTTTTCTATATCACTGCGCCTGATTGTCTGTCGTGCTCTTCATGCCTTCATTGTGTTCGTATATGTGTTTGTGTGTGTGTGTGTATTTAAGTGTAAATGTGTGTGTGTCAGTGCTCGTGTGTTTGTGTGCTGAAAATGATTAATGGACTGCAGCGAAGACAAATGGCAACGGCTTAATGCCAAAAACTGTGCAACTGTTGGTTGAAAAAAAGTTCTCTTGAAATTATTTCTGGTCAAAAAGTTTGTTGGTTTCATACAAAACTTTGTGCAAGGTTTCTTAAATAATTTTTTGGTCAATCTATACTAAATTAATTATAATTAATTGAATGGAATTATTTGAGAGAAGGGTTAAAGTGAACAGTCAAAATCAGCCTACAAGTATGCTTGAAAGAATTAACACAACAACAGTTGACTTCTTATGTGAAATAAAGTTGAGTCAAGTTAAAGCATTTCAGTTGGTTATTTGTGACTTTACATGTTTCACAGTTTTTTGGGCAAGTGATGTCAGCAGAAGCTGTTTAGATAAAATGAAGCAGAAGCTGTGGAGATGGGGAAGAAGTAGAAATGATAGAACACTTCCTGTTCCATTGCATAGTTCTGCAGGAACGCCGACTCAGTACCCTGAAGTCAAAATTCCTGACGGACCTTGCTAAAGGGGTAGAAGTCAAAGTCTCGTTTCTGCTCTCCTTAATGAAGTCCCGGATTGAGACTGTTGGTAGGTTAGGTTATGGTGGCTGCCTCTGTAAGAGACAAACTTGGGGCCTATTGTGAAGTCCATTGTGATTCTGAGACTGTTGGTAAGTCCTAAATAAAAATTATTGGCCATTTCGGCCCTCGTTCCCTTGGGTCAAGATTTCCAACGGACCTGGCTAGAAATCTGGGACTTGCTCTCCTTCATTAAGAGCTCAAACTCGTTTACTCCATATTGAGACTGTTGGTTAGTTCCAGAGAAAAGTTATTGGCCACTTCGTCTGCCGAGTAAATGCGGTCTGTGTCACACACAGCCTCCCCTACCTGACCTAATCTCTGGGTCTTCTCTAGACTCTAGTCTCCAAGACTCTCTACCTACTTCGAAAGTAAAGAATTTAATGGCTATATTTCTATATCTCAGGAAAATATGATTAAAGAACTTTTCAAGAAGTACAATACGACACAATGCTGCAAATAAAGTACACCTTTGGATACGGAGCAACCTTGCATACTTTTAGGGGGCATGGTAATTTTGCAAGAATTATCGCAGGAACGGTTCGGGACGATGCTGGAATGTTCGGAAACAAGTTGCGCTCCGGGCAAACAAGTACAAAGGGCAGCTAGAAATGGCGCCGCAAGTCTAACTATGACAAGCAATAGTGTTACAAGGATACGAAAAGTGAAGTAAAAGTAAAATGACTTTGGAAAATTATAGACAAGTGACTACAGTGTTAAAATTATTTAACCGTAGATCGAACTTCAAAAAAATTAAGGAATCCTATCGTATATATACAAAGGAGGGAATTAAAAACTTTTCAATTTTCTCAAGACCTCTTTTTAAAAAAAAGTGTGAAAGATGGTTTTAAACAAGCACAATCCCAACACAAAGTCACAAACAATGGTTAAATTAATTATATCCTGAAAAAAGTTATAATAAAACAAAAAACCAAATGTATTATTTTTGATAAAAAGCTCGATCTACGGATAAGGAAGTTTAGTGAGTTTTGCTTTGGCACAATCCAGTGATACGAACTACGCCTGCGTTGGCCAACAGAACTAATTTTCTTTAGATAATTTTAAAAAACTATTGGTACATTTTTCTTCCCCACAATCCATTGATATGAACTACGAATGCATTGGCCTGCAGAACTTATGTTCATAAGATTATTTTTTCGTTTAGATTAAAAGAAAACTATTAACTTTTTAGACTGCAACTTATTCATTTTCCTTCCCTTCATTCCTTCTTCGCCACAATTCAGTGATACGAACTACCAACGAGCCAACGTAGACGGCTTGTAGAACAAAATTTCGTAAGATTATTTAAAAAAAAACTACTAAAAAACTACTAAACTAAACTATCTTTCATCCTTTCCTTCCACTTCTTTTGCTCCCACTTGTCAGTTCTCCTTTTGCAGTTTTCCTCTACTTCGCAAGCATGCAAAATCGCAGTAGCCTTAACAAATGTTGCACTGTATTTCTGAACGCTTATCAACATTCAATGCAACAAATGAAACTCTCCCTTTCTCCTCTCGCTTACTGCTCGAAATTGTAACCCAGAAGTCATATCAATTGCAATTCACGTAATTACATCAGGACGTGAGTACGCGCTTTGGCTCCAGCTGCCAGCTGTGAATTCAACTTTCTATACTCGTTTATTAGTGTGTGTGTGTGTGTGCGTGGTTGGGTTAAATCTATAGTATGCATTAGTATGAGTGTAAATGTGTTTTGTATATTAAATTGAGCGTGCGAATGCGTTCTGACTTTATAATTTTAATGCAAATTGGACGACACTACTACAACAATTAATAACTACGAGCAATAAGGACAACAAATTTAATATTATAAATGAACAAAATATAAAATAATTAAATTGAGAGAGAGAGAAGAGACATTGCATTAAATATTAAATAGAATAAATAATAATTACAACAATTTTAGAAAACATAAAAAAGACGACAATGTCGCTGATAACACAAAAAAGAGAAATAAATGTAAGAATTACCCTTCGGCGAACTATGCAACTAAAAAATTATCCTAAAAAACAACAACAAAATAATGTTTCAGAGACGAGAAATAGAAGATAGAAATTTCAAGTAACAATACGTTTGTATTAAAATTATTGTTAGCAAAATACAGTAAAAGATTTCCATTGGTGCCGGTTCTTGGCCTTCGCCGACTTCAGTTGATTTCAAAATAAAGTCTTATCAACGTGAAAGAATTTTGAGTAGGGACTTATGTGACAAGAACCTTTGTACTGCTCTCCTCTCAGAGAGCCCAGGGGATTCCATTCCCACGCCTTTCTGCTATGAAAGTTCTCTGGCTTTCGAAGTGTACGTCCTATCCATTACCACTTTCTCTACTTCACTTCTTGGTGAAAAGATTTTTGCACGCACCGCCTTAAAAGTTCATCGTTGGAGATCCAGCTATCAGGCCACTCTAAGATTTCTGGAAGGCTTCTGTTGACAAACGCTTCTAGATTACTTTAAATTTCCTTGAAAACACATTCCTAGAATAAGGTAAACTTTAGATTCATAGTTAGTATGAAAAGAACCATAAACTATTTTAATGCGACGACACTTGTCTTCCACTTTATCCAAAATAAGCTTAACTAAATTTTGTTCCGAGTCTTCAGATTCTTTGGAAGAATACGTGGTAGAGGAACGGACAAATGAATGACTAAATTGATGGCACCGCTGATTTTGATCACAAATAGTGGCGCACACAAGGAGTAGGTGCCATTTCGCTGGGACGGATTCAGAAAAATGTTTTGAGAGGGTGGTTTCAAGAAGTAATTCTTGAATATTCATCAAATGCCAAAAATGCTTGTTAATTTGTATGAAGTTCTTAGTCGATCCTAATATTTCGGGGGGTTTAAACCCCCTTCCCCCCTGAATTCGCATCGAAAGTGATGTCGTTACAACAGCGATACGAACGAGAGCGACATCTGAGACAAAATCTACCTCGCGACGTAATGCGGGTTAGTGGTCCCGCGGGGACGATGGGGGGTTGGTTTTTAGCCGGTAAGAATCCGGCATGCTGGGCTGGAACTCAGTATCTTCCGAAGGTTTCCACTTGCGACAGAAGAAAAAGGTCTGTTTTGTAGGATAAAAGACCCCAAATATCTGTTTCATACACACATTTGAGGAGACCAGTATGGTTCAATGGTGTTGGATTTAGAAGTTGTATGCGGAACCTTTCTTCTTTTTTTCACTTGTCGGAACAGTCTAAGAAGCGCAACATTTACACGTCCATTGTACTTCGACTTGATGTGACCTCCAGAGAAATCTATTTATATCCTGAGGTGCCAAGGAGTCCCTTCTCAACACACCGGTGTCAAACCTTATTCGGGCGTACGCGGGGTCGTCAACCCACCGAACTGCTTGTTGTCCCTTCTGCATAGTGACAGAAGAAACTGTGAGCATTTACCAGTGTTGACAGGAAGCATAAGATTTGTCTACCTGCAGCCGCTCTCAGCCTGCCATGTTCGCCCCCGACAGTGGCTTTGATGGCCGCAGATGGGAGAGCCAGAACAGGCTCAGGGCCTCAGAGCCTATTCTAGAGGTCTCGTTACCCGCAATTCCTGTGTGACCCAGGACCCAAGTAAGCGTCAGGCTTTTATGTCTGCCAACATAGTTTAGCCTGAATTGCAGCACTTGACTATCGTAGAGGCGGTTAAAGACACTACAGACTCAGATAGATCTGCCAGTGCATCTGGTCTCCACAACAAATTTCAAGTATGGCATGCACCTCTGCCTGAAACACAGATGCGTGCGAGCCTAGGGCAAAGAATCGTCGAGGTCCAGTTGATTCGACGAAGATATCAGAGCCAGAACCCTGTTATATTCCGTTCTGGAATCATCCAGTTCATTCTTAGGCTCTGATCATACAGTCATACCGCTTTTTTCTATGACGGTTGAAGTCAAGGTTAGAATCAAGGAGTCCGGAGTCAAGGGGCATGGACATGACCGAAGGGTCAATGTCGATGTCAACACTATTATTTAGTCTTGGGATTACCTCGAGGGCTTCTTCTTGCTCGAAAACAGAGAGTCTGTGCATCCAAGCCACCGATACGTAGAAGATGATGGGTATTTTCATAGCCGTATAAATCCAGAGGGACTTGCTAGGGGAAAGACCCCATGTTTTTCCAAAGACACCTTTGCAATGCCAGTAACCCGATAGTGCTTTTGATGTCTCGTGCTCACGTGATGTCCACGTGCTATTTCCAAAGAAGTTTGTTATCTTAGAGAACTCCCAGATATTTGACCTTCTAGGGACCCCTTGATTGGAGGCAAGATAACTCTATCAAGCTTCCTCTAGCGATGGGCTGGAAGTAGTCGGGAAGGCTCCCGCACAACATAAGGCCACAGTATGCTGCAGTTTGAACAAGATTCTCCTGACCCCTGCTAGAGAAAGTCTGCTCATCCAGACCACCGATGCGTAGGAGATGATGGGTCTTACCCCACGTTTTTCCAAAGACACCTTTGCTCTGCCAGAAAGCCAACAGTGTTTTTGATGTTTTTAGTTCCACGTACTATTTCCAAAGAAGCTTGTCATCTTAGATAATTCCTAAATATTTGACTTCTTCGGATAGTGACTCCCTTGAGTGTAGGCAATATGACTCTATCAATCTTCCTCAAGCTATGGGTTAATATTAGTCGGGAAGGCTTCCGTACAACACATGAATACAGTATTGCAGTTTAAACAATATTCTCCTGACCCCTGCTAAAGAGAGTCTGCTCACCCAGACCACCGATGCGTAGGAGATGTTGGGTCATCTTAGATAACTCTTAGATATTTGACCTCTGTGGATAGTTGGATAGTGACTCCCTTGAGTGCAGGCAAGATGACTCTATGAAGCTTTCTCCTTCCTCCTTAAGCCTATTCGCACTACCTCAGGTGTCAATCATATCCAAAAATAATATATGGTTAGCTTGGGTTCAAGTGGCCGCCTTCTATTGTAAATGACTCCCAACTCCCTGAATTACTACTCTGAAAACCACGAAGATTTCAATATAAACCTGACTGTATCTCTGATTCACACTGAAAATAGCTCAATCAAACTGGTAAAGTATGGTAAGCCAAGAAACAATAATACGTACAACAACAACAATTCGACTGAACAAACATTTCCATTGCTACAAATGACGCCATCACTACAATGGCAAAAACAACAACAATAACAGCAATAACAATACAATTATTTTATAATCACATCCGATAACACTATTAAGCTCCTGCATACATAACCACTCACGCACATACACGCACACACACACACTCAACCACACCAACCACTGCCGATTGCCAGCTCAGCAAATAGGCAGCGATCGTTGCAATGCGCCAATGGCCAAACAAACAAAGCACAAGTTAGCAGCAAAGTTTTATAGTTACAACAGCGACAACAAAACAACGTTGTACATATTGCAATGTGTCCTTGTTTTGTCCTTTCGTATGTATGTGTGTGTGTGTTTGTGCGAGTGTGGTGGGTGGTTCGTGTGGCTTGTTCGCATTTGTCTTTGCACGGACGCGCGTGCAGTGCATTAAAATGTTCCTGTGCGCTAATGCAATATGCAACGTCACCGCCCCCTACCCTCTCGCCATCCATTCCTCACTGCGTCACGCACTTTGCTCTTCGCGCTTTTCACCCGATGACAGTGCAGCCGCTTCCGCGCACGCCGCGTCGTAATGGCGGAAATTATTTAGCGGCCAATTGGGCAACAAGTAAAACATGCAGCAGTGAAAGGGTCGTCCAGGGGGGCGGGGGGGGTGCGTCCGTCTTCGAGGAAGTGCACAATAGCACTGGGCCGGAATATTGGCAATTTGCAAATTTGGGTGTGAAATCATGTTTGAAATTTAATTGAGCGCGAAAATGTGCATTGCGTTGTTATTGTTGTTGTTGCAATTGCGCGTTTTTGCCGTGTAGCCGCCGCCTTGTATTATTGTCCCTGTAATTGTTATTGTTGGGCAGTTAAAATTGCAATTGCAAATTGTGTTATGCGCAGCTGGCGAAGAAAATTGCACAACCAGCCGATTTGGTGGGTGCGAGATATTGAAATTTGTTCGAGTGGAATTGAGAATCAAGTAGAGTGGGATGGGCATCTATACAACTGTAAAAGTTTAAGAGTTTTATGTGATGTGTATTGGGGGTTGAAACACCCCAAATATTTGTTTGTTAGAAGCATTTTGCGTTGCAAATATGGTTTCGAGTGGTATTGGGCTCAAAATTTGTGTACAAAATAGCAATCAAAGAAATTCTGAGTGCGTCACTGGCAGACGATATTCTCGTATCTGTTTGTAATAAATTTCTACATTAACTTTTGTCATTGGATGTCAGCTTTGATATTAAAGAAATTATTGTTTCAATGTTTATTATTTGACCTTCAAAACAATTCGGTATGAATTTGGCATAACAAAGATGATTTTGATGATTGAAGGTTTGAAAATGCAAAATTTTAATGGTTCTAAGTCATTTGAAGAATGTAATCGAAAAAATTAAGAAAAATAATGCAAATTTTAACTGATTCTATAGCTTTTATAAGCTATAAGTTAAAGTATAGTTTCTCACATATTTTTATTAATTTAAATACTTTCATATCACTTAATAAATTTGTAACGTTCAAAAGTTCAAGTTCAGACTTTGCATTACATGTTTCTTTTGAATCTCTTATTTTTACTCATTTTAAAGTGAAGTACTGTGAAGTTCAAGTTTTAGATTTTTACTCTACAACTCAATCGATACTCCTCATTTCAGAAATTTTTTGGCCCTTTAAAATTCTTAGTTTTTTTTTTGTTTCTTTCAACAGTTTTTTTCACTGATTCTGGAGCCTAAATCAATTTCTAACCTTTCATCCTAAGCTTCTTGCGTTAGGTTAGGTTAAGTTAGGTAGGGAAGCGTGTGTGCGGCAGGACCGCATTTCCACTCGGAGGCCAGAATGGCCCATTGTAGGGTTTCAGATTCCTATGGTGTTCTGGAGCCAACCAATAGTCTCAATCAAGGGGAAAACCGGTTCGACCTCTTAATGAAGGAGAGCCGATTCGAGATTTCGACTTTCGCCGCGTAAGCCAGGTCTTTCAGGAACCTTGACCCCAAGATGCGGAGTCGGCGTTCCTGCAGAGGCGCGCAGTGGTACAGGAAGTGTTGTATTGTTTCTACTTCTTCTTCATCTCCACAGCTACGGAAGACATCACCGGACAAGAGGCGCCATTTGGTAAGCATAGATCCAATAGCACAGTGTCCGGTGATGACTTCAACGAGCTGTCGAATGGAGGTACGACTCAGGGACAGTACGAATCGTGTTTTCGTCAAGGATAGGGAGGACCACAGTATCCGGCAGGTGCCGCAGTCGGTCCTGGTACGCCATGGCGACTCAATTTCCGTTTTGGTCAACCTGTCAATAGACATGTACAGAGCAGATATCGGAGGAAACACAGAGGTATCCACTTCGGTGGCAGACAAGGCGACCCTTTTTTTGCCATCTCCTCCGCTGCTTTGTGCCCTACCACTCCTGAGTGGCCCGGAACCCAACAGAGAGTGACGTGGTGGTGCCCAATGCCTTGAAGTGCGGTACGACACCTCTGCACTACCTTTGATTGAGTTTGCGCTGTTGTTGTTGTGATTTTAGTTTCTTGCGTTACTTTTGTATAAAACTGTTTTTATGACCTTTGAACTTTTCAAGGTTTTCTTCTGATACTTTTATTTTCCAATGATTCTTTAGTCTTTAAAAGATCAAGTTCTAGTCCAAAAGGAGGTATAGGCATGAAACAAGAGATCATTCTCAGTAATCTGGCGTACTCTGTTTTTAATTTTCTGATCCGATGTCCTTTTAAGAGGACTTGTTTTAGTTAGTTAATTAAGAGTTTTAAGAACAACCACATTTCAAACTTTTTTTTTTAATATTTGCTGAAGTGCACTGACAATTATTTGGATATGAAATAAAAAAGGAAACTTGTTGCACAAATTAGAAATAATTAATAATAACACTGCACAACAAAATCAAATTTTACATTTAAGTACCAATTTTGATTAAGTACGAAATAACCACTCAAACATATTTTCAGTTTTGGCTTAATTCTGGCGTTCAAGTTTATTTCTGAGCTTTGATGTATTCAGAGACCTATAGTAGAATTTTATGGTGAATATTTTCGTGGTAAATTTTTTCCTTAAAAAGTCCTGTTTTACAGGACATTTTTGGCATTTTAGAAAAAAAGGGTCAAATTGACCCATAAAAATAGGAGCTACAGGGTTCAAATGCTCCACAAAAATGTTCTTCGTAGTATTTTACATCAAATTGCTGAACACAATATATACCTGAAATGTGAGGTTACATGGTTTTCGTATGCCGATTCACCATAAGAATGTGCAAAAAGGGGAAAACTTTGACCCCCCGCTAAAAAAAATTTTGACGTAAACTTTCAAAACGCCGATACACGTATATGTTTTTTTGGTTGCCTTTTCTAGAATCCGTTGTTGTACAGTGTAATTAATAATGACGGGGTCAACAAAGGGTTAAGAGAAACTCGATTTATTGGGGCCCATTAAACTTTCATATATTTATTATTATTAAAAAGTACATTGCAAGCTTTTGCATTTTATCTCGCAGCCTCATCACCCAATAGAATTCTACTGCTTTGTCACTCTTTTGCGCCCGTTTCCATTTGAGCCACCAACCAGCTCTGAATCCTGCAAAACACCCATTCATCCTTCATCACCCCATACCGCCCGACTGTCTCTACGAACTGTGCGCCAGTGTATTTCCCCCTTTTAACTTTTACACAATTTTCAATTAATTCAAATGTCAAACTGAGCGTGTAATGTTAGTTTTTATTTTTATTACACAATTTTGTGAAAATTTCAAATTTATTCCAGCAACTCCCGTGACATCATGCGCCCTTCACTGCCACATTAACTGCAGTTTGGTTTTTTCTTTGCAAAATTATACACTTGTATATATGTGTGTGTGTTTGTGTGTTTGTATCAGTGTATATTTTTTTACAAATGCTGTGTTAACAATAAGCGAGTTTTTATGCAAAATAGTAAACTGCAAAAGTTTTTATGTGCGTCCGCTTGCAGCACTTCCCATCACTACTGAACCAACGCCTTTCAACAGCTGCATTCAGTGCGCTCTGTTCTTCGTTCTATTCTCTTTGTCTCTGTGTCTTCTTCTTCTACTGTTTTGTTACTGTTTTACAATTCAATGGCACTATTTGATTTTTTGACTCTTCGTTATTTTGCTGCGAGGTTGTATGCTTTTTCGCCTTCTCCTTCTTCCCTTTTTCCCTCTTCTACTACGTTGCCTGAGAAAACAATTGTCGTATGTGCTACTCAGTTCAATGGAACATACGACATTCGTATTTTGCGTCAACGAATAAGCAACATTTTAACAATCAGCCCCCTCCAACCAGCTTTAATCCCTCCCACCCGTTCAGCTTGTCACTTTGTTCTTTCCGACGTCTGGCAACGCTGCGCAAGGCGAGCGCGTACAACACTCTGGCAGCGCGCATGTTCATCAACGCTTCGTAGTTCATTTAACATTTCGCGCCAAATTGAATTTTACGTGCTGCAAGAGCGCCAACGACGACAGCAACAACAACAACAACAACACCATCGAGTGTTAATTTGATTGTGCGCAAACTGTTTTGTTGTCATTATTGTTGTTGTTGCTATTGTCTTGTTTTACCACTTGTTTGTAAATGTTATTGCAATCTGTTGGCGCTTTAATAATAACAACAACTACAGTAACACAGCGTTGTTGTTTTTTTTTTTAATGCTACAAAATTTTAGCGCTCCAACTAAGCGCTGACAGTGCGAAGCACCCATAAAGCGATAAGAAGCGAGACCGCCGAAAGCCAACGCTGATTGCATAATTTTGCATAAAATTTTGAACATTTACACTGAACATAGCACAACTCGTTCCCCCCAAACACTTTTTACTTAATCGCACTTTTAAATATGCATAACGTGTTGGTTTGTTTAGTTGTTGAAATTTATTGATTTCTTTCTGTCTTAAAGGGTAACACCAGTGGCGAATACAGGGGGGGAGGGGGTTTACAGGTTCAAACAATAATAATAATAATACAAAAAATGCTGGTGCAAAGTATGGTTTCGAATGGAATCGAGCTCACAAGTTAAAGACGAAACCTTTCCCTACCAAAATTAAATCCCGAAAGGAAAAGGAAAACAATACTTTGGAATCATAACAAAATATGCAGTTATTCCTTTAGTCAAGAAAATATTTTAACAGTTTCAATCCTTAGTGTCTCCACTACAGCTTTACAATTTACTAATTTGTTGACCAAAAATTAGTAATTTTTTCAAAAGTACATAATTTTTATAAAAATTATTTGGAAAACGTACCCTACTTTTTGAAAATAAATTCTCATAGATTTTTCGTAGGTGCGAAATAAATCGTCAAATTTAGGTAGCTTGAGTGATGTTTTATCCCCTTAAGTCAACTTAAGACTCAACTGTGATTGCGATGTTAAATCTTTAATAATGTATTTTTGTTGTTTCCTTAACAATCATCTATATTTTTTTATATTATATCAAACAAGTGGCTCTAAACCCAAGACTTGAACTTTGAAAGTGAAAAAACTTTAAGCCCAGAATGACTAATTTTAAAAATGTCTGCATAGTGTTTAGATTTTGATATCTGCTTAACTTCGTTGTGAGTTTACTGATAGATCTCTAAATACAAAGATTTCATTATCACGAACTAACCTAAATTACGATCTTAAAACATCGTGCTAGGAAAAACTACTTCTGTCGAGACTCATCTAAAACATTAGTATCAGTATTTCATTTTCTAATCTGATGTTCGACTTCCGGTGTAAAAGACTTTAAAAATTTAAGGACATACATATTTTAAATATTTTATTTCAATTTTTGTGAGTGATGAAGAAATGGGTAACAAATTAAAGAAGAATATTGTGACTTGGGTTTCTCGTTCAAATCGGTTCAAACCATTAAGCATGAAGCTTTGGGCTTGAGAGGAGTTGAAGCGCGGCTTGTGCCCACAGTGAAGTGAAGTTGTTGCGAATGGGATTGATGTCACTAAAAGAATGTTTACTTTGGACCATAATGTTATGAGATATAGGTCTATGAAATATAAGTGTGACATTGAACCTGACTACAAATCAACAGAATGGCGCTTCTCAGACGAGCCATAGCCAAAAAAAAAAACACGACAGAGTTCAACAAAAATTAAGGATATGTTGTCTGTGGTGTGGTTCACTCCTGATTTCTTGCATCAATTCAGAAAGTAAATAATGAGTATTAATGAGAGGCAAAAATAAAGCGATTGAATTAAAATATTTGTCGTAAGACGCCGGGATTGTGAAGAACCAAACATTTAACCAAAACCAACGTTCATACCATACTGCAAGCTCCGTATTCACCCGACATCGCTTCTTATGACTTGTTCCTATTCCCCCATTCCTTATCCATTTTTTCCGACTCAAGTTATCACTTTACGGAAAACGTTTTAAGACGACTGAGGCAATAAAGGAGAATTTCCAGAAGGAACTGAAGACATTCTTAAAATCAGTTAAGTTTGTTCCCGATAATTCGATAACTCGTTACTCGTATAATTAAGGAGACTATAAACTTGTTTGTACCCCTGGGAACTAAGCAGATAACTCATTACTTGTGAAATCAACCCTAAAATATTTTGACGAAAAATAGGTGTTTAGACCACTTTTCAAATTGAATAATTTTCTGAGATCGGAAGATATCGGAGGATGTAATACGATTATACGACAAAGAAAGAATGATTCTTGACATTAAAAATAATACAGGAATATACTTTCTCATACTTTTTAGATATTTTCTCTAAGTTTTACCAATTTTCAGATTTTTAATTTAGAAAAATATTTTAAATTAAAAGTGATGTAAAAACCTAGCTTTGTAAATGAGAAAAACTTAAAAGCGAAAATGGCCACATCAACTCTTAATCTATATTTAAAGTTTTAGAAACTTATAGCTGACGATATATTTTTAAAATTTTTTTTACTCAATAGACCAAAAAACAGAAAACATGTATTTAGATTTTTTTTGTGGAAAAAAGTTTCGACTTTGAGACGCTTTGAGCCGCTTTGGCACACACACTAATTAATTTTGAGGGTTTTTTTAGTTGGAGTTTCACCTTTCAAATGATATCAATATCGTTAAATTCTGATACTATAAATTTTTTCAATTTTGTCTATGGAACGAATCACTGTGCAGTATTTTTAAAGTTAGAACGCATAATTGTGTATGCTGGGTCGCAAAGAGGTAAGGAGACTATAAACGTTCACCCCATGGCAACTCTATGCAACAAGTCGAGCCAAGCAAAAGTCTGTTGCTGAGCAACAAAATGAATGAATCTAAACTTGACGCACAAAAAACTGTCTAAAACTGCATTAAAATTGCGCAAAATTTGCTGACAAATAAAATAAAATGCAAAAAATATTAAACAATGCATTCAATGGCAACACTGTCAACCGGCATTAAATGTAACGTCTTGCAATTTTTTATTGACATCAAATACCCAAACACTCTTTGCTACTCGTACACTACAAACTGACACCACATAACATACGAAAAAAAAACCATTGCATACTTCTAGGCACGCACATTTTTCGCTACACTTTTTCTGCGTCAATTAATGCACACAATTAATATGTGTTGCCTACCTTCAGGTGCTCACTTTTTTAGCTGGTTTTTGTTTTCACTGATTCAAACAATCATAAACTGCCACTCACCTCCATGTTAGATCCGTTTTGTCCCACTTGGGGCCCTGTAACACGTAACGCTTCATGCGATGATGTCCATACTGCAGATTATCCGGTGAAAAATTGTAGGTGCGATTGCTGTCGCCGACGCCGCAACGCGGCCGCATTATCAGTTTGCGTGTGGCCGAATCTATTTCGCCGGTGGCGGGAATGTTGCCAAAGCGCTGCAAATTAACAAACAAACAAACATTAGTTGAGGGATTTTGTTCTCACTTTTGGTTTGTTTAGTTTTTTTTGTTTTGCTTTTTCTTGTGTATAGCTATGTAAAATTATGCCGCCTACCTGTAAACTACGTATGGCATCCTTTAGTTGCTCCTCGGTGCGCAGTGCGCCCGTTTCGATGTCTGACTTGGGCAGATAATCAAACTCCATCAGGTAATTGTACTGCAATGTGAAAAAGACGAAAGCAAAAATAAAGCGAAATGATTACAAATGTATTAGCATACTTTTTGGCTGCTAAGCAAATGGTGCTAGCAAGGATAATGCATTTTTATATGTGTGTGTGCGGCTAACGGAAATTTGTCACAAGGCCTGAAATTATGCTAAAATCAAATGGCAACGAACGAACGAAACGGACCCAAAAAGCCTCGGTGAGATGTGCCAAAAACCACAACAGCCGCAAAGTATGCAATATTATCTGGTTGTTGCCAGTTGCATTCTATGGTGGCTCAGGGTTTTGGGGATTGTTCAGTGTGTGTGTGTGAAAGTAGCAACTTTTAGTAGACAACTTTTGGCGCGATAAGGCAAAAAAGTCTAAACAAGTAGAATGCCGAATGCAGCGTTGCTCTATGAGAACTGAAAACCGACCAGACGTTAGTGGGCGGAAATAGGCGCAGTGATGGTGCATGCAATTTCACATAGTAGACATGAAGGAAATTTTTTCTTTTCCAAATCTTTTTTATTTTTATTTTTATTTTTATTTTTGCTTGTCGTAGATAAGAATGTGTTTTAGCTTGAAAGAAATTTTGGCAATGGCTCAGAAATGCAATGTTGCTTCTGTTAATAGCCTAAAAGTATGCTGCGATGGCATAATTTCCGGCCATTGTTGCATGTAATGAGCGTAAATGGATTGAATTGAAGGAAAATATGAGAGAAAATTAAAGAGTAGAACAAATTTGCCTTATTATGAAATTGTGTTTGACATTGGAGAATAAAAAATTCTCTTAGTGATTTTGTTAAAATTATGTAAAAAAAAATCACGTATGAAGCAGTCATTGAATATTTGTTTTTGAATTTCAAATTAAACACAAGTTGCACGTTGTGTTCAGAGACTTTGCATCATCTTTTACCACAGTGAAATGTTAGACAACTAAATTAAAAAGTGGCCACAACAGCTTTGGAACCGTTGAACATTCGTGGTGTTCAAAAACTGCAACCACTGATAAAAACATCGCTCAAATACATCAGTTGGTGCCAGACATACGTCGAATTAAAATGAAAGATATAGCAGAGGTTACGAATATATCCAAAAAATATGTTTATCACATATTGAATCAAGATTTAGGCATAAAAAGGCTGTCCGCGCATTGGTTCCCATGTTAGAACAAAAAAGTGTTCGAATAAACATATCTAAGGCACTTCTAATGCCATTTTGACGCAAAAGAACGTTGGAATGTTATATATATGGTATTCTATTGAAAGTGAAAGACAACGTCACTGTAGAAGAAGAAATGGTCAAAAGGTTTTCTTCGTTTCTGCACAAACCTTGTAGATAGTCTTATGTTATACACCAGGTAGGTAGGTAGGTAGGTTAAGTGGCCGCCTCACGGGCATCACTTAGGCCTGGTGGCCCGTTGTGTTACCACATGGTGGGGAGATGACTCCGCCTACACACTTCCCTGAGGTGAGAGCCATCTAGTGGCTCTAATGAATTTGTTAAGATTGCTTGGGGGCATCTGCTCTAGATCTGCTATGCAGCTGAAGGAGTGCTGTCCCAAGAGACGTAGGCGTGTTCTTGCAAGCGCCGGACATTCGCAGAGGAAGTGCTCAACAGTTTCCTCACAGTCTTCGTTCCTGCAGCTTCTGCAGAAATCATTGTACAGCAGTCCTAGTCTTCTGGCGTGTTGACCGATGGGGCAGTGTCCAGTTATGATTCCTACGACAATCCCTATTGAGGGTTTGTTTAGCAGGATCAATTCCCTGGATCTGCTCAGATCGATTGTTGGCCAGATCTGTCTTGCTGTGTGGCATGTGTCTTCTTCGAGCCATCTAGTGTTTGCTCTACGAAGATAAAAGCTCCTGAGGCGTAATTTGCAGGTAGAGAGTGGAATGCCAGCCTCTTCTGTAGCGTTTATGGATTGCAGCTCCGTGCCTGCTCTGGCCAGCTCGTCGGCTATACAGTTACCCTCTATGTCCCTGTGCCCCGGCACCCAACACAGGTGCACGTTGTACTGCTCGGAGATCTCGTTTAGAGATGAGCGGCAGTGGAGCGCTGTTTTAGAACGGGGGTGTTCGCTTAGTAGCGCTTGTATCGCCGCCTGGCTGTCGGTGTAAATGGTGATTTCCCTGCGGGAGATCGCATTTGATTTGAGCCAGGCGGCCGCCTGACTGATGGCCGTGAGTTCAGCTTGGAATACGCTGCAGTGATCTGGAAGTCTGAAGGACATTCGGAGGTTCAGATGATTGCAGTAAACGCCACTGCCAACTTTGTCGTTCATCTTTGATCCGTCCGTGTAGAAGGTTGCCGAATTATCGGCCTCCTCCGGAATTTCCCGATTGCTCCAGTCATCCCTCGAGGGGATTTTGGCGCTGAAAAGTATTTTAGGGAGTGGTGTTGGAATAACATAGTCAATTTCGGTTGCCTGGAATGGTAACCTGTTGACGATGGAAGCGTGGCCAATATCTGTTCTGGTCCAGGGAAGGATCGCGTTGAGCCTGATAGCCATGCAACTTGCCGCGAGCTCGCCATAGATGTCGATGGGGAGCAAATGCAGCAGGGTATCAAGGGCTTTAGATGGTGTGGTTCTGATAGCCCCAGTGATTATGTTATACACCAAGATTGATCGAAAGTTGTGGCTCAGATTTAACAAAAACCCACTAGAAAGGGTTTTTATCTAAGCTAAGACAATCTGAATTTAGCTTAAACCAAAACCTTTCTAGAAAGGGTTTTTATTTAAGCTAAAACAAAAACCTTTCTAGAAAGGGTTTTTATTTAAGCTAAGACAATCTGAACTTAGCTTAAACAAAAACCTTTCTTGTTGGTTTTTGTGTAATTAAATTAATAATTAACTTTTTTAGCAAAACTTAAATCACTCATACCCTAGAAGATTAGGGTTTATGAGCCTTTAAGTGAAAATTCAAATTTAAAATTTATTTATTCAATGCGCCAAGGTTTGTTTAAGTTATGGCTGCGTTAACCCCTCAAATAGGCTCAATGGCCCATACGTCTGTCAAGTCTGGAATAAGTCGATTGTTAATGCCTTTAATAGATCATTCAAGATGGTTTCTTCTAAGTCGTACAACGATCCAAGAATTGAAACCTGCATATTGCAAAGACTGGGCAGTCACACAGGACTTGTTCTATTATTCTTCTCTTTTGGGTTCCACTCAGTGCTTGAAGATACTTGACTTGACTAACATAGCCTCAGCCTAAAGACATATGCGCCCATTAGACTCTCACCATGTGTTGTCATACCTACCGAAAATCGTGTGGATCTTCGAAAGAGACTAAGGCTACAATTGGTTTTGCTCTGAGAAAAGTTTGACCAAAAGATTTTACTGATCCTACAAGTTTCCAGTTCGCCTCATTTCCAATGAAATTACTATAAAATCATAACTATCTAAAGTGAATAGATTTTACCAATAATTTTCAATGTTCTATGAAATTTACGAAAAAACGGTTCGCCAAATTTTGGAATATTGGTTAGGTTAGCTGGCTGGCCTGGTTGGCCACGCATAGACCTTATTGGGTCCTGAGCGATACCAGTTGGAGCTCCTTAGTGTTACGGATCGTCGTAGAAGTGATCGGTGAGAATGCGGGTGTTTCTAGCGAAGTTGAGCAGCGATTTAATGTCGTGCTTGGGGACCTCTACCAACCCAAAGAAGAATGGGGCCCGAAGTAAGTAAAGCGTCGATTATTGGTAACATTAAGCAATTTTTGTTCAGAAAAAGCTAGTAGCACAAATTTGTTGCTTCACACCCCAAACAATTCTAAACAATTTCACATATTTCGATAAAACTAAAACACAATCTACCTAATATTTTCATTGGTTTTTTTTTAATGGAAAAGAAAGCTTTTAATATTCACCTGTGAATTTATTGCAAGTTCACTTTACAGCAAATAATCAATTTTCGCACTTTTCCCCATTTGACGAAGCGGATGCAGGGAATTACTAAAACTAAAAACAATGGTAACCTAAAATGCATTTTTTTGATCGAAAATATTGTAACGTTTATTGGCAGTGGCAGTTCATCAAAAAATCCAACAACAACAACAACATCAGCAAGGAGAACAGCCAAACAAGGACTGCACATTGCACTTGAAAAAAATGATTGAGTTTTTTTTTCATTTTAGGCCACAAATTTTGCACCGGCGCTTCGTCTCTCCTCAACAAACTGCGCCCGTTTCCCAAATGCAGCATTTGAATTTTTGTTTCTACTTTTTATAACGAAAAATAAACGAAATAAAAACTCCAAACAACAAGAATAGCAAAAAATTGATCGTTAGTTGATTTTGAAAAAATTACAAACATTAAATTTGCAAAAACGCTGTCGATGTATAGAAGCAGCGAGCGATGGCTGCAATGCGAGGCGGCTGTGTCAGTGTCAGTGGATTTATTACACTTTTGTTGCAGTTTAGGCGAGGAAAAGTACGAAACACCAAAAAAACCAACAATGAAACTGACAACATTGTTGCACATCTAGGGGGCGTGTCACTGTTACATAAAATATGTGAGTGTGTGTGTGCGCGCTAGAAAAAATGCTGCATGCAACAAAAGTTACAGCCTGCAAACACGATGAACGACACCATAACTGGGCAGGTGTGTCAATATGTGTCTGGCTGAGTGTGAGTGTATATGTGTGAGGCACATGAAGTGATTTTGAGTTATGGCAAATAATCAATTTTCGCACTTTTCCCCATTTGACGAAGCGGATGCAGGGAATTTTGTCATTTTTCAACAGCTAAACAAATGATGATTTGCAAATGAAAAAAAAGCATGCGATAAATTTAGCTTGAAAACTTGAATGCTTTGAAATTTGGTAGAAAAATGTGAAAAAATACACTTTCGTTCGAACAGCATGAAAGGGAAGTAGCATGCAAGAATAAATAGGATACACATCGTGTTTTTTTACGAATATGAGACATTTTGTAAGTAAGGATTTTTGAATAAAATTACTTTAACAAAAAAAATGTGTCGAAAAATGTTTTTATACCAACTTTAACAAAAAATTGCATGCGATAATAAGTACAATACTACAATACACCTAAGTCTGTTTTTACACGGTCTTTTTTTACACGGTTTTGATATAACACGGTTTGAAAATTGAATATTTTTAATTTTTTTACACGATTTTATTCCATTTAGCACGATTTGAAATTTTATGTACTTAAATTTTTGTTGTCAAATTTAATTTTTGCGAAGTATGTTCATATCACAAAAAAGTATTTATGAAAGGAAAAAGTCTGAAACCATCGATAGTATCGATAGTGCTATCGATAGTTTGCGAACACTAGCTTAAAGATTTAAGTGAATTCCCTTTTAGCGCGTACAAGCAATTTTTACTGGTCAAAGCAAATGTGAATAGCACTAATTTAGGGGAATTCCCTTTATGTGCATACAATAAAATTTACTGGTCAGAGCAATTGAAACGTGTTAATATTTTGTGAACTGTCAATGCAATAAGACGTGTTTGGTAAAGAAATTTTAATAGGTTTTAGAGATTAGGAACAAATCACCCATTTTTGTATACGATCAATGTCTTTTTTTACACGGTTTTTTTTTACACGGCTTCTTCTGGAACCAATCTACCGTGTAAAAACAGACTTAGGTGTACATGCATGCGGGAATATGAAAAATGTTTTTATACCAACTTTTTAAAAATAAATTGCATGCGAGAATACGTATAATGCATGCACGCGAGTTTTTTACGAATATGGGCCATTTTGTAGTTATCGATTTTTGAATAAAATCGGTTAAACAAATAAAATGTGTCCAAAAATACCAACTTGCATGCAAGAATAAGTACAATGCATGAATGAGTGAATATGAGAAATTTTGTAGTTATTGATTTTTGAATAAAATCGCGTAAACAAATAAAATGTGTCTAAAAATGTATTATACCAACTCTTTAGAAATAAATTGCATGCGAGAATAAGTACAATGCATGCATGCGAGTTTTTTTTACAAATATGAGAAATTGTTTAGCTATTGATTTTTAATAAATTCACTTAAACAAGTGAAATGTGTTCACAAAGGTTTTCAAACCAACTTTTTTAAACAAAATTGCATGCGAGTATAAGTACAATACATGCATGCGAGTTTTTTACAAATATGGGACATTTTGTAACTATGGATTTTTGAATAAAATCGCTTAAAAATATAAAATGTTTCCAAAAATCTTTTAATTGCATGCGAGTTTTTTACAAATATGAGAAATTTTGTAGTTATTGATTTTTTAAAATCACATAAACAAATAAAATGTGTCCAAAAATGTGTTTATACCAACGTTTTTAGAATGTGAGAAATTTTGTAATTAATGATTTTTGAAAAAATTTGCTTGAAACAAGCAAAATGTGTTTAAAGAAGTGTCTTTTACCCAAACTTTTTAGAAACAAATTGCCTGATATCTTAATACTTAATATGAGTGTACTAGGGATCGCAATTTTTGCCATTTTGCGATCCCGGGAAAATCGCTAATCGCTTCCTCGCTTCCTTAAAAAAAACCAAAATACTGTTAGCAGCAGTTTCTGGCCAATTTAAATTCCACACTAAAGACAGCTTTTTACGAGCACATTGCGCTGTTGATAGTGTCGCTGCAAAGCCACTCACACACACCCACACACACACAGACACTTTGGCGTTTTAAATTATTAAAATCCTTGCGAATAATGCGCACTAATCCTTTTTGGTATCTTTGGTCGTTGGTTTTTGTGCTTTTTTCTTACTCTACTCGTACAAATTTAATGACAACCGTATCAGCTGTGCTGCAACCTCAGCCACTGCTGGGGAAAATGTTTGTTTGCGCGTGTGTCTTTCTGTGTGTGTGTGTTTTCCGTGGGGTTATTGGCGTCTAAAGGACACGTGTAAATGCCAACGAAAATATCCGAAAATGTAGCATAGTGTGAATAAAGTTGTATTAGTGAGCGTCAAGCGGGTCAGCAGCACACAAATCAATAGTGCGAATGATAAGAAAAATCCACAAAGAAAAAATTTTACTACATGTGCTGCTCAAAGGTGGCAGAAAGGTGGCAGAAAGGTGGCAGACGGCGTTCGAACGTTGAATATGCAAGTGAGAAGTGAGCATTGAGCGTGTCATGACATCTGCATTAACCACGCCATTGCCATATAATCGCATATGTATGCTTACACACCCACACACACACACACTCACGTCAGCAACCAGAAGGCGTTGTATTAGTGTGTCAGCTGGGCAAAGATTTTCACCTTCCATTGACTCCAATGACACAAAAAAAAAACGCACTCTTGCATTTGCATGCCAGCCCACAGCTGCAGCAACAACAACAATGATTTCAAATCCAACGGGACCCACTTTTTGAGTTTGAGTTTTCCGCAGAAATTTTTTCCAAATTGATTTTTATCTTTGTTTCTATGCGTTAGATGCAGGTTTTGTTTTTCTGATTCGCAGGCGAGGTGACAACATTTGTTTGTCACTTGAATGACAATGTCAGTAGCACACAGTGTGAGTCTGTGTGAGTGTGTTTGAGTGTGTGAGTGTGTCAACGCCACAACCACACCAACCACTCGCATACGTTACGTGAGTGGATGCGTTTTAGTGGCGACAAGTGCCAACATAAGCAACTCGCTGACAACTACCAGCGACTGACGCGCAGCGACCCCTCGCGGTCTCGTCGCCACATTCAAGTGCAATTTACAGTTTCAATTTGTAATAACTGTCAAAGTTGTTGAATTTTATGTGGTCATTCGTTGTCATGGAGAACGCGGGCGCGCACAAAGTGCAACTGCTGATTTAAACGAGTGTGGGTGTAGGTGTGATTGTGTGTGTGTGTGTATTCGTAGTTGTAAGTAGATTCAAACACATCAGTTTTCGGGAGTTGCAGTTTTTTCTACAATATTACAGACTGTGCCTTACATATGCGAGCTTTAAAAAAAAATAAAGGGTTGCCAAACAATTATTTGCATTTTGCAATCAATTCTTAATTTTTTAAGTAATCTTTTAACGTAATCTTATGAAGAGATGTTGTTATTGATTGATTGAGCATTGATTCATTTTTTGTAACTCTCTCTCTCTCTCATTCTCACTCGAAAAAATATAAATAAGGAAATTAATTTTTATTTTTGCTTCGTAGAAACCCAAAATTTGACAATGTCATAACTTCATTTGTATGGAAGGCGCCCTCTGGTGGTGAAGTTTTGAACTTTAAATAATTTTGTATTTTTTGCACTCAAAAATGTTGCAAATCACTGAATAAATTATTTACATTGGATCAGTAGTTTTCGAGATGCAATGTTTCCTCATTTACTTTACTACGTTTACAAGTGGGAACGCAGAAAATTACCAGATTTGTATGGCAGCCCCCTTAGTAGTTGGAGATAGCAAATAAGTATGTATGAAAAAAATATTTAGAAGCAAAAATAAATAGGGGTCAGTCTTACATTTGATACGTCTGGGAGCAATGGGAATCCATTTTCTAAAAACCATTATTTTGTATGAGAGCCCCCTTAAGAGTTGGAGATATCGATTAAGTGTGTATGGAAAAAACATTTGGAAGAAAAAATAACTGGGGGTCAGTCTTACAGAGCCGTTTTTGAGTAGATGTTGAGCAATTTGTTGAATTCTCAAGCAATTTTGTAAACTTTGACCTTTTTGCGACGCCATTTAACTCCATTCTATCCTCCAATATTACAGCTCATGCAACTTTTCATCAAACGGCATAAATTTGGTGAGAACTCTCGGAGCATTGAAATCGAAAAATTGTTCTTTAAATCATGTCTTGTGTGCAGTGACTAGTTAGGAATCCAGAGAGCATGTACAGGACCTCCTTCTTTAGCATCAGAAGCTTTCAGAATGCTTCTCTCACTGAGGTTAAGAACCTAGAACCTTTTTGCTTGGCGTAGTCCTGTACAGCTGGTCCATTGTTCGACAAAATTTCCCCCTACCCATTTCCTTAGCTATTCTAGTGATTCTGCTAAGTCCACAGAATGGTTCAAAGCCTACAAGTGGGCGCACTCCACCTATTTTGGCAATGCTGTAGGCTCGATCGTTGCATTCGTGACCTTCGTTTCTTGGGACTTAGTGTAGCTCTATAGAGTTATGGCCTTCCAGTTTATTCGGATATATCACAGTAGTCCGTGACAAGTTTTGAAGAGGTCACGTGAGCTTCTAGAACTTTTTTTGGGACCCTAGACTGTAAAATAGCATATATTCATCTACACCAGATATTTTCCTGCGCAGGCACTCTTTGGTGCCTAAACTTCAGTCTGAAAGATTGTAGCTAACTTCTCCATAGGGAAGCGTTTTTGAAATTTAGGAACAAATACAGCAACTCTACAGTTCCATATTCTTGGTTCGACCCGTTCGTATCTGAGATTTGAAAACCTGAAGCAAAAGTGAATCTGTGAGCTCTCCAAGGTTGTCTTTCTGTAATAACAAATTTGTATTTCTTGAAGAATTTCTTGAAGAATTCTACCTTAGAAATTCGAAAGAGATATTTATACCCTAAAATATTTCATAGTGGCGTTCGCTGTGTGGCACGTAGTCCCATTCTGCTGGAACCTCCTGTCGTCCACGTCGAGATCGTCTAATTTGAGCTCAAATAAATTCGCTATCATTGATTTGTAGAATTTTGATGATTGTGTACCTAATCGTTTGTCTCGAACTCGAACACCAAACGTTGGAGAGTCTAATTTGGAAGGCCATCAAATCTACCATAAAATGAGCACAATTCATGGAACCTTTGCCTATTAAAAACTACTGAAAAATATGCTTAAAAAATCATTGGATTCGTTATACAGAATTTTCGAGATACCAACAAAAACATAAAATTAGGGAAAACTGGACCAGATAAGTCAAATATTCGCAGAATGAAAATTATTATTAAAGACAAGACTGCTTTTTCAACGACCCTAGTACATACATGACCACAAATATCGTCTGTCCGTACGTCTCTTGGCTTGTCTATACATCCCACATATGAATGTATGTGTGCAAAGTTATGTGTGCGTACATGTGTGTATGTGGTTGAGCTTAAGGATTTATGTGTGCAATTTGTTACAACACATGTCGATGCTGGGCATTGTGCATTGTTGCTCTTGTTGTTGTTGTTATTACAGTGCAAACATTTGAATGAAAGCGTCAAGTCTGAATGAATGGCCGACTGACCAGACAAATGGTTGATGGTTTATGTTGTTGAAATTAAATGAAAATGCAGCCAAAGCGTTGCACAAATGTTGGTGCAAGCAGACATCCCAACAACTGCATACATACTCACACATATGTAGCAATGTGTATGTGTGCAACAATAGAAATGTTAACAGTCAAAAATGGCACAAATGTTGCCACTGACAATGGCCGCATTGCGTTTACAGGCGATGTCGTCATACGAATTTTTTTTTTATTTTTTCAACTATGCAAAAGAAGACAATATGAATTTCTTGAAAAATATTTTAAATATAGATTTCTTTTATTAGACAATAACCAACAAAATCTATCAACTGAACAACACCGTTTCGCCTTCAATCAGCACCGAACCTCAGCCAATGATCAGATTTTACTTGGCATTGCCATCATTGAGAGCGTCACCGTCAGCGTCATCAGCTGCCAATTGACGTTTGACACTTTGACATTTCGTTGACATTTTTACATGCTCGAAATACAGCAACAAAAAAAATACGAAAATATGTAACAATAACACACCCACCACTATGAATTGCTCGGTTTTTTTATCTTGTTTCCTGTTCGTCAATCAATTTTTTTCAACTCGCTTTACTCGCCTTTAGCCTTTAACCCTTTTTTTTTGTATTTTTTATGCACAATGGATTATGAAAACGGCATTGATTTTGTTACTGATTCCATTTCAATTTTTTTGTTGTTTTTGTTTTCGTTGTTATGCATAGCAACAATGTCTCAGCTGTTGAGTTCAGTGCTGACGTTTATGCTCATTCGATTTGATAGATTGAAGTACATTGGTGTAAGTTATGACATAACCGATTGTCAAGTGATGAGGCACCAACTGACTCAGATTCTTTGGAAGTTAGTAAATGAAATGGATTCATTGGAGGTTAAATTAAAGCATTTCAATTGACAGTAAATGTTTGTATTTTCCTTATGTTGAAGATATAAATTTTAGTATTTTCCTTCTATTGAGTATCGTTTTTTGGTTTTCATATAAGCAAACAAATTAACCCCTTCAATGCCGAATTTAACCCTGTGACACCACATTTGAAGTCGCCACGCCTCTTTGTTAGAGTCTTAGAGCTTGTTGACCTTTTAAGCCTTAAACGAAGTTTTAGTTTTTAAGTTTTAGCTTTAAACGGGTTAAAAAGAATTTGTATCAATATTTTTTAATTACAGAAAAATTATTTCATATCTATGGAAAAATACAAAATTATTACTTGTTGATTTTATTTAACTATTATTAAAGAAACAGGGTTTTGATCAAACGCGCCCAATTCGTAGACTTCAATTAGAACACAAACTTTATCTGATATTTCTGCAAATTACACTGCACAACAAAATCAATTTTTTTTTTAATAACAAGGTTCTGACAACTGATGCTGGTAGAGGGGGCCAACAAAAAAATATAAGTGTATCGGTGTTTTAGAGTTTAGGTCTGAACTTTTTTTAGGGGCGTCAAAGTTTTACCCTTTTCGCGCATTCTCATAGTGAATCGGCATACGAAAACCATGTAACATCATATTTTAGGTATATAATGTGTTCAGCAACTTGGTGTAAAACACTACGAAGAACATTTTTGTTGAGCATTTTAACCTTGTAGCTCCTATTTGTATGGGTTAATTTGACCCTTTTTTCTAAAATGCCAAAAATGTACTGTAAAACAGGACTTTTTAAGGACAAAATGTACCACAAAAATATTTGCCATAAAATTGTACTATCGGTCTTTGAATACATCAAAGCTCAGAAATTAACTTGAAGGCCAGAATTAAGCCAAAACTGAAAATGCGTTTAAGTGTTTATTTCGATCTTAATAAAAATTGATACTAAAATGTCCTAAGTTGAAGTTGCTCTTAGGCAACTTTGGAGTCTAAAGGGTTAAGGTAGTCTGAGTTATTTCCTAAAAACATTTTTTTTAAGCAAAAAAAGCAACTCAAGGCAGGGATGAAGATGAATTAGGCTTCTTGGTAGACTCGGTAGGACATTTTTAAGTACAGTGAACTCGCTATAATATTTTTGTTGTTGTTAATCATAAGCTTTCCCGACCTTATGATTAACTTTTGAGGATAGTAAGCCTAACCTACTTCAAAACAAACCTAAGCTACTTCAAATATATGAAATATCTGAAAGTACGAGGGTTGCCTTTTATATTTTTCCAAAAAGGATGAAAATGCATTTTGTTATCATCTAAAATGGTTTTATTGCTTTTCAAGGTATTCTCCTTGAAGATTTATACACTTTTGAATGTACTCAAACCAATTGTCGAAGCACTTTTTCCACTCCGATTGAGACACCTCCAAAACATGGATTTTTTAATGCTTCAGCAGCATCTTCTGGCGATGAAAATCGTTGACCATGCCATTTTTTTTTTTGATGTCTCGGAATAAAAAGAAGTCGTTGGGTACTAGGTCAGAGCTGTATGGCGGATGACCCATTAAATCGATGCTTTGGTTGAGCCGATGTGTGAGAACGCGCATTGTCCTAGTGAAGAATGATTCGGCGTCGGCGGTTGTTTTCCCGTATTTCAGTGAACACTTCTGTCCAACAAATTGTTGTATACCACTCAGAATTGACCGTTCTACGTTGTTCTAATAACACAAAAGCCACATGACCAGTTTTGACAAAGAACCAAGACCAGAACCAGACCATTTGCTTCGATGTACTGCGTGCCCGAACAACTTTTGTTGGATTTGGCTCATCTTGGAAGAGCCACACGGTCGATTGCTGTGTTGTTTCACGCTCATACACATATATCCATGATTCTTCACCTGTCACTATCTTATAAACGTCTTTCGAAGTGACAAGTGAGTTGAAGACCGTGATCGAATTTTTCCATCATTTCTTTGCACCAATCGGCACGAGCCTTTTTTGAGCGATTGCCAAATTATGCGGGATCCAACAAGAAAAAATCCTTCTGACAGCTAAATTTACATGCAATATCGAATACACGGCCGTGGAACTAATGCCCAAGGATGCCTCTATCTCACGGTATGTGACATGACGATCTTTCATTGTCAGTTCACGCACAGCATCGATGGTTTCTGGCACAATGACCGATTTTGGACGACCATCACGATATTCGTCCTGGAGCGAACGGCGACCACGCTTGAATTTGTTAAACCAGTTATAAATTGTCTTGAGGGTTGGCGCTTCATCACCAAATACCGAATGAAGGCGATCGAAGCACTGTTGTTGAGATAATTCATTTCGGAAATCGTAAAAAAATTATTGCTCAAAAGGTGTCATGAGTTCATTTTTTGACCGAGATGAATTTTTCCAGTCAGTGTAAACAACACAAATAGCGCTTGAACATCAAAATGTTCTAAGCACGTTTATGGTAAAAAATGACAAACTTGTCAATGGGAATCTCAGATTTTTCGAAAACTTACTAGACCATCCCTATTGAAAAAATATAAAAGGCAGCCTACGTATTCAAGCTACCAAAAAACCATGCCATCTATTTGCACTCAAAACTTCAAAACCCCTACAAATAGAATTTTCCCATTAAAAATTCACATTCTGAAAAGGTAAAGTGGAAACTGTTTAAAAGGGAGAACATTTGAAACAAAAATAATGTATGAAATATTCAATGAAAAGGTTGAAATGTTGACTTTCAGCAAACCAAGAGTTAAGTGCCATAAACTAATTAAAATAATTAAAAAAAACACACAAAATCAGCTCAATTTAAAATTAACGAGATATTATGTACACTGTTTAACAGCATTCAATGGCTTTCAGTTTGCCATGCAGCGGAAGCAAATGTGATTTAATTAATCGTATTTTTATTAATTACAATGTCATTTTCAATCAAAACCCAACAAACAAGCAGCGGTAATTTAATTTTGCCACACACACAGTTGAGCTGTCATTTTCCGGCCGATTTGTCTGCCACCCAGTGAACTTTAATTTATTTTGTATGTGTTTTTTGTTGTAATTTTTTTTGTATGTACTTGGAAAGTTTTTAAATGGCCATTTGCTGTCATTTTCATATTTTTAAATTTTTTTTATTAAATTTTTTTTTTATTTAAAAAAAATTTTTTTTTTTTATTAAATTATTTGCCTTTTATAAAAGTTTTTATATTTTTTTTAATATTGAAATTGAATACAATGGCACAGATAATAAATTAAAATTATTAAATTGCAATAAAAAATTATAAAGTTTCATATGTATGAAGTGTATATGTGTGTTTGTATGTTTGTGTGTGTGTGGTATGACGTGTTGTCGAGGTTCAATGGGTTAATGAATCATATTAATGGTGGCACTTCCGTGCGCGTTAAATTTATGTCAACGAACAATGGTTTTGAAAATTTGAGTTGTACACGTTCGAATTTTCAAACTCAAGAGTGCGCCATGTGTGCGCGTGTGTGTGTGTATGGTGAATTTTTTTATAGAACTTTTTTATAGAACTGTTTGTTGGAAGTGTATGTTTTTTATTAATATTTTGCTATGGCACTGACACTGGCTCCCGTATCTTCCGCTGTTGTTAGCTGTAATGCATTTTAATTTTCCTACATTTTGTTGTTCTTGTTGTTCATACACTACAATCGATCATTTGATTTATGTACAATTGACATTGTGTTTGTTGTTGTACAATATTTTTATTGTACAATTTTCTATATATTTGTTGTATTTTCTGAAACTTTAAGGGAAAATTTATCGCCACATGTCAACGAAGCCAGTTGTGACTTAATTTGCAGGTCACGTAACGTGTCAATGCGCAAATGTTTATTTTGCGTGCGTGTTCGTGTATGGATATATCTCTGTGCAAGTGTGAGTGAGTATGACCGAGTGTGTGTGTGCGTGTGCGTGTGTGTTCAAAAATTAAATAACGGTTCAACTACTTTACACAAAAGCGTCAATTGGCGATTGTTTGGGCGACAATGGATGAGGTCGCCGCAGCGCAGTTGACAGCGGTGAGAAACGCTGTCAACTGGGAAAGCAACGAGTGCGAGCGAGTGACCCCTTCACACACAAACACACACACACACACACACGTTGGCAAAGTTTTAATCAATTTTCATTTTGTAATTTGTATAAGTGTTCAACAACTACAACAACAACAACAACAACAACAACAACAACAACAACAGGCGTACTCTCAATAACAAAAAGCGCAACAACAATAAACACAACAACAACAACAATTAATAGCATTAAGTCCATTCAACTGCAGCCCACACACGCGCATTTGGCTTTTACATTTGTTGTTGTTATTGTAATTAGTAATTTTTGTTGTAATTGTTGTTGTAATTGTTGTTGTTATTATTTTTGCTATTATTGTTGTAGCATTTGGTGAGCTAAAATCAAAATCAATGCTTATTTGTTATTGGCCATGTTGGCGCTGTTGTTGTTAATGCTATTGTTGTTCTTATTATTGCTATTATTTTTGTTGTTTTTGTTTATGCCATTGTTTCGCCCACACGTATGTCATAAATTGACAATTTTAATTACCGTTGTTTGTCAATTACGCATTAAAATCCAATTTTTACACCTTAACTCATTGTTTTTGTTGTTGCCTTACTGACCGCTTGTTTATAGTGTAATTGTTGTTTTTGTTGCTATCAGTGCACATAAAAGCTGTCAAGTGCGGCAGGTCAGATTTCGCACAGACAAAAGTTGCATAAAAAATTTATGGAGGTCATAATTCGCTGGCAAGTTGAAGACTTGTAACAATTTGTCATTTTTGACAATTCTAGGAAAAAAATGTATAATTTTACAATTAATAAATATAATTTAATTAAATTGATTTTTGTCGTAGGAGTAAACAAATTTGGAGCGCATTGGGATCAAATAAGCTATATCGCTTTTGGAGAAGATAGGTTAGGTTATGTAAGAGACACACTTGGAGGCCTGAAAGACCCATTGTGGTACCACATATTTCAATCGTTTTTGACATTGTATGCAACACTGTTTTTTCCAACACATATTTCAAGCGGATGGAGAGGGGACTTACAGTTAATCGCCGAATCCGAATGGTAATTTGCGATTCTTGTAATTCTCATCTGCTTCATGTGGACAGCGATAGAAGTAGATTAGTGTCTAACCAGCCCGAGCTGGGATTCGAACCTAGGACCTCTGGTATGGGAAGAGGCACTACCACTGCACTATGGAGGTCGGCAGAAGATAATGCAATAAAATTTATCCATAAATATAATTTGAGAGACCTGGTAAAATCTCGCTTGTTACGCTCGATGGCGAGAATAAAATCGGGAAGGAGCTGGACACTCTTGGTACACACACGAATCATGACAGTTACTGGCACTAAACTGACGTTCACGTGGTACCGACAAAAAATAGCCGATCTCCATTGTGCAGTGGGTAGCGCGCTGGCTTCTCATACCAGACGCCTTAGGTTCGAAACCCAACACGGGCTGGTGAAACACTACTCTACTTCTATCGCTATTCACATGAAGTAGATTTGGAATCGGCACTAAACTATCAGCATGAAATATGTGTTGTAACATGTTGAAAAAAACAGTGTTGCTTACACATTAAAAAAGAACGGGTAAAATATGTTGTATCACTCTCTGCCTATCCTTTCTCCTACCCTCCTTATGGGCATTGCACAATGACCCAAATGGACTGAGTACCCTCACATCATGATGATCATCATCAGAATCAAATTCCAGCATCTCGGCAGACTCTCAACAAGTGATATAAAGTTCCTTAAAAACAAGTCAACAAGTATTGGGTTTGAATCACAAACCAAAAAATTGCTGAAAAAAGTGTTTATTTGGCCCCCTAAGAAAACAATTTTAAGCGTCTCTGGACCTTCGAGGAAATTAAGGTGCGCTGAGAGCCTTGACCGATCAAAGCTCGAACTCTGAACAACTTTCCTGCGTGCTCAATAGACATCATACGCACTCTGGTTCCGCCCTTCTTCGAAAAAACCTTGCTACTTCAAAGGAAGGCCTCTCTGATGTAATTGCCGCCATCAATCCCGTAGCGTTTCCACCTAAGGAAATAAAGGCAAATCGTGCGGAACCCACCATTCCTGAACACGCAAACTGGAAACGGCAAACACTCCCCTTAATTGCCAAACTTTTCGCCACCGCAGAATAGCTGTCGCCCCAAATGAGATCGCGAAAAAGAGTACGACAAAAGCGTTGGCTCGACGCCACGCGCAGCCCCCTCGCATTTCTACATTGCACTCCCCCATACACTAAACCTCGAGCGCTCTCATCCCGGGTCCGAGTCAGTCGCCATTCCCGTGCGACCTGTTTCAAGCGCCTTCACTCCTCTGACGGGAATTCAAGCGAACCACATCGCTTGACAAACCGATCAGACCCCACACCAACGATGCCACTATCATAATTTCTCACAATTGACATCTCCCCTTTTGCAGATCCGGCGCTAGCGACCACCCCAGCAGTTGCCCCCCAGACTGCCCCGCACGTCGCACCGAGCATCGACAGCAGAGAGGCCCTTAGCGCACTCCCCAGCGCTCTGGCATCGCGGAACGGCGACAATCCTCCAGCCGTCAGCCCATTAAAGCCAGGCAGTCACGCTTCACCACCTGTCCTCTCAGCAGGAAATGGCAAACATCTGAGAATAAAATTGCCTATGAAAAAGCTCCCAACTCGCCGTTCGGAATCGGCATAAAACTGTAGGTCCCTTCCAACCTTGTAAAAACATTCGCACGCAGAACACGGTTGGTTGCGGGTAGCTAGGCCTTAGTCTCGTAATCGGGCTGTCGTGCCAGTCAAGAAGAAGAAGAAGTCACGCTTCACTTCCAAAATTATCACCAGCCAGCCGTACGCCGTAACCCTGGACGAGACCCCGGCACCCCATATTATTGCAAACTGCAATGGCGGCCGCGATGTTCAGATGTACTGTGCTGTCTTCAGTGATTCGTCGATCCCATCATTAATACCAATCTTTCCCTCTCCTCTTGTACTAATGTTCCCCCTATTTGCTGCTCCCCGGCTTCGGCCGGTTGTATCGTTTAATGTTTCTTGTATTCTCTGTTACTTGTATTTCGTACTCCGTGAAATAAAGACCACAAACCCCTACTTCACCGCTTCTTACTTCTATCGCTCCGCGACGAAAACCAACAATGCTTTATGAAAAATGTCCCAAGTCAATCTGCATAAAATTATGGATCCCTTCTCCGTCTCTTAAAAATTCCCACGTAAATTCACATAAAACGAGCAAATGCGAGAATCTTACCTCACGTGCAAACTATTTATGTGCGTTTGTATGATTCTCTGCATCCTTTCAGCCGTCACAAGAGCAACAATCAATGCGACAACAACTAAGCTAACAACAACAATGACAGCGTAAACTCGCATACAATAAACATTTGCAACACCTCAGCCGAGTCAAGCGCAACAAAAAATTGGTTAATATTAGCCGACAAATGGAGCAACTGATATGGCATCTCCCATGGCATTTCCGTATGTCACACAGCACAAACACACACACACACATACATGTATGTTCATGGCATTAGTCCCGTAGGCACACACTCGCACACACACACACAGAGGTTACACTTCCTTGCAACCCTATCGAGTATCCGTTTCCTTTGCCACCAACTTTCGTGCATTTTGATTTTGTTTCTTTGCGCTTCGGCTGCTGTTGGCAACATTTGAAGGCAATTTGTGTCATGCCACAAATGCAAAATGTGTTGCGATATCTTTGTTGTTGTTGTTGTTGTTGATGTTGCAGCTCACCTGCTACATTGCACAATTTGCAATTTTGCAATGCGACGAGAGTCGTGTGCCGCCGTCGTCGTCGGTTGCCGTTAATGCTGACTGCTGCCGCTGCTGACGGCACCGTTTGCCCTCAACTTGCTCCATGCGGCCGTTGCTAAGCTTTGCAACATGCAACACCAACACCAACACACAATCAACAATATTTTCGTGTTTGTATTAGTTGTGAGTTGGCAGCACCGCACGGTGCTGCGTCTGTCTGTGTTTGCTGCTATAATGTGATACAATTTTAATGTATTTTATTACAATTTTATCGCATTTTGTCTACTTTTTGCCATTTCTGCTGCCGGCTGTTGGCAACTCTTGCTACTTGCGTTTCGTTTTCGTGGTTGCCGGTTTGAGTTTTTTTAATTTTTTTTTTTACCATCATCCAGCATCGTTTACCATATGTTGGAAACATATTATTTTTGTGAATTTTACTATTTTTGTCAGTGATGCTTTGGGCTTATTTGTATTTGCATTTCTCACAGTGTATGCAGAATTTGCTTTTAAATTATGGTAATATGAATTTGAATATGCACACACACCTTCATACAATATTTTGTAGGTCTGTGGATACATTTCTATGCTAATTTTTTGTGCGTTCTTAAAGTTTTCCTGCAGATCAACAAGTTTGGCCAAAACATTTTGTTTTCGTTTTCTTTGAAATATCTGAATTTTGATTTATAATAAAACTAATTATTTGTAACCAAGCAATTTTATTACCACAACATTTGTTTGTCTGCTGTCGTTATGGATCTTCATGATTTCTATGGGTTCGCATTTCAAGCTGTTGGTGGAGGGAACCTATAGTTTAACGCCGATTCCAAATCTACTTCATGTGAATAGCGATATAATTAGATTAGTGTTTCACCAGCCCGAGCTAGGACTCGAACCTAGGGCCTCGGTAAGAGAAGCCAGCGCGCTACCCGCTGCACTCTGAAGATCGCCTTTTTTTTCTGTCGGGACCGGGTAAACGCCAGTTTGGTGCCAGTAACTGCCATGATTCGTGTGTGAACCAAGAGTGTCTAGCTCCTTCCCGATGTCATTCTCTCCATCGAGCGTAACAAGCGAGATGTCACAGAGTCTCCCAAAATGAATGTGGTGGTA
This sequence comes from Melieria omissa, assembly GCA_963971225.1. Taxonomy (NCBI): domain Eukaryota; kingdom Metazoa; phylum Arthropoda; class Insecta; order Diptera; family Ulidiidae; genus Melieria; species Melieria omissa. Next base: position 90,871,381 of record OZ020269.1, read on the forward strand.
AATGAGGGCAACACGAAGTAGGTTTATGCTTTTTACATTCAGGGACTCGCAGCGGCTGGGTCTCACGTCGAGGCCGACAAGTATACTTTTAAAGTGGTTAAGGAATTCGTATACCTTAGTTGATTTCAAAAAAGGTTATTGCACTGAGTCCAGAGATGATCTTTTATTCCCTCGTCTACCTTAGTACCGCCGTAAACAGAAGTAAAGACGTCAGCCTGGAGATAAAGCAAAGGGTTACTGTTGCTAGTAGCCTCGAAAGCCTAGCGTGAGTGCACTAACCTATCATCCCAGGGGTCGTGGGTTCGACTTCTTCCTGGTGCATGGTTCCCCACTCTTGCAACTTTTCCAATTTTTCATATCCTCTAAATATTCCCTAGATCAATAGCATACCCCAGTTTAAAAGTTCCGATCTTCAGATGATCCTTTCTCAATCACTACCACGCAATATTACAGCGCACCAAACCGATCTTAGCGAAGTCCCCAACCATCTTTCTGTCACCTCCTTACACACAATGGCGCTATGAGCGGTAGCTCACAATATCGGAGGCGACGTTCCTAAGCGGCGGTAGATGGCGGTGCCATTACCTAGGACTGCACGACCGATTAACGTAATCAAGACAAGGCAATGTCTTGTAGAGGCCCAAGGAGGAGTGAACAAGGTAAAAAACCCTTGCTAATAGATGTTTCTACTTTCGCAGTAGGCAATTAAGTAGCAGAGACCTCTCTCGACCGAAAAAACTTGCTCTCTATAGGACGCATAACGCCAAAGCGGCCCTTGGGTGTTCGAGAGGAAGGTACTTTGCAAAATCTTCGGACCTGTTCGTATTGCTAACGACTATCAAATACGAACCAACAACAAGCTGTTTGAGTTGTTTAAAGACATGGACGTAGCATCAACTTAACATTCAGCGGCTACGTTTGAAATGGACGATAAAGCTCCGGAGAAAAAGGTGCTCGATGCGATAGTTAAAGGTTCACGGGGAAAAGGGAGATCCTGTATCCGGTGGAAGCATCAAGTTAAAGACTCCCTATAGTCTGTTAGTGGGATCATTGGTTTGGCCAGTTAAGTACATAGGTAAACAAGAAAGTAAGTACGTAGCACAGCGAATTAGCCTTCAACCGCTACTCTGGCTTAGCCATGTCTCCCGTATGGGCAATGAAGCTCCGGCGAAAAAGATGTTCGATGCGATGATTGGAGGCTCACGGGGAGAAGGGACACCTTATCTCCGGTGGAGGGACCAAGGTGAAGATGCCCTATCATCTGTTGGTGGGATCAACTGAAGACGCACCTGAAGAGAACTTTTCATCATCATTTTTTCTGTTTTTAATACTATTCCACAAGTTCTGCCACACATTTTTCTGTGAACTGGATTGTGTTTCTGTAAAGACAGCTACGGTACTTCAAGATGTGTGTCCTGCTGTTTCCTAAGTTTCGCAGTGAGACCTGTGCCTGAGGTCCTGTGAGATGGTTTCACAAGTTGAAGCCAAGTTTGGCTAAACACTGCCAGAGTTGCCTGATTCTTGAGCCCAATACTGCTTGCCTCAAACTTTCAAGGTATCTGTTACCTCCAAAATTCAATGGGAAACGATTTCTTATTTAGTTTACCATGTTTCATAGCACTCAGCGTCATTCTGCGTTCATCTTTAACATTCCTTACTTTACTCGGTAGTCCTTCGTTTCGCTTTCACCTGTTTAAATGTTTGCATTAAGTATTTAACGATTCAATTTGTCCGCCTTTGCAACAAAACGAAATGCGAAGTACAGTGTGCACTGATGTGAGCGAGCGCTCATTATGTCTGACAATTTGGACAATTTTGACTTTACATCTTTTGACAATTGCATCTACGCAGCAAAATGTCAACTGTCAAGAAAATAAAGCGTACAGCAACAACATCGATAACACTGACAGCAACGAAGGATAACCGCACATAAGCCAAGCGTATGTATTATGAGGCAAAACAACAACAACAGTACTCAGACAGACCAGCACTGACAAGAGTGGGAGAGAGAGAGTGAGAAAGAGAAAGAGAAGGGGACGTAGTGTGCAAGGAGTGACAGTAAATATGACGCTGTAGGTGGCTAAGTGTGTGTCGGTGCGAGTAGGCGTAAGCATGTCCTGGCGACTGGCGTGTCGTGCGTAAGGATATACAACATTGTGCGGCCAGCGGTGTGCGTGAGTGTGCGTGTGTTGCGGGCATAAGCATGCAGGGGCGTGTGCGTGTGTGTTTGTAATCTGAATTGCATAATTGAATTTGGCATAAGTGGAATTCCATGTCACATGGCACGCCTGCAGGTGAACGGTGCAGTGCAGCAGGTGGTGCGGACGGTCGTGGCGGTCGAGGTGGTCGTGGCGGCAGTGCTGCTGGTGGCGGCGGGTGGCGTAAGTAGGGCAATCAGCATTGGAATTTAAGTGCCTGTGGGTCGGGTGGGCAAATGTTTGCAAACACATAGCCATAAGTGATTTTCAATTACATTTATGAGCTGTTTTGTTGCGTATTGTTTCAATGTTTTTGTTGTAATTGTCTGTCGCAGTTGTTATTTTAAATTAATTTGCATAATTTATGAATGTTTGTGATTTACAAGCTGCAAGTACTTCAGGGTTTTTTTAATTCCTTTTATCAAAGTGGCTACTTTCATATTCAATACAACAATTTTTCAAGAAAGAAATGGTTTTTTTATTAAATTTTTTATATATCTAACATTTACAATTGTTACAATTTACAATTTCTGTAATTAACTTTGTCAACTTACTTTTTCAAATAAAATAAAATAAAATAAAATAAAATAAAATAAAATAAAATAAAAACAAATAAAACAAAATAAAATAAAATAATATAAAATAAAATAAAATAAAATAAAATAATATAAAATAAAATAAAATAAAATAAAATAAAATAAAATAAAATAAAACAAAATAAAATAAAATAAAATAAAAAATAAAATAAAATAAAATAAAATAAAATAAAATAAAATAAAATAGTGCCCAAAACATTAATGACGACACTGGAGAGGCTTCAATTAGCGGATAAATTTTTGACTATACAAAAATCAGTAATATTGTCAACAACGTCAATTGTTCGTTCGTTTTTAAGTATTGAAAGTTAAATTGTATATATGCTTAAGAAAATACCATGTACCTGCAATAGTTTTATGTATCTTGTTGTTATACAACCGATATGTAATATTTAACCCTTAAGGAGTTCAATAAATCGTGGAAAAATAAAATATAATAAAATAAAATAAAATAAAATAAAATAAAATAAAATAACTTAAAATAACATAAAATAACATAAAATAAAATAAAACTCTGGTACAGAGAAAATATGCCATATTTTCAAATTTTTCTTTGATAAAGACGAATACGCTGTCAGGCTGCTGAGAAAGTGAATAAGATATTTGTTCCTCCCACCCTGTAATGGTCAATTAAGCACATTTGGTGTCAAAACTGTCGGTAAAGTTACGAGTCCAACCGTCATGTAAGCACTGTTTCGATTGCCCAGAAGCTAATAATTGTACAAAAATCCATTTTGGACCTCTTGAAAAAAGCGGAATACAACAAAAATCTTGATAAAATCTTCATGAGTCCAATTTCTGTGAATCTCGGCTGAATCCCAACAAAATGAACTCATTTCTTATGTCATTACTGCATTGCGTCATTAATCAAAACTTTGCAAAACGCACAAACAATTTAAATGCAACTAAAAAGTTCAAAACTGTGCAAAACGTCGTAGGCCAAACCAATTTTGTTTGCCTTTGGCAAATTGCAAGCTTTCCTAACTGCAAAACAAAAACCTATAGCCTACTGTTAGGCGCTGCAGCTTCAATTTCATCACATCACCTTTGGACGTTGTCACGTGTAGAATGCATATTTAGCAATAACAAGCTCAATTGTTGTTGTTGTCAAGATTTGTGTTGTTACAATACCAGTAGTGGTTGTTGTTGTTGTTTGAAGGGAGAGGAAAAAAGCAAAACTTTGCAAAACATAAAACTTTCAGCATTCAATCGTTGCTGTGGCTGCTGTTCCACTTTGATATTTATACAACGACAAAACGTGCAACGTGCCACTTGCAACACACAGCAATGACGTCGGGAAAAAATTGCTGCAATTCTGAATGCAAAAACAATGAAAAGTGCCTATAAAAACTAGAAGCAAAATGGAACAAAAAACAACAAAAACTTGGCGTATTGTTTTGCATTTGGTTGCGTCGTTTAATTGTTCAAACAGCAGCAATAACAAAAACAACAACAACAAAGGCGGGGAACAATGTAATCAAGTATTGGACAACACGAACAAAACAGCAGCAAACGCAGAAAAAGTCACATAAAGTGTGGCCAAAGAAAATTGCTGCTAAACACAAAAACCCCGCAAAAACAAAAGAGAGAGTTGCCACGTTGTTATTGAAATGGCAAAGAGTGAAAATGACTTCTTAGCAAATAATAACAAAAACTACAACAAAAGGAAATGTATTTGAAAAGCGAAACTTTTGTTAAAACATTGAGAATTGTGATAGTTGGAAAATGGTAAAGTTTTTTTTGTTGGCTTATGGAATTATTGTGGCTGCTAAAGTGCCAAAGAACAGCGGAAGAAATGAAGGCGTTGCGTTGGCTGGCGATGCGGTAAAGGTCACGTGTACTTGAGTGGAAAGATCTCAGTGAACGATTAATAAGTACACTTGAGATATTGGAAATTAGTAGTAAAAAAATATCATACTAAATCATACAATGAAGACTAGCCGAATTCTATCGATATGATTCCGAATGAAGGGGACGTTTCATAGAGGAGTGATATCATACAGGAGAAAGAGTGGGATCAGACAGGAGAAAGAGTGAGGTCGTACAAGTGTGACAAGAGAACCTTCCATCACCGTTTTTTCTCGACGTCCGATCAACGATCCAAGATGGAAAAAGGTTCATAAACCAAACTCTCCTCGGACGTACTACGGACTCAAAGGTCATTCAAAGTGGCGTACATCTGCAGTACTTTTTCTAAAGAAGATCTTTGCAATCTGCAAAGTTGCCTAATCGTGATAGTGGATCCGTGACAGAAGAAGACCATTTTCGTAGATAGTCAGGCAGCGCTTAGTGCATTGAAAACAGTTGTAGTGAAATCGAAGATAGTTCAGAATTGAAACAGAACAGAAACAAAAATTATTCTTCACTGGGTTCGGAGTCACGAGCGAGTAGCAGGAAAAGAATCAGTGGACGAGATGGCAAGAAAGGGATTTGCCTTGCCCACCATCGAAGTGGATAACTCTGTGCTGCCTTCAATTTCTTTCCCGCATATGAATACTGATAGGTTAACCACAAAAGACATTGAGTCCTCATGGCATAGCGAAAAGGATTACTGCACCTGGCGGGCACCATAGCCTTCCTTTTCCTGTCTTTCTTTTGAAGAAAACGCGATTTGTACTGTTCCTGACTAAACATCCTTTCAGAGGCTTATTATAATCATCACAGGACACTGCGCTATTGGATCTATGCTGATCAACTGGCGCCTCTCATCCGCAAATGCTGCGAAGATGTTAGAGGTAGAAGAGATGATGATGAAGAGGTAGAAACGATACAACACTCCTTGCACCACTGAATGGTTCTGCAGTAATGTCGACTCCAAGTGCTGGGATCAAGTTTCTGGATTGAGACAATTGGATAGCTCCACAGGAATATAAGGAGGGAGTCACAGCATTGAAGTGCTTCTCTGTGCTTCCTTGAATTTCTGTCCTCTATGTGAATACTAAAACGTTGATCAGGAAAGACATTGAGACCTCATGGCGTAGCGAAGAGGATTACAGCACCTGGCGAGCACTTCCTTTTCCTCTCTTTCTATCTTATTTTCCTGTTCTGAACCTCCATTCGGAAGCTCGTTGGAGCCATCACCGGAAACTGCAAAGTTGAAGAAGAGGTAGAAACGATACAACACTCTCTGTCCCACTGCCTTACTCTGCAGAAGTGCCGACTCCATACCCAGGGATCAAGTTTCCGGACGGACCTGGCTAGCGCGGCAAGGATCGGATCTGCTTTCCTTCACTAAAAGGTCGAACTGGATTTCCCCGGATTGAGACTATTACTAAGCTTCACAGGGATTTAAGAAGGAGTCACAAGAAGGAGTGCCTAACCTAACCTAAGTCACAGTAAACAGTGTGACAGCCTTTTTAACACCAGGAAACATCTGTATGTTCGTGAAACTAGACACCAAGTATAGTAAGACTGCGTACTCAGTTTTTCATTTCTACATCCTTTGTCCTTTTCAAAGGACTTCACAATATTTAAGGGAATAACAAATAAAAAAAAATTTAAAAATAAAAAAAATTATAAAGTTTATTTTTTTATCTATTTATGAAATAAGGACATGAAAAAGGTCCTTTGACAATTTTAGTCCTTGATATCCTTGAACATTTTTATTGAATTATCTTGAAAAGTAATTTTGTTAAAACCCAAAATATCCTTGGTCACGTGTCAAAATTTCATTGCACTATTTGAACTTATAAATTTCGGCACAAGTACTTGAATAACTGGTTCTAAACATAACAAACACACTTATAAAACTTTTCTTTCAATTCGGATTTAATAAGCTCTACCTGAAGTTCACAAACCCCAAAACGCCAGTTGACCCTTTCACATAATCCAAGCATTTAAATGCCAACATTGTAATTATAACAACAACATAAGCAATATGCAGCTGTAAAAATTCCTTGTAATTTCCCCCTCTCCTACTCAAAAGCCCCTTTGCCCTCTCGCTATGCTCACTCACGTTCAACTCCCTTCCGTTCGCTCTTCCATTCAATTTATGCAAAAATTATCTGCTAAATTTTCTTTCATCACCACTACCTCCACTACTTACTACTATTTTTTTTAACAATTCCTTCATTTTCCACTTCGCACATTTTACGGCGCATACGTTTATCGCATAATGAAGTGTGCTGCAGTGTTGCCAACTGGCTGGCAAATGTCAGCAGTTGACGTTGCACTTTGGCCGAACGTGCGGCGCCAACCAGCCAAACAAAATTAACAGAATTTTTTTTCAATAATTTTTAATTTATTTTTTTCTAGCAACAACAACTAATTTGAATGTGTCGGTGCAGCGTTGCTAATGCCGGATTTTGTTAAATTTGGTGAAAAAAACTGCATGCAATTTCAATTAATTGTGGGAATTTGTAGCGAAAAATGCCGCTGACCGCAATTAACTATTCGCCTAGTTTGGTTTTCCGAACGCACAAAATGGAGCACAACAATTGTGACAGCAATAACGACGACACATGCATAGAAATGTTGAATTTCGAACAGCATTAAATCCGTCGACGTGATAGGACGCCGACGTGATGACAGTTGCGAATCGTTGCGAAAAAAAATCAATTAATATGCGCGGAGTGCGGCCAATGGGCAACGTACCTTTGCGCATTTTAAACTGTAAAAAATTAATGGCATAAAATAGAAATTGTTGTTGCATTGCATTTTGCAAAGCATTAAAATTAGTGTCAAATTAGAATTTCACTACACGGGAAATAAAAATAGAAAAAATTTTACATAAATGTAATAAATTTCAAGAAATTTTGTCCACACAATTTATAAAAAATTTTCCAAACTACAAAATTTGGTATGCAAAAAATTGAAGATTTTTTGAAAAACTCCATTTTTTAAAGAAAACCTAGATTTTATTTCACGTAATCACGTTTTTTTTTTCAATGTAAAAATTTCATATGAAAAGAAAAATGCAATAAAAAAGGTGTACAAATTTTTTGCGGCTTAAATTAAAAAAAAAAGTTTTAATTAAACTCATAAGAATTGTTCTAAACTACAAGATTTCTATGCACAAATTTTTTATATTAGTATTTTTTTTTTAGAAAACACGAAAACATTTGATTTTTAACCAAAAAGTAATGAACTTTCGTTTTTCTATGAAGGAATTTCATCAAAAAATTAAGAACAAAATAAAACAACGTAAATTTTTTTTAAATCCTCATTAATTTTTCAAATTGTTTTAATAAAATTGATAGAAATTCGATTTTATTCGATTTTTTAGAAGTCTCGAAAAATATTTTATTTTTAAACCAAAAAGTGATGATTTTTCTTATATTCAATAAAGAAATTTCATATAAAAAAGAAGAATGAAGTAAAAAATTCAAATTCAAAATAAAATCCAAAATAAATGTTCAAAACTACAAAATTTCTGTGCACAACAATAAAAGATTTTTTATAAGATTTTTGTTAGAAAAAATATGTGATTCTTGAACCAAAGCTAATGATTTTAATTTTTATTCAGTGCAGAAAAAGATGAACGAAGAAATTTTTTTGGAAAAAGATATATTGGGTTGGGGAAAAAAGTAAGTAAGTAAGTAAGTAAAAGTTGGGGAAAAAGTATTGAGCGTTTTTTGTTAAAAATTCACATAATTTTTTTTAATTAAAAAACATTTTATTACTCAAAATATTGTCCATTCTTTTCAACAACCTTCTGCCATTTTTTAGCCAGAACCATTTTTCCCTTGTTGTAAAATTCTGGAGGTTTATCCTTGAAAAACTGGTCCAAGTGCCTTCCGCAGTCCTCTTTTGAGACCAATTTTTTTCCAGCAAGAGCGTGTTGAAGAGATCTGAACAAATGGTAATCTGAGGGTGCAATTTCACGACAATACGGTGGATGCATAAAAAACTTCCCAGCCAAAGTCCTCTATTTTTTGGCGGGTCAACAAAGTTGTGTGTAGTCTAGCGTTGTCGTGATGAAACACAGCACCTTTCCTGTTGATCAATTCCGGCCTCTTTTTTTCAATTTCTTGCTTCAACCGCATTAATTGCTGGCAGTAGAGGTTGGAATCAATCGTTTGGTTAGGCAGTAATAGCTCGTAATGGATTATACTGTTACGAAAATCACTTTCCAAGTTCGTTTTGGTTTGTGCTTGAAAATAAAACCACTTCAATTACTCAGCGCAAAACGCAGTCAGAAACCAACAATCGCTTTATTTACAAATTTACACTTGTTACTACTTTACACTACTACTATTGCATGTTTCCCCTTTGCTTGCCCAACACAGACTCGACTCTCTGCGCTGCACACTGCTGCCTTTTATACTTGTTTGGTTTATTGCGCCGATGGTTCTTGCACATTCCATTACCATTCGCGAACCATCCCTGCCATATCGGCATTATAGCATGCCGGCCGTACTTCAAAGTGCATGCCTAAAAGTATGCTCGTAAAAGCATTCATGCATAGCACAGCACAGAGTGCCTCATCGTTACAATACCCTTGTAATACCCACCAAACGCACAGCATCACCTTCCTTGTCGTCAATTCTGGTTTTGGCACCGTTTTTGGAGCTTCATACTTTTTGCACCAAGACCGTGTTGGAACAACATTATCGTATGTATCCACTAATCCACTTTCCATTACCTGTTAACACACGTTTCAAAACTGGCACGATTTCGTTCCGTTTCAAGAGCGAAACGCAAATGGAAACTCGATCCATTACATTTTTTTCACCTAATTCATGAGGCACCCAAACATCGACTTTCTTTTTGAAACCACTTGCATAAAAGTGGTTCAAAACGGTTTTTTGGTTGATCTTTAGTTCCTTAGCGATGTCATGACTGCTTACATGACGATCTTCTTGAACCTTAGCCACAATTTCGCAGACTTTTTCGTTGATGGGTCGACTAGAGCGATGTGCAGCTTTAACCTCCAAATTTCCAGATCGAAAGCAAGCAAACCATTTCTTGGCAGTTGATTGAGATAGAGTATCTTCACCATAAACAGCACAAATCTTTTCACATGCCTGTGTGGCGTTCTTCCCTTTGTCGTAGTAAAATTGTAAAATGTAACGTATTATTTCCGAAATTTCACTCATCTTTGCTTTACAATAACTTTTAAGTCGACGCACAAATCTCAATAAAATTTCGTATTTAGTCGGTTGATTTGTTTCTTGTCAAGTAAACAAAAACAAAGTTACTAAATGTAGCTAACCGTTGCAAAGTTATTACACTTTAAAGTCAAGTGAACGGAAAAACGCTCAATACTTTCTCCCCAATCCAATATTTAACCCTTTCGGTTATTCTATGCCATATGGCATAGTCCCTTTTCAGTGCCTGTTTTAGGTCAAAAACTTGTGGATACTATATTTTTCAATTTTTGTATTTTTCTCTGAAAATTTTTATACCAAATAATGAAAAAAATATTTTGATTAGTGTACCAAGTAACTTGTAAGGGTTCAGAAAGTGCGCGTTCCTATCGAGCTGCGTATTTTACAAAAAGAGGTCACTTCGTACTTTCATTTATTCTATTGCAAAAATCAATTTATTTTATAGGTTTATGTAAGTAATCTAGTAGGTATTTATTGCTTTAGTAAGTGTAAAAAAAGTTACACCCCAAATATAGTTTACTAAGGCTGTACGATTTTTTTTATTTTTTACTATGCCATATTTCATGATGCCCAAAAACCACTTTTTCGAACAATATTTAAAAAAATTACTTTTGATTATTCATTATGTTGGCTTAAACAGTAATAAAATAGAAAATAATGACTTTTAAAGTTAAAAACAAAAAAGAAGTACCGAAAGGGTTAAGCAACGGTTTAATACGGATAAAGAATGTGAAAGTGACTAGTGAATCAGTGAAATGAATAAAATAACAAGTTGAAAATATTGAATTGTTAATAAAATGACAACGGTGATGAACTGCATTAAAGACTTTTAGTGTGTTTTATTTCAGCACATTTCAGCGATACGAACTACGTCTTTATTGGCGAGAAAAACAAAATGTTCTTATAATATTTTGATTGAGTTAATACAGTTTAATGAGTAACATCAAGTAAGAGACTTTACTGATATAGAAAAATTGAAAAATTGATGAACTGCGTTAAAGAATTTGAGTATGTTTTATTTCAGCACAATTCAGCGATACGAACTACGTATGCATTGGTGAGCAAAACAATATTTTTGTAACAATATTTTGATTGAGTTAATACAGATTAAAGAGTAAGAAAGTAAGAAAAATTTATGAATTTGGGACTAAGAATGAATAGGTTAGGTTATTGTGGTTGTCTGAGTAGGAGATCTTGCCGCAGGACATACTTAACGCACAGGTGAGCTCATTGTGATACCACAAGAAGGTTGCGATGTGTCAATTGGATATGTGAAATTATTCAAATTTGTTTCATAATGTGTCATGAGTGATCAGAAACTCATATATATATATTGCTCTTAATTTCATAACGATTTATCATCTCTTCATTAAAACTCCATGCAAAAAAATCCCTAAAAATGTTTCCGCCAGTGTATATTTTGTTGTTGTTTTGTTGAACAACTTTTCCATTTTATTTAGTTTATTTTGCATATTTTTTTTTTACAAAGAACGGAAACGCCTGTCTGTCTTCATCATGCAAAGCACATAAGCCACCGTGCCGAGGCGACGATGCATGAAGAAACAACGTCGGACCAACTCAGCCATGTGGCAGCGTCATTTCAACAGTCATTTCACTAATGCCTGCTGCCACTTTAGTAGCGCACAGTAGCAAAATACAAAAACAAAATAACATGCGCAAGAAAATGCAATTAAAATAAATAGAAGCAACTGAAACCAAACTATCGAGAAATCCATCGCAGAGTAAATCAGAAAAGAAATCCACGCATTGCCCAATTATTTCCGCTGGCGTCTGTCAAATCGATTGGCCACACCATTTGACAGCTGCAATAAACTGCTGTCAAAATAAAAATAAAAACCAATGCAACAACAAAATTTGATAAAAGACTTAGCCAACACAAAAGACAACCACAAAAATTCTGACGAAATTTAGTAAAACGCCAAGAAAGACCGAAATAATTGTTAGCCAATTCTGTGGAAAGTGCAGACTGTGGTCAACTAAAAAAACAAAAAAAACACCGCATAGGTGACCGACTAGTGGCATTGAGTGTGTGTGTGTGTGTGTGTGTGATTCAGTGGCGCACACGGGATTTAATTTTGGGGGTCAAAGGGGGTTTGCGTATAACTTTTGAGCTCGATTCCCTTTGAAACCATATTTTGTATCATCAATTTTTGTACTTAGGGGTTTTGAACCCCCAAAAACCCCCTTGAATGGTGCGTACAACTTTTGAGCTCGATTTCCTTTGAAACCAATTTGTAAACCAGCAATTTTTGTATTTGGAGGAAAGGTTTGAACCCCCAAAGACCCCCCTGGGTGCGCCACTGGTGGCGTCACTTAAACGCCAGCATATGCGGAACTCATCATGGCATATATAAGCAACAACAACAATTACCACACCAACAGTCCGAGAGACGTCAGCAAGGTGTGTCAGAAGAAATTCCATGGTATGAGACATAATAAAACAACAACAACAACAACAAATTGCTATACAAGTATGTTTGTAGGTAGGTAGGTAGTTCAGTTCAGATAAGCGTGAAGGCGACCAAACAACAGAACTGCAACAACCGAAGCGTTGAATCGGCGCAGCGACCTTTTACGCCCAAATGCAGATCAATCATTCACAATTTTATCGGACACACTGCAAATGCAACAAAAACCAGAATGAAACTGTCACATGCGGCAAACAACAAATTTTTGTAATAAAAACAAAAACAAAAACAACAAGTACCATGGAAAATAGCATTCAACACAAATCAAAGCCAGAGAAGGCAGGAAAAAAGTGTGGAAAAAACGTATGAATGAGCAAAATACCGTATGATTAAATAATCCAGGTGTGTGTGTAATTATTGTTGTTGTTGTTTTCGTTGTGGACGTCATAGTAAAGGCTGTAAGTTTTTGTTGTAATTTAGTTCATTGCTCATTTGTTGCCTAATAATTAACAACACATGACTAACTGAAACGAAGGGAAGCGGTGTAAGTCAATTAATGAAAATGAGAACGAATTGCGAAATTGTTGGGAATTTTTATTAACTTTTATATATATATATATACATATGTACATAAATGTATTTATCATAGTTGAACGTTGTTGTGTGGTAATTATTGTGGAAACGGTTGCAATTTAATTAATATTCACTGTCGATGTCGGACAGTGGAATTCATTAATTTTGACACTAAACAGGTGTGAAAAAGTGTGCCGAGTGGTCAAATGATAATTGAAAATGGAAGTAGAAAAAAAATTGTATGGATGGACAAAAATATTTGCTGCATTGTTTTGTTTGTTTGTTGAAAATGTGGGTACAGGAGCAGAAAAAGTGATAAAATTGAAGGTGAAAAATTATGGTGAGATCAAAAGTTTTGGGAATGATATAAATTTGGATCACAATGGATGGGAAAAACACAAATAGAGTAACGTGAGTAGAAGTAAAATATGTAGCAGTGCAAGAGAAGTTAAGCGCAGGTGGAGTCAAGAAGGCAAGAAGACGAAACTTGGGTGGAAGTAGAAATATGAGGGAGAATTGAGTGAGATGAGGAAAAAGTTTTTGGGGTATTAACACAAGAAAGACCATTGCGGGCATTTTGATGGTTTTTCATTTTTAATTGATTGTATTTTCTTTGGTTTTTCTATCAATTTTTTCATTGATAACTTTTGATATTTTATCGAGTTCCACAATCAGTTCTACAGTTAGGGTTCTACAATTAAAATTAGTCAAATCCGATGTGTACTTTTCGCGATATCAGCGAATATAATATGCAGTCTTTGTAGGTATGGAAAACTTACGGTCTTTCTAGTGTTAAAGTATACCAAGATAAAAGAAGACATAAAATTAGTACAAACATAGATTGACTCAATGTCTCCATGTTGTGCCATCTGTGGTCTTTAAGGTCTCAGAACCATTGGAAAAGTCGAAGTTTGCAGGTGGCTTAGTTTGACATTTGTTCAAATTCATTCGCTTAGCGTTTCTTAGAAACTGTTTCCTACACCAGAGACATCTTTATCCAAACTATGTTGGTAAGTTCTTGAAAGAACTCTTCTACATTGCACGGAAACCGTCCTTCAGTAAAAGCTACGTGCCTCAGTTGATAGCTCCCTCTGGTCGAAGGATCCAACTTTCGTTCAATAAATGTATAGAAAACTTGCGGATTTGAGTACAAAAGGAGAGGTTACAACCAGTGGCGCACACAGGGAAGGGTTTTCGGGGATTAAGCCCCCCCGAAAGATCTTTAAGTTAGTACAGAAATTTAATTTAGAACCGTTGCATATATAGGTACTTATTCAATCATCAATATTCAATCTCACTAACACAACTGGACACAGAAAATGCACCTAAAAATAAAAGTGTTTTCTAAACTAACTTTGGGCCGCTGAACACGAACCTGAAGAATAAAAAGTTCTTGTAAGAAGCGTTTTTGAAAAATCTCGTAAAAACCAGTTTTTTCCCTGTTGTTTCAGTTATGAGCACATATCTCGTAAACGAATCATTCAACTAACCAAGCTGTCCGTCGGTCAGAAGATAATACCTTAAGCTTTCCAGAGATGCACAGATTTTCCAAATCAAATGAGATTTGGAGAAATTACTGATGATTAAAGCTGTAAAACATTGAATTTTTCGACCATTTTCAAAAATTATAAATTTTCTAATGTTTTTTTATAGTTAACATAAATTATATACTTTGCTTTTAAAATCTAAGATAAAAGATATATTACTTGATCAAATATTAGGCCTAACATCAATAGAATTGAAAGAAAAATGACAAAGTTATGATGCACTGAGTGAAAACACCAACTTTATATTTATTACGCAGTGCGCAAAAAAAATAATTTTTTCGAGACCCATCCAACTGCTGATATAGACGTGAAACTAGAGGTAATTTATAATATCCTGGCATAGTCAGCTTTTCATTTTCTGAAAACTTTCAAAAACTTTCTTAAAGGACTTTAAAATTTTAAGGATATACACATTTCAAATATTTTTTTTTAATATTTCCGGTTGTGTAATGATAAAGATATGGGTATCAAAAGAAAGAGAAAAATTGTCTCCTTTTAACTAAATGCTATATTTTGAACTTTCTGGACCAAAAAATGCCAGGCAGGCAAAACATTGATACATGTTTTGGATCTCAGTCGGTGGATTCATACATCTTAATTTTATTCTATTTCAAAGTTCTCAACAAAGTTACACAAATCTCCCCCCCCCCGAAACAAAATCCGGCGTGCGCGACTGGTTACAACACTTCTTATATGACTGCCTGATCATCAGGATCGTCGACTTGCTTTTTCGACGCATCTGGGCTCACTTCATAAACGTATGAAACATGGGAACGATCTACCTTTCTTGCTTCATCAATCAATATTATTGTTATTTTTAATTTTATTTTATTTGTCTCGAACAAAAACTATTTGTTTTTTTTAATTGTAACACTTTTGCGAAGAATTGTTACTGCTTTACTCCCAGATTTATTGTCAGATTTTCATTATTTTCAAAAGTATGAAATTCATATGATGAAGTAGAAGTACGAACCTTTTAGAGACTCAAATAGGAAAACTTCACAACGATCCTTTTAGGATTGTAACCCTTCTGTGGGCACTCAGGTCTGGCCAGACCACATTGAACTTTGGACCCATTTTTAGTAAATTTGTAGTTATGCTACCGAGTTCATATTTCATGGTATCCTCCAACTGACCCTTTTCAAAGACAAAAACCTCAAATTCAAGACTCAACACTCAAACATTCCATCTGAGAGGTTTCGTACCAAACTTTCAGCTCAAAAGCAACTATGACTTTGAAGGGTTCAAGACAAGAATCCATAATCACTGTGTTGCACACACCTTTCCCTACCTAACCTAACCTATGGGTCTAAGTTTAACTGGGATTGTTTTATTCTAATTATTCACACTTATTGGGAGCATGGCACTTCGACAACGCTAGAGTCTTGTATTGATTTCGTTTATCAATTGAAATTCTGAAATTTTAGAAGTTAAAAGTCAAAGGGTCATAAAAAGAGTGGACATTCAAGTTGAAGTGAAATGAATATAGTTTCCGATTAGCCTTATTTGGTCTTTTTAATTAATTAACTAAGAATTAATTGTTTCCTATAGTCTGTAAGTAATTAAACTGTAGACTGAATATATAAATTAAAAAAAATCAAAAAATCAATTTTGGGAAATTTTTGATATATTTGTCCCTACAGCGGTTTTCCCTCTATCCATCTTCCATTCATCCATTTCCACGAATCTTCAATCCATAAAAGAATTAAACTGAAAAGATTTGCATATGTTTGCAATGCAACTTTGGAATGCAATGCAACAAATTCCATAGACTAAAACTACGCCGTAAAGTTACTACATTTTTTTCCATGCAACAGCCAACCCACCAATCACAATCAAATTATAAAATCCAACATAACCTTGAATGCCAATCACCTCGCACCTCAAATCAATTTTCACAAAACTATTTTAAATTTAATGGAAAAAAATGTAATTATAGTATTCTTACTTCAATTAAATGTCAATTGCATTTCTCACTTGTTCTAAGCTACATAAAAAAAAGACAATAACAACCACCTGACAATTACTCACAATCAGCGCTGTGCGGTGGCAATTTGACAAATGCCAGTAATTGTCGGCATAACGCCAAACGACAGACGCCAAATAAGGCAACTAGTATTAATTACACTGGGATGGCAAGAACTTTGCAATAGTTGCCATTTTGAGCATAAAAAAAATATCATCAAACTTGAAATACCTCAAATGTCAAATGCTACAAATGATAATTCATCAAGCAAAATGAGCGACGCCAAAGAAAAGATAGAAGCAAAACATTCACACCGAATGGTCGGAGACATGCACGAACTGACAGCAACTAGCGGCATTTGCACATTCGATGTGACATGTCAGCTGTGCCAAGTGACAGTTGTGTGGGCATGATTTGTCCATATTCGGGTGACTTTCGCCAATGAGCGGTATTGTGTTGTGGTTCGTGTGTAGGTTAATGTGTACTCATGGTGACAAATAGCCGAGAACAGTCGGTGGCATTTGCTGCGAATGTGAATTAGTTACGTGGCAATGCGATGAAGGAAAACGGGAAACATACCTGCAATGAGAAAGAAAGGAGTGATTTAATAAAGTATTTAATATACGAACTTGTTAGAGATTTGTTTAAATTGTGTGGTTTTGTATTTGATAAAAAATTTAGCGAATACAAAAAAAAATATATAATAAAATAAGATATAGCAAAATAAAATAAAATAAAATAAAATAAAATAAAATAAAATAAAATAAAATAAAATAAAATAAAATAAAATAAAATAAAATAAAATAAAATAAAACAAAATAAAAATAATATGAAATAAAATAAAATAAAATAAAATAAAATAAAATAAAATAAAATAAAACAAAACAAAATAAAATAAAATAAAACAAAATAAAAATAATATGAAATAAAATAAAATAAAATAAAATAAAATAAAATAAAATAAAATAAAAAAAAAACAAATAAAATAAAATAAAAGTAAATAAAACAAAACAAAAAATAAAATTAAATTAAACCAAATTAAGTTTTTTAAATTAATTTATTTATTAATTTATTATTCTAAAATAAAATAAAATAAAATAAAATAAAATAAAATAAAATAAAATAAACAAAAAAATAACATTAAATAGAAAAAATAAAATAAAAAAATAAAATAAAATAAAATAAAATAAAATAAAATAAAATAAAACAAAATAAAATAAAATAAAAAAAAAATAAAATAAAATAAAATAAAATAAAAAAAAAACAAATAAAATAAAATAAAAGTAAATAAAACAAAACAAAAAATTAAATTAAATTAAACCAAATTAAGTTTTTTAAATTAATTAATTTATGTATTAATTTATTATTCTAAAATAAAATAAAATAAAATAAAATAAAATAAAATAAAATAAAATAAAATAAAATAAAATAAAATAAAACAAAATAAAAGATAAAATAAAATAAAGTTAATAAAATAAAAATAAACTAAAGTAAAATAAAAAAATAAAATAAAACAAAATATACGAAATGCGAGTTGAAAATTGTTTCGTTTGATATATCTGTGGTCAAAAGCACTAACCGCTTAAGTCGACTTAAGAAGAAATTGAGTTATGGATGCCACCACGTTCCCTTGACTGTGCTCTACCTTTGTGTAAAATCGAGGAGCTTCTAACTTTAAAATAAAAAAAGTTATTAATAAAAACCTATTCACATTCCCATAGCGAATACACTACGCGCTAAAACTTTAAAGCGAGATTGCTCGAAACAGCAAATTTTGACGTAGGCGGTTATTGCTTTTGAGCACAGATATATTAAAAAGATTCCGTTTTTTACCGTTATTTAATTTTTAATTATATCAGAGTTCAGCAATGAATTTATCGATAAATCATCGTTTAATCAAAATTGAAAAACAAAAACGAATTAAATAAATGTTAACGAAATCAAGGGGACAACGTCTTCTTCTTATATTTATATGAACATTTCTATAATTTACAGTTATTTCGTTTTTCAATTTTTCCACAGTTCCGTAATGAATTTATCGATAAATTGTTGATGCATGAAAATTTATGGCCACTTGGGCGACTCGGTGTATATTTTAATTTAGCCAAACAGTTAGTCAACACTGGCGATAAGCGGACGGCAAAAATGCGCTCAACCAACAACAACGATAAGCGTAAAGCGGTGCACTATGAGTTGTTGTTGTTGTGGCTGTCTTATCGTGAAAAAATATTGTCCTTGCCAACGCTGAGCACATCAACTCCAGACTGCAGAACTGACAGTGATGGCAAGCAAGAGAGAAGGAAAGGGACACAAAATGAAATAATAAAGAGGTTAAAGCTACTCTTAACAACGCACCAAAACAATAATAATGAATTGTAGTAGAGATAAAAAAATGAAGAAAATAAATAAAAAATGAAGAAAAAGCAAATCAGTTTTATCTTCATCAAAAGAGCAAAACAATATTGTTTGTCGTAACGTATTGGCGGCAATAATTCTTACACACACACACTCTCACTCATGTAACTAAATTGAAGTGTACATCGAGAAGTGTGGAGAATAAGCAAGAAGCACACATGTGTGTGGCTAAAAATGCAATTGGCAAACCGGTAAAGTGATCCAACTTACAGCAAAAGGCAGTCGAAACGACAGGACAGACTTGGATCGAGCAAGGCCAACTTTAATATGGCCACACTGTGGGCGGCGAACAATGACATTAGCAGCAAAAAGTTGGCAGTCAAAATGGCCAATGTCGACGACAATTTGTTAAGGGGTGTTGGCCAGGACTTTTGATTTAGAAACGCTTCGATGCGATGCAATAAGCTCTAAAATAGCCAGTTTCTTGTCTACACTTTGCATGCATTTCTCTTTTCAGTTTGCTCGATTGCAAGTTATTTATTTTTAAAAGTTATGGTGACATTGCGCCCTGTAGGCGACACGGCCTGAATGGCGAAGTGGTCAGCCACTGGAGACAAACAAATAATGATAAATGGCTATAAGGCAGCAACAAACACTGCACGCACCGACGACGACGACAGCTCATTGCAAAGGATTGTGGCCTAACACGAAAAGCGGGCTTCGGCCCACTTGGCCCACACACACGCAACATTGGCAAAGTGCAAAAACAATTGGCGCAGAAATGCGCAGATAAATAAACGAAGCGGGGTTGTGGGCGGCGAAAAATATGGAACTGCAATTTATTGACTTTGAGATGCGATAGAAGAAAACAGCAGCAAGCAAGTGCGTCGAACTAAAGCGAAATGGCGAAAAGCCCAAAGGAAGCGCCATGTGTGTTGCATGGACGATTTATGGCGCGCAATCGTTGGCCAACGCCGGCCGGTAGTCGGTACTAAATATTGCCATTTAATTAATTAAAACAAACATTGATGAATGCTCAACACACACACACATACACACGAAGTGATTGCAATGTGAAAGGAGAGAGCAAGAATTAAAAGTGAGCACAGGAATGGTGTCTTTGAGTGGCTGTTGTATGGTGTCTGGCAAAATGTTTTTATAAAAATGTACATATAAAACATGTGAGACAAATAAATAACTTGAGAAAAGGAGTCAGCGGTAAATAAGGCTACATCAGAATTGCCTTGTAGCAGAATTATCTTGTAAAAAAGGAGAATCGTTTAGACTAGGAGACAACTCAATGAAGAATGACTGGAACACACCTCCAAGGGTTGGAAACAAATTATTTAAATACTATAAATTGTGTAGCTATTTAATACTATTACTTGGATAGGCATTAGTAATAAGGGTCGGTGAGAATCAATACTGAAGGTATCGATTGATTCTCACTTCTCTGATTCATAAAGCAATCGTTCCTACTTGATCCTCAAAAACATCGGTTGTACTTGTTTCACAAACAAATCGGTACTACTTGACTCTCAGACGAATCCGCAGTACTTGATTCTCAAACGAATCGGTACTATCTTTTTTCAAAAACATCGGTAGTATATGAATCACAAAAAAATCGGCAGTACTTGATTCTCAAAAACTTCGATTGTACTTGATTCACAAACGAATCAGTACTTGATTCGATAACAAATCACCACTACTTGGTTCTCAAAAACACCGAAACATTGATTCTCAAAAGAATCGGTATTAGTTGATTCTCAAAAAAATCGGATACTATTTGATTCATAAAACAAGCGATACTAATTGATTCTCAAAAACCGGTAGTATCAGGTCAGTCCATAAGTTCGTGCGTTTGTTTTCAATAGTTTCAAAATAGGCACTTTTTGCATACAGAAAATGATTTGTGGGAGATAACGGAATTATTTTAATTTTCTCTGATGTATAGTGTGTTCAATATTATTTTAATCACGGATAGAAGCACGCTTTGTTAAAAAATAAAATGGAATCTTCGAACGAGTATAAAAGGCATATTTTGTAATTTTTTGTATAAAAGTGCTGCTGCAGCAATAAACGCAGCTCATTAGGAGAATGTCGTGAGTGTAAGGATTGCGAAAAAGTGGTTTTCCAAATTCCGAAGTGGTGATTGTGACGTTGAGGATGCCATTTCTCTGGTCGTCCTGAGGTCCTTAAGTCCGCGCCTTGCTGGAACTCGTGGAAGCAGAGCCAAGGTGGACAGTCGATATGATGGCTGGAAGGTTAAATTCATCCCATTGAACAGTTTACAGGCACCTGATTCAATTGGGCAAGGTTTCGAAGCTTGAAAAATGTTCCGCATAATGAAAGTTCCGCATAAACTTTCCGTTGCAAAGAGTGCGAATACAGCAGAGAATGAATGTGTGTTCTCAGCTGCTGCAGGCGCTTGAAAATGAGGGTTTTTTTTAACCGTATTGTTACTGGGGCTGAAAAATGGGTTCTTTACAATAATCCTGTTCGCAAACGCGAGTGGTTAGATAAGGTGAAACACCAGAACCAACCTCCAGAAATGGCCTTTACCCCAAGAAGATTATCCTGTCTTTTTGGTGGGATATGACCGGTATCGTTTATTTTGATCTGCTGGGAACAAACCAGACGAGCTGACAGCTGATTACACAGCTGATTATTATTGCCATCAAAAATCACTTGCAAAAAATCGACCGTCTTTAGCCAATAGACGCAAAGTTTTGTTTCACTACGACAACGCAAGACCGCATACCGCAAGACAGACCTTAGGCAAGCTGAATGAGCTCGGATGGGAGCTAATGCCACATCCACCATTCGCTCCGGATATTACACCTTGCGATTATCACCTTTCCCGCGGACTTCAGTCCCATATGACTACTAAGAACTACAACTCAAAAGGAGCCATAAAAAAGGATATCGACGCGTATTTTGGCTCCAAGGGCACACAGTTTTTTGAGCAGGGAATTAAAAATTTGCCTAAACGTTGGGAAGACATTGTAAATAATGCAGGAAAATATATTATTGGTTAAAAAATACTGAAAACTTATTTTTTGTTTATTTTAAAACCACTTAAGAAAAACGCACGAACTTATGGACTGACATTCATCGGTATTTCTTAATTCACAAACAAATCGGAAGAACCGAAACAACTGGGTTTCTTTCAAAGACCCTACTTCTACATATAGTGTCGATAATGCAGTTCACTCTGCGAAACTGTGGGCCACTTCGAATAGAGAATACTGAACTGAATATTGCCAGCAATTAAAACATTGCATACCTTTCGGCTCTAACTCGAGTAATCGTAGATACGGTTCGAGGCAATGCTAGATGGTTCGAGAGTGAGTTACACTCCGGACAAAACGCAGCCAGGTATAGAACTACCAGCCAGTTTTGATTTTGAGAAGCAATGTTGTGACACAAATACAAAAAGCGAAGTAATGTGACTTTGAAAAATCGTAAATAAAGCAACTTCGGTACAACGTGTTTTGTTTTAGTTTGTCACAAACCCGTGATAGGAACCAAGCCTGCCAAGCAGAATTAGTTTTCATAACAATAAGAAGAACTAATTCAATGCAAATTCGTTAGGTTTAGCTTTTACTGCGCTGACTTGGCCATGTCTGTCGTTTAAACGATGGAGCTCCGTCGGAAATAATTATCGATGTGGTAGTTGGAGGTCGACAGCGAAGAGGGAGACCGTGTCTCCTGTGGAAAGATCAAGCTCAGGGGGCCCTAATATCTCTTGGTGTGACCAACCGGAAACAGAGACCCCTGGAGAAAGCTTTTGCGGCAAGTAGTAAGTAAGTATACATTATTTAGGTATTATAAATCTGGGACTTGGAACACCCGCCTCGGGATATGAACTCAACGGACCTCTTCCCTCTCATGAGGACTGCTGGAAAGTATAAATTATGAGTACTCAATAAAAGGCAGTATGCAGTTCGGTCGTTTGTTAGAAAGACGATTCGATTGAGTACTTGTCAAACGAGGAGCTAACAAAAAAGAATCAAATAAATTCTATCCAAAGGCGTGTTAACTCCAAACATACTTTTAGAAAAGTGTCGTATCTTTCAGCAAATGCCGCATACTCATTAGAACTCTTTTTATCAAAGTTCAGGAACTGTAATATAGCGTCTCCATGTTGTCCCAGTATTCTTGTTTGCGTTTTTGAATGCAGTGGCAGTACATCCGCCAGGTCAGGTCGATTTGACTGAAGCAAAACATCAGATTTGATCCTATGAATAGGCTCTCTCCACTCTTCTTGGGTTTAATGTCCACCTGTTCATTGCCTTCATAGCTCTTAGGTGCTGGTATCCAAAGCAAAATTATACAGTTCTGGGTGCTGGGTTACTGAGTTCCTTGCGGCAGTCCAAGAGCAGCAAGAAAAAATAACTATCTAAAGCTTTTAATACTAAAATACTGTCCGAGAGTATTGTGAACTTTGCTCTTTCGGGATTATTGCCAAGAGCTGACAGTAACATTTTGATTTATTGCTTAGTGAAAGGAATATGTTGACTCATGGTCACTTTATACCAGCCCCTAGAGTCATTCATTTGATCATACTGGATTATTATTCCACTGCTCTCTTGTCATATTTGCTATTGTTTTCTAGAAACACTTGTTGCTCGATACATACTCCAGACATGACAAAATTCACCAAAAATAGCACAGAGCAGGACTAAAATCAAACCCACTTAAAACCCCAAACCTTTTTTGGCGCATTGCTGAAACATCAGTTGTTACTGCTATGTCTTGTAAAATTGCATCGAAGGAAAAGACAAAACCAAAATAAAGCAGCGCCCATTATGTTTGTACACGGTTGTTCGCAACAACCCACTGGGAAACGACAACATTGCTGTGCCCATCTGATTATAAAGTTGCACTAAGCACGCAGGAAGCGGCATCGGTTTTGAGTGGTAAACTGGGAAGAACGAGCGTCGAAAGCATTGAACGAGGCGTCTATGGAACGTGGTGGTGCACTGGTGAGGGTTAATAAATTGCCTGCAGCTCATTGCAAGTGGGTGCACAGGCATTGAACTGCATGGTGGAGACTTCTAACCAACAACAACAACAATAACAGTAGTAACGTTTTGCAGTCAAGCACCTATGAAACCATAATGTTAGTGGCAACTTCATTTAACACAAACACACCCTTGAAGTGACTTCACTCGCAGAGAGTGTTTGTGTGTTGCGTAGTGTAACAGTGTTGCCACCCCTTTGTGAGGCGGCTACACCTTGATCCAGCTTTCAAATTAGCTTTTATAGAGTGTAATGACAGCGAACAGGAGTCAGGCACCCACGACAACTGGGTTCCTGCGCGTTTCCTGTTTATATAAATTCTGGGAATGGGCAACGAGTCAACGTGTGGCAAGTTGAGTCAACGAAGTCACTCAACTTTGGCCTCTCCCAACAAGTCAGTTGCATTGAATGCGCTTTCATTAAATTTATTAACATGGAATATATTTGCAGGAATTGTGCAGTCTGCAGTGTACGAGTACGTTTTCTTTATTTATTTGATGGCATTGCGAGCTGTTTTGAGTGCATTATACTGCAACAATTGTGTGGCAAGTCAGGTAGAAGGTGCGCCAATTTGACATAAAAATTAATTGAGCACTTAATTACCGGAAGAGCAGCAAAGCAAAACAGAAAATAGAGCGAGCAGAGAGAGAAAAACATGCCTGAAGAAAGGTTAGTAATAACCTAAAGTTTTGAAGCGTAAATTTTAATTTTCCAAATTAAAATTTTTGACTGCAAACATGTTTAAAAAACCGAACTCAAACTCAAATTCAAACACAAACTCGTTTTTGTTCATCATAAATAATTTCTTCGTAATAATAAAGCGTCAAAATTGTATGGCACACACTCGACACGCGCAATTGGCAACAATTTAATATACTTGTAACTTGCAACATATTCCCCGACCACAAGATTGCAACGCTCGATGAGCAGTGAGGCAATCGCTAGAAATGTCACTTCACATATTCGCATTGCCTTCACGTTGGCTTTGAGAAGCGGAACGCGCAAGTTGCTGCCGCTTCCTGCTGTTCGATGAGGACGACAACGACGACGAGAACTTGAGCAATTTTTGAAGTTGCGCCAAGCAGCTCACATGCAACATTGACAGCTGCAGTCTGAGAAGACGAAGAAGAAGAAGAAGAACAGTAACAGCAGCAGTCGAGGAATAAGTGAAGTGTCATTGAGCCACGCTGACAGTTGAGTTGTGCACCAAGTTTGGTTTGGTGCGCTTCTCCCTCCCACTCACTGCTCGAACGCACTCGAATACTTATTGACATTTTGCATATGTGACGGCGGCGGCGTGCCAGCAAAACTTTGACAATAAAGCACGTGAGCGTGTGCTGACGTCTGCAGCGACAACACACACACACACACAAGCAAACATATGTCGAAGGGTTTGTATGTGCGGCTGCTGCTGCGCCAAGGATATCCACCGAGTAGGTGCTTCAACTTGGGCCAAAGCCACTCGAGGCAGCCGCAGCGCCAAGTAACTGCAAGATGGCCAGATACGCCACACAGCGCAACGGCTGCGACAACGACGGCGGCAGCACTCGAACGCTGAATTTCGCTACTTGGACGGGCGCAACTTTTTCGTTGGTCTCCAGTACAGTTTTGTGCATATTTTTCTGTTTCACTCAGTGTTGCTGCCTATTTGGGTGTCGAGTGTTGAGTGCGATTTCTTACGGCAATTTGTAAATATGACCCAAGTCTGCAACTAGCCAAGCGCCAATTTGTGGCAATCGATTCATTGCGTCGACTTCGGTGGAATGGCTCACTGCACGCGCACATATGGCGCGCCCGCTGTCGCGTTAATTGACACCTCGGGGAGGCGCGTCCACGACGCAGCACAGCCGTTGAGCGACTGGCAGCCGGCCGGCGCTTAACGCTCAACGCTCGACGCGTCTCCGGTTGTGCGCTGGCCGGCGCTGACAATGCCATAAATTTGCATTTAATTGGCGACGTGGGTGTCGTGTGGCTGCCGCTCGCCAGCGTCTTGTCGCCGCTTGACATCAAACAAATCTTCCAGCCAACCTCTCCCAAAGGTGCCACCGACACCGATATGACACCCGTTTCGTGCGAATTTAAATTGAATACAAAAATGCAAACATTATAGGAAACAACATAAGAAACCATAAAGAGATAATGAAGGCAATATTTAAACACACCTTGACTGTTTGTTTACGCGTTAAAAGATTGCAATTTTTAAATAACGCACCGACTGTGCGGAAATGCCAGCGCACAGTCAACTGTTTATATCTGTAAAAAATTTGTTTATTTCTTTAAGATATTTTCAATAATTCGCTGCCGAGTTTTTGCAAATGGATGGATGATCTAAGGCATCGATATTCTTACGAACGTAGGTCATCGGTTAGCCTTCAATGAGTTTCAGGGGTGAATGATTGGTGTTATTTTTCGAATCTAAAACATCGCGGAATATATTTACATATAATATTTATATTACGGAACTAAAAGAACAAACAACTTTTGGCGATTACAAAATTTCAGTTTTTACGTCAGACGTATTGATATCTTTGGGAGATACTTAAGTTTGTCTATGTTATCTGCTTATTGCAAATAAATTGTTAGAAAATGTTCGGATTTTATATTCCGAATTATTTTGATAAAAAGTCTTCGTTTAAATATGTAAATCATTGTAAATGCGGTTAACGTTCAGTTAGGTTGGGTTGGCTGCAGTGTTGCCAGATATGATGACTTTCTTGAATGACTTTCTCCTAAATTAAAAAAAAAAATACTGAATACTGACTTCTTCCCGAAAGTTAAAAAAAATCTCCTAAATTTTGTATAATTTTTATAATTTTTTTTATAAACATTCTCCTACATTAAAAAAAAATATACTGAAACTTCCTCCCGAAAGTTAACAAAATCTCCTTAATTTTTTATAATTTTTATAATTTGTTTTATAATTAATTTTAAAGGAAATAAACTTCTCATAAAAAATTAAAATATTTTAACAACAAAAACAAAACATATAACAGATGGATTCAATAATTCATTGTGACAGCAATAAGTGAGAACGAGATAGAACGAGCTTACATTTTGTAAGCTTACAAATTTTTAACACAATAGGGTGCTTTGACTTTTAAAATAGTTGCCAGTGTTCCCAATACATCACACTTCGTTATCCAAAAATCTCCCAGAAATCCACCAAGGATACGAAAAATGCCCTAACATAAAATATAAATCTCCTAACCTTTCTCCTAAACAATTCTTTCTCCTAAAAATTCTCCGAAAAAGCCAAGAATCTCCTAAATCTAAGAGGAAATCTCCTAATCTGGCAAGTCTGGTTGGCTACCTCTGAGTAAAAAAATACTTAGGCCGTTGTGATACCACTTCCATCAACCCAAAATGTGTAGGCAACACTGTTTTTTTCAATATGTGACATAAAACACACATCAAACGAATGGGGAAGAGCACCGATTCCGAACTTTTGTTGATTAGTTTTTCTTGGACATTTATGTGTTGGCCTCGATAGGACAGTAGGTAGTGGGCTGGCTTCTCATACCATGGGCCCTAGGTTCGATTCCCAGCTCGGGCTGGTAAAATACTTGCCAACTTCTATCACTGTCCACATGATTCGGATGAGAATTACAAGAATCGCACAAGTGCGTCCTTGATAGACCATGGCTTCTAAGTGTGAAAGGCATTTTTCAATTTCCCCCACCTCCACCGCCACCTTTCCCCATCCATTTGAAATGTGTGTTGTAAGACATGTTTAAAAAAACGGGTGACATTTATGGTATCAGAATGAGCCCATATAATTTGCCATCCTATCATTTATCGTTCTGTAGATGATTTTGTCTTCTATTAATCATCTTTATTCCACCAATCATACCATCTCCATTCTATTGCACGATATCGTTCTCCTATTCTCATACCATCTCTCATCGAAGTCCATCACTACTTCGTCCATATACCACATATATCTTATTAATATATAATTACTTTAATTATCCCATCTTTACTTCATTATTATTGCATTTTCCATTTTCTACATTGACGCGCAGTGGAAGATTACCAATGAGGAACCCATTCTGAGGCAAATAAAGCGCAGAAAATGGAAATTAATAGGTCATACGCTAGGAAAACCACCCGACAGCATCACGAGAATGGCACTGGACTGGAACCCGCGAGGGAGTAAAAGTCGAGTTCGACCACAAAACACCTGGAGAAGGTTAACCCTACGCGAACTAACCGCTGTTAACACCACATGGGACGGCGCGAAAACAACAGCCCAGAATCGTGTAAGATGGAAGAGTCTTGTGGAGGCCTTATGCTTCAGGGAGGAGTGAACAAGGAAAAAAAATACATCGTTCCATCTCGTCCATATCCATATCCCTATTCCTATTCTTTTTTCTTTGTACTAGGGAAAAAGAGTAGGCTCTTTTTCCCTATCGCTGTCCCTGTCCCTGTTCCTTTTCCAGTTCCTGTCCCTGCTCCTGTTCCTGTTTCTGTTCCTGTTCCTGTTCCTGTCCCTGTTCCTGTTCCTTTCCCTCTCCCTGTCTCTATCCCTGTCCCTGTTCCTGTCCCTTTCTCTATCTCTATCTCTATCTCTATCCCTATCCATATCCATATCCATATCGCTATCCCTACCTCTACCTCTACCTCTACCTCTACCTCTACCTCTACCTCTACCTCTACCTCTACCTCTACCTCTACCTCTACCTCTACCTCTACCTCTACCTCTACCTCTACCTCTACCTCTACCTCTACCTCTACCTCTACCTCTACCTCTACCTCTACCTCTACCTCTACCTCTACCTCTACCTCTACCTCTACCTCTACCTCTACCTCTACCTCTACCTCTACCTCTACCTCTACCTCTACCTCTACCTCTACCTCTACCTCTACCTCTACCTCTACCTCTACCTCTACCTCTACCTCTACCTCTACCTCTACCTCTACCTCTACCTCTACCTCTACCTCTACCTCTACCTCTACCTCTACCTCTACCTCTACCTCTACCTCTACCTCTACCTCTACCTCTACCTCTGCCTCTGACTCATCCCTATCTCTGTTCTTTTTCCTGTCCCTGTCCCTATCCTTATCTCTATCTCTTTCACTTTCTTACACCTACCCGTATTTCTAGCCCTAATGCTATTCCTATTCCTAATCCTATTCCTTTTCCTATTTATTTTCCTATCCTTATCCTCATCTTTATCCTTATCCCTATCCTGATCCCTATAATAATCCTATCCCTATCACTACCCTTATGTTTATCCCCATCACTACCCCTATTCCTATTTCTAATCCTACACTGATTTCATTTTCTTATGCTATTTCAATACTTTAAGATCCCATTCCTTCTTTTCTCACTTTGTTGTAATTACAAATTTTAAAAGTTATATATATCAGACGAAGAAGTTTGCCAAAAACTCACATGGTCAACCAACTCTAACTTCCAAGTAGCATAAGCCGTAGTCAACTTATTGTTCACCAATTTCCCATCAACTTAAAAAATCCCTATTTTAAATCTACCCATATTCCTATTCCTGCCTTTTCCATTTTCATTCGATTTTATTTCTATATTCTCTCACTTCTTTGTAATCAAAGTTTCGCAATGACAAAATTTTTTAATATCAAACGAAGGAATTTTCAAAAAACTCCTACAATCAGCACTTTCTTCGAAAATGTTCAAACTCTTAATTTTTGTATTAAATTTTGTATCTATAAACCTTAAACTTTTAGTAAAAGAAATTTTTCCATACCATCTTTTAAATAATTCTCACAAAATTCATGCAAATAGTGTCGCCTCTTCTCCACAAATAAAAAAACATAACCTTTGCGTCTTCTGTGCATTGAGACTATTTGCCTTCTCTACAACCGAAGATCACTTGAATATTCACTGCCTGATTTTGTCACTGACTAATCGGCCGTCGTCGCTGTGCCGCTGTGTGCTCTCTAACTCGTTTGGGTTCTACTTTTTTGCCGGTCAGTTTGCAATTGAATTGGCAGCCCGAGCACCAAACAGCCGCTGGCATTGAGCAGACGTTTGAGTTTTGTCATCGTCGCTGTGGGTCAAGTGGATGGTTTTGTGAATGTCATCAAACAAATTATAAGGAAAGAAAAAAGCGTAAAAAGGCAGCCAAATATGAAAAATGAGAATCTGAAAAATTATCAATGAAAATGGGAGAAAAAAAATTTGAACTAAGCGGTTTATGATGACAGAACGCAGCCGGCTGATGATGCCGGAGTCTGCACACAAAAAACGAAGCACCAACAAAGGGAAAATAAAAAATTATTTAACGAATAACCAAATAAACTGCGCGGTCCGTCGGACGGACGGTTCGGACACGGCATCGATGACAAAGCACACAAACGTTGACGCTCATGCCAGCACCGCCAGCTCGGGTCGCCGCCGCAGCTGCGTTGGAGGCATGAAACAATGCAGACCGGGGGTCAGCACTTTGTGGGGCAATTGATTATAATTTCAAACATTTCTCCCTTCTCGTTGCACACGTTTGACATTTGTGTGTTTGTGTGCGTCACAAGTGGTGGCAAATGTCAGCGGAAAGCAGATCGCTTTACATTTTCCAACAGCTGTCACATTAAGTAGTGGAGAAATGTGCTCTCATACCTGAGTTGGGCCACACTTTTGATAATGAAATATAGGAGGCAAAGGGAATTTAATACATTTCTCTGTTGGCTAATTTGCTGAGCGACTTTTGAATTGCATTTAAATCTCTAATAAAGATTGAATTTCATTTCATGGCAGGAAGAGTAATGTGGGGTGTCAATATAAATCGATGAATTTATTTATGCGTGACGTGTGCGTTGTGTTGATTGAGAAAGAGTGGGAAAAGGCAAAAAGGTTTAGAAACACAAATTACTCTTAAGCAGTTAAAAGACTTTCCTTCGATGAGTTGTAACAATTTGTCATCAGTTTTTATTTGACTCTTTTTAATTTGAGCAGCAACTTGTCGCCAAATTGGTTATAATTTGTTATAACGTCTGTTTTTAACAAATTCTTTGTTGAAAAATTGATGTCCAGAACTTGTCAACACATTTTGGTCACTAAAAATATGTCACAAACTCTTTGTCACAACATTTGTATCATGAAATAAGTTTCAGTTTCAAGTTTTAGCTAAGAACATGTATGTAAAAAACTTGCTGTCAAAAAATATTTGTCACAAATTATTTGTCACAACATTTTTATCAAGAAGTTATTTTATCATAAATTTTAATCATTTGAATGTAATAAAATTTGTAATGAGAATTTTTTGTCGATAAATTCTTTGTCAAACATTTGGTGTCACAAAATGGTTGTTGTTGTAAAGTCACAAAATGTTTGTCCCAAAATTTGTATCATGAAACTTGTTGCTAAGAATAGGTATGTCATTGTCACAAAAAATATGTCACAAAATCTTTGTCCCAACATTTTTATCAAGAAGTTGTTTGTCATAAATTTTAATAATTTTCTTGGAATAAAATTTGCAATGAGATTTTTTTGCCGATAAATTCTTTGTCAAAAAATTTGGTGTCACAAAATTTCTTGTTATTAAGTAAAATTCTTGTAATTGTAAAGTAAAATTCTTGCTATTGTGTAGAACTAAAAGCTTTTAATTAAGTACAGAACACGTTAAAAAAATTAATAAAACTTTTGATGTAAGAAAATTATTGTCGCAAACCTTTTGTCACATAATTCGTTGACAAGATTTCAAAATTGAAATTTTTTCTTATATCGTATAGTCAAATATTTTTTTATAAATCTTTTATCACAAAATTTTCTTTATAAATCTTTAGTTTGCATTCATAAAAATTTTGTCACATCTAATTTTTTTATTACTTCAACTTTTTCCAGTTCTGGCTGTACGCAATATGTATGTCACAATTTTTTAAAAACTCGCTATTATACTACTAAGCAATATGTCAAGTTTGTTATATAGTTGTTATTTCTCACAAAGTTTGTTGTCATAACATATTCTGCTTCAAAATTATTTTAAAATTTATTTAAAAAGAATTTTTAGTCACAATGTTTTTATTTTATTTTTATGCATATAGAATACTTATGACACAATTTTTATCACAAAACTAGTCGCATATTTTTTGTCACAAAATTATATATAATACCACCATTTCTTTTAAACTTGCTGTTATACTACTAAGCGAAAAATCAAGTTTGTTATAATTTGTCACAAAGTTTATGTCACAACATATTCTGCCTCAAAATTTCTAAAACATTGGTTTAAAAAAAAATGTTTAGTCACAAAGTTTTCACCATATTTATATTGCACAATATTTGTCACAAAAGTTGTCGCATACTTTTTGTCACAAAATTATATGTTATAGAATTGTTTGTCACAAAATTTTGACAATAGATTTTTTACTCACAAAAATTTATATGAGAGTATTAAGTGCAAAATGTGTCACAAATGTGTTGTCATATTTTTGATATCATAAATATTCTATTATTGTACAATTTCTATCACAAATAATTATCGCAAATTTTTGGTAACAATATTATATGTAACAGAATTGTTGCCACAACATTTTGACCACACATTATTTGGTCACAAAATTTTATATGAGACTATTAGTTGCAAAATTTGTCACAATTTTGTTGTTATATTTTCGATATTAATGTTTTATTATTGCACAACTTTCATCGAAAGTTTGTATCGAAAATTGTTTGTCACAAAATTATATGTAATATAATTGTTTGTCACAAAATGTTAATCATGTGTTATTCACAAATTTTTTGAGATTATCTTTGTATTTTTGATTTGTCACAAATTTGCTGTCATATTTTTGATATCATAAAATTTGTTATCAGAAACGTCTTACCATAAAACTTTATATAGAGAATATATGTCACAAAATATTTATTATAAAACTTGTCGCATTGTCGTTTTTGATCACAAAATTTTATAGCGTAAAATGTATTGTCACAAAAAACTTGTACCATTTCATTCTTGTAAACTTTTGATCATAAAACGTATCACAAATTGTTTTCACAAAATTTTATATCTTCGATTTTTTATCAAAATTTTTATCATTGGATTTAGTAACATTTTTATCATTAAATATTTTGTGACTAAAATGAATATCATGGATTATTTGTCACAAAATGTTTATTCTAAAAATTTTTGGTCACAAAGTTTTATACTTTTCATAGAATTTTTAGTGTTTTTGGTTTCTCACACCAGTTGTCATGTTTTTGCTTTTTCTCTTTTACTGTTATTTCACTCTCAGTTTGAATTGTGTCCCAATGTTTTCCCTCTCGAATTCCCGCTCAAATTACTTAACATGTTTTGACTCTCTCTAACTTTTATTCTCCTTGAATTGTACCCAAATTTTTCTGTTTCACTCTCGCATTTATCTTCTCTCCTAGTTTGAATAATGTCGCAGTTTCCTAAAAATTTTGGATGCAACGTGTGTCGCAAACTTTTACTCTCTCAATTTAATGCTCCTTTTGCTGTTTTCTGACGCTCATACAACTTTCTCCCCTGTTTTGCTCTCCTTGTAAGAAATCACAAATTCAAATGTTGCCAACTTGCCATAAATACGCATCAGGCATCATTGTTAATTTCTTGAAATTCTTCACGAAACAATTAAAGTAAGAACAGCAACAACAACAACAACAACAACAATAAATTTGAACTACAAAAACAACAACAACAAAGGCAACACCAGCAAGCAAATGAAATTTTCATAATTGCAAATTTCCTGCGAAACGCAATTAGTGCTGCAGCAACAGCAGCAAAAGCAACAACAAAAACTTTATAATAAAAAAACCAAGCAAAAAACAAAAAAAAAACGAAAAGCCTGGATGAGCGAGCAAATGAATAAACGAGTAAACGTTGCGCGAATTGATGCAACTTTAATTGAAATTCAGTTAAAATGAGCGAAACGCTTGCAACGGCATTTAACGCAACAACAACAATAACAACAACAACGATAGGATCAACAAAAATCAAGCAAGTGCCGGCGCATAAAGTTTGTCTGAATTTTTGATTTTCATAAATTATGCAAAAATCTCCCTCAGCATTTGCTGTGATTTCAATTCATTTGACACTCGAACGAACGAACAGCAGCAGACCAACGCGACAGCAACATGCAGCAGCAGCGGCAATATGCAAACAGCAGCAACATGCAGCAAACACGAATTGCCGCAGCTGACACACATACACACAAACGGCGAAAAGTGCCACTAATGAACATCGCAAAGGCGCTCGATGAAAGGGCAACAAGCCTGACGACGCGTCGTTGGCAGCGAAATTGCAATTTGTTGCCGACGCCAAAGTTGGTAAGCCAGGCAATTTGACGCCATAAATGCAACTTGAACTTCAGCAGCAGCAATGAAGAACTTTGAAGAAAAAAAGGGCAAAAGTGGCTATTGACATAGACAGACATACATACAGGCAGACAGACATACATTCAGACGGACACACATAGATATGTATGTACGTACATATGTGTCAGGCTGTGTTGGACGTTAGAGAGGCCAGTTGAGGCAGCTTCCAGTCGTTATTGTATGTAAGTAAAATTGTTCATTTATTTCAAAATTGTTGCACGAACAAATGGTCACTAAATTCGCCCGTTTCAGCTCATTAAAAATTTGAACCCAGGATGCTTTTCTGGTCTCGAAAACCATCACACAGAAGCTTCAAATCTTTTCAACAAAATTTTGCCCATCATTTCCAGAATATTCAGGCCAGAAATACTCAGAAACGATGATCTGTGGAAACAGACGAGTAAAGAATCCTTACTCGAATAGATAAAGGAAAGAAATTAATGGACTGATGGATGGATAAGTCACATACTTAGGTCATAACAAATCGTTACCGGGTTACTTTGCCTCGCGCCTCCTCCAGTTGTTCACACCAAGAGAAGGATAGGTAACATACTAAGAACATTAGTATCCAACATCGCAAGAATGGTGCTTGATTGGAACAAGGAACCAGAAGTCACAGGTTATCGAAAAACACCTGGAGAAGGTGGGTTCGACGCAAATTAGCAGCAAAATAACAGCTCCAAATCGAATCAAATGGAAAAGTTTTGTTGAGATCCTATGCTCCTAAGCGGAGTGAATAAGAAAAATCCATGAAATCGAATTTAATTGTCACGAACTCTCTTTAGTTCAACTCCTAACCAATCAATCTTCTCTAAGAACCAGATTCACAGCAACAAACATACGTTTCTTTTAGTAACATACTAAAAGAAATGCCTAAAAATATGCTATAAAAAATTCCCAAAACTGCTTTTAAAACAACAAAGAGTTTATAAGACCCAGAAGTAGCCATCTGTATATGGTAAAAAGATGTATAGATTTCCAATAAAAACAAAACCATAGACCACGTTCCCTTTGTCCGTCTCTCTGTGAACTGAGAGTAAATTTCTAATTCCATCCAGTCTAAATTTGGTATGAATTTTTCTGACGTTTCAACTAGAATTCAGATCGAATTAGAAATCAACTTGTTACTTGTTTTCCTTTATAAGTTCTCAGAGGTTTTTTTTTAAACACTCTAACTGCGCTCTCATTGCTCCGCTTGACATAAGTCGAGCGTCTAGAAAAAGCGTATTTAAAACAAAACAAAAACAAAAAATAGCTTTATGCATTTTTGCATTAGTCTGCTCGACTAATCGAGGGTTGCAGTTGTAGGCAGAAATTTGTAATTTCCTATGTGCGTGCATGATTTTTTAATGTTTGCATTTTCTCCCCCAATACATTTTGCTTTACTTTTCTCATAGTTGTTTCTCATTATTGTTGTTGTTTTTTTAACTTCCAACAGTAAATACAAATCTAAAAATATCAGCAAAACTCAAACGCCTGGAAGGTTGTTTATATTTATATGGGCAGTTTTTGGTTTTGTTGTTGTACAGTTTCTTGCGCAAAGTTGAAATGTCTTAATTGCTCACAAGTTGCGGCGGCTGCTGACTGACTCGGGCAGTGTGAGTCAGCTTCATGCAGTCTAAATATTAGCAAATCATTATAGCAAATCATGGCACTGCGTTTGCCCCAACTGTTTGCAACTTCATTTTAGGAACATCTCAATAACATCAATTAGAGTTCTAGGCATATTTCAAAATTATGAGAATCTTTGAAATTGCATGACTGACTAAGTGTGGACTAAGTTGTAGGGAAAGTTTGGTTAGTTTAGGAGGAACTTCAAACACTATTAGTGGTTCTGTTGGTTCTTCTCAACTGGGCAGTGGGGGTTGCGATTGTCAGCTCTAAGTTCGGTCATTATCATCTCAATCTCAGTTCGCTTCTCCTATTATGTGTTAATAAGGTAGACCGCGAATGGTCACACATAGACCCTAATTGAGTCCTTAGTGGTACCAGATGGCGATCTATTTATGATTTTTAGTAGTGATCTGTGAGAATAAGAGTGGGTATGTTGGAAACAGTGGGTAGGTAGGTATAACTGGTGGGCCACGAATGGCCGCACATAGACCCTAATTGGGTCCATAGTGATGTCAAATGGAGATCCGTTAAAAAGTTGTGGTAATGGTCCGTGGAAACACGAGTGCTTTGAGCAAATGCTTCAGGCCTAGCGTCGCCACTTCCTCCAGTCTGGCGAGCTCCTGAGCCTCTAAAATTGCCCCTAAGCGTTGTTTTGAGATGGCGGAAGCAGACGATATGTTTTAATGTCTTCAGAGCTTCGTCTTTCCTGCACAACCTGCAACTTTCTTTTTCATTCAACCTTCTCTACATTTACTTAATTTGTATGAACTGTAATGGCTCTCTCAAGTCCCCAGTTCCCACGTCCATCTGTCCATTCAATTGTTAATGACAAAGCTTGGACTTCACTACGATCATAGGGTTCTGCTACGCTTTTCACAAAATTTTAAAATCAACTTCGATCTTTCTTTTCTCTCGATCTCTCTCGATCTTTTCTCTGGATCTTTGAGATCCAATCTAGTAGGATTTTTTCCGAAGAAAAACGTGGTAAAATGTTTTCCGGAAAAATAATTCGGCAGCACCAATTTCTGAACTGGGTAACCATTGAAATTATCTAAATTCAAAAATTCACTACGAAAATGTTGGTTTCATTACGCTCTCCAGCATCTGCCACTACAAATCTGAAATTGTCTGATCCTTGGTCCATGCCAGTCAAGAAGAGAAGAGAAGAAGATCCTCGGTCATGCATTCATCAGTTTAACCGCTTTTACTTAGTACCCTCGTTAAGTTTCCCAAAGTCATAGTTATTCTCTTTTATCTGTGCTCTTCTCTGATTCAAGTTTCTTCTCCTTCAAGTTTACTGTCGTAAAGTTCTAAGGAAGAGGAATGTTTAGGAAACTTCCAGAAGGAAGTGCTGTGGGACTGGACTCTAAATATTTTCTCGCCTTTTTTATGCTTTTATCCACTTTTTAAATGACGCTACTCTATCGTCCGTTCATCCAGCTTCCCATCTAATATTCATCAGCAGAGCTCTCCATAGATATTTCTTTGATATGTTTGCTCTTTGTTCTCCCTTGTTTATCAATTCTTTCTATTGCCCATTCATTAATCTATCGACTTGTTAGGATTATTTAAATCCGAAAACTTTATAATTTGAATCCATCGATATTTGATTCTGTATTTATTTTTTTAGTTTAGTTTATTTAGTTTCTCCACAAACAATCTTTCCATAATTCTACATTTCCCCTTGTTTCCTTATATGTAGAGACTTTTAAATTTTTGTGTTTATTTTTCTTAGAGCTAATCACTTTTAAAATGCTTTGAAATTCTCAAAAATGAACTAAATCCTTTAGTATTTGACTTGATTTAGTGCCTTCTGCATAGTTTCTGTGTTATGGTTTGTTGTTGTAAAGTAGCTATTGGCATTTTATAAAGATTTATGATGGTTTAGCGAGGCTTCCGGGAAAAAATGTTCGTATGGAATAAAATGAAATAATATGAAAAGAATGATTGTCTTATAAAGAGAAGCAGTTGGAGTTTTTCCTTTGTGTTTCAAATTATGTGCTTCAAATAATAGTTTGATCTATTTATTTAATTACTTATGTATAGGAGTGTCTGAAAATTTATGTTTTTATATTATTTTATTTTAATACATTTAGCATTCTGATAACCTAATGAGCGTCTTTGTAATTTCAGTTATTTTCTGTTCCTTGTTCACTCCACTCTGAAGCATAGGGCGGCCTCCACAAGACTAAACCTTGTGTTGGTTGTGTGTTGCAATTTGAGTTGAATCCTTCATATCTTTTCTAAAATTAAATGACAAGTTCTAACTAATCAACAACCAGATTGTATATGCCTATCTGCTTCATATATTGTCTGATTGAAAGTAATTCGAAACTTAAGCTAAATCACAAGTTGTGTAGAACTTTCAGACTATTCTTTGAAGGCGAAGAAAACATTTATTTGAGAAAGTTTCATGTAGCTGTAAACCTTATAAGTAGTCTGGTAAATTTCTTTCTATTTCCAGTTGTTCTCTCAGAAAATTATCAAATCTAATGTTTTCCCACTCACTGGGGGCAGTAAGCCCCACATTAACCTTAACCTTAACTTAACTTCAAACCTTCCTTAATAACCAAATACTTTTTTTTTGTTTTCAATGTAGGAGTTAAACTAACCGCTTGGAGAGAGCTTTGTCCAATGTGCTTGATGGCAAAATTCCACCATTTTTAACTGAAATTGTCCACTTCTTTTGACCAAAGGGAGAATCTGGCCCAGTAATAGAAAACCAACGGCATTCAAGTTTGAAGACAATGAGGCCAATATATCAAGTTTCTTCATAAACAATGTATGGGCGGTGTCACGCCCCATTTATGCAATGCTCAAGCCATTCTTCCAGTCGAAGAGTGCGTCCCAGTTGCATTGATGTGCAGTTGACTTACAGTTCCAATTACAGCACAGGGGGGTTTTGGGGGTTCAAACCAACCACCCTTCGCCAAATACAAAAATTGCTGGTACAAAATATGGCTTCAAATCTTATTCGGCTCAAACACTGTACTCAAACCCCCCAAAATAAAATCCTGTGGGCGCCACTGCAGCAGAGAATATAAGTTTCTTATGTTTTCTCAGTGTGACACTCTTCAATTTTTATTTATTCAGTTTACGGTTTACGTAATGTCGTTTTATGTGAAGAAATGTCAATATTTATGTGTAGAGACAGATCAATTTTGTGTCTATGGTTAGTCACAAGCAAGTTGCCCTTATGTCCTCGGACAACCTGCAAACCAACTCCATAATAATTAGTCAGGTCCTGCACATTCTGACTAAACTATGTTAGTGGATATAAAAGTTTGACGCTGCCTTAGGAAACATACCACTTTTATAATCTCTATCACGCCTACACCCGATTTAGGTTTGAGTTTGGCACTCACGCATAATGGGACTTGTGTGACCAAAAGTTTTAAAAGTTAATTTTCGAATTATTTCGATTGGGTTTTAACCTCCAGAATCAAAAGATTTTCAATTATTACAACGTTTGCGGAAATAAATATATAAATAAATCAATGAATAAATATATAAATAAATAATATTGGTTTTCTTCGTATGCTGAGTATAAACAATGGGCGTGGCATATCTAGCCCATTTTTGAATTCTATTTTTTTGGTTCAGCTGATTAATTCATGACCAATATTTCGAAAATATCTTTTTTTGACACAGATATTGAGATTTGAATATTATTTGTATATATAAGTGGACATGTCCATAAATCGATTTTATTAATTTTTAGCTTCAGACATATATTTTCATAAAAAAGTCATGTGTGCCAAATTTAATTAACCTAGGACTACTTTTTCGATTTTTGGCCACATCTAGCACTGACTTGTCCCACTGTATGATGTGCTCAGAGGTAATTATCAGCGCTTCTTGGCACCACAGGATCTACTCAAATACACTCACTACCTCAAGTTGCAGTAGAGTGAAAGTATAAGGGAGAGGGCTGGGGTGTGAACCGGGTTTTGTTTTTCGGCTCTAACTTTTCTCAGAATAAAGATATCGAAAAATCGAAGATACCGTTGGAAAGGTGAATATATAACGCAACTTTGTTATGAAGACAGATTACCGTTTTGATTGAAATTTAACTCTCTACGTCCAATTTTCTAAGAACGTGATTTTTCGCTTTTTCAAAAAAGTGGCTGGGTTGTGAACCATCTGGAAAATCCCTATTAAAGTCAGAAAATACGAAGAAAACACCCATAATTTTTAAGTACATTGAGAATTTATTTAATCAGGAAGCCTCAAGAGGTGAAAAAAAGTTATAATGACGCCTCTTAGGCCAAAAAATCGCAATGAATGAAACTGCTCAATTTTTTTAATTTTCATCCTAATCTGTGTCGGAATGTTTGCATGTGAAATACGAACGTGTTCTCGTATTGGCTCACTTCAAGTGAACACAACGAAATCGAGTTAAATTATATAAAATGACTTTATTTTAATATATCCGTCCATATTTGACAGTGTTAGAACAAATGTAGTACGAAAAACAGGTGGTTCATAACCCAGCCACCTCAGTGGTTCACAGCCCAACCACGATGCCATTTTGGAAACTTTAAAATAAACGACACTTCCAATCATAATTCGACATAAACAAATATTGCATCGTAAAATAGAATCAAAACACTAAATAAACATGTATTACACAGACTTTTTGCAATAAGCTCAGTCACTAAGATAGCACTTTAAAAAAAAGCCAACAAGTTTTCGCAGTCGATTTTCAAACACGATGTCTTTCAAACTCGATTGCTGCCACAAGCAATACGTGTTTGTACTTCGGTGTAACCACAGAGCAGAGTCATATCATAAGACAAAATTGACAGTTGAAAGATTGGCGATATGTCAATTAGGGAAAGAAAAAACGGCAATGGTTCACACCCCAGCCTGGTTCACAACCCAGCCCTCTCCCTTATATATTTTAATTCTTTTTTGTTTTTTTTTAGTGTTGCTAGTCTCTTTCGATAAAACAAAACTGCCTGCAATTCAATGTTCCTGTTGAGAATTTTATGCATTTTATTCTTTATGCTGTTGCGCCTTTTATGTTTTCTTTCATGCTGCGCGAAGCATTTAGCTGGTTTTCAGATTTTGGAAATGAAAATATAAACAGGCAGCCAACTTGAAAAGTGGCACAGCCGTTGACCCATTTAACGGTACACTGCCCACGCCTCTGCATATGTGTGTGTGTGTGTGTGTGTGTCTCAGCGCTCAGTGTGCGTGCAACAAAATGTCTATAAATCCTAAAATTACACAAAAAAACAACAAAAACAACAACAAACAAATTGAAACACAACAGTCAAATGCTGCTTTTCGAGGGCTAAATTTAAATACAACGGCGCACAACAAAAACAAAAAGAACAATTTTCAGCGGCAATTCAAACAAAAGCCACAACAACATTTTGTTAAAAAAACGCAGCTAAAAGCGGGAACATTTATGAAATTTTGCGGCAAGTGAGATGCAGTTAAAAAAATAAAAAAAACTTTAAAAATTAAAAAAAAAAATGTATTGCTTTGCGGCGAGAAAGAGTGAACGACGAGAGAGCGGAATGCAGGAAAAAATAAATAAAACTTTGCTTGCATTAAAATTGCATTTGTGGCAGTTGCTCTGTATTGGTTGTTGTTCTTGTTGTTATTGTTATTGTGGTTATATTTGTTGTAGAGCGGAAATGGCGGAAATTTCAGTTTCCTTTGATTTAATGGAAAATGAAATGAATGCTTTGCATTTTGCGCTCATTGACTTTTGTATGCAACTATTTGTGGTCGCATAGAACAAAAGTGAGGTTAAGTGAGAAATTGCTGAGAAATAATTGTCGATCTCTGTTTTTTGTTTTTGCTTTCAGTCGTTTTCTGTCTAAAACACAATTTTCACGCTTTAAATTGTGTGAGTGAAGAGCGAAGTTGGCAACACTTCCGCATACAGAAAATTCCAGCGGCAACTCCAGCAACAAAAACTTGGCCGCTGCAGCAATGTGCAGCAACACTGAATGCTGCACATGTGTTGTGCCAATCAACAACAAAAATATAAAACAGGCTGTCTGCGCTGTCCAAAGAGAACTTTTGGTGGCTGTGGTTTAAAATTAGCAGCAAGCAGACGCCGCCAGAAGTGCAAATCGCAGCAAATATATGGAAAAAATATATGAAAAAGTCATGAAAAAGATGCAAAAAAATTAAAAAATATATATATATATATAAATCTTTCTTTTATCAAAAATCTCGCATCATTAGCTGTTGGAGTTTTGCTGATTCATTCTTCGACCGTTTTGTCCTTCTTTGACTGTTTTGTATGCGTTGTAACGAGTGACATTTGTTTTTGGCAATTTTGGTTTTTTTGCGGTGGTTTTTTGTTGCTGCCACACATGCAACAACAACAACAACAATTCGCTTGACTGCAACATCATCATTATTGGCGCTGTTCAGTTGCACTCGACGCTGTTGCGTGTTCATTCAACTCCAACTCGCCGCCGCAGTTGCGGCACTTTGTGTGTGTGGGTGTGTGTGTGTGTAACTGTTTGTATGCTTCCTTCTGCTGTTGGCAGAAATCTTATGAATTGCTCGTCGCCGCACACAATCCGACAGTCAATTCTCAAGAATTATGCAAAGATTTATTGCTGCAGATTTGCATAAATTCAACATTAAATCGAAATTGCATAATCGATGCTTTTGTTTTGCTGCCATAAATATTTGTGTGCGTCTGTGACACTTATGTGTGTGTGTGTGCATATGTTTGTTTGTATTAAAGCAAATATTTTCTGCATTATGTTAAACTTAATGATTTCCTAAAAAACAATTCTCTTACTCTGAAAATGTTTTGCTGCTCTAGTTGCCACTTTTATTTGTTTGTGTTGATTGTCTTTGTTTTAGTTGTTTTTTTAGTCACAAAAGGCAATGACATTACAAAAAAATTTTCAACAAAAATCAGCTCATGCTCTAGAAACTTTTGCACAAATTTATTTTAAGCAAATTTGCAAGTTGTTGTACAAAAACAACAATCATAAATTTTTGCCATCATAAATCACACAAATGTGACCGCGACGCCACAAACCCATTGACACTTTATTATTATTTTTTGTTTGATTTATAATTCATGAAGTCTGTTGCATTGTTACATACATAATTCAGGGTATTGGTAAACAAAACCGTTAGGGTCTACTGCGCATGCATGAATATTTGGTTTTCATATGTCGGCGCCATATTGTAGTCGGTGTGGCCCTGTCTTGACTTGTCGTTGCTATTTTCAATATGTTTGTGTCATCATTGTTATTAATATATATTGTTGAGACCAGTGGCGGACACAGGATTTGGGAGGGAGGATCGAGCTAATACCATTTGAAACCATATTTTTTACCAGCAGTTTTTTAACTTTGGGTTTGAACTCCCCAAAACACCCCTTGCTATGTGCGTGACTCA
Organism: Melieria omissa; assembly: GCA_963971225.1. NCBI lineage: Eukaryota > Metazoa > Arthropoda > Insecta > Diptera > Ulidiidae > Melieria > Melieria omissa. The sequence continues at coordinate 90,914,431 of OZ020269.1, forward strand.
TTGAGACTGTCCAAGGACACATTCAAGTAGATGTTACTGTCCATTGTGCCTGGGCTCGTTACTACTTGAGGTTCATCTCGCTAGTCCCATCGCTTAGTAATTCCGCAGTCTTCAGTAGGCAGCCCTTTACATCAGGTTTCCCAGAGACTCTAGATCTCTTTTAGCCACTTCGTCACTTTTGTAACACAAAGGACGTCCGACAACTTCAACTCCAACTCATATTTCATTAGAGTCATACTGGCCAAGCCCAAGTATCTGGAACGTCCTAAAGCTTGGCATTCCCTAATAACTATGGTGAGTAACAGTCTCATCATCCATACAGCGCTCAGTTTCATATTACATCCGTATTCGCAGGGATCCACACCAGTGTTTCCAAATTTTCTCCGTTTAGTCTCTTTAGTGTGTAAATTGCTTCCAGCATAATTTTGGGGGTCACTTATAGTACACAACATGCTTTGAGAATCACTTACTTATCAGAGCAGATCTTCTATGAACCATCTCCCTCATTAGCCCCTAAAGCACTTCTACACATTTGGCAAAAACATCCACCTGAAAGTCAGCGGTCAGTGTCAAGTGGAAAAGGGATTTTGATGTCCCCAGTTCCTGAAAGGATACTTTCCCCACAGTTGGTGTCTATCAGTTACGCACCAATACATTGACTTCTCGCCTAATGTTCTGCTGCGAGTTGAAATGAGGAGAGGCAAAGAAACACCTTGATTACATCTGTAGAAGTGCCTTTGTTGCAGCTTTGGTAACCGTCGCTTTCTCAGATTATCCCCTGATCACCACAATACAATTCTATAGAGAATGGATGGTTAACCAATGTACATAGTTGAAGCCCGACGACTGACCGAACATTCTTTTGTATTGTATTGGATTTCTGTAGACTTCTCCACTTTAAGCGCGATGGAGTCGGTGAGATCAAGTTTGGGGTTCAGCCAAATTCCTAGGTACTTGAACCTTTTAACCAGTTTAAGCTCAGTGCCCAGAAAAGAAGGCCGCCGTTCGGTAGGTATTCTTCTTTACGTTGTGAACTGCATCTCTGTTTCCACAGGACTGGCTACCAGTCGAGCTCAATGTGATCTCATGGTCTCATGGGATCGCTGTACGTTACTACCGCTAACAACGAAACAAATGTCATCGGCGTACCCTATGACTGGAATGCCTTCGTCGTGGAGTCTCAGCAGGATGGAGTCTATAAGATTATTCCAGGGCTACCCCTGGATCAGATTCCTCCTTGAGAAACTTCCTTGCTAGATTACACAGAGGTAGGAAAGTTTCAAAGACTGGCAGTTGTTATCCTGTACTTCAGCATCGTGAACCAATATGGGTTAAATAACTCGGTGCCTCAGAGCCTCTTCGATCCAATGTCGAGGAAGACAGCAAGACCAATAGTGCGTTCTCATCGTTTTTAGGAAATATTGAGTAAGTACAATACTTGGGACCCAATTGGGCCCATTGTGAATCGCTTCATTCTTGAATCCGGTGTGTTTCCCTATGTGTTGAGTTCCCTGTAGACTCAGACAGGGTAATACTTATTTATAAGTACTCGATACTTTTTCTCCATGCCTACTCGGTATTTGATATAAGAACTGAGTAAATATACCGAAACCAAAGTGGTAACGAACCGTCCCTAGGTCGACTTGCCTTTCTGGTAGGCGTGCTGACTGTCATGTTTTGGCCGATAAGCCAATGTTCCATGTTTCACCCAGACGACTACGAGCTTCTCAAGCCCTTTCAGAAGGAACGACAATTAGCTGATGGGCCTAAACCATTTGGTAGGCCATAGGCAGCCCTTCCCGGTTTGTGGATGAAAGCTTCCCTGGCCGTCTGTCATGTCCTCTGCACATACCAAAGCGAGCTTTGTATATGTTTGACATCCATAACCTTCTGCAGGAAAACAGGATAGATGCGATCCCGGTCTGGGGACTTTTATGGGTGGAAGGTCTGGATGACTACCCGAACTCTTGACTCCGTAACAACCTTAACCGCTGCCTTCCTCTTACCATGTTCTATTCTTCGACTGGAAGACATTTCCCCCGTTAGGAGTGCATGCTCATCAACAGCTGTGGGGTCTCCTTTTCTATTAAGTCCCTCCAGAGACTTGAAACAGATCACACTGTTTACTTCAATAAAAAGTTACTTTCAATTTAAATGTTTGCCCTGTCAACTCTTGCCCAACGAAAGTTCGTTACACTCGCCCCGAGTGTACACATGGCAACAACGCCTACGGGTCGCGACCTCTCAATGCGCCAGTTCTTCTTCACTTTTTTTCTTCTCTCTCTTCTTAAGTTGTGTATGTCTTCTTCGTCATCATTCCATGTTTCTTGTCGTACTCATAGTTTTTGTTTTCAGTACTGCAAATTGCCCGCAACTCAGCGCAATTGACCTAATTTTTCGTACGCATTTCAACACTTTTTGCACACTGCCGAATGTTTGTTGTTGGCATGAGTATGTTTCAACGCTAAAATTTTGTATCATGTTGTTGTTGCTTATAACTCGATTATCGCTTTAGATTCAAACACTCGAAGTTTTTGTTGCGACTGTTGATTGCTTGAGTTTTTTTTTGTGTTGATTTCTTGTGGCATTAATTGCTTGTGTTTTTGTTGTTGTTGTTGTGGCAATTAATTTTATCACTTTATTATAAAACAAACTATATTCAACATTATTTTATGTATTTCTTGTTGCTTTTAATAATTTTATTTTATTGTTGCTTCCGTCGCAGTGATGAGATTCCCATTTATTTGGAAAGTGAGTTTTGTTAATTGATGTTTATTTGTTGTTGTTATTATTGTTGTTCTTGCTTTTTGTCAGCATTAATCGTAAAATTTAGTTGCTCATGTTTTTTTTTGTTATTTGAGGTTTTCTGATCATATCGAATACATTGTTTTGTTGCCTTTATTTGTCTGCTCGGATAAGAGTAAATAACCCGTAATTATGAGTTGATTTATTTGCCCCGAACGAATTTCCAGTGAAATTTATGAACTGCATGAATTTGTATCTCAGTGTGGGAGACCCAAAATAAAACCAACATTTTCTTGATTTATGATGTTGAATACAAAACAAGGAAGTGAAGTAGATATTCGAAAATTCAATCGGTACAATGAATTATGAACTCTGTAGGAAAGATTGCTGCAACATTGACAAATATTTGCTCAAAGTGTTACAATTTTTACTTTTTAAAGTATTCAAAACTGTTTCATGTACATAATTTTTTTGTCTAACATCTTTTTTGTAAATTGAAAATAACTTCTTCAATTCTGTGTTCTGTCCATAAGCATTTTTTATCAATGCCCAAGTCTACCATTGAAATTAATTGAAATTAAAATGAAAAAATTAAGGTCTTAATCGAGAAAAATATATCGCCAAAGGAGATACTAGGAATTAACCCTTCTGTCAATACGAAGGCACCTGGGTACCTTCTGCGATTTGAAGTAAAAATAGCCTGCTTTCGGCAAAGGAACGCTATGCTGATATATTTAGTATCTTCCTAAAAATCAATTGACTACCTATTAGATAAGTGATATAGTAAGAAACGTTTTTCAGTATAACTATTTGAACTAATTTTTGAACACTGCTCCTTTGTTCTATACGAAGGTGCCCGCGTACCTTCATACAAAATACAGTAAAACAATACAGTGTAAACCTGAAATTACTCGTTCATATTCAAATGGACCAAATTTAAAATTTGAAATCAAAGCTGTATTCAAATATAAGTTGAATTTAAGACATCCGATCGAAGTCATTGACTTCACGTGCGTGTTACTCCAAGATGTTTTACCCTTTGAAAGGAGATGTTTACTCTGGAAAACTGGGCAACTGTCAACGTATGTAAGAACCAAGTAGGTGGAAAAATTTTACAAATTTGTATTCAATGCTGCAGCGGACAACATTATTACTTCTGAGACACTGGCGGAATACCTCTTCGCAAAAAATCTCACTTTTGTGAAAAAAATCAATCAAAAATCAAATGGTGTTGTATCCTCCAAAGAGCACTGAAGCTGCGTGTTTTTTTTTCAACTATGTGCCACGACAGCCGCCTTGGCTCCGCTGGCTAGTGCGTTGGGCCGCGAGTCAAATGCGACGGTCGAACCCAGGTTCAATACTCCGTTGCTGCTAACACCAAAAAACAACAAAAACAACAATTTTTCTCTCGTCGGCTGCCCTCTCAGCAGGAAATGGCAAACCTCTGAGAGTAAAATTGCCTATGAAAAAGGTTCCAACTCGCAGTTCGGAATCGGCAATAAACTGAAGGTCCCTTCCAACATTGTAAAAATTCGCACGCACAACACGATTGGTTGCGGGTAGGTAGGCCTTGGTCTCGTAATCGGGCTGTCGTGCCAGTCAATTATTATTATTTTTACCACGGCAAAGCAGTTCCAGGGGACAATGTGGTGGTCCTCATATTTGCTAGCTACAAAAATTATGGGTGACGCCTTGATTTCAAATGGTTTTGGGGTCAAAACTTGTATGCAGAACGCCTCCTAAAATAAAATCCTGTATGCGCCTCTGATGCCGAAAATTCAGAATAGGCAAAAAGATTCCCTTGTTGTCACAATTTTTATACTAAAAACAGTTTTGAAACAGTTTCAGTGCAACGGTCACTAGATGACTTACCGACTTACCGTGGGTGAGATTTCAGTCAACTAAAAAAAACTCTAAGGTTCATTGCTCTTTTCACGTATTCAATAAATGGTAAATTTTGTGTTCGTACTCTTACAGTGGCGCCGCAATAAGTGCGTTTTTAAGTGGCACAATTGCCACAAATTGATTCGATTAACTCATCAGACGTTTGCAGCATCATTTCGTTTTTGCCTTCGAATTGGTTTGCTACTCTTTTGCACTTTCAAGTGACGCCCTTTACATTGCAAACAACACTTACATACAACGCTGCCACATGGTGTGGCGGCTTTATGCCACACTTGCAACATTAATTAATTGCCAGTCTTCAGCACATTGCGACATCGCAAAACGATTTTCCGCAAAGGACACAGCGTGGTCTGCAGACGCATGCAGAATGTGTGTTTGTGTTTGTGAAAGATGAAAAGAGGGAGTGGCGGTAACGGACAACATTTGACATTATGCCGTCTGCTGCAAATGCGGTGCGTTGCAGTGTTGGCGGCGGCAAATGTTGACAAGATGTCAAAATCGCATGAAACGTCGAGCGACACGTATGACGATGGTATGATGGGGCAAGTTGTTGTTGTTGTTGTTGTTTTATGTTAATATGCTGTTTTTGTGCACTGCATTGCTATTGTGTTGCGTGTTTTATTGTTGTTTTAATTCGGTTGTTGTTATTTTTGACATTAATGTTGTCGTTGGCATTTGTTATTGTTGCTGTCTTTTGTGAAGTTGTCGTCATTTCTGTGGATGTCATTCAAATTGCTGTCACTTATGTTGCGGTTTAAATTGATATTGTTGTTGTGCTTTATGTTGTTGTTGCGCCTTATGTTGTTGTTGTTGGTGTCATTTACGTTGTTGTTTTCACTTATTTTGTTGTAATTTTGTTGCTGTTGTTTTATGATATGTTGTTGGAATTTGTTAAAACAACTTTGTTATTGTTGTGATTTATGTTGTTCTTCTCACTTATATTGTTGTCGTGAAAATTTTATTGTTCTTTTTGTTGTTGTTGATCTTCTCATTCATAGTTTTGTTGTCTAGCTGACTATAAGTTTTCATTGGCTTTGTTGTTGCCGTCATTTGTTTGTTGATGTAATTTGTTTGTTGTTGTCATTTGTTTCCTGTTGTTAATTGTTTGTTGTTGTAATTTGTTTCTTGTTTTCATTTGTTTACTGATGTTTTTTGTTTGTTGTTGTGATTTGTTTACTGATGTTTTTTGTTTGTTGTTGTATTTTGTTTGTTGCTGTATTTTGTTTGTTGTTGTATTTTGTTTGTTGTTATAATTTTCATTTTTTTGTTGTTGTCATAGGTTTACTGATGTTTTTTGTTTGTTGTTGTCATTTGTTTGTTATTGTCATTTGTTTGTTGTTGTAATTTGTTTGTATTTTTCATTTGTTTGTTGTTGTCATTGGTTTGCTGTTGTTTTTTGTTTGTTATTGTTATTTGTTTGTTATTGTAATTTGTTTGTTGTTGTAATTTGTTTGTAATTTTCATTTGTTTGTTGTTGTCATTTGTTTACTGATGTTTTTTGTTTGTTGTTGTCATTTGTTTGTTATTGTCATTTGTTTGTCGTTGTAATTTGTTTGTAATTGTCATTTGTTTGTTGTTCTCATTTGTTTACTGATTTTTTTTGTTTGTAATTGCCATTTGTTTGTTGTTGTCATTTGTTTGCTGTTGTTTTTTGTTTGTTATTGTTATTTGTTTGTTATTGTAATTTGTTTGTTGTTGTAATTTGTTTGTAATTTTCATTTGTTTGTTGTTGTCATTTGTTTACTGATGTTTTTTTTTGTTGTTGTCATTTGTTTGTTATTGTCATTTGTTTGTCGTTGTAATTTGTTTGTAATTGTCATTTGTTTGTTGTTCTCATTTGTTTACTGATGTTTTTTGTTTGTTGTTGTCATTTGTTTGTTATTGTCATTTGTTTGTTGTTGTAATTTGTTTGTTGTTGTCATTTGTTTGTTATTGTCATTTGTTTGTTGTTGTAATTTGTTTGTAATTTTCATTTGTTTGTTGTTGTCATTGGTTTGCTGTTGTTTTTTGTTTGTTATTGTTATTTGTTTGTTATTGTAATTTGTTTGTTGTTGTAATTTGTTTGTAATTTTCATTTGTTTGTTGTTGTCATTTGTTTACTGATGTTTTTTGTTTGTTGTTGTCATTTGTTTGTTATTGTCATTTGTTTGTCGTTGTAATTTGTTTTTAATAGTCATTTGTTTGTTGTTCTCATTTGTTTACTGATGTTTTTTGTTTGTAATTGCCATTTGTTTGTTGTTGTCATTTGTTTGCTGTTTTTTTTTGTTTGTTATTGTTATTTGTTTGTTATTGTAATTTGTTTGTTGTTGTAATTTGTTTGTAATTTTCATTTGTTTGTTGTTGTCATTTGTTTACTGATGTTTTTTTTTGTTGTTGTAATTTGTTTTTAATTCTCATTTGTTTGTTGTTGTCATTTGTTTACTGATGTATTTTGTTTGTTGTTGTTGTCATTGTTGTCATTTGTCTATTGGTTTTGTAATTTTATTGTTGTTGTTGTCATGGTTGTCATTTGTCTATTGTTTTTGTGATTTTATTGTTGTTGCTGTTTCATTGTAGTTGCCATGTTTACTATCGTTGTTGTTATTTTTTGTTGCCAGTGTAATTGTTGCTGTTGTAATTTGCATTATTGTTGTTTCTGATTTCATTGTTGCTGTTGCTGATTTCATTGTTGTTGTTAACAGCTTTGTTGTTGGGGCCATTTATGTTGTTTTATTTAAATTGCTGTTTTTTGTTGTGGCTGTTTCTCCTTTCATTGATTTTGTTATAGTTGTCATTTTTTATTGTTGTTGTCGTTCATCTAAACAATTTTTCTTGTTCCGAGTCAGTAGTGTTGTTGACATTTTGTTTTTGCTGTCAAGTTTCACCACTGAAGTTATACATGTTGTTGTTATTCTTGTTTTTGCTTCTGTCATTGCTACATTTGTTGTTGCTACTAATATTTTTGCATTTATGCTGCCGTCATTGCTATTTCTGTTGTTGTTATTGTTGTTGTTGTTGACTGTGTGTTGCATTCATAGCTACTACTGCTTTAGCTGCTGTTGTTGTTGCTACTTTTATTGTAATTTATATGCTGCTGCATGCTCCTCATGCTCTTCTTCTTCTTCTTATACTTCACGCTGCCATAGTTGTTATGACAGTTGGTGACCATATTAGTTGCGCTTCGAATGCGTTCTTTTTGTTTGTTGTTATTGTTGCCGTTGTTACTGCAATGCAGTTTGTATTTATGTTGCCGCTGCTGCGTGTCTCAGCAACTATCTGTCTGTCTGTCTGTTTGATTGTCCTGGGCTGTCTTTTCGTCTGTCGGTATTTCTTTCTGTCTGTCTCAGTATGTGCCTGTCTTTCTGTCCACCCGCCTGTCAACGTAATTGTCATTTTTCTGTCGTCTTCTTACAGTTGCAACGTCGTTGCATTGTCATCTTGTTGTTGTTCGTAAGACTGTTATTGTTATTTTTTATTTAATTCTTATGCCTTGTCACCTCTTGCCTTCTTAAGCGTTTTTTAATACGAACACATCTGCATTGCGCATTCGTCATTGCATGTTGCACGTTGCACATTGTTGCCACTTATGCCGTATTTGGCATATTTATTTATTTTTGTTTTCTTAGTTTTCCTTTTTTCGCAATTTTTGCGTAACGATTTGTTGCCTTTGGTTGTTGTGATTGCTGTTGCATTTAGTGTCGCTGTATTTTTGTTATTGTTGCATTTGCCGCTTTGGGTCATTGCACGTTGCCTTTTAAAGCGTCGGCAACGATGTGGTAGCATTGCTTTGACGATTCCCGCGGTTGCAAAGCGTTCATGTTATTATTGTTCTTGTTGTTGTTGTTATTGTTGTGTCTGTGCGTTGGCTGACTCGCAACATAATAAACGCTTGCAACATATTATTATGTTGTTATTGTTGTTGTTATTCCTTGAATTTTCGCTGTTGTTTTTGTTAGTGGTTTTGTTGTTTATGACTAAAATTTTTGAATTTTGTGTTACGTCGTGTGGTTGGTGGGCGTAGCGAAATTGCTTTCGAAGCACAGGCGGCAAGTGTTAATTTAGAAAATCAAAAAATATTTAAAGGTGTGGCAGTAAAAATTTTAGACTAAAATACAGAGTGACTCAAGTGATGAAATAACTGAATTTATAAACTAGTGGGGATCTAATTTCGAAAGGAGATCTAACAGTATTGCGGCAGTTCTACGTTTGAGTCTTCAGTTAAGTAACAAAAGAAGAGATTTTAAAAACTACTAAAAAGTATTAAAAAAATTTATTGTTAAAAAATTATTAATAAAAAATTTAAAAACTAATTATTTATTAATTAATTTTTATTTAATTTGATTAAAAAGGAGTACAACAAATTTAATTTTACTAAAATCTTTATAACTTAAATCTTTGTAAAAAAAATATTAAATTGTAATAAAAAAATTATAAAAATAGGAAAAAAAATTTGTTTAACAAAACAAATTTAATTTAAAAATAATGTACTTAATAAATAAAATTTAATAATAAGTAAATAAAAAAATTAGATAATTATAAATTAAATAAATTAAAATAAAATGTATTTTACCAAAATTTTTATAACTTAAGTCTCTATAAAAAAATATTGAATTAAATTGTAAAAATTAAAATTAAAATTAAATAAAAAAAATAAAAATTATAAAAAAAAAATTTATATAGAAAGAATGTAAAAAATTTAGTAATAAGTAAATACAAAATTTAAATAATTATAAACTAAAAAATTTCAAAGAAGATTTATTTTACTAAAATCTAAAATATCAATTCAACTGTATAAATAATATTAAATTAAATTACTAAAATTTAATAATAAAAAATTTATTTAAAAAAATGAAAAATAAGTTAGCAAAAAATTTAAAAAATTATAAACTAAAAAAATTAGAACACAATTTGTTTTTACTTAAATCTTTATAACTTAATTTAACTTAAACTCTTTATAAAAAGAATATTAAATTAAATTATAAAAATATGAATAACAAATTTAATAATAAAACAAATTTAATTTAGAAGGAATGTAAAAAATTTAAATAATTATAAACTAAACAAATTTCAAATAACATTTATTTTACTAAAATCTTTATAACTATAAACTTCATAAAAAAACATATTAATTTAAATTATAAAAATATTATTAAAAAATTTAATAATAAAATAATTTTAATTTAGAAAGACTGTAAAAAATTTCATAATAAGTTAATAAAAAATTTAATTATTTATAAATTAAAAAAATGTAAAATAAAACTTATTTTACTAAAATCTTTACAACTTAAGCCTTTATAAAAAATATTAAATTAATTTATAAAAATATGAATGTGAAAGATGTTATTAACAGAAAATCATTCGGTTTTCAATAGATGGCTTTAGTTATCTTCAGCTCCCGTTGTATAAGTGCGATCGGATTACGAAGGATGAGCTTAGAAGGACAAGATTTCATACTAAAAAACCTTTTCAGACAGTTTTGTGATTGTTTGACTCGGCTTTGTTTGAGCGCGCATCAAAATTGGAGACTCTGGTAAAGATGAAAATGCAAGCCAGGCGGCTTGCATAGTGAATAGTGTCTATGATCATCTTTCTAGAACGGTTAAGCATGCGCAAGTTTAGTTTCATTGATTTCGTTCCGCAGATTTTGATGTCAAAGAGACGAAAAACTGGGCTCAACGGAAGCTTGTGAAAATCGACCATTCCAGTTATTTGCCCATAAAGACGAAGGTTTCTAAAAGACAAGATTTCTACAGAGCACAGTCGAACCGAGAACCCTGGCAGCTAGCGCTGCTAATGCCTAAGTAAAAGTTTTATTTTATTGCTGTTTTATTAAAAAAAAATCATTTAAATTAAATAAATCCCCAGTCAACTCATTCAACCCATCTTTGTTCTTCTAACCAAGCATCATCAAATTCGCCGGCGTGCCTGTGGTCGCTGACTCACCCAATGACCTAATGACGTTTCCGTTTCCATCAAAAGACTCGCAGGTATTCGCCCTTTGGCGAATTAAGCGCACCTTTGTCAAGTTGTAGTTGCTTTAACCAATTAGCAAACCATGAAATGTTACCTTTCTCTCTAAACATGACCACAATTCACCTGGCGCCTGACTCACGCTCGACAAGAGTCAGATGTCACTAGTCGACAAAGCGAAACACAAAAACAAAAACACCACTTAATAAAATTATGAATGAAATTTGCGGTTGGGGTTTTACCAGCAAATATTTGTTTGTAGTGCTTAACACAATTTTCAGAAATTTTAAGCATTGCTCAGTTCAGTCTTGTGGCCGAGCAGCTGCATTGGCTTTTGCGGAAAAAATTCACTTTAAAGTTATATTTTATTTGTAATAAAATGGAAAATGTGGTCAAGCCAGTTGGCAAAGTAATCGATCTGCATAAACGGTAATTTTTTGCAAACGCTAACAGTAGAGTTGCCACTCAATTAAATATTTGCATCAATGAAAAATTAAGAAAAGGTTTGATCAATGCTTATGAAATTTTATTGGTATTTAGTTTCTGAACATATAAACGAAATTATTTCTTTTTTTATAAAAATTATTTGAACAACTTTAAGCCATATAAAAAGTTTTAACATAACATAACATAACATTTTAGATTTTTATATTTTAATTATTATTTCTAAACTTCATTAAATAAAATTTTTGGGTTTTTGAACCAATTTCAATAATTTAGTTCAAATTTATTTCATTTCATGTTATTTTATTTTATTTTATTTTATTTTATTTTATTTTATTTTATTTTATTTTATTCTATTTTATTCTATTTTATTTTATTTTATTTTATTTTATTTTATTTTATTTTATTTTATTTTATTTTATTTTATTTTATTTTATTTTATTTATTTTTTTTATTTTATTTTATTTTATTTTATTTTATTTTATTTTATTTTATTTTATTTTATTTCATTTAATTTCATTTCATTTCATTTCAATTCAATTCCACCTCACCTAACTCATTGGCAACACTGTACCGTTTCGTCTGTCCCAATTGCCAACAGCTGCTTCATAATTTGGCCAATTTCCGCTATGTTTATAGACAAATCGAACCGGTGTTGCAGCAATCCGATCGAGCTGACTGGCTGGCTTACTCTTAGTTTCATTCCCTCAGCACTGTGCAAAAGTGGCGCTCCAACATTAACAAATTGTTATCTTCGTGTTGTTGTTGTTGTTAACCGTTTTTTTTACCCACCTAGCGAAAAGTGAAGTAAAGAGAAACAAGTTGTACGAGCTCAAATTGCTGTCGGGAAAACCGGTCGCAGACACACTTTGCACACTCATTAGCGCCAATGGTTGCGTAGTGTTGTTATCACTAGCTTTTTGTTATTGTTTTTGTTGTTGCATTTGTAGTAATTTGCATGCAGCACCAGGCCAACTGACTTTACATTTCGTTTGGCTGTTGAAATGCTGCCAGTGCGTGCATTATTTTGTTTGACTACAGAAGAAGTAAACAAATGTTGCGCTAGTTGCGTGTTTATAAACATGCAAAATGTTGCTGGTGTTAGAGAGATGTTGCTGTGTGGGTTTTCATGTGAATGGAAGTAGGTAAAGACTTGGTGGAATTAAGAGTTAAGGTAAATTTGGAATTTTTTACTTCTTAACTTCCAATGAAGTTCATAAAATTTTTGGAGAGTAAAATTAACCCTTATTCTCATACCCAAACTTACTAACGTCGTTTGGCACCCGGGGTACCCGGGTACCCATTTCATGAAATTTTTAAGTTTTCAATATTTTGTTAATTAAAAAGTGTTTATAAAATTTTGATATGATTTGTTCGCTTTTCACCTAAATAACGAGGATCCGGAAGGTAAACAAAAAATTTTCATTATTTGTCAGTTTTTTTCACGAAAATACATCGCAGTGGGCACCCGGGTACCCGGGTATGAGAATAAGGGTTAAACTAAAACAAAAAACAAAAATATGGTGTGCGTTTTTTTCATATGGATCGAAGTGTCTACAGACTTGGTGCCTTTTACTTTTGAGGTAATTTTGGAATTTTTTAAATGATAATTTAATGAAGCTTATAAAATATTTCGAGAGTTAAATAAAAGTAAAACTAAAAATAAAAAAATGCAATGTGTTTTTTTATATGAATGGAAGTGTGTTTAGACTTGGTGGCGTTTTTATTTTTAGGTTATTTTGGATTTTTTAAAATGATAATTTAATGAAGTCTATAAAATGTTTGGAAAGTAAAATTAAAAAAAACGTACGTACGTACTACTCTTTATTGAAAAACAATTCAACTCGTGTTTTAAGTTTTATTCTTGAAAATCGAAATCTAACGGGGTCAACAACGGGCTAAAAATTTGTTTGAAGAAATAGATAAGTAGATAATTTTCTACGCCTTTTGACTTCAAATTTTTTGAAAGTTGTTAGTGAGAAATAGTTTGACATGTGTTTTTTATTTTTTCGAAAAAAATATTTGACGAGGTCAACGATGTGTTAAGATTTTATATGGGAAAACATGACTTAATGCGCTAATTGACTTAAAATATGGTGAAAGCACTTCAAATGAGAAAGAATGAGATTCGAATTTTGCATAGAAATCGGGTTAAGAGGGGTTAAGGGTTAAGAAAAACTTGTTTTATTGGCCCCATTGACTTCAAATTTGCATGCAAAACCGCGAAGAGCTTTTAAAGATGTGTAAAAGGTAAATTTATACGTCACACACACGTCACTTCACATATCTACACCCTTTGCTCCCATTTTTTTCTGATAGATTTTGAATTACACAAACAAAAAACCAAACTTTTTGGATTCGTAATATCTAAGTATTGTTTTTATTATACCAACATAAACCAAAAACATTTTAAATCGAATATACCAATTTTTTTTATTCAAACTTTAAGTTTTCTCCATAATAGATAACTGCAAAAATAACTTTAGATAACATTAAGTAGTCGAATATTAACGCCGATTCATTAAAAACCACTTGCAGTCATCATTGATTCTTAAAAACTTAAGCACACACACTCGCGTTTAAGCACAAATGTGAGGCTCATAAAATTTATGTCATTTTAATTAAATTAAAATTGCACACGAGGCCAACATTTGGAGCGCGCGCAACTGAGAGACCAAAGTGCTGTTTGAAGCGATTGTGGGTTTAATTTTATATAAAAACACACTAAAATATCAACAACGAAAAAACGTGTTAAAAAAGTTTGCATTGGCTAACAGCAAATAGGTGCGGCGGCTCTATGTGTCGTCAAGGACGTGTGTATTGAAGTTGTAAACTCGCATTCAACATACACCTACATTTTATTATGCACGTTGTTGTTGTTGTTTTTGTTGATGTTGTGAACGCAGTTGCTGTTGTTTGTAGGCGATACAAAGGCGTTTTGCTGCAGCGCCTAAAAGCAGGCAATAAAAAAAGTGGTAGCAAATTAAAAGCATGCAAAAAGAGTAGTGCTGCAAAAAACAGTGCAGCAACAACAAAACATTTTACGTGACACAATTAAAAAATTGAAAGGAAATTGCATTAAAACCAAACAATAATAACAAAAACAATAAAAAAAATTTGTAGCTATAAAAAGCAGCAAAATTAAAAGCCTAGCAGCAGCAGCAGTGGCGAGTGGACAACACCAGCATTAACAACAACAACAACAACAACTCATTTGCATGTTAAAACCCTGAACTGAAAGGCGATAGTGGCGCCAGCAAAAGCTGGGCGTCCAACACACGCTTTCCCACGCCGCCTGCGCCGCCGCCGCTACACTATGCAACAAAATACCGTGCACGCATTTTAATGCCGCTGGCTGCAGTTTTGGGTGGGGCTGGCCCAGTTCGCTTGGACTGACTGGCTGGTTGCCTTACAAATTTGCGGGAAATTAATAAAAAAAAGAGAAGGATAACAACAACAACACCACCAGTGCATGTTGGGGCGCGTACAGAAATAAAAAAAATTAAGCAACAAAATTAATTAAAAATTAAACAACAACAAATGGCAGGGTTCCACCATAAAGCGGCCACAAAACGAATAGGAAAAGGACATTTTTTTGGTTTGCGCGCTGACACCAAAAAAACCCAAAAAAAAAACATGGAACTTTAAAGTGCGAGCGCACTTGGTGCAATATGCCGTTACAGCAACCGCGGCATGTGGCATTTTGGCGCCACATCCGATGACTGCTACTGCTGCTTCTTGGGTTGTTTCTTTGTTTGGTTTGGTGGCGTTCATCATCATTTTTTGCATGCTTTGCGCTGCATTCGCGCGCTCATAAAATGTTCTTAATTACACAAATTAACGCAGTTTTGTGGATTTATATTGCAGCTCGCGACAGTCAGGCAGTCATTGTCGTCAGCGCGTTTTTTGTGCTGCCAGTGCTCGATTTCACTTGGTCCCTTAGACCTCGACGCCATTTTGTATGTTTAATTTAACGGTACAGTGCGGCTGCGCGATTTACGACTCTCTCCACCACTCTTCACTGCTGCACTTTCACATAAAGTTTAAAAAAAGTTAACAAAAAAACACTTAAAATCCAAATTACAAACGAGAAATTAAAAATAATACAACAAAATTGCACCATTTCCGTTGTCAACTGTCGTCTTTAAATTTCATTAAATTCATTTATGTGTTTTTGTTGTTGCTGATGTTGTTTTAAATGTTCCTTCATTGGTTTTCATTTGCATATTTATCTCAAAGCTGCAACTTGGCCGCTTCGGTCCAGTCCACTTTAGCTGCACTGAACTTTGTTCAATTCTGCAGTGTTTGCATTGCAATGATTTGTTTTTGTATTTTATTATTTCAAGCTGGAAATTCGGCGAGATAAATGATGCGAGTCGACGCTAATATAATTATTGTTGTTGTTTTTGTTCTTATTGTTGCTTTCCTCCAGTTGTCGGTACAATCAATTATTTGAGTCATCAATCAAAGCAATTATCAGTCACCGTTGCCAAAGGGGGGTTGGAGGGCGAAAACTAATTTAAATATTGCAAATTGATTGCACGGAACGAATGGTCAGTGCAGATGCACTTGAAAGTATAAAAAAGAACGTTTGTTTGATCAATTAAAATAGAAAATATTTGAAAAATTTAATGAACAAAATAAAATAAAATAAAATAAAATAAAATAGAATAAAATAAAATAAAATAAAATAAAATAAAATAAAATAAAATAAAATAAAATAAAATAAAATAAAATAAAATAAAATAAAATAGAATAAAATAAAATAAAATAAAATAAAATAAAATAAAATAAAATAAAATAAAATAAAATAAAATAAAATAAAACAAAACAAAATAAAAAAATTAAATTAAATTAAATTAAATAAAAAAATAAAACAAAATAAAACAAATCAGCGCTTGCAATATTTCTGTTTGTCTTTCATTTCAATAGCTCTTCTCTTCTCTTAAAGTTTTGCAAAAATGTTCCAAAAACTCACTTTCAATGTCTCTTTATCAGCAATTACGGCCGAATGCAGAGTCAAATTTTGCAAAATTATTTCACTTATCTTTTTGTCTATTTTTAGAATCAACAAAAACGCACTGAAGCAAAGAACAAAAATCAAATTGTAAATATCAACAATGAGTTCTATGTGTGTTGCTGAAAATGATTTGATTTGGTTTTTTTTTACTGTAATTAGTGATAAAACCCTGATAACACCTGCCGAAATGCACTGCACTAACAAATAATGAGTTTTGTTTTTGTTTATTTATAGAAATATAATTCAAATAATGTGAATCGCAAGAGACAATAAGAAACATGCGAAAGAACAAATATTGAAGCACTTATACTGAGTAAACCATTGAACCAATGAGTCATTTGAAAAGGGAGAACTGTGGGACAAGCGACATTGTGAGATAGAAAAAGATAAGAGTTGAAGATGTAGAAAGAACTGAGAGATTCAAATTACTCGTCTGCAGATTTATTAGGGATTTTACGAGTGTCTGTAGATTGTAAAGGGTTAGAGAATTAAATCTTTTAATTCGAATAAGATCAAAACGTAAACAAGGGCATCTTAAACACAGAAAAGATACGAGGATCTTTGATCACACGATTGTTTTTCTCTAGAGCAGCTCAAAGAGTCTCACTAGTCGCTAGTCTAGTTCATCCATTGTAGTATTATAGCAAGTATTGCCCCTAAGAAGCTTTGTATATACCCTTCCCTAAGTCTGTCTAAGGAAGAATTATATTATCTGTGTATAGGTATGAGTGGGACCATGAGAACGTGCCCGTCGATTGCAGTATAGGCAATTTTAGATGTGCCTCCTCTTAACCAGGAAAGAAAGTAGAAGGACCTTCGGCTTGCTTGTAATACGAAACTAAAGAGCGGGGATCTCTCGGGACACATGAGCATATGAAAAATGCTCGGAAATGACCCAATGCTCAAGATCTCAGATATTATCCCACCTAAGGTGGAATTCTCCAAGAGATAAAAGGTTAACATCTTGAACAGACAGTTATGGAGAACAAATCGATTCATACTAAAACCGGGGTATCAACTTTGGTACACGGATGGGTCGATAAAAGCACTGGAGTGGAGTATACGGACTCAAATTTAACCAAGCTTTTCTGGAAAGCTAGCTTCTTTCAGGCGGAAACATACGCCATCATAGCGTGAGATAAGCGAGAGCTTACGCAGAAAGTCGTCTGGCTCACATATCTATATTTTGTCTGACAGCCAGATAATCCTCAAGTCGCTAGAAGCCTATTCGATTTCCTCAGAGTTGTTAAAGCACTGCCGTGATCTCTTGAATAAACTGGACAGGCGCAAATTTGTAGAGCTGCAATGGATACCAGATCATGAGGGACATGACGATTATGAACAACCGGTGCCTTACGCCCACTGATAGGCCCGGAACCATTCTCTGGACTACCAGATAGGACTTGAGGAGTGGTTACGGAAATGGGTTGAACAAGAATTTTCTAATCCATGACCAACACAATGGGACTATGTATGGCAAAACTATTACTGGCTCCTGACAGAGGGTATCCAATAAACTCCTTATGATAAACCGAGAGCACCTTCGCAATCTCACTGGGTACGTAATGGGACATTGCTCACTTAGATATCATCTCAAAAACATGGGAATATCCTCTACGGATATGTGCAGCATGTGTGAGCTGGAACAAGAATAGTTCCACTTTCTATGGGAATGTTCTGCACTTAGCAGAACGAGATTTATCCCATATATGCCGAAGTTTATTTCGTCTTGCAATTAAACTAAGCTCGACTTGTAGAAGATTTTATGGTAAACAAGAGAAGCACGAAGTCGAAAAGAATGTATACGCGGCGTCTAGAATTCTATTCCCATACTTGGAAACCATATTTAAGAAACTAAGGTGAGATAAGCTAGCTGGCCAAGTAGGCCATGCATAGACACTATTGGGTCCATAGCGATACCAGTTGGAACTACTTAGTGTTGCGTATCGACGCAAAAATAATCGGTGAGAATGCGGTTGTTCCTAGCGAAGTTCAGCAGCGACTAACTAAAACTAAGGACTAAAACACAGTGGCCAGTGGAATGACGCTTGTCCGGCACGGGACAATTGTGCTCGCGTCCATGCCCCTTGACTCCATGCCTTCAGCTGTCATACTAAAAAAGCGGTACATGGTGTTGCTGCTTGAGGCTCACTCTTGGTCAGATCCTGAGGATGAGCTCGGTAAACACTGTTTCCGTATATTCACGGACGGCTCCAGAAGGGAAGCCGTAGGGAGTATTGGAGAGGTGTATCTATCTGTGTCTGTAGCGACAGCTATGAGTCTGTTCTGTCACTCGAAACTTATGCTTCCCGCCATATCCGATAAATGCTCACAGTTTCTTTTGTCTTTAGGCAGAAGGGACTGCAGGCAGATAGTCGGGTTAATAATGGGCCATGTATGTATGTTGTATGGGCAAAGCCCATGGAAATCGTAGGCATATCTGACAGTGCTGTCCTGTCTGTGGTGAGGACGTTGAGACGGCGAACCACTTCCTATATGTTCCCCCTGCCCCGTGTACGCCCGAATCAGGTGTGCGACGGTTGACACCGAAGCGACAGTCTTGGCTCCTTCGCACCCCAGCATCTTTCAAGATTTCTCCGGAAGTCGGGTAGATTTAAAGCACATAAACAGTAACAACAAGTCGTATTACAATGGACGTATAATTGTCTGAGTGCTACGCTTGCTAGATCGTTCCGACAAGGGGAAAAAAATTATACCATGCTTGGGGACCTCCTCAAACCCAAAGAAGAACGGGACCCGGGGGGTAAGTGAGTCGTTGTCTTGAGATAGACGGACTGGAGCTGGTTGAAACATAAGTTGCACTAACATGTTTGATTTTGGTATCAAAGAGTAATTGAAAAGTAGAGGTTTTTTGAAACTTTATAAAGTTCATCGGACGTTCATCTCTGCTGGAAAGGCCAAATAGACTCTTGGTGTGACCATATCAACGTCTGACCTGATGGATTTGGAGAACCTAAAGAAGTAGAATTACAAAAACAGGCCAAACTGTAACTATTTTCTCTTTCTTTTTACTGTAACTTAAATCTATCTCAGGGCACAGCTGTCACCTATACTTGACATCATCTACTTTACCTAACCAACTATAAATTTTCAATGAACCAAATCTTCATAACCCCAGCTAGAATAATAAGTCTTCCATTCCTTCAAGTCTTTAACTTGAGCTTAAAAATGCGCAAAGTTCATTGAACGTTTACTAGACCAGCGGCTACCAAGCTTGGTGGGTTGTCTTTTGATGTTCCGTAATCGCAATAAATCACAATATTTCGCTTGCTATAAAAAGTTCTCAAGCAGTGACACACAGTGAGACTTTTTTATGGTGTCATTGCTAATTGCGATTATATCGCGGATAGAAATTTGTTTTTGGGTTGCAAAAAAATAAACAATAAAATTACGTCAGCGTTCAATTGTAGCCACTTTCTAAAGACTCTCTGCGGGTTGTAAACTCTCTCGGTTTGAAATTGAAATGAGCAGAGCGTAGCTCATTTCAATTTGAATTTAAACTTCAACCACAATTCGATTGTTTAATGTTTTGTTAACTGACAAATGAAGCACGAAATAACACAACAATTAATTGCACCAATGACTGTCGACGCGTAAGAGCCGCCCACATTGAGCCACAGTGGGCAGCACGCACACTTCGAGCCGTCAAATGGCAATGTTGCCAAATTGAGTGAGAGCGCACTTGTTTTTCTTGTTGTTGTTGATAATAACAACAACCATTTCAATTTGTGCAATAACAATCTTCTTTAAGCCACAATAAATTAATGACAACCAGAAGCAACAACCAATAAAAGCGACGGCCAGCGGTTGACAAATCGAATTGTCAGATTTATATGGATATATGTGTGTGTGGGTTTTTTTAATTGATTTTGGCTTCAATTAAAAGCAAAACAATTCGGCACATTTTGATGCGTTTTTAAAAGTGCAGTTTAATTGAGCATCAACAGCAACAACAACACTCATCTTTATGCCTTTCGACGACTGTATGTGCGGAATTAAGTGCGCTGCAACAACAATAACAACAACAACGACAGCTGTTGTTGGCCTTTTTTCCGCTTTATCTCGAAATGGAAGCTTGGCCTGTCAGCTGCAACGTTGGTTGGTTGCTGCAGCCGAAGGGAACATTGGCGACAGTGCATTAACCTCATTGTGCGTGCGACGCCGCTCCCCTGCGCCTTGCAATAATTCATTTTGTTGTTGTTGTGCCGTTGAAGATGCCAGCAGTCGGCAGGCGCAGCTTATAAGCGCCGCTTGTTTGTAGGCTTTATCGCGCACATTCTGCCGCCTTTTTTGCTCTCCACACGAGCGTCGCGTCGCTCTGTACGCACTTCACGCGTTCGCCGCAACAATATCAGCGCCGGCAAATTCGAATCGCTGTCAGCGTTGCTTTGGTGCTTTTGTTTTGCTTGCTTCTGATGTGTTGGCGTTGTTGCTTTCGTTGTTATTGTTGTTGTTATTATTATTGTCATCGTAATGCAAAGCAGCGCCACAGCTTAAAGTTTAGCTTTTTTTTGCCTGTTTTTAATAAGTGTTTCCGTTTTGGAAGACAGACAGCTGAATGGACAAAGTAAAGTCCAGCAAAAACTGGCATAACGGTTGAGGAGTAAGAGAGGAAGTTGCAGGCGTAGAGAGGCAGTGGTTTCAAGTGGTCGATGGCAAAGCCGGAAGTTGTGCGTGACAGCTGAACATGTCAAAGCGAACAAAAAATGTTGTCAAAGTAGATTAAAAATAAAAGCAGAAAAGAGAGATTCAAAGAAAGAAGTAGAGAAGAAAAATTATAAAGTTAAAAGAGAGAGAAGAGAAGAAGGAATGGATCCCCATTTCAGAAAGAAGATGATCAGAATAGACAACAGTGTTGTGAAAAAATATGTGAAGGAACTAGAAAATAGTGAATTCCACTTTAAGAAAATAAAACAGGACAACAAAAAAACGGGGCAAAAGTTAAATAAAACCAAAGCAGAAATAACAGAAATAAGTGGAGAAATCGAACCAAAACATGAACAAAAGACACAATGAGAACAGACAACGCCAAAAGACAAGTGAAGAGATTAAGGAAGACAAAATAGAAAAGTTAAATAAAACCGTAAAATAAATAGTAAATTAAAGCATTAAAGGGTTTAAGAAGTAAGGAAGAAAAATAGAAACAATTAAATTAAACCATAAAATAACAACGCCAACAAAAATTATAGAATTTAAGAAACAAAAATGGGAAAAGTGGAATGAAATCATATAATAAATGATAAAAACAAGTAGTTTAAGATACAAGATAAACAAAAAGCAAAAGTAAAAACACAACACCAAAAGGCAAAAGAAGAGTTTAACCCTTTCGCTACAGGTTTTTACTGTGGAAAGTTAAAGTCTTTCTATGTGGTCTATATCAGCAACATTCCATAAGACTTTTTTCGCATAACGAAAATTTGAATATTTCTTCATTTACTTTTGCCAACATTAAAAAGTTTTCTAATTTTTCTGCTTCTTCTTCCTTTACTATGTCAAGATATACCATTAAAAAACGTGTATACTTCGCTTCTTTAAACTTAGATATTCAGTTTATTAATTTCGTATTTTTCCTAAAACTTCAATTTCAAATTTTTTGTTGGTCTTTAGAATAGTTTAAAGACCAACAAAAAATTGATTCTTGAAACCACAGAGGGTTCAGACGTCCAGAAAGTAGCATGTTGCCATATGGCAACAAAATAACGAAAAGGTTAAGGAGACAGAAAGACTAAAAAGAACGAGAAATATACGCAAAGGGAATCTGAAAATAACAAAATAAGCGAAAAAGTAGTTGAAGAGATAGTTGAGACAGTTGAAGCACGAGAAAAGAAGATAGAAAATGAAGAAAAATAAAGATGTCTCAAATGTACAAAAGGGAGGAAACAAAAGGTTATGACAGATGATTAGGAATTATGAACAGAAAAAATGAAAGTATTTGTGGAAAAGGAAAGCAAGGGAATGAATGAAAAGAATATAAATTAAAGGAAGAAGAAAGATGTCTCAAAGGAGGAAAAAAAAGGAAAGAAAATGAAAAACATGACAGAAAACTAATGAGCATGAGAAGAAAAGTATACAATGCGATTGGGGACTATGGAGACAAAAGAATGAATGCAAAGGATACAAAATAAAAAGTTAATAATATTGTAACGAAGACAGTCTGTCGCTGTGCAAAGCAACCCTGCCGCTACGCGCCGTGCTATAATTCAATCTGGCAACGACGGCCGCGATAATAACTTTTAGTCCAATCTGGCAACGATGGTCGCGATCATCATGGAAACCTTTAGGCCACTCGGGAATGTGCGAGAACGATCTGCGCGATGGCCGGACAGGTATAAAAGGCAGCCGGGTGCGGCGCAGCGAGTCAGTCTGGTTTTGACAAGTGAAGTTGCCACACGGAGTAATTAAGCAAATACTTAAGTGTACGAACAGTAAAGTGTAAACTGTGAATAATAAAGTGACTGTTGGCTTTTAATTGGCTGCGTTCGAATAAACAAAGTTGTTTCATTTTCAAATTGCACAATCCAGTGATACGTAACAGCCCACTAGACCTAGTATTCGTAACAATATAATTCAAAGGAAAAAAGAAGATGTTTTAAAGAGGAAAGAAAATTAAATGGCATGACAGAAGACCAGGGTTTATGAAAAGTTAAAGCACATGTGGTTGTGTATCTATGAAGACAAAAAAATGAATACAAAAGTTACAAAATGGAGAAAACAAATTAAACGAAGGAAAAAAATAGATGTTTTAGAAGAGAGAGAATAGAGTAAATAAATGAAGAGATATGACAGAAGACCAGTGACTATGAGAAACAAAAAAAGTACATGTGATTGGGGACTATTAAGACGAAGAACGAATGAATGCAAAGGATATAAAATGAAGGAGGAAGAAAGAAGTTGAAAAAATAAGAAATTAAGAGACATGACAGAAGACCAGGGATTATGAGAAGAATCCCATTCTGATGAACACAAGAGAATGAATTCGATACCTGTAAAATTAAGAAAAAAGAAACATGATAAGGAATTGCGAAAAGTGAAAATGGTTAGAGAGCATATTTAGGAAAGGAAATTATAGAAGGAAATATGACTAAGAAAAAAGTAACATAAATTAAAAAATTATGAAAAAATACGGAAATATGGAATGCAAGGAATCTCATGAAAAAATGAAGTTATATTGAAGAAAGATCATTATGGAGTTTAAAATTTTAAAAGAAGAAAAGAGATGATTCGAGAAACTGAAGGTTAGCTAAGGTTAAAGTGGCTGTGTGGGCCGGGAACTTTGTCGAAAGACACACTAAGGCCAGTAAATGGGTCCATTGAGATACCCCAGCAGAGAGTGATATGTCTTATTACAAGTTGGAGGGTCTACACAAGCCTATTCGATTTGTAAATAAATTCAAACAAGTCTCTGATGTTATTTTATCTGAAGTTGTCCAAGTTGTTGAAGAAGGGAGATTATGCTGATGATTAGGTTTCGGGGCTGCCTCTGTAAGAACACACTTAGAAGCCTAGTAAGAGAGCTATTGTGATACCACGTATTTCACCCGTTCTTTTAATGTGCGATTCTTATAATTATCATCTGCTTTATGTGGATAGCGATAGCTGAATAGCTGAAATTCGAATCTAGGGCCCCGGTGTGAGAAGCCGGCTCAAAGAAACAAGAGCCTAGGGATTTCCATCTTTGCGTAGAGAAAGACGGACAGAGGCATAGAAGGTGGCTTCTAGTCTCTTCCTAGGCCCAATAGAGAGTATTAAGGAAAGAAAGTGGAATCAATGAAAAAACAAAATGTTTGGGGAATTTGAATATAAAAAATTGTGGAGAAAATACAAGCAACGCAGGAAAGAAACGAGTTGACTTGAAGAAAAAGAATATAAGCCAAAAAAAAATAGGAAAATATAAAATACAAAAACAGAAAATGGTGATGGAAGGAAAAAAATGAATAGTAAAGAAAAGTAATGAAGAAAGAAAGAAAATTGAAGGAAGAAGAATACAATGAAAAGAAAAGATGAAATTACTCAAAAAAGGATTACCAGCGAATGTTAAAAAATATATACATACATAAAAAAACATAATTAAATATATAAAAAAATATGTATAAAAAGTTCATATGGCCTTAGAGCTCAACTGTTGCGGCAAGCAATAACAAAAAAGTCTACGCATGCGTTCACGCGAACTTTGAGCGTTAAGTTAAATTTCGGTGAGTCACAAAACAGCAACAGACAATGTGACAGCCGAATTGCGAAGACGTGCGTACGCATGAGTGAAAGACGCGCTGTCTGTGCGGTGCGTCGAGTGGCGGTCATTATGCTCAATTATTGTCCGTCCACTGACTAATTCATTGAGAGCATAGACAGCGATTTTATTAGCTTCTTTTGAAGCGTTTATTACTGCGATAAAGCTGTTGTTTGTTTTATTTCTTCTGAGCTGAAATAATTTTGAATTAAATGTGTTTTGTTCTTATTGTCGAAGTACTTAAAAGCTTAATGAGTTTTGCCCTTAAAACTCAACTTTATGGCCTCATAAGTAGGCACTTAGATGAGCAAAGCCTACGGCTATCTCACTGCTTGGACAGTGGCTATAAATTTGTTGTAGTTGTCAAACAGTTAAGCTGAAATGTTGCAACATTATTTCTGAAACTATTTAAAGTGTGATGTAAGAATGTTTTTTCATGCTATTGAAAATATATATTTTCTGACTTTAACTTCTTCTTCGACAACACTTTTCTTACTTTAGTAGACAATCGAGAATGATTCTTTAAAAAAAGAAAAAATTGCAGCAGTTCCTCAACTTAATCAGACAAAATATAGCAAAATAATGTTACCACTTAAATGTGGAGCGAATGCAAATGAAATTGCTCACACATATCTCAATTGAATGTCAGCAGACTTGAAGTTCAACTTTCATTACCGTCGCTGCCGTTACAACTTCCACTTCCTACGCTTTCAATGCTGCATTGCAAGTCGTAAAAAACGCTCATTTCCGTTCAGCATAAATATAGATAAACGAACAGCCAGCCAGCCATGCAGTCAGGCAGTCAGCCTGAGAGGCGCACAGACAGCCACTTTGTCAGACATGTGGGCTGTGCAGTCAGGAAAGCAGAAGCGTCAGCCCAATTGACCAGCCTCGTCCTACACTCGGCAGAGCAAAAATTGTCCATTTCTGATGACATTCAAAGCGAAAAGCAGAAAATAATTGAAATAAGCCAAAGTGACTATCATAAAATGCAGCCAATAAAATTGTGGATATTGCCAACTACGACAAGCCGAGGCGAGAGCAGAGACGCCTTTATGATTTATGGTCACGTGCCGGAGAGGTCAACAGTGTTGTTCCAACTTGTGTCGTATTGAAAACTTTATCGGTTGTTGTAAATTGAAATTGTCAAATTGTTGTTGTAAAGTTGTATTGCAGCAGCCGGTGAGAAGTGGGTCAGTCAAGTGTTTGGGCCAGCAATAACAGTTGATAAACGGTTTGTAGTGTCGGTACTAAAAATGTCCTACACGATATTCCTGCAGGCAATAAACGCCGAACTCTGCCAGTGGGTCATGACAAATGACATACAATTTTCGCAATAGAGAAAGTTAATTGATGCATGGACAGTACGGGGAAATTAAAAAAGGAAAGTTGTGCGGTAAGAATTGGATCAGACCAAAAAGAGGACGTAATGTAATGTAATGATAATGGGTAGGGACAATGCCCTTGCGCACTGCAACCTAGTAGGTTTATTGTTTATTAAGAGGACGTAAGGAGTTGAAGTTAGGTGAGGTTCAAAGCGCTGAACCAACGTATTGGCATAATAGGCCTCCCAGAAATTATGATCGAAACGCTACTCATACTTTATTCGTACTCTACTCTACTCTACTCTACTCTACTCTACTCTACTCTACTCTACTCTACTCTACTCTACTCTACTCTACTCTACTCTACTCTACTCTACTCTACTCTACTCTACTCTACTCTACTCTACTCTACTCTACTCTACTCTACTCTACTCTACTCTACTCTACTCTACTCTACTCTACTCTACTCTACTCTACTCTACTCTACTCTACTCTACTCTTCTCTACTCTACTCTACTCTACTCTACTCTACTCTACTCTACTCTACTCTACTTGTACTCTAGTTGGTTGGTTGGTTCAAGTGGCGATGTTCCATCATCCAATTAGCGCGTTAGCCACTATTCCCGGTGGTGGTGGCTTTGATACCAATATTCCCGGTAGGTACCCTAAGGTATATTGTGTGGTGTCATCTGGACTTATATGTATCTATCCATACATATCCTTATATACAGTCCGAGAGGTTAATGAAAGAGAGTAGTGAGTTTACGCTGCACTTTGCTATTTCTTCGAAAGTCTGAAATATCGGTTTTCCCAGCGTTTTCCATCTCCATCTTGCTAAGGCCGGACAGGCGCAGAGGAAATGGTGAACGGTTTCCTTCTCATCCGTGTTTTCACAGCTGTGACAGCTGGTGATGTATGTAATCCCCATTTTTGTCGCATGCTCTCCAATGGGCCAGTGGCCAGTGATGACTGCCGTCAGTCTTGCCACATCCCGTCGGCCTTTGTTCAAGAGCTCTGCGGTCCTATTCTTGTCGTATGTTGGCCACAGTGATCTGCTGATTTTATAGGATTCCGTTCCCTACCATCTAGTTTTGGCTTTAGCGAGGAAGTCCTTCGAGACCTCACTCTTGATAGAGCACAGTGGGGCGTGAACCGTCAGCGCCTCGTTCTCATCAAGAGCGGAGCCTCATTGAGCCAGCTCATCGGCCCTTTCGTTGCCGTCAATGTTATTGTGCCCTGGCACCCATATCAGGGTAGCTCTGAACCGCTGAGCTAGCTCTTTCAGGAGCTTCATGCATTCCCGCATTAGTTAGAATTGACGATTCCAGTGCCTTGACCGTGGATAGGCTGTCGGAAAGTATTGTAATGTGGCTTTTGTAGGATGTGTCCGTCAATGCCATCCTGCACGCTTCTCTAATAGCGAGCACTTCCGCCTGGAAAACGCTTGCTGTGTTGGGGAGGTGGATAACACATTTATCTTTAGATGTTTGGAGAAAACTCCTGCTCCTACTCCGCATTCCATTTTGGAGCCATCAGTGTAGATTGTGTTACTCAGGTTATTTAGGATTTTCTCTTCTCTTCCATTCCAGACGAGAGGGGATACGGATATCGTAATTTTTCCCAAAGACCATGGCAGGAGTTGCATAATCCGTTGTTGTAGGCAGGCTCCTGTGCTCTTGTGATAAAAGACTGCCGTGGCCATACGGTCTGTCTTTCCAGCAACCTGTTTCTCTCAGCCTAGGAGCACTAAGAATTGCGGCCTTCATAATATGCAGATCGACGTGAAGCAGGTGCGTCAGCACGTTTAACGACTCTCCAGGGCAGGATCTAATTGCTCCCGTAGTTCCGGTACAAGCTGCTCTTTGTAGTCTACCGAGTTTGGTAATGTTGTATTCCCTCCTTAGGGCTTTCCACCAGACCAGAGCTCCGTATGTTAGTATTGGACGTACAACCATCTTGTACATCTATAGCTTACTCTTCTCGTAGTCTACTCGTACTCTACTCTATTCTACTCAACTCTACATTGACCACCACAAATCTTTCCCATATAATAACATGATACTTTGGCAAATTTTCATGATTTATGGTCATGATTCATTTGCAATTCTGGTCTAACAATATATCTACCTATTTACCTACTCTACATTCTTAGCCCCACAAAATTGATTCAATAATCCGAGATAAATTTCAACATATTCAAATGATCCACACCAAACACAGCGAACTTTAACAAGCATCAACTAATCTAACCCTAAATCACTTGGAACTATAGCTTCTGCCACTAAGAAATCAACTTTTCAGTATATCAAAACGAATCAGTAGCTGATCTTTTGTTTATTTTCCAGCACTTGCTGTGCACAAAGTGAGGTTGTTTGACCTCTTTTGATGTGTTTCGAGTATTCAAGAACTAAATAAATACAAAGATAACAGGCAGTGAGCGTATGCGCCTATTTGAGTGCCCTACACAAGACTGCAACAAAACCGAAAGTTCAGAATGATTTTATGTAGGAAAACATTTTGGCTGATTTTGGTTTGACAATCATTAAAAAACATCAAAAATTAAGGACTTTTTTATTTTGAAACTTGACCTTTTACAAATATCTTTATTTGAAGTAAAAAATATTGAAGTCCCGCATCTCGAAATACCCTGGCAATAGGGTAGTGTATCAATAAGTTCGTAGAGACCGATTCCACCAAACTTCGAATGAGTTCATCTGCCCACACGCGCTGAATCCTGCTGACATGCCGCACCGCTGACAATATCGCTTCATGAATGGATCACCCCGGGGATCTTCACCGTGACTTTTACTGGCCAAAAATAAAATTTATTACCAAACTACACACACATAGAGACACACGCACACACATACATATCTTCTCATGAATCCAAAAATACACTGTCCCGACAAGTGCAGCTAGACCGAGTCAGCGCCGCACCAAATTAATAGCGGCAGTGTGTGTGTTTATAAATAAAAATCTTGGGTCGAGTAGTTCCAAGAAGTGCAAATGCAACTCTTGGGTAATTATTAAAATGTGTACCTACACCACAGCTGGAAACACAAAGCAAAGAAACAAACCAAAAACAGACAAAATGCGCAACGCGAGCGAAGACGAGAGACCACAAAATTGTAGCCAATGAGCAAAAACAAATTACAAAAAACACTAATGCAATGTACCGCTATGTTGTTGTTGGAGGCGCTTTTAATAAAAAATTCTAGACACATAACGCACATAGCGACAACGCACGAAACGGAAATGAAACGCGCTGCCGCATAAAATGCACAAAACGCCACTGCAAACAGTCGCGACGCGTATTGGCGACGTGTGCGTGTCGGTTTGTTCGATTTGTTCATTGGATTTGTAAGGCTTATGAGACTAATGCCACATGTGGAAGTGTATAATTGACAATGTTCATGTCAACAAGTTGCGAGGTGTCGTTAGTTCTGGGTCGCCTGTGTCGATGCGAATTTGCTTTGCTGCATTTTCAAAGAATGTTAATTGAACTAGAAATAATCACCAAGTGGCGTTTTGATGTCAGCGATTGTTGTTGTAATTGAAATTAAAATATAAGTTTTTAAGTAAGTTTATAAAGATCCGTTGAAGCTGATCGAATGGTTAGCAATATATTTGAATCGAAGTGAAAGGCGAAATTTTTTACTAATACTAAGTCTGTTGGCAAATAAATTTAGGGTTTACCACAACTTTTTGGTCGTTTTTATATGTGTGCATATATATTGTACCCTAAATAAAAAGAATCACAACGCAAAATCTTACATTTTTAGGAGAAATAAACAACTGCTGATGCCACAGAAGCAACGCAATTAACATAAAAACAGTCAACAGTCTTTGTTCATTTGAAGAAGATGGATTGATTTATTTATTGATGTCAACCTTTGCGAGCAGCTCTGATCTTTCTGTACGATAACGCTCGAACACATACCGTAAAAGTCGTAAAGAAAATTTTGCAGGCGCTTCAATACAACATTCTACTCCACCCATCTTATAGACCATTAATTGCTCTTTCTGCCTTTCACTTGTTCATGTCGATGACTCATGGCCTGGTCGAGCAGCATTTCACGTCTTACGGAGAAACCAAAAAATGGGTCGATTCTTGATCCGCCTCAAAAAGAAGGAATTTTCTCACCTTGGAATCAGTTTCAAGCAGCATGGAAGATGAGAAAAAGTTGTAGTTAACGATGAACAATTGTGTCAATAAAATGCAATTGTACCAATTTCTCTGACTAAAGCTACAAAGGAAAACTTAAAACTTATCTATTTGGATTAGCTTACTGAAGTTAAGATTTCCACACATTTTATGCTCAATAAAGTAAGGTTAACACGAGGCAGGGCACCGTTATCTGTCCCCATACTCAAGCAGCCATCAAAGCATTAATCTCATTTGAGATAACCTCAGGGTTAGTGCTGGAATGCATAAAGCCATTAAATGTACTGGGCAAAGACAACCAAGTCAAAACCTTCTAGGTTCCAGGACACAGAAGAATAGACCGAAACTACTAGAAGGCAGACACCCTTACACCAGAGGTCTTCTTTGAACTGGGCAAAAGCGCCATAGCAGAGTCCCTAAGATTTGAGGAGAGAACCAGGAATTCAGAACACCGGTCTAGCGCCTTGGGTCTTAGACAGCCGGAAATCTTTAAAGGATATAACCCCAAGTGGAGTAAAGAATGCATCAAACTAAGGAAAAATCAGCTTAGACAGGTCATCTAAGTGGACACTACAGACTAAGCAACCATATGCACACCATCAGGCTGGAAAAGGTTAGCGTCCGTAGACTCTGCGGAATAGCAGAGGATACCCCGGAACACAATACCCTACACTACGGTGTCGTGCGAGGTTGCGTTACCTGGGCCAGTTCTAATTTGAAGAAGAGAAGGTCAGTAGTTCTAGGGGTCAGTAGGGGTTTCTAACAAATTGAAGGGGACACAATATCATCAGAACATGAGATGATGCGATCATTTCTGGTCTCAGTGCAAAAAATCCCAGAAAATTCCTTTTTCTCCAAGGTAAGGTAAGGCCGGCCTCAATAGTCCAGTGGGTAGCGCCCTCTCATACCGAGGCCCTAGGTTCAATTCCTGGTTCGGGCTGGTAAAACGCTCATCTACTTCTATCGCTATCGACATGAAGCAGATGGGAATTACAAGAATCGCACAAGTGCGCTCTTGGCAGGCAAAAAACTGCCAATCGCCGTTCGGATTCGGCTTTAAATTTTAGGTCCCCTCCTCCCTCTCTTTCCCCATCCCCTTGAAATGTGTGCTGTAACATTTGTTGGAAAGACAGTGTTGCATACTCATTTGAAAAACGGGTGAAATATGTGGTATCACAATGGGCCTCATAATAGGCCTCCGAGTGTGTCTCTTATAGAGACAGCCACCATAACCTAACTTAACCTAAGGTAAGGTTAAATTAGTCTGGCTCGGTCGGGAAAGTAAAGACCTTGTTGGGTACCTAGCGATACCAGTTACAGCTCCTCAGTGTTGCAGGTCGATGTAAAGGTTATGATGTTTCGAAGCAAAGTTCATCACCGACTTCATGTCATGCTTGGGGACCCTATCTAACACAGCGAAGAACGGGATCCCTAAGTGAATAAGGCTCAGTCTTGAGAAACCATTTTCTTTGAATTTTCTGCATTTATACGACTCAGTGATGGAAAATTTTTTAAGCAGTGTCTCGATCGTATGATTGCGCTGTCTCTGCACTGCTTTCTCGGGAGTAAGAGAATGAATTTTGAAAGCGTTTCAATGTTGATGAAAAATGTCCGAAACACTCGAATCTGAGCATCAGAAAAAGTGCTTAGCCCAATTTCCTATTAGATTTTAATATCGATATATTTATTAAATTTAATCTTGTTAGTGATTCTTTCTCGTAAATATTTAAGTGTTTCGGTTACATTCTTCGATTTTTTCGGGTTTTCTTACATTACGCAGTCATTATTCATATATATTTTCTTTCTTCTTCTACTTGCTTTCCTTATCTATGTTTTCCTTCGTTTTTTTATCTCATCAGTTTTTTCAATTTTCATTACCCATTCATTTAATTCCAATCCAAATCTCAATTTTCTCATGCTTCTTTATGCCGGCGTGAATTTTATTCACTTTTAAATATAACAACACACTCACACTCACACATCAATCGGATAAGCAACTGTAATAACAACAACAAAAACAACACCACTTATAAAAACAAACGACAATCATTCAGGCAGCGACAAGCGGTAGCCAGCCACAGTGGCAGCCACCGCCGCGCGCCTATGACCCTAAATCCCTAATCGCCCGCGGCATATGCCAACCAAACCCACCAACCAACCAGCCAACCAACCGACCGACCGACCAGCCAGCATGTTGCATGCCACAGCATAGCACACCACACTACACCACAACAAAACTACACTTCACGCGCTGCACTCGGCCTGCGTGTGCGCCGTGGGGCGCAAGGCGCGTCGGCTCGACTCAGCCGGCGCGTTGGTGATTGCCGATTTGCCATGTAGTCGGCGGCGTCGCCGGCACGCCGATGCAATCGCACCGTCTGCTGTCTGCTGCACACAGCGGTGTGGCGTATGGTGTTTGTGGCGTTGTGCCGCCGCTGTGTGTGCAGCAGCGCTTTGCCACTGCAACATGGCACACAATGCGCGCAGTTGTTTCTCGCTGTGTTATTCTCGTTGCTTGGCGTTTTTTATGGGTTTTGTGTTGTTTTTGTTAGTGCGTTTGTTTTGGTTTATTTTTTGCTTCGTTCCTTTTGGGGTTCTTTGGTCGTTTGGCTGCTTTAAGTGCATTGGATGTGTGCGAGTTGGAATAAAAGCAAAAGTGGCCGACAAGTGGCAAGCAGCACGCTGAGCAGACTTTGCTCTTCGCCTTGTTCTTAATTTGCGATAAAACTGCTTATGGATATCGAAAATGGAAATGGAAATGTAAATGAAAATGAAAATCCAACACAAGCAACAACATTTATGGAAAATACGATAACGACTTGCACGATTTTAATTATGTTTACGATTGTAGTTTTTCTTTGTTGTGGGTCCTTGTTTAAATACTTTGTATTACAACATTTTGTTGAAAAATAAAACCCATGTACACGAGATGGCATCTCGTAGTAAATTGTTTTGAAAGTATTCAAAAAGGCCTCCGTTGAGCTTTTCTAGAGTTTGTACTTTAGGTGCCACCAGAGCCTTGAAGGGTGTTGCTAGGAATGCAAGCAACAATAGAATCCTGTCATATTTTGGTTTGAAAGAAAACAACTTTCCTGAAACCAGACTCTTAACAAAGAAGAAAGCACAGCGTATCAATACGTTTGAATGGTTGTTCATGATATATCGAAACCCATGAGCGATTCTCTATTTTTGCATTCCCTAACGACATTCTCCAACTTCCTCATGAATGATACTGCAACGTAAGCCCGTTGTTTACTTTACCAGTGTTAAAACATTATAATAACAAAACAGCTGCAAGAACAGGTATTTGTTTTTTAGTTCGTGCTCATAGAATCAACATACGTACGTATGAATGTACTAAAGATAAGTTGTAAGGACATGTGATACCCATTAAATAGGGATCTATCAAATAATGCGTCGAGTCTAGCACATGTTGGCTCATAAACGAAGGCATTGTAAGTGTTGCAGTGGGTATTTCTTGAAAGATGCAGTTTCATAAATGATGAGGACGAGCAGCTGCCTCTATTTTTGGAGCTGTCTCCCGACCCATACGGTTTCTTCGACCCTAAGGCATTTTTTTCTCTCTTAGTTAAAGGGTTCCTTAGACAAGTATATTTATTACCACTGCATTAGATGTATTTTGAGAAGCATTGCTTTTGAGACTCATAGTCACAAACAATATTTTCTAGTATTGCAATCGACCCACAAACACCTGGAGAAGGTCGACCTTACGCGAACTAGCCGCTGTCAACACCATATGGGACAGCGCGAAAACAACAGCCCAGAATCGTGTAGGATGGAAGAGTCTTGGAAGAGCCCTATGCTCCAGAGAGGAGTGAACAAGGAAAAAAATTGCACTCGGTACCTCTTCTTACATGATGTATCAGGGACCATTAGGCACAAATAGACAAGAATATCTTTAGTACTGCGATAAAAGTCTCTTGTAAGTTGCTGTCTGTGATCCTTACCTATAGGTAAGGAGACCGTTCGTACTGTAATGGGTGTCTTCTGCAAGATGCCTTTGGTGATCTTTGCCCTTAGGAACCCTTAAGCAGGAACACCGTTAGCACTACAATGGGTGTCTCTTGTACGATGCTTTGTGTGACCCTTTCCCTAAGGGACCTTTAAGCAAGAACGCCGTTAGCACTACAATGGGTGTCTCTTGTACGATGCTTTCTGTGACCCTTACCCTAAGAGACCCATAGCTAGGGATACCGTTAATACTTCAATGGGTAGCCCTTTTAGAAGTAGGTTATGACCCTTACATTTAAAACCCTTAGGCAGAAACGTCGTTAGTACAGCAATACGTTTTTCCGAGATGCTGTCTATGGTACCCTTAGGTAAGAACATTCTTAGTGTCTATTGCAATGGGTATCTCTTGTTAGATGCAGTTTCTGATTCTTTTCGTTAGGAACCCTTAGGCAAAAACATCGTTAGTACTGCAGTTCGTTTCTTTGAGATGCTGTCAATAGTACCCTTACGTTAGAACATCCTTAGTGCCTATTGGAATGGGTATCTCTTGTAAGATGCAGTTTCAGACACTTTTTCTTAGGGTCCCTTAAGCAAGAACATTAATGCGGTCTTATGAGATGCTGTCTATGCTACCCATAGGTAAGAACATTTTTAGTGCCTTTTACAATGGGTATCTCTTGTTAGATGCAATTTGTGGCTCTTATCCTTAGGGACCCTTAGGCAAGAATAGCCTTAATACTTCAATGCTTTTCTTTGAGATGCTGTCTACGGTAACCTTAGGTAAGAACATTCTTAGTGCCTATTGCAATGGGTATTTCTTATTAGAT
This sequence comes from Melieria omissa, assembly GCA_963971225.1. Lineage (NCBI taxonomy): Eukaryota > Metazoa > Arthropoda > Insecta > Diptera > Ulidiidae > Melieria > Melieria omissa. The sequence continues at coordinate 90,949,031 of OZ020269.1, forward strand.
ACAATTTCTGACTCTTATCCTTAGGAACCCTTAGGCAAGGACATCGTTAGTACTGCAGTATGTTTTTTTGAGATGCTGTCTATGGTATCCTTAGGTAAGGACATCCTTAGTGTTGCGTGAGATCCACTTGTTAGATGAAGTCTGTTATCCTTGCCCTTAAAAACCCTTAGATAAGGCCATCGGTAGTACTATAATGCGTGTCTCTTGTAACTAATAGGAACCCTTAGACAAGGAGATTTTTAGCACTGCAGTGATTGTTTCTAAGGAGGCTTTTAGGTCCTTAAGCAAGAGCATTTTTAGTACTGCAATGGATTTTTCGTATAAGATGCTGTCTGAAGATCCTTAGTGCCTATTGCCATGGGTATCTCTTGTTATATGCAGTTTCTGACTCTTATCCTTAGGGACCCTTAGGGAAAAAAGTCGTTAGTACAGTAATGCACTTTTCTGAGATGCTGTTTATGATACGCTTACGTAAGAACACCCTTAGTGCCTTTTGCAATGGGTATCTCTTGTAAGATGCACAATCTGTGACCATTACATTAGAAATCGTTAGGCAAAGACATTTTTAGTACTGGGTGTGTTTTGTAAGATGCTATTCCTTCAACCTTATCTTACAGGGACCTTTAGGCAAAGACATCTTTTGCACTGCAATGGGTGTCTCTTAGGCCCATAGGTAAGAACATAGTCAATACTGATGAATTTATCCCTTTCCAGATGCTCACTTTGGAAAGAACATCGTTTGTACTCATGAATTTAGACCGTTCCGGATGCTCACTTTGGGAGTCTTAGACAAGTACATCGTACATAATACTGCAGTATGTGTCCTTGTCAGATGCTTTTGGATGGTCGTGACTGCAATTGGTGTCCTCCTTTATTGAAAGTAGTATGATGGTCAAGTAAACAAGGACTTTCTAAAAAAAGTTACCTGCATAGTTTGATATTTGCAAAGAAAGCAAGTCGAATTTGGAACGCTACTAAATAACTATCTTGCATAGCTTAAATTAGCTAAAGTTTATCCAAGTTAGAAGTGACCTAAAGCTCAGTAATCGGTAAATTACAATAGATCACAACTCCATGTTGGCAACAAGTCTATTAAGTCAGAATCTTTTGCCATAAATATAAAACTCACAACGCAAAGCCATGTAATCTCTTAACACATGATTACAAAAGAAAAAAAATATGAACATTGTCATTAATGAAGTCGTTGTGACACCTTTATGTAAATTTTCACCTTCCATGTCATTCGTAGCTGTGCATTATTATCTCATAATTAATTATACACGCACCTTAAACCTTTCCAATTCGGCGTATTCAGAGTGACCTCATGAGCGGCCAAAAACAAAAAACCCACCACCTATTTATTTAATACTTCTGCTTAAATGACATTTATGCCATTCATTTATTTGAAATGTTGCATGCATGTTGCAGTTGTGGCAGAAATTTATGTTAAAAGGAAACATTAAATAAAAAACCGCAAAAGAATACAGAACAACCCTCAGCTCATTAAAAAAACAACCACAAATCAACCTCAAAATTGTTAATCAACAAGGAAAACTGAATGTAACGAACGAGAAAAAGTCAACGAAACACATTAAAGGACAACGAACTGCAAGAATTTATGGAACTTGTGAGCGTGACGCATAACATTTAAGGCTTCAAGGAAATGGTGAGTATGAATGAAAGTGGGACCAGATGAAAAAAATATGTAGTTTGGTGGTTGAAGGAAACTATGTGTTCAAATATTTTGAATCATCAGAAGAAATCTGTATTATTATAAAAATATGCCATATTAGTCAGGGAAGATCTTTGACTCATAAACAAAAATTTGTTCAGAGTAAACCAAGCATATACAATTTTATAGTTTCCCCACTTTGTATACGTTTTGTAATAAACATCTGTAGGGCAGTTATGGAAATCTCCTCTTGCCAGAAAGTGCCATCTACACCACTGTTCCCAAGGCATGTCATGAACATGACCGAACCCTCGTGAGCCGGGAACCCATAAGAAAATGCAAAAACACGCGACAAGACGGCGCTGGCGTTGTGACAGCCAATGCGGGCAGTATGAGTCGAAGACAGGACACCCACTGCCAACAACATCAATGAGACCGGCGCGCCGGTCGGTGATTCTCATCACACGCAATGAATTTGAAAAGCAAATACAATGTATGAATGAATGCGGGCAATGGCGCTATAACGGTATCGTTGCTACTTACCACAGTGTCCTGCGAAACGGCCGATTCGTGCCCGAGATGACGATGGCGTTTCGGTGCGGCATGCACTGCCGACGGCAAATCGAATGCCACGAGCACCCACATGGCACCAACGAAGACGACGACAACCCTTTGCGGTGAATTGAGTGCAGCAAGTGCCAGTGACATTTTCGTATGATATCTTTTTTATTCGTATGACAGACACTTGTGGGCATTAACAACGATAATTGTTGTTGTTGATTATTGTTTAGTATTTTTTATTTAAATATGTTTACGAGTCGAATGAGTCGAGTTGCATGAATAAACAATTTCTGTGTATATTTTTTTCGATTATTTATATTTATTAATTTTTTTAATTTTAATTTTCAATACAATTTATCAACATTTTGAACAACACTTGGCCGGCCTTTGCAATTGGTTTTCTCTTTTGTTACAATATTTTTGTGACAACAATAATTTTGAAAACAACACAAACAGCACTCAACCGCGACACCAATCGCGCAAATGCGCAACGCACGTTTCGAGTAAAAAACTTTTCCAAACAAAGAAATTTTATGACAGCTTGCACGAAGAAAGAAAATGCTATGCACGCATTGGCCTTAACGGAATTTCATGCGCACTCATTCGATTTTTGCTGTTGAGCGAATTTTCCATACCGAGCGGAAAGCAACAGCGGAAAACGCACCAAAAGGACACAGGCACAGTGGGTGCAAAAGCAATAATTTGCTAGGATTTTAAATTTTTGTATTTTTCACACAGCATTGATGAATTTTTTCATATTTATTTAACATTTTTTTGAATTTGTTTACAAATTATGAGACACTTTTTTACAAATATTTATTAGCAAAGTTCGGTTTATGTCGCTGCTGTTGGCTGCTACTCCGTTTGTTTATTTTATTTGTATTAATTTCCTTGCAGACTTGGGGGTTGAGGTCGCACACATGCGCAGTGTTGCCAATGTTGGGCACAGCCGAACAGCCGATTGCCGGGCACCGGCCGCTTCTGTTGCTTATGTTGCCGTGGTTGTTATGGTTGGTGTTGGTAGTTATGCCGCCGATTGTTGCTTTTGTTGTTATTGTCCTGACTGCTCCTGGCTGCTACTACATATTTATTTGCATTTGATATAATGGACTCGTTTCGTTTCGTAGAATGACGCACGCCTGCGACTTGGCCGACTACTCTAGTAGCTTGTTGTTGTTGCAACTTGAGTGAAATTTAACTTTCATTGATGTTGCAAAATCAAAAACTTGATTACCCGTTAAATGTTCGCATGTGTTTTGGCGCCAATTCGTTCTATATGGAAAATAACTAATACTAACTTCGTCGGTTGATAGTTGAAAACATTTGACATGCGCACTCATTAATTTCGTAATTTGCTTAGAATTGTAATTTTTTCCTCGAGCGAAAAAATCAAATTGAAAGAACCGTTTAAATTATCGGCACCGCAAGCGACAACAAAGAACAGCGCCAACACGCAGCAACACGACGCGCGTTTAAAGCGAAACTAACCAAAACATATCACAACAACGAGCTCGCAACTGCCAGAGACCGCTGCACGGTCAACATATGCATGGGTCGCTTGGCTGGGCGAACTGGATTCAACGTTGCGACGCGCGAGTCAGCCACAGTTGCTTATGCGGGAGGTGTGTGTGAATTCATCGTATGGGAGAATGTTGTTGTTGTTGTAGTATGAACAATATGCAACGCTCGCTGCATGAAATTCTCATCCATAAGAAGTTGTTTGTTGTCGTTTTTTAATCAGCTGCGCCACCGCATGGAGAACTGGGGAGCCGATCAGTGGGTATTTTCACAAGTAAAAGAGAATGAAAGAGAGAGCTGAGAAACCGTGAGCGCACATACTGGTTGATCAGCTGGTTGTGATCAACACCCGAGCCAAAATGTTGGTAAACATTTGGGCTAACAATTTAAATGATTATAATTTTTTTTAATATTTAATAAGTATGAACATGCTTGAATTTATTAAAAAACAAATACAAAATTGAAATGAAACAAACTAAAATATATTAAAAATAAAAGTTTACTGAAAATTAACTTACATATTTATATGTAAATAAATTTATTAATTAATTAAGTAAAAATTAATATTAAAACTAGTATTAAAAATCAAAAACATTAAACTTATAATTAATAATAAATAATGTAATTATAAATATCAAAAATAAGAAGAAATTTATTAAATATAATATATATTTGTTTTTATATTTATCAAATATAAAAACAAAAATTAACTTAAAATTTTTCTTATTACAATTTAAAAATTAAATTATAAAATTGTTTTAATTTATTTGTAACTTTAATTTAATTAAAAAATAAATATCTTATGAAATATCTTAAATTTTATTTGAATTTCAAGTTTCTGATTCAAATTTTAAAATTGTAGATATAATTATGTTACAAATTAATGTTAAAAGTTAACAAATTAAACTTTTAAATTGAAAATATAAAAATAAAAGGATTTTTTAATTAAATATTAAAAAATAATTATTGAACTTAACATTTTTTAATTAAAAAATTTAAATTTAAGTTTTAAGTTATAAAATTTTCGTAATTTGTTTTTAGATTAAATTTAATTTAAAATATACAAGTTTTTTATTTTTTCATTTTTACTTAACTTTATTGCAATATTATTTGAAATATCAAACTTTCAAACTTTTTTGTAAAAAAATAAAAAATATAAACCGAAAATTTGAAATTTCTTAAATTTTTTTAATATCACCTTCCTAATGGAAACTTGAAAATTCTATTATAATATTATGAAAAATTATATTGAAAATAATATTTACAGTTAAAGAATAAAAATTACACTTTATGAAATTGAAAATTAATTGAAATAAACTAATTTTATATTTCCCTTGTTTAATAAAAAAAAAATCGTATTTTTAATTAAATTTTGATTTTAGTTTAAAACAAAACAGAAAACAAATTTTTATGTTTTAAATTTGAATTACAAAATGTTAAAAAATTTGTAAATAAGTATTAAAATTAAGAAACATTCAATGTAAAAATTTTAAATAAACTAAATTTGAACTACAAATTTTAAGTTCATATGAAATTAGTTTTTAAAATTTTTTTGTTTTAATATAAAAATTACATTAACATAACATTTTGAAATTAAGTTAAAAATAATAATTTGAAAGTAAAACCGAAATAAACTTGACAACTAAAAATTAAGAAAATCAAAAAAAATTTTAAATAAAAACTATTAAAGTAAAAACTATTTTGAATCATAAACTCAAAAGTGAAAAAAAATTAATTTAATAATAATAATTATATCTAAGTGATTTAAAAGTTTTAAATTCAATTGTAAAACACAAAAATGCAAACAATTGAGAATATAAAATGAAATAAAACATGTAAAACGTTAAATTAAACCAAAAATTAGGATCTGAAAACTAAAAGATAAAAACAAGAAACTAAAAACGGAAACTTGAAACTAAAAACTAAAAATTAAATACAGGTCTCCCTCGTATAACGCGGTGATTACGTTCCAGAAAAACTCCGCGTTATGTGATTCGCGTTATAGAAGACTTAACTTTCATATAAATTTTAGGGTTATGTTCCAATAAGCTTTTTGCAAAATAAAATAGGTACTAAATTAAAGATGTATATACATTCCAACCTAAAATCAAAATTCATACTTTATTTGAAAAATGTAAAAACATAATGAAAAAGAACTATTTTTTTGTAATTGCGTTATATCGAAAACGCGTTGTAGAAGTATTAATAATTATACCTAATAATTATACCTGCACTAATAATTAAACGCAAGAAATTAATAACTAAAACTTAAAAACTAAAAACCGAAAATTAAAAGGTACTAACTAAAATCTAAAAGTAAAAACTCGAATTACAAACAAAAATTAAAACCAAAAAACGAATTAGAAACTAAAACATACAAATTTCAATTATTATTATTCCTTTTTATTTTTTTTTTTTAAGAAGAACGAAAACCAAAATGATATATTTATAAATTAAAAACTAAAAATGATGAAAAGAAAAAATTTTTTACATGGCTGATGGATTAATTTAATGGTTTTTGGAAAAAAGGATTCTTCGGGCCTCATAAACATTCACTTAAATTCAAAACTTGGTGTTATGGAAATCCACAGTAAATCTGTACCATTGGGAATTTAGAGTATCGAATCTTCTTGCTTGTTAGTAAATTCACTTTTAAGAAAGAATAATATGATGCAAACTATCATATCTTGACTTGCCCAGGTCCATCCAAATGTAAAGAATTTACTACATTGAATTGTATCCTAAATTAATTTGATTTTTTCCTGAGACTTTGTTATTCCAAAATCACTATTTGGTCTAAAAGTCTGCGTGCTCAGAAATTTTTAACTAAGAGTGAATACCCATGTTTAAGTGACGCGATGTCAGTGACAAATAATTATAATTTTTTTAAGGTCACTACGTCATGGAGATAATAGCGTTTATTTACTCAGAATTACTTTATTGTCTTTTCTTTTGAACCCGAACATTTTGGGATTTTTTTGTAATTGAGTCATAAAATGTTTTCAAATGAGTATAAAAAAATTTCGGAGTCACACATTTCAAATCTTATCTCTTATACGCAATGAAAACGCATGCATTTATTTACTTTGTATCAACACATTTATTTGGTGACTTGTAAAAAACATAACTGTAAAATCGCCATTTCAAAGAAAACCATTTTCTAAATAAATAAACAGTAGCAAAACAAATTAAAGTTTATGGATCTATAGATCCATAGAATGTTGTTTTGACTCTTGAGCACCAAAAAAATTCCAAAAACGAAGTTCTGTTTGCCTGCCACGAACGCTGATCTAAGTGCCACAAAAGTATTTTCATATAATTTGTCAAGCACTTATAAATTCTTGAATAAACACCAAAACATAAACATTTGCATCAATTAAACATTCGATTTAATAAACAATTTTGTGATATTGTTTAAGTTGCAATCTCTTCCTAGCAATTAAATTCTTTGCCTTCGTTAAATAAAATTTGTCATTTATAATACCAAATTTGGACTGGCGGAACAGACAGAACAACTGAAACAAACAACTGTCAAGTGGCCGTAAAGTGTGAATGTGCCATTTGCATGCAACATATGGTGCAATGCATATTTCATGCTGCCACAATTCAGCAAAAACAACAACTTAATCATTTGTATTGACAATTAACAAGCAGACATTGTCATTAGACAAGCCGTAGACAATGACAGCGAACGCACGGTTTCGACAGTCGTGCAGTGGACGAGGATGTAGAGAATGGAAACGATTTCATTTGTTTGCTAATGATTTTTAACGACACTAATTGAAACAATGGACTATTTAAAGAGTAGTTAGTGTAACAGTTGTGTTATTTTAATGAATGCAAGTTGGCTAAAAATTGAAAAGAATTTGATTTACTAAAAATCTAAAAATAGATATAGATAATAAAATATTTAATTTAACAGCAAGCTGCAGTCTAAAGTAGACAATAAGCCACTACTGTAAGCTCGCAGAAGTGCATAACTGGTAGAATTTCATTAATTTTCAAAGAGACTGCAGTGCGCTTCACTGTAATTTCTCATCTCTCTATCTTAGTTTTTAAACCTGAAAAGGCGGGACTTTGTTGTAATATGAGGAAAAGGAACCATTTCAAATTGACTAAAATGAATCAGGATTGGTTCTTGCTACCAATGCATTGTCAACTGAATTTGCATTAAGAAAATTAGAGTAATTGGCGATGACTACTGTAGTAGAACTAAATAACTAACTAACTAACTAACTAGTAACTCTCTAAGTAACTAACTTAGTAACTAACTTAGTAGTAGTAACTAACTTAGTAACTAAATAACTAACTAACTAGTAACTCTCTAAGTAACTAACTTAGTAACGAACTAAGTAACCAAACAACTAACTAACTAACTAACTGATTTACTATCTAACTAACTAGTAACTAACTAAGTAACTACCTTAATCACTAACTAGTAACTAACTAACTGACTAACTAGTGACTAACAAACTAACTAGTTGACTAATTAACTAAGTAATTGACTAGCTAATCAACTAAGTAGTATCAAACTAAGTAACTAACTAACTAGCTAACTAATACCTAGCAACTACTTAACTAAGTAACTAAAAAAGTAACTAAATAACTAACTAAAAAAACTAACTAACTAATTAACTAACTAAGTAACAAAATATCTAGTAAGCAACTAACTACCTCAGATACTAACTAACTAACTATCTAACTTACTAACTATCTACCTAACTTAGTAACTTACCACGTAACTAACTAACGAACTAACTCAATAACTAACTAATTATTTAATGAACTAAGTAACTTACTAAGTAACTAACTAAGTAACTAACTAACTGACTAGTAAATGAATAAGTAACTAACTAAGTAACCAACTCTCTAACTGATTAGCTAACTAACAAGTAACTAACTACATAGCTAACTAGTACCTCCTTAAGTAACTAACTAAATAATCAACTAATTATATAACTAGCAAAATAACTAACAAAATAACTAACTAAGTAACTAACTAAACAACTAACTAAATAACTATTTTGTCACCAACTAACTAACTAACTTAACTAACAAATTAGCTAAACTAACTAAACAAACGAAATAAAATAAGTAACTTACTAGTAACTAACTAATTAACTAACTAGATATATAACTAACTAATAAACCAACTAACTAACTAAACTAGCAAACTAATAAACAAACCATAATTTAGTAAGTAACTAACTGGGTAACTAACTACTAACTAACTAAGTAACTAACTAGTAACTAATTAAATAACCAACTATCTAACTAACTGAATAACTAACTAACTAACTGATTAACTAACTAACCATCTAACTAAGTAACTAACTAAATAACCAACTAACTAATTAAGTAATTGACTAATTGAATAACTAACTGAATAATTGATTAACAGACTATCTTACTAACTAAACTAACCAAACTAACTAAATTAATTAAACTCACGAAACTAACTGACAAACTATTAACTAACTAACTAAATATCTAACTAAACTAACTTTTGAATAATTACACTTACTAAACTAACCAAATTAATTTAACTAACTTAACCACTTAAACTAACTAACTTAACTAGACTAACTGGCTCACTGACTAACTGACTAAATATCTAACTAACTAACTAAATTAACTAATCTAACTAAATTAATTAAACTAACTAAACTAACCAACTATTAATTAACTAACTAAATAACTAACTAAACTAACTTTACTAATTAAGCTAAGTAACTAACTTAAATAATTATACTAACTAAGCGTACTAAACTAGCTAAATTAACTTAACTAACTTTACCAATTAAATTAACTAAACTAACTAACTTAACTAGACTAACTGACTAAATAACTAACTAACTAACTGACTATTTTCCATTTGCATTTGTAATTGTTTTTCAAAGCACATAGAAGAAGCAAAGAAAAAGCGCCAACAAAAACATTTCTTTTGAAGCATTTGCGCCAATTTATTTGAAGTTGAAAACTGCAGCTAAGCATTTTCCCTTTCCAATATTTTTTAATTACAAATCTAAAGTCATCTACAGTTTCACATTAAATGCGCTTGTAAAACTTAAACAAAATGTCTTTGTTAATTTTCACTTTTCATGGATCGATGTGCCATGCGTCACGAACTCTCACTGCAGCGCAGACAATCATCAGTTCAGTAAAACAATTCCAAGTAAAACGAATTTTAATGAATGACTAATTTTGACACAACATTCATTTAGATGTATTGAAGTAGACAAAAACCACGTGTTTAAAAAAATTAATTATAATATTTACTTCAATTTCATTTCAAGCTGACAATACGAATTTCTTCAGTTTTGACTCCTTCGAAAGCGCAGCACGAGTTGTCAAGTTATCGACAAAACTTGCGGCACATGTAAATAAAGCGCAACTTATCTGTGCAACGTACAATTGGCACCAACAACAAAATCAGCACGTTCCATGAGTGCATAATGCGTAGTAGTATCCAAGGGAAGCGGTCTGCCAGCGAGAAGATTAAATGTCACGAACATGGCTGCCATTTTTAGTTGCGCTCGATCTTGTTTAGCGCCAACATAGGCGCTGTCGCTATCTCAAGTTGTCGACTAAATAGAAATCGCATGCATGCATGACAGCTGCAGCATTCATGAATCACTGCGACTTTCGATAAATAACAAAAACAAATACTTACGCAAAAGTGCGTTCACTGGCCGCAATCGGACCCGGACGGATGTGAAAATGCAGCACTCGAACAGCAGCGACAACAGCCATGAAACGAATGCTCCTTGAACTTGACGACTCGCCTCGTTGCTAATGTTGCTTATTGCTTATTTAATTTGCTGTGAACAAACAAAATTCCATTCTAAAACGGTGAATGAATGAATGCGGCCAGATGAATAATCGGAAGCGTCATGAGTTGGACAACAAACGACAAAATGAAAGCAAGCGACACAAACTTCGAACTTCGCTCGAACGTGATTTTATGGCAAAGCCAAATTGAGGGAAGCGGGGCCACTTTGCTGAATTTTGTGGGTGGCGCAAAAAACGAAACTGCGTAATAATTAATTGTATTTTTTGTTTTTGTGTCTAAGCATTTTGTGATAAATTTTGTTATTGTTTTAAAGCAAACAAAGGTGTAGCCGAGATCGAAATTGGCCATTCACCAAATGTTGAGTGAGGTCAGTGGCAGTGGTTGTGGGTGGCCAAAGTACACGAAATGCAACAGAAAGATTTGCAGTATTTTTTTGCTTATAATTGAACAACTTGAATCAATGTAAAGAAATTAATATAGGTGGGTTTTCAATGGCCAATGTGACAGGAAATGGCAAACCTCTGGGAGTAAAATTTTACTATTAAAAAATTAAATCTTACTTTTACTAACTTAAACTAACTAAACTAACTAAACTAACTAAACTAACTAAACTAACTAAACTAACTAAACTAACTAAACTAACTAAACTAACTAAACTAACTAAACTAACTAAACTAACTAAACTAACTAAACTAACTAAACTAACTAAACTAACTAAACTAACTAAACTAACTAACTAACTAAACTAACTAAACTAACTAAACTAACTAAACTAACTAAACTAACTAAACTAACTAAACTAACTAAACTAACTAAACTAACTAAACTAACTAAACTAACTAAACTAACTAAACTAACTAAACTAACTAAACTAACTAAACTAACTAAACTAACTAAACTAACTAAACTAACTAAACTAACTAAACTAACTAAACTAACTAAACTAACTAAACTAACTAAACTAACTAAACTAACTAAACTAACTAAACTAACTAAACTAACTAAACTAACTAAACTAACTAAACTAACTAAACTAACTAAACTAACTAAACTAACTAAACTAACTAAACTAACTAAACTAACTAAACTAACTAAACTAACTAAACTAACTAAACTAACTAAACTAACTAAACTAACTAAACTAACTAAACTAACTAAACTAACTAAACTAACTAAACTAACTAAACTAACTAAACTAACTAAACTAACTAAACTAACTAAACTAACTAAACTAACTAAACTAACTAAACTAACTAACCTAACTAAACTAACTAAACTAACTAATCTAACTAATCTAACTAAACTAACTAAACTAACTAAACTAACTAAACTAACTAAACTAACTAAACTAACTAAACTAACTAAACTAACTAAACTAACTAAACTAACTAAACTAACTAAACTAACTAAACTAACTAAACTAACTAAACTAACTAAACTAACTAAATTAACTAAACTAACTGTAATATGTCACTGTTTTAAAGCACATAGAATGAGTATAAAAAAGCCAGCAAAAACATTTGTTTTGAATTGTTGAATTTTTTGAAGTTAAAAAATAAGACTTTAAGTTCCTTCATTCTGAACAAATTCTCGGTGCAACACGAATGATTGTGAAAAGTTGGGCCTTGGACTTGTTGCCGGGACATCATTGTTAGTCATCTACAGACCCAAAAAGAGCTGAAAATATAACTAAACGCACCAAAATCTACTGAAATACTTTCAATTATTTGTAAGACAAGTTTTATTGACTACAACAACTGCACTTGAATCACCCTGTTTGCACAAAGTCTTCTCGGTGCAACATGAATGTTTGTGAAAAGTTGGGCCTTGGAATTGTCAGTCATCTAAAGACCAAAAAAGAGATGAAAGTATAACTTAATGCACCAAAATCTACTGAAATACTTTAACTTACTTGCAACCCAAGCTTAATTGATTACAACAATACCACTTGAATCTACCTATTTCCGCTTTCAATGTCATATCAAACATAAACGCTTCAGTTACATAACTGCCACACGACATACCATCGCCGCAGAAAACAAATGTCGTATGTTCCATTGAACGTAGTAGCACATACGACAATCGTTTTCTCAACAGACAATATCTACATTTAATGCACTGTCGATTGACAACAGTTTTATTGTAATCTTTCGATATGCAACGCCGCCAGCGTTCATTGACTTTTGTATGTTGACAATACAAAAGACGCAATTGAGTTTGCCATCGCCGCGGACTGATGCAACCCTCGTTGAATTATTTGTGCCTCACACTGTCCAACATTATTATCCAACCAGCTGTCACGCTGCAAGCATAACAATTTTGATTGATTGATTGATTGTATTGATTGATTTGTATTCAGTCACCGGTTGCACTGAGCATTTGTTCTCTCTTTCGTTCTCTCCCTAAAAGTGCATTGGATTTTTTTTCTCAAATCATATCTGCTGCAATTTCAATGATTGCCTTCGTTATTGTTGTTATTATTGTTCTTATTGCTTAACGATTAAATGAAATGTGCCTTTAAATGCGTTCGACGCACTTTCGCCTTGGCCGCCGTCAAGAAATTAAATTTTATTTATATTGTTGCATTGGACTTTAAACGATTTTAAATTAATACGCATTCATTTATGGTGAATTTCCTACAATGAAAACTTCAACTTGTATGACAATATTTATGTAAATTTCATGGGGGTAAAATTTTCAATAAAAACTGCATGTATCATCGTAAATTTTCAAGAAATTCCACACCATGCACTTTCGTTGTGGTCTGGTTTTTTTTTGCAGAAATTGTCAACTCATTTTAAAGATACTTAATTGAGTCTTTAAATTTTGCTGTCATGCAGAGAGAAAAAGAAAGCAAGTGAGATCTAAGTTGATGCTGTCTTCTGACTGCGTGATGAGTTTGGTCCACTACAGGTGAGTGTTCAAGAGTTGTTCTCACAAAATCTTGGCATCTCATCATAAATTTATTTCGTCATAAGTTAATTAGTGTTGCTTCTTTTATTAAGTATTTAACTTATTCTAAGTATTTAAATTTTCCACTTTGCCTGAATATATGTGAAGGTCTGCAGTACTGAAGAATCTATTCTTATAACTTTTAAAGTTCTAATGTAAAATAATAATATAAAATAAAATAAAATAACATAAATAAAAAAAATTAAAATAAAATAAAATAAAATAAAATAAAATAAAATAAAATAAAATAAAATAAAATAAAATAAAATAAAATAAAATAAATAAAGTAAAATAAAATAAAATAAAGTAAAATAAAATAAAATAAAATAAAATAAAATAAAATAAAATAAAATAAAAGAACAAAATAATTATTAACCAGAATATATATATAGGTTAAATATACTTAAATTTTTTGGTGAAAAAAGTTTTGACTTTGAGAAAACATTAAAAACGAAAATGACCATATCAATTCTTTATCTATATAGAAAGTTTCAACAACTTTATATGAACCATGCATTTTTACGATTTGTTTTACTAAATAGACTAAAAAACGGAAAACATGTGTTTAGTTTTTTTTTTGAAAAAAGTTCCAACTGTGAGCAGCTCATGCACACACACACTAATTAATTTTTCGCACAGACTTTTTGGAAATATCTTACTTGGATTTTACCTTTCAAATGACATCAACATCCTTAAATTCTGAGACTTTAAGTTATTTGAAATTCATCTATGAAACGAATCACATCGCATTGGTGCAAATTGCCCCCTCATGCATAGGCAACACTGTCCACAACACATTGTTGTTGTCTTTCTCTCGGAACACAACACCTGCAGTGATTGTATCAAAAGTCTTTTGGCTACTGTGCTCACCAACTTCGACAGCTGATCTTTGCCGCAAGCGACGAGCGTTTGGAATTTCCAAAACCTCAAAGCGTCAGAGTCTTTTCATTCATGACTAATCTGAGAATTTATTGTTGTTGGTGTTAATGTATGCGTTGTGGTCTTTGGCGCCAAAAAATATCAGCAATTCGCAAAGAGAATAAAAACAAAAGCACTTTGAGAAAGAGAGACGAAGTGCAAACGGCAGCAATATTTTTTGGAACATGTTAACACTAGAGGGCCTAAGCGAGTCAAAACGATTTCATTAATATTTCATTATTTCATTTCAACATTTTCTGAAAAAATATCTTTTGTGGCTCCTAATATTTTTTTAATTAAATTTATTTATTATTTATTTATTTTTGTAGCTATTGCTTCCCGTTTTGACTAGCAAAGTCGTAACTAGTAACTTGAAGTTGATTTGGCCAGCCGCAGACTGTTGGGTTATTCTGCGACCTTCAATGGACAGCCCTTGACATCAAATATCCCTAGAGATTCTGGACCTCTTTTAGTCAGCCCATCGGTTTGGCAAAGCAAAGAATGTCCGGTAGCTCAAGCGCCAGTAGCTCATTATCCATTAGAGACATTTTACCAAATCACATCTACCTGGAACGTTGGAAAGTAGACAAATGATGCAGATTACTGAGGCCCGGAATCTTATTCGGTTGAAATACTCGCTAAGCAGGTTCAAGCCTCTGCTTCTCTGTAATTGGTGTTGCTGGGTTGAAGCTCATTAAGGGGTTATATACCTTTTTGTGGCTCAAAAATCGAAAAAAAATGTTATGACTTATTTTTTAAGTACATACTTTTAACAATTTTTCTGCAAAATTTCATCGAGATCGGGGCACTAGAACCTAAGATACGGCCGTTCATAGCGCGCAGTTTCCGGAACTCAAGTATTCAACTCAAACTTTAAACGTGATTTTCTCCAAATGATTTTTTTTGAAAAATGCCTTCGCGGTGAGCACGATATCCCGCTAACCACTGCATCGATCAATTTGAAATTTTGAGGGGTTGTTTGTACAAACAATAGCTAATTCGTGAACGAAGGAATTTCTTTTTCGACAAATTCTTCTATTTTTTTTTGGCAAAAAACTAAATTTTTCGACCTTAAAAAATCGACGTTTTTGGAAAAAATAGCACTGTAACTGTACAAAATTTTTTTTTGTAAAATCCTTCGTTCACGAACAAGGCAACACTGTGTACTATTTGTGGTTTTTTTTGTTTTTTTTTTCGCTGAGCCGTTACCTCGATTTCATGCTCACCGTCAACCACTGCTAACAAAAGGACTTCTGTGGCAAGGACTGTAACTTCCCCAATTTTTCGAATTTTCGCTTGAAATTTTATACAAATTCACATAAGGACATGTACTTTTATAAACTTTGTATTGCATTTGAATAAAGCTATGGTAACATGCTTTAAAAAAAAAATTAAAACACTGTATTTCCCTACTTCTGTAGGTAGACATATAAGAGATAAGAAAGATATATAACCCCTTAAGAAACCTGGGTTGAATACTTAACGAAAATTGCGAATATTGTCCAGAACATGTGCCTGGAAAGTAGACACATCCTGCAGATTACCGAGGCCCGTATCCCTATTTGGTTGAAGTACCCGCTAAGCAGGTTCAATCCCCTGCTTCTCATTAAGAAACCTGTGTTGAATATTTAATATAAGCGAAAAAGGTCCCCAAATGTTGATTACTTAAGAAAAAAAGAATCTGTTGAGTGTTAAATAAATTAAAATTTTATTAACCTTTAACTACTGACGTGCAAAGCAAATTAGGTGAGTACGATCGACTTGAAAATCGAACACGATCTATCAGACCGTAACTCAGTATTTACGTTAGTAATTTCCCTTAACATTATTTATTGAAATGTGTTTTTTTAAAGAAAATTTTAATAAAATAAAGAATGAAGAAAACATCATCGACTAGAAATAAGTGAACAATTAATGTAGAGCAATTTCATCCTCCAAAGTCTTCGAAGATTATAGAACCTAGACGTATAAACTAATTTGGACTATAAACTTATTTGAACTTTGGTCTTGGAAGCAGACATATAAGAAAAGATATCAGATTCAATTGAAGAAGAATTGATGAAGAAAACTCAAAACTCTTGTTCTATAAATTTTTTGAGAGCCTGAGAGACCAGTCAGTCTTTATGTTACAGAAACTTGACGTTAGTTGTTAAAGGTTAATTTAAATTTAAATTATTTTCAGTTGTGCAGGAAGGGAGGTAAAGTTAGGTTAGGTAGGGAATGGTGTGCGGCGGCAGAACGACACTTCCATTGGGAATACCTCCTTATATTTTTCAGGAGCTAATCAACAGTCTCAGGCAGGGGAAACCAGTAGGATGGGAGGTACTTAATAGAGCTTCACTGTAGTTGAAGTGTCTCAGACTGCAACCTATCGCTGGCTGAGGCCAAGGTCTTACCAAATTTTTTGCGCTTGGACTTCTTTAGTCTGCAAATTGCTTTCCGCACAATTTTGCAGGTCACTTGCAGTGCACAACAATTTCGGCTATCAAAGCAGATGCAAATTCTTCTACCAATCATCTCTCCTCATCCTCAACTCAAACGCTGCTACACAGATGTCGAACACCGCCGCCTAAAAGACGGTGGTCTGATTGCTTAGTTGGAGAGAGATTTTGATGTCCACAGTTCTTGAAACGATACCTGCCTTAAAACGTCCATCAGTGACCCATCTGTGAAGACAATCATGGCGCTCGAAGCCATCCCAGCCATAGACATTTACAATGCTTTCTGAAATGATGCAGCGATATCAGGGGCGTACAATTAAATCTGCGTACACAGCATCGTGAGTCTGTCCGCTTTCTAGTGGCAGGATGCCTGTAAGACTCCACTTGCTTGTCCCTCGGACCTGTCGACCTAGCACAGTCAACTCTCGGAGCATTTTATCGAGCCGATAGACTGAATTTCTAGCCTCATGCTCTGCTGTAAGGTGAAGTGAGGGTAAGCAAAGCAGGACTTGCATTGTAGGTGTAGGAGTGTCTCTGGTGGAGACAGTTATGAGACACGGTAGGTATTGCAGAAATGGTTACCCCAATTTTTTTGGGGAATTTATGGATGATCAGGTTGGCGGGGCATTTTAGGTTTAAGGAAATATGGATCAACAGTGCACTATATATATAAATATATATTGGAGGTAAAGATACGGAAACATTGTGAAGGGAATTTTCGACCTGAGAAACTAAGCTCAAGTAAACTTTAAACTACAAGTATAGAAATACCGGGGGCCCGGTTGCAAATACCCTCTTCCTCTTCTTCCTCCTTGTTGCAGTTTTGTGAAGGAAGACCAGAAGGAAACACACTCAGTTTTTATGTGCGTGCCCGGGTTTTGCAAGGAACAGGCTACGCTCGCTCGGAACTCTGTGCCCGGAAGACCTCAGAACCATTTCAACTATGAAAATCAGGAAGCTTCTACTTCCTGAATCTCAAAGAACGGATTAAAACTATCAGAAAATACCAATACAAATACCAAATACCAAATATACAAATACCAATACAAATTGAGGATGTGACCCCAAAACTACTGTGGTTGCAATTGCCCAATCAACCAGTCAACCATAGTTGAAACATATGAAACTTTTTTGTTTAATTTAGCATTTTCAATGCAATTTGCACATTAAAGAATGGGGAAATATACTATAAATTTTTTTTTAGTAATTATATTTATTGAATTTTATGATTAACAATGCCGGAAGCAGGTTTCTCCAAATATGTAACGTAAATTTACGTTGATCGCTTTGTCGTGAATTTTTTTGGAAAAAATCTTTTTTTTATATTTGTTGTTTAGTCATTGCATTTGTTGAGGGCGTTCGGTCAATGACCGATGCATACAACAAAAAAGCAACAACAACAACATACATGTACATAAATTCACAAAATTTCCATAAAACCTTATCGCTCAAGTTTGACCCATTTTATGGACATTGAAAGTGTTTTCGGTAGGGAAACCGATATTTGTTGCTGCTTATTGTTATATTGCTGTTGTTGTTATTCTTTTTGGATGCAATATATGATTTATTGTTATTTCCCCAGCGTACATGTGACGCAAATGCATTGGGATTTATGGCATAAAAAACGCATGAACGTACAAATGAAGCATTCGTGCGCTGACACTCAGATATGCGTTGCTACTGAGAGTTGCAAGCAATATTTACAAAAAATAATAATTTTTTTGACAACTTTAAAACTAACTACAAAGACTGAAGAATGGTTGTTGTATACATCTTTCAATTGTTTGAGCAAGAATGAGGCAGCAAAAAATTAGCTCATTGAACTGCGAGCGCTTTTTCCTATTCATGCGAATAGGTGTGAATGGGTGTGAAAATTTGCATCACTTGCTCAAAACTAGAACAAAAAAGGTACTAAAAATATCAAAAAAAGTAAAAAAAATGTTCGCTTAGCATCATCTCAAGGTTTCGCTCAGAGATCACTGAGTGTATGAGCTCAATATTTAAATTATTACACAACAGCGATTTCCTTGGCGTTGTCAACTCCTGTCAGTTGTATCGGCAAATTAATAAATCACTGGAATTGATTACAAGTAAAAGTTAAGATTCAATGCAATAAATTTCAATAAAATAAATTTAAATTAAATTAAATTATTTTAAGTGGCACAGGAAGACTTTCCAGCAAATGCCGAAGGCTGACGGCACACAATGCATTACAGAGCGAAGGTCTTGAATCATGATTTTAAAAACTCAGTCACTCTTATAAATGCAACAATCTATGTGTGTGTCTGTGTAATCTATGGGTTTTTAAAACTTTAATATCGCTTGAAAAATATTTACCAAGTCAATTCAAGGCAAAATGTCTATGACGCAATTGCAAGTTGCATTTGTACTAAAATAAATTACCACTTCAAGTTGGACTCTGGTTGGAATTAATCAACACGAGTAGAGATGGGAAAAAGTGTTGCAAAGGTTCAACAATGCAACTTTTTCCATATCATTATGAAAAATAGTATAGTTTCTTATTTTGTTTTGAACTTTAGATCAAATTATTTCAAGTCACACTAATCAAAGGATATATTCTTTAATTAAGGAGACATCAGTAATGAGGCTTAAGCAATCTTTATCTCATGTTATATTAGTGCAACCGTGTTCTACCCGATTACTTTGGAAAGCTAAGATTTCGTACTAGAAAAACTTCTCAGACAGTTTTTTAAATTATTGACTCAGTTTTCTTCGATGCATGGATAGTGACTGGTTTTGTTTGGATGGTGACTGGTTATGAAAAGTGGATCACTTATGACAACATCAAGCTGTGAGTTGGCGTAAACGATGTCCCAGCCTCATCAGGCAGTTTGAGGATGCTGTGTATTCCTGTGGCCGTAAGGAATAACAGCCAAAGTCGATTTTATGAAGATTTTAGAAGAGCACTTTTAATTTTAGAATCTTTGCCTGAAATCAGGAATTTAAATTAAATTATTCAAACAAAATCAAATTCATCAAATTTGTATGACAACTTAAACGATCGAACTCTTAACTCGGACCTGCTGACAATAAATGAAACGTCTGAAGAAAAGAAGCGGACAATTTTCTAAAGAAGGAAGTTGAGTTGCAGGGTTCAGTGCAAAGCCAGGTGATACCACATAGGAAGGTTTTGTATTTGTATTCACTGAATATGAAGAAGGAAGAAGGAGGTTCTTATGCATCTTTCCTATAGTCCAAACCTGGCACCAAGTGATTGCCACTGGTTTCTGTGTATGGAAGAAGATTTTGCTAGTGAAAAAAATGCCTCAAGTGAAGTTTGTGAATATTCACTCTTCCAGTTTTGTGTCAATAAGGACGAGGAATACAACTACCTTCAAAATGGCAACAATTGAGTGAACAAAACGGTGCTTTTTTGACCTTAATTGGTTCATTTTAGCTTTGCTACATAAAACCTTCAATTTTATGCACAAATAGTTGCATGTAGTAACAATCAAACTTGTTGTTAACTTCCATGCAGTGGGCGGCAGTTTTTGGCAAAGAGTATAATTCAAGCATTGTTTCACAGTGTAAACACAAAACGTGACTACCAAATATGATTAATGATCACAAGAACGTAGTGTCAACCAGTTTCTATCTACAGAAAACTTCTCTAAGTAGTCAAAAGCACAACGAAAATGAAAACAAAATAAATGAGAAACCTAAAAAAACCAACAAAAAACTTAAACTCGCCAGGTATTTTTTTTGTGAAGAAAAAATAAACTGAAAAATAAATTCTCATTCTGCAAGTGAAAAATAAAACTCTACGAATAATTTTTATTGAAAAAAAAAATTCAACAAATAATTTTTATTTTCTGATAAAAAAAATCCACAAATAATTTTAATTCTGTAAGCAAAAAATAAAAATCCCGAAATATTGTTTTATTGCGTTTTTGATAAATGCTTTCAAAAACAATCACTTTATTGCACTACATGATATATCTGATATATCTTGATTTTTTTGATTAAAAATATTGCGATAATAATTATTTACGGTCCTTGGAAAAAAAATAAAAAAAACTGTCACAGCTCTACATATTTTAATGAAAAATTATGAACAAAAATATAAGAAAACTATAAAAAAAACTATAATAAATAAAAAACTAAAAAAATTGCCATAAAAAAATAAAAAAAAATTAAAATTAAAAATTAAACAAACTGTCAAAGCTCTACATATTTTAATGAAAAATTTTGAACAAATATATAAGAAAACTATAAAAAAACTATAGTAAATAAAAAATAAAAAATGTTCATAAAAAAATAAAAAAAAACAAATAAAAATATAATAAAACTAAAAAAAATTGCTAAAAAAAATAAAAAATTAAAATTAAAAATTAAAACAACTGTCACAGCTCTACATATTTTAATGAAAAATTGTGAACAAAAATATAAGAAAACTATAAAAAACTATAATAAATAAAAAACTAAAAAATGTTCATAGAAAAATAAAAAAATACTAATAAAAATATAATAAAACTTAAAAAAAATAAAAAACTAACTAATAGAATAATTTTTCAACTTTAATAAGCAAACTTCCGAAAAAAATCAAAAACGAGAAATACACAAACGAACACTTGAACAAAAAAATGCAATATTAAAATATAAATAAAAATAAAAAAAATTACTCTACAGTGTTGCCGAACTGCACCTGTGGGCGTACACAATAGTCAGATTTTGTTTTAATAAAAACTTGAAGAAAATAAAACGAAAATATTAGCAACCAATTATCAACAATGTTGCGCCCATTGCTCATTGATTGCTGCCTTCGTGCTTACAAACGCCCAGCTACCGAAATAACTGCCACTTACTAACAATAAACAATAACAAAATTTAATTAATGAAGTATTACAATAGCAATAAAACGTCACAATAAACAAAACCCAGACAAAAATTTGTATCACTACTGTCGAAGTGCAGCCAGTCTTAGTTCAATGTACTGGCATTGTTTGTGTTTATAAGCACACGAGATAATGTGATAAACAATAACAAAAACAAAAAGCCGAAATAAACATATACAGCAGACGTGCAAAAAGCAACAAAGCATTGATATTTCTTGGTCTGAATGACAGTTCGTCGCCTGAGAAAATAAATGTCGTATGTTCTACTAAGCTTAATGTAACATACGACATTCGTTTTCTGAGGCGACGAGTTCGTAGCTATTCACGTTACTTGTTGTTACTCACAGCAACGTTTTACGAGTAGCTGAGAGTTAATTCTCGCTGCTCTTTAGCCATATTGAGGAATTGTTTTGTGCGATATTTGTTTATGTTTAACACTAGAATGCCAATCTAAGATTTCTAAAATGCCCAAATGAAGTTATTGTGAGTACCATACATTTTTCTTAATTAAACACCTCAAAAAGTATTCAACAAAGTTTTACTTTTTTGTTTGATTTAGCATTTGAAATTAGTAAAAGTCACGGAAAATTTTCTTTCCGAAAGCAATGCAATTAAAGTTTTTTATAGTAAGAGACCTCAATGAATAAATGTTGACTCCCTTTGGCTTTCTAGTCTTAATTTTTATACACTATTCATACAGACAGCTAAATTGCGCAATTAAAACATTTTCTCCAATTATGCTCAATTTAGCTTTTTATCTCAATTTGTCAAACAAAAATTTCAATTTAGTTACCAATTCAAAATCTTTTAAACACACTTTTACTTTTCCATTGTTTTTGCATTAGAATTTAGTAAAAGTCACGGAAAATTTTCTTTCCGAAAGCAATGCATTAAAAATTATTTATAGTAAAAAACCTCAATGAATGAAATTTTGACTTCGTTGGGCATTCTAGAGTTAATATTTAATTATTACATTATTTTATTTATTATTATATTTATTTATATCCTGTTCAGGCAGCCAGCTAAATGTTGTAATCAAGACATTTTATCAATTTATTCTCAATTAACTCTTAACTGAATCCAATTTGTCACACTAAACTCAAAATTAAGCTAATTGAAATTAGAGCTAAATTTCAGTACATATATTTATTTGACTGACTGATGCATTATCGTCCACCACAAACCGCTAAAGCTACATACGATCATAAAATTTGAACTGTAAGTACATCTTGAAAAATGAACTTCCGCTAAGATGGGATTCTAAAGAGATGAGAGAGAGGGTGAACCAAGGGTTAAGGTACGAAAAGACTACGAAAAAACCATGAACCAATAGGCCAATTGACCTCAAAGTTGGTTAAACCACTTGAAAGCAAACCTAATTTGACACGTGTTTCTAATTTTTTTTTATCAAAAGTTGAAGGGGCGAACTAAGGGTTAAAAGTTTGTAAGACGAAATATGATTTTGTTAACGCCTTTTGACTTCAAACTTGGTGAAAGTACTTTAAATATGAAATAATTCGATACATGTTTTTTATTTTTTCCAAATTCAAAATCAGATGGGGTCAACAACGGGTTAAAAGTATATATGGGGTAAACTGTGAAAAAATATGATTTAATGTTTGACTTGACGAAAGTACTCTTAGTGAGAAACAATTCGATACGTGTTCTTCACATTTTCGAAAATTAAAATATAACGGGGTCAACAATGGGTTAACAGTTTGTATAGGAAAACACGATTTTATTGGCCTGTTTACTTCAAACTTAGGGAAAGCACTTAAAATGTGAAATAATTCGATACGTGTTTTTAATTTCTTGAAAGTCAAAATCTGACAGGGTCAACGACGGGTTAAGAGTTCGTATGAAGAAACTGCGAATAAACATGAATTAATGAACCTATTGACTTCGAACTTGGTGAAAACACTTGAAATCGAAAATAATTGGACACATGTTTTTCACTTTTTTTAAAATCGAAATCTAGCGGGGTCAACAATGAGTTAAGTTAAGTTAAGTTTGTATGAAGAAACAAGATTTTATGGGACTTTTGACTTCAAACTCGGTGAAAGTACTCTTGGTGAGAAATAATTTGACAAGTGTTTTTTTATATATGTATTTGAAAACAAAAATCCGATAGGGTCAAAGATGGGTTAAGAGTTTGTATGGGGAAACATTACTTAATGCGCTAATTGACTTCAAATGACTTCAATACTAATTGTAGAACCCGATAAAAAATGTAAAAAATCATCAAAGCAAAAGTTGATAGAAATACTAAAGAAAATACAGATATGTATTTAAAATAAAAAAGCATCAAAATGACCGCAATGGCCTTTCTAGTGTTAATACCAAGTACACTAAATGAATATTAATTTTGGTTTTCTATGAATGCAAACTGATCCATTTATTCGTCTCTTAAGTGGCCATTTGGCGCAATAAACATTAACCCTTGTTTCATCAAAGAACTCATACTCACAGGGGCCTGTACCACTAACTTTGAAGCAGGGTTGCCATATACAAGATATTTATGAAATTTGAAAATCCAGATGTTAGACAAAATATTCCATTACTTAGTTTATTATTCTTTATGACAGACAATTAAAGAAAGGAAGACGCCTCCTTCTGAGCCATGTGAACCTTTTTTTCCTCCTTCATGTTTTGGTTAACATTTGACTTGACATTTGACCTTGATGGACCACGGCTTTGACGGACGGAAATAAATAAAAACATAAAATAATATTCAGTCAAAACCAGTTAAAGAATTTAAGGAGATAAATAAAACTGCAAGAACAATTTGGAATCTTAAATATAAGCGAGCAATTTGTTTGCAAATATGACTTCATGTTAGTAACGAAGGGAAGTAAAAATGCTGCAAATATTTGTAACAGCGGAGGCAGAAAATACTGCAAGCAAATAAATTCAATAAATGAAAATTTAAAGTATACAGACATCGCCTTAACTGATGCGCCTTCAAATATTTACAATAAAAAATACAACAAAATATATTAAAATCGATAATAAATCATCAATGCTTGAAAACCTTCAAAAAAAAGGTTAACTCTCAGTCGTTTTGCTCTTCTTATGTGAGACAACAACTGCTGTTGGTAAATACAAAAATTATTGCTGCCACTTAAACTGTAAATACCTGCAAATATGTGTTGAAGAAAAAAACAACAACAACAAACTTATCACTTTTCGTTCAAGTGCCACAAATTCTGGTGACTCAGTTTTGGCAAACATTCAAAGAGATTTTCCATTTCTGTTTACAAAGCTTTTGCATGCAAGTAATCAGTAACCGGTAACCATAAATGTTATAAAAATTAAACTCAAACTCAAAACTTAAATATTTTAGTTTTTGTTGCTCTATTTTGAGATTTTAATTACATAATGTTCGTTGGCGCTGTGTCTCCTGACGCGCTTTTGAAACGTACACATGAGAAATTAAGTCAAATGAAGCAAACAACGCCAACAACAAAAGCGTACGAACCGAAACCGAGCGCGCCAACGCCAACGCGCAATTAAAGTCAAACATTTTCATTGCACTGGCGGCATTTAGTTTGGCTAATATGTCGGATGGGACTGCCAAATGAAATGCACAGCCCGTCTGCCGGATCCCTGTCGCCACGCGTTGTCAGGGGATGCACCGAAATAAATGTGTGCGCCATTTTGTATGCAACAAATTGCGTTCAGTGGACCCCGAAGAGAAAAGTGCGTTGCTGTTGGGCAAGGGGGGCGGCGAGGCAGAGCAAATATGCAGCGCAAAAAACATAAAACAAAAAAAAAACCGAAAGCAGTGCGCCCTCAAGTATGCAACGAGAATTTGCATTTCAACACTTGGCCGGCACGCAGCAGCCATAACAACAACGCCAGCTGCAACAAGACGGTCGACGAACGTGCGCGCGGGTATCGGCGAAGCGTTAACCGGAAGTGAGTAAACGTTGCTGCGCCATCACTGCCGCCGCCGCATAACAGTTCAACAATTTTAATTTAGTTTTTGAGTTTATGCCGCCCACACCACCGCCGCACGTGGCCATTTCCGTGCTGGCCGTTGTTGTTGTTGTGCTGGTGGCGTGCAATCGAAACCGAGACCGAGACTGAGAATGCAGCCGGAAACGACGCTGACGGTGCGGCAGGTTACGCGTTGCCGTTAAAGTGCAAAAAATTACGTGACACAATTAAATATTTTCGCACAACGCATTCCCAAAGCAATTTATGCAGTTGCGAGCTGTGAGACACAGCGTGTAGAGATCGAAGAGCGGAACGGTGCACGGAATAGGGAATAGGGAATACAGCGAATAAAATGCGGATTTACAGGCATTGAAGCGATGCATAAGTGGTGGAAAAGGATTGTTGAAGGGGAGAGGGTGGTTGCAGATTGGATGGGGGGTTTCTGCAGTACAGCCCGGATGATTGCTTTGACTGTAAATGCCAACTGAAATGGTCTATTAAATTAAGAACAGATGAAGCGGCCATAAAAGTAACTGACGCGTCAGCAGATTTCTCAGCGGAATTGAACAAAAATATTCTCCAAATGTATTTAAGAAGAGTTAAATTTCATATGGGTTGATGTAACATTGAATGATTTGATTTGGTGATCTGTGAAAAAAATGAACCCATTCACATGTACCCACAGATTAAGTTGCATGAAGCTTATTTAGGCCATGGAAGTTTATTATTGATAAATCAGTGACTTTTTGCATGAAATACATTTTTTTCAACCAAAAAAAGTTGTATTTCTCAACATAGTCTTCTTTTAGCTCTATACATTTAGTCCATGGTTTTTCCCAATTTTCATTCCTTCTGAATGAAAAGTTTTCATAGGTCTTGAAAATAGGGAAATGTTTCAATGATGACCTATTTCTTCGAGCCAAATCTCTTACCGCCGAGCCATTTGCCACAGCGACTACACACGTCTGCGCTGCTGCGTTGTGCTGCTGAGAGAGAACATTTTTCTTCGTCAAATGCGGCCGTTTTTGCTTCAAACCGTCGTCAAATCGATATAACAACTCTGCATAATATGTGCCAGTCATCTTTTTACCCTATTGAAGATAATCGATGTGAATGAGACTGTATGCATCCCAAGAAACTGTAGCCATGGGCTTGTTGGCCGACAGACCCACCTTGGCCTTCTTTGGTGCACGTTCACCCGGAAAAGTCCACTGCTTTGACTGTTTCTTGGTCTCTGGTGTGCCGTGATGTATGCATGTTTCATTCACGGTTACGAAGCGGCGCACAGACTTGTTCGAATTTCGGTTGAATATCACCAAACACTCCTTTGAAGTGGTCACGTGTTGGCGACTATGGTCGAGTGTGAGCAATCGCAGCAATCATCGCGCGGAAATCTTTTTCAGGTCCAAATGTTCATGTCAAATGAGGTATATCCACTCAGTTCAGAAGCCAACAGCTTCAGTCACATCACGTACTTTTATTTT